>OZ023225.1:14586852-15867910 GCA_964006125.1 Cryptus viduatorius | reverse complement strand
GCCGAAAGTGATGAGGAAGAAGATCCGGATAACGAGAGAATGGAAAAAGAAGATCGGAAGGAACAGGTCGTCTACGTTCGCGGAAAGGACGGTAACATCGTAAAGAAGACAATTAAAACTTTGATGCCAATCCAACGCCGCGATCCTCAGGATTCTCCTAAACCATCAAAATCATCGAGCGTTCCACAAGTCCAGAGCTCCAAGAAACACGCGATCGACGAATCCTCGACGAAGTTGATACGCGGCGTCGACGACACCGAAGCAGAGGTACAGAAGATCGTTGCCTCGGTATTCAAAGAGCATAAAATACCACTGAAACATACGAACAATCCACAGGAATCGCAAGGAAAGGAGAGCTCCACGACGAGTCCCCCGAATCAGGTGCACACGAGAGCCCAAAGCGCCGCCACGACCACAGTGAAGGAAGAGAAACAACCGGTTGCCGAGAGCGCTGTACCGACTCCGGGAAAATCCGTCAACACTGTTAAGGTAATAAAACGTATCGTCGTCCGAAAACCCGTTGGCGACACTACGACGGTCAGTACGACGGGAAAAGACGGGGAAACTGTTGCCGCGAGTCCTTCCGGTTCGGGTACCAAAGTCACCAAACGCGTTATCGTCAGACGAATAATACGACAGGGCGACACCACTCGCGAGGTTATTATGAATCCCGACGGCACTATTATTGATCCCGCAGAATTGGCTAAGTTGCCGACCGGCAACGTCGTCAAGAGAGTCGTTGTTAAGAAGGCATTGGATAACAAAAATTCTTCCAATTTTGTTCAACAAGTATTGAAGCCTTTGACCGAAGGACGTTTAGCCGGAGCGACGACCACGACGACAACGACTTCCGGAAAAACTGGTAGCGAATCTTTGATCGATGATGCGCCGCGTTTTGAGCTCAAGACTTCGCAGTCTTCGAGCGCCGCGAGCGCCTCTGAGAAAAATGTTACTGTCGCGAGCGCTAAAATCGAAGCTAAAAAAGTTGCCGCGCCGACTAAAGGCGATCAGGAAACGAAACAGAAATTGGAACTTTTGGAAAAACGCGTTGAACAACAACGCATTAAGATTGAGGAGCTGCAGGCTAGAAAACAACAAGAAACCGAAGCTATGGATGAGAGTCTTCCGGAGCGACACGACGAATCCGAAGACGAGCAGCAATTACCGCTGAAGAGAGTTTTCGTTAAGAGAAAGCAGAGTATCTATGACGAAGAACAGGACTACACGGAAGTTGATAACGATAAGGAAGCGGAAGTTAAAAAAGAACTGTTGAGTCAACTGGAGAGCGTTGATGACGATAAAAATGAAAGCGAAACATCGACAGCCGTTTGCGAGGCGCCGGTTACGAGAAGCAAACAATTGGCTATCACCAGTTCGAAGGTTTATACTAATAAAAAAGTGATATTAGTGAAAACCGAAGAATCGTCCGAAGTCGACGAGATGAGACGAGAGATCAGTAATATTCTCAGCTCTTCCGACGGCGTTGTTAAGATGCAGGAAAACGTATTGACGAATCTCGCGAAGATTTCGACGATAGAAGATGAAAAGGTTGTCGAGGAAATGGAGAACGAGGACGCGGCGACGATAACCGCGATACCGGAACCCATGGATCAGGGAGACGATGAAGTCGTCCCTAACGAAGGAGAAACGAAAGTTGTCGAAGACGCGATGAAAGACGAAACCGTAGAAATTGCGGTTACCGTTGCGGAACAAGAAATATCGACGCAGGAAGAAGAACAGGACGCCAGCCTCACGTTGGTACAACAGGATATCTCGAATCCTGACGATATCTTTGAACCATCGGATTCACCGTTAATCTGCCCGAAACCCGAAGCGAATCTTGAAGAATCGGTTATTGAATTGTCGCGCAATGAGACTATCAATTTGAACGAAACTAACGAGAGTCAGGATAGCCTTGAGGAAGAATTATCGCAGATGGAAGGTTAAAATTATCTATTATTCATTATAAATATGTAATATTTAATTGATGAAAAACAAAAATCGTATTTTAACGATATTCGAGAAGAATTATTTCCATTTCAAGGGAAACTTAGTGTTTGTAAGTTTATGGAATACGGGCAATTATTTGGTACGTTTTTTTTTTTTTTTTTATATAATGAAAATTTTCAGATTATATGAGTTATCGACAGTATGCGATTTTTTTCTGTCGTAAATTTGAAATTTTTTTAATGTTACTAAAGAAAATTGATATTAATATAAATGTTAATAATGTAATTATTATTGATATTTGTATTAATATTTATTTGTTTATATTCATTTTTGGATCAGAAACGCCGGGAAAACAATAGTAACGATCTCTCGTTTGTTACTTTTGTTTTTATACGTTTTTTTTTTTCAAAGTTCGGTAAAAAAAATGAATGAAAAGATTATTGAAATTTTTTTCAGATTATTCACAAAATTACAGAGAAATCTTCGATATTTTACGATTTTTTGGATACGAGCGAAGATTTCAACCAATCAGTTCACTTTGTAAGTGACGACGCAGGTCTCTGAATCGTATTATTGGTTGAAAACTTTAATTGCTCTTTAAAGGAAAATTATAGACTTACGGAATTTTTTTACGCGATTTTTGGAAAATCCGCTAATGACTGTTGATAATTCTTATAAACGACTCGAATTTACGTTAAAAGTGTGACGACATCTGCTCATTTCTATTCAACAGCCACGAAAAATATTATCGACGACGATTATTATTTTTTCTCTCCTATAAATTCCTCGCAATGTTTATCCGGCGTTTCGGATGTCGCGACTAGAATACCCTTTGCATTTTTCTTTGAAACTTCGGACCCAACTATTGATAGAACGATCGTCACGCGGTGTTTATCGACATTTAAACACCGCGTAATTAAACATACATTATTATTATTATTATTCTTATACCAATGAATTTCATCGATTATCAACTTTTTTAGTGATAAAATTCAAGATAACACTTATCTTATTAACTCTAACAATAACGATTAGCCGACTCTTTTTTTTCTCGTACCCTAAAAATGATAGACGCAAATTGACGCTACCTAATGGCGAAAAAGACGAAAAAAAAAAAAATTAAATGTCCAAAAATATCACACATTTGATTACGAAAAAAAAAAACTCCGAATCGAATCATTTCACGAATACAAATTTTGAATGTTTTATCCGTCTAATCGTTTCGGGTATTCGGTCAAAGTGTGAAAGTTTCATGGTACATATAATAAAAATAAAATAAAATAAATGAACAAAAAATAAATAAAAAGAAGAAAGAAACATTTTTTAAACCTTTAAGGATTTTTTTTCTTTGGCACGTGTACACAGTATGTAAATATTTCATAACGATTTTTAGATTGTCGACTTGGCGGTTCTGCTGTTATACGATAAAATTCTGTAATACCGTTCGACCGAACGATAGTGCAAAATTTTATTGATTTTTTTCGCCGAAAATATTGCACTGTCGGTCCAAATGTGCGATATTACGACTATAATTATTCTCCAATTTCTTCTTTTCGACGTAAAAATATGTACATAAGTTGTCGAACGAAATGCAGGGTTCACGTCTCGTTTTATACAAATTAGCGAAATAGTCACGAAAAAAAAAAAAAAAATTCGTTCATTAATAAAAAAAAAAAAACGCGCGAAAATTTGTATACTATCACACATTATCAGTTTCCGTTCGTAATTATTGAAAACCAACGTTTTTCTCGCATAATGAAAAACGTGAGAAAAATATTTTCTCGAAAATCCAATGCTAATTGTAAGGACGAGAATTTCCCGAAGAGAAACACATATTCTTCTGTTTACGTCTGATTACAACGCTATTGTAATGATAGGACAATACTTATAGTGCATAAACAGCGAAATTAATTACAAAGGGATATATATATAGTCGACGATCGGCATGAAAAAAAAAAAAAAATTTCGATGGACAAAAAAGAAAACGAAAACAAAATGTATGTATTAAAATACAACGTGTGGTGTGTAAGTGTCAGAAGTGTTCGTTAAATTTCATTATTTCGCTGACCCTATCAATAAAAAAAAATAAATAAAAAAAAAATTTATATTTCTTCAACTATTTTTATCGATTTTTTTTTTATATTTTCAAAAATATATATTTTTTTAAATTGTATTATAAATTTTTTTCGTATTGGGTATTTTCTGCGTTACCGAAATTTCGGGCCGTTGGCGAGTAAAAATATTGTTATTATTACTATTTCACGGATTTCATCTCAGCCTTCGGCTGTTGTCTCGAAATGAAAACTCTTCAATACTTTAATAACAATTTTTCACTTTTTATTTATATAAATAAAAATACATTCGTTTTTATTGAATATTACACTTAATATTACACAAAGTTTACATTGCCTTAAAATTATTTGCAAAACATTCATTCGTATATAACTGTTTTTTTTTTCTTAATCTCAGTGTACAGTTCTTAGAGTTGCAGCGCGTTGTACAAAAGTCGAATGGTTTTAATCCGAAAAATCCATATGAATAGAAGGAAAATAAATCTCTCGTACGGCAAAGGCTGCTGAGATGTTAAATTTGTTTCGGTTTATCTCTAATATTTGGCAGTGAAATCTGCGGTGTGACGCGATTCTTTTTTTTTTTTTTTTTCTTTTTTTTTTTAATCCGAAACAACGATTATTAAAGTAAGTTTGTAATTTTGTAAAAAGTAAATCGTTCGTTGAAATTTTTATAAAACACAACTCGGCAAAACTCTCGAACGATATCGAGAGAATATCGATATCGATATCGATATTTAATATTCGCGGTAACTTTGAATTTTTGTTTTTTGAACATTACATACAAAAATTCTTAAACGATTACATTAGGAATAATAATAAAACAATAAATAGTGCGTATGGCGCTGTCATTATTGTCGAGATGTCGTTCTCCTGACGATAAAATCGGAAGTTAAAGGATCAAGCGGCGCCCTTCTTCGCAGCGAGGAGTTGGAGCTGTAAAAAAATTTTTTTTTTTGTGTTTTTTTTTTTTTCTGTTTAACATAATCCTCGTTAATCCCGCGATGTCAAATGGTCCGAAATATGGAGAGAACTGCGATATTGCAGCCACCAGAGCCAAAGAATCAGAGGAAGAAGAAGAAGAGGAAGAAATCAGCCGCAAGCGGAAGAATTTGTAAAGCGGTTTCTATCCACTGTTTCGCTATATATTTTTCCAACTCTTTTTTTGTTTTTTTTTTTAGCCTTTTTTTTTCATTGCTTTCTTTCGCTCAGATGCCACTCCTTCCACTGTCTATGTAGTCGAATCGCTGTGGGCAAAGACGTGGGATTTATAAACCATCGAATTCTCTACGCTGAAAATCGTTATTGCCGAATGGAGACTGTGGTGAGTATCGAGCGGACAGAACGATTAAGTTAATCCCAATTGTAGTTTTGTACTTTTGCGTGCTGAATATAAGTTATTGTGAAAAAATAAGAAAAAAAAAATTGAGTTGGAAAATTGAGTTATCGCAAAGTTTGTCGAAAAAATTGCGATTTTTTTTTCTTAGCAATTGAAAGTAAATATTTCGTGTTACTCTTCCGCGTTGAGGATATAAATTTTTGAGAAAACGAAATTCAATTTGGAAAAAAATGTAAAACTTAAGTTGAAAAATTGACTAATCGGAAACTCATTGAAAATTTGATGAAAATTGAAACGAATCGAAAATAAATATTTCGAGTTAAACTATTGAAACAAAGATTCGCGACACTTACTATTATTTTTCACGAAAGCCTATCGATACACATTTTTTTTTTTCCATTATTACGTTTAGCGGATTTGCTGATTATTTTGATTTTCCAGAATTCCTGCAATTCTTTTTTTCTTTTCTCGTAAGTAGTTTTTTCACGAATGCTGAATGGTAAAAGTTGTTAGGATAATGAATTTATTAAGTACCATTTAATTAGTATATTTTTAACTGATTAACGAATAACTCACTTCTTTATCTTCCGTCGCTACGGAATTGTAGGATTTCGGCAATAGTACGATTTCCGGTTGTTTCGCTGAACCGATTACGTGAGTGTAGATCAGCGAGCCGGCCATACCGCCGAGGATCGGTCCGACCCAATAGAGCCAATGGTTCTCGAAATGTCCCAAAATTAAGGAAGTTCCCAACGAACGCGCGGGATTCATTCCCGAACCGGTTCGCGGAACCTTAATTCGTAGCAAAAAAAAAGAGAAACATTTTTTTTACGTAAAAAATACAGAAAAATCTGTAGAATATGATTTCGTCTGTACCGACACGGGTTTTCCGCAGTTTCCCATATTTCCCCGGCAAATGCGGTTCAGTGTACACGGAGAGAAGGATCTGATATAATTTATGATATATGTAGTAAAATATATCGTGAATTTCTCGTAGTGCGGAGTCAATGACGCCACCTGTTGAAAATAACGAGAACTATGCGAAATTTTACCATAAAATATGGTGAAAATCCCATAAATATGGTAAAAAGTTGCATAATCTGGAGTATTTTCGTCATAGGTGGCGCCACCGTCGAATTTTACTAGATGACATAGTCATTTCTCTAGTAGATCCTTTTCTCTCATAAATCACCACAAATATGGTAAAAAGTCTCATAATGTCGAGTATTTTCGTCATAGGTGGCGCCACTGTTGAATTTTACCAGATAACAATGTCATTTCTAGGAGATCCTTCTCTCCGTGTAACTAAGTGAGCTGCGGACGCACCGCAAAGGTCAGGTAGATTAGCTAAGTGCTGGTAGGGGATGTTAGGGGGGAAAACCGTAAAAACCCGAAAGGGCATACGGTGAAATAAGGGAAACATAACCTAACCTAACCTAACATTTTTTATACCTTTAATTAACGATGGAACTACACGAAAATTGAATAGCCAACCAAAAGGTTAATACGATCAAAACTATACTACTTCGCGATACACTAAAAGTCCGAAAAAAATCAAAGATATCAACGATATCAAGAATATTGATTTTGCATAATAATAATTTTTTTTAGAAACTATATAAATAACATTTTTTTTTTCATTTCTGATTTTTTTTTTTTTTTGAAATTTTGAGAAATATTTATAAAGGGCAGAAATAAATATAAAAAATAATCCTTTAACAGCGACGATATGAAAAAAGTATAAATAAAAATGTGGCAAAAATAGAATTATTCTTACGCCCACAAGATGACCGACGGTGACCGTGAGTCCGATAATGAGGGGAGCGATACCCTTACTTTCCGGTTTAGCGGCGTCACAAGCTCCGCAAACGACGGCAACGAGGATCATAGCGAGGAAAAATTCGACTCCGAAACCTTGAACGGGCGTCACACCGACCGCCAATTCAACGTTTCCAAGCACCGGTAGCATCGCATCAGACGACAGAGCTTTCAGAATTCCCGAACCGACGATCGCTCCGGCGCATTGGACGATGACGTAGAAAATTGCGCGGATCACCGGCACCTTGAAAGAGAAATAAATTAACCGATTTATATCGAAAAAAAAGAAAAAAAAATGATTTGCAAATACACAAAATTATCCACAAATTTTTTTTCGATTTTCGATTTCTTTAAATTGAAAAAAATTCGTGAAACGAAAAAAAATATTGTTATTACTATTATCATCGTAATATTGATAATTATAATAACAATAACTTTTATTTTTGTTAACAATTTTTTATCAAAATAATTCGTAAATAAAAAATATTTTTTTTTTATTTTTTATCATCCTGAAAATTCGATTTGAAGCTTTTATTGTGTTGTAGTAAAAAAAAAATAAAGAATTGTTAGTTTCTTTAAAATGGATCGGCAATTTTTTTTTTTAAGTGACGCTAAATGAAACAATGAAAATTGAGCCTTCCATCGCGTAACACATTTCTACTCGAGTTATTTCTTCGGTCAATTGACAGAGTTTATCGAACTTAACGCATCTCGAACCTTAGACTGCAACGATCGATATTTAACTCGATCCGCGTTCACCTTGAACTCGGAAATGTGTTAAGTATTCGTGTCTGTTGTTTAGTATTAATTTACCTTGCCGATCACGACTAAACCGATCGTGACTGCGGGATTGACGTGACCACCGGACACGTGACCGATAGCCTGGATTGCCGCGGTAACTGCGAGTCCAAACGCGAAACTTATCGCGACCGGGTTCCCGGTTACGATAGCGCCGCAGCCAAAGAAATTTAGAAACATTGTACCGAGGAATTCGGCAGCCATTGCCCGGTACAAACTACCAGATTTGTCCGTCAGCTCTTGAAATCCCAACGCTGTTCTTATATTAGCCATTTCTGTAACAATAAAAAAAAAAAAAATTCTTATACACATCTCTGCGATTTTATAAAAACTTATGAATTCGAAGACAAAACTATGAAAAAAATGTATTTTATTATTTTTCCAAAATTAAAACAAAATTTTTTGAAAAATTCTAATTTTTTTAGAAAATTTTTAATTTTTTGAAAAATTCTAATTTTTTTAGAAAATTTGAAGGAAGATTCCCTGACAACGTGGTTGTCAAGATGTTGTTGATAAATAAAAGAGGAGAACAGAGTTTGACAGAATCGGATAAAGCTAAGACGTAATCCGTGCAAACATTTTTGAAATATATATTTATTGTTTCTTAAAGTGTCTCGAATTTATTTAAGCCGAACGGATAAAAAGTTGCGACAAATTTTAAATTTTTTGAAAAATTCTAATTTTTTTAGAAAATTTTAAATTTTTTGAAAAATTCTAAATTTTTTCGAAATTTTAATTTTTTTTTTTTTTTTTCAAATTGTATATCTGATTTTTTCAATAAAAAAAAATGCAATATTAATTAAGTTCAATAAAATTTGCATATTTTTGTAGGAACCATCTCGTATTTTAGTATTAATAAGCATTTTGCAATTTCGAAAATTACGAGAAAAAATTGTGATTGCGAAGGTAAATATTTAGTCGATCACTTAATAATGGATGTTTGCCCCGTGTATTGCAGTTGTTAATGCAATAAGCCGAAGGCGCGATGCACACATTTGGAAAAGTAATTATCGGCTATCAATATCTCTGGAGCAGACGCCCGCTGTTTGCCCGCGTCGCACCATGTTTGTCGCCTTTCTTTGCTCGAAACACACACTTCGAGATTTGATACATTAAGGATTTACGAAGGTTCAACGATAAATTGGTCAAACAGGAAGTCGAAAAAAAATAACTGAATTCGTGCGGAAGTTAACGATTTTACTGAATCGGTAATATAAACAATTCTGCAATATTGCAGTAGAAGTGCCATTAAACAGACTCAGTCGGTAACATTATGAAATTACTGAAATATTTCGAAATACTTAAAGTTTCAAAAGAAAACTTAAAACTGAAGTCAAAAATTCTTCTAACGATATCGCGGCTCACAAAAGGACGTAACTTTTACTTTTATACCCAAAAAAAGATCCCTTTGATTTTACACATGGTATGTGTTGATACCGGTTGATGGTAATAAAAAAAATTAAAAATTTCATTGCAAAATTAAAATAAAAAAAAAATGATTATCCGGTTTCGATTACTCGTCATTTTTATTGCCTTTACTTTTTATGCCTTAATAACATTTATTCTTTGAAGGGAAATTGTATCGTTGAGTAAAATGTGGTTTTTTTTTTTACTTTTACGATTGTTATCGAGGGTAAGTATTTTACTTACACTTACAAATAGCGGACATTACTCACGATTAGGGGACAGAGGTGCGGCTCCTCGTAATACTGCTCTCTATAACGATGTACGTCGAGTATCGGTCTGTATCAGCGCGTAGGAAAGTACTACTAACCCTTTCACATTTGCGCGGGATGATTGCGAAAGGGTGCGGTAGAGTGGAAACAACGCATTTATCTCAACCCCTCGAGTTTATTCTCAGTTAAGGTTATATGGTATACCGCCGCCTTTGCGACGGCGTTGCCACGCGCGTGAAATATATATCAAGCGCGTTATTCAAAAATGGTATTTCCCATAAACTAATGATATTTCGAAAAATAATTAAGAATTTTATAGTGCGCTTTTTTTTTCGGACTTTTGGATTTTTGCATTACCGTGTGAAACGAAAAAACGATGCGCTGTTTGGTGTCTTAACAATTGACGAGAATTGTTTTTTTTTTTTCAATAATACGAAAACTGGTCGGAAAAAATTGAACCCCTATGGAGTTATTATTATGATTATTATTGATATTCGATATATAAGTATAAGTATAGTTGCGCGTTAAATTCGCAGGTTATTGCCATTTCGCGTGTCGCATGACGAAATTGCGGTTTCGCCCACAATCGCTGTCCTTATTTGTTTTTTTTTTTTTTTTTTTTCATCGCGATATAAAAACTGAGAAAACAGTTTTTGTTTTGGGAGATTGATGAACTCTCCGTTCGATGTTTATATACGCGAAGGCGTCTATCGCAAAGGCGAAAAAAAAATGGGTTCTCCGAGAACTTCGATATACGCACAACGGAAACCCGAACGGGAACCTATCGTATCCGTCAAATCGTCGTACACTCGCAAAAGAGACGACGATAGTACGCTGTCGCGTTCCGAGCGTTGCTCGCGTTTTCGTTTAGCAGTTCCGTTGATTTGCATCATGAATTTAGTTCGAGGACAGCACACGATGCCGTTATGAACGAAACAACACTGATAACTGCGACACAACAAAATGCCGCGTGCATAAGCTTATCGAATACGATAAATGATGTTATAAAGAAACATAAGCGATGATGGGAAATGTATATATATATAATCTCTTCGTTGCGTATTACCAAAGATTGCGATTCATGCGAAATTCAGAAAGAATTTCAACAACTTTCTGATGGAATAAAAATTTGAAAAAAATCAACCGTCCAGAAGATGTTGAGAAAATTAATTTGCCATAATAATAATTCCAAAAAGTTATCAACAAATTAGTAAAAAAAATAAGTTTTTAACGATTTACCCGGTGATCAAACTTTTTTTTTGCCGAAATTAATTTACTATTTTTTTTGACACTTATAATTTTTTTCGAAATTTTTCCTATTTTTTGAAAATTCGTGATTTTTCGTAAAAAAAAACTGATTTTTTTTTTTTTTTTTTCGAAAATTAACATTATCCATTAATAAAGCTATTAGAGGAGAATTGACAATAAAATCAATTGTCGTAAAGTTCAAACTTTTTTTTTTTTTTTACGCAATTTACAATGTCATAAAACATCATTAACGTACCATTGACGATGCAAAATGGAGCAGATTTATGCAAATCTATAATTTAGCGAGTAATGTGAGAAACAGCGCAGTATTAGTACTCAAAGGATGTTACTGTAGTAATAGAAAGGGGTTAATCGTCATGAGTGACGCGAATGTTCCGACTCGATCGCCGTCTGAACAACGGATTATTTAATCCGGAGACGCGACGCTTAGCTAATCGCACTGTTCTATTACTGTAACTCGCGCACCCACGTACCTTTGCGCACAGGTCGTGCTGTACTGCGTTAACTATAACGTCCGTTCATTTTACCTCTATATATCGCGGTACATTAACTGTAACGTCCGTCGCTCTCGTGTACTATTTCGACAAATCGAGACTATACCATGTCGGAAATATCACGTCATAACGTACATACGATTGCATTATAATGAATCAAAACCCTCAAAAACATTAGCAAAAGTAATTTCCATAAGAAAAAAAAGATATTAATCGATAAAAAATGACCTAATCGATTAACTCGGTAAATATCTTTAATTACGATGTTTTCTTAGTTTTTTCGCAGTTTTTTTTTTATTATAATTATTTTTCGATAACGAAAGTGAAAAATCAATAATAAAAAAAAATTAATGCATAAAAAATAACATAGTCGATTAAATCGTTAAAAGATTTTTTATTACGATGTTTTCTCAGTTTTTTCGCGGGTTTTTTTTTTTTTCAAATTATTTTTCGACAGCGAAAGTAAAAAATCAATAAAAAAATGTATTATTTATCGACCAAAAATGACTGAACCGAACGACTTTTTAATAAAATTATTCGTCGATAGTCAATACAAAAATCCATCAGTCACGCGAATCGCCTGATTTTTCTACGCGACTCAATTCGACATAAGTGCTGTCGATGTCCGTATACATGTTTCTCGTGCTCCATTAGTGGGTCAAATGATCTCGGATCTCAATCGTAAAAGGAAGAAAGAAGAGAAAACGCAAGAAAGCGATGCTCATCACTCAAACTTTTGGAAAGCTTTTGATCTCTGCGCCTCGGCGTGCGCACCATTAACGATAAGGTGCATGCGACGGCGCGGACTATCTGAAGACGAAAAAAAAAAAGTGGGACGCTTCGATCAATGGAAAGCACGAGCCTTGTAAAGAGAAACATCTTTTTCTTCTTTAACTTTTTCTTTTGATACCACGCGTACGAGAAATAAAGTCGAGTAACGGTTATAGATTAACAAAAAGTACGAAGATATAAGACGATAAAAATTCAACTTCAATAAAAAATTTTGATCCACAGGATAATCGAACGAAGTATAGTTGCAAAGAGAAAAAAAAAAGTCAAATTTTCATCTGAATCTCGTTAAAGATTTTTTTTATTTATTTATATAGTATTTAATATATAATAATAATAATAAAGTTTACTATTACGAAAAAAAAAAAAATTGATTTTTTTTTCATAAGTCTAATATTTTCTCATGTTTTGTCATATTTTGTCAAAATTATCTATTGTGGAATTTTAAAAGGCGCCGTATATTCCGAAGAAGACATTTAGTTACTCGTTGCATAGGACTCCCAACAGTATGGGAAGAATTATACGCACGTAAATCGCTGAATGTATAACATTTGATTTCGTTTGTCGCAAGGTGAACCATCTGCCAAACAGGTTGATGCAATCGGCGCATCAACGGAGCCATGAAACGCACGCGTAATAATATAAATTTAGATGAATGTCGTCTAACGCTGCGATTTGTATGTCTAATATCTTGCGGGGGTCTCTTGTTACCGCGTCTCTAATATAAATATATCGAAACTGTTTACTCTGAAGAAACAATCGTCGCGTTTTGAATAAAAATAACTCTAAAAACGTAAATTCCAAAGATTTAATTTCGATAAAAATAAAATAAATAATTCACTTTTAACGAAAGTGCAATTGAAAAAATTTGTTTTTAATGAAAGTAAAATTCAACAATTTTATTGTAATAAAAGTGAACTGAAAAGATTTTACATAAAAAATTCACGCGTAAACTGCGCATACGTCGTATCAACGAATTCACGAGGAATTTTGTGATAAAACGGATGCTGCGCTGTGTTAACCGGTTCACCCTTTTCAACCGGTTTAAATTTTAGATGAATCCTTACGACAAGAATATTTACGCGTGGCTTCCATTGCCCAATGACGTTAGTTTTGTCATCAGCGTTTAAGGACCGCAATGTTTTTCCAACAAAAGATCATCTCGTCATCGCATACCGATGTTTGCCAAAAACAATAAAATGGAAGCGGAATAAGTGGCGGCAGCTGATCTTATTTTGAGAAAAACAGTATGATTTTCAGTTTCATATTTCAGTTATGACTTGAAAACCATCGGTTTATCGTAGCCGAACGATAGAGACGGACTAAGAACATTGCGACGTTCGGCTGAATGCGTCAGCGATGTTTTCCCAAAGTTACTAATAAATGTAACTATCAAAAATTAAATGAAAATTTATGTACATATACATAAAGATACGGCCGGTGATAATGTAAATAGCTAATATCTGCATATTTGCAATTATTAATCAATATTTATCAATATTTATCCAGAAAATATTGATGATTCAATAATCAATAAATCAATAAAATAATAATCAATAAATAAGTAATTCCAGAAGGCGCCATAGGCACTGCGTGAAGTCGTTGATTTTTTTATTGCCGTCAAGTTAATTGCGTATGGACCGATCGGACGAAGAATTTCGCGTCAAATCTATTTAAATTTAATACGCCATCAACATTTGATTGATTAATGAATATTTTATTGATAATTACTGAATAATATTTTATCGATCTGTTATTTTATTATTTTTTTTATAGATAATAATTTGATTTGATTTGATTTATGAATTAAATATCAATAAAATATTGATCAATATTTATCAAAAAAATACTCATTAATCAATCAAATGTTGATGGCGTATTATATTGAAATGGATTTAACGAATCGTATAAAAAAAATCAAAGATTTCACGCAGTGCCTGTGGCCCCTCTGGAATTACTTACCACGGCAAGCAATCTAATTCCGTACAATCGCATAGAGTCGCAGGGTGAAATCTTAGATTTCCTTCTTTACTGTATGTTGATTATCGTCTTTCCCAGTATTTCAACTCGCCCCCGTCGGTGCTGAGTAATTACAATACGCGCATAGCTTCTTCTCTTATTGAGACCTTCGCCTCGGGTATCCAATGCGTGCGTGTGGCTCGGGTTCGATAAAAAAAAAAAAAAACATCGAACGGTCGAAAACAAAATTGCTGCGCACACGATGCGCAGAGAGAATGAAAGAATCACATAAAGACAGACAGAGTGCGTAGACGCTATATCAACGAGGGCCAATACACCGAAATAATGATGTCATCCGCGCCCCCGCATTCCAACATCATTCGTTTTGGATGCTCGCAGTATATGGCGCCGACAAACAAAAAAATGTGTCACAATATTTTTTTTTTCATTTACTCCGAAAGCTTTACGTTCGGAAAAGCTGTTTTCTTCAAGAAAATTTGTTGCGAAATATTGAATCACTGTATTTAGAAAAACTTTTCGCGCTTTGCGAAAATAATTTACAACCGGAGAAATCTATACGACACTTCGCACGTTCAAGGTGACGGGAAAAGAAATCTTTGACGAATGGAAATATCTCGTAAGCTCATCTGCTACGGATTTATATTCTGGTTTAGTGTCGCTGTAACGCTATTTGAGACGCGACTGCTCCGGACGTAAACTCGGCTGATAGAGAGAGTCTAAGCTTTGAGTTGTTATTATTATTATTAGTATTTTTGTTTTGAAGGTAGAATTTTTTTTTCTAATTTCACCAGAGGGTTAAAAAAGATATTTAACCCCTTGCAGTGCGTAATTTTCCAATGATTTTGCAATTTAATCATTTTACAATTTTTCATCAATTTTTTTTATTGATTATTGTTTTTTTGATTATTTTTTGATTGATTGTACTTTTATGATTTTTGTGCGTTAAAAAGCCTCGAAAAATAGTTTAACGTAACAATAGTGTTAAATGACCGCTATATCCGATTCCTTAATCATTTTTTTCTGATTTATTATTATTGTTATTATTATTCTTTTAATTTATCTACTACTGCGCAGATTTTTTTTTTTTCGTAATTCCCTTTTATTTTAGTATTCGTTGAACTGTCGTACTATCGGAAACATTTTCCAGACCGCTTTATCGATTCGTCATTTATTATTGTTTCGATCGTATGGCATACAGAAGCTGATGCTTCGCTTGACATGTTGTATGATTCCGTATGGTACCTCTTTTGCTGTTTCGGTTCGAGAGAATCTAAATTTCAATTAACGCGTTCGTAAGGATCGGCGAGAGGTGTTTTCGTGGGTTGAGAGCAATTGACTCGAACGCGGACAACGAGTTTCATTTCGTCCGAAGACGGAGCGCATAACGACGATTTATGGCGGTGTATACCGCGTATGCTATCCAACGACCGGACAGCAGTGATCGCTGCGTTGACGACGATCGTTAGCCAAATACGGACGGCTGAGAAGAGACGAAACGCGATTTCTCTCCCTCTCTCCTGTCTTAAGGACTTTTATAGATAACCACCGATTCCTATGTACGACTGTCTGCCGATAGATTTTAACTTTCGCAAATCTATGGCGGTTAACAACTATTGCGGTATATAGTTTGTCGGAAAAGGATCGCTCGATCGTTGCGGGTTATACGGATCTTATCGGGTCATTTCGTCGTTTACAGTTCCAATTTCAAATCAACGAACTTTCGGAGTATTTATTGTTGACGAATAAACCTTTCGTCTCTCTCTGTTCCGATATTATTTAATAAAATTTACAATATAAAAAATCGATTTTAATTAAAAAAACATATATATGTTTAATGTATTTTTTTAACATATTTTTCAATGGAATAATAATTATTATTAATATTTTTAGCACCTTTAGCATACAGTTGATATTTTTTTTTGAATTTCATTACATCGCGAAATATTCAACATTTTTTCTAAATCGCACCTCAAGAAATTGAAAAAAAAATATAGGAATATGTTAACCGTCCAGAAATGTCGTAAAATTTATAATTTTTTTTTAATTTTATTTTCTATAAATAAAAAAAATTGTGACGAAACAGCGAAAGGTTAAAAGTGTTTCATAAAATTTCCATTCATCTATATCCGTTCTCTTGTACTCGCGCAGCATCACTTGAAACATTAACTCGTCGATCTTTCGCAATGCGAAACGAATCGTTTCGAATTCGAATGCAACAAAATTGCTGCATCAAAACTCAAAGAGAATCCGTACGGATCTCCGAATTACAGAGTGCAAAGTACTCCTTGTCAATGGCTCGACGAAAAATACCGGTAATCAGCCTGAACTACTTTTCTCGTAATCTTTCACGTCACTGAATGACTATATATCGACGAATCGCCGGTTAACACTTACCGGGGTTTCTTGCCCCGTCTCGAGGTCATTGTATCAGATAATTCTCACGTGTCCTTCGCACAATCTGCTATCACGTTTTCCTTTTTATCTCTCCATCAAAATCAATAAAAAAAAATTAAAAATTAAAATTAAAATAAAAAAAAAACAGAAATTTTCAATAATTTTATAATTTTTTAATAATTCGTGAAAAAAATAAAATAAATTCCCGCAGATATTCCCGCGTAATAATGAAAAAAAAAAAATGCTACCGATCTTCGGTCGTGTGACTCGATACGATGAGATAATTTATCGTAACGTCGAGATACGAATGAAACGTCAAGTGAAATACTTGTGAAGTGATAATTATCGATAACCTAATTTAATCCGATCGATCGAAAGCATATTATTCGTTATGCCAATTGATTTTATTACATCGTATTTTATATTTTTTAATATCATACTGAGTAAAAAAATTGTGGGCAAAAAATCTATCAGTGGATATTACGAAAAAAAAAATGTCCTTAATTATTACGAATTCTCAATTGAACCAAATATACGACCTTTTTTATTAGAAAAATCAGATTTTACAGTGGAAAATTTCATTTCGTATGAAAGAAGTATTTTTTCAAATTATTTATTGCATTTTCCGAAATGCAATTTACTAAAACAAAAATTTATTAAAAAATTATAAATTTAATTTTTTTTATTAAAAAATTATTATTATTAATATTATCGTAAATAAAAAAGATTTTGAGGTTTTTTTTTTATATCTGTACGTGTGACTTAATAATAATAACTATAACAACGATAAGAAATAAAAACGCGTAACCATCAATTATCCGGTTATAACACACGATATCACACAAACATCTCAATTATCATTACTCTCGTTATTTCCGTAAAAAACAAAAAAAATTTTTCGTTGAAATAAAAAAAAAAATGCTTAAAAAATAACTGACCTTGAAAATTTGGTTGCCGTGCGTTTCAAAAAAAAAAAAAAGAAAATCGTCGTTTGTATATCCGTCCGAAAGTTGCGTCGTAGTTTCGGAGTCCTCCGAGTCGGTAAGTCCGGCTTAAGGTCCTTTTCACGATAGCCTTCAGCTCTCCGCACAATTCAACCGGCAATTTAGTTTGCCGCGATGTGTAGATATTCGTTTTGATTTCTGAACAAAATAACGAAATTTTTCGTAATATCGGTTTTTCGCGAAAATCAGTGAGTATTTTTATCAAAAAAGGAATGGGAGACGATTTTAGTCGCGTTTCTGGAATGTTCCAGAAAAATGACAAACAATACGATTGGTTAAAAAAAGAGTGCACAGGAGTAGCAGCGGCGACAGTCTCACCGGCAGAGTTCCTGGTCGACAACTGGGCTGTGCTATAGAGACTACGAATCTCATATAGATATCTAGCAGCAGCAGCAGCAGCAGCAGTAGCAGTACCGGCAAACTGCGAAGAGGCTTTAGAGGCGCAGCCATAAGCCGGCGGCCGAAAGCAACGTAAGTAAGTAGTGGGGGTTACATCGCGACGTTCAAACTGACGGCAAAAAAACGTCTGTATCCGCAATGAAAATTAGTCAGATGCAAAACCTAAAGAAGACGTTACCTTTCCGAGGTATTTAAGTACTATATGTATGCTGTGTCACAGCGTAAGCAACGGATACTGCGTTATATGCACATACAGTAGAACTCCGATTACCCGGTATCGAAATAATCAGTCAGCGGATTAATCACGTGACGCCATATTTTTTTTTTCCGCGCGCGCGGGAAGTTCAAAAACTAAACAAAAGTCATCGATTTCTTGAAAAAACACAATTTCCTTGACATTGAAATCGACTTTAGTCCCCCATTTGGAGGTTAGAAGACATTTAGATATCATACAGTAGGAGATTTCTCGGAAAAAGTGTATTTACGATATATAATTTATTGTACCGCTATTGGCAAAAGTTAGCAGACTGATAAACTGCTGTTACGTCAATCGTTCTTCGTAAATTATCGATCTATATTTAGTCTTAAGGGGAGCCAAATCCTCGTAAGTTAAGGGGGCATTTTTTCTATCCGACTGATTAGCGCAATAATAATGAATAATCGAAAAAATATGGAAAAATTTGATATCTAAAAGGGCAATTAAAATGATGCATTTTTTTTTTTTTTTCAAAAAACAATATTCGAAAATGATTCATTATATTTGATGGAATATAAATGTAAGAAAAAAAAATTGATATCGTTTGGAAGATCGATTAGTAATTGTGTCTGAAACACAATTCCGCAATTATAATCGTTCGTTTCGATGATATCAACATTTTTATAAGAATTTTTATTTAATCAAATATCATGAATTACTTTCGAAAATAGTTTTTCGACAAAAAATAATGGGTAACGCGACCAAAAATACGAGTCGTAGTCTCCGCCGAAATCGGTAGCATAAGAACGATGTTTTCCGTCAAATTCCGCGGTATTTTCTTACATATTTTGGGGAAATCGCTTCTGGTACTTTGATTTCGAAGGTTTAACGAAATGCACGTAAGAATTTTCGTATTTATTGACCCATTTTTAGGTCTTTGAAACGCAGTCGCACAGCCGATACCGCATACCGATATTTACCGGTATTATCAACAAAAGGTAATTACTATTATCTATTTTTTCATATCGCTTGTGCGAAACCCAAATGCCGATACCCCGCGAACTGAGGAGGAGAAACGCAAATAGCACGTGTTGGAGTGATAACAGTTACGGTTCGTTTAAAGTTTAGCTGAAGAGAGACCCGCGTCACGTATGCTTCTGTTTATCATTTTTCGCGTTTAACTCGTAACGGGTGCTGTTCGCAATTACCTTTCTTTATCTAACTAACGTATTACGCGAATAGAGCAACGAGCTGCTGCATTCCCTGTTATAACTACTGTCGCTTTATTTGTGTACTTATTTCCTACTCCTGTAACCCATTAACGGCGTTGTGTAATTGAAACGTTAACTATTTTTTTTTTTTTTTTTTTTTTTTTTTTTTAGCGATCGTAATGCAGGAGCTCTTCTAGCGTCGACCTTCGCGAGCGACACAATTGATTCTCGAGATTCCTAAGATACGATTGATTTAATTTCCAATGGCGGGAAACCCGCGCGGGGGGAGTGAAACGCTCGCGGTGACTTCGTACTTTTCGATGAAGGATTGCGTATTACATACGCAGCTATACGGGACAACGAGACAATATTATAGTTCGTACCCATGTAGTCTGACTGTTCTTATAGTCATTTTTTTTTTTAACAGTAAATACGTCATTTCGTTTTTCTTCCATGAAGCCGAACGAAACGCGTTTTAGAACTAAACGAACCGACGGTACCGCCGCATTTTTAACCGCAAAACGATTTAACGGTAAGGAAGCAAAAAATTCCGAGACACGTAGCTGCGGCACATTGTGAATAAGATATTATGTGTTTTACGCCGTATCGAAAGAAGCATTTTAATCCGGGAATCAATTTTTTTTTTCTTTCGATAGCTAATATCGTACGACTATTCTACGATTAAAAAAAAATCGTGAAATTATAATTTTTTTTTTTATCGCTGTTGGTAATAAAGAAATCAGTGTATGTTGTAATTTCTACTGTAGTAATAATGTTTTTTTTTTTTTATAAATCGATGATTGTTTCAAAATTAATATTAACCCCTCAGCTATGGGAGACCTTTAGCCGGCGCCATAACGTTTGTTTCTTTTGTTCATAAAAATAATGCAAAATTATATTAAAATAATTTATTTGAACCATTAAAAAAAAGAAACTTCGCCACTATTCTCCAATTTTTTTCGGAATTTTTTCACACTATGTTATAGTCAAAAGGACGATTTGTAGGTAATTATTGGTTAAAAATGCCTTTTAACCTCAAAAATACCGCGAAAACAATATCGCAAGTTAAACCTTTAAGGGTAAGTAAAATAAATGCGCACTGCGGGCTTAAGATCCATCATCGGATTAATGATGATAATTCTCCATAAAAAAAAAAAAAAAAAAAAAAAAAAAAAAAATTATCTCTGAAAATCGATACTTTAAGTGATCGAGAAAATAAGACTTTAATATTGACTGACAAATCGCGGATTCGCTAAGACCTCTTGACGTGTACTTATATTATTACTGATAGCATTATGTAAGAACGGATATTACGTAGCATCGACGAGGTTAATATATTCGATAAAAAAAATAAATCCAAAGATCGTATCGGATTGGTTTCTTGTCTGTTATACATCGGTATACATGTATTTCTGCAGAAATAGACGCGCGGAAAAAGTTGTACATCATAGTCGGCCTGTTTCTGTGTCCCGGTAGGTAATAATAAAGTGACTCACAGGAAATCCAGGTTCGCGTTACGCTTGACTATAAGGCATATGACTTCGCAGAACGAAGTGAAAAGATCTCTGCTTCTATATCACGAACACTTCTGATACATATTGTCGCAGAATGTCGTAAAAAAAAAAAAAAAAAAAAAAAAAACGCAACAGATGACTGCGATACACGAAAATCGTGAATGGCAGAAATATCGCTAATGGAGTTATCGTATATAAACAAAAAAAATGATTCTCACACGGAAAAAAATATATAGCGAAATATATAAATATATCAATAATATATTCGATATGTTTTTTACGAAAAAGTTATATTGTTATTAAAAAAAATATATATATTTTTTATAATATATTTCCGCTAATATGTTACCGAATATATTTAAAAAAAAATGATAAATTTATTAATTATACAAAAACATCGGTTTTTAATATTTTTCGAATTTTTTTTCCGCGCGAGTTTCGTATTCGGTGAATACTCGAAGTTAATATTTTACGAATTAGTGGTCAAGACCTGTTGCTTAGTTTAAAAAAACCACAAAAATTAAAAAAATCGTCAATATATAACGCACTTTTCGATGTATTGCTTGTTATTATTATTATTATTATATAACCGTAGAATTCATCACGGGAATTTAAATTTTTTAATGATCTTTCGAGGACATTTCGGTAGAAGAATAAAATATGTCGTCGATTAATAATCAATCGAACTGTCGTGTTAAAAAAAAAGCAGTAATATCGAAAGTTAAATTACATTTAAATACGTCACCGGACGTGAGTCGGTTCTTCGAATAAATTTACGTAAAACAGTCGAGACGATTTAACGGTACAGCATTCGGTTTAACTTTCGCAATTTTTATGGACCCACGCGCTGTCGGACCTCACAGAAGTTTCGCGTAAAATGTACTTCAATTTTTGTATTTTTTTTTTCTCTGTTAAAAATTGCAGCCCCGCAATTATAGGTGCAGCAAGGTGCATCCGCGTAAAAGTCCCGATTGAACGTTGGATATTCGTCGTCGCGGTAGTTTCTTCATCGTTCGTAAATTTAACGGCACTGAACGACCGGTGCGCGAAGCGTGTCTTTTTACCGGGACCTTGACAATGCAACAAGCCGTAGCGCCTTCCCCGTGTCTTGCATAACTTCGGGGACGAATACCCCAACGATAAGAACCGGTTAAAAACCGTTGAAAAATTGCAAATACAGCGCCGCAGTTTCGTATAGCAAAAAAGATCGATTTTTTGAATTTTTTTTTAATGGCTGCTGATATAACCGAATAACCGTATCTGATTTTTAAATAAATAGTAAGAAACTCTTTTAGAGTCGTCAAAAAAAATATCCATTTCGATACGAAAAAAAAAAAAAATGCCAAAAAATATTTTTTTTCGTAATTATAATTACGATATTAAGAATTGTTATAATTTTTTTTTTTTTTTTTTTTCATTTATTATAGTAGAAAATAATTCTTCAGAAAACTTCGAAAAAAAGTGGAATCCATTTTAATTATTTAGAAAAAACGTTTCAAATATCGAAAATCGATAAATATGGATGGTAAATCACTATTTTTCGGAGATCTCAATTCAAATACCTTAAGCCTTCGTATATATCACACGGAAACGAATTTTATCCAAAAGATTCGTGTCATTGATAAGTTAATCCTTCAACTGAGGCATTAATAAAAAATGAACACATATTTCTTCATATTTGCGGTTATCTATTTTCCCCACTCGGTGTCTATTATTGTGTCTACTTTTACGCTCTGCGGCACACTTCTCGGCGCGATGAACCGACGCGTGCAAAGTTTACTACACCACTACAACAGGTATTCCGGATTCCCGAGACTTTCGCCGATCGATGATTGTTCGATTAATCATCGTCGAAGTTCCGGAAAGAGGGATAAACCGCTATTCTTATCATTGTCCCGACATCCAATTATCTCGGTCTCTGTTGAGTTATTTTTTTTATTGCATCTCCGACCCGTAATTTTATCATTTCTTATCAAAGACACGACGATCTTTCCTAAATTTTTTTTAAAAGTCGTAAACATTGTCGGTATTTGTGGAAGTCGTGTAGCTATTGTCGGGCAAAATTTTTCGATAGTCGACGTTTCACTCAATTTTTGTTATCTATTATTATTATTATTATTATTTTTATTATTTCTTTTTACTCTGCCGCGCGAAGCTCCCGAATGTAAAGCGTTAAAAAAATTGTAACGGCGCCATATGCTTCGAGTTTATTAGTACATTTCGTAAGAAACCATAGGGAGTGTTTTAAATGAAAAGGGGTGCGCATTAGTCTATTCTAAATATAGTTGAAACTGTAGACAAAGAATTTGACTTCCGGCGGAACTATTAGGGCGATGAGCTATGATTTTAATCTCAGCTTTCATAGC
Source organism: Cryptus viduatorius (assembly GCA_964006125.1). Taxonomy (NCBI): domain Eukaryota; kingdom Metazoa; phylum Arthropoda; class Insecta; order Hymenoptera; family Ichneumonidae; genus Cryptus; species Cryptus viduatorius. The sequence continues at coordinate 15,844,644 of OZ023225.1, read as the reverse complement.
CGTTGAGTAATTTTTTTAGTACGAATGCTTGAAATTTCTTGCTAGAAATCAACATATATCGAAAGAAATGCGATGTGTAAACGTAAAACAAAAAATATAGAAAAATATGATCCTAAAGCCGTTATATTTTTTCACAAAAAAATTTTAAAAAATTGAATTTATTAATAAATGTTTATAATTATTTAAATTAATTGATCAATAATTATTTAATTATTTTAATTGATTTTAATTTAATCATTTTTTTCTTTTTACATATTAATAATAATAACAAAATAATAATAAAAATCAGCAGAGGTTGCCAAGAAATCGAAGGATTTTTTTTTTTTTTAAATTCATTCCCCATCGAGAATCGAGTGCGGAATCATTAATGAAAAGAATATATATCGCGAACAAGAGAGACATTGGTCAGGAAGAGTTCTCTCGATAGAATAGCGCGAGTCACTCGGACAAAAAAAGAAACAAAGAAGAAGACGATAAAGAAAGATGTCTTGGGACCTCGTGACAAGAATTCTAGTCACTGGTAGAGCATAAAATGCGCTGAAACAACTCGTACACTACGAACCCAGTTCCCAGATGAGGCGCCCGAAGAAATTCCGTAATGATCTTAATCCCTAGAATAGAGGCAGTTAAGAACTGTATGTTTGCGCGATAAATTGTCCTGAGACGTGGAAAAGTGGAGTAACTGGAGCACCGGTACTTCTTAGCTTCCTCGATCGTTTTTATTATCTTTTATCTTCGCTGACGTGTAAATTTTTCAAAAAACGGCATTTTTGTTATTTTATTATAATTTTGAAAATATTCGGAAAAATCGAAAAAAAGTGCCTTTCATACGCGTCACTCGATACTTCGACGATTTTTGCCTTTAAAATTCTTACGATTTCAAAAAAAAAATCGCTACATTTTTTTTTACCGATCACCAGGTATGTTTCATTGCCTTAAGGGGTCTGCATAACCTTAAAGTTTCAAAATGTCGATTTTTTTTTTTTAATAATTCTTTAGCAGAAGTTCTTAACTTTATTGCAGCAAAGATTTTGTAAATTTTTTTTTTTTTTACGAAAATACTTCAGCTTCATTATTAAACTTAATGTACATTTTTTTTGTTTGTTTTTCATTTCCGGTCACCAGATTTTTATAAAAATGTTTTAAATTTGTATTGAATCGCGATCCCGTGATTTCGAAACGATCTTCAGAAAAAATATTGAAATTCCATCTGTTTTTTGGGCTCTATGCTCATGCAGACCCCTTAAAAAGGGTGAATTTAGTTAATGGAAAATATTAAGTGAAATCGTATCGGTAATATTGGATATCATTGTATGAACAAAAGCCTTAAAAATTTTTTACCCAAATTTTTGAACAAAAATCACTGATTTATAATAAGAATATTCTCTACTGATTTTCGAAGCTTTAACGACTACGTCAAATTTTATTGCCGGGTCATTGGTCAACGATAACTCGATCGAGGACCTCGCTGACCTCCGAATGACTACATTAATATTCGGTACAACACTACCGACTGAGAGTCGTAACCCACAAAGAAATGATGAGTCACATCCGAATCTGATCGCAGCGGATATTGATGTATCAATAAAAAAAAAAAAAGTCGACGAAAGGTAATTTTAATAGACACTTTCTGCCTATTTTGTCTAAAAATAGAAATAAAAACGAATATTTCCTGAAAAAAAAAAAAAAATTGATTTTTTTAGGACGAAAAATGACGAATTTTTAAAATGATTAGGAAGTATTCAAAATTCGCTCGGAATTTCACACAAATTTTAGTCTTTAGCATTACGCAACGATATACCCACCTTAACCTCTGTAATACAACAGTTCGTTAACCTTAATACGATGAATAAAACACTGTATAATCATTTCCCGTATCTTCAAAAATTAATCATTCAGCTGATCCTCGATCGATTGATTCACCGATCGTGTTGTACTCGAGAACTAAGTACGATTCATCAATACTAAGTAAACATTGACGGTGTAAGGTGACGAAGCATCATAAATTCTGCATCGTTAGCTCATTAATTCCAAACTGCAATAACTATCGATTATCCGCTTGTGTTGCGCTCACAGTGCACCCAACATCCAGTTATAAATTTTCCAAGGATATAAAAGTCAGCCGGTTAATCGCGCGCGACGTCATCGCGTATATATTTTATCCAGGTTTGCGGTGACCTCAACCATGTATTATCCAATTTTCACCTTATTATGCTAATCCGTTACCAGCAGCCGGAGGTGCAGACACACCTCTGCAACATCGCTATGATCGACTTTCCACATTGTCGAACATTCTTTCGTTATTCGACGTCTATTTTCATACAGCACGCTACACGCTGCTGTGCATCAACAATAACGATAAAGAAGGTCACAAACGAAGTTTGTATCTACTTTAAGGCATTGTTCCCACGTAAGGTATCATCGTAATTTAATCATCGGGAATCGTATATCATTGGCTGAAAAACACTCATTTTTCTCCCTATTGATCAATAATCTAAATTATTTCAGTTGTTGTTTTTGGATCCCTTAAGTAATTATAGTTTGTAAATAAAGGTTAGGTTAGGTTAGGTACGATGTTGACGCGATAGAAATAACGATTTGTAAGTTAGTTAAAAACACATCAATAAAATATACGCGACGGCAAAGAAACTATTGCGTTTCCACAATAATCAGAAATCCAATTAGTCTTTCTACTCGTTTTCAAGAAATAATGATCCATAGATAATGATCGAAATTAAATTCTTATAGTTTCTCTAAAGAATTGTACGTATTTCGTTTTGTCATTAGTTTTATCACTTATTCTTCTTGAATTTATAAAATTAATAGAAAGTTCATTATTACGAAAATGTGATCATCAATGGCAAACCTTTCAATGAAGAGGATGTTAGAAATGAACCTTTACTCTCCCTTACAGGATAAGTACTTCGCAAGCGATGACGGAGTAACGCGCTAAAGGCATTCATTGTAACTGATACCGTTTTTCACAATCCGTCGAAGTACCCTTTATAGAAGTGCAAATTTAACGAACACAACGGCGCCAACAGAGTCCTAATACAGTCGGGCGATCAAAACAAATTGAAATTTCAGTAGATACCCATTGGGTTCGCTAAATTGGTAGATTGACGATCTCCGGAGCCGCAGACTCCGCAGCACTCTCTGTGGAGAGAAAGAATACGGTCCACTTGAGTGCGAATTGGATATTAATAGCTATCGGAATTTTTTTTCAAGGTCATCGCAACCGCGCCTACGAGGGCCATTTTTCCTTGCGGAAGTTACGATTATAAATCAACTCTGTCGTACATGTTAATTTTTTAAATAAAATAGATCTTTTCGAAAGGATAATTTCATAAGTATCGGTGAAAATCTGTTTTTGCATCTGACAGATCGAAACCTACAAAAAAAAAACGTAAATTTCCCAAAATTCCTAAATTCTTAACATTTTCAAATGCTTAATTTCTAAAATTCCTAAATCTGATACTTCAGTTTCCACTATATGGCAATTAACATTTCTTATCAGTTCTTATCAATTCTATTGATTCAATCGTTTCCAGTACTTCCAAAGCAATAAAGCTGATCAATCCATTACTCGATCAATATTTTTCTTGATTATAATTGCGTGAGTCATCGTTGAGTCTTCGACGTTTATATTGAATACTTGTGATTCAGGAAATTCCATCGTTGTTTCGATGTTTGTCCGTTTCAGATGACATTGGTACAAGAAAACAGTTTATTGCATGTATACGTTGAGTTGAAGAATATAATGACGCAAAGCAATTACCGGGAACGATACGATTATAGAATTCTACTGGCTAAGTGAACTGCGGTCGATCAAAAAGCTTCAATGGGCATTAGTGATGTGCAGCGTGCTGCTGTGTGTCTTCTTCGCGCACTTGAATAACGACATTGATGTATTAATTAGAGATACAAAATGCGGTCATCTGTTCGCCTTTTGATAGCCTAAAGCGCCGTCAAATCAATAAAAATTGATAATACCAGACGCGTAACATCAAAGGCATTAACAACACCCGTAATGTACATATTGTGAAATCCCAATAACTTCGAGACGATTCTCTTCAGAACTTGGAATTCGCGCATTTTCGTTTCTAACTTTGATCACAAGTGTTGATACGTTTGAAGAACGACTAACATTTGTTGATACGTTTGATCCGCTCTCTGGTGGGGAATCCTGACCCACTATGAAGAATAGTTCTTACACATCGCGTCGCAGAAGATAGAGAACAAACTCGCGTGTCCGAGTTAGTTATCCTTGTTGACCTTATGCTTTGTAAAATTATTGCAACAGTGAAACCCCTCTTTTCTACAGCAACACGAAGATTACACTGTATGCGTGTTTCACTTGAATGAATCATCAAAAAATCATTTATCGCTATCGTCATCACAAAATTGCTCGTAAAATAGAGTAGTGGCCGTGAAATTTTATCTTAACCCTCGAACATCACATGTGGGTTAATTTTGCGAGCAGTTTATAAAAAATGTATCGAAAGTGAAACTATAAAAATTATTATTATTATTAATTTTAAAATCAATATTTTCTGAAATGTATCGTTTTAAGTCAATTTTTAAAACGTGTAGATTCTATAATTTTTAAATTATTTATTTATTTATTATTTTGTTTCCGTATCGTTCAATAGATTTTATCAATATTTTCATGATTACATTTCAAACAAAATTATGCATCTGTTAAGGAAGTGTTATTATGCATTTTTACCGATTTTATCGCAATTAAATCATTATAGGCATTTCAAACTGTGATAGTGTACATCATCTGATTATATATCAGCATCGCATTCATTATTTTACCGAAACAAAAAAATCTTCAACTCCAAAAATTATTTAAAATTAATTTATCATACAAACGGATACGAATTTATCACTAAAAGAAAATATAAGCAATAGTGACGATTCGACAATAACAGTTATTTTCGAGTTCATTTCGGAACATTAACGTGTTTGTTCATTTCGCGCGGCGATTTAATGAATATCAAAGACTACCGATAATTGAATAGGTCAAACGATGAAAACAAATTTAAATTTGGCAGATTAACGATCTCCGGACAGCCAGACATCACCCGTTGTGTGTAGAGGACGAAGAGGGAGGATGCGGATGTTATTCATAGCAATAAGCTTTCAGTTCCCTTTTTCGATTACTCAATCACCATCGTGCAACGTTTTGCATAACAATTTTAAATATAAAAAAGTAACTGCAATATGTGATTCAAAGGCTAATCTGTTTACCAACGATTTACGCATATGAAATCCATACTGTTATATGGTATAGTCGACATTATTTGCTTATCTGATTGATTAAAACTGATCTTAGAAAAAAAGATCGTTCGCCTATTAGATTTAAAATATCTGATAACTGAACTGTTATAAAGTCTGTAGAAATGCATAAAAATACTTCCTTATCACATGCGCACTTTTATTTAAAAAGTAATAATGAAAAAACCGGGAGCTCTGCAGAAACGGAACTGATCGACAGCGGTGTATACGCGGTTGCCGAGCGGCTCCGGTGATCAGCCAAGTCAAGCAGCTTTGTTCGTGGGCAGTACTTGGATGGGTGACCGTTAACTATTCGATGATGTTTCCGATACTTTAATATTGTTTTTTTTTTTCATTTTATTTTGATTATTTTAAGTTGCTTCAGGAAATGTTGACTAACCGGTGAATTATCACAACTGATCGGTTATTAGTCTCAACGAACGCCGTATTGATTGGTTGTTGTTAATTCTTACCGCCATCAGAAAGGCATTCTAATCCTAAAAAATAATCAATGGAAATATCTTTTTTTTATTCAACAGATCGAAATCTGGATATTGAAGATTATCGTATATTTGAAACAACGGCGTAATACAGAACTCTTTATCCGTCGGTTTAATCTCGTCAATACGCTGATAAACTTTGCTATTAAACTCCATTGCGTTTCTATAAAAACATCGATTCACCATTTTTTCTACCAAATCATTGACGTGTAATCAATTTTTTTATTCCTTCAACAGATTCCAATCGACTGATGACAGATAAGTATCTGAATTTTTATGATAAAACTAAACGTTGCAGATTAGGATAATAGCTTTCCGATCGATTTTCCGCTCCAGCAATCGTTTTTCTTCTCTTCACTATCGCTTGATGCGTATCTTCAACGCTACGAGTTTAGGTCAAATATTGAAATTACTTTGGCGCTTCAATATTTGCTCGTTGCAACGGATAGTTTATTGGATAAGTGAGCAAATTGCGGAATACAGTGACGTAAAGCTTTTTCCACGAACAATAACTTTTATAGAATTGTAGTGCGCAATTGAATTGCATTTGATTAAAAGGCTTCGATGGCCATTAGCGATATACTGGCGGACTGTTTCGCTCACTTGAATTAAGACATTGATGCATTAATTAAAGACGTGAACTGCGTTCAATCTGTTCGACTTCGTGAGCCTAAAGAACCGTTCAATGAAGAAATATTGCGCCAGGCGGTTATCGTCAAAGTCGACAGAATACGTAATTTAATTTGGCGCTTCGTTCGTTTCCAGAGGGCGTTGTAAAAATGCATCCAAATGTATGTTTTGATCAAAATTTGATTTATCGACACTTACATTTTGATTATTATGTCTTTCGATCGATCGAATGTTATTTTTAAACATCGATGATTTATTGGAATAAATTTGATCGAAGTTTTCGCATTTTTATCCAAAATTGATACAAATTTTCTTAATGTCCTAAAAACGCAGTTGAATTCGCAAAAACTGCGGCCTTTTCTAGTGCAGTTCAAGGTTTCTGGAAACTAAGTGCACTCCGGGGATTTGCTGTGTTATTAATATAGTTGTAAAAGCCGTCAAAGTTTTTTTCTATTCTCTCTTCACTTTCCTGTATCGATCCGCGCGAAAATCCCATCGTAAAAAAGGTGTCATAAAATTATATGTTCCTTGAATAGTCAGTTCGTCGGTTGGAAAACTAAAGGCGACTGATGTTAAGCGAGAAATTGTAGTCATCTGAATTATTTCCACGTACGGAAGTTCACGTACATCGAATGACCTTCAATTTATTTCCTTTACGTTGTTTCAACGACGAAAATATATATTTTATGCGAGAGAATCGAAATTGGTACTAAATTAAGGGCCGCAAAATACAATTCGGAAATCGCTACAATGATTCAAAAGTCAGTGATCAATGATTTTGAATATTTTTTATCTTTCAAAAACATGAAAATTTAAATTATCACTTCAATTTTTGAAAAATCAACGATTTCTAATATTTTTATCTTTTGAAAACATGAAAATTTCAATCACTTCAATTTTTCAAAAATTGCATTAAAGTCAATATAAAATTTGTATTTTAAAAATATCGAAGTAAAAAAGTGCATAACATTTTAATATAAATAATTTTATTAATAATCATTGATTCATTAATTTTCATTTAATTTCCTTAATTTTTTTTATCTTATTTAATTAAACATTATTTACGCGAAGAATGTGAAATGTTATCAATAAATGGAAAAGTCGATGTGATCAATAAAAAACAAATTTTAATTGTTTATGAATTATTCAAGACTCTCGTTAAAGCAATTTTCCTACATTATGCAATCTGCAGAAGGGTTTGACACCACTTTCGATGAATAACGGGCAATCTTCGTGATTAATGATCCCTTCTAAATACGGGGTGAGAATCTCTAAGAAAGTTAACGGCGTCGTTGTTGCACTTTATCTACGCGACAGTAAAACAAGTCTATCTAAGAGAGAATAGAACGGAGAAGCATCAGCTGTCCGGAATCGATCGCCGAGGAGAATGCAAGAATTTCCAACATGTACTGCACATACCTTTCTGGTCAGTGTTACGTTATAACAGCCCCAGAAGCGGCAGGAGCATTCAACAGTAACAGGAGCGCGTCTACTGTCTCGTTCATTGGCTGACCTCGCGTATGCTAATTGTCGCGGTTTTATCTGCACGCGACTTCGCCATTGCCGCGTAACACCGACGCGGCTCTAAGCTGCTTCGAGGCAACATATATATATCGCCTATATACCGGTATATATATATAAAGGGGAGGGGGGGGGGGGGGGGGGGGGGGGGGGGGGGGGGGGGAAGGGGTAAAATGGACCACTTTAGCAATTTTTCAGAGATTTTTGCCGATGTACACAATACATTTCCACCATTTTTTAACCAAAAAATAGATCCGTCACATCCGCTTAGAGTATCAAAAAAGGGGTAAAATGGACCAAAAAAATGCAATTTACATAAAAAAAAAAAATTTTCTTTCAATTAAAAATAATTCACCATCTGCAAGCGATATTTAGACCATTCTCGTCGGAAAATATACATTTCTCCATATTAAAAATAATGGGAGACTTTCTTAGAAGACAATTACTGTAATAACTTTTTGTTATCTGGATTACCATTTTTTGCATCGGTTTATTTTATCAGGAATAATAAATATTCCGTAGAATCTCATTAAATATTGTTTTCGATCTTTTTTTTTTTTTTGTAAGCAGTGAACTTTACCACAAATAATGGCCATGAAACTTGAATTTTTTTTTTATTTAATGAATTTTAACGGTGGTCCATTTTACCCCAAAATTCGAGTTAAGCCACTGTTTCATTTTGCCCCACTTTTTCTTTATATATATATGTATATTCACTATCGTCCGATGAAACGAGCCCCGTGCATACCATCGGACGGGTTCCGCCTGTGCAGCAAGCGTGCAACTGCATCGGAGGGATGAGTGCATACCGAGTGCTGTACCGCTCGGCCGATGGACGATGAATAAAGCGGGGAAAATAAAAGAAGAAAAAAAATAACGGACTCCCTGTTATAAGTAGTCGCGTCGTGGTGGTATCCTTGACACAATAAAAACCCCTCCACATCATACGAGGACACCAGGGATTCTGCGATGATCCGTACTGCTTTTTTTATCGCACCTTCTCGGTGAGATAAATCTTTTTTTTTTATGTTCGTGTTTTTACGATTTTAGGCTCGATAGGCATTTTTTTTAGCTAATTATTTTTAGTTCACGGTGATGTGGAGATAAAAGCGTTATTCACTTCGGTTTAAAGTTCAAATCATTCGCAATTGATTGTAGGAATTTTTTTATCGTGGATAAAGTTCAAATCGTTTTGAACCACTTGTAGGTATAATAGAGACAATGTCTTGAATATTTTATCGTGTTTATTTAGCGTTGATGCATTTCGCAAGCTATAGATAAGGCACGTGGAAAAAAAATGTTTTGTTAAAATGATTAAAAATTATTATTATTTTTAATTATTTAAGGTAATTTGTTTGGATTTAAATTTTTTTTTTTATTGGACATTTTCAATGATTTCCTAAAAATTTTTTTAAAAATGAGATTTCGGTAAATGCATGCAAAATTTTCTTTTTTTTTTATCGTGTCGACAATTAATCGTTTTTGTTCGTAAATTGTATTAGTAAATCGTAATTATTTAAAAATTATTTTTAAAAAATTGGACGTTTTGTATAATTTTTGAAAAAACTCAAAACGCGTTTTTGAAAAAATTCAAAAATTGTTCTTTCGATAAGTTGACCCAAAAAAATTTTTTTTTTTTTTTTTAGATGACCTTTGAAAAATATAGATTTCTGTAATTGCGAAAAGTTTGAACTACAAAGATCCTCTACGATTTTTTATTGCGCAGGCAATGCTGTTGGCTGAAAGCAGATGTAATTACCGTATCACAGTTGTGAGTTTCAATCTCGTCGACGTACGATTTCCGGAAATGGATAATTGTGCTTTCGACCCGCCAAGTGCTTTGTCGAAGGTCTCTCCCATGCGGCATAAGCTTTATACGGCCGGTGGAGCGCGTAATCGTTGGCAAATTAAAATCCTTCGTAGCCATCGTTGAGTTACTTAATTACGGAATAACAATTAATCGACTCGATGAAATGTGAGAAACACCCCAGTCATTTGTATCCGCGAGAGCCACACGCGTTAGTAACGAAGTTGCGAAGTTGATGGATCGCCCCGTGAGATTTTATCTACTGACGACTCAACGACTAAACGAAATTTAACGATTTACGAAAATGGCGATGAAATTGAGTTAATACGCCGTTTACGAAGCTAAAAATTGGGTTAAATTTGAAATTCAATCAAATTTCATTAATTATCAATTCATTTTTTTTCTTTTTTATTCAACTGCGATGTTTTTTCTGACTTTTGAAATTTTTTATAACTACACTGATGAAAAAAAAATTAATACCCTTTTTTTAACTAATAGGTTAACCCATTAAAAATATAAAAAATATTTAATTATTTAAATCGGATAATTTTTTTTTAATCCATTGTTTTTAGCAATAAAAAGCGTGAATATTGATCTGAATTTTGTCCAAACTAAAAACATAATGTACGTTTTTTTCCAGTTTCGTGTTTTTATTATCTTATTATAGCAAACTGTTATTTTTCAAAAGCCAATGTCAGGCAATGCATTAAGAGTTCGAAATTAAAGTGCATAACATCGTGCAAAGCTCGTTGAATCTCTATGCCACGATACTGCCATTTCCATGTATAAAAATTTGATGTCGTCAACAGGGAATAACGCAAAATGGGTGTAACGGGATCACGCGATTCTTAACGAACGCGAACATTCCCTCAACACGTACAGAACAATTATTCAATCGCTTATTTTCACAGGATAATAATTTTTTTTTAAATACCGAAAATGCTTTGTGTCCAGAAAAATCCTTTTATTTGTAAATAAAAAATGGTTGTAAACAACAATAAATATATCGCGAATCATTTTTTAACCTCAAAAAATGAACAAAATTTATTTAAATCGTAATTTTTTGACATAAATTCGTTGAATTTATTATTTCTTCAATACTTAATGAAGAAAAAATCATTATTAATAAAAAAATAATAAATAAATAATATTATTTACCCGTATTATTATTACTATTGACATTATATTTATCGATTACTTTACCTAATATCTCATAAACCCAAATAAAAATCTTATGATTAATGAATTCATAATGAATTTATTTTTATTTAATTTGGATACGTTTTTTTTTTTTTTTTTTCGTAAGTGATTAATTGCATAAAATCAAAAAACGTGTGAGAAATATCGATTTAATAAGGATACGAAAATTTTTGATAAATTTGCGTGAACGCGTAAAGAGTAATATGGAATTATGTGGAAAACGATAAGGACGAGTCAGAGAGGAAGATTGATCGGTAACGTGGGACTCGAAAGCTTCCTCCTCGTTGTCGTGACTGTCGCGTGATCATCCCGATACTATGCCGGTCACGCATTGTATTTATGTATACCAATGAGACAATAGGGAATTATCGGAACAGTCGGAACAGTCGGAACCGATGTCAAGGTTATCGCACGTGGTTCTCGAGTCGACCACACGGGTAGAGCAGCTTGAAACGGACAACTCCGTCACGCAAGATTCAAGATTGCGAAGCGACACCATCGTTGTCAACCCTTGTAGAGGGTACGAGCGGCGGGGAGAAGTTTAGCGCCGGTAGTACAGCGTGCAAAGAGCAGTCGGTACGAACCCTCGAAGCAGGTAATCGAGAGGAGCTTTCGCTTCACTTCCGCACCCACGCAATTGCGACTTGCGGCACTATTTCGTTGTCGCAAAAAGATGGACAATGAAACATCGCGATATAACTGTTTACAGAAAGTTTACGCACTCTTAACACGCCAACGAGCTGCACAATCATTCATCGGAGAGCAAAATTTGCACCAATTTACGTATTTTTCAAATTCGAGGAATTTCCTTCCATAAATTTTAATATTTTTTAATAATAATAATAATTTTAGTGCAAAATACATATATCGATCATATATTAGATATACTTATATAACTATATATTTTTTTTTATAATGCCGAAGAGACTCCGAGTTACTCGTCGATCATTAGAAAAAAATCGAAAATCAAATTTCGCTAATTGTAATAATTGTTAAATAAAATTTGTAAAACTGTAAATATTTTTAAAAATATTAGTATCCTACTATTTTGAGATTTCGAGAAAATTTCGAATTTTTTCGTATTTTTTTTTTGCTATCTGACGAATTTTCGAAATTAAAAAAAAAAAAAGAAATGATGTAAACTGTGAACACACCTCGTAGACACGCCTTTTTTAACACGCGAAAATGTGTGCCGCGATAAAATCGCTCGAAATTCGATAAATTAATTGGCTGTTAGCCCCATTTTATCTTTCAGACGGACGGATTGAACTTTTAAGGCGCTTTGGAACCGAAAAGAAGGGTTGGTAATTCATAACATCTACACGTCTACTTTCTCCTTTGCTTTGGCTATTTTTGCACATAAAGCGGTGAGGGAAGATTGCCGGACAGTGTGTCTATTGTGGCTACCAGGTGCTCGTCGAAGAGTGGGGCGGCTGCGGGTCGAATGGGGTGAAGAGGTGGTCCCGTGCGGCCAGCGTGCTGAACAACGATAACCCACCCCGTCGGCCACAGCGTGGATAAGGGATACCTATATTCTCAGCGGTATAATATAAAGCTGATACTTAAGGGGGATGCCGCCTGATCCAGCAGCAACAACCGCAGGAAAGCGCTACTACTATCTTCGCCTCTGGCGGGAGTTTGCGGCTCTGCATTCACGCGATCACACGGCTAAACGTTCTGTGGCCTTCGCGGTGAGTGTCACGTCTCTGTCGCTCTTAATTAATTTCAGATATCACGAAAAAAAAAAAAAAAAAAAAAATTCTCAAAAATTTCATCTTTCGTACGCGTCGCGGATATAAAATATTGTGAAATTATGTTGATAAAGAATTCGTAATTAAATTAATAAAAAAAAAAAAATTAAATTAAATAAAAAAATGTTGAGATGATAATTTTTTTTAATTTTCTGTAACAACAATCGTGTAAATTATATATTGATTTCGAGCAATTGAACGATTTTTTGTTTTTTTATAATAATTTTAATATCGACGATAGAAAAACGAAAATTAATATTAAAAAAATGAAAGATTGTGTTTCGCGGATATAATTAATAATTAATTATCTACGACACTACGGAAAAATAAAAAAAAAATTCGCGTATCATAAAAAAAAAAAAAATTTCGAAATATTCGCGCGTATTGTTAACGATTCAGTGGGTAAATGCAGAAAGACTGCAACCTCGTTGTTTCGTCACGTCACGTAGACTCGTCGAACGATCAATTTATGAGAGTGCGAATAATTAAGAAGAGTGTCGATTAGAATTGTCGCCTCGTTTCGTTGGCGTTGAGAACAGCGCGCGTTCGTCGAGTACTCATTGTCGAAACTCGATAACCAACGGAACAAACGGAAATGTGTTCAAGAAGATTGGAGACTTTAATAAATTGATGTGAATAAACGTGTCATCGCTGCGTCTTCTACCGCATCGGAACATTTCAGCACTGGTAAAGAATCTAAATAATGTCGCAAACAATATAAAAATGAACTCAAACTAAACGCAAAAGTGCATGTGAGACATATATATATAATATAAACACATAGAGAGACGCGACGAAGACGAGTGAAAAATTTACGATGCCTGAGCCGACGGTCGCTGAGGTGAATTGTGCAAAATCTTTACCTCTTCTGTTTCCTATTTCGCGCTTTTTATGTGTATATAGTAAAGTATATTACATAAGGAACCGAAAAAAGTACATAAACCGATTTTCGTCGATGAATTTGCAATCTTTGAAAAATTTCTCGATATCAATAAAAAAAAAAAATTACGAACTTTTATAATTGAAAATAATTTTTTATTCTTGGAGATTCGACTTTCCATTTTTTTTTTTTTTTTTTTTTTTTTTTTTCGGGAGGTAAAATTACAATGGTAATACTTCAGAATGAAAACGGTTCGTTAAAAGCGTAACGTATGTAACGAGAAACACTTTACTGCGCACTAAATTTTTTTACTGCGTTTCAAGCAGTTAAAAGATTATTTTTAGTATTTGAAACAATATAATTAACATTATTTTCGATGTACGGCGTGATAAGAGAGGAATAGCCATTTTTACAGTCGTAATAATACGAATTTAAATTTATATCGTGAATTTTGAAATTTTTAACGCTAACAAAACGCAATTTTCTGAATAAACGTTTGTTATCGGACCGAAGAAAATTTAATTTTAACTTTTTATCGGCGCACAGCTATTTGAAATAATTCGCCTCAATTTTTCAGAAATTTGCATAAAAATTTTCACCAAAACGTATTAATGAAAAAAAATTCTAAAAATTGCTACAGTTTCATTAAGGAGAGTTTATCGTCTTATATTTTCAGCACGTGAGATTCACGAAGAATTTTGATTACTCCAATGGTATTAAAATTGGGAAAAAAAATCATACAAAAGGTGCAAAAAACATTAATTTTCCATAATACGAATTCCAAAAAGTTATTAATAAAATTGAAAAAAAATTTAGTGTAACGAATCATCGAACAAACGAACTTTTTTTTAGCAGATTTTGAATCTTTCATTTTTCTTAATACATCGAAATATTTTTGCAATTTTAAATATTCTCATTTTTCAAATTTTTTTTCAAAATTTTTCTTTGATTTTTCGAATTTTTTCTAATTCTTCGAAAGAACCAAAATTTCGGTAAAAATTTTTTGAAACTAATTAGTTAATCACTTACTGAAATTATTATTACGGAAAATCAATGATCTCAGCACCTTCCGCGCGGTGAAAATTTTTCAGATTTTCATTCCATTGATAAGTAATTAAAATTCTCTCTGAATCTCATTTTGAGTTACGAATGTAACGAAACAATTTCCATAAATCGCATCCGTACAATAATAACAGTTAAAAAAAAATCGTATAATAATGAGATAAGAGATAAGAAATATTGCTCTTTTCTTCTAAAAATGCAAAATGACTTTAATTTTTTTTGTTTTTTTTACATTTTGAAAGCCTACGACCCATCCTGACGGGACGATGAATGTGGCGACTGTATTCCCCGTTCACGAGGACGAAGTTCGACGACACGCAGCAATTGCATCTGGTAGCGCGCGTCAGAGGATAAATCGTAAGTTTTTAAGATTCCTCTCGATTCTCTCGTCTTTCATCGTACCGAAGTTCAACTTTTTTCCACACGAAAGCCACTGAATAGTATAATTTACTCCATCGCATTCCAACGATCAACTAAATTGGCCGCAAACGTTCGCTCGTCATGTGGACTCCTCGCGGGAGTGCAGAGTCCACCGCTCTACTTCCTCCCACTCTTTTTTTTTACGAAACTAATGCTATATACTTATGGCATATCAACAAAAACTGTATTCGCGAGTCGGAGTTGCGTAAGAATTGTGAAAATGGATTTAAAATTGGTGGATATGCGCGCGCGTGAGAGTTACTTATACGCGAACGTTGAACGCTCGCAGTCGATCATTAAGTTCAATGGCATTCGCCGGTACGACGATTGCCGAGTGCCATTGAAATATGAATTTCGACGGAATGTACTCGAGAGAGAGAGAGAGAGAGAGAGAGAGAGAGAGAGAAAGAGAGCCCTGTGATGATCTTTCCGTTTCGATGTTTGCGCAAAAAAAAAAAACGTTCCCTATACTCAGCACTTATACTTCGGATTATCGTTTTGTTATTTTTTATATATTTTTTTCAGTCGACTTCAGAAGTTTGAGACCTGTGCGTTGGTCGAATCTTTCTGTAGGTTACATGTATCGAGAAATTTACTCCGAAATTTCATCTCCGATATTTCATCCGAAGATACACTATCAAAAAAAATTAAAATAATAATAATAATAATTCTGAAATCTAACATTTTTTTTTACTTTTTTTTTCGAAAGATATATATATTTTTTTTTTTTTTTTTTTTTTTTTTTCGATTTCAAAACTTACTTTTTTTTTATGCGCGGTGTTTTCTCGCTCGGCTCGGGGAGTAACTTTTCGCGGGCTTTCTTTCGGCTCACGAAGTAATAATAATAATAATTCGGAAATGTAAATTTTTTTTTTTTTCGAAATATTTTTTTTTTTTTTTTTTTTTTTTCGATTTGAAAAATGATTTTTTTTCATGCGCGGAGTTTTCTCACTCGGCTCGCGGAGTAACTTTCCTATCGGAATGAATGCAAATGGTTGGGAAATTTGTTGCGGGAAAACTATCGAAAGATGACACGCAATACTATCCCAGGAAGCTGATAATTTCCTTCATCATCATTTCGCTTCTCTAATGCTCGCTGCATGTCGTTCGACGGGAAGATTACAGTGTCCGATGAGTGATTGATAACTCGCTATCCGAAGCGATTCTTTGGTTCGCAACTTTTGAGTTAAATCGACTCATTTCCGTCTCGTAGAGTTATTAAAATTCCGCGATAATCATCGTTAACGAACAATGCTTCCGCCTTCCGCGAGTCTCGAGTTTTTTCAATACTGGGAATGAGAAAAATCGTTTTGCGCGAAGCGCAAATCACTGAGCGACGGACACACCGGAGAAACGCGTCGACTGATATGTATCAGAAGAGCGCAAGTCGCGGGAACTTTTATAATAAATTCTGTACGTTACGCCTTTTCGTTATTAAAATTTTTACGCGAACTTCTAATACAACTTTGTGCGATATAATTTGTGAGATCCTTGAAAAACAGTCGCTGGTAATTTAAAAGAATTGAGTTGTTGTAAACGACAATTTTATCTCCGCATCTAAATACGCAATTGTATGCGCCGATAAGTGCGATCTGCGAAGCGTTCCGCTTCAAGAGGATCACGAAGCATAATGTTCCGAAGCTACGAAAAGTCTTTTTATTGTTTTTCGGAAAAAAGTTAAACGTTAAGCATTCAATATGAGAACAGAAACGATCGACTGAAAATTCGATTTTTAGCGCAAAAAACTTCGAAAAAAAAAAAAAATTACGAATATTTCTGAATTGTAAAAAAAAACCGAAATTTTGATTTTTTTTTATACAGTCGATGTTTTTCCGGATTATTTTAATTTTTAAAAATTATTGGCTGGTAATAAAATAATTTAATAATAGAATCAAATTAAAATAATAATTTTGAAAAAATTAAGTTTTATTTTTTTTTTTTTTAATTTTTTCGAGTTTTTCCGTCGTTTGAGTTTAAATTGAGAAAACTATGAAATATTTGAAACTTTTTTTTCAATATTGGCGTCTCGATCTATTGAGATAATCTCGCGAAGGTATCGCCCGCTAAACATTCGCGCGTTCGATACCAACGCTACCGACGGAGAGTCACAGTGATGAAGGAATTTGCACGGTTCTTGCAGCTGCACCGCGTGGTCAACAGAAACCACTACGTGTTCGGCGTCGAAAGATTTACAATAATTTTTCATAAAAATTAAATTTTAATAAACGCGAATTAATTTTTACGATAATAAATCGTTGTTAGCGATTTGTCAACAATTAATTTTCCGCCGAACAATCCGATGGAATTTTTCGCTTGACGTAATTTTTTTGCGACGGGTCATGGGCATCGTAGGCAAATTGGTCCATAGTACAGCGGCGAACGCCGAATCGTCCGTTTCGGTCACATGACCCTGAAGTGTCCACTTCACGAGAGCAGCGAGCCGCGTAAATTATACAGCGCGAATCAAAATTAATAACGAAAAATCAAATTAAAAAAAAAAACCATAAAATGTAAATCGCGGTTACTACACAATTTTTTTTTCAAAATATTGCAAAAAACGAAACAAAAAAAAATTATTTTTGGTAATAAACAAAATAACATAAAAATGACCATAAAAAAATTTAAATGTATCAATTTTTGTTTTTTTAATCAATTTATTTATTTTTATTATTCCTTTTTAGCGTTAAAAAATATTTGAAGTTGGAATTGAAGTTTTCGCTTTTTCATTTGAAACGTTCGTTAAAATAATTTAAATAATGTTAAATATTACATTTTCACTAAAAAAAAAAAAAAAATTGCCGTTTTTTCGAAATATATATCGTCGATTCGTGAATGAAAAAAAAAAAAAATTATTAGTCGCTTGTGAAATTTCGAAAGGAGAGCCCGCAAATTATAGTTATGCCAAATTCTGACACATCCTGTATAAATATTCATTGCCATTTGCGCACATGACGTACGTAAAAATTTCGAGATTTGTAAGCCTTGACTTTGATTCCGCGCGGTTAGATCGTAGGTACGCGACTATAAAAATCGTGACGTCCGTGTGAACCTCGATTCGCGAACGCCGCTTCGCGAAACAATGAACGTACATAATATAGTGCCATAGATGCATACGTATGACCAGTCATTTTATAGAGTTGTAATTTTATCGCAAAAACCGCGAAGAACGTAAAAACTCGAAGCTAAAATCTCTTCTGTGTCGGTACCGCCGTCGGGCTAATAGACTTTTGCATGCAAACCGCGTAAACATTACACCCTATAGCATCATCGCGATATACTACGGGATAATACTCATCAATCACTTGTTTCGCTTCTTTTCGCGGAAGTTACGCAAAACGTCACGTAGAATATTTATTTCCGTCGATAATCATTTTTTTTCGATGTTAACAAATTCGTGGTACGATCTGATGAATGGTCGTTGATTTTTCAACACGTTTTTCGATATCGGTGAATGAATGGTGAGACCGCAAATTCGAATTAATGCGAAAAAAAAAATCACGGAAACCCATTATTAATGATCGAAACCGACAAAAACCGAACGAAAGTTACTAAACCGGCCGATTTTTTTATTATTCCAGGATATCGATTTCGTTCTTTAATTCTCGCTGCACGTTAGTCGACGTATTTATTATTAAACGCAACGAATTAATGAACACTGTACAACGAAATAAATAAACGATTCGCGAATAAATGAATAAAACGAAAAAAAAATTAATAATAAATACGACGATTAGCAAATTTCCTGATTCGTTCGTGAATGTTTTACGATATCGATAAAAATACAACGAAACTTATATATAGCCAGTGGCAGGCAAAGTTAACCTATAAAAAATGTTGCCGCGATGTATTATATGGTTATTGTTATTTTTCCTTCCGTTGTTCCCCCGTATTGTTTTTTATTCGGTAGTTGAATAACCTCAAAAATTTTGGGGCCTCGAAGTATTTTTTTCCAAGTCCCTGCGAATTTCAACGCATAACGAATGTTTAACAACTTACCTGTCAAATCCTCGCGAAATCCGTGTGCCTCAAGAACAACGAGTACCTGTGTGATGTACGTGTTATCGAGGTACATCTGTGACCCTCGAATTATTTCGTGGAGATTGAACATGCATATGAAATCTCGGATATAATTTCGCGAATGTGGGATTTCGCTGAAATCTCGTGTATTAAAAAAACCGGTCGCGTAGAGTTATAGCATAAACCGGTAATCATTGAGGTATAGTAGTAAAAAACATAGTATCGCGATCTCGATGATCTCGGCTTTCGTACGTACGACCTATGTCAAGTTTTTGTTTATTTTCATTATATTTATGTTCGCGATTGGGAAGCAAAACAATAGAGTAGTTAAAATGGACAATGAGGTAAACAAATTACAGTAAATCCCCGCGTACTGCTCGTCTTTGGGACCGAAAAAGTGGGAACGCAAACGTCGCGCGAAAGTCCCCACCGCTGTCACGCGGACTGAGGACGTGTCGTGCACTACAGCGGCCCGTCCATGTCGCCTCTAGGCATGCGCGCCGGTAGAGTGGGAGAAGGTTCTCGAATGCCCCGGAAAAGAAAGCGGCCATGTTGTGCGGTGCAGCTGTGCTCGGGATTTCACTGTAACTTCGGCCGAAAAAAACTGTAGAACACTCAACAATAATTAAATACTAAACATTTTATATCGATATAGATTTACGATTCGCACACTTCCCTTCGCGAAAACAATAATTTTTCCACGAATCGCTATTGTATTCAAAGTTTTATGTTTCACGTACACCATTTTCTGCGATGATTATGATTTGCAAGTTTCGTCAGTGTAACACTTAAAACTATTTGTTGGGTTTCGATTCAAAGTCAAATTGTGGGAACTCGTCGTATCGCGACATCTCGGTAAAACACTGCGAGCGAAGTTAAATTGCGAAGACATTGACTGTGCCCCGTGATAAATGATAAAATCTACGTGCGCGTGAGTAAATATTCCGAGATTATTTGTTGTTCCGAGTAGAAACCGATGCTTTTTTTTCCATTGTTCTTTATTCTCGTCTGTAACTAAATTCTCTCAATTATGAATGACTGAGCATTTTTTAATATTCTCACTGCTCCTCGTTGAATATTGCGGATGTGATTTTTAACGGACGTCAAATGTCTGTCGGTACTAAAAACCGGAAGTACGCAGCGGCTCTATATCATTATATTAGTTTTTCGTCGTATGCGTCTGCATACGTATTAGTATTACACTTCAAGTGTCAAAGCAAAAAAAAAAATTAAAAATAGAAAAAAACCTGAAATCCCAAATAAAAAAACCTAAAATTTCGAAATTTCCAAATAAAAATTAGAAAATCGAAAATTTTATTACGTTTAACTTAATTTATCGAATTCTTTCGATAATTTTTATTTCGCGACAGTTCAATCCTCGGGATCGTAAAAGTTTATCGATACTGTGTGATCGCCGCGAACACAAAGTGCCGACCGCGTAATACCGTATCATTGGCTTACCACTAATGCAGTATTCACGTAGCATTATGGTGGATAAAAAGAATTAGATACCATCGAACTTTTGTTCCGCATCGTAGTGTTATTATTCTTTTTGTCTTTTTCGGCGATCGCCCCTCGTAGGAACACGTGTTTGCGATGATACTAACGATCGAGTAATACACAAAAGATATATGTGTTTTCGTTTTTTATACGAGAACTCTTCCTATCGCAGCAATATCGATCTTTTTTCCGGTAACTTGTATATACGATGAGTTTTGGAGTGCGATACATTATTTACCCGGTCGATGAGTTATCAAAGCCGCCGAATGGGACGAGCAATTAGGGGGTGCGGTCGACATGCGCCGTAGATAAGTATCGCATTATCGCGGTAGTTATAAAAATAGGGGGAAAAAAGTAAGCTATGATGATCACTCGTCATCTCCGGATCTTTTCATAATCAGAATTAATTTTTAATTCGTTGAAATAGTTTACGTTTCATCAAATCCATCAAATCATCAAAATCATCACATCATCAAAATTTCCAAAATCATCAAAATTATCGAATCATTAAAATAATTGAAATAATTGAAATCATTGAAATCATTGAAATCATTGAAATCGTCGAAATAATTAAAATCATCGAAATAATTAAAATCATTAAAATTATTGAAATAATTAAAATCATTAAAATAATTGAAATCATTGAAATCATTGAAATCATTGAAATCATTGAAATCATTGAAATCATTGAAATCATTGAAATCATTGAAATCAGTGAAATCATTGAAATCATTGAAATCAGTGAAATCAGTGAAATCATTGAAATCATTGAAATCATCGAAATCATTGAAATTATCGAAATCATCGAAATCGTCGAATCATCGAAGAAAAACTGTTTATACGTAAAGATAACAAAAAAATTGAACTATAATTAAGGAATTTTCCGGAGCTCTTAATAACGGCGATATTAACGAGAGATATCAACAGAGTAGGATCGGCATAGAAGTACAACATTCGATGTTTCTCGGGGCCGCTAACTGGATTGATTAACTTAGCACGTGCGCTTGAAACGAATAACCGGCTTACCGCGTGGACAGAGTGCACCGAACCAATAATGCACGATACGATCGGTAGAATCGCCGGCATACGGTTCGAAACGTGTGATTACCGGACGGATTCGCGAGTCCGGAGAGTTTGCCAATTTACAAGGTGTCTCGTCGGGTCTCGTCGTTAAACACCTCGGAGCCTACGGCGAGTTAAATATTACCGATTGAACGTGGCTGAGACTACCGATCAAATTCGAACCCGACGCGTTTCCCTTGGCGTTCCAACCGATCGGCGTCTCCTCCCATACGAACCGATATCGACGAATCGATATAACATAAAATTTCATACTATCGCAGAGGCAAAAATAATTTCAGTATAATTATTTTTATCGTACTTTTTTTTTCTCCCGATTTTTAATTTCGATTGCAGCTATTATTTTTATTGCTATTCATTTCTCTGGTGGAATAGCGAATTAAGCGGTTATTGGTGCATTTCGAAAAAAAAAAAACATATTTTTAGAAAATATCGAAAACGTTGTTTTAGAATTTAAAAAACTTCTTTCGATTTTTTTTTTCTTTGGACAGAAATTTGCTCCCAATTTTTTTTTGGTAGTAAAAAATTCGATGCCTCATCCGTACGAAATACCGACAGAGCAAGAAACGATTTTCTAGTCTTTTTCATCGATCTTTTAAGTATGTAGGTAACATTTTTAAGGGCTAAAACTTCTTTCAACAAATCCCTATAAGTAAAGACTCGGTGAAGAAAAAGTAATAAAAAAAATCTGCCGAATTATTGAAAATAACGTAAAAAACGACGTCATTGATGTTCTCGAGAATTAGTTAATTCCTTCTTGAAAAACAATTAAACATAACTATAGAAATTTCTATCGCCTATAGATCAATGAATGATTCTATAATTGGCATAGCAATTGAAAGACAGTCGGCATTTCAGGAAAAGTTACGAAATAACGATGAAGACGAAGAAGAAAAAGCAAAATCCGAGGGATGATTGGCGATCCAACGATTACACGTGACGTTGTCACTGTTCCCGCGCATTAATTAATCGTTTCTCGGATAATCATTAAAAATCTTTAGATCTCTCGATGATTCGATGCATTAATTGGCATTATTATTGTGAATAATAATACTAATAATAATTATTATTAATAAATAAACCCTTTGATTTTTTTTAACTCATTTATTGCCATTTTTATAATTAACATTTTTAATAATAATAATAGCGATTACTATTATTATTGTTAAGAATTGTGTATTCGAATGTTCTCACCGTCGACATCGGCAGAACTATAAACCTATTGCTAAGCAGTTCGCGTCGCTGTGGTCCGTCACATTTTAATCGAATGAGATCCAACTACCGCCGCTGCTGCTGCTGCTGCTGCAACCGGTCGCGATACAGAGATCGGAAAAAACCTTCTCGAATATACCGGGAATCCGCACGCGCCAAGTGTCGCTAAATAGTATCACGGTTAGCCGAGATACCAGAGTATTTCAAGTCATGACGAACAGAAACGAACGAAATCGTTTGTATTCGAGAGAACATTTGAGAGCTAATGGAAAATTTTATATTTTAACATTTTTCCAATAATTTTATTTATCATTTTCACACTTTTAGACAGTTATAATCGATTTATTATCAACGAATACTAAACGAAATCCTATTTTCCGCGCTCCGTCGATAATCCAACAAAACTATAGAAAAGTTGTCATCAACCGATAGCTTTTTATTAAAATTCCGAAGCTATTCTCCAACGAACATCCGAACATTCGAAAACTAATGGAAAATTTCATATTGTAACATTTGTGCAATAATTTCATTTATCATTTTCACACTTTTAGACAATTATAATCGATTTATCAACGAATACCAAACGAAATCCGTATTTTCCGCGCTCCGTCGGTAATCCAACAAAATTATAGAAAAGTTGTCATCAACCGATAGTTTTTTAATGAAATTCTCAGAGCGATCGTTTTGTCTCTTTTTGCATAGCAATTTTCCAAAATATACTTATCTGCAATCCATTGAACCATTTAAATGTGTCGATCGGTTCATACGCGACACACTTACCTGCCGCAGCTGCAGTTTCCAGTTCGGCAAATTCCTCCCAATTGTTCGTATCGATGCTAATTTCGGACGTTCATATTCTTCCAATGAGAGTCACAAAAACAACGAAGCATTTTGTCAACTGCATGGCTAATTTTTTTTTACAATCAAATGTATCAATGTCATCATCAACGATTGTGCGATGTTGCGAACGCGAACATCGATAACTGAATTTCCGTGGATTGCGTATGAAGAATATGTAATAGCGCTTCGATATTCTAAAGTTTTCGATACTCGTGTCAAGTTATTGATTCTCAGAAATCGGAAATATCATTCTGCGAGTCTTTTTAATTTGAATAATTTATACGACTTATCAAAATTGACGGAAAATTATAACTATAATAGCAGTAATTGGATATGTGATATTACTCGGTAATCAATAGCATGTGCGCCATCCGCCATTTTTTTTTACAACTAAAGATGCATTTTATCGTCATAATTTGTTAGTTTTAAGATTTTATTCTGCTAATTATTGAAATAAAAAATATAAAATGTTCACAATACGAGATGTCCGGAAGTTGACGTTTTTATCAACTTTCGAATTTGTGAAAAGTTAATATAAAAATATAACTTTAACAACTTTGGTAAAATGTCGAAAAAAAAAAATGTTCACCAAAATTCGTTGACGACACTCCTTTTTTGGACGGAAGTTTTTTTTTATTTTTGTCAATATTTTTCATTTATATTTAATTGATTACAACGAAAATATTTGAAGACAACAAATACGCGATTATTATTTATTTTGTTATAATAACGTATATAATCGTTTTTAATAAAACAATTTTTGGAAAAACGTATTCACGAAACCAAAAACTAAAATAAAATTCTCCACGAATTTCCGGCGAATTGTCAGGAATATTAACATTATTCGCGAAGAGAATGAGACGTATGCAGCGAATCATCGATATTTCTTTACGCACTCGACATGCACCAGCGTACGCACGCTTCGCGATAGGAGGGAATGCTGGAGTGACGATGTCAAATTGTATACAAACCCGTGAAACGCATGAAATATTTATCACGCAGTGATTCCGCGGGAAAACATCGATTTTTTTTTTTTTTTTTTTTTTCGAATTCCGCAACGAGTGCGTTGAATAAAGATTTTCTCGCGTTAAAAATAGATGGCTATAAAAATTGGTGAGTGGACAAAGGGAATTTATCCGACAACGAGATGTATAGTGGAGAATAATGGGAGTAAATTTTACCGTCGATCTACCGAATGATAAGCAAATTGCGTGACGAAACTGTGACGTCGTTACATCCGCAGTAGCAAATAACATTATCGCGTAGTTGCGATAACTTTTGTTTTGTCTTTTTACCATCGGAAAACTTTTTATTGCCATTTTTTTACGCCACTTTACGAGAATTATTTACCGGTTGTTTTCGATCTTTGAATAGCCGGTAAACGAAGTTATTGTGTCCCGAGTTTTGATATATGGTTTATCATTTGTTTGCTATAGTGATTCGCGCCCTTGTAGATAGAAAATAATAAACAAAAAAAAATGAAAAACATAAATCGACTTTGTTGTCGGGAACTATTATCGTCCTGAATATGCAATCAATCGATAGAAAAAAAAATCTGTAAAAAAAGACATCAAAGTACAAAATGACGTCTCGTGTTCACTTTTCTCGACTGAGTATTTCGCGAAACGGATATAAATAAAAAATTCATAAATATACGTATTTCAGACCCTTAATAATTATTCCCTATCATAATTATGCAATAATAATACCATTATTTGCTTTACTGCATTTGCATAAATTATATACTATATAAATTATAAAAACACAAAAAAAAAATATATTTTTTGAATAATAATAATAATCAAAAAATTAAAATTAATATTTTTACAAAATTTTTTTTTTTACAAAAAAATTATTCTGCATCAGAAAGACGGAAAAATTGATCGAAGCAAACTATTTTGCGAAGGTAAACAAAAGTTATGTTTAACAAACAAAAGCCGCCATCGGTAACCAACGCTGTTATCGGACGGTACGAGAAACGCTCGTAATAATTATCCTGGAATTACGAACACACAATTTTTATTGATCATCGATCAATGCTTTACTGGTATTTGAAGGTTAACTACGAAAAAAAAAAATGTTAATCGCGAGTTCGGGCGATTGCCGGTTCGAAAAATTAGTCTTTCGTAATTTTGCATAAGATTTCCGGTCAACGAAAATTCATTAGGTATTACAACGCAGTTTTGTACGATTCCATTGAAAATTACCGCAATTGGCGTCGTTAAGTTCGACTTATTGAAGATCGCAACTAACGAATCGCGTGTATGGAATGCTTAATCGTTGTCTCGATCGCTACAGGTTACACTATAACTGCTACCGGTTTCCGAGTCCTCGTAGTAATGGCGGTCACGATGCGGTTATTGTTATTACATTCCATTTAACGATTAGGGACTTCCAACGCTTATCGGTTGAATATCAATATTTTTAAAAGGCGATGTTTTCCGAGAATAATGAAATAAATATAATAATCATATAAAAATAAACATAATAAAAAGTTATTAATAACAAGAATACCAATTTCAAATAATTTCAATATCGTTACCAGAATTCAATATTTATTGAAGTATCTATTTTTTTATGTATATTTTGCAGGATATCGCGTATTAAAAAATTGAAGAAATTTTTTTTTTACCAATAAGTTTTTTTTTTTCACATTTTGTTATTAATAATCTAAAATTTCATTCAAATTTTATTAATATATTAAACAATATTTTTTACTAATTACATTATAATATTATAATTGCATATATTTTTTTTTAATTTTGAAGAAATTAATTGCATAGTGCTGAAAATAATAGAAAAATATAGTTACTTTTCCGCTCAAATGTATTAATAGTGCGATTATTATGTAATTACGGTTATTGCTGCTTAACTACTACTATTGCCAGCGAACTTCTGCATAGCTACATTCAGCATACGCGTTCACGCGTTTTCCGTATCGGTTTCCGTTTACATAATAGCATATAACTACTGTACACCTGTGACGCGATAACCTTAACCTTCCACACAGCGCGGCACCGATCTTACGCTGCTGTAGCCTACAGAATCGCGTTGCAGCGCGTCGAGCGCTTGAGACTCGAGACTGGAATAAATGCCGTTCGTGATACATTATTCGATCGAATTGATCGGTACAATAACCCACGCGTTGTCTAGTCAACAGCTCCAGTTATACATAATAATTCAATTCATTCATAAAAAACATCGCGGAATCGAAAAAAATGCTCCGATGTTAAAATAAAATACAAGTTTAGCGCATCAGCCTGCGACTACTTTTAGTCAAATACGTATTGAAGCAAAGGAACAAAAAATGGTTTTTTTTTTCATTATGTCGCACTCTTTACTCAACTTTTAATAAATCGAGTCAAAATAAGAAAGAATAATTATGTATTTCAAAAATGTTTCCACCGATCACGTCCGCTCTCTTCGACATTATCTCGTAAACCAACTGCCCATCAAAAATAACAATGTTCCCTAGCAACGATCCAGAAACATTTTATATCGAGTGTAAATATATTAAAGAGAATATGCTTCAATTATAGTTTTTTTTTCGTGAAAAAAAATATAAAAAAAAAATTTTATTATACATTTTTTTTTATTGGCTTTTTTTAAGGTAAAAAAAGGTGTTTTTTTTTTATATTTTTATTTTCGTGAAAAAAAAAAATCTTTTCATTATAATTTTTTTTTCATACGACTATTGCTTTTTTCTCGACACCTAAGCTTCGTATGTGTAAATCGATGCGAAAATATTCCTTTCGATCTCAGGATAACGAGGACACGCGCTGCGACGTCATAAACTTTTTTTTTATGGATTTCACTCGAGTGAATAATTTCCACGATGTAATTAAAGACGAACGATGATCATCGTTGATGTTGCTGCTATTGATGACTTGTTTCTCATCGTCGATCTCACATTTTTCCACAATTCCTCGCATGCGCTATATACTATTGTGCAGATTCTGCTCGAAGAAGCAATTTCGTCGTAACTGTCTGACAACCAAAGTACTTTTCCCCTCCGTCGTGGAGACTTACATCTCAGAGTAGCGAATTCGTATAATTGCTATTGCGCTGAACACGATACAGATTCTCATCAACGTTGCGACGCCGGTCATTGTTTTTTCTTTTTTTTTTTTATTTTTTCACTGTTTTTCTTCGAAAGAAAATCAAATTGCGGAACTCGACAGCAATTATTGAATTATCTTTGGCAAATTGTCTACACGTGTATACAAATATTTTAGCGCGTCTTCTGATTATTTGCACTGACAAAATAAATTATATAATCCAAACAATTTTTTTTACAGAGCTTTGTGTTTTTTTAACATCTTAAAAATAATTTTTTTTTATTTTCAATTTTATTTAAAAAAGGGATTTTTAATTTTTTTTTTAATGAAAATTTTCAATGTTAATTGACTTGAAACCCAATCGATGTTATTAAATAAATTTTGCATCTTAAAATAAATAATTAATATTTTACCTGTAGAGCTCGGAATTCCTTCGCCCAGATCTCCGATGGTTAATCCATTTTTTAAATAAATTCAAATAATGCGTAATTAATTTTTCAAAAAAAAAAAATAAATAAATAAAAAAAAAATCCAAAGTACTATATCGCGAGTTGCACTTTTTTCTCTGCGAGAAAGAAGCGAACTGTTTTTTCCACGAAATAACAGACTGTACATTACTTGCTGTAGATTAGTCACGTCTTACAATTTATTTATCGATATCTATGAAAAAAAAAATCAGAAAAGTGTTTTCAAATGAAAAAAATCACGTAGCGAAATTTGTATTCCTGGCAATGGGACTTTAGCGAACGTCACTACAAGATTCGGCATTAGGCATCACTTCGCGATAAAAAAAAAAAAAAAAAATATCAGCATTTTTCGGGAGATGTCTGACTAATAATTGTCTATTACTACTAACTTTCTTTCTTTGTGTTACACAAATAATTCCATTCATCCAAAAATTAATCGGTTAACCTAACGATAGAGAACTCGTAATGTAAGTCAAATTACGATACACGCGTAAAAAAAAAAAAAAAATTAATCTCGACTCGTCATTCCGTCGTAAGCCGACACGTGACGGACGCAATAAAACTAAATGTAACGTAAACGAGGTTTCCGTCCGCTCGATTATACACCTGCCATCGTCGGCGTAGCTACAGGGCACTCTACTCGTCGTTTCTTATTTTCCTCGTTCTTCCTTTATTTTTTTTTTTCATCTCTCGCAAGTATGTAAATATTAGCCGAAAGCTGATTAGCTTTGTCGCTGTATTTCAAACTCCAGTAGGCTACGCAAAGTTTGATTGCGATATCCTAATATTGTTCGGTACGCGCGACAGATTGGCGCAATGGAAAATAAATTTATTTATTATTAACAAACGTATAGTTGGTTACGACGATAGAAATATTGAGTTTTGTTGATAAATATCCGCGAAGGTGAGTAATAATTAATTGATAATAATAATAATAATAATAACAATTATTATTATAAAATAAAATAATTATATAAAATGATAATAATAATAATTATTATTATTATTAATGATAATTATACTTTAATATATTATTATCAAAAATATAAAATGTCGAAATTAAAAAAATAATAGTAGTCAAAAAAATTTTTTTGACCAAAACAATGACCAATGACCATTTTTTTTTTTTTTTTTTTCAAAAGTGTACTTCACTCCTTTTCCATTATTAATTGAATTACAGGAAAAAAAAATTAGTATGAACGATGTAATAATAAGAGTATAAAAAAGAGAACTTCGTCCCATAGAACGGCACAGCTGTGTTGGTACTGTGTTTGCAGAAGCTGCTTCGGGCGAAGCCGCTAGTGTCCCAATTAAAGGAATTTAATTACCACGCGGCGTCAATGACGTTGTTCTGCTACGTTATAGTCGTCGAGAGTCAGACGCGTGTTCTTGAAAAAGATATATCTATACATCCATACAACGCGTTAAACGCACCGCCACTTTTGGATTCGGGTCACGTGTATCGATCATTGACAATACTTCGTGTTTCTATTTATCAATTTATCACATTCACTTTACAAAAATTCCAATTCGTTTTTGTTTTTTGCAAAAAAAAAATAATAAAAAATTTCGTGTCGTCATCGCGTAAAAACGAATTTCGATGTATTCGTAAAATCGATTCTCGTCAATTGCAGTGTATGTCGATTAGGTATCTATTTACGCGTTCTATTAGCTTAAATTTATAAAATATGGCGTTTTCGGCTCGTAATATCGTAAAGGATAATTTATTTACCACCCCGCGACAGTGATGCTGCTCCGCAATGTTTCTCATTGAAAATCGCGCGTACGTACGTGAAAATGGTTATCTAACACCGCTACCACCGCCCATTCCACTGCTATCGTCGTATTCAGGTCGCGTTTACCAATAAAAAACGATAACCTTGTTTTTTATTTATCAAAAATTTGCATCCCTTTGCTCTTTACGTTTCGTAAAAAAAAATTTAAGATTTACATCGAAAAAAAAAAAAAAATTATTACAAATATTCTTATTATTATTTAATTTTGTTTTTTTTTTAAGGGTTTTGCGAAAATTTGTAAAAAAAAAAACGTTCAATCGACGAGTTTAAAAAAGTTGACGCCAACACGATTACCGCGGCGATTCGTCAAATAAAGTCGTCGCAGTAAATATAGCTGTTAAAATATATATACATATAATCGTAATATATGATGAACATCACGAAATTTAGTTATCAAATAGCAGACACTTGACACACATTCGGCACATTGGATACATCGCTAATAAGTAAATTAAGAAATCGATGATTTATTGCTATATATCGCCAATTTCAATCAACGAATCCTCCGGCAAACTTTGCAATATTTTACGAAAAAACGGCACATTAACACGATAATTAAAAAAAAAAAATTCTCAGTTATAATCGAAATTCCAGTAGAATTGCACTTCTAATTCTCGAAAAGTATGAATTTTTCTCGTTACAAACTTCGCGAGTCGGTAATTTTTTCATCAATAATTCATGAAAAAAAAAAAAAATTTAAACAATTTCTTAGAGATACCGCGCGGAGTTATTTATTCGATTGCGCGTAAAGAAATTCGTTAAAATATTCCGTATTGTTATGAACATTAAAAATGAGGCGATCCGGTTGGCGGAGAAGAATTCTCGATGTGCGGCAACAAAACCGCGGAAATTCCTCGATATTCTCCTTATCATTATCACATACCAGCAGCGTGAATCAACGATATAACAAGTCAATAAAAAAAAATGATTGACAAATTTTCTCCCAGCGCCGCAGCGTTCTGCAGTAGTAAATTTAGTTAGAAATAAAATAAATGTGAGTTACAGTAGCAATTGCGTAATATCGTCAGCATTAGCCTCAGTCAGTCGCGCGCGCAGTTCAAAGCGATGGCTGTACCTTCGTTACACTGTACGGATAGAGTAGAGGTACACAGCTCCCGTTTGGAACGTTTCAACGAATAAGCGTGCGACCGGGTGCGAGAGGACGTTATCTCGATACGTGGGGACAAGTGGAACGCTATCGAAGTAGGTAAAGACCAGCAGTGCCTCATAGCCTTTGCACAGAGCGAAATTCTTGACTCCATACGTTAGATACAGTTCTCTGTTGATTACGGACTCCATGAAGTAACCGACTTCCAATGTTTATTCGAAATACCTTACAAAATATCTTCTTTACCTCTATAAAAAATGACGATACTTATTTAAATTATTAAAAAAAAAAATTTTTTTACGAAATTCACGAAAAAAAAATTATTTTTCGATTTTTTTCCGAAAACTTTTAAAAGCACAATATAAACTTTCTTTCGTTTCATCAACAAAAAATAATCACAATAATCTTAATATAATTTTCAAAAACCCGGAATTTATTTATTTTTTTACTATTTTCAAAAAAAATAAAAATTTTTAAACAAAAAAAATTTTCTTTCGTTTCATTAACAAAAAATCATCATAATAATATAAATATAATCTTCAAAAACCCGAAATTTATTTATTTTTTTACTATTTTTGAAAAATTTTTTAATTAATGTAAAATATAAATTTTTGTTTGCGAAATATCCGAACAATTACTTTGAACATCGATGTTTATAGCTAAACACGAAAAAAAAAAATTTACCAAAGACGTTGCAAAAATTTCGAAAGGGTCAGAGTCACGTGACGGGTATTGTTAGTTTCCAGCAAAAGTTGCAGAGAAACATTGTCTGTTTCCCAAGTAACTCCCGTAAGTTGAGGTTCGCGTTAACGGAGGCATTTACTATGATGTTTGAGTGGACAAAAACCCACCGTTAGGCCATCAAATTCATCGTAAGGGAGAGACGAAAGAATTATTATTTTTTTTCCACGGTCTCGTGAAATCCGCGCATAAACTCGAGACAATGGAATAAAGTTATATATATACGATATAATGGGTCGATGGCGATGTTGCTGAAGCGAAATGGAGATCGACAGATTGCTGAACTGTCTGACTTTTGCTCCAGTGCTTCGAAGGTACCAATACCTGTAACACTCTCTCGCGTTACTCACGATGTACGTCGCGTAGCGACTTCACTGCCGCTGCTGCACCTCGGGGCACAAGACTACTACTACTACTACTACTTACTACTACTACTTATATGAGAGACATAACTTCACGAGAGTTCGACCGGTGAACGCTATGGTGGGGAATACTTTTTCGTCGCTGTTGTCTGTCGAACGAAAGTAAAATTACGCTACCGCAATCCGTCTCGACAAACGAGAGGATACGTAGCGGTTGATACTACGAAAGCGTGTGAGAGAAAAAAAAAAAAAATGTCTATAGATATATATACAGAAATATCTGATACGCCGTGAAGCTAAAATCATAAAAAAAAAAAAAAAAAAAACAAAGAAAAATTAAAGGAATTCAACAGGTTGATCCCTTCATCGTACTTAGTTGCCGACATATACATCGCGACAGCATTTCTACGAGTAGCTAAACTCGTAAACGATTAGTTACTGCGACAGGTGCATTGATACGTTTTTAGAAAAAATGAATAAAAAAAAAAAAAATAGATCGAAGAAAAGGAATTTGATAGACAGAAAGCCGTTTGAACATTTCTCAAACTGGTCTGCGAATGCGTCGTGGATATGGTAGCGTTACACATTAATTTGAAGGTCAATGCGATTTTTACACTTTGGGTTTTGCTACCAAACGGGTTTCGGAATCGGTTTTAAAAGGCTTTTTTATTTTTTTGCGTATCATCCTCTATTCATTTCATTATGCGGAGAAGATGAGGAATAAACGTGAGTCATTGATATGGAAAACTTGGGCGGTGTAACGAATGATTTTAGTCGGAAAGTGCGATCAACTCGAAAGATAAATATTTTTCCAGTAATTGCGGTTATATTAGAATAGATTGATAAAGTAATTTTATAAATAAAAAAAAATTAAAAAAAATAATTTTTATATTTATTTTTATTCTTTAGTTATTTATTTTTAATAAATAAATGAATAATAATTATACATTTTTTTAATTATAAGAAATTTCGAAGATTAAAGTTTCTCGTCAGTTTTTCGTTAAAAAAGACGAAAAATTGAAATTAAAAAAAATCTATATTTTCCGTACCAACATCGTAGTTTTTTTTTATCGCTACAAGTAAATAGTATAAAATTTCCTATTTGTTATTTACAGTAAATAATTAACCCTTTCGATAAACAATCAATTCTTACGAAAAAATATGAATTTTATCGAAACACTTTCCGAACTTTTTATTTTCTCGTTTACACTCTCACGTGTTAAAAAAAATCTGAAAAAAAAAAAAAACACTCAACTTGGGAATTAGTGCCGATCGCGAAAGATCTCGTCGATGATCGCGTCGATCGCGACATGTTGTCTTTCCTCGGTACACATTACTGCGATGAGAGCCTTCGAAAATAATAACAGAGTGCGCGGGGGCGCGGGAGGGGGAGAGGGTGAATAAAGGCAAATTCTACGTTTTTTTTTACGATGAGTTTCGAAGTGGGTGGGTGGGAAAGACGAGGGGGATGCGGCGGGGAAGCTGCGGAGGTGTGCGGAGGTCTCAGCAGCAGAAGCAACAGCACCGCAGTAACTCTGAGAGGGGGGCTGCCGGCTTCTCAAGGGGGGTGGGGGGACGGCTTCACGACGATATATGAACGCGAAACTCGCGGTCCGCGCACTCGATAACCCAACTATACCCTCGCACTCTCGAAATCTAAAGTGAGCTGTGCGTTTCTGTGTTTTGTGTCCATTTCCTCGTCCTTTCGCGCGGCCCTTTAAAAAACCCAAAATAATAAAAATAAAAATTTCGATACGTGAAAAAAATAATCATACGATTAATTTTTTTATTTTTATTTTTTTCACCTACTCTATCGTAGTTTACATCGCGTGACTACAAAACGCGACTGAACGATCAACGTGCTTAAGGAATAAGAAAAAAAAAAAAAAAAAACTTGATTCTGACATAACGTTTCTTCCACTTGACATTCGAGTTTCTTGGTGAAGTTCATAGTGGCGTGAAGATCGGACGGTCTTGAAACTATTTCTGGAAATTTCGGGGAGCATCGAGTGTGTTTTTTTTTTAATTTTATTAACGAGGATTAAAGACGTTTCGGCGACATGAGCAAATCGTGGCAAGGTACGTTTTTTTCGAATAAAGCGGTTTAATTTTCGATCTAAAATCATTTTTTGCCTCGTGGAACTATTAATGAGGTTTTAAGGTGTAAATAGTCCATTTTCGAAAAAAAAAAAAATTAGGGGTTAGGATTCGTTTGGGAACTCGAATTCGAATTATTTATCTTATGTTTATTAATTTGCATAAATTTGCAATTAATTTTTGCCGGTATAATTACAATTAATAATTTTGAAAAAAAAATTAATAAAAATTAATAATTACGAATTTTTTTTTAACTAATAATTACGAAAAAAAAATTTTTAATTTTATAAAAATTAACGCGAGTGATGAAAAATAGTCGATTGGTTTATACAGCGGCGAGTATTTAAATACAATCGGTTTATGGATCGAATTAAAACTGTTGATCGAAAAAAGTATCGTCGCAACTTTTAAGGGACCGAAAGAAATTTCGTAGACAATTTTACCCTCGTGTCACGTTCTCGTCGACGATAAAAATTCAAGGTCTTTCGACGACTGCAACGAATCCAAAGCGACGTCGTTGTTGAATCGATCCTCGCGGGTTAAATTTATGGAGGAACCGGAAGACGCGAACCGGCGACAGGACATTTTAGGCATTGATCGACGATCGTGCGAATCTCAATGAAATAAATACTTATCGGAGTCGATTGATATTCGCCGGAGGCGCTAATTTATACGTTATCCATATATTAAAATCGATTTAATTGTATATTTATAATAATTACTCACATAAAATCGGTACTTATTTTTCATAACATTTTTTTTTTATATCGAGTAATTGTCGAAATATATCGAAATATAAGAATTTAAAAAAAAATCGTTCATTAACATTTACCGATTAGTGGGATAATAGTTCGGAAATGATGCCGCAGAATATTCAAATATTCCGGCAATAAAAGGTTTTCGAACTCTACACGATTCCGAACACGTAAATTTTTTCTCATCTTTTTTTTTTATGTGTATCGTATTCGCACACCTCTATAGATCGCGGTAGGTGTATAGACAGTACGAGTCGCGCTTCGATGAATTTAGAATCAACTCGAGCGGAACACGTAACCATTGACTTTCGGCAACCGGCGAGAGAGCAGTGAACGCGAATTTGTTTACATTTCTGTTTGACACGAAACGTCGTATTATTTCGATATCTGTGACATCGAAATCAATCGTTGCTGGTGTATTGTTGGAAAATATGTATTTAAATTCGAATAAATTGACATCGAACAGTCAGTGATTTGCCGCAATCGATAATCAATAGCCATAGTTTCCATTTTGATTTTGCCGAAACGGCTCCGAAAAAAAAAAAAAAAAAAAAAAAAAACATGTACAATTTTTTTGTCCCATTTATCTTCCACTCGCTGCTTTGGCACAGAAAAATACAGACTTCCGTAAAAAAAAAAAAAAAAAAAAAAATTGCAGAAAAATAGAATCGATATTTTCGCAGTTTATATAACATCGAATGTATTTTCATTAATATTCACGATCGTTTGTCTCCTGTTTCACGGCTACCAGTGGACTATGAATATAGCTACTGGTAGCAGTTGCACAGTACAGCATCACGACATCCT
This sequence comes from Cryptus viduatorius, assembly GCA_964006125.1. Classification (NCBI taxonomy): domain Eukaryota; kingdom Metazoa; phylum Arthropoda; class Insecta; order Hymenoptera; family Ichneumonidae; genus Cryptus; species Cryptus viduatorius. The sequence goes on along the minus strand of OZ023225.1, from coordinate 15,808,750 downwards.
TCGCGTATAGTCTCCGGCCTTAAACTCGCTAATTACTATAGTTGGCTACGACGTGTAGAGGATAAGGTCAACGCCAAGATCGCGTAACACATACTCCCGATTAAATCTCGTTAGCATACTGGAACGAAGAATTCGACTCGCTAAAACCGCTGCAGGTCACAAATCGTTTCGGCTATATGACTAAATGCACTTGTGAATTTTCTTTTTCGAATCTCCCGCCATATATAACGACATTGACATTAGTTATTAGCGGAATTAACACTAACGGCGCTAATTTCTCATCAATTAATTTACCAATCATTATTATTATTATTTATCAATTTTTTTTTTTCGTAATTTTTTTTTTTTTTTCGTAAATTTTTTTTTTTTTTAAATAATTTTAAACATTTTTTTTAAGGCGCGAAAGATTTCGTGGGGTTAGAAGAGGTGTCGAAAATCGACTTCCTGTTACCCCTTTTCGCGGAGGCGTTGGGCACCTGCCTACTGGTCCTCATAGGATGCGCTTCTTGCGTCACGTGGAACTCGACGGGGTCACCGACGGTGGTTCAAATCGCATTCACGTTTGGCCTCGCGGTCGCGGCTCTCGCGCAGGTAAGTCGTTTAATTGTCAATAAACGTTGTTGTTGTTATTTTTTTAAATTAATTTCATCCATCGCGAGAAGTGGATCTTCGATATACTTCGTGACTTATACGACACAAAATTGCCGAATGTATTTCGTAAATGCATCGACGGCCTCCGCGCGGCGTAGCAATGTTACAATTACATCACAATTAAACAAGCAGTTTGGTTCTTTTTTTTTTTTTAAAGGTAATAATAATGCGATATAACTGCCAGCGAAAGTCGAATAATAATAAAGCGAATAATAAGACGATCTTAAATCGCAACGAAAGACACGATGTATATACCGATATAAATACCGATATTCGCGATTGTTGAATCGCATTTTTTTTGCGCTCACCTTTGCACACTCTTTTATTGTAATGAAGTCGCTACGTGGCCATTTTTTTTTTTTTTTTTTTTTTTTCGGAGAATTAATTCGCTACCGAAGATACAGAGAGGCTGAATCACGTATCTCGATCTTTACGATCGAACACCGTAGGTGCGTTCTTAATGCTTCAGTGATATAAACCGGCGAAGGAAGACGTTCGTTCGAATAACGTGACAGGTTTTTTTTTTCCTTAATCCCAACATTTTTTTTCCATTAAGTACATGCGGGCATTGCCGGGATTGAGAACCTTTTTGCGAACGCAAAATTACGCGTGTACCGGCGTGAACACCGTCGACAAACGTGAATTTAAAGTCAACGCGTTAGTAGATCGTTAATTAAGTCGGATTGGGTCGGTCGTGGATTATGCCGCGAGATAAATACGTCTGTTTTTTCCATAGCTAACGCTTCGTTTGGCCCTCGAGGCGATTGGAGAAAAATTTAGACGCGATCGGTTTCTTGAAACACATTTTTTGACGATCGTTTCTCTTTGTAATTGATCGGTATTGATGTATCGATCGATAAGTAAATCGATTGATAAATTATAATATCGATAATAATCGATGTTGTATTAGTTTAGCCAATGTATGAATAAACGGTAATATCGGTAATAGCAATTACCGATACCGATACCGATTCGGTATCAATATATCTATAAAATGGACTATCGACAAATCTTATTATCGATATTCCAATTTATGAATTTGTATATCGGTACTCGATATCGGTATCGGTATTTATTGGTATCACGGTGCCGATTTCATAATTCATTCACAAGTACCTATGTATAAATCGTAATATCGGTACTCGGTATCGGTATTTATTGATATCACGGTGCCGATTTCATAATTCATCCACAAGTACCTATGTATAAATCGTAATATCGGTACTCGGTATCGGTATTTATTGGTATCACGGTGCCGATTTCATAATTCATCCACAAGTACCGATGTATAAATCGTAATATCGGTACTCGGTATCGGTATTTATTGGTATCCCGGTGCCGATTTCATAATTCACCGACAAGTACCGATGTATAAATCATAATATCGGTACTCGGTATTGGTATTCATTGGTATATCGGTACCGGTATCATAATTCAGCCACAAGTACCGATGAAGAATAAATCGTAACATCCGTACTCGGTATCGATATTTATCGGCGTGCCATCATCGATGATATAATTTGGCCTCAAGTACCTCAAGTAATATCAATAAATTACAATCACAATTTTTTCTATATATCGTTACTTATCGCTGAATTATAAGATCGGTAACTACCGATATACTAATCGATCGATACAATGAATACATTCATTTCTCGACCGTTACATCAATAAGGTTACGGAAGACAAAAATCAAATTTTCTCCCAATTTTTATTCAATAGAATCGAAGGCAACAGCAATTTTAATACCGGTTTCAGCAACTACACTCACTACAAATTTTGATCGCTCCGACACGTGAACGTAATTTGCGTTCTTCTTATTGATTTTTTTTTCTTTTTTTTTTTCTTTCGCTTTCGCTTTCGGGGGGCTTTACTCTTCTTCCATTGACTCATCGCGCAATCCGGTATCGTAGTCTATCTGTGCGCACATCGCGCACCGTTTGGTGGTATATGTCGCGACGCGAGACTCGGTAGCCTCGAGGAGACTGGCAAATCGAGTGAAGCAGCACGTGCACGTGCGTTACCGCTGTATATGTCCGTCGGTTCTTCGAGAAAGAGTTGTGCCCCGAACGCCCGAAGCGACGATACGATCGAGCAATCGGTTCGGCCGTAATGTCGCTCGATTTCTGAACGGACCGCGAAGAATACCGCGGAGAGGGAGAGCTCCATTCACCAAATTAAAGTCCACAGGTGTGAATGTGTGGGTGAACGCTCCGGGACTGAGATTTATTCCAATATACCCGCTTACAACGCGACCACCTGGCGTAAAGACTTTACGCTCTTTCAAAAGTTTTTCGCGGCTTCACGGCTCATTTTTATACATCAATGTGGATAAACTTTTTTTTTTCTTTACACAACATCGATCGCGATCGCAACGGGTTTTAGCTTCTTTCTTATCTTTGAATGAAAAAAAAAAAAAAAAAAAAAATTGGTAATGCATAACGTTCCTTTCATCGTTTTCTGGTATTGATAAAAATTTATAAAATTTTTCAATTATATTATTTATTAATATAAATTATTTATATTAATAAATCGTATAATAATAATAATAATAATAATAATAATAGTAACAACAATAATTCTTTTAATTGTTTATTAACGTAAATTATTTATATTAAAAAATAACTAAGAATTTTATATAAATATTATTATTATTATTTTTATGATAAAAAAAAATTCTTAATATCGTCGAAGAGTTCGAAGATACACGCATCTCCATCGTGCGCAGTCGCAGAACAGTTCTCATGAGCTATCAGTTCGCGTACTGTATTCGTATTAACGCACCTGTAGTATTGAACGGTGCGAAACTAACGAGAGATTTCTTGATGGACGTTAACGTGTCACGCCTTCGAATCGAAAAACTTTCGCAACTAAATCTCTATCGATTTATTATGTATATCACTGCCGCGTGTAGATATAACTCGACGATCTAATTACGTGTCCGATATCGGGAGACTACGCGGTTGCCGCTTAATTGTTGAACTACCGACGCCTGACACAGGTGCGATGTCGACCGGAAGCCGTTGACTTTCCCTGCGAATGTAATTTGTCAAAACAACGTCACGGGACTCTGTATCGCGAATCGCGGAGGCCAATCAACTCTCAAGCGTTCGGTAACTGTGGGAATATCTTCGCAAAGGCGGCAACGCGGGATATCTTTTCCGTCGCGTAATATTTACGATTAAATGTATTTTTTTGGCGCGTATATGAATAATGAATTACGCTGTTTTTTTTTTTTTTTTTTTTTTTTCGTACAGTTGATTGATTCGATGTTATCCGCAATCAGATATCATTGCGACCCGAATAAATCTTTAGTAATATAAACGTTAAAATTTCGCAATAAATTGACAAGACGGACATTTTTTTTTTGCAAAATTTTCATTTTTTTATTCAACACGAGATTTGAAAAAATTTTTATTGCAATATGAGAAAAATATTTTCGAAAAATTCAAATCGAAAAAGTATTTTGAAAAATGTTCAATTTGAAAATAATTTTTTTTTTTTCAAAATTCATCTCAATGAACGTGTGAAAAAAAAACACAGCGAAAGGGTTGAAATATGAAAAAAACGTTTGATATCTAACGAAAGAAAAAAAAATTAAAAATTCGTAAATTTATCGGAAATAATGAATATAAATCATTATAAACCATCCAATTATTCATTGCACCGATTGCCCTCGAGTAAAAAGCTTCGTAGGATTCTTTCGTACCTCAGTTTTGCGAGAGCAGATAACTCACTTAAAAAAAGTCGTTAATTAAATGGCCAATTTGGTAATCCCGGTGAAAAATTGCGAAGCGTTGGTTGCGCGAAGGCGAAAGATAAGATGCGGCGATCACGACTGACCGAAAAAACAAATTTGAAGTGTTTAAAGCGCATAGGTACTGAAGCGGCGCAGTTAAGGTATCGAAAGGGTAAAGTTGCATATCCTTAAAAAAAAAAAAAAAAAAAAAAAAAAAACGAAGTTATCCTTTCGAATTGGCGCATATATAGCGACCTCGGCCCCGAAACAATTTATTACCGAGAGACTCTACTCGAGACCGTGAGTACGAGCAGTCAAAGTTTCGGCGCTACATAAAAAAAAAAGCAAAGCCGACAATATCGGCGGCTTTGCGCAGCCCAGAGGCGTTTGCCGCGCGCGCAGCTAGAAATCTTGTACTCGGGACGGGCGAAGTTGAAGAATCATTCATCACGACTGATGTTCGAATTTGTAATAATCGGACGGTTGGCAATTGTTAATCATAAATTTACGATAAAATCGTTGCCTTCAACTTCAACGAAGACGATTTCAACCCTTCAATGCAAAATCTAAAAGACGTATCTTCCTAATAAATTGTAATTTTTTCCGTTGCAATAAAAAATTTATCGAAATTTGAAATAAAAAATAAAAGTAATATAATTATTATTAATCATAAATTTACGATAAAATCGTTGCCTCAACTCCGACGACGGCGATTTCAACCCTTCAATGCAAAATCTAAAAGACGTATCTTCGTAATAAATTGTAATTTTTTCCGTTGCAATAAAAAATTTATCGAAATTTGAAATAAAAAATAAAAATAATATAATAATTATTAATCATAAATTTACGATAAAATCGTTGCCTCAACTTCGACGACGGCGATTTCAACCCTTCAACGCAAAATCTAAAAGACGTATCTTCGTAGTAAATTGAAATTTTTTCCTTTACAATAAAAAATTCGTAGAAAAATTCGAAATAAAAAATAAATACAATATAATAATTATTAAATTAATATTTTTATTTCAAATCAAATTAGAATAATAGAAAATTAAAAAATCCGTAAAAAAAAAAAAATTATTTCGATCTTTTTTTTTTATTATCGATAGTCGACATTATTGCAGTCACCGTTTAATAATTAATACAGTATTTCAAATTAAAGAATTTTAAAAATACATCTAAATCGAATATTTATCAACAATTTCCCACAATAAAAAAAATTCCAAGTATTTCAGGTTATAAAATGTGTTTCGATATGTCGAATGATACGAACAGATCGTCGTAAAAGAGATCGAAACTATAAATTTATCATTCCGTTCAACGTAACGTTGTAAACATTGAAATAGCATCGTTGATATGCATTAACCAGCAGTTTATCGACCGTTTATCAATATTATCCGCTTGTAGAGCCGTTCGTCGCGCCGACGGAAATGCAAATATGCGAATAAAGTATCGAAAGATCGATCGGTTTCTCGTTTTGTTCGATTTACGGTGCACTTGGTGACGCAATGGGTAATTATTCGCCTGTCGCTGATAATGTACGATGAAATGCAGACATCAGTGACACGAGCGCTGAGCGGCCGATTCGCGTCGCGAATAAACTTCGCGCTCAAGGATCATCACCACGTTTTCGCGTTTTAACACACCGTAAAACGTAACCGACTTCACGACGACGATGAGATTACGCGAAGCTCGTTATTCAATTTCCTTCGGCTTTGCAATTAGTCATTTATATCATTTGTCGTCTTACATCTAATTTTGCTGCTGTCGTAACGTCAGGTAATTGCAGTTAACATCGCGATCGCTAAATATCCAATTCTCGAAGTTTTTCTCTTCGAGATAATTCGGTATCGAAACTGTAACAGTTTTGTCGATTGGTCGAAATTACGCGAAAAATTCGCACCATAAATCAATTTAATTAACTTTATCCTTGAATTTATTATTATTATTTTCATTTTCGAAATATTTTTTAAAAATCGATGTCTCATTCTTCAATTTTTATTTTTTCTTTATTATTTTATTTAATCCCTCAAAATGATTAATAAAAATTAAAATAAAAATTATCATTGAAGAGTTTAAATTAAATTTTATTTCTAATTATTACTATTATTATTAACATTTTACTGTTTTTTCGGGAAACTACTGTATCGAATTACGGGAATTTTTTTACTTTTTCTATTCTTTGTTCTGCTGCTACTACTATTTTTTACTGCTTATGAAATTTTATCAAAGTCATGTGGAAACTTCGGAGAGTTAATATTTGTGTGTTAAACATTTTTTTTTAATTTTTTAACCTTTGTTCGAAGGGTAATCACTGCACTCTCCGACGACCAGTGTAACATCTCTTGCGAAACCGCCATATAAGTTATACCGTAATTCTCGTGTTGCGATTTTTTTTTTTTTTTTAGAAAAAACGTTCTATATACGGAACGCCCTTCGATCGAAGGGTTAAGACACGCGTGTCGCTTTTTTAATTTTAAAATTATCTTACGATATCCACAATCCCTTCGAAGGTATAAAAAAAGTATATTAAATTTATCAAGAATATCTTTTTCGCGATATAATTTTTTTTAAGGGTGAAACTTACCCTTAATTTTTATTACCCTTAATAATGAATGAAATAATCGCTTTGCAGTTTTCATTGCGTCGTCTTTTTTTCTCGCGATGTATCGTTAGATATATCTACTTATCTATTAAATAAATAAACACTTAAAGATTCCCTCATCGAACCCTAAGGCTGAATCTCATAGAAGCGATTTATTCGCCGCGAATTATTAAAAATTCTCCGTATTACTCAAGTCACCCGGAGGCTTCTTTGATTCTCTAAGAACAATCGGAATTCAGGTGCAGCGCATGCGCAGTCGGTGTGGGAATTACGTGCGAAATACAACTCCAATGTTTTCATAACCTATAATTCAATTCTTCGGAATACAAATCGCGGAATAACTTCCGTCAATCATTAGCATAATCTATTGAAATCGGCCAATCATCTCGTTTATAATTTTATTTTTTTTAATCGCTTTTTTACGCGACGCGGTAGCGGATGCGTCTTGAAAATTATAGCGCCTTCGGCAATTTAAATTGTTATTTGTTTAACGATTCTTTCGACAAATTCGACCATTGATTCCGACGCCATTTAGGAAACATCCCGAGGTAAATGGATTTCAAAAACATTGTTGAAGTCGAATGAAAACGCCATTCACGTCGTAAACGCCATTCACGCGTCTTTACAATCTAAAAACGCATAATTTCGCGTATAATCTTCGACTCCGCGATGTTTTACTTTCCTTTTATTACTCCCAACGCTCACCTCCGACTGCTCATCCGCGCGTGTAACCGCCTTATTTGCAATCTTTTTAAAATCGATGGAAATACGAATGCGCGGGACGTTGAGTCTCACAGGTTTTATAATCCTTGCGCGCCGTTACGTTGCAAATTAGAGACTCGAAAAAATTCCGCGTGCAGAAGAAATTTTTCTCGAGACTCGTGCGTGTAGGCGCAGTCCTCATTATAGATGTGGGCGTCGACTTTGGTTGAGTCATTGTAAAGCCGACGATGATACAGGACTCTTCAATCCCTTTACGATATTTCTAATTTAATTGTTATTATGATTATTGCATTTACGAAGAAACTGATCGTAAAATAAAAAATGAAAAATTCCGACACCTATTTGAAGCAAATTTAGTCGTTTGTTTCATCAATCAACTTATAATCGATCTATTTGAAAAAAAAAAAAAAAACAAAAAAAAACATTTATTAAATAATAGTACTAATAATCATTGTTATTTAAACAATTTTCATATTATTCGACCGTCTGAAAAATATTGCCGAAATTTTAGTCGTTTGTTGAATCAATCAACTTATAATCGATCTATTAAAAAAAAAATTTATTAAATAATAGTACTAATAATTATTATTATTTAAACAATTTTCATATTTTTCGACCGCTTTAAAAATATTGCCGAAATTTTAGTCGTTTGTTGAATCAATCAACTTATAATCGATCTATTAAAAAAAAAAATATTGCCGAAATTTCGTCGCTCGATGTAATTAGCACTTTGAACGAAAGTAACTCCGAAAACGTGTGAACCGAACGAAATTTGCTGCGCAAACTCGCGCTTCGTTTCATCTCATTCTGGTTGATTCCTCGGGGCGTTATGACTCATTGATACAAAGTCGCGAGAGAAAACAAAAGTGACGAGCACGTGAATGCGAGCACCGCGAGCATAAAAAAAAAAGTCTTAAGTTCCCCGTAGCTGTGTCGGGACCGACGGTAGTCGAAACTGTGTCGGGTGAATAACGAAAAAAAAAAGAAAAGAAAAGACTGAGCGAGAGATCCGGGCGCGTAGGAAAAAGAACGAGCGTCGGGGGTTGAGGGGTGAGGAAGTGCACAGGCGCAGCAAACTCGCGCAAGTTTCCGAGAGGACACACTATCCCGACGCTTGTTTATACGTATATACGAAGTTTTATAGTCGTTGAGTCGGAAAGTCCGAGCATAAAGAATGAGTGAGTGAGTAGGTTGTCAGAGCCTTCGGGGCAGAATTGCACCATCCCGGTGAGCAGTTAGACCCCCTCTGGCGAATCTGCGGCCTTATTTACCCTTCTACCGCGCGCCTCGAGCCAAGCGGAGCCATGCGAACTGTTCGCAGCCACCGTGCGGCAGCCTGAACCATGCGTATTTTATCGTGCGTCCGTACAACAAGCCAAAGCGCTCTGCGTACGCGCTGACGAACCATGACGGTTTTATATACTAACTATACGAGAAGACGCGGAGGCTGGCTAACGATCACCGAGCACCGCTCGACGAATAATTGCCGTGATTCTTCCCCTAACTGGAATTTATTGCGAGGGCATTCGTATATCTCGAAAACTGGCGAAAGTTTTCATGCTTTACGAAAAAAAAATTTAAGAATTCAAGAAAATTTTGAGAATTTAAGAAAATTTTAAGAATTTAAGAAAATTTTAAGAATTTAAGGAAATTTTAAGAATTTAAGGAAATTTTAAGAATTTAAGGAAATTTTAAGAATTTAAGAAAATTTGAAAAATTTAAGAGAATATGATGAATTTACGAAAATTTTAAGCGATTAAGAAAATGTTAAGTAATTATGAAAATTTGAAGAATTTAAGAAAATTTTAAGAATTTAAGAAAATTTGAAAAATTTAAGAGAATATGATGAATTTACGAAAATTTTAAGCGATTACGAAAATGTTAAGTAATTATGAAAATTTGAAGAATTTAAGAAAATTTTAAGAATTTTAGAAAATTTTTTAAGATTCCCAAAATGTAAGAAAATTCAATCAAATTTCATCATACGCCGCTACGTACTGTATTATTGTATTATTAGTGGATTGTGAATGTTTTGATTTTTTTTTTTTCATAAATTCAAATGACAAAATCTAAAAAAAGCAACAATTTCATTATTTTTATATTTATTTATTGTTTGATTTTAATACGTTGGCAATACGAACAAAAAGATTTTACTTGTCTTTTGCCTCTTGGAATTTCCGTTCAACCGGAAATACCAATCTTAGCTCATTAATCTATTCGTGAGACGAGAAAGACACATCGATTCAGAAATTCCCAAAGTGTTCTAAGTAAACATATGACGTTCTCAACCTGCAAAATCAAAAAAATTCCAAAGTCAACACAGAGTACGAATCACAGAGAAAAAAAATTGAAAAAAAAAAAAAAAATTCACAAAATCTCAAAAAATCTTCGGTCTCCAGAGACAACGGAGAACGCCGCGAAAACGATGTGAAATCTTTCCAGGGTCCTCTTTTAAGCTGTGTACCGCAGTATATATATACGATTATCGCGAATCAATGTATTTCCAATGAAGTGGCAACAGTCTGCGCAATAACTACTGCCGATACCGTTGCCATTGCTTAACTTCCTTCACATCGAGAACGTTTCACAAAAAAAAAAAATAAAAAAAATAAAAAAGATCGATGAAAAAAAAAAATAAAAAAAAAATCGCGTGGGATTCCAACTACGCGAATATTCCATATAAGTGTCTACACTTATGATGATCGTCTCGGGGCTTCTGCCGTTTCTCACGAATTTGTAGGAGCAGTTAGTACGTATAGTTGTGATATGTAGGTATATATACCCGAATAAACGAGCACTGGGCAATCTCAATGGAAGGGAAAATAAAAGACGAAAAAAAAAAAAAAAAAAAAAAAAAAAAAGTTTGCGAGAGCGTTTCATTAGGTTTGCGTAACCTTTAATTTATTGCGATTAAATCGACGTTGTGCCGGCGGTCGCCTCACCTCGGCTTTTGCTTCGCTCGATCCTTGCGGAATATAGTATAGGTACACTGTGTACGTACCTTATAGGTGTCCCTCCCTCCCTCCCTTCCCGATCCCGATGCCTCTGTGTTCGGAAATCGCGTGTCGTTTTCTCGAACCAACCGCCAAAGGCGGTACGGATCGGAGGAAGAAACACAAAATAATAATTATGACCCATGTAAGAGGAAACAAAGCGTCATCGGGGGAGTGAGAGAAGGACACGAAGATCGCGAATCGCGAATCGCGAATCGAATATGAATAAAAAAAGAGATCGTTGCCTGAGATTTCTAAGACCTTTCTTACTACACTTTCATCCCCGATAAGCCGTATTTTATAACTCGGAATTTAAACTTTGTATTTACCAATGTCGGGACATTAATCGAAGCGATTTTACTCAACAAATTGCAACCTGTAAACGAAGTTCGATCTTTATACGCTGATAACGAATTTTACGCTCCGAATTATCGGAATGAATGATATTAATCCATTTTACCTCTCGTATCGTATAATTGTCGGGAAAAAACGCGAAGCAAAAATCGCGGAAATTTCGGGAATAAAATTTTTTAAATATGTTATTTCCGAAACCAAATTTCGTCAATCCAAATTTCGATCTGTAAATTTATCAAATATTATCTAAATCCACTCCGAAAAAAAAAAAAAAAAATTGTATTTACTAAAGCAGTTATTACGAATACAACAAATATTTTTCATAATTAGTAAAGAAATATATAATTTAACAAATTGGTCGTTAAATCAACGATGTTTGCCTTTCTATCGATTAAATATGCTATATACCACCCGTACAGCTGATTTAGTAAATTCAATTCATTTTTTGTTCACCGCGAACACTGGAAAAGGTTAAACTTTGCATCGGTGACTTCATTTAAAAAATTACGAAATATGGAGCATTAATTTCCTGCGAAACATTATGACAACAAAAAAATAAATAAAAAATAATAATCATATTTTTATTACTATTATAATTATTATTAAAAAAAAATAATAATAATAGAAATGAAGAGACGGCAAAATCGAAAAGAAAGATGTAAATTTTAATTCGCACTCAGGCGTGCGATACACGAGTCTACATCAGCGTTTGCGCGAACGATGAATGACAAATATATTCAAATTGGAGTGTGTGCGGCGGTAAGGCGTGTGTGCCGTTGCATCACGAAACATACGGAGATCCCGTGTGCGAAGGATCGAGTGATCCAAAGAGCGACGGGAATACGTGAAATGCCCCGAAGCACATCCGACCTCTCATCTCGCGCGTGCGTACTGTACTCGCAATTGCCCCGGGAATTGAGATTGGATCGCAATTCTTCGCTGCAAATGCTAAATACACTTCTATACGCACTGCTCGCTGCTTCTCGCGTGCGATGCTACAGTACAGTGTATTATATTATACCACATTATAGCTTTCATATTAATGAGCTGAAATCAAGAAAAAGTTGGAAAACAAATGAAATCTTTTTTTTTTTTTTCGATTTTTTTTTTTTTCGAAAACTTGACAATGTTCCGCGCAAGAAATACATCGAAAAGTTCCATTAATCAAATCGAAATTTTTTTTCGTGAAAACCATTCTTTCAATGGTTATTTTTGAAAAGGTTTTTTTTTTTAATTACTAAATCAAAAAATCAAAATTGATTAAGCAAATTGATGAATTATCTGACGAAAGTACGGAATAAGTATATTCTTTTTTTTTTCTTAACTAAAAGAAATTCAAAAAATAAATTGTTTTTTTTATTATTCTGAATTGATAATTTAGTTATAAAAACGAAATGTTTTTTTTTTTTTTTTTCATCAAATTACTTAATAATTTTTAGTTAGTCAATTATAGTCATTAAAAAAAACGATTTTCATGAGCCGATTAATCTTTTGTCGAAAACCGATTCCGTATTTTTTTTTCGCTAAAAAAAAAAAAAAAAAAAATTACAGCAATGTCGACGAAACGAGAGTCTCAATTCTCCGGTCGCAAATTGATTCCATCTCATTTAATTTCTCATTATCCTTTAACGGGTATATTACATCGACGATGAAGCGAAGTCAATTCATTTTTTAACCGCGATGATCGGCAAAAAAAGAAATTTCGTGTATATTAAAAAAAAAAAAAAACAATCTATTTTAAGTACATATATATGACTTCGCGACTATTATAGTAGCGAATTTTCATCTTTCTTCTCTTCCCGCATCTCGGATACTCGATTTACTCGCGAAATTGCGGTACACAGTTATCTTTATATTATACGCCGCATAATGAACTCGTGTCTTATAGCTTTCGGGTTCAGAGTGCGCGCCGGTAATCCATTTTGCATTTCGCCTTGACGTACAAATTCGTTAAATTATTCGTCGACGAAAGAGTCCCGTCACTTTTCCTTTCAACCGGGTCTCCGGCTCTGTGGACCGTCGCGTTTGCAAAGGCGGCAATCCGCGGTTACAACTCCGACACACCGGCGATTATATACGTATTACCGAAGTATTACCGTTCGCCGGAGTGTAGTAACCTCGAAAAGGAGCGAAAAAAAAAAAAAAAAAAAAGATCGCGGTTATTCTATCAATATTTGCACAGACGGATATAGAGTTGAGCGACGCGAAGTTCTTTCATCGTGCGCTTGACAGTCACCCAATGGCATCGCGAGAGGTTCTCGAAGTCCATAGGGGTCTGCAGCCGATGGAATGCGTCATAAGGCGGTCGCCAACTTCGAGTACAAAAAAAAAAAAAAATACAAAAAAAATATAAATATTAAAAATGAATGTTACGGCATCTCAAAAATTTCGATCGAATCGCGATGTTTACCTAAATTGTCTGATTAATCAGAGAAGAGAAAAACATCGAATTTCCCGGGAGAATCGCGGAGTCTCCGCAACGTTTTAAAAAGAATTTATCTCGCATCCTTCGGCAAAAGATAAGTGGGGCACCCCATATGAGGCGCGAAACAAGTCCATTAAAAAAAAAAAAAAAAAAAAAAAAAAAAAAGCCCCAGTGGTGAAAGTTTAATTAGGACGTCCGACACTAGCGAATTGCATGGTTGGCACATCCCGCTAAAACTGTGCGATAACTATCTTTTGATATTTACGTTTTTTTTTCCTCGAGAATCACATCGGACCGAAACGTTAAATTGACTTCGTAAGATTCGCATTCTTTTCCCGAAGATATTTACGTGTTTTCGAAAAATTTTAAGACATTTTAAAGAGATTATCTTTTGTGCGAAGATTTCATTTAATTTTAATTCTCTACTAATTTTTAATGATTTCAATGAAATGGGATTACAAAATAATTTTTTTTGATAATTATTAATTTATTCGTTTGTTTATTTATTTATTTAATTTTTTTTTATTTCACTTTTTTTTTTAATAACATTTTATTTCTCCGAAAATTTAATGATCAAATGACTGCAATTGACGTATTTCATCACATATCTGTCCGCATTAAAAAAAAAAAAAAAAAAAAAAAAAACCGAAATAGATGAGCGAAAGAGCGGATGCTGCATTCGCCAATGGCTACCAGCAATAGCCGACCGAGCAATTAACTTCATATTTATGATGCCTCTGAACCGTGTATGTCGACCGCCTTTTCGCGGTTTTAATTATTACTTAATTGCTCGTTTGTATATCAGTCCGCGAATTACGTGATCGGCATTAGTCGGACTTAAGAGGCGTTTACTTAGCCTACGAGTAGCCATAAGAAGTTTACTGACTGATTCAGCTATCGCTCTGCCGTTAGCAGAACGTGTATCCCATCGGTTCGATCTTAAGTAATAAATAACGTCCTTACAGCGGCGAAAGGTTACAGGATAATAAACCATTCCGCGTATATTTAAATGTCCTCCGTTCCGAAATTCTCCCGAACTTTAGCTCTTTATTTTCGAAAAAAAAAAAAAAAAAAAATCACTAAACAAAACTAAACGCGCGATAATCCCAAAAAATTTCGAGAAAAGATCGATGTTGTGATTTTTCGGGGAATCCCCGTCTTGAGACACTCCGCAAGACATCAAAAGTAAATATCCACAACAAGTACCCAAACACATTCGACCCGATGACGACGGTGCCGTCACTTTCTCGTCTCTGAGGACACCTTCGCCACGGGTCTCCGGTATTAAAATGAGATTAAAATGAGATTCATTATCCTTGCGCTAAATAAGATAAATCATTATCTTCAATACGGGGAATGACGCATCATATATGTGACCCAGTAGTTTAGTGTACACGTGATGAATGAAATTATTGCGAAGTTGCATCGTGTTCTTTGCGATAAAAGGAGATTCAAGCATTTGCGGGATAATTGTGGGAAAATTTTCGACTTTATTGTTATTAATTATTTTGAAATTTGGTATTATTATTATTATTTTTTAAAATAATTATCATTATTATTATTAAAAAAAATTAATTGAAAAATTAATTAAAAAATTTTCGAAGTATTTTCAAGATAAAAGGATTTTTTAAAAATTTCTGTCGATTGAAAAAAAACTCCATATTTTTACGAAAATCGCTATAATTTTGCTGCGCCCCGTAAAATCGCGCGATCTCATCAACGTTGTAAAATGATCTTATTATTAGCGGATTATCCGAATGGGCAAACAGAGTGAACTCTCGTTAATCAAATTCGAATCGATCGAAATTTTTTACTTTATCGTTATTAATTATTTTTTAATTTGGTATTATTATTATTGTATTATTATTTTATAATTATCATTATTATTAAAAAAAAATTAATTAAAAAATTTTCGAATATTATCGAAGTATTTTCGAGATAAAAGGATTTTTTTTAAATTTCTGTCGACTGAAAAAAAATCCATATTTTTACGAAAATCGCTATAATTTTGCTGCATTCCGTAAAACCGCGCGATCACATCAACGTTGCAAAACAATATTATTATTAGCGGATTATCCGAATGAGCAAACAGATTGAACTCTCGCTAATCGAACGGAAGCGCTTTCGAGTGTCAATAATGACGCGAGCGTCAAACTCCGAATAGCAAATAGTTACAAATATTATCCGACGATAATAATCACATTCCCGCGTGGTACGAAGTTTCGCCGATGTGATATAACTGATACAGTATTAAGTACATAGATGATTATTAGTCATCGTAGAAAAAAAAAAAAATGCGTTGGATGCCTCAGGAGAGTTGACTTTCTCGCGCCTCGCGGTTGGCGTTTCTGTTGGTCGGCGTGTGTAAAGGACACACTATTTTGCCGAAGGCATCGCCGGTATAATGATTCATTATGCTTCGCTACAGCCGAAGTCAGAACGGACGAGAAAAATCACACTGTCCGGAGAATATTCACACTCACGCGGTTAACTTCAGCGGATCTGTACACATAATTATTCTATATATTTATCTTTAGCTCAGTGAACTATAAAAAATTTCATTGGACTCGGAAATTTGACATTTCGAAAAAATTTCAAAAATCAGTAAATAAAAAAGTTGGTTTTTCAGAAAAATATTAATTTTTCGAAAAAAAAAATTATAACACAATAATTAGCAATAAAAAATGGTTAATTGTTAATTTAATTTAATAAAAGTTAATTATTCATTTAATTCAATAAAAATTAATTGTTAATTCAATTTAACAATTTTTTATTGTTAATTTCATTAATCGAATAAATCTTTTTAAAAAATCGTAACATTGACTGAAAAAAAGTCGAAACGATGCCAAAAATGGCTTTTCGAGTTTTAAAATGAGCGAATCGACTATCGAATATATTTAAGTCGATAAGTATTATGAATTACAAGACGAGGATACGGAGTCGCAGTTTTCGATTCGATAATACCGAATCCTCGAGAAGCCGCGCGACAACAGGATGCGATTTCTTAATGCGGTTGAACTCGATTCGTTCGAACGGCAAATAAGCTCCTTTGGCAAATATTAGAGTCATCGTGAACGCGTTGTGTTCGGGAATATATGGGTAAATCGTTTTGCCGCTGCGAAGCCCTCGGGGCTCGTTGAACAGCCCGTATAGGTACCGCGTATAAAGACCGCTCCCTCGAGTACTCCGACTCCGCTCGATGCTTCGAGACTCGTAGTACTCGAGTGAATATTACGCGTTCCCCACTTCGTTGTGCAACAAACGAGACCAGTAACGTCAAAGATCATTGTCCTGCGGTCGCCAAGTTTACCGACACTTTGGCGCTCCGAAACGTGTCGACTTCTGTTTATTGTCCTTAAATAATTGTTTATAAAAAAAACATCGAGAAATTTCTCGCTGTTGCTTTGGAGACAAAATATCATGAAAGTCTTCGGAATTTTTTTTTTTTTTTTTCGGAAGTCTCTATTTTTTTGCCTTCGGAATTTTTTTTTTTCGGAAGTCTCAATTTTTTTTTCCTTCCGAAATTTTTTTTAGCGCGTTTTTATTACATTTCCGCTGCTTACCAAATTCAGACATTTAATTTTTTCTACGAAGCGATTGGGCAAAAAGTGGATTAAATAGATACAATCTATTGCCTCGGGAACTCGATGAAAAATATTTTAAAAACGCCCCAAATGGAAACGTAATAACGATGTTATCGAAAAAAAAAAAAAATGTTTTTATAACTGCTGGACATTGGACAGCGATTATTTCACATTCACTGGAATTACTTATCCGCAGACTGCAAGAAAGGAAAAAAAAAAAAAAACTGGAATTAGATTACGCGAAATATTGCAGTAACACAGTTTTCGATAAGTTAACTATTTTTTTTTTCTAATTAATTTTCATTATTTTTCAAATGCAACAAATTATTGTTTAACTTTATCTAAAAATAAATAATATTAAAAAAATTATAATAGAAACATTTTCTTTTTTTTTAAGTTAATTTCTTTGGTGATTTTCGAGGTTAAATCTTGCGATTGCGTTGTCGTTATAAAAAATGTGTAACTTTAAAAATTACAATTTTATTTTAATTAAGAATTTTTTTTTGCGTATTAAAAAAAATGTTCTGCTGCGCCTATCGCTTGCCGTATTGTTGTCAAAGTTTCCGTAACGTTGAAACGGTGCATCGGCCGCTAAGAGGCAATAAACCTCGTGCTCTCGGCACTTGTTGCAGCCTCCGTCGTAAAAATGTAAAAAAAAAAAAAAATCCGGTGCCGACCCCTCGTGAGACGTTTAAAGCTTCGCTCGAGGCATCGAGCCGTTTTATTCCGCGCCGTGTAGGTATTATTTATATTATACAGTCCCTTCTAATTACCATTGTGCGGTGCAAATATATAGGTACACACCGTATATATACGACTATAATATTGTTCATCGATGCGTGCCTCAAATTTTTTTTTTACGCCGCATACTACAGAAATTACTATACGACACACATATATGTCTTTTATACTGCAATTTTAGTCACACACCCTGAATTGTCTTATGCTGCGTCCCTTTTCTCTAATTACCATTGTGTCGTATAATTTTACACCGGTTATGTGCACATAGTCAGTTTTTTTTTTTTTTTTTTAATCAATAAAATAAAAACAAAAAATAGTACGTGTATTCAAAATGTAATGAATTTATTGATACACTTCGTATAACTTTTTAAACAAAATTTAAGCTTTTTTAAATCGAAAAGTACCATTTGAAAAATTATAATGTGTTTCCAAAGTGTTTTGAATAATTTTGTTATACATATTAAATTTTTTTGAATAATTCAATTTTTTTTGGAATTTTCTACGAATTTTTTTTTTTTTTGATAATTGTGAAAATGTGTTTGAAAGTAAAAGTAAAGTGAAAAAAAAAAAAATAGTAAGTAAGATAGTTGGGAATAAATGATCATAAATATGGAACTATCGATGTTTGAAATTTCATCGATTTGTTACATTAATATCGGAAACTACGCGACGCTCGTAAATAACGCGATCACTCTAAATCTTCGCGCACCCAGTAATTTGAATAAAGTACAGTAATATACGAGCGAAGTATACGATATGCACTTTATATTTAAAATCCTACGCACCAACTAAGAAAAACAGGCCGCGGGGCACGTTTGGCGAACGTTCACACCTCGTCAAATAAATATTGCCGCATAACGCAGCGAACAGTGTCTTTACGGTAATCAGGATTGACGCTAAGCTTATATTAACGATGAGAAGAGATTAATGGGTCTCTATTTTCATGCGGAAATATGATTTACGCGTAGCAAAGAAATACGAATCGACAGCTGGAGTCTTATTTATTCGTACGATTATTTGTTGACATGTTTGTACGGGAAATTGGCACGTGATTTATCGCAGCAAACGATTATAAATAAAACGATTAAGCCGTGCGATACATTTTTTGCATCGATTTGATTATTTGGCAGTCTGTCAATCGCGTGTGGAAAAAAAATAGCGAAATAACGACGCGATTTTTAGATTCTATTTTTTTTCCGCGATTTTTAAAAGATTTTTGAGTTTTACAAATTTTTGAAAATCAATATTCCATTTTTCATCCATCCTGAAGTTTCTAATAACGCCGTTAATTATCTATATTTTCAACTTAAATTCCAACTAAATCGAAAACGCACAATGCAAGAAAAATGGAAAATTGATTTTCAAAAATTCAAAAAATTACGTTTTTGAAACTTGGGAATAAAATTTTTAAAAATTGATCGTCAGTACTACCTGATTCCTCGTATAATACCGGTTAAATAAACTTTTTTCCAATCAATAATAATAATTAGATGGCAATCATTTTATAACGTTAGCTTCTGAAACGCTAGTATTTGGCGCTCAACATTAAAAGCCCTTTAAATCGTAAACGGTCGACCCAATGAGAATTTTGCAAGATATCTTTTTTCAAGAACTTAAGATTCTGAACAAAAAATGTCCTATGCATATAATCGATAAACCCAATACTTTCCTAGAAAAATCGATATTTCTGCATCCCACTCTCCGATGCCGTTTTTGATCAACGAACAGTGAGGCATTGAAGGTCTTTAAAAAAAAAATCAATGAGACCTCCTCGCAGCCAGTATTCCATTGAGTAAATCATCGAGTCCAAGAATATTTAGTAATACATTATAACACATTATTCTTCGAGGGAACAACGCTACGAGATGATGCGTTCTCGATTGAGATTGACGTGTGAAATTCTCGCGAGTATGTCGTCTTCAGAAAGTCGATACATAAAAGATCCTCGGGGGCATTAACGAAAGTGAGTCGAGAGAATTCTCGAGACACAAGCCGTTGCCAGCTGTAAGGATGTTTAGTAATCCTTAAGTATTACACATTTGATCTCAAATCGGGTGGCCAACGCGTAGGTGAGGCCCCGTGCAATGGCTATCCGTGTTGGTTATCTATACACCTTTATAAGAATTACGTCTATATACTATATGTATATTGGATATATATAGCACATGAGGTCCTATATGTGTATTAACGTTAATCCGAAGTCGGGTTAAAAGATCTCAGACTCAACGCACATAAACACGTAACACGTAACACGCGTGACGATGACTTCGGGCTGTGGGTCGAAAGGCCCCGCGGGCACGAAAATTGCGAGCTAATTCGAGATACGCGGGCGCTCTCGTTGAACGTTCAACGCTCAACGAGCGCCTATATGTACGATCTATAGGCTCTGAGGACACTGGCCTCCCGACGATCGGCTATATACTACATAGTACCGCTCTCGACCGCGTAATTATAGTATAGTAATAGTAGTATTTCTAGTTAACGTCTCGTGATTCGCCACGAATCTACAAGATCACGTATGATTCACGGCAGAACTTTTGATTGATTAAATTATCGATGAATGGAAAAAAAAATTTATAATGACACCAATTCATAAAAATTATCTTAATCACAGAAAATTTTTGTTAATGGAAAAAAAAAAAATTCGAAGCAGAAGATTGAGATGAGATCGATAATAGGAGTCATGAATGACGCGAAACTCCGGGTTTTTTCGCGATATGAATTTGGCGGTAAAAAAATCCAATCGTTTTTTTCATATAGCCGAAAAGACTGTTAATAAAAATTGATGGAAATTTAATATGGTGGTACTGCAAGTTTTTATGCAAAAATTCGCGTATTAAAATTAATATACGGTACATTAAAAATCGCGGAGATACTTTCCTTGTAATAATTTACTTCAATTTTATTTTATACTTAAAGTTAATTAGTAAGTAGTAAACCAGAATAATATTTTTACTATTCATTATTATTATTATTTTTTATAAATAAAGATAATTTTTTTAAATAAATTAATTAAATAATAAAAATAATAATAATGATAGTAATAATTTTTGCGTAAAAATGCTCAGTACCAGTAAATTAAATGTACGATTTTCTTTACAGTGAAAATCAGAAATTTATTATTAATTTTGGACCGCGAACTTCCATGTCGTAACTGTGTAAAATTTCCGCTCACATTTTACATTCATTTTTCATTGTAGAGAGATACATTGTAATAATTGTTGCACACCGCAACTCGTCAAAAGGCGATATCAATAGAAATTCTTTCTTCGTCAACTTTCGTTTCATTCTTTATCGTTCATTTGTCTTTCCCTTCCACGTGCGTGTATCGTCATTAATTATCGTTATTAACAGCACGAGACCGAAGGAGATCGTGCCACGCGATCCTTTTCGCTTCAACAAGCAGGTGACCGACTGTAACAGTATCGATATATACATGTAGAATGATAAATCGTTCGTGCAATTAATCTTTGTCCGAGCGAAGGTCGTAACGATGGGAAGATCGGAGAGGGGAAAGTTTAAGGGCCAACGGAACCACCTTTGGGTTAATTTCAATCACCTTATCCCGCAATGTTCTGCGTAATTCTGCATAGAGATATCGGCCTCCAAAAATTAAAAACACATTCTTTTGTTTTTAATACAAACGAAACGTTTTATATGTATATATATATATGTATATTATTTAAAAATCGATAAAAAAGCATTTATTAACTATAATTTTTGATTAAAAAAATAGTAACAATAAAATTATTATTAACGGCAAAAAACGCGTTAAAAACGGCAAGTCGAAGAAGTTCCATATTATTTTCTACTAAATTGCCATATTAATAAAAAAAAAATCTACGAAATTTTTTTGGAAACGATTTTCAAAAAAAAATTTCTTACGGAGGTCATTGATTTCGAAACATAATTCCTAATGTTCGAAGCATTTTGAGTATTGCGATTGAATTCTCCCCCGCGATTCGCCGAAGCGTCACGTGCGCTCGTATTATTTCTGCAGCTTCTATATGCCGAATCGTACATTCCACTGTACGATTCCGTGTGTGAAAAAAAATAAAAAAATAAAAAGCCAAAAATAAGTAAGGAACAGAGATAGTGGTAGCGAAGCTAAAAAAAAAAAGAAGTGCGGCGTAGAGTGCGGTTGCGTAATAATCGACAAGTCGCGGCGGTTCGGCGCATGCGTGCGAGCGATCGCCCGGGGGCTTCGGAGACCTTGCCGACGTGCATGAGAACTGGGCCGCCGGGCCTCTGGAACAGCACGATCTCGCGGGTCCATCGGACCCGAATCGGATCTGCAACGAGTAACACCGACAACGCCACGAGACCGATGTAGACTATTTCTTTCAATCGTCTCTTGTGCTCTCATACCGATCGCGCGAAGCCTCACTTAGCTTCTGGACAAATGCTCAGCAACGCGAATCCTTTCGCCGCTTATGCTGATGAATGACCCGTTGTGAGGTCTCGCGCATGCGCATACGCACACGCGTGCTTTTGCACCTTTGCCGATCGCGATCGCTTCGATTTTTACCGATATCGCAGACAGAATGGCGATTTAGCGTCTTTCCTTGCGACTCTTTTGACGATAGCGTTGCGGGGAGTCACCGGGAAATAGTTTCCATTCAATGGGTTTAAGAGAAACGAGTTAAGGGTGAAATATTGTCCAGTTTAAAGGGAAAAAATAGTAGAGTCGGAGTAACTTCTTTTTTTTTTTTTAAAGGGTAAGCGCCAATTTCTATTGGTGATCGAGAGATAAGCATTTATTCGGAACTATGATTAACTTTTCGAAGAAAAGAGTTAAGAAAAATAAAAAACATAAAATATTTTCCGAAAAATTGAATTACTGCGGATAGCTCGGCGGATAGCGGGCGAAATGATTTATTTATTTTACTCAATATGGAATTATATTAATTATTACAGGTATTGGGACCGATATCAGGATGTCACGTGAATCCCGCAGTGACGGTGGGTCTTCTCGCGAGCGGTAATTGTCCACTTCTCAAAGCATTGTGTTACGTCGTCTGCCAATGTTGCGGTGCAATCGCGGGTGCTGCGGTCCTGAAGGTAATTTAATTTTCTATTTTTCGTCATACTACCGTCCCAAATCGACTTTCTTATCTTTTTTTATTCTAAAGTGTCGTCTCTGCGAGGAAATTTAGATAATTGCATAATTCTCGATCTTTTTTTAACTATTCAAAAATTTTAATTTCCCCATTTTTTATATCGAAAAAAAAAATGTTTCATTAATTGATGAACATTAATTAATTTATCAATAAAAATTGATGCGTTTCTTCAATTTTGGTTTTTTTTTTTTACGATTTTTTTCTCTAAAATTGTTGAAGTATTTTTTTATTCGATTTATTAATAAAAAAAAAATTCTCCGTTCAGAATTCTAAAGGATTTGTACGAAGACTTCGAATAAAATTTCACGTGCTTTTGCACGTTTTTACTCTTTTTTTTTTTTTTTATTCCCTGAGGCAAAACCACGAATACAATTCGCTCGACGAGTGATTTTACTTTTCAATGCTGTTTTGTGCCAAACCCGCGCCTATACGTGTATATACACCGAACTCTCCGTAGTTATATTCGGGAGAAGCGCGCGTGGCTGCCTCCGGGTATAGATCGACCGGATAGGCCGACCTCTTTACCATTTACCGCGGTATATAACGTATAGGAAGAGAAGGTACATATAGTACACCTATAACCCACATATGCGAAGGTGCAGTGTGCCACACCACAATTGCGAAGGTTATTTCGCGGGATGCTGGGGAACTGCTCCCACGACCCGCGGGCCTTTCTGGCATCCAGGAGGATCGCTCGCGATTGCAAACGCGAAGTTTTTTTTTTTTTTTTTTTTTCGACTAATTTCTTTTCTTACACCGACGTGTATACCAACCGGAGCGAAGTTCACAAGATTCTCAAAGTTGATCCATTGCGCGTGTCGATTTAAAATTGATAAAAAAAATATATTTTTTTAATTTCAAAGGTAATCGAAGAGACTAAAAAGTTACAGACGATGAATTGTCAATTATTAAAAATTATTTCGACGATGGAAAAAAAAATGATTGATTATTAAAAATAATTATAATAATTTCGTAACGATAAGTACCATTTTTTTGTCTTTCATTCGATTCGATCGATTAACAACGTTTTTTTTCATATATTTTTAATTGACAAGAAAAATGGTACCCATCTTTGCGATTGAAAAAAAAAAAAAAACAATAAAAAAATACGCGCGTCGTCCGAATTGCGAAATTTCGGAAATTGGTCAGTTTGGCGCGTACCATGCAACGCAGAGATTCTGATTCCCATCGAAGAGAAGCAAAGATCGTCGGTCTGCATGGTTAATAAAATAACGCAGCGGAGAGATTTATTTCATGCGGGATGAACGTGCGCGCCGAGGCCTTTGCCGAAGCCGCTCAATTAAAGTGTCACCGAGCGAAGGTCAAGGTTTCGCGCGGCATCGGTACCGGGATAACAACTCCCGACCCGTTGCGGTTCGTTCTTCGCAATCTGTTTCATTCCTTCCCGTAATCCGCTCGACCGGTGTCCCGTGTTACATGTTACAAGAAAGCCCGTTACATCAGAACTCGTATATCGGCGAACGTGCCGCCGTTCTTCTCGCGCGCGCTAATCGAGAATTATGTAGCGCACTCTTCGTCCGCGAAAACCCCGTAACGACTATAACGTGCCAATCGAATGGTCAGCATAACTGAGTTTTCTAATTGTCTTCCGAAAGAAAAAATGGCTATTTCTGCGAAAGGTACCATTTTGGTAAAAGTGCCATTTTTCATTTTGGTGTTATCACCGTAAATAAAAGGTCGTTGATAAAAATAACAATACACAAAATGGCAAAATGGTAACACATTTCTTATGACGATTGAAGCCATAAAAAAGGCACTCTTCTCGTTTCTTATTACGACCATTTGTAATGTTTATAACATGTCGTATGGAATGGTCAGTGGAAACGCATTGTCTAATTGCCGTTCAATGGAGGAAATTGACATTCTTACAGAAGGTACCATTTTGGTAAAAAGTGCCATTTTTACAGAAGGTACCATTTTGGTAAAGAGTGCCATTTTTTTTTAATACCTTAAAAAAGTCGGCCATTCATAAATGGTAATAAAAACTTAAAAAAAAAACGATTTTTTGCATTATTACGGAAATCGGAGTCATTTAAATGGGTAGAAATGATCGGTACCATTGTACCGTCCCTACTTACCAAATTTACATTTCAATAATTCCATATATATTTTTTTTTTTATTTTTTTTTTCCAGGCATCAATACCAATACAGCGAGCAGCTTTGGGTTTAGGGGCGACGTCTCTCGGCGAAGACGTCGAGAGTGGACAGGGCGTGATGATCGAAGCTATCGTCACCTTTCTGTTGGTACTCGTCGTTCACGCCGTTACAGATCCGAAGAGAAGCGACACGAAGGGTTGGGCGCCTCTGGCCATAGGACTTACCATTACCGTTTCTCATATGGCGGCAGTTCCGGTCACCGGAAGCAGCATGAATCCCGCGAGGACACTCGGTCCCGCGGTGATTCTCGGCGCTTGGAGCAATCATTGGGTCTATTGGGTCGGTCCGCTTGTCGGTGGTATCGTCGCCGGTGGACTTTACAAAATTGGATTGCGAGCAAAGAACAAGGAAGAGGACGAAGCCTCTTACGATTTCTAACACTTTCTTCTCGCCATAGCCGCCTCCGAATGGGACGTCGGCACTAATACTCGAGATTCATTTTCCGTATCGCACGATTTTCACGATTCCGATCATTTCTGAAATACTGAGAATATTTTTCATGGAAATAAGAGAAAAGAAAATTAAATAAATATAAATAAAAATAACAGCCGAAACGCTTTGAATCCAATGGATCGAGTCGATTTTCAAATTTTTATTCAATTTGAATAATTAATAAATAACAAAAAAAAAATGCATAATTAATTACATAATAAAATAATAATGATCGATTAATTAGTTAATTGCGAATTAACTAATTGACTCATTCATTTTATTATTTATTAATTGATTAATTATTTATTTTTTATTTGTTATTATTTTTTTCTAAATAAATACTCTGCATTGAGCGATTTATTGAGGGATTTTAATCGGTTATATCGATCGACCAAATAGCTACTTATCGATGTATTCTCAATAAATCGATCGATGCGAAAGACGAACAGAAATTGACGCGCATCGCTCGTCGTGAAACAAACGAATCATACGCCCCGTTGTACAGAAATATTATTCTCGCATTAGCCGTTCGATTATCGAAAAAGTATATTCTTTCTTTCGGCGTCTCTAATTAATTCGAGGAAATTATCGATGTCGAAAGAAAAATATATCGTTGATTTCACGTCGGCACTTTGATCATTTTAATCGCTTTAGAATTTATAGGGTCTTCGAATTTTTAAATGGACGAAGATAAATCGAATTCTGCAGGGCGGAACGACTTATCTTTGATTATCGCGTAATTTTATCGCATCGACGTCGAAGAGTAACGATAGATCATTAAAATAGAGACGAGGAAATGAAAAAAATAAATAAAAATTACGTCGCGTAACGAAAAGTATGTAATCGACGCGCGAATACTATTCTAATCTATTTTTTTTCTTCGATAGTCTTTCGTGTAGCAAATTCGCAAATATCTTACAATAGTATTTCAATTCTTATCATACTATCGTCAATTTTTTTTCTAATTAAGAATTGTATATATTGTATACTTGTAATTGTAGTGTTTAGACGTAAAAATCTTTCAATTCGCACGTAAATAAAATTAAAAAAGAAAGAAATTAAAAAATAATGAAAAAACAAGAAAATGATAAACAACAAGTAACGTTTAATGTTTTTGTATTACACACTCTGAGTGTTGAGGTTAGCGCTTTAAGTTCTCTTGTACTGTATGTCTATTAATTAAATTATGATGAATCGCATCGGTGAGAATTTTTATTGATTTTTTTTTCGCCCGTCGATAACCCATCGATAACAGACAATAATCTTTCCAATGAGTAAATGTATATTAATATAAAAAAAAAAAGAAATGAAAAAACTTTTTTGAAAAAAAAATTGAAAAAAAAAAAAATCAATTTTTTTTTAACAAAAGATAAACAAATTATTATCCGAAAGCCGACTTTACTCCGAAAGTTATCGAAAAGTATTTAAATCCAAAAAATGTTAAATTAAAAAAAAAAATTAATTTTTTTTAAGTTTATTAATGACATTTTTTTTAAGTATCGACAAGTAAATTTAACGTAATAAAAAATGTTGTAACCGATCCGACGTTAAACATGGAACACGTGCTTCCCGAGCCTCTGAAGCATCGCACACGACCGATGAAAATAGATTTACGAAAATAGTCTCTATGGTTAACTGCATCACCCGCACTACGACCAGTTTCGACGAGAAGCTCGTCGAAGTTTTGTCGTCGTCTTCGAAACTTCAATAAAATCGATTACTTTATCATCGATTCGCGATGTTGAGCGAAAAATCGGACAACGAAATAAGTGATTACTTTCGGTCGAATTTAGTCGCCGTGCGAAAAGCCGTCGGTCCGAGTGACTTTAAAAAATTCGCCGCATTGAAAACGAACGGCGAAAGAGTTAATTTCATTCTCAACTACGACGAGGCGCACTGCTTACCGCTCGAAGTTGAAAATAATCATAAAAAAGATCTCGAAAAGGCATTGAAACTCAAAGATGCGGGAAACAAATTTTTCGGAACGGGACATTATTTACGCGCTCTCGAAACTTATTCCAATGCCATTCTTCTGGCGCCTCGAAAAGGTAAAGTATCGTAGAAAATGTATCTATTAATAAAATTAAAATTCGCAATATTCATAATTAGTTGTTCGATATATCGAAGAAATTTAATTAACACTGTTAAAATAAAAAATTATTAAAAACAAAAAAAAAATTTTTTATCATTTACCGCGAGTTATACTCGTCGTTGGCGCGAAGTATTGAGAAATTTTTTTTTTTTTTTATCGTGAAATGTCACTTACGATATTTTACCTTTAAATTAATAATAATAATAATAACAGAAATATTGTCCGATTTATTAATTACAGATTTGGGAATTTTTTTTGCCAATCGTTCGGCGGCTCTCCACAATATTGGACGTCACGATTTAGCGTTGTCGGACGTCGAGGAGTGTCTTCGAGTCGGTTATCCGAAAGAATTGTTGTACAAAGTTGAGGAGAGAAAAGCGCGATGTTTGTTAGCGTTGGAGAACCATCCGCGAGCAATTGAGGCTTTTAGAGACACATTAAAGGCTCTCGACAGCGCGAAAATTCCATTGGAACGAAAGCAAAAGATCGAATCAGACGTGAGAGTGATGCTCGCGGTTATGGAGAAAGGAAGTCAAATGAGAGGGAAAAAGGGTGGAAAAAATCAACAACTTTTAGTGGAGCCGAAAAAAATTGTTCAGAAGGGTAGCGAAACAAAAACGATTCCGCGGATAGCGGATATCAATACGTTGTATCCTTCGTGCAGCAAAGCCGTTGAGATACGCGACGAGGGCGGTGCCATTGGTAGACACGCTATCGCCACGAGAGACATAAGTCCCGGTGAATTATTGGTCGTCGAAAAGCCCCACAGCGCCGTTCTACTCGGGGAATACAGGTACTCGTGAATAATACGAAACTTTATTATATCGCGAGATTTTCTTTCAACGAGATATCCGATTTTTTTTACTCCCGAAAGACGAGAGCGCGCGATTTGCGAGTTTTTTTATCGTCTACTTGGTTTTCGATAAAATTGTTCTGTTAAATAAAATAACAAAGAAAAATCCCGTACGCGAGGCGTTAACCGCGAGAGCGCTCCATAGTTCTTTTTTTGCGCGATAGATGGCTACCGATGACATACGAAATTCGCGAACGAAATGACGCGCGAGAGACTATAAAAGACGCAAACAAATGATCTTTAACTATCGCGGCATTCGTGCTGTTCATCGACAGTACTGAACAAGTACACTCGATGATAATATTTTTGTATCAATTATTCTTTATATAATTGATATTTTTTGGATGCCCACCTTCGGGTGCGGGCTATAAAAATCGAAAACACAATTTTTGAGGTTAAGAGGTGGTGAAATACCGCGGTCGGTAATAAAAACTGTAATCAACTTTTTTGGCGTATACTGGCACTTACAATAAAAAAAAAGTGTCATTCGCTGCGGAAATGATTAAAGCAGCGAATGACACTTTTTTTTATTGTAAGTGCCAGTATGCGCCAAAAAAGTTGATTACAGTTTTTGATACCGATTGAGCTCGGGGCAGGTGGGGGGGAAGGGATTGCACCTCCTCTTAAGATTCGTAACCGATTTCACTTCGAATAAAAAAAAAAGAAAGTGAATTTTTTTTTATTCAAAATCGATGTGCGGCTGCGAAATTTTTTTTACTACTGCTGTCGTCGAGGAAAAACTTCGCCGGCGAAAAAAAAAAACGAATAATTTCGGTTTATAATTTCTTTTTTTCGTAAATTTTTAGGAAATTTTTTTAACTAAAAAATATGTAATTTTCAGATTGTCGCACTGCCAAATGTGCTTCGCGAGAAACATAGCCCCGTATCCCGCTGCTTGCGATATCTGTAACTTGGTAGCGTATTGCAGTGTTCGTTGCCGTGATGCGCACGCAAAAGTGCACGTTAACGAGTGCGAACTGTTGGAACCTCTGTGGTTGTCACAAGCCTCGGTAACGTGTTTAATGGCCATAAAATCAATCACTCAATGTCCCTTTTCGAAACTCTACAAAATGAAGGAAGACATCGAAAATGGAAATTACGAAATTTCCGAATCGCGACCCTATAGCCCCAAAGATTATTTGGCACTTCACGGTCTAAGTACGTGCAATCAAAATGCGAAAAAAAAAAAAAAATACGATAAGAAAAAAAATTCTAAAATAATCATCGATTTATTAATTTTTCCGTGCAGTTACCCACGAGAATGAGAGAGTTGCGGACGATTTGTTTCACAGGGCTTATATAGCCGCGTGGTTATTGAGGCTCTTGAAAAAAAGCAATTATTTCCCCGAAAATGTTAAAACACCCGACGTCGGGGGACAAAATTTAAGCGAAGAAGAAAAATACATCGCTGGTCTTATGCTTCACAATCTGCAACTTTTGCCATTCAATGCACACGAGGTATAAGCGGTTATTTATCTCCATTATATCTCCAGTTATTTGCGATCTTTTTTTTTTTTTTTTCTATAAATAACTAATTTACGAAATTTTTTTTTAATATTATTAAATTATAAAAATAATAATATTTATTTAATATACTATTTATTTTTTTATTCGAACCGATTTTTATTTTTTTCATCAGATCTCCGAATTGACGAGAAAAAGAGGTGAAACGACTCTAGCAGCAGCCAAAAGTATATTTATCGGTGGCGGTATATTTCCCACAGTTGCACTTTTTAATCACTCCTGTAATCCCGGAATTATTAGGTACATTACAAAAAAAAAATGAACGCTAAAAACGCCTTTTTCAACGCTTAAAATTGATTATTTAGCGAACAAACATAAAAGAGAAATTTGTTGCATTTTTCGAAAGATATTTCATCGGCACTACGATGATTGTTCGCGCCATAAGAACGATAACCGCAGGAAGCGAAATTTGCGAGAATTACGGACCAATATTCACGACGACCGACGAAGCTGAACGAAAAAGACGATTGAGACTGCGTTACTGGTTCGATTGCGGCTGTGAAGCTTGTGTCGGGCATTGGCCTCTTTTGGAAAACATCGATCCAAGAATTCTGCGGTCAGTAAATAAATTTATGACGCAATAACCGGTGCATCGTCGGCTTCGATCTTTTTTTTTTCATAAACGTTTCAACGATCGAAAATTCAAAAAATTCTCTAAGTATCGAAAATAAAAAAAAAAAACATTTTACAGATTTAAAAAATTGTCGAAAAAAAAATTTATTTAATTTTTTTATGTCAATGGATTTCACTCGGAAGTAATTTTTATTCCATTATCATCGATTTTTAAAATCGTCTCGAAAATTCAGTATAAAAAAAATCAAAATAATAAACAATAAAAATTATTAATAATTATTATTATTTAAATTATTTTCTACAGATTCAAGTGCGACACGGGACCATCGTGCGGCAATATATTACCGGTTAATACCGATTCCAACGAGTTTATGATATTGTGTAAGAAATGCGGCAAAAGCACAAATATTTTCAAAGGTTTGAAAGCTCTGCAAGACACGGACGCGCTTTTCAAAGTCGCGTCGAGACATCTCGAGGACGACGAGTGCGACAAGGCGCTGAAAACTTATTTGGAAATGTTGAAACTTCTCGACGAGACACTCGCTTTGCCCATAAGGGATTATCATCTTTGCCAACAGGGTGTGCGATTATGTATGCTAACCCTCGGCAACACATCTGTGATCTAATTTTTTTTTCTTTTTTCCTTACAAAATAAAAAATTTGCATTTTCCTCACTTCGCTGGCGCTAATTTTTTTCCCCCGCGAAAATCCTTTCCAAATCCTATAATTCGAAATAAATAAAAAAAATTCACTGTCATTGATAATAGAGATAAATATATTTTATAGGGTTTTGGGGGGAAATTTCACGACTTATTTTCAACATATCATCCGATATTTATTGTTACAATTACATTGGACAATAAGAATACATATATTTAAAAATTTACAAGTAAAAAAAATAATTTTATTTAAAAAAAAAAAACAAAAAACTTCACGAAAGATACGAAAATATATTTCGGTACAAAAGTCAAATTCTTATTTGAAAAAAAAACCGATGAAAAAAAAAGCATTTTAATATTTAATAATAATCATCATTATAATTATTCCACATTAACATTTTTTTTATTTATAAAAATGATTGTTTAACGATCGGTAATATTTGCCAAACACAATTTTTCCGTCATTTACATCTTATCATCGAATATATATCTCAAAAACACTCGTATCCCGAAAAAAATTCGAATCACGAAGTATTTACACATCGAAAATATAAGTGATTTGCCAATTACACCGATAAAATAGATACACGTCAATTAAGAACGATTAATTGAGTTCTTCTTTCGTAAAGAATTCGGAAAATAATTATCTCGCCAATAAAGCTTATGAATGCGCATATCGTACCGATCGCAAGAAACACAAAAGCAAAACTTAAATCGCCCAAAGTAATGACCTTAGGGTCGGAATCGTCGTCCTCAACGACCGCTTCTCGCAGCCGTATTTCTTTAACTATGGTATCCAAAGGTACGAAAGTACCCGCGTCAATCATTAGTCCGTTAAACTTATTCAATTTTTCTTGCAAAGGCCAATTCCGCGGTAATAAATTAGTAATATATTCCGTTAAAACGCAATCGTCGCTTATGTGTAAATTATATTGCACGGCATCGTCTATAACAGCGCCGCCCCACGTTAGACAAGCAATCGAGGGATCGCGTAATACGTATGGAATGCAATCGTCGTTCGCTAATTTTAAAATCACGCGGCCCTTAAAAACCGAATCGTTAAAATATATGAAATCCTCTCCTTCGGCATAAACCCTGAGATCTAAATCCGCCAAATCGTTTATAGAATTTACTTGTCGAACGGGAATATCCTCCGTCAGCACTGACGACAAATTACTCTCGAAAAATTGTCGCATCGTCATTATAAAAAAAAATAACGACACGAGATAAATTCTCGGTGGTAAATTACTCGGTAAAGTTTCAAGACCAAAGTTACAAATTATGCGAAGAACATTCAAAATTCCCACCGTTGCGGACTGATGCAAAACAGTTTTCAAGAAAATCAGCGTAATTAAACACACGATGGACACTCCGATCCACGAATAAACGTCTATTACAGTGATAAACTTTTTCAGCTGCGATTTATTGCCGCGGAATTGCGTTAACAGAACTTTACATTCCACTCCGGTTGGGTAGGTATTTGCCATAAAAGATTTTGTTATTCCTCTCAAAATATTCGGACGCGTTTGAATGCCTGCCGGGTAAGCGATTGTGTTATCACCTTTAATCGTCTTCACCCATATATCTCTCGTTCTTCCGTTAACATAACCAATAAACGCGTAAAAAAAGGTAAAGCGCTTTTTTTGTTCGATCGTTAGCCGTTTAATCGTAACATCAGTTTTGTTCTGATCGCTGCTTTTTCCGGTATTTATGAACTTATTAACTCTGTTAGATTCTTTTTCCGATATCGCGAGATCATGCCAAACCAAGTCGATAAATGCGCCCCCTAAATCGTCCGTTTTTTCGAAATTCAGAGTTTCACACAGTTTCTTGTGCTTTCGATATTTTTGCACGTAGAAAAAAAAATGGCGGTACTTTCTATTTGGATGTTTGAATTTTACTAATTGCCAGGGATCGGGTGCGCGATTTATGAAAGGATTAAAACCGTAGATAACGATTCCTACATTACGATCGCGACATATCAGGTATGCGTTGAGCAAATCGTTGTTTTGAGCGCTGAACAGCATATTGACGATTTCGTAATTATTGCTGCATGGCGTGTAGACGTTTTTCGGAGACCATCCGAGCAGAAGAATGAAAGCCATTGGGTTATTGTAGGCGGATAGCCGATAAGTTCTTAATAGATAGAGGAATCGGCGAGGAAATGAGGCTATTAGTATAACGATATGCACCTTGTGCGATCGATATACATCGAGATTTTCGAGTTCCTGATTGTTATTCTCGGCTCTTCTTTTGTCATCCAATAAAATTAAAGAAAATGAACGGTCAATCGAAAGATTTTTGATAAAAATGTTGGGGTAATCGCCTAATAGAACTATCGTCTTGTGTTCGTTTGCGTAACATGTCACCAAAATTTGAATCTGCAAAGCGTTAAATTTTTATTTAAAATTTAATTGAATTAATTTAATAAAATTATTATTATTATTATTATTTATTATATTTCGTTTATAAAATTTTTCCGAAAAATAAAGATTATTATTATTATTAGATAAATCGTTAATTTTGATTGATTTTTTTATTTATTTGAATTATCAAATACATTTTTTTTATTTCGTTGGAGAAAATAAACTTGACGAAAGGATTGAACTCACAGCTGCCTCTCCAATTTTGGCGAATTCATGCGATTTGTTTACGTTGATCGTTATTTTCGATAAACACATTCTCTGGAGCAAAACGACGAACACGATGAACAATTTGGCGAATATCATGACGTTAAAAAAAAATTTTTGTCGGGTCAAAGTTTGTATTGTCGATTACAATGCTGCGAATGCAAGCATCGATCACTAACTGGTCGTGAAAAGTGCATAAAGGTCTCGCAAAGGGTCCTCGCGTGTCAATCGAGATCGCGATATCGATGGACTATTATTGTATAAAGTTGTAATGCGTCGTTTTTTCCAATAATCATCGAACTATTATTCTTCACGGGTCGTAAAGCGGCATTAGGCCTTTCAACACATAATTCTATGAAAAAAAAAAAAAATTTTAATAATTCTACATAAAGAATTTTTTTACGTACGTTTCGCCAACGCATTTTTTTAAAAGGGATACGAAAATAAATATATTATTTTTTTCAAATTTTTTAAATCCATTTTGTTTTTTCGACGTTTTTTTTAACGACGAATATTGCGAATTTTAGTTAACTTATGTTGAATGATTGTATGAAAGCAGCAATTTTAAGTTATTTACTTACCTTTGCAAAAAATCCGTTTTCACGCGTTTTTGACGCCATTTTAAATGCATTGTATAGAATAATTTTTTTTATCGAATATGTAACTGTCTAAGAAAAGAAAAATCGGGTATACCGGCTTTCGAATTTTTGTCTTTTACGCGATCCTTGAAATCGCAATGATTAATCTTCGTATTGCTGAAAACTGCCGAATATGTAAAATTAAAAAAATAAATCATTTACATCGAAGCAAAATAAATTTTAACCGATAAATTTTTACTTTAACTTTTTGAAAGAAAAGTGATTATGATAGAAAATTTTTACTGCGTACATAAAAATATATATTCCTTTTTATAAAAAAAAAGATTAAAGATATTGTTTTCTAAATTCGCTATTTTTTCGTTTATCACAAAAAATAAGGGAACGACTTCGATTTTTCAGTAAAATCATTAAAACTGAAATTATCGATAAAAAAAAAAAAATTAGAAACGACAGCGAAAAATTCGCCGAATTCTTGATAATCAAAAAAAAAATATCATCTCGAAATCCAAAGACATTCATACGTTACAGATTTATTTTTAATTCTTAAATTCGTAAGAGTACAAAATAATTAATACAACGTAAAACAAATGTGTGTGTTGTTGTCTTCATTGTTGTTTTATTTTATCATAAGTAATTATTATTATTTCTTATTTTTGTTAATTTTTTTTCTTTGTTTTCGTTTTCGCTTTTTTCTTTTTCTTAATTTTTTAAATCAATTTTTTCACTCTGGCGTTTTCGACTTAAATCGAATATTTGTCCACCGCATATATCGAACCGTTCGATTCGGTGCTTATCGTGTGTTCTTATCATAGTCGTCATCGTCGTTCCATGTGCTCGAACTTTACTTTTTTTTGTATTTCTCTCAATCGGCGTACTTAATAATGGTTAAGCGATTATCATCGCTTTTACACGATTTATCATATTAATTCAACTTTTTCTGTTTTTTTTCCTCGTTTTTTCTTTAAACCCACCAAATGCCGGAAATTTTCAGGATGCGTCATACTTTGTGAGAGAATTAGCCACACATTTTCTACTTGTAGTCTCACATTTTTTTTTTGTTTTTTTTTTCTTCCATTTATCGTGTAAGTGTCACGTGCCAATAACGTGTCTGCGGGTCTCGCGTAATTGATTTCTGTGAATTAAACACGCGTGTCGAATACTAAACGTGAATCTTGTAATGTGCGTTCATTACGTGTGTTGTGTTTGCGTGTATTTTGTGAGACAAGAAAACGTTGAATATTTTTGCGTTATTTTGTTCTTTTTTTTTTACTTCCTTTCCAACAACGAGGAACGGGTTACGTTTTCTTCGCGTGTGTCTGGTGGTTTATATACAAATAAAAACAGATTTTTCTTATTCCTCCGTCCGGCACTTTTAAGTTCGTCGATTTTTTTTGTTCGTATCGCGTTTAGCACCTCTAACTGTGAAAAAAAAAGACAAATATTGACAATTTGATTCATTGATTCGGAAAAAAACCATTCTGATTGCTTTTTTTTTTCAATAACAGTGTGACGTCGTGTGACGGACGAGTTCAGCTTTGCATATAAGTAGACAACACGAATGATAGACACATATGGGTGACTATAGCGCAGTGGTTAGCGCTCCGTCCGTTTCGTTACAACAGTTTTTCTTCACAATCTGTAAAAATCATTTTATGACTTTATTCGCCTTTAATTGTGAAAATTAATCGTAAAAATCGAACTGCAGATTCGAAGAACTTGAATAAAAAAAAAACTTTCAGAATGGCTGTCGATTATCGACGCAATAATAATTTTTTTTAATACCGTCTGTCGCGGGAGTCGGAACGGGAGCGACGGTCTCGGCTGCGGCTGCGGGTCAGTGATCTCCTGCGCGGAGTCCGGGATCGGGATCTAAAATTTTAGAGATGAAAAATTATGTTTAATATGTCTACAATAAAGTATTCTTTTTTTCTTTTCTTTTCTTTCCTCGAAAACGATTTTACTTTGACGTGTAACGGTTGCTATACAAATTTATATCGAAACGAAGCGTTTTTTCAAACCGAATTTACAAGAATTTCTTTTCCCGATTTTAAACTCAACATAAATCATTTCAGTAACAGATATATTCGATCGACAAAAATAAAATAAGTATAGAAAAAAAATCGAAGGGAATTGAAAATCGAAGAAAAAAAAAGAAGAATAAGGAATCGAAACTCGTCAAAGTAAAACGGATAACAAGTTATATTATAAA
Organism: Cryptus viduatorius; assembly: GCA_964006125.1. Taxonomy (NCBI): domain Eukaryota; kingdom Metazoa; phylum Arthropoda; class Insecta; order Hymenoptera; family Ichneumonidae; genus Cryptus; species Cryptus viduatorius. The sequence continues at coordinate 15,772,068 of OZ023225.1, read as the reverse complement.
TAAACACAGATTTGAAAATCATCACGGGACCAATGTGATTCGATTATTAGGACATAAACTAATTTCCTATTTGTATCCTAAAGGGTGAATCATTAGAAAAAATCTAATTAGACAGATACACAATATATGATGAATTATATCAATAAACATTACGAATCGTCAATATTATCACCACTAACAATGAATAAAAAAAAAAGTGAAAAAAAAAAAAAAAAACAAATCATAAAAAAAATAATCGAGAAAAAAAAACAAAAATGATAACCAACCAATAAAAAAGGTATTAAATGCAAGTAGCAGTGATCGAACGTTAAATATAGACGGTTATAGTCGTATATAGCATAGAAAATAATTTGCGTCAGTTCTTCGGGCAAAGGACATTAGTATTTTTTTTTCTTATTATATCTCAACAGCGACAAAGCGTTAAAAAAAAAGCAATTGAAATTTTCATAATCGAGTAAAATTTTAATAAAATTTATTAGATAAAAAAATTATTATTATTTTTGCAATTTTTTTTCCTTTTTTTTTATAATCAAAAGATTGAGACCTTCGCCCGTGAAGAACTCGATGCACTCGATTATTTATCCAATGATGATAGATAAAAAGATATAATAAAAAATCTTGGAAAATCGGTGAAATACCAGACAACTGTGAACATGTAGTGGTGGTTGGTGGTGGTGGTGGTACTTGGTACGGGTGGTGGGATGGTGTGTAGGTGGTGATCATTTTGCGCTTTGCTCGATCGAAGAGAAGTTTGGCGAGGCGAGGTGACGCGCCTCGGTTTGGTTCATTGTCAGCTAAGTATAACGTGATGGCTCGACGAAGTGGTAGTAGAAGTACGTAGAGGTAGTAGTAGTACGACGCAGTTGTCGAGAACGTTGGGGTCAGACGATTTCGAGACGGAGACGGACGGAGTCGGAGACGAGCGGACGAGAGACACTCTGACGCGCCTTTGATACTTTTTACTTTTTTTTTATATATTTTTTTTTAATTTTTGGCGCTTTTTTGTATTTTTTTTTTTGTTTTTTTTTTCGGCGCAGTAGCAGTAGAAGTAGTAGAAGTAAGTAGTTGTTGTGATATGTGCGGTTAACGCGCGATGCCGGCGGCACTTTTCACGGACGATGAAGGAGATGGATGGCTCTCTCTCTCTCGTTCTTTCTTTTTTTTATATTTTTTTCTTTCTCTCTCTCTTTTTCTCTCACGCAGAATCAGAGATGGAGTGCAGATATGCAGCAGCAGCGCGCAACGCATACACACAAAATACCACTGCTATACACCGGACTTTTTCTCGAACGGCGAACGATGCGCTCCTAGCGGCTCTCGACAACGTTGTGACGAATCTCCCGAAGTGTGTGATTTTTAATTTTTTTTCTCATTTTTTTTTTTACGGGGACTTGTGACGGGACAGCAACGGACTGCCGATGGTTTTTTTTTTTTTTTTTTGGACGAACCGACTGTGGAGAGTGACGGAGACGTGGCGTCGCCTTTACTGGTTGTGGTGATCCCGAACTCGTGGTGACCGAAGGTGACTGGTTGGGAAGTTAGTGGGCAGACAGACAGGCAATTTTTTTTTTTTTTTTGACTTTGTTTGCTCGACTCTGATTGAGATTCGGTTTTTTTTTGTGGCTTTTTTTTGTTCACGGTGGCTGTAGTAGCAGTAGCAGTAGTGGTAGTAGTAGCGGGGAGACGAGCAGAGCTACGAGCTGACGATGGTAGAATCTGCAAACGTCAGTTTTACCAATATATAAATCCATCGACTTTATTATACTCCTTGCCACTCTATATAGTAAGTTTTTTTTTATACTCCGTATAATATGATTTAATTTACATTCAAATTCGTGTTGCTATTCATTCGATTACAGACGCGTTATTACGAATTAACTTTTTTTTTTTCTTTTAACTAATTAGTATCCTCGACTGCCCACTCCCTAATCCATTATCCTCCGTCAAAGAATACGGGGTCCACGCACACCATTTTTTTTTTTCGGAATTTTTTCATCTATTTTGATTTTACAACAAAATTATAAGTGATGAACGTTGTTAATGAAAATGCTAACGAAGCATTGCTAATCTCACGATTATTTTTGTTAAACGCATTTTTTTTTTTCGGAATCCTTTCATCTATTTTGATTTTATGAGAAAATTGTAAGTGATGAACGATTTTAATGAGAATGTTAACGAAATAATGTGAATGTGACGATATTTTTGTCGGACGCGTTTTTTTTTTTTTACGAAATCTTCTTATGTATTATGATTTTACGGGAAAATTATAAGTGACGAACGTTATTAGTGGAAATGATTAGATTAATGAAATATTGCTAATGTAGCGATTATTTTTTTGTCGAATGCGTTTTTTTTTTTGCTAATTACCGTTTTGCGTAATAAAATTGCAAATTCTTTGAACGATCAAAGTCTCTAATACACGAGGAGTTAAAAAAGAAAGGAAAATTCGCGGGATATTCGCGATACATTAATTAATTACTCAATTATAAAACGACTTCTATCAAAACTCATTTCCAAATATACAATATTACAAATATATTTTCAAAAAAAAATTCAAAAAGGTGAAGGAATAAAAATAAAAAATGCGATCCAACAAATTGATCGATAAAAATGATTTTTAGAAAATGATTTGTCTGTAATAAAAATCGATTGAAATTTTTCATTTCTCAAATAATTTTCTTTTACCCGTAAAAAAAATTCGTGAAATGAACAATGCATCGGTAGCGCAAAAAAAAAAGAAAATAACGAGCGGCTAATAATCACCTAAAGTGATATAAATCACCTGTTCCTCGACAAACGTTATTCATGTCTCCAAACTACTTAAGTGATATCTCCGTCCAAAAGTATCCCGTAAACTCGACTAAAATTTATCTATCTACGATTAACGTCCACTTTTTTAAACCGCCGAAACCCGAAATGCTTGTTATTTATCGATAATTATCTTTCAACTAATTCTTTCTCTCTATTTATTTAATTATTTATTTATACAATAATATAAATGCCAAAATGACGACAGTTATAGTTAAAATTCACGACTCGCTATAAAGGAACTTTTACTGTACCATAATATAAACGTGAAACGCTTATTCTGCGTGATGTACTTCGTGCAAAATTGCATTGAATATATATGTATATATATTTATATATATTTTTTAAAAATATATATATTTATATATATAGATATATTTTGCTTTCAACATCGAATAAACAAGCGGTATTTGTCAAAAAACATACGTACTGCTTTTAGACGATAACTCACGTTGATTTCAAGGCTCTGAAAAACTCTACGAATCTATGGAAAAAAAATAATTTAACAAAATTAATGGAAAACAAAAAAATTACCTGGAATAACGGGCAACCGGCGATCGCTTCGGGCTCTTCGACAGGGACCTAAAAAAAATGAAGAAAAAATTGTTGTATGTATCTATCCGGATGATACGGGCCGATGATCATCATTGCGTTCCGCACGCGAAACCGTTTTTCGCGTTTTTTTTTTTTTTTTCGTTAATTTTTTTTTTCTGTTTTTTTTTTCACGTTTTCTCGTATCCGTATCTCGTATCCCCCAATCCCCCTAACGCGCACCTGAAAATTCGGTGAAAAAAAAGAAAAAAAAAGTGGGTTTTCCGGGTGCAAAAGCCTCTTACCTCGGGTTACGACCCAAAGATTTCCTACGTGGACTCCGAGTTCCGGACCTATAAATTTGTCAAAGATAACAATTCCTACGTGAGATTTTCTCTCTCGTGTCGCAATACGATTGTTTTCGTGAAATTTTACGCTTCGATTTAGGAGAATTTTTTTTTTGCGAATTTACGATAATCCATCGTTGATTATTCACTCAACGATTGCATCGTTTTGTTAATCGGAATTCTCGCTTTCCTAATGCTTCGGTGCATGCAAACTTTTTGTTCAATCGTAACGATTCCCGTTTAGTGAAAGTTACGGATGAATTCACGTATTTTATTTCACATGCTATTCGCCGATATTTACGGTAACTGTGGACATCGTTTCGTGAACTCATCCGACTGTTTAATTGTGTGTGGAAAACAATTTTTCTTACTTTTCTGGCGCACAGAGTGACGATAAAGACTTTTATTAAAAATTCAATTATTAATGATTTAAAAAATTGAATTTTTCGGAATTTTTTTTCGATACGATTTCAATTTTTTTTGGATCCCTGAGACGTAACAGTGAGTCCGGTGTTTCGAATAGAAGAAAATTTATTTTTTGCTTGGAAATTTTTTTTTTGTCACTCGGTGTACTCCACGAGACATTGAGAGACTGTGAAAGTAAGAGAAATATTAAAAGGCCATTGCAGGGGATTATTAGAGTAATAAACTACGTTCAGCATTCCCACGCGTTGTGTTATATATATATATCTATATATATAACAAACTGTATGTATAAAGACTAACGATAAAAACGCATTGTGCAGCAATATTGCAGTGTTAAACAACATGTGCACAACTCTCGGCGGCAACACTCTCTTACGCATTAAAAAAATTTCTTCATCTTATTACAATACCTACTACTTTGACGAGCATTTCATCTGCAATCATCTCCCGCCGTTCTATCGTTGCTGTAAACATTTTCTACAATTTCCGGTTTTTTTTGTTTTTTTTTTTTGTTGCTTTTTCGGTCTTTCGCTTTTTTCCTGTTTTTTTTTTACGTTTTTGGACAAAACTTACCTCGAATATCTCGGACCCGGTCTGCGTCCTCCACCGCCACGGCGGCTTCGTCCAGAAGACATCTCTACGCGAACTCTGGTTCCGCAGCAACGACTGTAGAAAAAAAAAAATTAGATCGCTAATTCAATTACGAGAAATTTATGAAAAAAAGAAAAAAAAATCAAAACAAAAACTAAAATGCCTGTTCGGCGATAAAATTAGAGTCGTATGACAATATTTAAATTAATCAGATTTCAATTTTATGAAAAACATCATTATTATTATTATAATTATAAAAATAATAATTTTTGTTTTTTCAACAAAAAATTTGGAAAAATTGTTGTAAGGGTTTTAAAAAGTAAAAAAAAAAAATTTGAATACGGAAAATTTCGTGGGACGAGACTTACGTTCCATCGAGTCCTCTGACCGCGTCTTCGGCATCTCTTGGATCTTCGAATTCAACGAACGCGAAGCCGGGCGGATTTCGCGCGACCCACACGTTCCTCAATGGTCCGTATTTGCTGAAAGCGCTTTCAATCTCATGTTTGCTTGCGCTGCTTCCCAGATTGCCGACCCAAACCTTGCAGGAGAGATCCCACTCACGGTAACGCGACATTTCTCGTAACTATAATGAAAAAAAATTCAAAAATTAGGAATATCATTTTTATAACAAAACGGCGGATTTTTTTTTTTTTTTTTTTTTTTTTTTTAAGGCTCAAGTCGGGTAAAGATTTTTACAACGCCGTTTCGTCGGAAACGAATCGGCAAAAAAAAATGAAAAAAAAAAAAAAATGAAACAAATAAATTGCTTATAGTTAACTGTGAGAAGTGCGTCGGGACTTCGAATAATAATAATAATAAATATTTATTTTTAGTATTATAATAAATACTAAATAACAAATAATAATAATAACAATAATATTTACATGATTACAATTAATTTTATTTCCGAATATTAATACTATTTAAATATTTTCAAGAAAACGGATTTACTTTTTTTTTAATCGGAAAAATGAATATATGCATTTCACAAGTCAATGACGCTGACTACGAGGTAAAGTAGCAGATATTTAGACCTTGAAAAATAAATTATCGGATATTTCCGATTATATGTATTCATAATATTCATATTTTTTTCATTTGAATTATTATCGGCGACCATTCAGCGTGAATTTGAATGTGAATTACCGCGATAGCAATGGAATTATTCAATGTTAATACATTGATAAGGACGACAAAAAAATTGTCCACTTGTAAGTTTTTTCGGAAAATAATTCTTCCATAACTTTTTTTTTAATGTTTTCAATTAATCCGATAATTGATTATTTACGATTTTTTTTCGAGTGATTCCATTCCATAAATGGAAATTTGCGTTGTTAACATAACGACGTTTTTCATATCGACGTTTCTTCGTCAATAAGAAATCCATTGTCGTCTATGTCCTTTGACCCCAAATGCGATTAAAAACGGCTCTCTATCTGAATGTATTGCGTTTCTAAGTTTCATATATCCGTAATTCGCGTCTGAATTGTCGAATATAAATTCGTCCAAAATTAATTTTCCCGAAAATTGGTTTTTTTCTACCATTGAGAATTGTAAATTAATCGAAAATTCAAATAGTCTGTAATGTAAATTAAAAAATGTTTCGTAAAATTCTTAAAATATTAAAATCGCAAATTTTCTCGTAAAATCGAAATAAATCGTTAAAAAAAACGTTGCATTTTTTTTACTAATTTCACACTCTGTACGAAAATATTTACGATACCGGTATATTAACTTTCGCCCCGAAATTTCGGAGTTTTATTGAAATCAGATGTAAATATTTCACAGTCGTTTAATAGTTCGTAATACGATAAAAAAATTTTTAAACGATATATATTTTTTAATTCACGAAATTTTCAAATCGCAGCATTGTTCGTTTCGGAAAAATTGGTAAACCACAACAAACAATTTTTTTTAATTTCGAATTTAGTTCCGATTTTCTTGTACGAATTTTTGTATAATATTTTTATTTTAAGCTTCAAGAACCTATAAATCTATCAATAGAAAAGGTCGATACGCAACCGAAGCCTTAGCAATAAAAATTATTTCAATAACCTAAAAATGCGTTTCATAACCGAACACCAATCATCGACTAAAAATGGATTGACTGCGAGCGCAAAACTGAATTTTCAATAAATCAATAAAAAATGGGATCGCGCATCAAAAAAATGTCAAATACCTTAGCAAAATAAATAAAAAAATGTATTGCTATAAAGTCTGCACTTGAACAAAAAAAAAAATTTTATAGACGCGCGAATTTTTTCCTTGAATATTCGTACGCGAAAAATTTTTCTCGGCGTTCTCGGCGAGCGCGCGTACTTTTATGCTTCGCGTCCACGATTATCTCCCTGTGTCGCTTGCGCAAATTCATCACGCTAATTGTGCGTCGAAGACGGATACGATAATGATGTAAAATTGTCCGGGTAATGATAGATATACGTTCCGTGTGCGAGTAGTACAATTAAAATGATCTTTCGCAATGTCGCGAGAAACTAATTACGAAGTCGAGATGCGATACACGAGAGATGGTATCCATGTTTTTCGTTTGATATGTCGAGTGGGGATCTGCCATTTTGCGGTGAAGCGCGAGAGATCGTTGCGGCGTGAATTATTTATTTGCTTCGTCCCCTCGGTTTCTTCGCGAAAAGTACGAACCGAAGCGATGAAAAAACATTATCGATGAAAATAATTCCGACGAGAAACAGTTCGACGACGATTTACCGGTCATAAGGTTATTAATCGATTTATTTCAGTCAATTACGATGAAAATTCTACACAATATAAAAATTTGGGATGGGGCGTCCCGTGTACCCACGCCACGGAAATCGCCAAATTACATCCACACAGTTTTTTTCGTCACAACGTATGTTTCGACGATTATTTTCCATTGACAAAAAACACCACGATGTTATGAAGACATTTGATACCCGTAATATTGAGATATACGTACTTTTTGGTCGTCAATGGGTAACGGAGTAATGTAAACTCGGGATAAAGCGGCAATTCAACACGTCCCACTCGGAGCACAGCACAAGTAGAAATGCAACACACAATTGTGCAAGATGGCGGCGGGTACGCGTACCTCCAGTCTCCCGAGTTCCTGCCGACGAATCCTGTTACGATAAAAATCCCTTTGCGCGTGCGCTACAGCGCCATTTTATCACGATTTTGCCTTGATTTCTGCTCTCTAATCTCCCCCCTTGCGGCACTTTTCTTTTCATCGTTCGAGTTAACGGAAGTTCGACTCAGCGATCCTGGCGGATTTAATTGAAAATGAAGTAACGTGATTAGGCGGCGTATACAAATTATCTATTAGTTATTTGCAAACGTGATATTGTCGTTGTTCGTGATACAAACTAAAACTATTGGAATACACGTTTAAACTAAAATAAATATTAAACCAATTCGTAACGCAACAGGTCATCAATTAACTGTTTTGTCGGCAACAACAAAATCGTATTAATTTTTTTATTTTTTAACTGTATTTGCATCGATGATTAATTTTATTATCTCATAAATTAAAAAACTGTCGTCAATTACACGCTAATAAATTTGTAAAAAATGTTTACTTTTCGCGACAAGAACGACCGAAACGGAAGTGGAATTAAAACGCGCGACATCGCGTGAAGCAAAAAAAAAAGAGACAAAGTGCTCGACTAGTCTCCGTAGCCATAGCAACAGATCATTGTTTTTAACTTTTTACCGGGCTGTCAAACGACACCTTCGGCAATAAAATGGCTTCAAGAATATTATTATCTCTTCTCGTGTGTTTATTGTTTATAAGAATCGACTATGGTTACTGTGATAATATCGAAGTTGACAATAATGGTTACATTGTTTACTGTCCATGTATGGGTAAGTTGAACCTTCAAATTTTTTCTGCCCACAGCGTTACATTATTTCGCGTTTTATTGTTTCTTCCTTTTTTCAATTAAAAAGTACGTATTTCCTTCGTCAAAAATATACAATTCACGTTGAATTTGATTGAGAATCGTTCACGGGAATTTTTTTTTTTCCCGCCGATATAGGTTAGAAAATACGAGAATTTTTTTCATAAAGCTTTTGAAAGCCGTTTATAACCGCAAAAATGAATTATTAGGACGCTTTGGGAATCAAGCGGACCATTTTCTGGGGGCACTGGGATTTGCTAGAGCCCTGAATCGTACTTTAGTTCTACCTGCGTGGGTAGAATATCGTACCGGAGCGATAAGATCGGTAAGCGTCGCTACGATAAATTTTCTATTTTTTTATTTATCTGACGATTACCTGAAAAAAAAACCAGAATTTCATGGAATTATTGATTTTTGAATTCTTACCTTACAGAGTCAGATACCCTTCGACACATATTTCAACGTTACGCAGTTGGAAAATTGCCACAAAGTAATGCTGATGGAAACTTTTATGAAACACGTTGCGCCACTGGAATGGATGGAATCCAAAAGGATTTGTAAGCTTTTTGTTTTTTTAATATCTCATTACAACAACAAAAAAATTACAAGGATAATAATTTACTAAATAATAGATTTACGTTAGAAATTTTTTTTTCAGATTTTTTTTACGTATTTTTTTTCGTTACTATTATCGTCAAATCGATAAAAAAAATTCTACACAAAATACATTATTTTCAAATGCCCTTAAAAAAAAACGCAATGTCAAAGACCACGCGATTTTTTTTTTCGCGATGTTTTTAATTTCTCATTATATACTTTTCGATGTCGCAGTTACTTTAAATATCTGATATTTCAGCATTCTGTTACTCGGCTCGCGGAAACACGGGATCGTGTAACGCGAAGGAGGGAAATCCATTCGGACCATTTTGGGATACGTATAATGTGGACTTTGTCGGTTCGGAATTTTACGGACCTCTTCATTACGACGTTTATCACACGGACGTTGCGTATCAGTGGCAAAAAAAGTATCCGCCATCGACGTGGCCGGTTCTCGCGTTTACCGGAGCTCCGGCGAGTTTTCCCGTACAGTACGAGAATCGTAACTTGCAGAGATGTCTCAACTGGAACGACAATATGTTGGACAGAGCTAAACGTTTTATCAAAGGAACTCTTCCACGCGGAGGATTCATCGGTATCCACTTGCGAAATGGAATCGATTGGGTAGTTTGACGATTATTCCAAACGCCTCAAGAAATTAACGATGTTAAAAATTATTGAAAACCATAATTACTGAACATTACTGAAAATCATTTCTCAACAGAAATTCACCAATTTATTGCCTAAAATTAATCGAATAAAAATTAATTGATTTGCAGGTGAGAGCATGTGAATTCATCTCCAGTACGCCGAATTTATTTGCGGCACCGCAATGTTTGGGATATCGAAACGAACGCGGAAAAGCCACAGCTTCGATGTGTCTACCGCCGTTGGATCTGATACTCGTGCATCTCAAACGAGTGATAAGAAATAATAAAGACGTTAAATCCGTTTTCGTCGCCTCTGACAATAATTATATGATTCCGGAACTCACGAAAGCGTTGTCACGGATGGAAGTCAGTATTAACTAAAAATATTTTTAAAAAAGGCGCTGCTATTCGTAACTCCATTATTTTTTATATATTTTTACAGATTCAAGTTTTCCGACAACCCGATCCGGTATCGCCGCATCTCGATCTCGCGATTCTCGGCCGATCGAATTATTTCATCGGTAACTGCATTTCTTCTTATTCGGCTTTCGTCGCTCGCGAACGCGAAGTCAGAGGATATCCAACATTTTTCTGGGGCTTTCCGCCGGAGAGATCGGCCACTTCGTCGAACCGCGACGAGCTGTAAATCTTTTGTCTTCGCGTTAAGGTGGGCGAAAATGCATTGTGATTCCGTAGCATACGAATTTTCATTTAGTTATAAAAAAAAACGAAATGAGCGCACGAACAATATTTCGCGATCGCAAAGCTTTCTCTATGAAAAACCTAAAAAAACCGAAAAAAAACAAACAGAAAAACACAGTGAATAGAAATAATTGATTTATTTATTAAAAATAATTCTCGTCGTCTTCGAGATAAAATAATGTCAGTATCAATATTTTCATATAATCAATAATTTTTCAATCAAAAATTTGAAAATCGTCGATTTCTTTTTGTCGTAATGATAAAATATTTTGAATGGTATTTTATTTAAAATAATTTAGTTATCACGTCGGCGATTATGATTCAGCGATTTTTTTCCTATCGCTTCATTTCAGTGTTAATATTTTCGTGTAATCAATTATTTTTCAATCAATAAGTCGAAAATCGTCGATATCTTTTTATCGTTAAGATATAATATTTTGAATGGTATTTTTTCGATAATAATTTTGTTTTAGTCGATATATCGGTCATTATGATTCGGCGATTTCTTTCATATCGCTTAATGCTCGTCGCACAGCGCTGGCAAATTTTTTCGAAGACGTTTCTTCGGAAGATTTGAATGACGAACACGCGAACAGTATATCGTCGGGTCGCGGATTGTAACAGCAACCGTAACCGTTCGTAACTACCGGTCCGTAACACATGAACGATGCGCTTTTATACGGAACCTAATTGTAAATAAATAATAATAAAACGGTTTATTAATGGTTTTGCGACAATCAGATAATAAATTAGAATTATAAATGCGATTCCGTCGGTGCGTATCAACGTTACCTGACTGGACGTTAGCGTAAAATGAGTGCTCCGCGTGAATCCGACGTCTCTGTAAAGCGCCGGTAATTCTATGTTCTCCTGTTTCGCTATCATTTTCAATCCGAATAGATGCCGATCCACACCTTTGCCGGTCGCAGCCTATTTTTTTCAAATAAACAACATTTCATTTACAATAATCGAAATTACTGTTTTCACAGAATTTACGAATTTAAAATACAACAATAGATCTATAAGTTTAGGAATTTTAATTATAAAAAAGTATAAGAAAAGATGTGAGAAAATTGGAGGTGAAAACATCTTTTGTTGATAACGATTATTATTTAAAAGGGTCGGTAATTCTTTTTGCGGACTTTTCGAATTAAAAAAATTTTTTTTTGAAAGTTTGTAATATTTTTTTTTTGTGTGAAATTTGCATTTAAGTTTCGCTATAGATGTTTTTCACGTAAAAAAGTACATTACTTCGCTCGCAATCCGTTTGTGGGTATCGATAGCTTTTATCATCGCTTCTTTTTTCATCGTTTTTGAGGCCTCGTTGCCGGCCATCATTTTGGCAAAATTCACGGACTCCGAACTCGTAGATCTGATACATTCGGTTCGGGTATTTCGGAATCTTCGTAAACCTGCCGATTCGTAATGCGCCGGTGGTTTTCCTTGAACTTCGTAGAAAGCAACTTGAAGAGCTGTTTGTATAAAGCTATCGGGACTTTGTTTCGCTCGTTTTATGGCGGAAGCGCCGAAGTCTTCGAAAGTAAAACATTCCATGTCTATGTCTCTGGAAATTCTGATAAAATCGTATAATTTGTAGAAAGATGACGAGTCTTATAAAAAAATCTTATATATCGTCAAAATGAAAAAAAAAAAAAAAAATGACTCCAGTAACTCACTTATCGACAAAATCTGCAGCAGCGTCGATAGATTTCTCCAGAGTTTCGTCAATTTCGAATATTAAGTGTTTCGCTTTCGGAAAGTCGATAGCCTCGTCGTAATTATCGGCGGTTTTATTTGCTCTATAAAAAAAATCATTATAATTTTTTTAACGTTACGCCAAATAAAGGACATTTTTTTTTTTTTACGAACGGTATTACATTTTCGATAATACGTGATCGTGAAGAACCGCAACGGGGACACCTTCGCAGGGGCTGTGTTCGTATTCCATACCGACAAAGCCATCGGGAGAGATAATGTACTTTGATAACATAAATATTGCATTTGATATATTAATTAATTTTTGGCATTGAATAGGAAAACAAAACATAAAAATTCCATTTTTCGTATTGTTTAGTTTCAGACGTTAAATGAAAAAAAAAAAAAAACATTAATATTCCATTTCTCGTATTGTTTAGTTTCAGACATTGAATGTAAAAAAAATACTCCATTTTTCGTATTGTTTAATTTCAGACATCGAATGGGAAAACAAAATTAATACTCCATTTTTCGTATTGTTTAGTTTCAGACATTGAATGTAAAAAAAATATTCCATTTTTCGTATTGTTTAATTTCAGACATCGAATGGGAAAACAAAATTAATACTCCATTTTTCGTATTGTTTAGTTTCAGACATCGAATGGGAAAAAAAAAAATTAATATTTCATTTTTTGTATTGTTTAGTTTCAGACATCCAATAAGAGAAAACGAAAAAAAATACCTGAACGATTTTATCGTGCCAACGGTTTCCAGAATTAGTAGAGCTACTAAAACCCGTCATACTTTGCACAGATCTTATCGACGCGATATTTTTGCCACCGAAGCTGTCCTTCGGCAATTCTTTGTCCAGACAAAGGATGAATAACGCGTCTTCGATATCCGCCAGTATCGCTCCATTGTTTCCAATATCTGCACAAAAGTGACTCAGTTATGACGCATCTGACCCTTCGATTCATCCCTCAGAGAAATTTATTCGCATTTTAATGCTATTTAATACTAATAATCTTTCACGTGATTTCCTTTGCGTAAATCTTTCGAAAATAATTCTAAAATACTTAAAATCGAAAGATCTTTATAAAAAAAATATTGTAGAGTTTTATTATATATAGAAAAAAAACCTTTTAGTCTGTAATAATCTTCAGCCCATTTGTCTCTCGAATTTCCAGTTAAAATTCCAATCGATTTTCCAGCCGTTCGCGAACGTTCAGCTACATCTTTTATAGCGGCATGCAGTTGACTTTCGCTCAGTGGATTTTCATTAATATCCAATATATTTAGTTTAAAAAACTGCGAATGAAGCAAAGTATCGATTAATTCGCTATTTTATTACTACAATCGATAAGAATAACTTGTAGTTTTTTTTTTTTTTTTTTTCATATAGTCTGTTGGGTTTTTGTAGATCTCTTTACAAAACATCGCCTACGTAAAAAAAACTACAGATAAAAAAATGTAATTTAATTAATTTTTTTTTTCGTATAAAAATTTTTTTTCAAGTTTTTTTTTTTAAGTTTCTTCAAAAAACTAAACCAACAAAACTGAATAAACTTATAAAAATACTTATTAGTGAAAAATATCGTGAAAACACAACAAACATTTGTGAAAAAAAAAAAAAAAATTAGATCGCAAGAATATGACTCACGTGATTGTTACTCAAAATTATAATATGTCTCGAGTCATCGGTGTGCAATTGCGTGTCGCTAATTCTTCCCGGTCGTCGGTGAGTGCCGAGAATCATACCGTAAGGCTGCATATCGAGCGGATCATTGCGAACCATTTCTTGTTTCATTTTTCCGCTAACAATCAAATTATTATTTTCAGGATATATTTTTTTCTAAGATTCAACTTTGACTCCATTTTTTATTATTATGAAACGTTTTACGAATATTTTTTTTTTTTTTTGAAAACCGACCTTTTTACGATTGAATTGTAATCCCACAAAGCGCCGATGAGTTGCGCTCCGAAAGCGTAAAATTCATCGATCGTTTTGAATTTCTGTTCCGGTCCCACAGTTCCGGGACTCGAAAGAACGATCAATGGATCTCTGTTGTCGAGATACGCAGCGTGTAAAAACCATTCGTTCATCTAAACAGTGAGCTTTGCGAATACTATAAAGTGACTTGAAAAAAAATCTTAAAATACAAATTGAGTATAAAACTCACGAATTCTGAAAATATATTCTTCTAAATTTATTTCTGTATTTAATTAAATAATCATTGTGAAAATTGTAAAAAAAAAATATTTACGAATATTTTGGAATAAAGTGAAAAAAAAAAAATTAAATAGTATCCACCGGATTTTTATTATTTATAAAATTAATGTATATCTCACCCAACTATCGGTATTTTCATATCTCTTTAATAACTGTTGTTGCAGTTTTGGACCGATACCACTGTCGCTAATGAAATCGGCGACTATTTTTTCGGTATTGCAATATTCGTCTTCGTTCAGTAGCGGTTTCACCGATCTGATAAAAACGTATAAAAATAATTGGTATATATATTTTTCTTAACAATACGGAATTTTTTTTGTTTCTTTTTTCGAAAGAAATTTTTTTTTATTAAATTTTTTTGGACGAAACTTAAAAAAAAAAAAGTTTGAATGAAACTTTTTTTTTTATTTTTTTTTTTTTACGATATTTTGTTCATCTTTATTAATTTTCAAAAATGTTTACATTCGTATTTTTCTCTAAATTTTAATAATAAATCACCTTAAATAGCGATCAGCTGTACTCTTCAAATCCGGTACCGGTTGTTTCGGAAGTTTTTGTTTATTTAGATCGAGAGATGTTAAACTCGCAGCACGTGAGGCCAACGAAGTGTTGTTACGTTTTGCGCCAATAACCTTCAATACATTTTTTTAATTAATTTTGCTAACAAAAAACACCGGTTATGCCGACAATTTGTCAAAAAAACAAAAAATAAACGATGCTGAAACTTACGAGCGGTTTGTTAATACACCTAAAGGTCTTCAGGCATTGAAAAATCATGATGAAGTTTTTCAGTGCCTCTCGAACTTAACGTCAACTGCACGAGTCACTAAGGTACCGAAATAGCTTTGTATCGAATTTCACGCGATCCTACGATTGCTAATGAAATAATTACAATTAAATGAATCGAATTAATTTTCGCACTGAATTAGAAAAAAGTTCATTTATTTCGATCTGTTATGAACTCAACATAAATCGTTTATCTAATCTTATCGCGTCGCATTACGTGACCTAACATTTTAATTCATTAAAGAAAATCCACGGTTTCGAAAAATATCTTTGTTAATGCGAGTTGTTTTTTACGCAATTTCGATTTATCGAATTTTTCCCAAGCAATTGTGTCAATTATTGTACGATCACTAATTTTTACAGTTATTGTAAGAATAGTAATTCAAATAAAATATATATTTCAATAAAAATACAACATCTTATTATTTCAATTGAATCAATTCTCGAATTGTCCTTTTTTATCGAATTATTTATTTTTTTTCATGGAAATCAAAATTGTTGACCAAAATATCTAAAATTCCGAAACATTAAAAAAATAATGCAAAAACCGCGATATTCGAAAATGCTTCGTTTTGTGGCGAAAATTTCGATTCTCATTTCTAGACACCATCAGCTGATTGGTTAAGATGTCTATTCGTGCAAATGAATGAATTACTGTTTCAAATTAACTATAAAACAAACATTTCGTTGCACGAACAACTATACAAACCCAATAACTTGTAAAAATAAACGTAAATTCAATAGTTGAAAGTTCGAAATATTCGACGAAAACAAAAAACGCCAAGAAAATCGGGTTATCGTGTACTCGGGGAATTTACGATTCTTGACGCGAGAGTAACCAGCTGATTGGCTGTCAGCACGACATACCTGTCTCCCGAGTTATTATCTAATATAAAAATTTTCGGTATGATATATAATTCTTCGCGTTTACAGCAACGCGCACGGTATTACGATAAGTACATCAATTCTCGAAAAAAAGTAGAGAACCCAAATTGTTGTCGACTGTGATATATGGCGTGCGCCCTTCTCGCGAGCCGTCGACCAATCACGCGCCAGGAACGACGTATTCCAATTGAAACGGTTATGTTTTTTCTTTGTTCTGATCGGACAGCAGTTAACGTTCGATGGAACGCTGGTAAACGTCGCGCGAAGGACGGAATATATTTCGTGGTCGTCTCCGAAAAAATTATTATTTTATATGTTTTTAATTACGCGATATGTATTATTTATGGATGTTTTAAAGTTAATAGAAAAAATGAAAAATGTCGTTGAGGATACAGATCGCGATAAAATTGAGATCGATCCTCAAACAAACGGGATATCGAGGGAAATATGCGGATAAAATGGACAGTCGACGATAAATATGTATATATGTATATATCTGTTCGTTCGATGCATAATAAAAACCACGCGGCGAGGACGGCTTCTTTTCCGATAAATTACGAAGCTTTTGTCATTATCGAGGTTTTTCGTCATCGAGTTGTTATTTTTTGCGTTGTTCAACGATTCAACGCGTTCGCGCGATATATTTTCCGCGTTTAACGCGTTCGATTTTTCGAAAATCGGCGCGTGTACCGCGATCGTCAAAATAAAAAATTGCTGCAGTAATTCTTTTTTTTTTTTCATTTCATCGAAGAAAAAAACAACTATCGGGAGACGGAAATTTTCGTGACAAATTTATTTATTGATTTACTCGCTTGAAATTATCGCATACACACGCAGACACACGCAAACTTTATATAAAATAATAGATAGTACATTCACTGTTGGTAAAAAAATACGCATTCCTAACGCTATTTACACGTCCTAATTTTTTTTATTCATGGATATTGCAATTTCACATATCCGTATTATTTTGCATTTCTATTTCGTAAAAAAAAAAAATCGTTATTCAAAAACCGAAATTTTTAAAAAATATTTACACTTTTTTAGCGAATCGATTGCAACTTTGAAACGGACCACAATTTTTCTCAAATTTACGATTCGTCAATATTGGCTTTGCAAACGCCGTTTCTTCCCGATTACGATATAATTTCGTTTATGTTAACTTCCGTGTTATTACGTTCGCGAATAGTAATTTAACAAATTTTTCGTAATTTTTTCGTCCCGAAGAAAAATACCGAAGCAAATTTTCATCGTGTCGAGTTATTAAATCGAATATCTCTGAATTTCGATCTCTCCGGTGAAACCGTCAATCGGAGAAATTGTTCAACAGTATCGCAAGTTATTGCAGCGTTTTTTTTTTTTTTATTAAAATGAAAAAAAAGTTCAAAATTTCATAAAACTATTCGGAAAAAAAAAGTTTTTCGTAAAGACGGAAATCACGAAAAGTCAGCAAAAAAATCGTATAAACCAATTTGAAATATTCAGCGATAAAAATTTTCTAAGTTTCATCGGATTTTAACGTCTTCGCGGTTAGCACCGTCGCATCGATCGCAAAAAAAAATATTTCGTTGATGCGATATGAATTTCGATAAAGGGCTCATTTGTTCATTTTTTTTTTAACAGTAAATCGACGGAACAAAAAAATATCACAAAGTCGAATATTTTTCCGTAAACGATATTCGGAGACCAAAGTTGTGTCGCAAAGATGAACTTTAGCCATAAAATCGGAGTTCACAGTCGGAATTTCGTTCGAAAAAGTCTCTGCATCGTCTTCCATTTTTTTTGGGTTCCGGTCAATTTTAGCACCGAAAAGGTCTTCAATCGTCGAATAAAATTTTTCTAATGGAATCCAAAAACGTAAAACGGAATATCGATTGCCGAACCCTTCGTTTTTGCGCGTTAAAATATTCGCCGTCTATAAGTCGTTTATAAAAATCAAAAAAACGATAGCAACTTTTAGAATTAAAAAAAAAAAAAGTCCAATTACCATTTGTCACCGTCGAGAATCATCATTGAATCGTTATATATATTTGCAATTATGAATTCATTTGTATATCGAAATCGAAATCCAAAATAAGTCGTATCATTCTACATACACACATATATAATATATATAATCTTATAATTGTAAAATTATTTCTAAATTAATGGCATTGTTATTTTACCATTGTCCTCAGTCTATACAAGTGCAACAGTGGGATGTATAACAAATGTTCAACGCACCAATCACGACGAAACGGCAGTTCTCGTTGCACAGACCATTCGTTTACCACCGATTTTATTCCAGTTTTACGATCGAAACTTTTGTACAATTATAAATCTATTTATAATAATAATAATAATAATAATGGTTAAGCAAAAAATTCAGACGGAAAAGCGATGTTTCGTTAAAAGGAAAAAAAAATTCTACAAACGGATATCGATAGATTGCTAATATAAGTTACAAAAGGGCGTTAAAATTTTTGTTTTTTTTTGTGTTCGACAAAGAAATACCGAAAAAGTTAAAATAACTTACAAAAGTATGAATTGTACAAAGTGTTTGAAAAAAAAAAAAAAAATTGTATAAATAGGCGTAGAAAAAAAAACAAGAATAATACCGGTTACGTCCGTAGAAATGGTGCAAATGCAGTGCGAGTAAATCTTTGAGTTCCATTCAAAAGTCACTTTTACATGGAAAAAAAAAAAAAAAAAAAAAAAAAAAAAAAATTGGTCGATTGGTTTGTTTGTTTGTTTTGAGCATTGCGCGTGTAAATTAAATTACTATTAAGATTTACGTCTAATTTTTTTGTTGTTTCTTTTTTTGTTTGTTTTTTCGTCCCTAATAAATCGCACGAACTTGTCGTGATTTCGCGTTCGAATGCTTCGCAAACTGTCGTGATATACATGTGGCACTGGAGTTTTTCTTTTTTTACTGTTTTTAGTTTTTTTTTTTTTCGATTATTTTTCATTCTGGTGAACCGCGAGATTACGATGCAAGCGTTTCCTCGGATCTGATTATCTATTTATAATAAACCACGCGTCCTAACTACAATTATTCTTACTTACTTGTTAAGTTTATTATATATCTAAAACTTCTTTTAATGGCACCTTTGCGACTTCGAAGAAAATCCTGAAATCAAAAACGAATCTCATTAAATAAAATTTGCGTTAAACATTTTTTTTTCGCAAATAATAGTAACAAAATTGATAACAAATTTCAAACTTTAATATCAAAATTATACAATTACGTACTTTTGTAACTTTGAATAATTAACATAATTATTTTTATTTTGATTGAAAAAAAATTTAAATTTGTTTAATAAATTAGTGCAAAAATAGTATAAATAATAGTAAATACAAATAAAACGAATATAATAATTATTGTTTTTTATATAAAAGTAGATTATTCAATTTTGTATTTCTCGTTCAATTTATGATTTTTTAACTATTTTATTTTTTTTTATTTGAATTCACTATTATTGATACTATTTCTTTGTTTTAATTAATTATCCACAGTAATTTTATGTAATTCGTAATTATATAAAATTATAATGAATTTGATTCTTTTTTTCGAATTTACTTAACATTTTTCGTTAATAAAAAAAAAATTGTAAGCGTCTGAATTTTACGTACTTATGGCTGTATTTATTGCGAACGGTTGCCAAAGCGTCTTTGTGTTTCCTATGGAGTCCTTGATTCAGGACATTAACTATATCTCTGATGTCATCGACCTTATAGCCGGTATAATATTCCAGAGTCGGCGTCCAACCACCGATTTCTTTCATCTGCAGAGCGAGAAGGAGCGCCGACGCGGCCATTTTACTGTCGCTGAACATTATCGTCGAATAATCCATCAACGAGGATTCTAAGATGTAACGCGCCAGAGTCAGCGTAGGCATCGATACTTTGGCGCACTGTTGACGAGAAATTTAACAATTAATCAGTTATTTTAAATACAATATCCTTAGCGGCGAATTCTATTCGACTGGAAAACATCGTTAATCTTGTATTGCAAAAAATAACAAAAAAAAGGCGATGCAAAGTCTATGGGCATTTTTTCCTTCAACTGATCGATGAATACTGAATGGCAATAAAAAAAAAAGGAAAAGAGGAATACGATATGAATCAAAACGAACCCTGGCGTATCGGCGAAGAAACCTATAGGACAGAGGAATTCCGAGATCGAAATCGACCATTTTAAGAACATTCATTTCCATCCTTATGAGCTCTCGTTGTGTGTACGCGCCGTCGCATATGTACAAAAAATCTTCGACCATTGGAGGAATTCGTTCCTGTAAAATAAAAATAGAAAATTATAATAACGCTTTTTACAAAATATATTTTTTGGATTTAATTTCCAAAGTTCTTTGGCAATGAGGTCTTCTATCGCAAGCAACGAATATCCCTATTCAATATCCCTATTTATGTTCGTAAAAAAAAATGCTCTTTTTTTACTGTTTTTTCCGTATTCGTCAATTTTTCAAAATTCTGTTATTGGAACGTAAGGAAGAAAAAGGCTAAATATGCTTTCATTGTGTTTGCCGATTTGCAGATAGCAACGAAATATTTTAATTGAGAAATAAGTGGTTAGTGATCGGCTAATTTTTTATGACAGTACCAACTCTACGCGAAGCGATAAGATCGACGAAAAAGCGATAACTTACATCAAATTTGCTAGCAATGAAAAGACTCGCAGCGCCGAGAAGCTGTAGCGTTTCCTTTCCAACTGTGACTTTCGTGAGATATAAATCGACGAGTTTAACCGCGAGATATAGAGTCTCGTGATTCAGTTCGAAGGATTCCTGCACTTCGACCATCCAATCGACGAGCAAAGATCTCATCCATCGCGATAGGCAGACTTGTCTCTCCATATAGTCGCTTATGGGAAACAGATGTTCCCGCTGCTTGAGGTATTCGAAGATTTCCATTGCGTATTGTGATACTTGGTACGGATCGCGCCAATTTTCGGCGTCAAAATCCCACTGAACGCCGGGAGGCATTTCTCTCTCTGGTATCGCATCGAGACGCGCGGCAAGTGACAATTCTTTTTCGGTTCCGCTCGGCAGCGTCACAATCGTTTCGGGTTCTTCGTTCGTCTTGTTATCCGCGGTTTTTCCGTCGATCTGTCGAATATCAATAGTTTTTCTTATTCCACTCATCGATGCGATGTCTATAAGTGTTTGGCGCTCAACATTTTCCTAAATATACTCAACTGATGTTACGATCAGATTTTTTATATATATTTTTTTTTCCAAATTTCAGAAATCGAAGCCGTTTTCGAAAAGATATAAATTATGAATAATCGGTATGGAAAATCAGTTAATCGGTTAAAAAAGAAAATAACTTCTCGGTAATGACCGACGAGTTATTTTTATTATTACCGATTTACCGATTTTTACCGAAAAAAGAAGAAAAATTCGATGAAAAGATAAGAATTGGTTACCCGCAACATTTTTTTTTTTTTCGCTTTCAAAAGTTATCGACGCATCGTTCATTCACCTTACTGCTGCTTTTGAGCGATTTTTTGGCGCTGTCTTCGGGAACGTCTTCCAGAGCACTGACGTACAGTGAACTGTCTTCCGATTTTTCGAGATCCAAACTGCGGCGTACGTTGACAATTTTGATCGGTACTTCGACTTTTTCTTCGACTTTCTTGACGCTCTTCGCCCGTAGGACCGTTTTCGTTTTTGTTGCGGTAACATTGTCGGGTTTAACGAGAACTTTCTCGAGTGTCCTTAACGTAGTTGCAGCGGTCGGCTTCACTTGCGTCGCCTGCGCTTTTTTCACCACTTTCTTTGGTTCCTGCAGTTGAACACCCAATGATTTCCCAATAGCCTGAAATTTTTAATTTTACAGATTATTATAGAAAATTTTCTCAGTTTCACGCGAAATTTTTTTTTATAAATCGATGAAAGAAAATCCTATAAAATGTGACGTTTTCCTCCGGTATTCTGGTTGTGAAAAAAAAAAATCGAAATTCAAATATAATTAATTGTTTTAATTACTAATTAATTTTTTTTGTATCTTTTTTGAAAATAATTCGGTGTCTCTACAATTTTATGATATATAAAATTTACAAATTAAATGAAATTTCTTATTTTTAAACAAAATCGAAATTTAATATTTATTTATTTATTTACTTTTTTATCATTCGCGGAAAAATAAACCGATATTTTTTTTTTTTACGATTCTGAAAATTCTAAAAAAATTGAGAATAAAATACTTACATTGGTGATATTTCCTAAAGCAGATCGTTTCGTGGTTTTCTCTTTGAGCGGAGAGGCATCGGCTTTTCTTTTGATTCTCGGATCTTTGATCACCGCGGATGGCTTCGCTGCCGTAGCGTTGTTGATTATCGCCTTCTGATTCCGCGTTGTTATCCCCCTCCGCGCAGTGACGACGGGGACCGTTTGTTTATTTTGATTACTAAGTACTTTTGTCGGCGCCATTGTTATTATTTCGTTTATTGCGGAAGGTCGTGAAATAAAAAACCTTTCCGCTATCACCGATTACGTGCTGCAAAAAAAATTGTTATCGGTTAATTATCGGCCAATAATTTCCACAATTTTTCTCCAGAAAATCGTACATATATCATTGCAGATGAAAGGTTTTCGGAGAGGAAACATTAATATCGAAAAATTGAATGGCGTCTCACAGTGACGAATTAAATTTTTTCTTTAAATCCTCATTCGTGAAAAAAAAAGGCATAAATTAATAATGAAAATACCAATAAAAAAATTATCAGTGGAAAAAAGCCAATGAATAAATTTTAAATAAAATTAACAAAAATTGTGAACTTTTTTTTTTTTGTTTAATGATTTATTACTATAAATTATTTTTTCCAACTTTTTTGAAAAATCTCATTAAAAATAGTATTTTAAACATTAGAATACCAAATAATTTGTGGTATGCAAATAATTATAATAAAGTTTGTTCGTTTTTTTTTTTTTTTCATATAAAAGGGAATTTGTATTGAAAATTCTGTATCTATAAATTGCAGAAAATTATTCGTCGATGAATATTCAGAAACTGTATGTTACGTATCGATGGAATAACAGGCGTCGTGAAGGAAAGAAGGCGAATGGGTATTACGAGCAAAGGCCAAAATGGTAGAAAAAGAAAAAAAACTTTCATCAACCCGATTGGAGGTTAAACATTGGCGTTATATGAAAGTCGTAAAGGTTCCCTGAAATGCTGCATTATGCAACTTCTCAACGCTGTAACTTTCGACAGCAGATATGCGCAATGCTACAGCGCATTTTTATTCTTTCCAAACAAATTTTTGCCAAACATCGGATAATTTTCATTGGAAATTGTAGTATTGTGATAAAGCGACTCAATCGTAATATTTTTTCTCATTACTTTAGTTATCGTTTTTCATTGACGCAATTATTGTTTATAATAATTTTTTGCTTATTTTTACATAATTTTTGTAGTAATATTGAATAGAATGAAAAAAAAAAAAAAAAAATCTATTTTCGAGTCGAAAGCTGTTGGGAACACGCGAAACCCGAACCAAAAATGGGTTTGAATTTTTTTTGCTTTTTTCGTATCTCATAGAAAAGTTTTGGCTCCGTTTTGGCAAAATCATCAAAAAATCATCACAATTGTAAGTTTATTATCCGCGTCGCCTGCTTTCGACAAATGTGTCGGAATATTTACAGAAGTATTGATTCATATGAAAAAAAAAAGCATTCAGTTCTAAGTGTAATTAAAAAAAAAAAATATCGCACTACAATACCAGAATACTTGTTAATTTTTTTAATAAGCGAGAAAAAAAAATCACATTGATTCTCACCTATTTTGTCGAATTTTGTGATCTTTTTTTTGTTTTAAACGATCGAAATCAAGTCATACGCGAAGCAGAAAAAAAACGAAATTATACACGAGCACGCGATTCCATTCCGCGAACGATTATTAGGACGATGAAGTTATTATTTCGTCGTACTTTGAGATCGTTTCTGTGATAAACTAGAGAAAGATTTGTTCGCGGCGAGTCTCGTCGCGATAGATTATTTCGTAAGAAATAGGAAAGAATCAAAATTTCGGTGGGTTCGAGTCATGAAAATGTCGTAATATCGAAAAATTTTCTACGATGCACACGACGAACAGCGAGAGTCGGAGACGAGCTGCATGGCTGTTATGCGAGAAAACGCGCGGGAATGCGATGTCCCGATTGCGCTCGTTTTGTCGAAATAATTGAAAAATATTATTCGTACGCGGCGAGTCTCGGAAGAACCGTTAATTTATCACTCTGTCGCGGGAGAGATGCTGCAATGAACTCGTGGCGAAATAAACAAATCGTCACCCGAACCCGAAATACCCACGCCACCATCTTTTCACGAACGAATCTTCAACGGTTTTGCTCCGATGTATCGGAAACGGTTACTTTTAATTCGAAGACATTTTAATATTTATCGGAGCTATCGACACTCGAAGCGAATTACCTGCGAATTTATTCAGCCGTTTTGCTCGTTCCGGCAGGACGATTGCCTTTCATTTATAAAAAAAAACTTTTTTTCGTTCACTGGTACGTTGCTGCACTTTCCATTCGTCCTGCGAGAACAACTGAAGTTGACGCTGGTTTGAAATATCACAGTTACGGACTCGGGGGCGTCGTCATTGGTCGAAATCAAGACCCTTGCCGTCTAATCGCGTGGAGCTAAAGCTGATCGACGCGACATCGTGCGGTTTCACTGAGAACCATTATTTTTATTTTTTCATGAAATTATCTTGTTTTTATTTTATATTTTGACGAATTCGCTGTTGCATGGAGGGATAATTTTTACCGCGTCACGAATTTCGTGCAATTATGTCACTTTAATTATTTCAACGGACCGAATATTTGTCTCAATATGCCCCCTCCAGTGTGCACTGATGCCTGTCGGCTTTTTCGATTGGCAGTACTGCGATCACTGACAGTTATTCCGACGTCCGACGTCGTGCCGCTTTCGTTTACCATCGTTCGCCGTCGTTATTTACAACACACCCCAGGGAATGCGACATATCTTGCGGCTCGGAACATCCAAATCAGCGTACAGATTTCCACAAATCCCGAAATAATTTTGTTCGTAGAACAGGAACCATTTATCCGATATAGTCGACAAGGAATTGATGATTCCGCAGTTCGTAAATACGAAACATCTCTTGATGAAGTAACATGCGATCAACGATAGAAAGAAAATAGCAATATCAGTACAACCAACCGACAAATTTTCGTTGTCATTGATTTATCGACGATCCGCAAGTAAATATTGTACGATTGATCAAATTCATGAAAATTCGAACGGTTGTCATCTAAAGCGGACATTTCGGTGGTGAAACGCATTCGTTTACTTTTTTTTCGATTTCCTTTTGCCTGAAATTGCAAACACTTATTTTACAGACTTGAGAAATCGCGAACTTGAGCTTCTAACCTAAAATTATGCAAATAACGTAATAACACCGACAACGTCGTATCGTGATAGTTTTTTATTACGATAAAAAATGTTCGATATTTTTCAATCGAAAACGATTAACTTTCCATAGTGAGTTACACATTAGAAAATCTCTTACAAATACCGATCGTGTCTGTGAAAAACGAAGATGCAAAACCAAACTTTTACAGTAAAGTACATCACAGTTAGAAATTGCTTCGTTTATCTACCGGAGATTTGGACTCGAAGATTGGATCGGAAGGTAGGTTACTAAACATTTTATCTCATAAAATAAATTATAAAAAAAACATGCCGCGTCATCTGACCGAACTGGCATCGTTACGTTTGGGAATTATTTCGCAAATCAAAATGGAAATATTTCAATGTTTGATCGCGAAATTATCGTCCAATTTTTCGGATATCGAAAAATTTCAAAAACAATTAAAAAATGTTTAATCATTAAACTTATCATTATTATATAATAAAAAATGCATTTTTATAAATATTCATGAAAATTTTTTGAAAGAAACATTTGATCAAAATTGCTAAAAGAAATAATTAATATTAAGTTTAATTAATTTAATTTAATAATTAATTTAAATTAATAATTAAAGAAATAAAAACAAAAAAATTGCGAAAATTTTTTACACGTCTTACTAAAAAAATGTCTGCAAAAACATTTCAATGATTTTTCATAAGCGTCTAATCGTATTCAGCGCTGTAGGGTTCAATTGAATGAAATTAGATTATCGTTTATATCGATCATTGCCCGAATCAACAAATTATATAATTAGCTGTAGAGCCCTTTTTTCCGATTTCAGCATCCGATCTGATGCTTGGCATTTCTGAAACCGATTTTTACAATAATTTGCAAAAGCGCGTAATTTTTATAATGCGTAACATATTGATATCGCGTCTCGATAGATGTTTCCCTCGTATCCTGGTATTCCAATTTCATAATAACTGAATTTAGAAACATCGATTATTGGCAAAATTTCGCGTTTATAAAGACATAAAGTCTCTTCATTTCTTCATATGCAATGTTAATTCGGTTGTTTTACAACTATAACTCGTGTAGCTATAGTCTGTGTTTTACGATCGAAAATCTGGTAAAAATGTAAATTTACCAGTCAACGGACAGAAGCCAAGTAATATAACCAAAAATTTAGTAAAATATCGTCTGTAGCGTTTATTATACAACAGCAAACAAAGATTCCACACGGAAACATGAAATTACACGCAAGATTACGATCGTACGGTCTGACATCGTATAGTTATGAAACTCGTTGCCCATCTCTTTCCCCAATCAACAGACTTCCGAATACCGTTCTTGAATCATCATATCGAAAGCGTTCATTTATCCCTCCGAATTCTACATCAATCTGCTGACTCTATTTACCTGTTTACCGCATTAAAAAATTGAGTTACCGGAGTACATTGATACATTTGTCAATTTAGGACGATTACCCGCGATCTCTTGCCTCCGAGATGAAATCGGTAAAATACTATTTCTGCAATAAAAATGATAAAACCGATACCTAAACCAACGCCGAGAATTATAAACGCAAAGGTCAAATCTTTCAAATTCATTACTCTGGGTTCGGGATCGAGTTTCTGAGATTCAAACTCTCTCAGCCTTTTTTCATCCACCATTACATCGAAGGGTGCTAAAATATCGGCAGCGAACATAAGTGCCATAACTTCATTGAATCTTCGCTCCATCGACCAGTAATACGGAAGGATATTAGTTTCATATTCAGTTACGAAGGACGTGGAGCTTACGTGCAAATTTAAGCTCAACGCTAAGTTGATTTCCGCGGGACCCGCGATAATACAAGCCGCAAAGGGGTCGCGATGTACAAGGGGAATGCATTCACCATCAAGTAGTTTCACAACACGTCCTTGAAAAGCCGGATGATCGAAGTGTACTAAAAAGATTTCACCAACGTAAATCGTGTACCGGAAATCAATAAGGTCTTGCAATGAATCAACTTGTCGAACAGGAATATTCTGCGTCAAAAGGGCTGCTAAATTGCCCGAAAAGATGCCCTGCATGGTGACCACGAAGAAGAGTAGACATACCATATAAATTCGCGGCGCCGTATTTGAGGGTAATGTCGTGAGGCCGGAATTACAAGTTAAGCGCACAGCATTTAGAATGCCGAAAATCAGAGACTGTCGCAAAAGAAATTTGAAGAATATCAAGATAATGATGTAAACCATGTACATTCCGATCCACGAATAGCTGTCTATCACATCGACAATCTTTCGCAATTGCGACTTGTTTCCGCGGGACTGGGTTAGCAGAAATTGAGGTTCTGCCCGAAATGGATAGGCATAAGGTCTTTTTCCGGTTACCATCCCCTTTAAAGACCACGGGCGTATTAGCAAGGCATCCCAATATGGAGACACGTAGGAACTATCAGCGGTCCAGGGTTCCCTCACAATTGCCGGAGTCGCGTTTACGCACTCGAAGAACGTTTTGAATTGGTTCTATGCCTTTTAACTAAAATCAATTCCCACCTTGTGGCTTGAGATTTGCCGCGTTTAGTTTCATCCACCTGATACCCCAATGCTGGTCCACCATTGAGGGGTATAACAATTTTTATCGAAGACCCACCCAAGTCGGGAGTCTTGTCGAAGTCTAGATTTTTACACATTCCCGCGTATTCTTGATATTAATTGCTGCTTCAACATGTGAAAGGGTTGCCCGCGCTTATTGTGAACGGATACAACTACTTGCCAAGGTTCAGGTATTTGATTTGTAAACTGATTTGAGTTATATATCACGATTTGTTTCGTACGATCAAAACACAGCAGTTTGAAATTTAAGGCTAATTGCGGAGTGCAAGAACCGATAACTTTGACGGTATGTACGCCATTTTCCGTCGCAGCTTGCGTGCTTATTTTGGGGCGACCAACCAAGTACGAGAAATGCGACTGTGACGTTATAATACGGTGAATCCATATACATGTTGATAATTGTTCTCATCTGTAACTGATACGGGGCACTCACGAGGACGACTTGACCTTTGGGTTGAATTCTAGTAGTTGTCGTCAAATTTTTCGCTTCCGAAAGTCGAATAATAGGTTCGGTTCTCTTTCTATCATTCATCAAAAGAAGAGCAAACGATCGGTGATATGATAGTTCCTTAGTGAAGTTTCCAGAAAAATCGCCCATTAGACTTACTGTTAGACTTACCATTAGACTCACTGCCTTATTGTTTGCGTAACAATTTGCCAGAATTTTGATCTGTAAGGTTTTAAGGAGTCTAAAGTTTCTACTGTTTGTACGTAAATACCATTTTTAAAAAGGATTAACTCACAGCTGCGTCCTGAAGTTTGGGCGACCCGTCTGGTTTCTTCGTATTGATCACAATTCTTGAGTGACATATTCTTCCAAACAGAACCACAAGCACAACGAAGCTCTTGATGAAATGCATACCTATACTTTTTTTGTAATTACTAAAACTACGTGTGTCAAAGTCAGCTTTCGATCACTGAATACGCGCGCAAAGAGCTTTAATGTTCTTTTGTAGAACTGTGGAACTTGAACGCGTGCGTATCTGAATAGTTTTTATGCCGTATCGAGGAGTCGGATATATTAGAATCACGCAGAAATCAAACGCATTAGCGACATGCAGCTGACGCATCCGTGTCGCGTAATTTTGTTCAGCTGAATTTGGAATCACTATTCGCACATTATCGACTATCGCGGGAGGGCTTGTGGAACCAATTTTCGCAGGTGTGTAGTAATTGCCATTTTTTCGGTGGCCATCGTGGCGCGTGTTTTCCGAAATCATCTTTTCCATAACCATTAAGACTGTGTAAAAAATATAGAAAGATCAATATCAGTGTTTTCAAAGACGGCAACAGTTCAAAATAATCAGTTCAGCTAATAATGAACTGCTGCGTCTTAAACCTTCTCTAGGAAACAGGGAGCGATCCGTATTTCTGGTAATCGCGAACATATTAAATTGGAGGAATACATGTCGCGTGGTCAATGTAAATATGTCAATCCATTGCAATGCGGAACATCGCGATAATAAGAGATTTATCGAGCCTATTGTCACTGTGAAACACGGTGAAGTTTATACCTGTAGAAAGCGATCGAATATGCAGAAATAAACAACAAAACAATATTTTTTAATAATTGAATGTTATTATATAATTATTATTATTTACTGCAGTATCAAGTGATCGTTATTAGGGAGGTAATATATTAGATCCTCCGTATTTATTTTTAGATTTTACAAGTATTACGAAAAAAGTCATGCACATTCTTTCGATTAAAGTACTACAATTTTTAGAATTTTACTAGAATTCCCCTAAAGTCTCGATTACTTAATTTTACTTAATTTTGTTTAGTCAACTTTTCCCTAAATATCTATTAACCGTTTCCCTCACTTGTTTATATCACTTAACTTATTGTACCGATGATTAATGTTGAATCATTGAAATGATTTGAAAATAAAGTAAAATTTTTCGAAATTTGAGTCTTAAGTGATAAGGGATTCACAAAATGAATTTCAAAAAAACGATTCGACACGAGGAAAATACGTTAAAAAAAAAGACGAACCGTGAAGCGTCAGTAGCAACTGGTATTCGTCAATTAATTTTTTTCTTAATCAAAAGAAAGATTCTTCTATGACGTAGCAATAGCATTTTTTTACGAATGCATTTTACGATTTCTGTGATAAAAACACCTTAAAAATGTCCATATAAAAACGTCAGGTAAACGGCATCAAAGTCTCGCATAGTAACAATGACTATTACCTCTCCTGGCGATCGACGTCAGGACCCGACGAATCTTTGGGAATCAGTGCTACTTTTGCTCGTGCGCTCAATGTGAAAGAAGGCGATGAAGTGATAGTTTCATGCGTGACGGAGCGACCGTTTTTATCAGCAATCACAGTGACGCCGTGGAGCGCTCAAGACTGGGAAATCGTTGTATGTTTTTACGAACGAATGAAAGTATTTGTTGCAAAAATCGATGGCAAGTTAGGATACACATTCATCATACCATTTGCAGGAATACCAAGCTGATAAGGTGCAATCAGTTTTATTAGATCAAATAAGTTTCGTAGCAAAAAACCAACCGGTCGTTGTATGGATCTCCAAAGGATTATGGATAACATTATTAATCGGTAAATATGAACTTTGATTCTATTAATGTCCTATGTAACCAAATCAGTTTCATTTCTATTATATTTCTCTTCATTTAGACAAAATTCAACCCGATTTTTTATACGGGGCGATCGGTAATGGCACCGAAGTCCACGTAACGCAGGAATACAATCGAATAAACAGAAAAATTCATTCTAAAACCGACAATGCTACAGCTAAAGGAATGACATCGAAAGTTTGGAACGTCATGTCTAACATCCCATTTCTAACGTCAGGGAAGATGTATAACTCACGAGCAAATGGAATTAATGATGTATCCAATGATATCAGATTCTGGAATAAGAACAACGATAATCCAATGATTCCACAAACGTTTCGCGTTCATAGCTTACCGATCATGAAACCCGATCCGAAAACGGATGATTTCAGCATCGCAAGTCACTATGACGTTTTTATTCACAAATGGGACATTCCGGAACATTATAATGGTGCGAATTGCGACAATAATAATTTGTACAAAATCAGAAAGGTCCGCGAAGATCGGCAATACGTTAACACGAGTACCGATTTTTTGCGAAATGATTCATCATCGGTACTCAAACAGTCTGCAGAATTGGTGGTCAGAGTACAAGTCATCGAGAACGAAATTCAAGGCGATTCGCATAACAAGGAAGAGAATGCCATGAAAACAGTTCACAAAAAAGTATACATGTCCACTAACTTGAGACGGAACTTGAAGTTGCGTGTCGGAAGTAAAGTGCTTTTGAAGCCTTTGAAATACTCCGACGAACCAATTACATCAATCGAAATATTTCCCTCGGCAAAGTCTGTGACGCGAGAAGTTGTCGAAGAATGTCTTCTCAATACAGCGCATGATAAAGACGTTCTTTTAAATACTCGTTCGAGAATGTACTTAAAAGATGGTAACAGTTGCATGGTGTTACTTTCGCCGGAGCAGTGTTCATATGGCATTCTTGACTCCGTCAGGTTAAAAAATGTCCCAATCAATGTTAAGAACGTTACAAAGCCTGAAGTGGATTCTTGGGACGATACCGATAATGATTTTCGAAGCATCAACTTGGACGCTATTTCATTACGGTAAGTTTACCGATAGTTCCATATTTGGATAGTCATTGTATTGTGTGCTATCAATAGTCATAGGGGATTTAATGATATTTCGTCATACTGTGATTACATTTTCAGGCCGCTGGAGTCTCTTTTAGCAGAATGTCGTAGTGTTCTTGAATTAAGTTTGAGTTTAACGAACATTCTCGGTGAAAATTCCCGGTGCGATCCCGGAAATGTCCTCATTTGCGGTGATGTCGGTGTCGGGAAATCGACGTTCTGCAGAGTCCTGCAAGTCGAAATGCAGAAGGAACCGCATTCCATACACACGCATGTCATAGAATGCAAATCGTTAAAAGGCAAGAAATCGCTTAAGGTGAAGTGACACACCAACCCAGCGGCTCAAATGGTAACACTTTGCGATTCAAAAGTACTTTAAGACGGTTGACTTGTAATGCAAATGCAGATTCGCTGCCACTGCGACAATGATAGACGGATCCAATGCGAATTTGCGATTGTTTCTCGAATTAATCGTCTTAAAATAGTTGACGATGGCAAAGTGTTACCATTGGAGCCGCTGTGTCGGTATGCCACTTCACCTTAAGTATAATTAATTTTATTATAATACGATACCGTAATCTCACATCTGAAAGATGCGTGTACCATAAACTAATCCGCGACTGATCAGCGTAGGATAGGGTAGACTTAGGTAACGGCAGTCGGTAAAACAGATACGAAGGAATAAAAGTCTATCATACCGTTCATAGATACTTTGCCTTACATCGTTATGTATTGTAAGAGGACGAACTTCGAGCGTTTACAGCGCTGTGGGAGCTTTTATCAATTTCAATGAATTACATATTTGGTCATTTGTGATATTATCCCTCTACGATAATTTAATTATAATATGTTCTTCATTTTTTAATTCATGTTATCAATGTTTTAGAACCTAAAAATATTTTTCATTAAACTAAATTAAGACTTCCGAATGTTCACAGAGTGATTTTTAATGTACAGTCGTTTATTTTAGGTAAAAAGGTCGAAGCTTTCCAGAAAATTATGTCGGCAGCTATGACAGAGTGCGTATATTATCAACCGTCGATATTATTCTTGGATGACTTGGAGATCATAACGAATGCGCCTTCCGATGAAGAAGCGCAAACACCCGATGCGATTAATTCCGCGAGGTGAGTAAAATTAAGTACCATTATTCGAGTTTAGATCAAAATGGCCGCTCGGAGACGGGATTTATTAAATGGCTGTTTACGATTTTTTAATTGATTGTGTCTGAATTTGTATTAATGTAAAATATAGTGGCGCTATTGTCTTTTTAGAATCGTAGATGTACTTTTTAATACTGCAGCTGAATATCAATCATCGCATTATATTTCGATCGTTGCTACTTGCGCCAACATGAACAAAATTGGACCGAAGTTGAAGTCTCCGAGAGGCATCCATTTATTCCGAACAGTTTTAACGATTCCTGAATTAGATAAGGTATACAATAATTTTTAGAAATATCGAATAGTCAAAAGTCCGAAATTTTATAACGTTTTTATGTTACACGCGACAATAAGGAAAATCGGATCGACATTTTGAAAATTGCCTTACAAAGTCACATTGACATCTCACAAGAGATGGATTGGAATTATTACGGAAATAAGACGGAAGGATGGGTCGCACAGGATCTCGTCGATTTTGCTGAAAAGGCCGCTTTCGCTGCGTGGAAACGGCATGGTATGTCATCATTTTTGATGACCTGTATGAGTGAATTTTGGCTCAGTGAAGGAAATTGTCGTAATAATGGGATTGTAAGTTGATATGCATTTAAATAATTACAGCAGAAGATCAAAGCCAGCCATTATCTTTGGGAGAGAAGGAGTTACGAGAGACCATAGAAAAGTACAAAGCCATATCGTTGCACGTGGTACAGTTGTATGAGAATTCTGGTTACGATTGGTCACACATCGGTGGTCTCGCGAAGGTGAAAGAGATGTTGACCCAACTGTTGGAATGGCCATTGAAGTATCCCGAACTTTATCGGAACGCACCGATAAAGAATCAAAACGGTGTGCTTTTGTACGGAATGCCGGGAACTGGAAAAACCATATTAGCCGGAGCAATTGCTAAGCAGTGTGGTTTAAATTTGATCAGCGTTAAGGTATTTCTTTACAATTTATCAATCTATAATTGCATTGTGTACATTTTTTTCGGGAAATCAGTAATCGCGTTAATACTGGTGGCATTCGAACGGCCGCATAGTTTCGTAATTTCAAAAAATTTCGAACTATTGAATAGTACAGCCGAAGGTGTAATCCCGATGATCCAATAGTATTTTCATTTGAAATTAATATTCACTTACACTTTTTCCAATGAAAATTTAGTCTATAATACGAAAAAAAAAAAATCTTTTAGGTCTAAAATTTTAATAATTCAATTTTAATAATTTCAACATTTGAATTTCAATTTCAGGGACCGGAGCTTTTGTCGAAGTACATCGGAGCGTCTGAAGAAGCGGTTCGAAATGTGTTTGAAAAGTTAACTCGCTTTTTTACTTTCCAATGAAACTGTTGAGATCCAATCGATAGTGAGTAATGTGGACCAATATATTAATTAACCCTTATTTCAGAGCACGTCGAGCGAAGCCGTGTGTTCTCTTTTTTGACGAATTCGACAGCCTTGCGCCGAGGTTAGTTAAATCAATGACTTGCTTTCTAACGGTTCGGGTCGTTAGGATAAATAGGTCAACTCGAATGCCAAATAGTGTTACCTGATGGACCGATTATTACGGATATTGGTTAACATTTCTCTTTATTCGATTGTTCGATCATTACATTGGTCGTTAATGACGACAATAGAAATGTTTTTTATTCACGGAGCGTCATCCATTTTCTCGATTTTATATCATATACCTTCGAAATTTCATAACTCATTTATTACGCAGTGCTTTCAAAAACCTGCAAAGTTATCTTTAGATTGTTTCGTGTTTGCGAAAACGTGAGTTAAAGCAAAGCTTGTGTTATGGGCGTTGGGTGCCTGCGGCCTAACAATGTTACCCCGCAGACGACCGCCCCTACGCATTCCGCCTCTCCGCCGCTACCCTCACCACAGATAACAGAAGACCCTCCTTAACTCCACACCAAATGCGAGGGGTGTCATGAAGCGTGACCTTGGCGCGAAGGCGCAAGATTCGATCCGCTGTTTTTGTTCGCACGAATTTCTATCTGTATATCGTTATTATTATTATTGTATATATAAAAGAAAGTCGAGGTTTTTCATGTATGTTTATCGCAGCGATACTCGCAGACAGTCGTATAGACACCTCTCACAGACACTCACAACACTCATCGATACCTCCTATAGACATTCACGGATGTTACGTTGCATGTTATTATTATGACTTGTCTCTCTATATATATAAAGAGCCTGAAAGTCCTTGGGTGTCTGTGAGACCTCATGGCCTGAAATATTCCGAAGGCCCCCTTTGGTCTGAAATGTCCCAAGTCCCCCTTTGGTCTAAAATGTCCCAAGTCCCCATTTGGCCTGAAATATTCCAAGTCCCGTACTTTGGCCTGAAATGTCCCAAGTCCCCACTTTAGCCCAAACTGTCCCAAGTCCCCACTTTGTCCCAAAATGTCCCAAGTCCCCACTTTGGCCCAAAATGTCCCAAGTCCCCATTTGGCCTGAAATGTCCTAAGTCCCCATTTAGTCTGAAATGTTTCGAGACCCCATTTGGCCTGAAATATTCTACGTACGATTTTCTGGGGCCTTTTTCAGCACCGATTAGTGGCGGTGACGACGGCAACGGGGACGAGTGCCTTTAGCGTACGAGCTCTGCGAAACCCTAGTGCTTTTATAAATAAAATGTATTCCTTTGAACCAGACGCGGTCATGACAGTACTGGTGTAACGGATCGAGTTGTAAATCAGCTTTTGACCCAACTTGATGGAGTCGAAGGACGAGAAGGAGTTGCCATTGTTGCTGCTTCTTCGAGACCCGATCTACTTGATCCGGCATTATTGCGACCAGGTCGATTGGACAAGTCCTTGCTGTGTCCGTTACCCGATGAGGTATGAATTTTCTTATTGTTGATTCTCATGTAAATTATTTACCGTTGTTAATGGTTCCGCATCAACGTCTAAACTTTTCATGAAGATTAGTTGATAAGGTGATTCGAGAGAAGATTAGTAGTATTGCTGAAATGTAACTAATTCGTCAATTTATTCTCCGTGAAATTCTTTCAGAATGATAGGATAGACATTCTTATTGCTCTGTGCAAAAGTCAACACATTGATACGGAGAATCTTGAGATAAAGAATCTTGCGAAACTAACTTCCGGCTTCACGGGAGCGGATTTGAATGCAACTCTGACACAAGCTAAGTACGCTGCTTTGGAAAATCACCTCGCAAACGGTTCATCGGTAAGTAGCACTTACCATAGCTTCATTCAACTATACCATATCCCCAAAATGTATCAAAAAATCGAAAAAAATTAAGTGCTTTGTACACTGTTTTATGATAAAAGGGGTGCCGTTAGGAAGATTATCAATAATTCTCTTGCTTTAGTTAAGGGTCGCAAAACCCCGCGCTCTCCCCTTCGCGACCGATTCTCATAGCCTAAAGGCTTTCCAATAGTAGTTTAACGCTTAAGGGACCTTTTCTTTTTCTTATAGAATAAATTTGAATTCTTTCCCAACACATACCTGATGTATAAAAAATGATATACGATGTGATTGTTTTCGTTTTTCAATGATTATTTTTTTATTAGTAGAAAGTATTAGTAGTAGTTTTTTTTTATCTCATTTCTTCTATGTTATTTCTGAAAAAATCGGTTATCTTGCGGCGATTTCATACCGCAAAATTCATAATACGGTAAAATACCCCTTAACTAGGAATACAGTTATTAGTTATTTGTTATTACGATTATAAAAAAATCCGTCGTAATGCGGCGGTTATGACGATACATGCGATAGAAAGAACATAAACTAATATCGTAATACACTCGTAATACTTGTGAGATATTTCATGTTTGATCGAACAATTCTTAATAACACGAGCGTTAAACGATATTCGCATATCTTAGTCAGAGTTTCTGAAGCAGGTAGAGCGTAATTATGATACTATCATTAGTGATCTTACAGCACTAGATTATAGGAAGGTAGGTGTGTTATATAACGGAGGAAACGTAGGGAGCTTTATTAGCACGAGGCAACCCCATCGCGCTCCACTTCATCCTAAACTACGCCTCACTGAGCGCCGAGGGGGTTATTATCTTATGCGTTATAATGATGCGCAAAGCGGATGAAATGGAGGGTCGAGCAATCATGTGAGATTGAAAGGCAAATGAGTAGTTACGGCTACTCGGCTACGCGTGACATCGTCGATGACGGCTCGTCATTTCCTTCGTCATTGCAAATACAATTATTCAAACGCACATACGACGACTTGTTGCTTCGATCCGACATAATCGATCTTTTCCGATAATTGTCATCATTCACTATGATTTACTTACACATCCGTAATTCATCGGGATTTGTGCTGTTAGTAGTGGGCGATATACGTTACGAAATATCTTAAATCATTAGAAAATTTGTGTGTTTTTTTTTAATTTAATTAGGAACATCGATCGGTTGGTGTCATCGAAGTTACGCAAAAGCATATTATCGACTCTCTCAACTCAACTAACCCTTCAGTGTCGCATGCGGAAAAGGAAAAATATCGAAGAATGTGAGTTATTGCGTTCAATTTTTTTTTGGTTAATTTTCATTTTGCAGATGACTCGGCGCAATGATTATGATTATTTTTAAAATGTTGGACACTTTCATGAAATTTTCTTTGGTTTACTGAGGGATGAATAATTACATTGCGAATAATTACACTTAACTATAATTACACTTTACACGATGTATAAAATGTTTCAGTTATTCCCAATTCACGAAAGGCAATGTTATCGAAACGGAGGCTGTTATCAACCAAAAGGCGACTTTAGCTTAATTGCAGTATATAGTTGTGATAATAAACTCGTCAAGCGATCTTTGTAACATTGAAATATTTTGTCAGAATTAATAACCAAAAGTTTGTAATGACATTCGGAATAAAGTGGTTACCACGCGAGCGGTATGCTGAATTATACGCCCAACCAATGTGTTTGTGACAATTTTCTTGTTTCGTATAACAATTGTAATTGTATTGTGCGTATGCAGTGGACAGTTCTAACAGTGCAAAATGTAAGTATGAAAATCCATTGTTCATATATTCTTTATATAAGTCAACGAGATCCTGAGTATCATTCATAGCCCCCCAATACGCTTGGATTTTAATGGCTTTAGCGCCGTTCATCGTATATCCGTCTGTTTCTGTCCGATGGTACTTTCGAATGGCAACTTAGTACCTTTGGAAAATTCTTCTACGTTCCCCTTAATTGGCAAGTGTATGAAAATTGTAACGAAGTATTATTATAACTAAGCATAATCCGGAGCGTCTACCGTGTTGATACACCGTATCTCTGGTAAACTCGGGCCGTTAACAGGGAGTCTGATGCTTCTTGCCGCGAGGATGAAGTTTTCGTATTAATAATCGGTATAATAATTAGTATTTTCACGCGCGACTTAGCAGGAAGGATGCCTCCGCGCGAGGGGCAACTTCAGGGATCTTGATTTTAAGTTCTCGACGAAGGCGGGCATATTTCACCGTGCTAATGTCCCCCCGCCAGATAAACTACAATATTAGCTGCCTTCGTACTGATTTAATTTAACTTTGGCGCAGGCGACATCCGCTTGGCTTTCGAGTACACTACAAGACTGCAGTGAACGCCTGTGATATAGTAGTTGCGATATAACTTCCACCCCCTCCCCCCACACCCACCCCCACCCCCACCCGCTCCCGTCTCGACTTATAACACGAGTACCTTACTACTCTATTACTTTCTGATTGCACAGTTAACTCGCGTGTCTACAGATTGAAACGGCACATGAAGAATAAAAACAATTTGTTTGTACAGTAGAACCCCAATTATCCGAACCATTTGGCGCTGAGACGAGTTCGGATAATCGGAACGCAGTTTTTTTCGCGACGCGATCGTAAACAACGTTTCATATGAAAACAGTAGATGTATTTTGGATTTCTATATTTATATTATCGTTCGAATAGTTATTTTAAACATCGGAAAAATATTGAATGCTTATTTCATGTTTTTCATAAAATTGTGGGACGGGATGGTACCGTTTTGCAGGTAAGTACGCTCTCTTGATTAGTACTTGAATAATCTGAGTTCGAATCCTGGGGTCACCATATTTTCTATCATACGAATTTGGAACGTCTATCGTAACAACGATAACCACCAATCTGCCGAAGTCGCGGGCCGTTTTTTACAATCGTCAATTTTCAATTGACGAACAGCTGTAACGCGTTGAAGCGATGGCGCAAATTAACTAACGAAAAAGATTATAATATAGAAGGGACAATTCGGCACTCGCGTTTCGAACTTTGGCGTGCGAGAAGCGAAATCTTAATGCGGTTAATTATGAGATATTTCGCGATTGCTTCACTTCCGAGATAACGCAAACACTGATCTTATTTTTGTTGACTGACTTTCCTTTGTTTTGACGCGATCTTTTTTTTTTTTTTTTTGAGATGCATTTTTTTTTTCTGATGAGCGTCGATTGCCAGACCTCTCGAGACAAAAAATAAAGAATTCGGTCTGCTGATGGTGATATGTATACTTTTTAATAATTTTTTGTAAAGCTTTCGAAACATAGATTTTTCAGTAAAACGAAGTATTTTATGGCGTTTTATGCTTTCGGAGAAAAAAATCAAATAATTCACCTATTTTTCGATATGCCACGGGATTTCCGTAAAGAAACCTCTCGTAAGAAATAAGAAATCCGCTAAGAAATTAGTAGATCTTCTTCACCCCATCTGCGTATACGATCCTTGCAACGTTTCTCATTATTATTAATAGAAATAGCATTTAAAAATGATCGTCATAGCTAATGATAGTTGCGGTTCACCTCGTGCGACAATCTTTAGGATGCCGTTGAGGTATTTAAGAATTTGCAAAACAAAGAATGACCCGCGCGGCGGCGGCCGGTTGGGCGTCAAGTGAAATACATTTCCGTACATTTAATAATCCTTACCCCGTTAACGCCTTATCTTGTAGCGACCGGAGTTGCTGGCACAATCGCTACAACAGAGTGAGACAGGGGTCCGGAACGACTCGCGGCTTATTTTAGCATAAAAATGGCCAATTATCCAGCTAACAAACTGAGACGACGCGCAATTTCTTGGGATAACTCAGTTAGTCGGTTGAAGGACATTAGTTAGCGTAAATACCGCTGGTTGCCGCACTTTTATTCCTGATTACCGTTTCTCGAAAAGTTAAACGTATTACGTCTTAACTCAAGTGGCGCGTAGCGGCACTCTTTTTCGACCCGAGAAATGCGAGAAAAGTCAACAAAAACATCGCGACAAGATGCTAAGACGCTGTGGAGTTCAAAATCTACGAACTCGACGCCGAGTAAAATCGGGACAATGTCACGATGATTTTACTTGCCTACTGAATGGCCTCTAATTCTTACCGAATAATCGGGTATTTTTAAAAGCTCTCCCTGCCACGCGGATTCGAAATGAAATTACATGCGCTCGCATCTCCCGTTCGCATCTCTTGCGACAAACTGTTCGTCGACCTCGGTAAAGATCGATCCATTTCCAAGTTACATTATCACAGGATAAATCCTCTCTATCGAACGCGCTGCGTACTTAAGTATTCTCATTCGTACGTCTATTTCTATGTGAAAGCTAATAGATCGATGTTACTTGTAAGGAACTTATAAATATTTCAAAAAACTAATGACAAGAAAGTTTTTA
This sequence comes from Cryptus viduatorius, assembly GCA_964006125.1. Taxonomy (NCBI): domain Eukaryota; kingdom Metazoa; phylum Arthropoda; class Insecta; order Hymenoptera; family Ichneumonidae; genus Cryptus; species Cryptus viduatorius. The sequence continues at coordinate 15,731,475 of OZ023225.1, read as the reverse complement.
ATGTTAAAAAAGCTTTGAATGAGTAGGAAACCGCGAATAATAGAATACAACTCTAAATGTATCGGCCATTTTAATTTTTTCACTGACAAATGAAAAAAATCAATTTCGATGTTTGATTAATCGCTAAAATCTTGAAGTCGATTTTTTTTTATTTTTAATTTTTTTAATCGGCTTTTCTACGACATATGGTTAAAAACCATTTTATTATTGCCGATCATTTTTGAAAAAAAAAAAAAAAAAAATCCAAAAATACGGTCGGACTTCGAAGCGTCGGGTAGCTGTAGCCGTATCCCTTACGTAAGGACTTAGCGAAGAACGCCATTAAAAATCTCAAATAATTTTGTTGTAATTGAGTCCTTTAGTGTTGGAAAGCTTATTCGATCGGACTGCGAAGAGTATTTCCTTAAGGGACTACTATACGCAGGAGGGTGTTAGGCAGTTGATATGATTGGTCGCGTATTCTACCGATGCCGGTTGTCCAGACAACGACAGGGTAATTGGAAGCTTACGTTGAAGCATGAAATGAGTGTCGATGCTAATGTTACGTGAGTAATAGATGGAATGAGGTTGGCAGGCGTTGGCAATCGGATATGCTATAGTATACTATACGATACGACACTGTGTTGCCGTCTTAACCCTTCGATCGTCTGGTAGATGGCTATTATACGGAAGAGACGAATTGGCATATCGAACATTCTACTAGACGATTCGAAATTTAATTGAAATGTCATCCCAATGCAACGGTGTTGAAAAATCCACTAAAAAAACAAACAAAAAAAAAAAAACAATAACATCGAAAAATAGATCGCGGATAGCGTTTTACATTTTCATTCGCAAATTCAAATAACGCGGGAGATCCGATACTCGAGAAGCGATTATAAAACAAGGAGCAAAAAGTCTTGGCGTGATTTCACAGGCAATTATGTCCGGATGATGGGGGGGGGGGGGGGGGGGGGGGGGGGGGTGAGTGGTTTACTCTTATTTAACGCCAATGTGCGCACATTCCACGCTTCAGCGCGCCGAACCGCTATCCCATTTGCGCGAAATTGTCAATGATAGAATGGCAGATTGAAAAGTTCACATTCACGATTTTCATCCCTCAGTTTCGTTGCATCTGCAGGCCGGCGGTGTTTTTCGTCAATATATATATTTAAAAAAAATATATATAAACATATATAATTAATTACAATTTTTTAAAAAATTTATAAAAAATGTAAAATACATCGCGAATTCATTACACGTGATCTTTGGCAGTGAATAGCAGAGTTGTTAAGAATTTTGAATCGAAAGGAGAAGCTGCAAAAAATAATCTTCCGATAGAGTTTTAGCCGGTGAAAAAATTCGGGTTATTTCCATGGGGTATATTACGATTGTATATTACGATGAATCAAAGGGATAGCCAAACGGTAGTGTCAAATGCATGAAAATCCTTTTCAGTTTAGTGTAAAACGAAATGGTTATTATATCATCGTGTAAACAAGTAGCGATTTTATTCGTCCGTTGAATAGTTCTTATTTAACGATCATTGTCACACGAACCTCTGATATACGTCTAACGGAACAACTCAGAATGAACAGAACAACTCAGTATGAATCGTACATTTTAAGCATTTGCCAACATGCAAATCTGTGTCTGACGGCTCTCTTTTATTACGAAAAACCTTAAGTAAACACTTTATCTTCAAAGATGCGATAAAAAGCCGCTGCCACACTCTGTACACCGGTTGGTATGTTATAATAACATCCCTTAGATGCGGTTCAACGCGACGTGACTATAAGAGTAAAATGACGTTCGGAAAAAGACCGGAAGATGCATAGTATCCGAGATAAAAGCATTTCAAGTTGACCAATCACAGTGCAGCTGGAACCGCCACTCCATTAGCACAGAAACAAAGGCGAACTTCACTGAACTTCGCAGTAATGCGGCTAAAAGTAGATTCAGCGAATATGAGATCAGACAATATTTTTAAATAATTTTTTTTTTTTTCGTTTCGTCGATTTTATTTACAGCGAATAATTGATCTCGCGAGAGATAAATAAATTCAATTGATCATTAAAGTAGCCAATAATTGGTTAAAAAAATTACCTTAATAACCGGAAATGTTAACATTAACTTTAGCGATTTATTGGTGAATTTAATACAGAATAAAAAATTAATTTTCATTTAAATCGAAGTAAATTCCATTTCGCGCGTAATTTTCAAACTCCATTTTCTCCGAACGTTCCAAATCACTGCACTTTAGAAATTTTGTGTGTGAATATTAGTTAAAAAAATTTTCGTATTTTGATAATAATATTAATTAGAATCGTTAAACTTCATAGTGCAATGAAATATTTCGAAAAAATATGAGTTCCCGACGACGATACATAGTTTTAAAGAATTGCACGTCAGTGGCACTGTGCGAATGGATAAATTGCACTTAGGAAGTTTCTCGAGATCTAACGAAAACCATAGGGTACCGCGTATTTATCTACGTAATCGAATTTTCGATCTCAACTGCTTTCTTTTCATCCGTTTCACGAAATGGAGTATCCATTGGTAATACGTTGAAGGGCCGCCACATCGGGCTTCGAGTACAGTGTCTGTTTATTGTACCCGAATCGGGTCAATGTCCGCACTGTATAGAACAGCCTGCGTAGTACCTCTTGCCATTCAAACATTGTACAATCAATTATTTTAATAGATTGATCCGATGTAGTCGCATGTTTTGTTTCGCCATTATTTACACTGAGATCCGTTACCGGATAATCCGATTTACTTCTTCGCATTCAGCCGTTTTGCTCACAGAAACTTCTGTACCTCAATTATTAACCGTTCGGAAAATGTAACTATTCACGTCTTGTCATACAAACGATTCTTACGAAAAAAAAAAAAAAAATGGCGTCGTAATCCTTATAATTCGAATGAACAATTCATTCGATAATTTACATTTCATTGATTCGGAAACTTTACAGCAATTTGTGCCTAAAAATAGCTTACAAATTACGAAAAAAAAAGTTTCATGAAAATAAAACTTTGTCCATGTGGTGGTAAAATTGCGCGCGCAGTGAGACGGAATAATGCCGATTTTCCGAGTTTTCGAAGAGATGTCCGTTTGGTCCGTTTTCTGTTTTTTATTTTAAATTCACAATTAATTTATCCTTAAATTTTTCTATTCGAAGTAAAATGTTTAATGCAATTTTACAATTTCTCTTTTTTGTCGGCAATTTTTTTAACAGCAAATTCGAAAAAAAAAAAAAGATTTCGATGTATACAAATATCTTTATTTTATCTCATTTGACGCGTATAATTTTATGAATTTTATTAAATCTTTTTATTAAAACGAATTTTTAAGACGCATTTTTTCCGTTTCGTAAAAAAAATTTCCGACCCGAAGTTTAGCGCGCATATTTTTAATATAAATAATTGATGCATCGGTCGAATGGTACAGGAAAACCGGTATTTTTATTTATCGGTAAACACGCGATCCCCTAACCGATCACAGCGGTTACGACTGACGAAACTAATTTCGCGCGTAGGCGATAAAGACGGTACTACTGAATACGCACAGTCCCACGAGAGTACGAGGCACGTGCGAGAAACTCGGCGTCGCAGTGTTGCATTTGTTGCCTGCGCACCAGCATTCATTTACTCCTAAACTTGAATCATATCGGCATTTGTCCTTTTCGTTCCAATGCGCGTAACCGCAAGATCTGTGCACAATCCGCGTGTCTGAACGAAAATAAGCGAAAAATAAACGCATTTTTATTTTCAACCCTTAATAGACTTTTTAAAAAAGATACCCTTATAATTTAATGAAATTTTGAACGTACTATTGGTACCGAAAATTTTCTTGTAGCAGACGCCGTTCATGCCAACGCCTTTATACTCCTCGGAACACGTCTTCGTTGGAAGCGACGAAGGAGGATTAAACTCCGGGCAAACATCCCCTTTACCACCGCATACGTAGCATGTAGTTCCGTGAACTGTACTAAAAAATTAGCATTATAGATGCGTAAAAGAGACAATAATATCGAGGAGACGATCGACAAAAAAATTGAGCGATTTTTTGCGGCATCCTTATGTAATACGCGTACATTTTGCTTACCCGAGAAATTGAGGCGCAGGACGGCACACCAAATAAATAGGGTATATTTCATCTTCATAGTGTTCGATTTTTTGCGGTTTCCCAGTGAATTAGGGTGATATTAGGGACATTACGAACGTTTTCCGAACGAGCAGCTGCGCGCGACAGAATTTTTTTAATGGCGCGTATTTATTTTCAAAAAATAACTTTTGGTAGTGAAACGCAATGATTCGAATGCAATATCTCGAATTGTCGCGCGTAAAAAAATATTTACGTAATTTGGTGGCGCATGCTGAAGAAATAAAGAAGAGTAATAAGGAAATGTTAACAGATTCGGATTTCAATAAAATTTTGTTTTCCGCGATTATAATTTTTTTTTATTGCTACGCCATTGCAAATACCGGAAACCGACGGTCAAAATTTCTACATTTCTCACCTTTATTTTTGTCCAATTTTTACAATATGTAAAACGATTAGCCTTCACAAAAAAAATGAATACTCAATCTTTCGAAGCGCACTATTCTGTCGTTTAAAAAAATTGTTTAATAAAAAATGGCAATCAATCGCGATTTTCGGAAAAAAGTAATTAAATTTCGAATTTAAATAGAAATTTTATTATTTCGCAAAATTTAATATGGGGATTCGAAATTCGGCAAAAGAGACACTGCATGTCGAAAAAAAAAATAAATCGACGGGATTCGTTATTTTACTATACTTCGATTTATGATTAATTAAAAATATGAATTTGCGATCTATTGAGTATAATATACATAACTTCAAAGTATAGTGCGATAAGCGGTAATCAGCGGTATTTCAATTAGACAATTATAACAGCCGCTTTACCCGGGTAAACTGTAAAGTTGGCAAACTTTATCAAATAGGAACAACAGGGAGATTCTGGCGGTATTGTCCGACACCGTTGACTTCCGCTTTTGCGGAGAGTCGAGTGCCGATTGTTTCATCGTTTCCGACCCCAATACGAAATACCTTCCGTACTGTATAATTATTATTGTTATTTCGATTTGTTATATTAGACGAATCCGCTTTTGTTTTCATGGTTTCGCAAAGTCGCAATGGAAAATTATAAATTATTAATTACTTTGGCTAATTACAATTAACTAACAATTAAATACAATTACTTTCGCCAATCGTAATTCACGCGAATTTAGTCGAAAAACCCTTAAATACCATAATCCGCGATAAATAAAATTGCAAAAATCATTTCAACCCCCGAAAACTACCCTCGAGATATTACGGTCTGCAATTCCAGATTACTCTTGAAATCGATTTATTTTCCGAATTTTTCCGAACGAAAAAAAAAAAAATGTTCAACTTAAACAACTATTTTTGATTTTTTCGTTAATCGCGATATGTAACATATCGAATGCAGACTCGTGCATAAAATGTAAGAAAAAGAGATTTCCGGTGAAGCTGCGAGCGTTCGCAGCCCCCTTCGTCGATATGCTCGTTCATCCCTCTGAAAATAGTAAAATAGTAGCTGGCAACATTTCATACAGGGATCACCCGCGCGCCGAGATAGTATCGTCGCATTTCCCGTGGACTCTCATATATAAGGCAAACTTATGTCCAGCGTAAATTCCCTCGCTTTGCCGAGTTATCTTATCGTGAGGTCAGTTTCGAAGACGCTGGTAGACCATACTGAACATTATTCGAAATTGAAAACCCGAACGGCCGATCCCCTCGATCATACGCGTATCCACGACTTCCGGCTCGCGATCGATGATGGCTCATGGACGTGGGATGGCGCGGACGTTCCAGACGATTCCGAACCTTTGCACGAAAAATCTATAAAGCCGGTGACCGGTACTTTATGCTTTTCTCGCTTTTCTACCATTTTCTACCATTTACATTTGCTCGATACTTTATAACACATAACATCGCGGTGTTTAATCTCCGACGCGTTACAACTCAAGTTTCCTAAAGATATCAGCGTCCGAGAGTTCATCTTGCGTCCGCACGGAAGTTGTCCGTAGGTAAAGAAATTTTCAATTAACCCTTTAAAGGCTTTCGATAGTTTTTTTTTGTATTTTTTCGCGCTACTCGGTCTTCTATAATCGCCAATCTGCTACTTACATTAATAAAAAAAAAAATTATTTCGTCCGAAAAAAATGTCAACGTGACGTAAATATCATTTTTTTTCAAGAAAATTCCCAAAAAATTCGACTTTTCTTTGGTTTTGAACGTTTGTGATACAAAAATATTAATTGCACATTGCGAAAGAGTAGTTCTCTGAGTTTTCAATTAAAAACGATTACCGCTTGGTATTGATGTCTCTCCCCTCTCCTCTTTAGTTTAAAAATGATTTTTCTGGATTCGCAGCCGTCAATTACAAAAATTGCAAATTACTCCCGACGCCCGAAACCTTTGACCTTTCATTAGCGAAAATAGTAAACATCGAAGAATCGAAAAAAAAAAACAATAAAAATAAGTCCGCGACAATTACGATTTTGGCAACTCGTCGAAGTTCGCGCGATACGACAATTTCTAAGATCCGCAAAGCTACGAATTTATGTCGTGAAATAATGCGAAGAAAAAGCCGACACATGGTGGGTATTTTGTAAACGCTTCATCACGATTTAACGCAATAAAAGTCGTATAAGGTTCGATAGTGGTAATACGCTTGCGCGACCCGAGATTGGAAACAAAATGTCGTAAAATATTGAATCCCTCCCCCCCCCCCCCCCTGCGCTACCCCCCGTCGTACTTATCAGAGAACCCCTAGACGAGAGATACGGAACGAAACGATTGCGGGTGGCAATAGGACGCGCGAAAAGCGTCGCTGTGACCCGGCAGGAGTCGATGCACTTGCGTGGTAAATACAAATAAAAATGGAAAGCCGGCTATTATGAGTAGCGAAAAGTATGACGCATACCCGGCTGTTTCAAATTGATATTTCGAAAGTCGCCAGCTCTGTGCCCCGTCAGAGCCTCTGTTGCGGTCCGCGACGTGGTAAAAGCCGAGAACAGGAATTGATTTTATTCCCTGTGCCAATCCGCATTCCGGCTTATCACGATACTTCAAAATGTACTATAGCCGATCCTTTTCCCGAGCTCCATATACATACATATAGCTATATAAGAACTTTCCAAGTTAAACGATCAAATGCCGATTTTCGCCACAAGCAGACAGACGCCCACCCATTGTAATCTGTATATATATAGCTATATAAGCCATTCTTAGTCGGAAGATTGCATGCCGATTTTTCGCCACTGTCAGACAGACGGCAACCGACTGTGCTGCTTCACCGTCAAATCATCCAAAATCCCTACTATTCGAAAATATCATTATACGATATTTCGTTTATTGAGCAAATCGGCCGATCGGCTTGCCGATCGTTGCTTTTCGCGATCGGCAATTGTGGCAACAAAAACTTCCAAAAATGTCGGTAAAACAGAGTAGTTTTCTGCCGATCGATTTTGATTGTCGAAATAACACGGAAAATCGGTAACTTTTAGGACACTAAAGATCGCAGCTTTACCGCGTAAGATTAAGGGCTTCGCATACGCTTGAGAAATCGGTTGGCAATGCACTTAATTAGTCGAATAAACAATTAAAATACGATTTTCAAATGCCTGTTGTTACATTACGAAAACGCGTACCATTCCGCTAATATTTCGAGAGAAATCGGTAGGCGTTTGCGTCATTTTTCTCCACAACTGAAGATCTATTAAATCTCGTCATGCATGCAGTTCGCGACGTCGGTGGGCCGTATGCATATGATTCTTCACGAGACAGTGCCTCGCGATATAGGATCAGATGACATGCATCAATAAACGCAGTCGAAGCAAATATAATACAACATCGTTGCCAACAATGGAAGGATTTGTCGAGCGCTGAGGGTACTTCACTTCCTCAACAATACGATACACGTGTTATTCCTTCTGTTTTTTAACGCGACGCGTCGTTTTTTTTTGTCAATTAGCTATTTTACTCGCATAACTTGCGAAGAAAATAGACTCCGTCTATTGGCGTACATTTTTCGCGCTCAATTTTAAATCGATCGATGCAACGCATTGTCGCCGCTGCGACTCCGCGTCGCCTCTGTCGAAATTCTACTGCGCTTTCAATCCGTTAGAATATCTCAGAAAAATAACTCTGTAACTGTATAGTTAATGACATTTATTATCATTTTTATTGGCAAACAGAACAGATATTACGGATACATTGAACAGTTTTTTAATTTGAACGATTGATTATTAATTGCACTATTCTTCGATGTATTTCTGGGTGGTGACTGCATTCGAGTTGATAGATCTGTGTACTTCGGGGATTCATTTTATTCCGCTCGACAAACTTTTTCGCACTCCTCTTTTGTTTCAAAGTTATTTTTGTTTCCGCGGCATCCACCGTATGTGAATTGTACGCATTTTCGTGAAGAACGATCGTAACGCCACCTTGGCATACGCGCTTTGCACGGTCCCGTTTCTTGCGGCAGATTGCAGTAATCTTGAAAAAAAAAAAAAAAACAATCGAAATATTTGACGAACCATTGGTATTTCGGGTTAAATATGGACGCGACATCGTGTTTCGCAACTCACCCGGACGACATGAATTTGCCGAACTTATAGCGAAAATACAAACGATCAGCAGCGCGATAATTTTATTATTCATGTTGATTTTTTTTTTCAAAATGATCGCTGCTCTCGATGTTTCATTCGCTTTTATAAGCTGCAGTCAGTTACGTCATTATTATATAAACATGAAAAATATGTTTCGATTGCAAATATTTCGAATTGTCGATGGAAACTTTACGATATCGTAAAAAATAACATAATTTTTTTTTCCTTGTTAATGACCTGTGAATGCCATTGATATAAGTGGCTATATTCAATAGTAAACATTTTGGGACGACAAACACATCGGATTTTTAATAAACACTTCGCTCCGTCGGAGGAACAACATCGTTGTTTTCCTTGTCAATGCAGTCGATACGAGACGCTGTAACGGTACAACGATTTAACGTTATACGCTGTAATCGATTGCAGCGTATAGGAAAATGGCGGCTAAATGATTAATATCGCTTATGAAGGTCGCGGCAAAGCGTCATTTGTGTTATTTCTGAAAAATTTTCCTGAAAAACGGAATATTTTCCGTTCCGTTTTTTCGTTTTGAAACGGAAAAAAAAAACTGAAGAATTTTCCGTTTTTCAGGAAAAAAAAAAAAAAAAACTGAAAAATTTCTCTGAAAAACGGAAAATTTTCCGTTCCGTTTTCCGTTTTTTCGTTTCGAAACAGAAAAAAAACCGAAAAATTTTCCGTTCTCAGGCAAATTCTTCAGTTTTTTTTTTATTTTTCAATTCAATTTTTACGTCCGATCGACGCGTTTAAAAAAAAAATCCTGAAATTACTAATAATGCATTTCGTAATTGAAGATCGTAAAGCAGTATTCGTGAATCACGAATACAAATACGATGCGATTTGCCGTCGCGAAGTGGTGGAACTTTCTTCCGCTTATGAAAAAAAATTCAGTGGCATATCAATTTTACGATTTTATGCGATTTTGAGAAACTGATTGAATCCGTTTTAATTGCGTAGATAAGGTTTATCCGAAGCTATTCGAAAAATGGAAGGGCACCTACTGCAGTTTCTTTGCCGAATAAGAAAAAAAAAAAATAAAAAATAACCACTCGTTTAAACGGAAACTAATACGACTGACGAGAGTATAATTTGTGTTTTTAAATTTGTCGCACTACGTCTGGTAATTGGATTTCAGAGAAGATAGCTTTAGCGACGCCGTTTACCGGCCAACCATAGCGTTCCCAACCTCCGTGGTTTAGCCTCGGGGTTATTTAAGACAGATTATTCTCCGGCAAGAAGGCATCAGCGAAAATGAAAATGCTTCCATTTACAGGAGGATTAATTGACTACGAATCGCGTTAGGATAGACGCGCTTCATAGTGCAGTTAAATGAAATCCGTTGTATAGCGCGATGTCGATGGAATTCTTTAGAATAAATAAATATCCCGATGAAAAACTTGACAAACGAATATTAAAAAAAAACCCTAAAAAAAAAAAATTTCGCTCACATAACGCCCCGTGCGCGATGTATTGCGAAATTTTTTCCAATTTTCGTATTTTTCAATTTTAACCCTTTAATTTAACGCAAAACGATTAGTTATGATTAGTAATTGAAAATAGCGATTACAAGAAAAAATTACGAGTTATTCACCCCCCACAATATGCCTCTGTTGATGATAACCCCGTAATTCTGTTTTGTATAAAAGTGACTATTTCGCGTCCGGAATTTTCGGAAGGTAAAGACGCCCGTATATTGCGAACGTTTTGAAAAAATGTCGGTAATGGTAGAAGACTATGAGGACGCGAACAAACCGGAATGGGGCTGAAGCGCATGGATGGAGCGTTATTGTGAGCGGTGGGGCGCATCATTTGATCGGGCAAAGCCCGAACCTAAGGTCGTGTGCACCATTTCCCCATCCCTCTGTACGCTCGACATCGCCGCTGTCGAAGTTGCGCCAACGCTCTCTGGGCAGATTCTACCCCGCAGGCCGGCCAACCTAATGGAAACAAGAAATTGCCGCAAACAAAGTTACTTACGCCTCGACGCCTGGTAAATATCAACCCCCGTCCATCGTCGACATAGCGCGTCGATTGAAAAGCAAAAGGCCGCGGGGTAGCGTCAGCCCCACCGTTTGAAAACGTATTCTGTACAAAATACAAACTATTTGCCATTTTTTTTTCGAACCCCTAATATAACCCCGCAATGTTAAAAATTTTACAATACATTTTAAAATACGTATATAGAACAATGAATTTTTATTTTTCACGAAAAATCTACATAAGAAATTATAATTACGAAAAAAAAAAATTTCGTAGAGTTGTATCAAAAACATCGAAAATCCATTTGAAAAAAAAAAAAAAAAATCGGCCGAAGCACTTTTTCTTGTGCATTACAATGCATTTACCTTTCGATAAATATGAATTTGACAATTACGATAAAATTTCTTTGGAATTGATAAATTTAATTTTTTACGCGGCAAGTTGCTTCGATGCGGTTAATGATTTTGTTTCGTAATAACGACGCAGTTTGTGTATTTCTTTTCCCCTACTGTCGAGTGCGATTTCGAATTCCCCATTCACATTCGCTCGCCAAACCCATAAATCGGACGGATTATAAGCGTGAAAAGCGGGCACTGTGTGCGGCATTATTGCATAGCTACGTTTTTTTTTTTTTTTTTTTTTTTTTTATTATTATTATTCACGTAATCGGATCTGCGACGGTGATAGCGGCAGTGATTTCAGGTTTGTCTACGTTAATGCAGTTGTCCCCTTACAATGCCGTTCTGAATGCCTCATTGTCCGGAGGACCGACACCCACTCAAAACTTCTCCTCACACCCGCGTCTCGCCATTTTCCGCAATCAAACGATCGTAGGGCAGTTCGGGCGAAAAAGCGAAAGGAGATCGATACCACTGACGAACGTCATAATTAATTTATTCGCGTGTTTCGTTCAAAAAACCCGTAACGAAAAGTTCCCTCATGTCGCTGCTTTACGATAAATATCCGCGGTCCATTAATTTTCCGAATACTCATTGGTTATCGTGTCGCAAATTATTTAAAATGAACTTTCGAATAAATACAAATACGACTGTTGATATCACAGCGTTAAATCGGCATTTTCCACAAAATCGTTGTTATCGTAATAATAACTTCGGTTCGTATAGACGCGGGAGGTGCAGACGGCTTCATCCCCTTTTTTTCTCGCGACTAAAAATGGCTAAAAATCGCGTAAAAATTTTCCGCAAGTATTTAACCGAATGATATAATGACTCGAGTTGAATTTTTCTGAAAATCGATCGAAGTATTTATAATAAAAAAAATTTTAATTTTTTTCGGAGTTTCCGAAAATATATATAGTTTATTATAGACGAAAGTTTAGTGAATAAAATTAATAGATGCATTAAATTCAACGCGATGTTTCTGCGTTTTGTCGGTATTATTCGAGATGAATGAAAATGTAACTAGAAGTGAGTTACGGTCCGGTTGTCCGAGTTTTGACCTCTGTTATCCGGGGGTTTGAAGCCTAAAGTGAAGAAAATATACATGGGGTGAGTCTCTTGATTCAAAGACGTTCGACGGCGGGTCTTCTTATACTCGTAGTCTGGAATGGTACGCCGACAATGAGGACATTCTTCGCCTACAATGGCTTCTACAATCGAGCGCCAAGCACTTCCGCGCATACTAATGGAGAACCCTGTGCTTTAGTTCGTCGCATCCCTCCCGGCAGCGCTCGTTCTCACTTTGCTGTGCATACGTGCGTATAGCAGAGTTCATAAAACTTCTAAGGCGACCGGCGATACGAGAATTTTGCGTCCGGTGCATCCGAAGCCTATCGGTTCGTCACTTTGTTATATTTTCCATTGGATAATGTGCGTTTATTCACGACGACGAAGTTGACGATGAAAAGATTTCGTAAATCTAATAGATCGATGACGAGATCATCGAAAATCGATCGGAAATAATCGATATGTTGAAATTCAAAATTCGTCATTAAATTTTCAGACAAAACCTTTATAAATAATAAAAAATGACGAGGAAACGATTTTCAGATTTTTTACTCTGTAATCACTTCCGTTTTTTTCATGTGTAATGCGATTAAAATGGCTGTAGAAATGGAATTTTTATATAACGTTTCTATAATACAAATAAATTGCACGCTTTTCATGGATTCCGCAGATTTTACGGTCCGATAAGTTACCATTAAGATCCGAGTCGCGAAATATTGATTTTTTAATTTTCTCGTAATCTCCGAATGCAATCGTAGTAATGAAATTTCATAGAAACTAATAAATTTATATATACTTCGATCGAATGAATTGAATTTTTTTTTCGCAACTTTTCTACTTTCGAAACAATTGTCTAACGATATTTCAAATAAAAAAAAAATAATTTATAGTTTTCCTCGTTGAGTCTTACGACATGTATATTTTTTTCGTTGCGGTTGCGCGACAATGGAGCAGAAGAACTATGACGTTTCCTTTGCAGTGACGCAGATACGTTGCGGTGCGCCACTTTCCATTCTCCATTCACCATCCCGCCGTTATCTTGGTACGGAGAAAGCGTGATTGCCTTTATGGGGGAAGAAAGAGTCTTTTGCAGTAGCGATAATGTCCCACGGCGGCGGCGGTGGCAGCAGGACGACGCTATCAGAAATAAAATGCGAAGGGCTGAAGCGGCCGAGTAAAGGAGGACGGAGTTTCTTCTCCTTTTCGCGAACAGCCCGCTATCCCAATCTTCCGTACCTCCCCTCTACGAATATTCCGAGACGCGCTCGTAAAAACACACGCAACCGATCCAACCACTCCTCCAGCTTCGCCGCCACTACGCCGCTATTATCATCTCGAGCTCCCGACTCTACAGTTCTTTCGCGACCCTCGTCTCCTCTCTGTATTGTATCAAACCGGTATCGCATTATATTTCGGCGACAGTGCCGGAGCTCTTCAAAATGTTGGCTTCAACTTTCATTACGCAATCACATTCTTCGAAGAATTAAATGTGAGAGACACTCGTATCTCTCTGTGAAAGTTAAGGAAAGTATTGACGAACTTTCACGCTTTTTGTCGTATTAATCTTTTTTGGAGCAGAATTCAGAGTGCGATAAATCGATGAAATTTTAAGGGTTACTTTGTGGCAAAGCTATTGAATTTTTTTAACCCGGAAATCCTCCGAAATCGCCATTTTTTTTTTTTTTTTTTCGGGATTTTTGTTGAATTTTTTTTTTTTTCGACTTCGTTTAAATAGCCGCATTTTCATACAGTTACATTACAGTTAATTATTAATTGCTTCAGTTGACGAGTACCGTTTGTAAATTAACATACAAATATTACAGAAAAATTCATTTTATTTTGCAGGAAAATTATTACGTGAAATTACAGTTTTCCCAAATGTAGTGATGAACGATTCTGTTTTATCGACGCTCTTTTTTTTTCGTGTGTTCATACTGTTTTTATCACTACCGCTTTGCAGGGAGGAAGAGTCGCCCATTGTTCCATCGAGAAATCTTCGGAATCGGAGAGTAGGAGCACAGCTAAGATTACTGCCGAAAACTGATAAAGGTCCATCTGAATTGAAAAAAAAAAGTCCTTAAAATCAATTCTCATTAATTATCAATTCGTCAATCAATTTTGATTTTTCGTCGCATTTTTTTCGCGTAAAAGTGAAACAAAAAATATTTTCGTATTCCACGAACCAATTTACTTTGCGTATTTATACCCTTTAAAAAAATAAACAAATCGGCTTTTCCGATATTTCATCGAAATGCAAAGTTATCGGTATGGTAAAAAAAACCAAAAATTGAAACTTTTTTGGTTGGGAGACGTCACAGAGGTTGAAAAAAAAATATTGCGCTGCGAATAATCTTCTGACGGTTAGAAATATACTTACGATACATATAAATTCATTTTTTTTAAAATTATTTCTACTATTATGAAATTACGATTAAATTTTAATAAATGCAAAAATTGCATTTTTCTAGTTGCGAATAATTTTTTTTTACTTACGTCTGATAGTGCGATGTTTTTTTTATACGCTGTTTTCAGGTTTCCGATCGCTGCTTATATGTGAAATAGAAATGCTTTGAAACCTCTTCCACGCTTTGCGCGACGACTGCAGGCGAACCAATTGTCTTAACGCATCATTTTCTATTAATTACTTTTTTTATAATTATTTCTTATCTTATTTCTTTGTAATAACTGTAATTTCGTATCGGCTTTGTAGTTATTAAACTATTAAATATGAAAAATTATATAAAAATATAAAAATTAAAATATGTCCTTTTAAAGACGAACCATTGAGTAATAAATAGACCTTCGTATCGAAAAATTAATTTTTTAAAAAGTTCTTACGAATTTTACGGGAAAAATTGTCGCCATAAAATTGGTCACTGCAGCTAATCTTTTTTTTCACCCAATCATTTTTTTTCCGCTGTACGGAATTGAAAGACATTGCGTATTACGTATACCCGACGCGATGAAATCGAATTTTCGGAAAGTTAATATCGAATATCGAATAAAATCCATATATTGACGATGTATATTAAAATCGCATAAAGACCAATAATTATACAAATTACGCAGAAAGGGGAAGAAAAAATGGGATCTATCGATATAAATAAAAATAATTACGAATTTTCAAATTATTCATATTTTATTTACAATCGGCACTTCATATTACAGAGTCCTCCCGCTTTGCTACTCAACAATTACATATCGCTAAGTCATGTATACAACGGCAATGACTAGTGAGTAATAAAATGAATTTTTTTTATTAAACATAATGTCAAATCAACGGGAGAGTAATAAATTCGAAATATAAACGTTGAATAACATATGCAAAATTGTTTATTAATCATAATGATGTAATCTTTTTTTCGTGAAAACGACCGATTCGATGTTTTCCATACGATTACATAAGTTTATTGAGTCTCTCGGGATAATAACACACTTCGCACGTATTCAGACGATAGGAAGAAATAATGTTTATTTGAGAATTAACTACGAACGACGAAAATCAATTTTGTGATATTGACGACTCATATTTGAGCTCAAAATTGCGATAATAAAAACACAAAGAAATCACACAATGAGAAGCTCCCGAGTGAATAATTACAACGAAATAATGAGATATACCGCTTTAAGTTTATATCTCGAATAACAGTTTAAAAAAAAATTAAAAAATGGTAATCGAAAATATTACGAAGAGACTTCGAAAATCGATCGGCAATTATTTTTTTAAGGTATAGAAAATTTTCCGAACGCGTAATAATTTCGAGTTGTAAGTACGTCTGTTATTCGTGCAAAGGGTGGATCGACCGCCACCCGCCATACTGCGTTACAAATTGTATCGTACAAATTCTCCGAGACGATAGAACATTCGTCAGGAACTTCTAAAATGTTTATCATCGATTTTGTGACAAATATTAAGGGTATCGATGATTATTTATTATCTGTACCATCAAAGTAATTACACTTTACAGTCGCTTTTCGAATCGTTTCGGAATTTTTTGACGATATTTCGCTACAAATCGAACACTTAAAAATTTGTGATTCTTTTAACGCGGTGACATTTCGCTGCCGAAAGAACGAAAACTAATTATGCTATCAATTTTGGGCGATGATTTTCGCATAATTGGCTAAAATTCTACAGCATCGATCGCTTCATAAGTCCATTTCAAGCGAAACATCACTCTACTTTGTCATTTTTCATTCGCTATTATTGAAAAATTGACTATCAGCGCCGACGTGCGTTATCGGCATTACAATTTGGCGGAATTTTCGGGAAATAGCGTACAAAATGCTTCGTAATGTTGGCTGCGGCGATCCATTTTTTTCCCCGCGGTTTGTTCAACTTTTAATTAAATTAAAAATCAACCGGTCAATTTTCACCTCAAACAAACTGTTATCTTGATAGTTGTTTTCCGGTTAATGTGAAAAAAAAAAATTAAATATGAATGATCAAAAAACTCGGATAATAGTCAGTTTGGCGCTCTAATTGATCGGTTGCGTTACGGGAGATTTTAGGAAAACCACTAATATTTAAACCTAATTTACGGGTTGAGAGATCCGCGAGGGTTGAGGCGCGCGGATTTCATTCGTTAAGAGTTATAATGAACTATTGTTAATATTTTTTTGTCCTCTACATTGTTCGGAATAGACGAGCGGAGCGGAGTCGCGGAAAAATGAGAACCCGCAGTAAATCGACTCGTAAAATACGGAAAAAATTTAAAAATTTTTAGGTTAACTTTGAAAAAACATAGATAAAAGTTGAATGAATTTTGGCTTAAAAAAAAAATATATATGTCAAGTGTCGATTTATTTATGGCCGATTGTTTCATATGTCCGTTTTGCCCCATGTGCTAATTTCCCTCCGCTCTCCTTTACGATAATTGAACGAAATAAAAGTGTAAATTCATCACCCGCGGCGAAGTACACATCGTGTCTGTTTTTTTAATACATTTTTTCAAATTCTTCATCACATATTTCACGTGTTTACGAAGATTAACGATTAGGATAATAGGAACAAAACGCAAAAAAAAAAAATTATAGCGAATTGCTAATGCAATATCACCAACTAATTCGACTCCTATGCAACCCGAAGAACCTTTGGCTACTCAATTATCGGTAATCGCCATAATAACAAAATTTGCATTTTCGTAAATATTTGATTTTGACGAAAATTTTTTTATGAAAATGGTAAATAATTTTCGTCTTTTTTCCTGGAGTCTCAGATTTAATTCCGGAAGTGTGACTTGACCACGAAATATTACGATATCCAGTGCGGTTTATAATAATTCTTCAGAATTCGGCGATCGATGGAATTTTTTTTTTTTTTTATTTTGTGGCGTAAAATCAAAAAATTTACAATGCATTGCCAAAATTTTATTTCCGATATTTTATCCAGCGATATTCCGCATCACCAATTGACCTCGACGTATCGACACAGCTGATTCGTCAAAATCGTCAAAATTTTTGCGATGATAAAAAAACATCGAATAATTTCCAAAATTCCTTAATAACTTAAAAAACGAAATATCAACAACAACAAGTAATTCTATACGTAAAATAACAAATTTAAGACACTATTTCGATATTTTCCGATTCGATATTCGTTAAAAAATGAGAATTTTTAATGTATTTGAAAGTATCGCATGACACTGGTAGCGGTTGCGTATTTAAGTTTTTTTTAAATCTTTGGCTTCATAGTTCGTCATATTCCCTTTTTTTTTCAAGCCGCGCGCAGTCATGAGAATAACAGATGCCTAAAGGGAATCAGTTCGCATAGTTGAAATAGGATTAGACATAGTAATACGAAAGATTACATCGCGCGCATTCGTCCGCGCAGGTTGCGCGGCATCGTTTTTCTCGTGTACGATAAATAATAATAGAAATGGCGAAGAAATTCGTTGTACAAATAATTGAAACGAAAGCCGAAAGATGCTATACATGTAATGGTGGATGATGCCGTCTGGTATTATACTGCGGACGATGCAACGGAATCGTATGTATGACGGGGGGCCCTCAGCGTGTATCCACGTTAGTATTCAGAACGTTTGGCTTATTTCACATGGCCGCTTCCCAAAGAAGAGATTTGCCTCAGTTGGTAGAGAGGTTTTTTTCAACGGGGATACCGCGCCCGCCTGTCCGCCATAGCATAATGTGTGGTGAGAGGGTTGGTTATCTCATCAAAATTGGACTCGAGTAGTCTCCACGTATCATACTATCGAAGAGGGAGATCTCTTTGTAGGATTTAGCAATAGCAATGTATCGATTCGATTTCGTTGGGCGCACGTTTCGCACACCCGACGACTTACCGAATCGTGTGTACGCTGTTTTCCACCGATTTTACCGACAATTTCGACGCATGTGCCCTTCCCGTCTCCTATCGCTCGGCGATAGTCAGTTTTTTCTCTTTAGTTCGCTTCTTTCTAACCATTCGAATCTTAGCCCATCTCGATGCCCCTTCGATCGGTCTTCACCGGGGCGTGTGGCAGATCTCGTCTATTGCGTTCGTTGTTTACTCTAATGCCAATTTGCGGAAACATACATTATATACCCGAACGGCAAAGAAACGTTATTTTGATGACGAATTATTTACATTAAAAAATTTCGGCGGAAAATTATATATCATTGTTATGATAGTTGTATTTTTATAGGTATGTAACCTAATCAGACTAATTTGCATTGTTAATTTAATGAAATAATAAATAAGAATTCCGCGAATTCGTATACCCATATTCTATCACTCGAAGCTCTTCAGCTGAATGAAAAAAAAAAAAAATTTAGGATTGCGATGTTTTTGACGGTCACCCATCTTAGTAGCAGCCGCGTTTCAAGTTTTTCGTAACTAATTCTACTAAATGATTTTTTAACATGCATATTAATTCGGAAATATGTAAATCGCGTTACGTATCTTCGAGCCAAAATTTTGAAGTTTTTAAATTTTTTTTTTTAAATTTTTTTATGTCGAAAATATCGCCAATTTCGATAATAAAGTTTCAATTTCTCAAAAAAGTACAATTTTTAATGAATTCTGAAATTTATTATATACGATTTTTTTAAATTCGTGCAAAAAAACGAAATTTTTAAACGATTTGGAAAATACGGAATTATACGGGGTTCGCGTAGTACAACGAAAAATAAATCTGCGATGGGGTTTCCAATAAAAATGTGATATTTGTGTTCTATAGATGAATATATGTGACCATTCAGATCCATATATATGATAATGTATGACGATGCATAAGATTTAATATAGTAAAATATGGAGTTATATATATCATATACAATAATATTATAGAAATCCATATATATATTTACACTTCTAATCAACAAATTCTATTGTACGATCGATAAATTCAGGAAAATGTATCGAACTGAAATTCTGAAAGACAAATACACCGAGAATGTGCACCCGAATTGACTTTGATGACGTCAACTGATATGATTATATTCCGCGGCTTAGTGTATCTCGCGATATGTCTTCTATTGTACAATGTATTTTCCGAAAACATCGCGATGTCCAGTTTTTCATAAATTTCCATTAGTTATTGTGTTAAGATACTAAAATTCTGGTTAATACATTATTATTGAAATTGAATTTTGAATTGTAAAGGTTTACGATAAATTACGCGGTTATATTGGTTTCCAGTATTTTAAGGTTAACTAATAACCGTAACTAATAATCATAAGATTAACCAATAAATAAATTCTCAAAGATTACGAGAATTTATAAATTTTCGAATATCACCAGAATTTATAAATACATTTTCAAAGACCGTGTGGTTATAAAGAAATTCTCAGAAATCGTAAGGATTTACGAACAAATTCTCAAAAATTGCGAGAATTTATAAATAAATTCCCACATTTTACGAGTTTTATTTTTATTTAATTTTTTTTGTGACATTTGATTTTTTTTCACCGCTTTTATTATCTGGTCAAAGTAATCACTCGATGGTCAAGAAACAAAATCGAATTTATAAAGAAATTCTCAAAAAACACGATTATTTATTAAAAAATTCTCCCGAGTCACGAGTTTTATTTTTATTTCATTTTTTTCGTAACATTTGTTGTTTTTTTTTTCACCGCTTATCTGATCAAAGTAATCAATCAGTGGTCAAGAAACAAAATCGTCGGGAACAAATATAAGTCCTTAGTGCGCACTTTCTAAAACTAAAAAAAAACGAGGTATGTGATGTTACGAATATGGGTACAGCGGCCCCCCGAGTACTTAGTACAGTGGCGCCGTCTACATGCATTTGTAAGAAACGTTATTGAAGATTTTGACCGATTAGCAATTCAATAAAAAAGCGTCATGAATGGCATCTGTTTTTTTAACGTTATTGACTACTATCGCAAGTAAATTAGTTGTCGCAATACTTCTACGTAGAGTATAATTTAAACTATTTATCATTTTTTTTTTACAATTGACACTATTCCCGGACGTTGTTGAGAGCTCAGGCCATAAGTTTCACATGGCATAGCGGCCATCTTTATTGAAGCACCGTTTGTCTTAGTTATGTTAATAAACGCTTAATTATGGATGCGGAAAATGATGGACAAGTCGATGTAACTATTTTCACAATATCATCATGGATCACGCTATAGTCTTCATTCGTAAAAGATCGAACGTCCGTTACTTCCTGAAGCTGGAAGGAAAAATCTCGTCACTTTTGAAAAACATCGAAGTCAACATTTTTCGAAATGTTCTCGCATAATTCACTGAACACTGGTTACAGAAGCAATTCTGGAGGAACGCCCGGGAAGAGAGGTCGATTCCTGATCATTGTCATCCTCGATAGCGAGAGTTCTTGACGTCGTCGTCAAGTTAGACGCCGTTACGGTTGCTTGAGGAATCGGGGAAAGGATAGGGGGGACTCTCCACCAGTCCGGCGGAGTCCAGTTCGAGATTAGGTTCCTCCGGAAGTTAAGGTCCGGGAGAACCGGAAGCGGCTTTCATATGACGTGAGACCGCGGTATAGAGGGCGGACTTGCGGTTAGACTTTGAACGGAAAACGTATTTTCTGGTTTGATGGCGTTGGTGACATGTTTCTCAAAGCGATCGACCGGCGACGACGAGGTATACCGATCCTCCGACTTGGTTTCGTCGTTCTTATCCAATGATGTCGCATAAACATTATCGATCTTTCGAAATCGATCTTCTGATTCCGTGGCTTCCCGCGTCTCCGCTTGAAAACGATCAACTTCCGTTTTTACCGAATTTACAAATGAACGCTCATCCGGTTTCGTGTGGAGAAGGTAAGCGGATCTTTTCGGCTCTTTTGATGGACTGGACGGACATCCACAGTTCGGCTGCACGCATGATGACGTCGTTAAACCGGGCCATGCGGCGGCAACCGCTTGATGACTTGAATAAAAAGTTCCGCTTCCGTATATCGCTTGGAATGCAAGATCCGCAGCTAATTTACCACCGGTAAAGTCCTCTCCCAACTTGTGTTGAATGGGATACAAAGGGTACGGAAAGGGTGGAAAGAATCGCGGAATCTTAAGGTCTTCGTGGCCCAGCAATGCGTGATGCGCAGGTGGAGCTAAAGGGGGTAGTAAACCTCTTGATATGTTGTTCAACGTATCACCCGTTGACATCAATGGCGACAAAGAGAAACCAAATTTGTTCTCCTTTTTCACCAAAGACTTTGGCTTCCTTCGTGGACGGTACTTGTAATCGGGATGTTCCTTCATGTGTAGCGTTCTGGAACATTAAACATAAAAGCCCACAGCCGTCCGTTAGGGGTGCGCCTTTCATTGATTTTGTTTCGTCATCAAAAAATCTTACTTTTGATGAAAAAAAAAAAAAAAAAAATCGGAAATTGACTGATGTCGTTTTTTGATTCAAAACATCGCGGCATGAAATTTATTGCAATCAATTTTTTTGTTCGGATTTTTTTTAGGGGTGCAATTTCGTGTAACCGACATACATTAATACGGAATACGTTTAAAAAAATTTTGCCGATTTTTTTTAACACCCCTTCACATCGGTTTCGCCTATTCGGGGATCGAATTCGTACTTTTTGATGCTTCAACATGAATATCGCATGCCGTTGTCACGCACTCGGCAAGAAACACATTTCGATGTTATTTCTTCGTGAGAATTTTTCTGCCGCGAACAAGTGACGCCTTTAGAAAATTTTACGATAAGAATGACGATAAAAAGCCGGGCGATATTCTTAGAAACACCTAATCGCTCAAGTATATTATGTCATTGTATTCACTGTCGCTATTCACGATATCTAAGGTATCGTCGTTTTTTCGAACAACACGATATCCGCAGTTCGATTCATTCATAAACTTCCGTCAATATCGATGTTTTTTCGATTCCATATCACACTTTCGCGTCTTTTAGGACTGATAACAAAAGTTATTTTTCGTAATGGAAATATATATTTCGGGGTAATTTATCGACGGATTTTGATTGAATGAAAAAAATAAAAAGACGACGACAACATAATCTTCAAAATATATTTGTCTTTCCGTTGGCGCATCGAATGTTATCGCATTCTTGAAGAAAAAAAAAAGGAAGTATCAGACGCTTTTGTTGCGGTAGGATAGGTGAAATCGAGAGATTAAAAACATCGGACGTTGAGTTGAAGAAGTTACTTTGTAAACATCGAATTCGTGGCGTTATCAACACGTACGTAAGAGCCGTACGCTCACCTACAGGAGGGTACATTATCGTGGGGTTTCAACACGATAGGAGAACCCCATAGATATTTGTAGTAAATATCTTGTGCACACACTCGGGAAGGTGGGGTGCACGGGACTTGGTATCTCCGGCGCATAATACTCCATTATGTAGCGAGAACCGCACAAATGCTGTCCTTATTTATGTCCCTCTTTGCGTAGATAAAAGAAAAGGGAAGAAAAAAAAATACTATACGTTTTAATATCAACCCACTTTTCGAATTACACTTTTTCGATCCATACTGCAATATTGTAATATAATAATATATTATTTTAAAACTACGCATCGGAATGAATGCCTTTATGTAATCGTAGGAATTGATTAGGTGTTACTACTGAGATAAGGAGTCATAATGATTATGTATGCAGTGATGATGATGAAAACCCTTAAAATTTTTATATTTAGGGTGTGTTTTTTTTTATTTTGTCAAAAATGTGGCATATGACTATATTATCTATAAACTTCGATAATGCGGAAGCAATGTGCAAATTTTGATTTTGAATTTTTTTTTGTATTTTTTTCTGTTTGCTTTTGATCGAAAAATATTGAAAAGTTGTCAAAAGTTTGAGTATAAAATCGATTATTTTAATGCGAAGCTTACTATTAATTGAGTTATCATACGCGTTCGATATACTGTATGTATTGATCACGCGACTACAACACGAGTGGTTATCCTGAATATTTTGATTTTGGACATTTTTTTTTTCTGTTCGTTTTCGATCGATACATATTGAAAAGTTGTGAAAAGATTGAGTATGGAATCGATGTATACATCATTTTAACGCGAAGCTTACTATTAATAGAGTTATCGTATACGCGTTCAATATACTATATGTATTGATCACACGGCTACAACACGATGGTTATCCCGAATATTTTGATGTTGGCATTTTTTTTCTGTTTGTTTTCGATCGAAAAATATTGAAAAGTTGTCAAAAGATTGAGTATAAAATCGATTGTTTTGATGCGAAACTTACTATTGATTGACTTATTATACGCGTTCGATATAGTATATGTATTGATCACGCGACTACAACACGAATGGTTATCCTGAATATTTTGATTTTGGAATTTTTTTTTCTGTTCTCTTTCGATCGGAAAATCCTGAAAAGTTGTCAAAAGATTGAATATAAAATCGATTATTTTAATGCGAAGCCCACTATTGATTATCACACGCGTTCGATATGCTATATGTATTGATCACGCGACTACAACACGAATAGTTATCCTGAATATTTTGATTTTGGAATTTTTTTCTGTTCTCTTTCGATCGGAAAATACTGAAAAGTTGTTAAAAGATTGAGTATAAAATCGATTATTTTAATGCGAAGCTTACTATTAATTGAGTTATCATACGCGTTCGATATACTATATGTATTGATTACGCGACTATAACACGAATGGTTAACCTGAATATCCAAGTACTGTAAGAAATATAAATCAGCAGAAGTTCGGACGCAGTGTTCTTGCAAGAATAGTGTAGGAGAGAAACGGAATAATAATTCCGGGACAATGTGTCCCCGCAGATAGCACAATGCGTAAATCAGCATAAACACTGGTAAAGCTCCGCGACAATAATTCAGCATAAATGCATAAACACGGAGCGTAATCTTTAGAATTCACATTTGCCGCGATAAACAATGCCTTTACATTTTCTACTAAAGCTTCGACATTATGAGAGTACTATCGGGGGAATAGGTTCATTTCTGCATCGATAGAATGAAGAATGACTCTTGTTAGCGCGGTGTTTGTTTATATGAAATTGCATTACGGCCGTAGCGCGCATAACATCGATTGCCATTAATTTTACTGCCGCATCGGACAATTAGCTTTACATTTTAATGGAAACTATAATATTACGAAAATAAAATTATTTGACGTTAGGTACTTTCATTACGGATATTTGTAATAATAGTAATGTAAATCAAAAAATTGTTTTAATAATTTTTTTTTTTTTGGCAATTTTATTGATAATTTCGGTAAAATCACAAATATTTTTTTATTTCACGTTACATCATTTGCCGTTCAAAAGCGATTCAATATTCAATCTTTTGACAGATTTTCAATATTTTTCGATCGAAAGCAAACAGAACAACAGCTTCACCGGAGGTGTGTTTCGTAAGTGCAGTCAAAAAAATTCAGCGGAACTATTGGATTCTTTTGCGTTTGTTACACAGCAAAAACGTTGATACGCTTTTATGTACGCTGTGTGCATTCGACCGCCACTACTACGTATGCGACGTGATAGTAACGCCTCCCGACCACTACACCGCGAATCCTCTTTGTATCTTCGCGAGACAAATGCCTTAACATACATAACGCGCATGCGCACTTGTGTCGGTTTTCGTGCTTTTCTTCGCGCGTCAAGTAAATGTTAATGCGTTTTCCGCGTTAAGTCGGAACAATGGCAAAGGGATAGTGGGGAAAGTTTCATTTTTTCGCATTTTTTTCAATAATTTTTACGATTCTCGATAATCCGCGCGCAAAAAAACGGACGTAAATAATCATTTGAAATGCGCCACTAATGCGTATAATACGAATTACGAATCGAATTAATATCAGTTTTTTCATAAAAATTACTCATCTTTTGAACTTCTTGAAATTTCGCGATGTTCGCAATGCAATACTGAAGGCATTACGCGCGGTCATTCGGAAGTATCGATTTAATCGCTTAGAGTTTTACAATTCAACTACTTTACGATTTATGAAGAAATAACTTTCCGAATTGCGGCTGCGAACAGTTCTACGCTCGCGTTTTGCTTCGCGGCGTCCAGTTATAACGATCATTATTTCTAATCGCATCTTATTTATTGTCGAATAAGTGAAAGCGAAAAATAAGTGAAAAAAAAAAAAAAAAAAGATCGAAAATAAATCTGAAATACTGATTTGCATATTATTTTGCATCATAATTTTTTTATTGTCTCTCGGAAAATGCGGCTATGAAAAAAATCAATTGACCATTCTTTGCTATTCCACGGACAAAGTTTTGTCAACAGTAACTAAAAAGACACAATGTGAAAATCGGCTTTGCAGTTTTTGTTTGCATCCCGATATCGTCGCCGTCGGCAAAGGCGTCGGAATAAAAGAGAAACGGGAGTATTTCTCGAAAGAGATAAAATCACGTGTTTGCAAACGCGTACTTACGCGCCTTGAGAAATTTCTCTGAATATCATTTTTTTCACATTTTAAAACGTTTTCAGAAAAAATTACAATTTTTTTTTGTTTTTTTTTTTTTTTTTTTTTTTTTTTTACGAAAATAAATTTTATTTTTATATAAAAAACGAAATTAAAGTAAAAATTGTGGAAAACAACTCAACAAGTGTACATAAGTTGACAAAAAGTTCGCAAAAACAAAAAGAAAGTGTAAATTTGAAGATTTAATAGTTAGTCGGTACGACTGCTTTACCGTCTAAAAATTACGAAGTTTTTACGCTTTTCGTAAAAATTACATTTTTTATTATGGAAAAATTCTAATGATTATTTCTTTTAAGTAAAATCAAAGTTTTAATAATAATCCTAACGACTGAGTCCTGTTAAACACAGTATAGGTGATGTGTAAAGAACGTCGCGATTCGCGGAATCGTCGATGCGTCGAATTAATAAGAACGGCGGAAAAAGTAAGCCGCGAAGACGAAGGAACGAGGAGGGTGGCGCTTGATTATATTGTGGTTTGGAAGATTCCGTGTGCTCGTCGATGTGACAGTGTCGTTTCGGGGGATATGTTGCAGTGGTAGCGAACGTATAGACGCTGTATACGGAAGGGACGAGGGTTGGACGGAAGCTAACGGAGAAAGAGGGTAGGCGAGGCGGTACGCGAGGGTGAAGAGGCGCACGAGGCCCCGAGGGGTGGAGGCGCGGAAAGGGATCCGACGGTCGGGCAGCAGCAGCCGAACGCGGACGCGGGCGGCGGAGAAGCGAGGCGCAAATCCTTTTAAATCCACACAATTGCGACAATGGGGCTTTATTTGTTATCTCGAGGGCCACATTGTGAGTCCCCGTGAACGAACGGACAGATTACGTCGGGCCAGTGACAGCGCGGCCTCAACGGGAACGTCCTCCTATACCTCGACGAGGCACCAGCGGAACGACTTTATCATCCTGCTTTTTATTTTACGACCTCCGTCCCCGTAAAAATGGATTTGGTATCACCGGCACAAAGTCTTTTCCGGTTCTTCTTTCTATGTATACCGACTGTATACGCAACTTTTTTTTTCCTTCGATGTGAAATAAAGTCGGGGGAGAAGGTCCCTTCAAATTGATTCTCGACGGCAAAATTTTTTTCTTTCTCGTAAGGGAATAGATTGACTGTAAAGGCCGATTTTCCGATTCTTACTATGCATTTCGCGGGCAAAACTTCGATATTTGTGTCTGAATTATGAAATCCGCGATCTCATAGATCGAGATTCCGGCATTTTTTTTTTTTTTTTTGCGGATTAAGAATTGCGGCCATTTTGCAATATTTGTGATTTTGTGTTGCGACACATTTTTTTGAAACTTTTGAAAAGTTTTTTGGAAAAATATGCGCGATAACGAAAAACGGAAAAATTACGAAACTTCAAGGTAACGCATAGCCTCCGTCGGTAAATTGGGAGTTAATAGTCTATCGGGTGAAATTGTCGCAATCTGTGACTTTTACGGGGTTCGAGAGACATGTGACTATGAAGGATTAAACGTCACAAGCGAGTGAGAGATACACGACTACCGGGGAGAATCGATTTGCACCCCAAAGCGGTTTCTAAGGCATTTATAATCGGAACGGAGTCGAATAGTTTCAATGGCATACGTCATAAAGCATTTTAAAAGTAATGAGAAAATGAACGATTGTCAAACGATCGAAACAGTGGCGTTGTCTGAAATTTTTTAATAATTTTTATTTTTCGTTCTCGTGACGTATAACAATATATTTAGCGGAAAAATCGCGGTAATTTCGCGAATTTTATTACGCGCGTTTAACAAGACGATCGGCTGAATAGTCACGAAGGACCCTTCGACGGTCAGCGGAATGGACTCATAACGGTGATTAAATATTTAATATTATAGCAATACAAAGTCTTTCGTTTCCTTGTCTATAAATAATACCCAATTTTTTCCAACGCGTTCCGCCCTCCAGTTTTAGCACATCACCCCCCTTAGCTTCGGCAACGATGTACCGTGTTATTGAGTAGTCGGTCTCTCCCTCCGACCCTTCGGACTCCGCTCTTCGTACCCCAATGCAATAATTTTACTGAAGTGTTCGTGACTAAAGGGCAATTAGGGTAAAAAAAAATCGCCCCTGAGATCGACAAGTTTATCTGCTTCAACAGTCGCCGGATGGATTGTTGGGCGCTTGGAAAAAATTGAATATTTCGAAGTCTATCGCTTTCGATTAATCGTCAATTGTACGATATTTTTTTTTTTTTTTTTTTTTTTTTTTTTTTTTAGTTCAAGTTTTTGAAAATATATTACGAGTTTCTAAGATTTATGTTGATATAATATTTACATCGAATAATTTGCAATTTTACGGTAATTTCGGAAATTGTAAAGAAGGAAATTTAGTGCAAAAAATCGAAGTAAACATGAAATTTGTTAAAAAAATTTGAAATTCACCGGAAATTTGTTTGAGATTTCAAAATTTATGTACGTCAGAGTATTAGAACTATAGAATTCAGTTTCGGAATTTCAGTTTTTTCCATTCGATATATTTGCTTTGGCAATTTTCGACAATCGCAAAAGTATACAACGGTTGTAAAGATTCTCCGCGTATTGCCGTCCGCGGCTCGTCTTCTGTCGATTAATTGTATCATACTACACGTTTTTCATATAATTAGAATATATTTCGTCGTTAGCGGCATTCAACGCGCGTAATATTTAATTTTTTTACAATTTTTCAATATTTTTTATTTGCTTCGCGAAGTTTCATCGCTTGAATCGGCGACTGGGAATGGACGACATTGGCGTTTTCGGAAGAATCGGTTTACCAATGCATTTCTCATTGTTTTGCACACAGAGTCGTAATCTGCCATTCATTAACCTTAAAACTTCTCGAAAATCGAATAATTAATCGTTATTACCATTTCATTACCGTTTTTTAATTTGCCGCGATGTGTTTTTTTTTTTTTTTACTTCGCGAAGCTTTTGATCGCACAAAAGCGACCGGGACGTTGGACATTGTCGCTTTCCAGCAAATCGCTTCCGGAATGTGTTTCACACGGTGTGTCGTGTGTCGCCATCGTTCAGCGTTAAACTTAAAAAAAATCGCGAGGATTGTTTTTCAATGAAAGTAACGCTCACCGTCTATCAGCAGCAGCTTTTCGCATTCTATATTACAAAATTGTAGTGTAAAACACTTTTTACTTTACGAAAACCTGTGACGCATCGTCACGGCGACAGTGCGATAATTCGACCGAACGGTTACTATTGCCTTTAAATTTGTCTAAATATCGACGTAAAGAGTTTAACGAACGGTATTTTACGCTTTTCTTTGCCTTTCGCGAAATTTGAATGTCCAAAATATGTAATTGTATATATATTACATTTGAATGATTCATCGAATCGTAGAACAAGTGGACCACGTCAGCGGCCTTTCAGCGGCAGATAAACGTCACGAATGTACGGTGAGTTTAGCATTAAGGCGGCGCGGACTTCCGGTACCTATTGCTCCAGTATCAATATCTGACTTTGGGTCGATGTTAACACGATGTTAATATCCCGACGTTAGCCTAATATCGTGTGCTAACATCGTACCAACGTCGAGACACTGGTAGACGAAACGGCACCAGCGTCGGGCCGACTGTTGGACCCCAAAATAACTCGCAATTTCGATATGTATTGTTGCCGCTTAAGAAATACTCCCTTACTGGCCGCCACATTACGTACTCCGATATTTAACCCCAAAAAAAAAAAAAAAAAAAAAACCTTTTACGAGACTCGAAGATACGCGCGCGAAGACCGCGATGGCTGTTAGTGTTAATAAAAATAAACATCGGATATATATTTACGATGTATTATAATAAAATTTGTTGTACTTTTCGTTTGTTTAAAAGTTACGGGAGAGAAAATGATTATTATGCCAATTGAAAGGGAAAAAAATTGCCGCTGTGTCAGCAAAGAGTAATTTTTTTTTTATTTTTGTTTCTGCAATTTGTAAATAACATTATCGACCAAAGAAATCTTTTTTATCTCGTCGAGCGAAAGGTATATATATATATTAAAAAACGGTGGTTAGAGTTACTAAGTTAACAGATTCGGTAGCATCTCTTATTTGTATGTTTATTGAACGGCTATTGGCTTAACAAATTTCAGTATTAAATACCTTAAAAATGCCTTTAGAAATTTGAGAAAATTATTTTTAGAAATTTTTTTTTTTGTCGAATGACAGAGAAATATACGACATTAAAAAAAAATAAATTCAAATACTTTCCGAAATTCATATGAATTTTTCTGATTTTCTAATCATATTTTCCGAAAATATAACAATCGGAAAAATTTTCACGAAAATAAAAATTCGTTAGTGCGAATGAGAAAAAAATTCATGAAAATTACCCGGTGTAATAAAAAAAAATGGCTGAAGATAAGTCAACATTATTGTATCCATCTTTACCTTAATCTCTTTGCTTCGTCGATGAAAGGTCTTTTTTCCGTTTCGCTGAGAAGTTTCCATTCCGCTCCGAGTCTCTTCGAGATTTCCGAATTGTGCATTTTTGGATTTTCTTGTGCCATTTTTCTGCGTTGTCCTCGCGACCAAACCATAAAGGCGTTCATCGGCCGTTTGACATGTTCGTTCTGAAGTGTCTTCGCGGACATGTTGACGCGAAATTACGAAGAACTTTCGAGACGATCCGATGAAATTGTATTTATCTTCCGGTCGATCCTCTCTATATATATATATATGCCGTATTTACGTGATTAACAGCGAACGCCGTTAGTCCATGTGACTTTCAAAGTCATGTTCTTCCAATTCACAATTAACCCCTTTAAAGTGCAATACTTCGCTCGTTGAACGTCACAAAAACAATCTTTCGAATGCCGAAGATCGTAACATTTTTATGTGACATCGTCTCAGCAATTCTTACGCAATCGTCATTATTTCATAATAATTTAACGAATCATCATTATCGTAACTAAAAGTGATTTTTTAGTTGATTTTTTAGATATCGTTAGCGAAGAAATTACTTTCGTAACAGTTATCGATTTTTTTTACAACGAGCCGCTTATACATCGTAAACTCATCGTTTTTAATTTTTTAAATATTTTTTTTTATCACCTCCTCAATCACTGATCGCACAGTTTTCTATGAGTGAATATCGCAAAAGAATGAATTTAAATTAGAATCACTGGTAATAATCGTGTCTTTCGAGGGGTAAATTACGATTAACACAAAACGCAGCTATCCACAAAGCGAGGGACACGATAAGTGTGAATGACGATTATTACGCGATTTCGGAGCGTCGGGCATAACGGGGGTTTTTCTTAAATTTTCGGAAACTAAAGCGATAATCGCGCGTATGTAACTTTTCTCGCCGCGAAAAGGCGGTAATGCGAGAAGATAAACTCGTACACGTCGCAGGAGGAGCTCAGCTCGTAATGAGAAGTCGGTGCGTGACGGGCCGGCGGAAAGCGGAACGCAGCAGGAGCACAGCGTGCGGGACTATTCCTTTGGAGGACGTAGACGTTGTAAACGCGCGAGGTAAGCCAATGAGATCTTTCCCAGCGTCTCCCACTACCCGGTCCATCGAATGAACACCCACCATTGGCTATTCACTCGACATGGCGGCTCTGTATTACGCGACGTATTCGTGTGCGCGCAACAGGTTGGAGGACTACCTCTTGCCTTCTCGCTTCTTCTGTTCTTATGAGTCTTTTCTGCTCTGCCTTTGTGCCCTACTGTCTCATCGCTACTCGTGCTACGGATATAGCCTACCGTTCGGTCCAACAGATTACCGCTATCCCGTCTTTCAGACTTCGGCTATCGCTTGGCTATAGAATACGGCTTCACCCCTTCTAATACTATTATTATACGAAAAAATTCGCGAAACTCCCTATACGACCCATTCTCCGAGTCACGATTTCGACGCATTGGAGAAATCACACGTAACTTAAAAAAAAAATTTTTGTGTATTTTTTTTTTTTTTTAATTAAAAAAAAATTAATTTTTTTTTTTTTTTTTTTTAAATTAAATTTTTGTTTTTTTTTTACACTTATTCTTTCGTATTAAAATTGTTCAATTTTTGTACTAAAAAATAAAAATCGGTTAAACCGACAAAATCGGCGCTTGCGGGTAGCAAAATAAATAATCGGTTTTTTTCAAAGAAATAAGTGTCATAATAACGAAAAAGTCTATTAAATTAACAGTTTGTATGATTAACTGAGTAATTATTTCAGTGAATTCAACATTTGTTTCGTTATCCGCAAGCGTCGATTTTATCGGTTTAACAATTTTTTTTTTTCTCCGTGTGGTATCGTCAACTATCGATCGAAGTTAATGAATACAATTATTTCATATATATATATGCATTAATATTCAATAAGTTGTCGTTAAGTTCAGTGCAGTAATAGTACAGTTTGGTGGTCGCGAATATATATCGTCGTCATTGTCATGAGAAACTCCTGGAAGGCGTTTCTCGTTTCGCCTTCTTCTCTCTTTATCGCCTTATCAGAAGCGTCGTCACCGAGACCCTCCGCTATCCTACGGCTCCTCTTCTCGTCTCGTCTCACACCCGCTATCCACAGTCCCGATAACATTTATAACAGGAGGCAGTCGGTCGTACCGCGCGCTTCATCGTACATATTTTTACTCGCAACAAAGCGACGAAAGAAACTGTTGGATGGAAAAAATTGCTTGAGAAAAACTAAATGCCGCACCGTTTTATAAGAGCTTTTTAGTCGGTTTATTCCGCGATTTGCCAGAATTAGTTCTCTCTGAACATTATCACTAATTTTCGATTTATAGATTCGAGAAAATTGTTGATTCGGAAAAATAAAAAAAAAATAATAAAAATATAATATTAATATTTTTTTAAAAATAAATTTATTAAAAAAAAAAATATATTAATATTATATTTTTATAATTTTTTTTTATTTCTCTGAATCAACAATACAATACAATTTATATTTGTAAAATAAATTCAATTAAAAAAATAAAATAAATTTACGATTTAATATTTTAAATATTACATATAAATAACAATGTCCTCCGACATGTTAAAGTCGGAGGATTTCCGTATTCAATGACGAAGAAATCTATCGATTATGACATATAAATAATTAATTGTTATTAAATTTTTTTCCGTCGTAAATTTTTTAATTTTTGCGAAATTTTTTGATCATCGCATTATTTAAGCAATTTTTCTTGCGACATTACGGATCAATTAGCACGTAATTGGAGCTGCAAATGCATACTGCATCCCCTTTAATGGTTAATTGTTTAGCAAAATGTGAAATTAACGACTTTTATACTGCGCCCTCAGCTCAAAGGCATTGACGCGATATAGTGCTGCTATTTGAAACATATGACTTCAATTAATTAACGCAATTGCTTCAGAATTTACGAAAAAAAAAAAAATGGACGAAAATTTGAAGATTAAAATCGCGTCTATAAATTGCTATGTGATTAGTAGCAACAGATCGAATATTGGAATGTTTCTCGGTGAATTAGAAAATTCATGAACAGATAAAAGGCGGTGGTATACATCCTGTGTGGACGTCTGGT
This sequence comes from Cryptus viduatorius, assembly GCA_964006125.1. Classification (NCBI taxonomy): domain Eukaryota; kingdom Metazoa; phylum Arthropoda; class Insecta; order Hymenoptera; family Ichneumonidae; genus Cryptus; species Cryptus viduatorius. The sequence continues at coordinate 15,697,991 of OZ023225.1, read as the reverse complement.
CATTGGCGACGAAGAGCGGAATTGTTTCATTGATGAGACAGCATTCAGCAGCAGTGGGTGCGATGGCGTTTATGATGCGGACCCTCTTTCGCTTGTTGGGCGATGAATGGTATAATCAGCGGTCGCGTGGCACCCCCTCCCCTTCTGTTCTCATCCGCCGCATCACCCCAAATTCACGCCTCCTATCATTAGATTCGAACGAGACGCACGATTGTGGAAAAGTCGCAATAGTCGCCCTCCACTGAACCCTCCTGACATAGCGTACCGATTATACATTCGTTCTGCCATTCACGCAGATCTTTCGAAACAAGATATGCATCTCCCTGCGCATTGCTCCTGCTGGTACTCCCGTTTATCACACATAACTCCGTTTACTATTTTTTTTTTTTTCGTGACTTCGCCTAACCCTTTCACGCTCCCTTATCGCTGTAATTCGTAAACCTAATTGAATCTGTAGTTATCACAATCACATCTGATTAACATACAGTTCGGCGGTTAAAAAAATGTTATTATTGAAAAAAAAATTATCGCGCTACATTTGTCATTAAATATCGCGATTTGTGAAAAAAAATGGAAGCATTAAAGTTTTATACTATCCAATTTTATTTTTTTTTATTTTTTTATTTTTTGGATCAATATTTGCAATTGGTACTTCTGAGACTTCTGAAATAAAAAAAATGGCCCTTTAGGGTCCGCTATTGTAATCATTGGAAAAGAGATGAACCGTTTGATTGTCTTTTGCAGACATTAACCGTTTAAATGTATTTTGGTGCCATTTACCATTTAAATGTCTTTTGTTGCCATTTACCTTTAAAATGTCTTTTGTTGCCATTTACCTTTTAAATGTCTTTTGTTGCCGTTTACCTTTTAAATGTCTTTTGTTGCCATTTACCTTTTACATGTATTTTGTTGCCATTTACCTTTAAAATGTCTTTTGTTGCCATTTACCTTTTATTTATGCCATTTACCTTTTATAAATGTCTTTTGCAAATATTTACTATTAAAATGTCTCTTGCAAACATTTACTGTTAAAATGTCTTTTGCAAACATTTACCGTAATAACGTAATGTGGAGCAATGTGACCAAACGGGGGCGACACTTGTTACATCGGGCTTCGCGCATAACAAAAGCCATCGACCCCTCGACGCCTACACAGGGAATTTTCGGTACACATAGTCCGATGTCCGCACAGGCAATTACCCCAAAGAGGGGCCAATCTTGTGCCGCGCCGTCAAATTTAGACCACAGCGATTGACTTTTATGGCCACTAAGATCTTTGGTCCGCTAATGCAACACTGTAAACTACCGCCTCTTTGAAGGATACAACCGGAACATCGTTTAGTAAGTGTGTCTTAACTTAGGAACCTTAATAAATGAAAGAGTGTAAGCAATATGATAATGGAAAATGGTACCTTTTTTATTAAGGATAAAATTTAATTATTCCAAATTTCCCAGCGAATTAAATGGCTAAGTAGTAATATTGTTTATGATTTACAAAAAATTAGACATCGGTTGACTATTTTAAGATCGATTACGTCAGCGTATCGGTAAATTGCCCTATAAAGAGCGATTTTTAAGGGTTGTGAATTTTTTTTTAAATTCCATCGCCGCGTTCCATTTCCTATGTGACATGGAACACGCGTCGTTTCTGTCCTCAGTTAACTCAGGCCGTGTTAACTTTGCTAATGTGATACGCACCTCAGTCGATACAACATGCGATCTGATGTCGGTAACTGCGCGCGCTTTTTTATTTTATCTTTCGGGAACTGATTACTGGTTTATCGCATTATAATTTTAAAAAAAGTGAAGAGACGACGTGTCGTTATTTGTTCAAAATTTTAATATTGTCCCGAAAATTACCTGAAATTACTAATTACTAATTTACATGAAATTTAAATCGATACCAGATTTTCGGTTATTACGATCGTAATTTCTAAAAAAAATACGTATGATTTATATAATTATTAAGTGAAACGTTTTATTGAGTGAAACGCTTAATATTCAATTTATAGTCGCGAGTTCTCGATTTCACGGGCTGACAATGAGTCCGAAGCCGAAGCTTTTGTTTTTCGAAAATAGTAGTATAGAGGGATAGGCAGGAAAACGACATGGCAGGCGATAAAGGGACAACCGAATAGAATGCGCGTCGCCGACGCCGGGCGCGTCGTGATTAACTGAAACAATCTGTCAGCCTAACAATAGTAGTAATCAGTGAGCTTTTCACGGGCTAACATCGCCACTGTTGTCACCTCAGCAATAACGATAATGCTAGCATACTACCGCCAGTATTGTTTGAACTGTGCACCGCATCTCATCCTTATAACATGCATTCAATGCCTTGACCAGCGCCTTGTAAATCGACGCACGCGTAATATTGCATTTTTTAAAATCATTACGACGATTCAAAATAATTCAATTTTTTACCGACCGAGTTGATATTTTCTGCAAATTTCCATGAATCCTAAAACCAATTGGGATATTGAATAGAATTTTTTTATAATAAACTTAATTCAAATAAATTGCACATTAGTCATTTTTACATTAATTTCTCTTCCCTTTAATTTGCTTACAAAATATTTCGCGGCGACGTTAGTATTTATTGGCATTTTTTTTTTAATTCAGTATCCGTATTTATATTTTTGCACTTCGATTTATTTATATATTTTTGCAATTAATAGCATTTTTTAATTAGGAAACTTAATTAAAATAATTTGCAAATTAGCCATTTTTACATTACTTTCTCATCTCTTTCATTTGCTAACAAAATATTTCGCGGTGACGTCACCATTTTTTAGCATTTTTAAAAAAAATTTTATTGCAATTCTTATTGGAATTATTTAGTGCCATCGTTAATTTTTTGCATTATTCGCTATTACGATTATCGGAACACCAAATAGTGCATTCTGCATGTATCAATAAAAAGCCCGAAAAACTCTAAGAGTGATAATAATAAAATAATATATATTTCGAAAATCTGGACAAAAAATGAGTGAATTAACAGACAATTTTGCAAATATATTATAATACAAATTTTTTTACGAAATTCGTTACATTAATCATTGAATGTGCAAATCTTTCCGCTTACATCTCCTCTCGAAGATCGTATCAGATAATCATCGCAAAGACAAAAATTAAAATCCGCAATTATCGTCGGTATTTTGACTAATCGTTGCAAAGAACTATTCTTATTGTTATCCACTTCCGGTTTACCATTAAATGCTCATTAATGTATTGTGTAAACAGCGGAAGCGATTGTCAGAGTTGTACATCGATAATGACTTGACGGCTAATACTATGCCGCTGCTTGCGGATCGTGCCGTTCCATGACATTTATTGTTTGTGGACAACCAATAGTTGTTCATTGTACGCAAAATCAAATTTAACTCTGTGCCGACGCAGTCCACTGCAATTTTCCATATTCAGGATGCACCGCAGCATAGTGCCGCACAATCGCCGTATCAAAATAGAACACACCGCAATAAGTTATTCGAACGTAACAAAATGGTAGCAGTATTTTATAAAGTCCCCGTTGGGTTACATACAATGAATACAGTGAACGGCGCGGAGAGTGTGACTTGAATATCATAATCCGCGCCGAGAATCGCGTCTCTGTTCGCACGTACGGCTCATAGTTTCGCATGAATAACCTTTCAAATATTTTCACTCGTCACACTTCCTTTTTTTTTAAACTATTTTGCCAATACCTGTGATTATTATTGATGAATTACGATGTTTGCTAATCATTGACACATTTTTTTAATCAAAATTAGGCGTTTTTAAGACCACGGAAATCGCAACATTGCCGAGTAGAATCGCTTCGTCTATCGGCAGAACTAATATACATTACGAATTATTGAATTCCGTTTTAAAAATGTAATTACCGTTGTTAGTAGAGAATCGGATATTTCGATGAAAAATTGGCACCAACTTCCGCTATAGGAAATTTCAACCTCCGAATCGAATACATTAGCATTTGCTATTCGAATTCTGTAAGGAAGCTGCGATTTCGACTGTAATGATGATTTTCAATGACATTCAAAATACAAGGAATTCGGCCATTTTGCATTTATCTATTTTTCAATGTTTCCAAAATGATTAAAAAAGATTTTTAAAAAATTTGGCTAATCGTTGAAACAAAGTGATCTTTTCTTTTTTAGAGCGATTTTAAGCGCTAAGATTTTTAGTTCGATATACGCGTCTTAGATATACATGGTTAGCAGAATAAGAATCGAAACCCTAAGATCTGTTGGACTGTTCTTCATCGCGAATTTGAAGAGGTTGAGTAACCTTTGCTTGGAGTGAAAACAAACAGAGGATGGAAAAGCAAAACGCGTGGTCTGTCCTGCGGGCGGAGTATAGACGCATTGGTAGGGTCGTTGCCGTTGCTTCGATATTGCTGCTTGTACGCCAGAGGCCACGCGACTTATATCGCGTCCTAACAATGTCCCCCATAATGGTGACAGTTCCCCATTGTGCCGTATTGCCCAGAGATATCTTTGATCGCCACGTGCAATCGCGCCTTTACACGACCTACTGCCCTCCCGAAATATAATCCACTTCTTCACTTTTCGTCTATACTTTTTTCAATTGACTCTGAAATACATCGATCGATAACTATTCTCCTGCATTGGAATAGACCTGTTAATTTCTGCGTAGAAAATTTTTATTCCTTTTGCAATGCAAACGTTTTTGGATACACGAAGATTGATCTTATTACGGCGATGTATTTTGAAGACTCGGTCGGTAACAAATCGGCTTTCCAATTAAACAAAATTTAAAATGAAATTGTCGCCGTAACGACGGAAAGAAAAACAGAAAAAGGGGTTTTCATAGTCGTTAGATAGATGTTACGGTAACCTAATTTGCTTTTAGATGTTAGAAAACGGAGAAAATACGAAAAGCGAACTGTTACCATCGGAGCATTGCGTATTCCTGCGCTAAATGTCCTTACAATGCAACAATAACCAAAACAACTACAGAATCAAAAATAAAGGATTGAGATGGAAGGGTAACTTATTCAGTGGTGAAACCCTTTAAAAAAAATTTATTTGATCGGAAATTTCTTGTTACCGGCTTTCACGGGTGATCAGTCTCGCGATACCACCTTGTCGACTGATAAAAGAGTGAAAAGCATCAGCTCTTTGTTAAGTGGCGAAACATGCGCCCTTATGACTTACAGCCGTCGATATATATATCTTTTCTTCTCAGACCTAAAAAAACACAAAAAGAAATACGTGTCGCGGGGTATATTGATAAAGCGCCGAGTATCACGTACTAACAGAATCTCGAGACGCACTGGACGCAGCCCCCGGCGAGAGGCCTATACGTCTCCCTGCGGAAATGAAGCAAATCGGCAGATAGGACGTGAGAACATTAGAGTCCTATCTTACTCTGTGGCATAATAATTATACCAGGTACAGTTGGGTCTCGATGAATTCTCCGCAATCATAAGGGATACTATTCTCTTGCGAACTCAAGCTATACGAAACAGAACACTTTCTCTATTGAAACTAAACGTAATTTATTACTTCGCAAGTTTTCTGCTTTTTACACAACATTTGCGAAAATCATTCGGAACTCTAGCGAAAAAATTTACACGCGATTAAATAAAAAATTTTATTTAAATTTAGAAAAATTAAAGGGAAAATCATTTACGAAAAAATTCGCCCGAAACCGATTTTCTGCATTATATTTAGATGCAGTTAGCAATATTTTAAACTGTATCATCAATAAACAGCGGTTTATTCCTTCATTTTTTTGTTTTTTGAGAGTTTCGCTTAAATTGTTAATTTTTAATCATTGCCTCCACTCGCCTCGAAAAAAAGACGGGATTTATGGTTTTTAGTGAGATTTCCCGATTTTTTTTTTTTTTCGAAAATTTTGCAAAACAGTTAAATTTATATTCGATTGATACTCGAGCAGAAATCTTAGCAAACTTTATTGTGATTCACGGCAGCATCCTGCCAGATTATTCGCCGGTTTTTGTAAAAGACGGAAGTTGAGATTCTTATCTGGATACGTATATTTTTACGCGAGTTACCAACGTGCGGACTTTGGTTTGTCTCTGTAGGTATAGGGATACCTTACCAACAAAATTAGAAGCAAATGCCTTACCATTCGAAGATCAATTACCTATCGTGAAATAAAACTCTCATCCGATTGTTACCGACTGCGGTATACTTATCAACATTTATAGTAGAAGAAACCTACTTTACCGACGTGGCATCCGCTATACCACAATAACCGCTTAATTTTTACTGCTTTTAAGCTTTAAGTATATACGTTCGTACGATAAAGATACATTGCTTCACATATTTACGAGACATTTTTTTACGTGCATCCAATATTTAGCTATTCGAAAAAAAAATTCAGTCATATCGCATAGATGGCATCATATCTCCTGTGAGAAATTTCTGTACTCGATGGCCAATAAATCGTCCGATCACATTATCGACGTCTAATCGTTACATTTTTTCTTAAGATATGTTACGATTCAATTTTCCGTCGTATCTGTATATCAAAGCGTCGTAGTTAAAGTGGTTTACTGCAATCGACATTTTTGCAGAACAAAAAAGTTCTGAAACTTTAACATTTATATCATCTACGATAGATAAATCAGCGGGGATTTTATTATTTGAACAATAATTTCCCCGATTCGTATTAAAAACGATGATCGGTATACCGACGGCGATATTCGAATTATTAATTTTTTTTCGTCTCGTATTATTTTTTTTTAATTAAAATGAAATTTGACACAAGTCACGTGGTGCTTACGCCATACCATTCTAGAATTCCAATACCACTCGCGGATTTCCAGTATTCTTCAAAGTATCAAAATTTCCGTTTACAAAGTCATTTTGAAGCACCGCAATTCAACGTCAATAACAAAAAAAATACGAAAAAATCACATTTTGCGAATGAAAATTTTTCGATAGTTCAATAAATCTCAATTCGAGTTTTATTATTGCTTAATGGTTATGAGAATCGCACAATACGAAATGTTGCATTATAGTGTTGTCGATACGATACGAAGTAATTTTGAATCACCGCAATTCAACGTCAATAAAAAAAATTACGAATAAAATCACATTTTGCGAATGAACATTTTTCGATCGTCTAATGAATTTGAATTTGGGTTTAATTATTGTTAAATGGTTATGAGATTCGCACAATACGAAACGTTGCATTATAGTGTTGACGATACGATACGAAGTAATTTTGAATCACCGCAATTCAACGTCAATACCAAAAAATCAAATTCTGCGAATAAAAATTTTTCGATCGTCAAATGAATTCGAATTTGAGTTCAATTATTGTTTAATGGTTATGAGAATCGCACAATACGATATGTTGCATTGTAGTGTTAACGATACGATGATTTTCGATGGAATTTAATGATTTTCTCGCGGCCAATCAATAACTACCGTAGCAATGTACATTATCCGTTTTGATGCATTGTTAATGAATAAACATGAATACATCGTTATCATTAAAACCGTTTGAAAATAAACGAGGAATTTTATGTACGGTGCATGACATGCAGTTACTCATGCGAGAACGCCTCGTACCCATACCTTCGTCTATATGTACCTATACATCGGCTGAAATAAGGTACAAAAGAGCGTAGCGACGGCTGGAAACACGTCGCTAATTAAGAAACAACGTCGAAACGAGTGCACTTTGGTAAACGAATTCAGTCAGCCCAACCCATATATCAAATGAATTTAAATAACTACTGCGACTTTTAGTCACGCCAACGACACGGTTGTATTTCAATATGTTTACTGCACCGTAAACATTAATCGGGAAAAACAGTCACAAAGCCGTTTCGCAGACTCCTCGTTTCTTTATTTCGTTCGTTTGCGGGATGTAAAACATTCAAATTAGTATACCCCATACTTTCGACATTCCATTTCTCGTACACAGCAGTTATTTGCGCGTCGTATATTAGCCTCAGCGTGTAAAATGGCTATGCAGCTTGCCAGTCGTTTTCATTTAATTGGTTCGTTACATTAATTGAAATTCATTATACGCATTTTCATCGGATTCAGTGGACTTCGTTAAATGCGCGAAATTTCTAGTTATTCGTTTCTGAAAATTGTATTGAGAAAATTTAATTGCACCGTTCGACCAAAAAAAATCGACTAATTGCGGTTTCCATTCGAAATTGATTCCCTGGAAATGAGAAATATTCTCCAATTTATTGAATCTCTCTGCAGCACTTTTTTGTTTTTTTTTTATCAACGAAAAATGATTTTACGCGTAATTTTTATTCGACGCCAATTTTCATTTTGATTTAAATGTTTTTCACGCCTTTTTACGCCGTAATGACGGATAATAAAATTGATGATTTTTTTCGTTCGGACAGAATGAACATTCGGTTTTATTTAAAAATTCGAAATATTTCGTATCTCCGATTAATGATACTTTCGATCTGATAGAACGAAATCTGCGGTGATTGCATTTATGTTTATCGATATCCAACAAACCAACAATCCTTCGTAAATGTAGCAGAATGGCTTTTCTTCTGGTCGGATGAGTACAACTTGTCTGTCAATCCGCTACTTTTTTTTTTCTTTTTTTTTTTATCCGTAGCCAATGGCGATGGACCCGCGCAGCAGTTCCAAAGAATCAGCCCGAGCATTCAAAATAAGATTATGTCATGTCATTCGCTCGATCGAATGGTGTACCACCACCTGACAGACGTGACAGTGCCTCGCGATGTATATACTTTCTATCATTCTGATTACAAGTCAGGTAGGCCATAGGAGCGGCTGATTCTACTATTCAAATGTCCGTATATCCATAGAGAGGCTGCGCGCGGGATTATTCGATTTGAGGACTGCATTGACGCAGGTGGTCCTCCTCTATGATAAATGAAGAACAGTGAGCACATTGCCTCTCGGTGTTACCGCTCATTCTTACAATACGAAACATTAACCTACGCGCTTCCATGGAAGACGATTAAATTTCGGAAATTTATTCATCGATCTATTATTCAATGATCGTTGTGGTGAATATCTTATCTACGGGTCTCTTAAAAAAGGGATTTAAAGTTAATGACTGCGCGAAGTAGAAATGCCTCTGTTAATATGGCATTCATATGCGATGAATGTGAGGCTATCAACGATCTGCTGTAATGAGTTAATTGTTTTGTATCTTAAAATTGCGAGGAAATCTATCTTTCCGATTGACGAGTAACGATAATTAGTAATATATTTATATTATTATAAATAATTTTTTTTTCCGCGGTCTATTTATTTACGCGGAGTTTTTGTTGCATATACAGCCGCTACAGTAGAAAACTGAAAACCCTTAACTCACTGCAAGAATTTTTTCTCTTTTAAGTTAACTACGGAGCGAAATAATCATCTGGAATTTCTTAGAAATAGTATTTACATGATAGCGCCACTCATTTAATGAGGTCGCATTCAACATCCGGAAGATCGGAATTAGTTGAAAAATCGGAAACATCGGTACCATTTTGTAAAAATGGCAGACATTTTGAGAAGTTCGGCACTACAAAAATTGAAGGGTTAACTATACGGTAAGTAATTCCTTGGTGCGCCACCGACACTTTGCAGAAACTTCGATTTTTGCACAGCGTACTTCCGACTTGACCCGTGTGCCGAATAACTCCGGTCGCCCGGACCGTCGCCGGTTGTCGCCGGTGTTATTCATATGGAAATCAAAAAGTCGTTTAACCCTTTATACATCTTCGGGAACAGAATTTCTCACTCTATCTACAGGGAAGATACGCATAATTTCGCGATCGGTTTCGGGTCGAAAGGTTGTCGCACAATGCAAATGGAGTATCTGCACGAAGACAGCGGTTCATCGAGTTTTTCCACATTTTCGCAAAAAAAAAAAAATCGTTGGAAAAATCGATTTTTTTCTTCAATAATTCGTCTATTGCAACGATTTTAAAATTTTCCACACAACATCGATTTTTGTCTTCGATAATTCGTCAATTACAACAATTTTGAAATTTGCAACACAAAATAACCTCCAAAAAGCTATTCGTTTTCGATAAAAATGTAAAGATGCTGTGTATTTTTTTTATTTATCAATAAATATTACAACAAATCGCAGCCGCTATTTCGTCGATTTCGGGAATTCGTGCGCTAAAAATATTCACGAATCACTGCCAAAAATGTATCTACAATTTTTAATCAAATTTAAAACAATAGCTGAGATTTGCTCTAAAAAAGGTTACAGCTTTTCCCATTACATCCGCAAATTTCATGCATCAAATTGGAGCTTTTCGCCAGAGATTTATTCGCGATAAGTAGTCCTGTGCATAGCAGCTGTATCCGACAGAAGATTGAGATAAAGACATTAGCATTTGCCTCGACGAAGGGAAAGCACACTAAACTTACGCCGAATGCACCCCCGTTAGATCGATTTTCTGAGCTGTGCTCACCAATGCTTTGCGGGGATAACGTAACACGCGACATACGGCAGTTTTCAATGTATGCCGACCGTGTAGCTTGCGAAAAAAATTTTACACTCAGCGGGAATCGAACCCGAGTCCCCCTGTTGCTGGTTGTATAGGATCAGCGCGATAACTACTGCACCCCCATTGCCGCTAAACATTTTTTGTTTTATCCATTCTTTTTCCGGAACACCAATACCGTCAAAATTGATGAGTTTTGACTCTATAATGAGTATTTTTCAATAATCTGTCTGTCCATTCAGTAAACTGTATTACGCGCACATAGTCACGTGTTCGTCTCTGCATCGGTAAACACGAAACCATTTTATCATCCGTGCGGAAAGTGTCGATTTCTTGAATTTCTCGGTGGGATTCGCGATGTATCAGCCAAAAAAATCAATTACTACAGAAACTGAATTAAGAAAAACCCTTAACCCATTCGTCACGTTCGCATTGGATATCGACGACGTTCGATCCGATTTTATGCTTTGAGACACGTCTATTCATAGAAACATCGAAGAGGAGCTCTTACCGCGGTATACATAGTACAATAGATTTACCAGAAACGCTATCGAAACTTGGGATTCATGAGGCTCTGTTGTTAGTCTTCCAGTGTAGCATTGACCCCACTGCCGCGATATATAGCTATGTATTGGGGGATTGTAATCGCGATGTTATACTACTGTCTTACAGTCTATAAGTTGGCCGTTACGTGGTCTGAAAATTAAACTGAAGAAAATGTATTATTTATTTCGTTATTTAATGGAATGTATTATTGATACCGATGATTACGCGACGTGACTAAGAAAACGGAGAATCTTTATACAGCCGGTGGTTGGGATTGTGTCATTGGATAAACATTTTCTACCCGATTTTCTTACAAAATGCTATTGAAATCGTTTATTCTCCAAGTTTTCCACGAATCAGATTTTTCACCCCGTCGGTAACTCAGCGACGACCAATTTCTCGGTCGATTCTGGATGCCAAATTCCTCTTGCGATGTAAATAAAGATTTTTGAAATTTTACATTAATAAATCGTAGTTTAGTCGTCACGACATAGTCGTTTTCCGAAAACATTTTTTTCGATTTTCAGCCATTGATATTCGATTTTTTTCGAAATTTCGTTAAGTTAAATTCGACAAAGTTGAATGTTTTAAATAATTCGCATATGCTGTTTAGTGGTATTTTTCCGAAAAAACTGCCAAAAAAAACCCTATAATGATTTTTTTCGATTTTGGAAATTGTTCGCGAAGTTTCATCGATTTTAAAAAGTTTACATAAAATTTCGGAAAAATCACGAAAAAAAAAAAAAAAATAATGTAATTCACACGTCCTTTTCAAAAATCTATTTATCCGAATTTCCCCGCGTCGTTCGAAGGCCAACGATCCTTACGTCTTATAAGCTCTCCAACCAATAGAAATAACGCCATCAGCAGTAAGAAACACTGTTGAGAATTCAGATCTTTTGACACAACTAGATGATCATAGTTTGGTCGATGGTATGTGTTTGCCTAATCAGCAAGTGACTTTATATTCGGATATCGTTGTTTGCTCAGCCGGAGGCGCGAGGTGACGCTGACAAAGGAGTCCATCAATGCATTTATGCATGACGCACGGATCGAGCAATAATATTTTTATTCTCCGCTGTGTGGTAAAAGAAACATTCTCGAGCAGCCGATAAAAGTTCTAAGGATCGTCGAAAAAAAAAAAAAAAAAAAAACCCGAGCGGATCCGTCGGTGTTGCGAATAGTAGATAGAAGAAATGAGGGGTCGAAAGGGAAACGAAACAAGAAAATTAAAAGTATCGTAGACAAAAAGACGAGACAAGACGCGGGAGCTCATTTGGTGTCTACCAATGAATGGGCATTCATTATGATGCCTCCCGGAGTAACAATCGGGTTCATTTTGTCTCTCTACTCGGGGTAACAATGGGGGCCACCAGTCAGTCGCTGCCTCGGATCCGCCATCTTGACTCTGCCGCGATGTTCTTTTGTCGTTTCATAAAGCAGCTTGGGAAAGAAAAAGACGCTGGAACGAGATCTCTACAAGTTGAAGAAGACTCCGAGAGAAAGACGAAAGACAAGGATGGTCCATAGAGAGGCTGAGAAGATGCGTAAGAGAAGACGGTAGCACGGCACAGTGAATCGACTCAACGTCGGGCGTCTCTTTCCGACTCTTTCTTGAACCGAACATCGCGCTTCGCGCTTCAAGATTCATCGAACAGTGTTGAGGCTCGCGTACACAATCACCACTACTAAGCCCCTCTATACTTTACACACGCTACTGTTATTCCCCTGTCCCGCTGGAGAAAAGAATCCGACGCAGCATGTGCCCACTGCCCACCAGAAGGAGGATTAACAAATCATAGTCGGAGAAGGACAAGGCGGAGTAGTCATGGGAGCAACAAGAGAGCAGGTGTACCGAAGAATCAGGCGTTCCTTTGCTCTTTAATTCGATTTCTCGGATCTCCAATTCCTTCGTAATATTCTATGGATTCATAACAAGAATCCAACTTAGGTCCGCTTATCTCTTATCGGTTATTGTCACCGCATGAAGCATCTCGACATAAGTTATCTTACTGGAAACTCCATTATATAAAATTGTTCATTGTGTTCCGAGGATAGGATTGCATTCGTCGATATTCCTGAATAGGCGGGGATGACGACGATGCGGCAAGAATTATAGTCACAACTACGAAATTTTGAATTATTTTGGAAATCGTAACTCGGGAGCGCGTAATGAATAATTATAAGTATAAATTCCGTTGAATGATTTCAGTGGCGATTATTAAAATAATATCGATAGTTTGGACCGCGAAAAGTGTGTCGTTTTTGGATTATTTCCTTCGATCTTTGTAACTTTTACCATTTTAATACGTAATTAAATAATTTTTTATCAATTTTCCGTGATAATATGCCGGTTGTGAAACTTCCTTTGGGAATCGGGTAGAAAAATCGATGTTTTGAAAAAAAAAAAAAAATTATGCTTTTTCGGAATTTTTTAAGCGGAAATCGATCATTAGACTACGAAAAGATGTAAATTCTAAAAATTATGATAAAAAAGTTCATAGGGGGTGGAAAATACCTTCCGAGGACCAAACAAAGGCCACCTGACGTCATTGTGGAAAAATACATGAAATCGGACGATTTTTGGCAGAAACGGCACTCAAAATCGCAGAATTTCGTCTATAATTTTTTTTTTTTAGTATTGTCGCCGTTAGTGAATAAACGTAATGAACAAATGTCAATAATTTTACAAAATGCTTTACGGCAACGAGCTTTCTTATTTTTTTGTAAGAATTCGATCGGATTTACGACGGGACCGTCGGAGTCTATCCGAAGGACAACCCTCGATTCTTTCTTGAATTTAATTGAGGGGAGATGGGATAGTCCTTTTCCAATTTATATCGCTGTAGACATCTAAATTGGTATTTGAACGCTTGTTTCTGACGGCCCTCGCAGCAAGCAATTATAAAATGCTATCGCGAGTCCAGACAGTCAATATCGCGAACATCGCAGCTTTCGACTCTACAGATAATTGGCATCAATGAAAATGAGGCGATCTTTATGATCCATCTTGTTGGGGGGTTTTAAGTCACTAAATATCGTGTCTCATCACATCAAACCGGCAAATTGTTGGATGTTAGGTGCGACCGGATATGAACATTTTTTAAAATTGTTGCGACCGATTATCGTCAATTTTCACTTTCTTCCCGCTACGGCTTTGAAGGAATCGTTCCTTTTAGACGATAGGAAAAAAAAAATTTTTTTTTGTTATACTTTTTTCATAATTGTGACATTCTTGATAATTAGTTAGAAAAATGAATATTTTACGCGAATTTCGATATTTTTTCGAAATGTGATTTTTGGACTTTTCGTCACATTCTGCATACGTTACATGACAATAAGTGACCATTTTTTTTTTTTTTTATAATTACGAGATTTGTAATACAAAATTTGTTTTGACCGTTTTGAAATCACTGAAACACATATCAACGAGAATATCTATTCAACACATTCATAATACGACATACGACGATAGGAGCCCTGTAAACACGTGGATTACTGTTGTGATAGTGGAGAGCTGTGTTTATATTCTTACAAAGCACCATACGGTCGCTATTTTGCAATTATTCGAGCTCTGGTTATACGAGTGCCTCTGTATTATGTGGTACGCACCGCAGTCTACACTGGCGGGTCACGAGGGATTTAGGCTGAACTCTGACGACACAAATGGTAGCAGACAGAGACAGACAAACATTCCTAACATTGGTGACAATATCCCTCAAGAGAACGGCGAACATTTTCACTATACGTAATACGCAGACGTTGCAAGGCGTCTCTAATGTAAATGACAATATCGAGTGCAGTGTGCATATAACGATCTCGTGGATATGAGAGGATCCCGAGTGACTTGGTACGGAAGCTGAAGAACGCTGTTCATGGACGAGGTGCTTGCGTAAAAGATGTCAGGAGAAAGGCGATGGATAAAAACGCATAAGAAAGAAAGGATTTATGACTATGCAGCTTCCGACTTACCGTTTACATATACTTCCCTGTCATCTGCATGAAAAGTACGATGACAACAATTGGCTCGAGGGATTAGAGGGTGGGAATTAAGATTGAAGCAAAAGCTGAACCAACGAAAACGTAGAGCTCTGCAATCACTACTTTGTAGTAATTATGTAATGTTTAATGCTCCCAAAATTCCGTATACATTGGTAAGAAGTTTATTTATAGTACAATTACAGTACATTTACGGTAGAAATATGAATTTCGTTTCGTTTTTCAAAAACAATACAAATTTACCAAAAATAACGCGACATTACGATTTATTGAAGGTTTATTAGTTATTTATTGATTTTGCTATAATTTTACAGATTTTCAGGATTATGATTTTGATAATTTTTAGGATCGCAGTGTAGCTACATAACCTCAATTTCGCAACGGCATGGTGGTCAACAGATCGTCACGTTAATTTAAAAAAAAATTAACCTCAATTGCTATTCGATGCAAAATTTTTTTTTTATTGATTTTCGTAAAATTACCTTTTATTAGTGTTTACGATCAAGACGCGTACCAAATTCTGTTTGCATAGACCATAAATACTGTCTTTGCTTGAATGAGAAAAAAAGTCGCCTTTCGCAACATAAGAAAATGTCGACAATCTGTAAGATGGGTGTCTCAGTCATTATCAATATTCCGGTATTGATCAATCGTGTGCTTTGCGTATAGATTTTTAGTACAATCGAAGTGCACATTTACGATTACTGGTACATTAACGATGACGAAGACATTCATCTTAATTCCTGATTGCTGCTACTGCTAAAACAGCGATTTCAGATCTGTCGGGAAATATTGAATGGTTTATTGAAGGACATGTTGATAGATATATATATTAATTCGCCGTCAATGGAGGGTCGTTGTGTGATGTGAAAATCATAAGGCGATATTTCTACGGTGGGTGCTGATAAATCGTATAAAAGACTACTGGATTGAAATGATGTGCGTAAGCGATGAGGGGCTGACTATGATGGGATCCGGGAAACAGATAGTCTTCGCCGACGTGAAGAGAATCGTTGGTTGTACGTGGCTGGGGGCTGCTAAGAGGGCGCCAGCAGAGATTGTGGTTAAGTATGAAGTTAAGGGTGGGATTGAGGACGGGGTTAAGTGTTAGGGTGATGGGGAGCGAATTCACGAGTCTTGTAGTCCATAGTCTATACATATAAACATGTGTAGGGGAGACGGATGTCGAATGCGCTTGGGAGGTAATGATCCACATTGGCAGTGCCGATACTCTGTGAGTTGAACATGAAATTCGATCACAACAGAAGTTTCGAACATTAGGAATGTTTATTAATGTTTAAGACTTCGAAAAAAATGATCAATTAATGTTTCGTCTCCTAAAAAATCCAAGAAGAATATAAAGACAATGATACGGATGCTATACATATCGAGTTGCGCGGTAAACTCAAAACGAGGCGCGCAGCGCCGCAACTTGTAAACGTTGGCATATTTTTATGCAGAATTTCCTCAAACACTCTAAAGCGTTTGTGCTATTTTTACCGACTCCGGTATTGCTGAGGACTCGCGTTGTTATTGTATGCATTAATCGTATACTTCTTGTCCTGTCGTTTCAGCGCGAGATGGCGTGATGCGTTCGTTGTACTATGCTATGCATTTCTGCCTTTTCTTTCATTTATCGATCGCGGTCGATAAGTTGGTAACGAATTTTCGTTGTATTACATTTCATCGTTAACCGAGCTAATGATGCATCAGAGTTCACGATAGGGACTTCCTGTAAGCACTGCTTACATTCGTGTCGATTGTTATCCATCGATCTCATAGGGGTTGAAGCGCATGCGCACTAATCGGCATTACTTCAAGAAAATCATTCGTCTATTTAAGTTTCGAGATGCCGCATGAAATTCCTACAATAAATGGTTCACGATCGTAACTTTCTCGGAGTACTTGAATTACTAAAGGTGTAAACGTGTCGAGATTCCACCCCATTTCCCTGCATCGTCCACTGTTTGCACACAGCGGATTATGCCTTTCATCTACGTCTCGGACACCACCCATTATGCCGCGACTAATCTTTTCCCAGAGCCGTGTCTCGCGTGTTCACATAACGAGAACGTTTAAGAATCAGAATAAAAAGTAATTACATTCTCATCATTACGAAAATATATATTCCTCGGAGCAAATCACGATGAGTACATGAAGGATGGAGGCGTCGCCAATAAAATTGCATAGAAAATGCCGACTTTCCTAAACAATTACGCGTTGATTAATTGATTCGGACTGACATTGTGAAACCGATAGGGTTTTTTTTTTTTTTTTTTTTATTCCACGTCGCCAGGGGGAACTGGGGTGCGCCGGAATTGGACGGAAACAAAAAGAATAACGGAATAGCCAGTGGAAGGAGGGATGAAAAATCCGAACGTACGTCGAAGCGATGACAATGAACATTTCGGTAGAAGTCGAACGGGTGAACAGGGACCCTATGCGCGGGGGTGCGGGTTAAGCGAGGGACGCGAGCTCTGAATTCGAAGAGAACCGTCCACCGTGTCTAAAAGCCACTCCGTTCGCTGGTAGAGCAAACGGCCCCGCAGCTCTACCAGCGTAAAGTCTCGAAGTCATGTTTTCCCGTTTCATCTCGCCTGTCCTCCCCCCCCCCCCTCCCCCTTCAACCCCCTCACCCCCGTTCTTCTCTTTGCAGAAAGAGGGGAGCGCACTCGTGGCGCGACATAATGTGTATATTATGTTAACAAATAAGTGGTCGCTGTAATAAAAGAGCGCTATAATGTATGCGCGATGTCTCGAACAATATTCCTTCAGCTCAGTGATATAATGGTGCGTATAAATAATACTTCCCTTAGCTCGACGAGGTAGCGTAGCAGTTCGAGTCGACTGCTGCTGCTACTCGCGGGAGAGCGACGAGAGATCGGTCATGGCAACAGTAAGGGGTGAAAGACGTCTGCACCCCCGTACTACGGCGCGCGGAGCACAAGCGCACTGACGATGGGGTGCGAGAGGGACGGCCCAGTATCAAGTATAGCAGGGCGCGCTGAAATATGTACAAACTTGCGGCTTCTTGTTATGAGCGGTGATAAATTACACCGGGGGATCCATTATAAGTATGCCGCGTTATATGTACAACGACTTGTATTATACACATGTTAAGTTATATCTATACTTCGCGAAAAATCGTTCACGACATTCCGCTGGAAAGAAGGCTATTGTAACACTGTCTCTTCTACCAATTGTTTGTTTTATTTATTTTTTATGCAAAAAAAATTGAATTTTGACAATTATTTATCAGTTTTAAGTCATTTTTATTTATTTTTACGGTTTATCTGATGCGAGGAAATTAATCAACGCGACATTGATTGAATGGTGGTATGTTGGTAAAACAGATGTTAGTTAAGAAGTATTGAACGTTGATATACTCCGTTAAGCGCTAAAGCTTACGCATCCTACAAAAAATAACATTACAGTTTTTATTACCGACCGAGGTATGTCATATGCTCTTAAATGTCAGTCGGTGATATTAAGTGGACATTTTTTAATGGTAATTAATGATAGTTTCTCAAATTAATTACTCAAAAACATCGCGATGTATTGCTTGCGAAATGATTTGGTGGACTTTTTATCTGCCGATAAAGTAGATTCGAGAAACTTAACCATCGCGAAGAACAGATCTGTTGCACGGAAAATCGTTTCGGGTTTTTCAAGGTTTTTCGGTTTATCTCATACTGATTGTAACTTACACGTGGTATATGTAGGTATTAATGTATATATTGCATAATAGATCGCAGCAGGCGGAGGGAAGGCTAATAAATTGTGCGTAATGGATGTCGGGAATAGAAGAGCGGTTAAGTGGAGCACGATGGGTGTACTATCGGTTATAAATTAAGGTCGTAAAGATGTCTGTAGTCTTGTAGAAAACGGGGTGAAAATGGGTCTGACTCGTACCTACGGTTGCCCCCGGCGCGACACGTATTCTTTTGTTCCGTTGAATTTATAGCTTCCGGTGAATTTTCCCCGTGCATTCGGCGACGCTACCGCGACATTGAGATCTTCATTCGGAATATCTCGTACGTACAGCTATATATTGTTCATCGACTGGGTGTATCATGTGACAATGTTACGGGTATTGGTAATAAATAAAGATGCGTAGCCGTTAGACATTTCCGGTACGATTCGCCGACCCGTTCGATACCCAACGAAAAAAACTTATTTTCTTTCGTTCGTATTCATGGATATCAACTCCGTATTTTATTTACCGAACCATTCATTCCCATCGTTGAACTATAAACTACCCATACGTTTCGCCAAATTGCAATGGTATATTCATAGGGAGGGGAAAAAAAAAGTTCCCTGAATGATAACGTATAACTCCTTTACGCGATTGTAATAGTTCGATCGTATATACATATGTTAGGCAATTCTTTTGGAAGAAAAGAAAAAGGGTTCTTTCTTTCGATTTTTTTCGAAAAAAAAATCGTAATTTGCTTAGAAATGGTCAATAGTTCGCAGTGCCAACACTAACACATCGCGGCGCGCGGCGCACGATGCATCGCATCACATCGCAATGCGTTTAATTTGCGTGAAATTCTGTATATGTGACACACTTGTTATCAAATCATAGAATGGAATATATGTTTCATTTGTGTGCCGAAAAAAAATGGCTACCGAAGGCGGGAATACGAAAAAAATTGTACGGAAAAATGGTTATCCGTAACGCATTCCGGGAATCCGTATTCGATCTGAAACTGATTTGCGCGACGATCGAGAAACCGTAACGTGGATGTTATTCGACACGTGACCATTCATGCGCTCTTACCAATGCACAGGACATCCTTACAATCTGCTCGTTACGGAATAATCTCTCACACGACACGATCGCGTATACCTCGCAGATCGCTGGCTGTGTACGATGCTAACAAGAAAACTCCTATGGGATCCTCCGTCCTCCGCGCGGGACTACTCTCTAATATTTAATTGGCGAACTTATACACGTCAAAGAGTGGGCGCCGCGCCGATCGTAAAGAGGAAAGAACAAGAAAAAATGTTAAAAAATTAAAGTCACTTACTGCACCGAAAATTTAAACGACAATAGCAATTAAAGCGATACATCGATCCACAGACCTTTTTTTTCGCGATCTTTGGAAATTCAAAGTATTGGGAATATGTATATATATTTATTTGTGTAATCAACAACCAAAAATGAAATTAAATTTTTTTCAGTCAACATGAGCAAAAATTTAAATCGAAACTTTAAGGTATTTTAATTTAAAAAATTAATTTTTCGACGACGGCGAAGAATTCACCGCACTGGGAAACTGCACGATAAAATATATTTTGAATTATATAAAATATACCCAGAAAAACATTTAAGAAGGTCGTTGACAATCCGATTTTTTAAGGACAGGTGAAAAAGTAAACAAAATTTATAAATTTCGAAAAAAAATTTTAGTTTTAATAAATTCTACAAATATTATATTGCATTCGGAAAATTGTGGAAACAACGAGCGATTTTTCGAAAGATTACGAAAAAATCGCTATTCTTATAAAATTGGTGAAGTTTTTATCTACAAAACTTCCTGAAAAAGAATCAATTATTTTTTTACATAAAATCGAAATTTTTTAGACATCGAATTATTCGCGACGCTTTTTCGGTCACGATTTCCGGTATTAGAATAGATTTAGATTAACTCTGATTTTCTTATAGAATAGTTGCCCAGTTATTCGGAATAAAAGTTTCCGACGCGACAAGCAGTCTCGCGTAAGCGGAAGTAACCGGAACACCCCAATCACCCCTTTTCCCTTTGAAATGGCCGCTGGCATCGCGTAAGTTCCGCGACCGCATTACGACATTGACATTCATATTTTCCTCAAACTGTCTATTGAATTGTCTATTGCGTAACGCCGAACCCTTCGCAAAGTTATATCATCACAATTACCGAATGATGAACTTCACCCCGGCAATTTTTTTTACCCCTTGTAAGACCGATTAATGCCTCATATGTGGCAAATCCGTCGTCCACGGCGCATCGGCGATCGAGTCGACCGCTGCAGTGGTTCGTCGCGTAGATGAATGAGTTGCCGAACCCAAACCGGTCACTCCGCAGTCTGCGGCATTCTGACAGTTTCCACTTTCCTAATGTATACACTAAACTTCTAAGGGTACATCTACCTGCCGATGAATCCGGTAGATTCGTGGCGGCGATACCCTTCAGTCGAACCGATGCTTCCAAAATCAGAGAACTAAACACGTTATTCACGTCCCATCATTACGCAAAAACTGCAACTTTCTCTCTCAAATTTGTTGAACTCTCATTTTCATCCGTCGTAAAAAAAAAAAAAATCGTTCTTCCGGCGATCGTAAATATATTTCATCAAATAATTTTTAATTTTTTTTTTCCACGATTTCCGGTACATGTAACATTCAAGGAAAAAAATCACGAACATCGAAAATACCAATTTTCATATACTTACGATTTTTTTATGCCAAAAAATCTAAAAATTTGCTGAAGAGCTGCCATCCTATAGATACTTTACTTACAATCACCATAAATCGTTAAGTGATTACGATTTTTGCACCGAAACTTCCCCGAGAAATGATTCGCCATTTTTCCATAAAAGGGGTTGAAAATCAAATGATCGGAGATCTTCAAAAGGTTAATAGAATTTCCAATCTAAAATCAAAATAATAATAACCCCGCGAAAAAATCGGAACATATATTCCCGAGAAGACACATTTACATTTCCCACCGTCGATGTGAATCCTTCTCGTTGCATCAGCAGCTCGTTGGCGAACCCACTTTTTACCCTTAGCGAGAACTCGACTAACACTAATTGAATTCGTACGGAGTGTTTATCTATTTTTTCTTGCATTCAATACTCCGAATATGAATGCACTCAGGAATAATTGACTGTCGATGTCAATGCTGAGACCGCGGGCGTTAAGGAGAGTTAAAGGAACGGGGATAGGGTAGGAGGGGTGAGTTTACGAACGATGCTTTTAACGGGGCACGTCGTCGTTGACGGTAAGGATGTTGGGGACGTGCGCGACGACGACAGCGACGTGGGTATATGTATGTACACATGCACCGGCAGATTGCGGATATAGTACACAGCGGGCACGTCCCGCAGCCATAGTCCACGACGACGAGCGCCTTCTATATTCACAAAAGCGCCGCGCACCACGCCAAATGAAAAGGTGTAGCTTGAAATCGAGCCAATATTTATGTAGCAAAATCATTTCGCCCGCGGTGAAAGTCTCGCCTGCTGCTGCTCCTCCGTTTCAAAAGATAAACAAGTAAAAAAAAAAAAAAAAAAAAAAAAATTTAGGGAGAGAGAAGCGTATTATGAAAACGACAAAGGCGAAAGCTCCCATTGAAAGTAGTCCAGTTCTCTGTTCGCGAGGGGGGCTTCTGCTGCTGTTGCACGGGGGGTGAGTGCGAGGAAAATATGGTTTGTGACACTGCTGCTTGATGCCGATCGTGATAGTGATGGTGAGGCGCAGTTGACGGTCTGGTAGAGGAGGTCGCTTTCGATCGCGATGGTGACGGCGATGGTGGTTGTGGTGGTGGTGGTGGTGGTGGCGGTGACGAAGCCGCCGCTGGGGATGCACAATGGCCCGTTTAAATTAAATTTAAAGTGTTATCCCCCTGCGGCATATAGGTTAGGCATTGTAAAGCAGACGGTCTGAACGTCGCCTGAGAATTCGAAGGGGAATCCTTAAGGGTCCCTATCGAAAACCGAAGGCCTCGAAGCCTGCGGATCATCAAACTATCTGCTTAAGTTGTGTCGACCATTTGCTTCCACGTCTCTCTTAATTTTATAACATAACGATCATTTGACGATTTACCGACGGTCGGTAATGATAGCGAACCAATGCATTGTAGAGTCGATCGACATATTTATAAAAAGTTTCTTTTTATAAATCGCAACTCGAGAATCAGAAATCGGCAGATCGATCGTTATCAAGAGATTTGGTAAAATCTCGAGACAAATCGGTTGATCGTTAGTATCGATCGAGTGCGTCTTTCCGCGATCTAACGATATCCGATTGCGCGTGAAAAAAATCGGTAGATCTCTTCGATTCCTCCGCAATCGTTAATGACGTTGTCTCACAAGGTGAGAAAAAAAAATCTGTTTAATTACGATTGGTTCGGCGCAGAACCGTACAACACTTTATTTCCAATTCGTAAGTGTTTTGACATTACGATTACTGCGATAAATCGACACTATCGAGTAATAGTACTGTGAGGTGTGCAATGGCATCAAAGGCGCGTTAATGGCGACGAAAATCGGCCGGCAATCGGTATGATCGGTTCTCTTTTCCATCGAGTGTAGTGACTCTAGACGGTGGTATTTGTACAAAATCGCGGAGAGGTAAGTCGAAAGATACACATTTTTTGTGCGTAAACTGAACGATATCAACGTGTGCATTTCAACACGTGCGAAGGATAGGACCTGCAGCTGAGGTGCCGACGAGGCTCTGTCAATGACAGTACAATCGAGAGTGGAGTCATCCAAAGAAGGGTAGGAATAAGGTCGGGAATGGAATCGAGAAAGGAAGGAAGGAAGGAAGGGCTCAAAATTTAGGAAGGGGTTATAAGGCAAGCGGATGAGGAGTACAGAGCTGCGCTGAAGAAACGAAGCACCATGAAGGGGCTGAGTGACACGGCATCATGGGGGCGTTAAGCGGGAGCAAGGAAGAGGCAAGGAGGGAGGGCGTAGTCGGCGCATAGGGAGTGACGGCGATTGAGGAGGGAAAGAGGTTCCAGAGCGCAGAGGCAATGCGAAGGTGGTGGCTGCGGGGCGCAGGGGAGGCGACAACTAGAAGAGGGGATAGAAGTTTCAAATGGGATGGCACTGCGAAACGGTTTAGGAACGGAACTACGGGTAGAGTTCAATTCGTTTTAACAACGTTTCCCCTTTTACCTTTACTTTGCGTCTTTAAATAAGCTAATGTTGCGATCTTTGACTTCGAAGCTTAAATATTAAACTCGTAAGATAAGCAAGTAGCTTCGTCCAAAGTTGCAGCACGATTACCGCGTAACTGGTTAATCGCGATACCGATTTTAATTACGAAACAGCGGCAAGCATCATGTCAGACGCGCGATAACCTTATCGCAGTTTCGTCAAAAGATTCTCCGCGTAAAGAAATGCAAATTTGATTTGCATATCGTTTCTTCAGTTTTCATTTTTCGTAAAATAAACAATTTGATGATATTTACTAAATGCATGAAATACCACAATAAACGTTCTTGCGTTTCGCTTGCGTAGTTCTTGAAGCACTAAAACTATGTGCTGTTTCGCTATTATCGCGCGCGTTATATATTTAACTGAATGGAACATATGGGGAAGATAAATTTGCCGAAATAATAAGTTCGTCTGTTCCGTATCGTGCAAACAGCTACTCGAGCACTACGAGTGTCTATCATTCAACCGCTGCTGTCGCTTTATCCTCGAACAATGGAGACGTATTAAACTAACAGAGCTTCAGAAATTGACACAAGTGGTGTTGCTGCATCGGAGCGGTCGGCTTTATCGGTAACAGCACATTTCCAGTGTCTATTTCTAAGGGGGCGAGTAGGCGCACGTGAATTCGAGACGGGTGCATAATGAGGTCAGTGCACTTTAGTAAACGCTTATTGCCGCAGGTGCAATTTACTTTGTTTAACGGTGTAACCCGTCTATACGTCATTTCCTGCGGTCCGAGTTCATGATTATCCGCACCCCGGCGCACCCCCCTTCCTTCCCCTCTCCCGTCATATGCACATTCTATCTTATCGAACGTACGGATATTGCTAATCCACTATTCACCTTTTTTCCAAAATGCAAAAAAGAATAAAAGTTTCCGTTCTTTGAAAACATAAACGGAATGGTTGCGGCAAATAACCCGAAAAAATTCCGCAGCTGATAATTTCGCGAGCCGTAAAAGTCCGAATATGAATAGATGCTAATGTCGTTTCGGTAAATACGTCTATAACATCGAAAAAGGGGGAAAATCGCGGGACTTCAATGTAACGCGTAACTTTTACATCTTTTACAGTCGACAATTAAAAATTGTAACGCGAGCAAAAAGCGCCCTCTGCACAACAGTCCCCGCAGACCCAATTCGTCACGCGTTTCATAGCCTCTCGCCGACCCTTCCGAAGCGTAAAAGACACCCCTTTGAAAGTGATCCGAAGGTGAAATTATGAATTTCTTTATAGAATGTTTCGTCTATGAGATACTAAAAATGAAGTATAAAACAGAGGACTGCGGTTGCGAGAATTCTTTCAACTGAGTTACGTATTCGGAAATCTTAACCTCAAAATGCCGATACGAGGCTATGAAGCGACTTTACCCGCGCAATTACGACTCCATATTTACCCCAAAAATTCCGATGACCCCGATAACCCCGATTTATGAAGCAACAGGATTAAAAAAAAAAAAATATTCCGATAGATCGCATAAATCGATTTTTTGTAAATCTGTAGCACTTTAGCGATGTATATCCGAAAATCAAGATGGCAGTCCATTTATTCAATAAAGCACCGAATATAGATGTTTTTCTTCGAATTCCTCGATTCAATATCGTATAATTTATGTTTTGAGACAATAGTATAATAAGGGATGATCGCTATATCATGAGATTGTTATGAACGAAAATAACTAGGAATCTAATTGTGTTGATAATGCCGCGCAATCGGAGGTCGGCAACTGAGACGCCGACAGAAATTCACCCAGTATTCAAGAATGGTTGTGATTGCGGTTGCGAAAGCAACTTGAGCTCATTCTGCGATGGGGCAGAAGTGTCTACTACCGGTGCGACGCGTACAACATGTAATAATACGACAACGTTGCCAAATGCGAGGATTCGAAGCTTTTGAATATGTGGGCGGCACAGGGTGTGCTACTGGCATGTATGGAAATGAACGAGTAGAGTAGATCCAGGCACCTCGAAGTTTAGGTGACTCGGGTAGGGAGAGAGAGCATAGTACCGCCTGTAACTCTCTTCCGTCTTCTAGAAACGTTTCAACATAGCGTAATGCATACGTGTGCACGTGTGTGCAACACACGACGTGTGCGGATGATGTAGCGTGCCCCTTGCTGCGCGTACCGCAAGCTGTACGCGAACACGCTGTTATATTCGAATAGGTGAACCGAGCAACTTGCACATATGTATATATACATATATATGTGTACAATTTTGTTTGTTGCGCGCGTATTGAAGCGCCGCACGCATGTGAACGTCCGGGCCGTTTGGGGTGGGTACTCCGGTACGTACGTCTATACATTTGAGAATTGTATTTGCCATTCGTGTCTGAACAAATACTGGCCCTGCCACATGCGACAGATCCGGCACAACTCGACGGCAATACAACATGCAAACACGTATTTTCTAAGCATTCCCTGTACTACTGCGAACTGTCGAGAACTCTACGTCACGAAAAAAAAAAAAAAAACGAATGTTGAAATATATAATGTCTATTTTGAAAACAGTGCAGTAGGGCGGTTTGTTGGCGCAATCAGCAGTCGGTAAGGTAGGGATTGTAAGTACAGTAGAACACCGATTAACCGGGTTTTCGGGAACGAAGAACTCACGGCTAATCGGAATTCCGGGTCATCCAATCTGAATGACAATATGGCGGATAACTGTACTTTAAGTAGTCGCAATTATGATTTGGTACAACTTTAACTCGATTGACGATTAGTTTAGCCGAAGATTTGGTTTTTTTTTTACTTTGAGTTAATTAATGGCGTTTTTTCAAGTGTTCAGTGACTGTTTTGGGTTTTGAACTTTCGTAGCGTGCGGAAAAAAAAATTTGGAAAACGCGAGGTTAATCCGCTTCTTAGTTAACCAAAAACATGTTAATCGGTGTTCTACTGTACATTCGCCTTTTAAACGATAATTGTTTTAATGTCAATATTAAAATGATACTATTTCCGCAATCACAGTAGAAAATTTGAGGTTATAATTTTGGAACGTATTTCGAAATTATGTATATTTGCTGTTTGCTGATGGGTGAACGGAATGCTATATCTACAGCGGAAATCAGTAATGAAATTGATGTAAATAGTCCTGAATGTCGATATGTGGACATCCAATATCGTGTATTTCTCTAAATTCTGAACTTCGTATTCGTAAAATATGGTCTTTAGGCGCTGAAACATCGAAATGAACAGCGTCTGCTATAAGCATTGCATTAGCAAATATTTCATTCAAAATACGGTATTTACAGTCTTTTGGATTTGTATAACATAACGTTCCATGTTTTTAACTTACTACGATAGATTCGCGTATTACATCGATTTGGTGCGTCAATAAAAAAATGTCTACAGCATCATAAATCTTTTGAGTTGTACGCTATTCGTTAGATGGGCCATTCAAAAAAAAGGGAAGCGTTCGAAAAATGTAGATGCATCGTACAGGAACCCTTATTGTGCGTTCAAAAAACAAGATTTGGACGACAAAGCAGGGAGTGGCCCGCCAGATTCGAGTCAACCGCGCGCTCATCCACCCTTCCGCTCCCTTTCCATCCATTACCAAGTACTTGGCTTCACCCTCCCTCTTACCACGGAGGTGAGCAACGATTCAGTATTTCATGGCTGGCAGCATATTGCTTGCTACGTTAACATAGTCATATTCCTTGCGGGCTTTACGCTAATGGAGTTTGTAGTCACTCGCTGCCACGTGCCCGAGTGGCAGTACTCAGATTTTTACTAGAAAAATGCTAAGGGAATCAAGTAGCTCCATAGCGTACCAACGTCTCTTTGCCGAGAGACGCATTTTTTCCGCACAAAGAACAAACGGCTAATCATCACTGTCTAATCGGTTGTATGAATACGAGACACAATCTTCCGAAAATGATCAATACGAAACGAATTGATTGATTGTAGGGTAGAGGTACCGTTTTTGGTCACTTTAGGTCCGAGTTCATATATTTCATTTGGCGAATTTATATGCGAACTTTTGAAGAATCAATATGCGGTTTTGAATGAAAAATTATTCGAGGAGTATAATAATAAAAATGGTCATAAATGGTACAATGGCCACTAAGGGTACTTCTACCCTATGTCACCATTTTCTGCAACATTCGAATACATCGATACTAAGATCGCCGAAACCCTTAAAATTTGAGGGTTAATTTTCTATCAATTTTTATTGATGTCAAAATGCTCTGTGAGTTAAACTCCGAAAAAAGGGGTTAACCCTAACGTAACATACGTTAAACTGAAAAAAGATCGATACAACTGCATTTTTAGCCTTCATTACGAAACAAAATGATTTAATTTCGTTATCGCATTTACATTATTGCTTATTATCAATAATCTGATAAATGTTGATTGGGTTTTGATGGGTTTTACACTCCACTGTCAGTGTTCTCGTTACGCATCGGAAATGTATTCAATTACGAGAGTTATACACGCCATCGGTAAATTTAGAGACCGATATATGCTACAGATGTGTTCATACGTGGAAAGTATACATTTTTAGTGATTGATTTAACACGATACGAGTTATTGTTTGATGATTTCGTCGTATATATGGCCTGTAAAGTTATCAGAGAAAGCGGCGTTTGAACGACTCCTGCGCGAGTGCGACAATAAAATACGTCGAGAGATCTTTTGATAAGTGGAACGATTGATTCCGGCTTTGTGAGCAATAAGAATCCACACCCACGCGTCGTCATGTCACTCGTTACGTACGCAGAACGCGCGTGTGGATGCTGCTCCTGGGCACACATGGAACTTTAATAAAAGGAAATTTCTAATCAGAAATCTACATGTTCGACATAAAAAATGTATAGTCTGATGTCAGTGCCACACCTATATTTCTTCGCTGCGGTCAATGATATCGTGTAAAATGGACCGCTGAGATGCTGCGATATATATATCATAAAAATAAGAATGATATCTAACAGCGTAATTAAACTTACAATCGAAAATCGAAACCTATACCGATCGCGCATCAAAGTCGAAATAAATAATTCTCTAGACGCCAACGTTGTTTAACAATAACTGCAAATTTCAGTGAAATTATTGCGAATTGCCATCTCAAACGAGAATAAATATGGTTTCCTACTATGAATAACATATTTTACGATAAAAATAACAATTTTGATAAGATTTACGAGCGACTCGATAAAAAATCGAGATAAGTACATTTTTTTCGACATTACCGACTATCGGTCTATGCGATGTTTTGAGAAACGATGTGTACTGATTATTCGCAAAAAATTGTTTACGAATCTCGAAGTTGTCGAATTTTAAAAGAAAATGAGGTAAAAGTTGAAAATCTAATGAATGAGCGATTGAAAAATCGCACTGCTTCTCAAGATTTTGGGATCATTAAAAATTGATAGAAATTTCGCCAAATTTAAAAAAAAATTGTATTTTCAAATTGCAAAGTACGTCCTTTGTATTCAACTTCGCGTATTCGAACGCTCCGCGAACTTACTGTCGAAACATCGCTATTCAGAAAAGCATATTTTCAAAACACGATGTTTAATATTGTAAACTGTTCTCACGATATATGATAATAATTTATGCTTCCATTATACGGGGAATAATAGGGAAATTCAAAACGATGATTTTAACGCTACACGAGAGGTCCACAATGTGGCGATACAAAATAAGCTGCCGCCACTGGTTGGTAACGGCGCATTTGTATCGACAACCATTAACCTATTGTCCCCCAACTGTGTGCAACACTCAATTTTTCACGCTATTGATACGAGGAAAATAATGTCGCGCCTCAGTTTCGTCCAATTGTTGAACGTTCTAAACTGTGAATACACCACTACACCGCCAGGTGTACTTCGATAAACGCGTGATACGACACTCGGCCCTTTCATCCATCAAAATCCATGGGCAGTCGACATATTTCAATGGAAACTTCAAATTGCACGTTATATTAGTAGGCATACAAATTACGTTTACTTATACATTAGAAACTTTCATTATCTTGTCACGCTACGTAATTTTATTGGATATCCCGTGGAACATTATCAGGACGAAAGTAAAATAAAATTTACAGTAAAAAAAAAAAAAAAAATTTTGAAAAAAATCGCGATCTTTCAAACGATTAATCTGCTAAAAGTTGTAAATAATTCAGCAGCCTATGAAAAAGTGTTTGAAATTTTTTTCGTCGCGATTTATGCAAAATGTTGATATTGCTTTTTATTGATTCTAATTCTTCTTATAATTTTATTAATAATCTATGTGAGATATTTATTAACCGTTTATTTTTCATTAATTTATTTTCATTTTTTTTTTTTCAGTGAATGTGTAATAATAATTTATAGTAGCGATTCCATTTTTCCGAAGAATGTAAACTGCTGCACTATTGGTTACACTGTTACTAATTAGTATATGCGATGTTCATTCATAGCGCGAAGGTATAATGGTTCGTATGGCGGACAATATAGGTTGATAATGGCATTACGTCGACGTTAACATCCATATCGTGGATACAAGCTTCGTACGTCCACCCCATGAGCAAAACGGCTGGATGATAAATGTTGCCGTTGAGCCGGAATGCGATACATCAATACAGCAAGAGTAAGCGGGAGTCCCGGGATTGCTGGCTGAGGGCGCCATTGATAAAAATAAATATCACGCGACCCAGTAGAGCGAACTAAATGCCACTAAACGGGGGAAACTGGGGTAAAACATACGTTTCCGCTTTCCCATAATAGATCATAAGCGTGACTCGCGCGCTCCTCGACTACCAAACAGCGCGTCCATTGTCCTCCCAATTGTGTACTTATAACGAATGGTTATTCATCCCCCTTCCGCAGGGTGCCGTGTGATTCTGTGAGATGTTTTGATTTTCACCAATTTTTACGCAACTCGAATTTTTTTTTACGAAAAAAAAAAAAAAAAAAAATGAAATGCCGGAATGCGAATACCATAAGTCTCACGAGCGTCCGACTTGTTTCCATTGTCGGAGGTGTTTACGTTAAAAAGTAGAAATGCAGACTAAGAAATCGATGGTTCCCGGAAGCTGTGTGCTGCCGCGCGTATGGGATGTCTGCGGAGCGTAATAGCACATCGGCGTCCACTAGTCGATTGTAAGCGCCAGGTACATACCGGGTGCATTCCGACGACAAGCCATCGATTCTCATGCCATTGTACATTTTACCGCGCGAACTATATTCCCCCAAAGGCTATTCTTCTGTCACCGTAAATTTATTTGACGCGTAAAGAAAAATTGTTTTGCGTCTAAAATAATGTACGAAAAAAAAAAATCGTTCGAAAACATTTCGATCGAAAAAACAACGAAAAGAAAATTTTTTTTTTCGAATGTTCTTCTTTACCGACATTTACCGACGGAATCGGATTCGTAAACTATCCGATTTAAACGTTAAATAAAATGCGTCAATTTTTCTCGAACTCGCGATGTAGTTTATCGAAGTAAAGACGAAAAAAAAGGATATCCGTTGCTTTGGTTCGTTCCTCCGAAGAAACAATATTCTAATGCCGGTTGTCGTATATCTATTAAAAAAAAAACATCGTACGCGCGAACTTGTTTTACAACCTTCTTTTCAGAAGTTTAAAAACAAATGTATAAACACGATATAATATAGTAATAATACAGAATATAATACAATAGAACGGTTTTCCGAGTAACGATAATAACGTTGCAGTGAATACGAAACGAACACGATGTCAATACATTCAACGCGCCCATTAACGCGTTCGGGGTACATTGTTGTTGTCCTCAATGCAGTCCACTGAGAGCTTTTCTTTTCATTCATATCAATGCATGTAGAATGCCATGGGTGAGCAGACTCTCAAATGCATTCATAGAGGGCCTCTAGTCGGTATTAAACGATACGATGATATATTTAACGACCGTTGTAATTAAAAAAAATAATTGTCCCGTGACAAGAAAGATAGTAAAGAGCCGCGCGGAGTATAATACATTGGCGGAAAATTCAACCACCGCATATTATACTGAAGTATGTCCCTCGTTGCATCTTTGTTTCGACCGAAGAAGGGAACGCCAAGTTTTTCTACTCTTGGAAGCGCGCGAGCGCGCGTCGCCGACCCGCGCCCTCGAAAAAAAAAAAAAAAAAAAATTCTTTAATGGCGAGCGCCATTTTTTTTTTTTTTTTTTTTTTTTTTCGTCGTGAGCTGTCGTGTGCTCTGCAAGCCTTTGTAAGAGGATAAAAGGCAGAGCACCCGAGTTATTATTCGGGTCAAAGGACGAGAGCCCTTACAGCGCACAGTGCGCGGAGACGAAGAACCGCCGGGCAATACGCGCAAGTGCGTTCGTAGGGTGGCGCACCGTCGGGTGCTTCCGATCTCATACAGATATGCAAGAAGAAAGTTGGCCCTATTCTATAGAAGCGTTACTGTACAACCGTCGTAGTCGTCGTCGCCGTCGTTGGCGTTCGTCGTCGTCGTCGCTGATGCCGCCTGCCGCCTCTCTGCAACGCTTACCGCCGCAGGGCCGACGGCGACGATGTTACGCGGTTGCCTCTGCTGCGCTCCGATGTGCATGCATTGCATACAGGGTGAAAGAGCGGCTTGATGTGGTGCGGCTACTATCACGGCCACTATGCCGCAAAAGGAATCGAACGCTTGGCCAACAATGTGTTCTGTGTAACAATGCCTGTTTACTGTCTACACTCAGCGCACTACAATGGTCGATCGCTTCGCTGTCAGTTTTTGTCGATTGTTGTCCGACGTTCCGAGGGGTTCCACCCGGTACTACATCAACTGCAGCTATCCAGCACCCACTCATCTAGCCTCTAGCGCTACCAAACCCACTCCTCTATGAGACTTACACACATAATTTATCACGTTTATTCAATCGATTGGTTGAAGATGATTTTAGCCTTTTTCCATTGGCCATTCTCCGCACTTCACCGGTAATCCGATCGAATTACAGACGGGATTATAATACTATATCAGTTTGCCGAGTCGAACCATTTTTTTCGGCCGGAAGTAGCAACCATATGGGATTACATCGTCCAGAGGCATTTTTTTTTTCGTACGTAAATTCAATTATTGGCGCATTATAGGGAAAGATTTGTAGGATCAATGAGAACAATTACTCTCGCGGATATTTTTTTTTTAATAATGTATATTTGTTTTACTGTGTTGTAAACTGAGATTTACAGAAAATTACGTGTGGGAAACGATGAATAACGTAACAGTCGATACATCGATATATCGATATAAAATATAAAATATAAAAAACGAGTAGTTTGCCGTTTTTACATCGGTTAAATGCGAATCGAGACGATTTCCGGTTTCTGAAACGATAAATCGTTGAGAAGTTTCGCGGTTTTTTGGATAACATACGAAATGATACTATTTATTTTTATTTTTTTCGAATTCTTCGATAAATCATCGAAATAATGGAGGCATCGCGATGTTATGTAGAAAAAGGTTATGCAATTCGTACGAGTTGACGGGGATCAACGAGGAATCTATTTACGCAGATCAGCCTTAACGCCGAATCTACTTGAGAAAATACTAAATTGGTACCGTCGTGATTACGTGATAACATTATTATCCCCGTTGTTATATCTCGCGGAGGAGGTGAGGGAAAGAAGACGCCGCACAGCCGCTGGGAGGGAGCGAACAACACGGTGCTTCGTGCAGAAGGCGCGTGGGACAGGCTTCTAATTATAAATGTATTGTTCGTCCAGTATTTTTGTGCGACGTCCTTCCTGCCTTCTCGGAGACAGAAGGCTATTCTATTCCCGGCAGTCGCTGTAATGCTACCATTGTTCTCATTGTCGCGACATCGTCGTACGATAAAGCGCGAAGACAAAGCTTTTGCAAAGGTCCTGTCTCTGGCGTAACAAGCCGTACGTCTCTTCGCTCACTCTTTTAGCTTCATCCACGTACTCTCTACAAATTTCTCTTGCCGTATATTAGAAACAAAACAATAATAATTCGATATTATTTACGGTTCGAATTAAGAAAAAAAAAAAAAAAAACAATAACAATGCCGATATTTTTAGATGATTCGATTACTTTCGTCGATTTATTTCGATTCATAATCGACATATGACTAACATATTAGTTTCATCGTGACGAGAGTTGCGTTTACTATAAAAATTAACTTTCGAAACGAAAAAAAAAAATTTGTCCGAATTTTATCGGAATAATTTTTTTCTCACCGTTTACTATCTGAAATTGATAATTTTGTCAAAAATGCGAGGACAAGGAACGTTATTTTAGAAAAAAAGCAATTCGCTCCGAAAGTTACGGCCGCTGAGGATTATCGCCGTATTAATGGATTATTTTGCCTGTGGCACTAAAAATAATAATAATTCCATATTGTTTACGACATATGACTATCATATTACTTTCATCGTAACGAGAGTTGCGTTTACTATAAAAATTAACTTTCGAAACAAAAAAAAAATTTGTCTAAATTTTATTGTCATAATTTTTTTACGAAAAAAAAAATTCGTCTGAATTTTATCGCATATTTTTTTTACGAAAAAAAAAAAAAAAATTTGTCCGAATTTTATCAGCATAATTTTTTTTTCACCCTTTACTATCAGAAATCGATAATTTTCTCAAAAATCGAAAATGAGGACAACAAAAATTATTTAAAAAAAATTCGTTCCGAAAGTCACGGCCGCTGCGGATTATCGCCGTATTAACCGATTATTTTGCATGCGGTACGAAATTTCGAATAGGACGGGGATGGGGTGGTATACAGTTATGTTTTAGCCGGTGAAAGGACAGGATATACAGAGTCAGTGCTCAGAGCAATCTAATGTGGCAACTGTTCCATCATCCCATAGATGTGGATACGTTAAAGGGCGATATAGGTACGCGTCGCATATGCGATGTGCAATGGAGAGAAATGCGGTAGGCGCGATGGTTAGGAGAGCGGCATCGCCGGTAGCCCCATGTCGCTATCGGACCGATAGCGAGTTAGCGTTCCTCGACACAAGAGATTCAATGTGTTGGTACAATGTAGTCAACGTTCGGGCATTCAGCGGTGAACAATGTCGGGAACATAATGTCATAATGGAGAGCGGGGTGCCCGCCGCCCGTCGCTCGTCGGCAAGATCGTCATCGAGGATGGAACAGTGAGGAAAGCTACGAATAGCTGAGAGGAACAGTGGAGAGGAAGGAAGAGTGGAGGGTGTGCGAGAGGGATGGTAAACGGGAGTGCCAAGCGGGCGGAGGATGGATGGCGATGCTGGAAGGGAAGCGCTCCGGCGTTAGGCGGATAAGGGATGCAGTGTCGAGAAGACAGTTGTGGAAAATGGGGACAAAGTGAGTTTTATTAACGCATCCATGATTAAAAACACTCGGCTCTTCGCCTTCTGCGCGGGAGTGTAACAAGCGAAGGGGAAAGCGTGTCGAAGCGCAAGAATCGAACGAGAGACAAACTCGGAGAGGCACGTCGCGCGTATCTCACTTTCTCGCATTTCTTTACCGTTCCGTTCGCGTCGAGGGTGTAACTTGGATTTTTTTTAGAATCTCATTCGCTCAGAGTGGTCGTCGTACGAAGGCCCCTTGTCACTCATTCGAGTGTACAACCACCGCGTGTACACGTACGCGACTACGGCACATGCGTGTGCCGCAGCCGTATGCCTTTACGAACGTTCTAAAGATTACGAAACTTGCAGCAACGCTTCATGAACGCCGTGAATTCTACAGCAATGGCAAGCTTTTGTCTTTTCTTTTCATCGCATACCTTCTACGTGTACACAAGTGTAAGCCGCTCTATTATTTTAACACTTCTACCATCAAAAAAATGCGCACATTCAACAGCGATCAAGAGATTCATTATCAATGATGTCTCTTATACGCGACAAAAACCATTTAAGACGAATTTATATCGCGCGAGAAATTTTCCAAAATTTTCGTGTCGTTTTTTAATAGATTTCTTCCGTATATATATAGTATATATGTATATTATACTCATTTAACACGTGAAACTCGACAATACGCGACACCTGCAGTCAAATTCGCAAAACTCGCCGAAAACACATTTTTTCGCACTCGTGTCGCAAAAATACGAATTTTCAATTTCGGAATTTGTTTATCAACTATTTCCGAGACCTGCTTATCGTTACACTATTTTCGTTGGATTACGTAGCTTCGTAAGAATTTTTCGTCGGAAAACCGTACTTCGCTACAGCAGTAAGAGTTTCCAAGTCTTCCGACAGAACTCCTCTCCAAACTTTCATCTGAAAAGTTTCCCTCCGGAATTATCCTTCGCAACAGAGTGCCTATGAGTGTACGTCGTAATGCGGCTAAACTTGGGCTTCCGGCAACACCTTCAAACTCGCTAATTAATGTTGAATTTACGTCTGCCATAGCTGACAGTCATTCGACTCGATTACGATACTTCTCCGTGTCTAATATTCTAATACTACGAAATTCGTAATTTCCCGTCGGTACGCAACTCCTTCTGATGCAAAATTTCTGAAAACTCGATAGCAACTTTCGTACTTAAAGTTGACCGAGAAATAATTCGCTCGACTGTAGAGAGAGGGCGCAAAATTTCGAGACGTCGGACTGATAGTCCCAAAGTACTTTCGATCGAATCGGATGCAAAGTATCCGTCAAACATTTGTAGACTAAGAAAAAAATGCTTATGCGAGTAGCATAATAATCCCGAGACATTATCGAAGGAAATACGAGAAACAAATAATTGAAAAAAAAAAAAAAAAAAAAAAATCCATCTTTTTCGCGTAGCGGTTGGTTCATTAGAATAATAACTAGTGCGAGTTTCTCGAATGGAACAAGAGAGTCACGCGAACAACGGTTTCCAGAAATAAGAGAGCATCGTATTTAATGCGCATTGAATTCTCGCGCGCATATAGACCACATTCGTATCACCTTACAGTACCTAGCAGGCGTTAGAGCGGATAGCAAACAAAAACTTGGCTCCTCCCACTCTGCCGTGACAACGAGGAATACGCGTACGATTTGCGCGGTTCGTAGACGCCGCGGGATGCGAAAAATATATATTCCCTCGAGGGCTCCTATAGGCCGCGGATGGTGTTACCGTTGAGTAGCGGGAAGCGGGAGCGCAAGGGAGGGTGGTGGTGATGGGGGAGGATGAGATGCGAAGGCCCCGAGGAACGGAGCCAGAAGAACGGAGCCACTGACTGGAGGCTGCTAACGACCGTCGGAGCTTATCGTTATAAAATCGGGGTAACTAAGTTCGAACGGGTCGGGAATGGAGGCGGGGGTGTACGGTTGGTGGAGCAGGCCGAGCGCAGGGGGTGGGTGGGGGGGAAGGGGGAGGGGGTGGAAGGGGGGGAGGAGGAGATGAGAGGAAGCGAGAGAGCGAGAAAGCAACGACGCCTCGGCGTAATCGCGACCGATGCCGAAGGGCTCGGAGCGCGCCGCCGAGTGTTGCGGGTATAAAATGGGGGATGATTAAAATAACGAGGCTGCCGAGAGTCTCCCGTAGATCCCCCGGTAGTCGGAGGGGGGTGATATTGTTCTGAAACAATGTGGCGCCCGACGCCCCTCTATGCCTCGTACCAGCGAGTACGACGACATCAATTGACGCCCCCCCCCCCCCCCCCCCCTCACCCTACCCCCGCACCCTCACCCGCCGTCCGCGCGTCCCGCACCCACCCCCTCAACATCGGCACCCGTGACTCAGGATTCCGATTCCGAGCAAAGCTGCAGCCTTCTTTCTCACCCTGGTGCCGGTGGGAAGCCTCTTTCCCATCGTCGCACCTCCAGCAAATCGCTTGTCCGAATGCATACTGTACATTCCGGTAGCTACAGTTCGCGGGCAAACTACACTTCCACCAACGCTGGTGCAGCATTCACGGCAGCAGGTGTTTACCGGGGTGTCGATGTCGCGCATTGACGCTGGAGGTTGTCGGCCCCATAGCTTATTGGGAATCGAAGCATCAGGAAGCATCAGATCAAATATTCGCATCGTCGCATCTCGCGCGCGTCTCGATGAGGTGATTACACGCAACGTATCTGCCCGGCCGTACTATCGTCTATGCCCCGCTACAAGCTCCCCTGCCTCTTCAGATTTGCTCACCCCTCCGATCGCTATCCGATTCTGTACCACAGCCGGATGCTGTTGAACGAGTGTACAACCGATACGCCGATAACCGGCCATAACCGTGTCTCTGGATATCCCGTTTTCTCCGTATAATATATTATGTTCGTATCGCGAAATTCTCGAAAATTGTAATGTTGGATTCGCGATTTTGCGCATTGAGTCTTAAAATTGGACGACCGTAAAATTGATACGTGTCGTAAGATAAATGAGGACAGCGACTGAATTTGCGATCAAATGGAATTTAACGAAACTGTTTTCACTCGAGAAATTTTAGGAAAATTTTCCTATAATTCAACATTAATGCTTTTTGAATAATGGTCCATTGTCCCATCGATCGAAAATAAGATCACACGAAGGTATACACAGTTGGGATGAAAATACGCGTAGTTACATGCGAAAATACGAAATGGTGTATTCTTTCGGAAGTTTGAAATGGCAAAGATTATATGGTGGAAGTACAACGAAATGTTGGAAGGATTGTTGTCCTTCCATAGACGCGTGCTGCGCCCGATAGAATGCGCCACGACTACGATGCTCAGGACGAAGACGGCGAGCGACATCAACAGCGACGAGCGACGCTTTTCGACGGAGAACCCCGTCCTCCTCCTCCTACTCCTCCACCTCCTTTTTCTTCTCCTTCTCCTTCTCCTTCTCCTGGGCCAACGTACAGACGGAGATCTGTCGGTGGAACAGCGCGAGCGAGCAGAGGGCGGGGGGGAAATAATTTAAAAGCTGAATTGAATTTTTTCCTCGGAGTCTTTCCTTCGGGCATTGGGAAGCGGACAATGGCTCAATGGCGATGTATCAAGGAAAGTCGACTCGCGGGAGAAGCCAGCATTGTATCGGTCTTTCCCCGTACGTCTCTCACTCACGCTTCCCCACCCACCCCTTCCTCACTCTCCTTTTTCTCCCGTTCTTTTTCCTTTCTCGTCTCGCCTATTCTCCCGCGTGCGTTCGTTTTCTTTCTCTGTCCGTCACGAGACGATGGTAACATTCTACATCTCGGCTTCGCTGAGAGCAAGTAGACCACACGACGGCCTGTTCGCGCTACTGGAGTTGGCAGTGGTTGGTATATGCTTCGTTGATAATAGTAGTAGTTTTTTCAATGTAAGCGAAACATGTAGTCGCCACCGTCAATAGCGTCACATGTATGCGCGATTACTTTCGCTACTTCTCGAAACTCTTGACGACGCATGCCTTTCGTCGTATGTGTTTAACTTGCTGTAGCGACTGACGCACGGAAGTATTAACAATAATTTTCATATTTTTTTTTTCCGACGAAATAACTTTTCGAACTTCCTGGTCATCGGGGAATAGCAATCGCTGGTAAACTTTTCAACGTCGAAGCTGCGATATGCGCTGATGTCCGCATTTTTTTCTTACGATCAGTGGCATCGAAGTTTGTAAGGTTTGGTGAGATTTTCGGGAATTTTTCGTTGTAACTATTTTTCATCTTATTTTAGAATGTTTTTTATACACATAACTTACATTCAAGAATTTTTTTTTCACAGAAAATTGTATGTTGATAAAAGTAATGCATTTTTTAATAATTAATTTAATAATTTTTTAAACCATTTGATTTTTTGTAGAATTAATCGTAATTAATAAAAATATTTAATATAAAGTAAACAATTTTTTTTCCTGATAATTTCCTTCGGTACAATACATTTGGCAGTCTACTTACCTTTATTCTAATATCAATAATTATATGCCGCCAGCATGTCGTTCGATAGAGAGACGGGAGTTAAGTGGATACTAATGACTACAGGACGACAGCAGACGCTAGTCGCGCGTCTCTTGCAGAAACTCCGTATAGTGGCGCTTCGGTGAAGTTAGGATGGCATATCTCGAATGTATACGAAGAATAGATTTCATCTCACGAACAGATATCGATTCATAAAATGCTATTGTTAAGCTTTGTTTTCCAAATACGGAGGGACAAAACGTTGCCCATTCTTGAATAGAACCCGCTCTCCATTGTCTGGTCTCACAATAGCCAGTCGATAGATCTACTGCTTCGGTTCATAACACAAATTTAATGAATTTCTACCTACCCTCAGTTTAATCTGAGAACTTTACTATATTCACATCGACGGTGTCTTCATGTTCTTTAAAAACTGTATCATTGTTTGACCGATGAAAACAATTAAAAAAAATTAAAAGGAAATCGATCGATTATCGGAAGCAATTCATTATTTCTACAAACCAAACATTATTATTAGAGTTCTCATATTACGCCTATAAAGAAAAAGTGAGTCACAAATTAGAAATATTAAAATTTAATATACGAATAATGATTCTGCTAATATAGTAATGTTGAAAGCTAATGCTCTTCGTCGAGTGTCCGTTTTTATAGTCAGATATTACACGCGTAACTTACACGCGTGTAAGTTACGCGTTGACCGCGTGTAATATCTGAATGGTTGTGTAAAAATATCAAATTTTCCGAATATTTCGATTATTTCGACTTGTAAAACCCCAAAATTACCCCTTTACCGTGTATTCAGTTGTTCTTAAACTCATTAGATTGATACATAGTTTCTACTTCACTCTTCGATATGTAGACATTCGCCTGCTTCACATCGAGGTGAGAGGTGGACACTTTGCTCGATAACTCGTCATTTATGTTGCGCATGCGTTACTACAATAGTGAACGGGGCGTAAGAAATACGATGAATGGTTCGCCGCACTACCACCACAATCCAACTTGCGGGTGTCGACGTGCATCACTACAAATTCACCATCGTTTGACCTGAGATTGAATAGCTCGCACGTCGGACCGTTCCGAGACTTATTCTATTCTATGAACGAATAACTCCGGTGTAAAACTTCTATTGTTGCGTGATGAAACGCCTTATACTAGCCTGTTGTTCAATCAACAATCGTCTTACGCGTATTACAGTCCTACTTTTTTGTCATCGAAGAACTTGTCTTTGATCGGATGATTTGGCGTGGAATGCCCCATCTAAATGACCAGTGTATTATAGCGCATATGCATGTATAAAATGCATATACAAGCATAGCAAGTATATGCAATCTCATAGGGGCAGTATATACTCTTATGTTTACATACCTACACCCTTCGTAACAGCATAGTACACAACTATAGATATATACATGAGTTGAATGCTCTGAAAAGGTGGGCCGACTGGCTTGAAAAAGGGAATCCGAAAAAGGTTCTCACAATAGGTATTCTACAGTGACCAGCGTTTCGTTTTCGATACATACCGTTCCCAAGTTCATTCGTTCGCTTCCCTGTAATATAACTCTGGACGGGAACAAATGTTTTGAGGACTGCTATTTCTCGTCGTATAGAAGAGACCTCTGAATGTCTCGAACAAATAATCCTTTGTCGAGAACCGAAAGATAGTTTTCCTTCCGCGCGCGGCTTTTCGACATGTATTTGTAATTGTCAGAGTAAAACGCAATGCATTCACATACTTTTGCAACTTCATCAGCGAAACGTGGATATTCAAAGTTAATTGTTCCAACATCCCAAATATCACGAGAATACGCGAAGGTAAAGCTGCTTTTTCGCTATTATATATGTTATATTCAATATCCATTTAAACGAAATATTGTTTCGGAGCGAAGCACAAATGCAAATATTTCCGTCGTCGTAAGCTACTTTTTTGAAGGTTAAATGTAGTTTCACAGAACACCTTCAAAATTATTCTTCAAAGTCGTTTTTTTGAAGAACCGAATCTAGAAAACGTCATTGATCGGTTTCTGTAAAAACCAAAAAGATCAAAGACACCGTACAGGGATCGAATATCCTCAAGATTGCGCAGTGTGAGAATCATCCCCCTAACATAACCCGGAACGTCGATTGGATATGCAGATATATAAATATATTCCGTGGGTATAGTGTTATTTGGATGACGTAGACGCTGTTAAGGACAGAAACTCGGGATTCGGGATACAGATGCGCTTCTGGGTGTATCGGCTTGTTTGCAGGGTTGAGTTGATACAACATTACCAACAAGTCGTTAGAGATGAGGTGCTTGCGGGGGCTGCGAAGACGGGGTGAACTCGGTGGGTGGCTTGTCGAAAAGGATCCTTGGATGGTGGGCGGCGCGCTGTGGTCCTGATGCGCTGGTACTCTAGCGCGCTGGTGCGCCAGCAATAGCAACACAGTGGTGGTAGCAAGCGCGTGCCTGCGATGCCGAGGTTCCAGGTTGGAGGTGGAGGTAGAGGTGGCGACGGCAATACTGCACGGCACAGCAGTACGAGGACCTTCTAAGTGGGGGTGGGACGAAGGGTTGCTTGCCGTGGCGATGCTCGATGTAGATGCCGGCTGCAGCGGAGAGAGCGGGCGAAGCGAGTACCACAATGGTCGGCATGGCAACACCGCGAGGCTGTACGGGACTATAGTACATACTACTCGCTGCCGCTGTCGACTATACTGGTGAGACTGAGTAAACGCGAATAACGGAGAAGAGAAAGAGTGAGCGAGAGATGAGGAGAGCTTCGGCTCCAACTCCAGGACTCTATTTCCATAATCTGCCGCTTTGTCGATTCTGAATTATGCGACTACGCTCCTCCCCGCTTTACCCCGCGAGCCCACCGCCCACCAACAAACCCCCTCATCGCGGGATCTGCGCTACCATTCCACGATCCCCACCCCCCACCCCACCCCACCCCCAACTCTGCAACTCCCTCAAGCGAGTATCCGATTATTTGCTTGAAATCGATTTCACGTGTTCGGACCGAACCGTATTTGTACATTCTGTATACGCCGCTATTGTGCCGCCCGTTCATCTTCATTTCGCAACATTGTCGTGGAAACCAGATCCGCATCGCTCTCGCGGACTCTGTATACCCGACCTCAACTACACCAGCCTATCCTCTGCGCCACCTACCAAACCAAACCATTCATCGACATACTCGCAACATCGACTATCGATGCCTACTGCGACGTCCC
Organism: Cryptus viduatorius; assembly: GCA_964006125.1. Lineage (NCBI taxonomy): Eukaryota > Metazoa > Arthropoda > Insecta > Hymenoptera > Ichneumonidae > Cryptus > Cryptus viduatorius. The sequence continues at coordinate 15,655,091 of OZ023225.1, read as the reverse complement.
GTTGCGAAAGAGCACCTCGATACTTTTTATCGTTCTTCGTCACCTCTCTTCAACAACCCCTCCTGTCGACCGATGCGACTCGCGGATAATCATCGTTCAACCATCTAACAACCCCGTCAATCGTCATAGATTAACAGTTATCTGGATGATTATTATTATTATAAATTGATAAGGTTTCGTAGCCTAAAATTCCTCCGCATTCGGAAGATCAACCCTTGTAATCCATTATACATGTTTAATCCTCTTGCAACGAATAAATGGCAGATAAACGGGTAGTAATCGACGTTATCGTCAGGTGAAGATTACGAATGATTCTTATGGTAATCGTATGATTTTGAGGACCGAAGTCATTCACTACTTTCTATGTTAGTCAAGTTGGATGAGCTGTGAACCATCGACAACCAACAGACTCCATTCGTATAATGGCTTTCGAATAACAATGCGTAAGATCGAGTTTCAAGGACCCTGAAGAAGTTCGCTGATTAGCAATGTAGCCGTAGCGATGGAGATATTGTACAGATTCTCGGTACAATCTATCGTGTATCTCAATTTATATATACTGAAGAGCGAAATCCCGGGAATAGTCGTGAGTACTATTGGAATACATTGCGACCCGGAGGGTTCCGTTACAAAGCAAAACTTTCAGGTCTGAATCCGCCACTACAACGGACTCTTTGTTAATCCAGAGCCACAGTGATCTCGTGTACGTCTGAATTAATGTTCCGCGAGGTGGAGTTTGCATCATCTAGCTGTTCGCAAGACAATGCCAACGCGTTTTTCATTTTCCGAACCCCGGAGTTCGCGTATTCCTTGTTTGTTACCATCGACAATCTTTGCCCGAAACTACCGGGAGCCCCGGAGATTATCGGGAAAGATTTCTCATGACGAAAAAATAAAGATCGACGATAGATTCGGATGAGTGAATGACGGAATCATTGGACATTCAATAGAATCAAATTGCCATAAGGCGTATTTTCAAAAATTGTAAAAATCGAAGATTTCTACTTTATCACGCGATTTTTTCAATTGTCGTTTCGGCGAAATGCATTTCGGGACGAAAGCAAAATGCATTCTTCCGTAAGCGATGATAAGATTTCTCATTGTTATGTTTATCGCTGGGAATGTTGCATCGAAAGCAGAAAAAAAAATACCATTTCGGTCATTCATATCGGTTGACATTGAGATAAGGCGTATCATCAGATACGTACGACGCGAATCATCTCGTCAGGAAATGAAAAATGTCAAAGAAATCCCGTCTACCGTCGTTCCGGAAAAATACTTTCGCGCAGTCGATAATTTCCGCTAGCCGCGGAAAAAGTGCGAAAAGTAACAAGCGTTTTTTTCAACGCTGTGCAATACAATATACGTTCTGTGTACATAGATAAAAAGGATGGTTAGTTGAGAGAATTTGGCATGTCGAAAAATTGATATCGATCGAATGATTTATTTCAATGGGAAAATTTTATGTCGGAATTTTCGACGGCGACGACTAAACGGATAATTCAATAGTAAATAATAAAAAAAAAAAGCTCGTACCCAGGCACCTTCGATTATCGGTTAAATTTGCAGACGCTGCGGCGTATTGTTTTGCCTCCATTGTTTTAGTATTGTGAGGGCGGCGCTTCTCTTTGTCACCACCCTTTGTATGCTTCCGCGGCCGGATCTCTCGCCTCTACGTGCGCGCGCGTAAAAGGGAAAACGAGAGAGAGAGAGAGCAAGGGAGAGAGAGAACGAGAGAAAGAGAAAGAGAGAGCGAGAGAGCAAGAGAGAGAGAGAGAGAGAGAGAGAGAGAGAGAGAGAGAGAGAGAGAAAGAGAAAGAGAAAGAGAAAGAGAGTGACCAAACGAAACATATATATACATCGAAAAAAGAGAGCAGGAAGGTAGGTGCGAGGAGCCACAACAACCACTGCTCCTTCTCCATGGAGGTTGCGAGTGAAGATACGAAACGATCACTGGCGAAAGTGAGAAGGACAATCGAGTTAGTTTATAGCCGAGCAGAGGCTGTCGCTTATGCTTTTCTCTCCCTCCAATTCTTTCACACTGTTACTTAGACACCGATGGAGAGATGTATGCATACAAAGCTTATCCATGCGGAGAATATATATATATATATATCGACACATACATACACCTTCTTCCTTCCCCACTTCGATCCTTACGGCTCTCATCCAATGCGCTTATACAGAACTTTGATAATAAAAGAAGAAATCGTAAAGAAGAGTGGAAAAGAGACATCTCGGAAAAGCTTGAGGAGCTGAATAGCAGCTTGATGCGCGTTCTGTCGAACTAAGCTATCCACAGTGCTTTCAGTTGTATTCGGTAAGAGATCTTTTTTTGTTCTTTTCTTTGTTCACAATTTCTTCGAAAGCACAATGATTCAGCCGACCTTTGCTAGCCGTTCCGGCACATTGTTGTATCAGTGACAAACTAAAGTCTGCGCTTCCAACATGCAGTGAATACGACATTTCACTCTATCCGCTGTGACTTAATTAAGGGACATGTAAAATTAAGAAATTTTCAAAAAAAATCCAATAAGTATCAATATTTTCGTCAATATCTATTGAAGAATCCGTGAAAACTGAAAAATGGCCATTTTTTATTTTAGAAAAATTCCCCCTCAAACGCCCCTATATTTTGTCATCGTACTGAGGGATCACGTGACCGACACATGCCTCCATTTTATTAAAAATTTGCACCATGTCTATTGTGCTTCAAGAGCCGAGGCGGAGGATTGAATGGTCCAAGTTGAGTAAATATAAGCGGAAGGTGTTACGGTATGTCAGTGGGGTTAGTAAGTAGAATTGTACAGAAATGGCCCGCGACGGTGAATAATTTGATCGATCGTCGATGCCGGCCTTCGTGAACTGAGGCGTGATTCGGACGGAGGGATTGCCGGGAATCTTGCATGGAGGCTCAATCGGAAAAGAGTTTCGCAGAATCACTAATGGTCGAAATGACCCGGAAAATTGAAATGGTCCGATAGGTATCCATTCATACAGTAGATAGCGCCGGACCCTACACTCTCCTTTCCTAATGCAGGGTGCTACACCCGTTTTTATTATGTGAAAACTCTCAGACTATTTTTGGAAACAACCATGAAAACATCTATCACTTTTGAGTTTCGTTTGATTCATGAAGATCCAGTTACACCTCACAGCTAATGCGTGCCATTTTATCCCGATGCCTCAAGTACTTTGTTCGCCAACCTTAGGCTTCGTAATCCACTTTGCATAACGTTACTTTCGATGACATGCGTATTTGGAAACTGACCGAAATTTAGAAAATCACCTAATGCATTGTTGGTAATGACAAATGGCCATTTTTCGTGGGACATTCCGTGTGTATCCGCATATAACTCTGCTGGAAACATCAGTGGCTGCGGAAAGATCGTCTTTAGGAGGCGAACACGTAAGAAATACGTAAAGCAAATGATGGATAGTTACCAAGTAAAAAATGACCATTAATGGACATTCCAAATACTTGAAACTATGTATATCGCACAGAAACTATTCCATTGCAGAAATACATCATTGTCATCAATTTTTCTTAATAGAATTCTAAAATTGATGTCATTCGCTTCTTGATTTGATTTCGGAAGATATAAGATGCCTAATGGTCCCAACTGACAGATCAACTTCCGCCCTAAAAAGAATGACACCTAAGTGAAGTCTTCTAGTAACTAATTTTAGGTCCCATTTTAGGTTTTAGTTAATTTCCCTGCCTGGGAGCCAATATGTCACTTAGCGATCAGCCAATGACGCTGATACATATATCGGCATGGAGCCCAATAAATGACCAAGAATGGCATATCCCTAAAAAGAATGGTAACTAAGTGAAGTCTTCTAGTAACTAATTTTAGGTCCCATTTTAGGTTTTAGTTAATTTCCCTGCCTGGGAGCCAATATGTCACTTAGCGATCAGCCAATGACGCTGATACACATATCGGCATGGAGCCCAATAAATGACCAAGAATGGCACATCCCTAAAAAGAATGGCAACTAAGTGAAGTCTTCTAATAACTGATTTTAGGTCCCATTTTAAGTTTTAGTTAATTTGCCTGGCTGAGAGCCATTATGCCACTTAGCCATAAGCCAATGATGCTGATACACATATCGACATGAAGCCCAATAAATGCCCAAGAATGGCACATCCTTTTGGATACATTGATTCCTTGTTGCCCATTGGCTGTTAGTCTTCTCATGTTGACTGAGTACACAAGACGAGTGTGTCTACACGGCGAGACTGATAAATCGGGGAGAGTTTATACAACCGGTCACGTGACATTAAAGACGAAAAGTGGCGACCGGACTGCCAGTAGCCGTTTGGCTGTACCAGCGGAGGAAATGGTTTTGGCATGCAGATTCGATCCCACGTAGCCCTTCCCTTCCCTATACCCTACTAGTCTTTCCCCTACCCGTCTCTTTCCGTACTGGCATTCTCGCGGCCATACGCTTCGATACACAAAGTGTTTTCCACTCGGCATACGTGCTCATTCGGCCGAAAGTCCGCGAGTTACTCCACTTCCACGTATTTCCTATAGAGCAGCATCCAGGATAATACATTTCACACGCGCACCAATGCTTTCTATGTGTTACCAACATTACTGTAAACCTATCAGTATACTTCCATCCTCTTCTTCCCACTCGATTCCCATTGTTTGAACATCCACGATTTATAGTATGTGTGTGTATATAGGACTTTTTCGATTAAATTCAAGTACGCAACTGTAGTCTCAAGTTGAACCGACGCTGCCTACGTAAATAATAGGATACGATCGCCAGGTAGCTACACATTAATACCTGAAGCCATTGCCTGTTATTACTTTGTAACATATTGCGGTTGTAGTACTTAAAAAAAGAGGCTGTGCATCCCGAATTTACATTTTTCGCAGTCATTCAGAGGGTCCGTTGACTCGTGGTCTTTCCTACCAACGACCTCCGGATAAACTTGATTTACGACCGTATCATCGTCCAATTAGCATATATTTCCGGATGATTCGATGACTATTTGATAGTTACGAAAGTTGGCCACGTGGCAAGTGCTCTTGAAACACATCCCTCATATGCTACCCTTATCCTCCGACGGGGTTACAAGGGAGTAAATACTTATTATATTTAGCTGACGCGCATCAACCACCGCATGCTCTTCCAGGCCTACGGACCCAAGGGAAACGCTCGTTCACCTTTGCGCAGCTTTCTACCGACCCGACCGTCTTCCGCAGTTGCTGCTGCCCGGTGATTATGCCTATGTGGGCATACAGCATACATAAACCTACTTGAGAATCTACCTGCTTGAACGCACGATTACCCTTCAAAAGCTTTAATCCTAACCGACTTAAATGTTCTACCGGAATTGCCAACCCTTTCGAATAGTTTGCACTACTTTTATCACGATACTCCAGTCTTTGGATAATCTAATTTGGTCAATTTTTGAATTTGTAACATTTTTTTAAGTTTTTTGGTTACTTAATTTTTAAAATTTTTGAGATTTCGGACGCAAAATTGGTACTTTTTCGGCTATTATCATGCAAATCACTATTTCACTTGAATTTTTCGTCAGTAAACTTAGTTGTACTTAAGGTTTTTTAAAATCTTTTTGTTGCATTTGGCACCAAATTTAAGCACCAAATTTTTAAATATTTTTACTTAAATTATTTTTTTTAGAGTTTTGGGGATTTTTTTTTAAGTTTTACGAAACAGTAAATTGGGTTTTTATGAAAATGGCAAACTTTTTTTAGTTTTTTGGTGCCATTTTTTTAAGTTTTGTAAAACAGCAAGTTGGGTTTTTATGAAAATGGCAATCTTTTTTTTAGTTTTCGGTGCCATTTTTTTTAATTTTATGAAACAGCAAATTGGGTTTTTGTAAAAATGGCAAACTTTTCAATTTGCCACTATAGCCTCTCCTGGAACTTTATATGAGGGTGAATTACGGTTCAGCGACGATTCTCAAATACGGGGGTATATCTAAAGCGCCGGTCATGCATGCGTTTGTATAGGTTTGTACATTTCGAGACGCCAAAACCTAAGCATTGCTTACAGCGTTGAAAGGAAATAACAGTCGATGCTGAGTATATATCATTCCCGGGACGATGGGGGTTGTAGCCGGTGCGATGTATGGTACTTGTGTCGCTCTCGTGTGGTCATGTGGTTCCTATTATTATATAAGAATTGTAATACATTCTTAAGACGATTCCGTTAACTGAATGAGAAGCATATGCGACCACCAAAAATACGGAAAAATGTTGGAACTCAATAAAAAGTCGATAAAAAGTTGATGCGGAAACTCTATAACCCATGAGAATGAATTACTCACGTACCATGTAAGATCGTTCATTGAATAAGAGTTAACCTCGAATTCCTGTTAATCCTGCGAATTCATACCTATGTATAAGAGTTTTACTAAATTTTGAACACAATAAACTATTTTTAGAAAATACGTATTTCAAATTCTGAAGATCGGAATCTGATGTCCATTTTTTTCAAAGTACGCGAAGCCACCGTAGAAAACAAAATGTTGCTGTGATTAAAAAAATGTTTTTTAGAACATCAGCATTTTTCTATTTTTTTTTTTTTATTATATTAGCGAATGATAATGAACGGTTTTCCAGAGTACAAAAATTGTGTGAAACAAAAAATTGACGAGGAATCAATGTGAAAATTATCCGTTTTCGGGGTTTTCGATGAAATTTTTATTTTCGAAAAAAAAAAAAAATTTGATTATGAGCTTTTCATGCAAAGACCTTCCAAAATGTCTAAAACATCAAGAAAAGTGCTTTAGAGAAATTTTTTTTTTTAAATTGTCCATTTTTTGAAAAACTCCGACCTGTAATTTAATTCATAAGTGGAACGTAGTGAAATAGGGTTTAAGATTGAAGTTGTCATGAAATCGTCAAGAAACTCAGAATTTATGAAATTTTGAATTTATTGAAAAAAATTTATTTACGCTGTATGTCGCGTAATTTAAAAGATATCGATGTAAAATTTAAGTGACAAGTAGCCTGTAATATTAAGAAACCTTAGAATTAATTTGCCGTAAAACCGTCAAGAAATTCAGAATTGACTATAAAATCCAATAGAATATCCTGCAATTACTTACACTCGAAATATTACCAAAATCTATAATTAGCGGCGATGTATTCCTTAGAAGCACTGCATCTTCATCGACTCATTAAAAAAGTTCATTTCTTCGGGTGAATAAAACAGTTTCGAAGTTTTCTCGAAGCTCATCGCCACTGTATTGTCAGTTACTTCCAAAAATTGTCACCGTGCGGCAGCACTGTATTGTAAAGAGACAATAGTTACATTTATCGTTCCTTAGACATGCGCATCGAAGTATAAAAATAATAATTCGTTAACACGAAAAAATTGAAATATCCGTCGCATTGTATTCAATATCTATCGTTCGTCAACTCGAAAACACTCGATAGCGTAAATAATTAAACGAAATATAATAGACAATGAAATATATATATATATATTTGCGTAGCGTATTCTTTGAGGACACAAATATACATTAATAACCGTTAGTATAGTTTGAAGCCTGAACCCATTTGGAACTATATGCAACTAACCCCGATCGAAACTATACATTTGTTTACAATTTATCGATCATTTTCTAAAAAGTGGCTGCTATGAGACTCGGTTTGCAGAATGGCATATATGAGGCCATTTAAAACAACGTATCGATAGCTATGAGGACATATATACAAAATGTAAAACGTGTTGCATTTGGTTAAATTTCATTATTTAAGCTTTTCAAAACACTAGCAACCATTTGTTGATACCGTGAACATTCTAGAATAACTTTTTTGCAATTTTGTTCGACAAAAGTTTATTTGAATGTAGACGCACTTTGAGAACAAACTGTTTAAGGAACCTGACATGCCACTTACATCAGTGTAAAAATAATATCGTTTTACTATTCTCTTCTTTAAATATGCGTGTTAGTCCTATGTTGGACCCCAAATTTCAGTGACGATCGATAAACGAATCGTATGGGTATTCTCAATAACCATTAATCGCGAAACTGCGTTCTTAGTATGGGCCACTGGGCTATTATTTATATACGCAAAAATCGTTTGTTTGTGAACTTCAACGTTTTCTGAACTGCGTGACAGAAAACAGGAAAAATTGCACAATTTTTTTTTTATTGCAATTTGTCTATCAAAACGGGACAGGCATACATTGAAATAGTAGCGAGAACGCTTCAAGTGGAAGAATGCCACTTGTAGGTATGTGTTAAAATGTAAAAATAATAAAATTTTCCCATTTTCAGTCACGCACTCTAAGCAATGCTATAAGGGTCACCGTGATGGCTATGGCAATGGTCAACTCTTATTTGAGCAACTTTTTTGAAGACATAGATTCGAGTCCTGAAACTGGCCGATATATCGGTTGAAAAACTAATATATCGTTTAGTTTGAGGACCATATCTTGAATATATAGTACATTTTGAGGACGGTAACCCATATCTAAATTAGCGCTCGTTTGAGAGGAAGAGAACGTTGTACCTCAGTCATGCAATCTATGTCCAGATATTCAAACAATCAGAAACATTATAAATTAATTTCGCTATTTGCATATATCATATATTATTCATGCACATGAAAATAAATTGTATCACGATACTAGGAAATACTTTTCTCTTTCTCGACTACTGTTAAGACTTCATTCAAAACGCAATATAATAATGTCGACACTATCAGCGTAATTACCAAATGCATTTATGATGACATCATGTTTGCTTTTTTACATGATTGTACTTAGCAATGACATTGATAAGTAGTGTTGACGCCATTATGTTGCCTTCTGAATGAAGCCTTAGCAGCAGTCGAGTGAGAGAAAAATATTTCCTAGTATTGAGATAGAATTTATTTTCATGTGCATGAACAATGATGGTATGTGCAAATAGCGAAGTTAATTTATAATGTCTCTGATTGTTTGAATATCTGGACATAGATCGCATGACTGAGGTACAACGTTCTCTTCCTCTCAAACGAGCGCTAATTGAGATATGGGTTACCGTCCTCAAAATGTACTATATATTGAAGATATGGTCCTCAAACTAAACGATACATTAGTTTTTCAACCGATGTATCGGCCAGTTTCAGGACTCGAAATCTATGTCCTCGAAAAAGTTACTCAAATAAGATTTGACCATTGCCATAGCCATCACGTTGACCCTTATAACATTGCTTAGAGTGCGTGACTGAAAATGGGAAATTTTTTTTATTTTTACATTTTTTTTTATAATATTGACTATCAAAACGGGATATGGATACATTTAAGCAGTTGTGAGAGCGCTTCTTCGAAAAGCGTGCCTATCGGAGGTATCGATGTTTAAGATGAACACCACAACAAATTATGGTTGTAGCGGTTTAGCTTTGATGCGTTCTTATATAGTGTCTGATACAAAGACAATAGTACCTTGCGCGCAAACCTTGCAATAGTACCTTGGACAATAGTACGCTTCTAATATCTATGAATTGGAGGTTGTGCAGCTGTGAAACGGCTACATAACCTCCGATTACAGAAATCGTCGCATATGAGGCCGTATAAACTAAAAGAATGTATACTTTAAGGCCATAGATTTCGAGTCCTGGAACTGGCCAATACATCGGTTTAAAAACTAATGTATCGTTTAGTTTGAGGACCATATCTTAAATATAATGTATATTTTGAGGACGGTAACCCATGTCTTAGTTCGCATTCCTATGAGAGAAAAAGATTTTGTTCCTCAGTGATATAATCTCTGCCCGAATAATCAAACAATTGGAGACCTTCTAATACATTTTCGCTTTTTCCATGTGTCATATATTATTCTTTCACGTAAAAATAAATTGGATCACGGGAATAGGAAATATTTTTCTCGCACTCGACTACTGTTAAGGTTTCATTCAGTAGGCAACATAATGGCGTCGACACTATCAACGTCATTGCTAAATACGATCATGTAAAAAAAAAGAAAAAATGATATCGTTATAAATGCATTTGGCAATGACACTAATAGTGTCGACGCTATTATATTGCCTACCGAATGAAGTCTTAAGAGTAGTCGAGTGCGAGAAAAATATTTCCTATTCCTGTGATCCAATTTATTTTCACGTGCAAAAATAATATATTACACATGAAAAAAGCGAAAATGTTTTAGAAGGTCTCCAATTGTTTGATTATTCAGGCAGAGATTATATCACTGAAGGATAAAATCTTTTCCTCTCATAGGAATGCGAACTGAGACATGGGTTACTGTCCTTAAAATATACATTATATTCAAGATATGGTCCTCAAACTAAACGATGCATTAGTTTTTGAACCGATGTATTGGCCAGTTCCAGGACTTGAACATATGGCCTCAAAGTATACGTTCTTTTAGTTTATACGGCCTCATATGCGACGATTTCTGTAATTGGAGGTTATGTAGCTGTTTCACAGCTACACAACCTCAAATTCATAGATATTAGAAGCGTAGATTTAAATTGCCGATGTTATTTCGTCTATCTTTTTTCTTTATTTATTAATTCAATTTCAAACTTTCATCAGAATAAATTGTCAGCCTAGTATTGCGGATTCAGTTTACCGATGGGTCCCTAACCTAAAAGATTATAAAGATAGAAATTTGGGACGAATAAATTTAATAATTGAAAAATTATCATCGCATCACGGTATCATTAATATAAGTTAAAGATTTACTTCTACCTAAATTACGGCCGGAGATACGATTGAACTGAATCGTATTTATTGATTGTTCTGAAAAATATGTTATCGACAATTCCGTTCTTAGAATAATCGATCATTTTCAACATAACGCAAATTCATAATTATAACTATGATAACCATTTGCATTATTGCCAAGGGCAGTATGCATTGCTTATATCTATACTGCCCTCAAATCATACGAAAAATTATGAATTTAACGAATGTCCTCAAACTACACGAAAAAGTAAGAGTTTAACGGATGTCCTCAAACTATACGAAAAATATGTGTGTTACTTTGAGGACTGGCCTCAAAGTAACATCGGGTTTTCGGTATGTCCTCAAACTATACTTTCCGCTTAGGGTGGCTTCTTTGAGGACTGGCCTCAAAGCATACATTGCATGTAAAAAATTATGAGGCCAGTCCTCAAAACAGCCGTAAGACCTCGAAGTAGCCACTTTTTAGTTTAAAATGTCCTCAAAGCATACGCTACACGCACATATATATATATATTTTTTCGCAAATAATATATTTATTGTATATTGTATAAAATAATAAATAATATTTTAGGCACACCGATGGCATATGTGTAAATCGCGATTATAAATAGACGGAGAAAAAAGCGATGGACGGCGTTCAAATTGTAAAAGTGACGTTAAATAACGTTGAATAGCCTAGCAGCGGCTTATAACTTGCGTGGCAGCATGTATATCGCTATCGGGGTACCGGCGTGCGAGGGGCGGGATGCGATTCCCTCGCCATAGCTACGCGAGAAGCAAAACAAGTTTAATTTAGTATCCGTATGCACGCGGACGCGGTATAAATATTTTTATTTATCCGGAGACTGTCCGCGAGAATAAGCCGGTAATTTACACCCTTAGCCGGGGTCTGGGGCATCGCGCCTGCAGCGCGCGTTCCCAACTATAGCGAGTGCTCAATAGAGCCCGCGCACGCGGTGGGAATTTTCGGCGATTTATGAGATTTTGCTCGACACGTAGGCGGAGGAATTAAAGGACATTGTTCGGGAACCGTGGAGCGAATCGGTCGCTTCCCCGCTTACGAAAGTCTACTCGATAAAAAATCGGATCGGCCTCTTAAGAGCACAGGTCGTTTTCTCGGCTCGTTTCGCTAACGGCCACTGCCGCATCAAAAATCTCACTTTGTTTGCTCGCTTAATCCTCCTTTATCCATTATTCTCTGATATAACAAATGTTGCGAAGTATCACTACGGTCTCAATAATTTTTCGACGTTTCTAGTTTTTTACTCCCCACTGCCCGAGTAACCCGCGTAACTCCGGACTTGTGCGTTTATTGCCAATTTCACGATCGCACTTCGAAACTTCGTCACTGATTCCCGTCAAAGCAGCAAAGAATTTTCGACAAATTTTTTTTCGAAATTTTTTTTTTTTTTTTTGATTTTCGAAAATATTTTGAATTTATTTTCATTAAAATTTCCAAAAAATTTTAGTTTCGCGAAAACAAAGTTTTCTCTGTCGATAAAGAAAATTTGAGATTTTTTGACTATTCGAAAACGAATTATATTTACGTCGATTGTTTGAACGATAATCCGATAAAAGTGGCGCTGTTGATTTATGGAGCAAATTTCAAAAGGTTTTCAAAAAAAAACAAAACAAAACTCGTAACGCACACTGGGAATTCGTATTGAAATCCAACTGCTATTTCTTGTGTCATAATTTCTACGGACCGAATAAAGAGCTGCGATCGCGCAGGTACTCTATTTATGTCGCGCGACAACTTTTGCACCCACAACTGACCGAGAAATTATTCTGGACTTTCCTTTATATGCCGTGGAAATAAATCCTCTTCCCCGAGACTTATAAAGGGTTACGATAGCGTTAACTCTGTATACTATAATCTCTATACAGTTTCGCAGAGATACAGAGAGGACGGGAACGGTAAGTCGTCGACTGCAAATATTCCCCCATTTTCTCGGGTCACACGATGAAATATACTAAACTAAATTAACACGATGATAAAAGTCACTACCACCGTCCTAAAGATTTTTTACTTATTTATTTACGAGAATTTAACGTCATTTCAGAAGCAACGGAAATTATGGATATTACAGCGACAGAAAAAAAAAATTACATTAGCGCGTCGCTTCCCCAATTTTTTAAAATCGACGTCTACAAAGTCCTTCTATGAAAAAGTCACTTAACAATATTTTGCTTTCCCAGTAAAAAAAAAGACCATTAAATGCGCCGAAAAAAAAAAATTATTTTCGATTTTTTTTTTTTCATATTTTTTCGATCATTCGATCTAATTATCGACTTAAACATTTTTTTAACAATTATCATGCATTCCGATATTTTTGAAAAAATATATTAGCCGATTCTCCAAAATTTTATAAATTCTAATCGAATTCATATCGAATGTAAGCGTAAGGAAAAAATTCACATTCAACGATTGTACAAAGGTAAAAAAAAAAAACTTCGAAGGTACCGTCGTGTTCTCTAAGTCACTTCGGCAGCTCGTTGCCGGGATGAGAAAGTAATACCCGCCGATTCTTACCCTCAATAGAACATCATTTTGTCCCTCGAGTAGCGGCGTGTGACGATTCCCGTAGGTAGAAATTTTATTTCATTGCTTTTGCGATGAGGTGGAGGTCCCCCTTGTCTAAAGAAATCCGTCGAGCGGGTTGTCCCCTCGACTTGGTTAATGAACGCACAAGCGGCACCTAACCTGCGTGCAGTTACCCCCGAAAAAAGAGTGAGAGAACGACGTAAAGGGAGTAAGGATCACCGCGATCGTTTGCCGAAAAGAAAAGGTCCTATTCGCCAATTACAATGAACGGGACCACCGAGATATCGGTCTCTGCGCTAATAAAATATACTACCTGCGCGTTTTCTTCGACAGAACAATCGTTCTATAGCGATCATTGTACGACGCTGAACCCCTGTAACTCGGGCGCGATACTGAATTCGATCGATTGATTCTTCTGTCATTGTATTACACCCGAACCGTGCTGAATACCCCCGGCATTGTCGGATATTGAATATTGTATCGATGAATGAAAAAGGGGGGCATATGATGCGACGATTTCGCGGAGCCGGTGCGCACAAAACCCCTTTCCAATATGTTCACGCAATAGGCTTTAGCTGAACCGACCTCCGCGCGCGATTTCACGGGATTAGAACGAATATCCTTATTCGGGTCCATAGAGAAGAGTATACGGTGGTACAGTATGTTCACTGAATATGTCAGACGTAAAGCAATACGTTTCGTAACAATGTTTGTCCGTCATTGCGCTCCGTTCGATTTAATTTAATTCATTCCGCGTTCGACGCATTCAATATCGAAGGCAACCCAATGGACTTACATGATGTATAGAGACTCAATAGTACGCGGGAAAAAAAAAATTATTATAAATTATCATATAAATATACGATTATAGATGTATAATTATTCATAAACGCGTATAAACTTATCGAAGTATTTCCCATTATTAATTAAATGAATTAAATAACAATTCTGTGAATTTGTCGCTTCGATCTTTTCGACAGAATAAAAAAAAAATTTGACGCCATATTACGAATTTTTTTTTTCGCATATCGTTTATTTCAATAATATCGAATTTAACAATAATACTTCGCTCCCGACCATTGTAAGTCCATTGTAAGTCCCGATAGACTTACATGATGTATAGAAACTCAATAGTACGCGGGAAAAAAAAATTATTATAAATTATCATATAAATATACGATTATAGATGTATAATTATTCATAAACGCGTATAAACGTATCGAAGTAATTCCCATTATTAATCAAATGAATTAAATAACAATTCTCTGAATTTGTCGCTTCGATCTTTTCGATAAAAAAAAATCGACTCAATATTACGATTTTTTTCCGCATATCGTTTAATTTCAATATTATCGAATTCAACAATAATACTTCGCTTCCGACGCCGACGAAATGTGCCATTTGATGACATGAAACTATAAATTACCATATATGGTAATTTTTTTTTTGCGCTTACAAAAGATCGGACAACCGTTCGAAGCTTATTTAACACAACGCGAAAAAAAAAAAAAAACGGGAAAATTAGCATACTAATCAGAGCTCCGAACTGCGAATAAATCCATTATGAAAAGAAAAAAAACCGCATGAAGATTAGCAGAATCGTACTATAGCTATATAAAAAGCATAAAGTGTACTGTTGGTTTGACGCCTGGGTGACGTAAGGGTTGGAATCGTTATAGGGTAAGCATCGCATCTAACATGAACTGCCTATTAGGCGCTCTGCATGCAAAGCCCTTAATCGGAGCAATAGCTGAGTTGCGGTAAAGCGGTAAACCGATGCGTGTATATTCGCAATTACCTATGTAGTGCAATGGATGGCAGTCGTTCCTCGTAAAACGGGGCCCTTGACGTTTATAGTATACGCGAAGCGCAATATACGATTCGATAAAAAAAAAAAGACGAAAACTGCATCACCTACCTAGTTGTCGCGGATCGTCGACGTTGCGGAAAGCAGCAACGCGGTAGGTCGGTGCGCGCGCGCGGTTCCAAGGGTTGCGACGCTCGTTGCGTTCATTAATCAGGAAACCAGGGCTCACCCTCCTTCCCTCTTTGTCACAAACCCTCCCCCCCGTCCTCTCCCTCCCCCTCCCCCTCCCCCTCCCCTTTTCCGTTACCCTCACACCAGTCCTTTGCTTCTCCTTCGCGTCGGCGTCTACCCTTTCCATCAGACATCGTCGTACTGCCATAGAGATATCGATTGGTACTGCCGTTCTGTACCTACACAGCTACTTACTTTACCTAGAGTACCGTGAGTACCGTGTCTAACGACGAATTTCCAATAAACGTCATTAACACTCGAGCCGCACGGGGTAAAAATCTGTACGCGCGGATCTCCGCGCACTTAGCGAATTCACACTGAAATGGCTTCGTCGGAAAATTCGTTGGTTACGACTCGTTGGGACCGGCATGATGCCTTCTACTGTGCAGATATCGATTGAGTCTCCGTCAGCTACGACGACAATACCTCTACTACCGTGTAAAATATTTATTATTCTCTACGGTTTGTATGACGCGCGTGGAAATATACATATATATATATATGTATATATTATTGCGGAATATGAAGATTAAGATTTACAGATTCGTACGATATTACGGAGATAAATTATGACTCGTGAAAGATCGTCAACGACAATATCTTCATTTGAATGTCAATATACTTTATTGCGAAAATTTACAATATTCGACCCAAAATAATATATATATTACGTAATAATCAATATTTTTCTATCGATCGAATGGTAAATATACACTAAAAAAATCATTACAATTTCCGGTTTTGGAATCTTTTATGCATAAAGCGTCTCATACATCTCAACTGCCCGTTAAAATTTGAAAAAAAAAAAATTTCGAAATTTTTTATATTTTGAAAATTAAAAAAAAAATCACAATCTCATTTTAGATATATTTTTTACATAAAATCCTTGAAATCGTTGCGTCGACGTAAAATTTTGCGTTCACATGTCTCATTGTCGAGAGATATTACGCGCGATGTTATATCTGATGCACGCGACAACGGTAGAGATTCAAACAGTTCGCCGAAGCATGCATCTCAACTACCCGTTAAAATTTGAAAAAAAAAAAAAAATTTCAAAATTTTTTTTTTTATTTTTTGAAAATTTTCAAAAAAAAATTCACAATCTCATTTTAGATATATTTTTTACATAAGATCCTTGAAATTGGTGCGTCGACGTAACATTTTGCGTTCGCATGTCTCATTGTCGAGAGATATTACGCGCGATCTTATATCTGATGCACGCGACAACAGTAGAGATTCAAATAGTTCGCTGAAGTATGTGATTTTATTTGAAAAAAAAAAAAAAATACAATAATAATAATAATAATAACAACGACGACGAAAGGACATCAAGCTGAGGTATTCTGTAACGTAGCATGGTATACGAAATGAGAGAAGCCGAGGAAAATTTGACAATGAAGCAAACTTCAACGTGACCGGATTGAAGACAGGAGCAAAATCTCGAAGTGGATAATCCTGGTTCGTAGCTCTTTTGTGGGTCTTGTTGCAGATTACTGTGAATGGGGACTTGAGTTATTATTCGAAGTACGGGTACAGCATACTAGCCAATTTGTACGAAGTGACTCGCGCGCGATGTTCGTCCGCAGGCAAGCGAGCCGACAGCCCCAACCATGCAGTACAGATTCTCCGTATTTGCCCCACACGAGACCAATTAAGACCGCAGCATATAATTGCTACGCTCCGTGCGGCGGAGAGCAAGAAACCGGTTCACGCCTCAAGTCACATCCCCGTGACCACCTGTCGTCGATTAGGGCTGTTAATTAATTAGACATTCACGCGAGAATGCCTTGATATCGAGTTGAAGTCGTTAACCGACTCCATAAGTACGGCACGCGTCCACCTCACCGATTACAACGCGATGTATAATCTTAGATTAATTATACTTTGATATATTTAATTACTACGCTTATTAACCAATTTTTTAAATGCGGAAGACATTATATTTCCGTGTGAAAAAAAAATAAAAAAAATCGGCATTGCTTCACGCGAAGACTGCGAAAAATGGTCGATCGAATATCTCGAATTAAAGATTTTAGGTTATTTCCGTCTCTATATCGCGATGTATTGAAGCTTTTATTGATTCAATAAATGTTGGTTTTGCGTATTTTACGTAATCGAAAATTTTTCCGTGTGAAAAAAAAAGGCATAGCTTCACGCGAAGACTGCGAAAAATGGTTGTCGATCAAATATCTCGAATTAAAAATTTTAGATTATTTTCGTCTGTATATCGCGATGTATTGAAGCTTTTATTGATTCGATAAATGTTGATTTTGCATATTTTACGTAATCGAAAATTTTGAATTTTTTATGATGTAATAAGTGGTTTAAAATGGTCGCAAAGGGATTGGACAATACGCGTGTGTAATGCTTCGTGTTGACAAGTTGTCGGCGTTTATTTGCTGTCCTCGCGACAACCTATACATAGATATATCGGCCTTAGAAACTTATTATATTGTTATGTGAATAACTGTAACACGCAACAATACATCGCTATGAATGTTTTTGAAGATTCCGCCATTGTTCGAGTTGTAATTCACGCCAACTCCGGTCGCCAACCGCTGCTGGCCGATAGTGTAGGGTTCACAACAATGGTTAATATAACGACTGAGAAGTTTCCGAAAGCCAATCGTGACGGTGCGATACGATTGTTCTATATTCGATCGGCCAGTTCCCAGGTGGCCACCGCAGTAGCTTCCACTGTTGCGGCTGTCGGCACAACACCACCGAGAAACGAACCTTCTTCCACTCGAACCTTTGCATTATCTTTATATAATGAAAGCCAAAGCTACCGAATAGAGCGGACTGCCGCTTCGAATAATTCGTTTTGCTGTCAGCGGTGCCAGCAGTCATGTATTATTCCGGCAATCGCTATAAAAAAAAAAAAAAAAAAAAAATAGATCGAAACTCGCGTATCTCTGAGAGATCAACTCAAACGCTAAAGAATTCGTATCGTTCCAGTGACCGCTATAGCCGACGAAACTCGTATCCACCCCCGTAACTCCAAAAAATTCGTATATATATAACTACGAGACGCATATTTACATATCGTCGGACAGATTTTTTACGAAGGCATTTTATACGAAATTTCGCATTTCGCATTTGAAATTTACGCGAGATGATTGTTCGTCGCTTTTCTGTAAATGGGATGTGAAATCCTATTACCGGAGATCTCTAAGGGTTGATATAATTTTATTATTATTTGAATTATAATACCCACTTATTGTAAAGCTGTTTTCATTGGGGATATAATACGAAGTCTTTCTTTTCGCGTCCTGATATAATAATAACATACTTTACGTATAAGGATTACAAAGGACCTTTGTGTTATAATTAAAGATATTTGAAACGTACGAAATGGAATGACGCATTTGTATTCGTAATTCACAGTCAGCGCGGAAGGCTATTTTCTAAAAATATCGATCGATTATCCTTCATCGCTCTGTAAGTCCGTCTGATTGGCGGTTTGGCTGCCGATCGCGTTGAAGTTCGATCTTTCGATTTCCTTACGAAAATTTTTCGTGTGCTCTTAAAATTCGATTCGATATCTCGATTTTTCTGTTCATTAAAAAAAAAAAGACTTCATTTTCGATCGATGTGTCGTACAACACGCGATATTTTCTTCCGTACAATTCAATAATTTCAGTGATTCAAATGCTCAGTATTCTTCAAAATTCTGTCTAAATTTCAAGAATATTCCAAGTGGTTCTTCTAGAAACTCAATCCGAAACTGAACAGACGTAGTCGCGCATTGCGTGGGTTCGAAGCAGTTATTGGAAGTAGAAATGCACCCAACCAATTACCCCTCTTCCTGCCGGCGGCGCGACAACAGCTACCGGCAGCGCGAACAATATCCTTTCTTTGCGATTACTCTGAGAGATGAAAAGTCGATCTCCTCCTGAATCAATATAGCGCCGAAGCGTATTCGCATTGTACCGAACGTCTATTCTACACCCACTGTATTGGACAATAGGTGGGCGTCTCGAATCTCGAGGCTCACAATCGTGTGTAGACGGCCATCCCTTCCCCTCAGCTAACACATTGACTCTTAACCCGGTCAGCATTCTCGCTATCAACCTGCTATAAGCGTTAAACGGTGAACCTCAGAACTTTATTATTACGTAGATGAATGTTTCACAACGTTTTTAGAACGCTAAAGAGATTGATTTGTCCAAAATACGGCAACAGTGCAATTTCCATACGCGTTAAAGTTTAGTTATTCGTGATAATCGGGATGCTGCGTTGATTGCGATCGACAAGTGCCTTAAAATTGTAAGAATGTCGATGTTTTCGTTACAATGGTATGAAAATCTATTCGAATTTGTCGCTTACGAGTGTTTACCAGAGTTCGTTGCAAATAAAAACTCGAAGGGAGATAATTGTAATTGACAATAAACGGCATTGATCGGTATATTGTTGGTATGTTACCGACAGATAACTAACCCCTACTGATGTTAGTGCGCGAAGCCAAAGCCTTACACTGGGGAGGACAGTCCGAAGGGACAGTCATCTTGAACGTAGACGTGTAAACAATCTTGAACACCAAACGGCACTCAATCGAAATTGACTTGACTGTCGAAGGAAACAACTACTCGAGTCGAGGACGTTCCGCGAAGTCTGTCTATGTCGTGTGAAGAGGATGGATCCTCCTTGCAATTCACAGAGAGTTAGGTACGTCAATAAACCTGTAAGTGACGTAATTGCAGTCACATTTGACATCGGTTCGCAATCGCATTTTGTTGCATTGCAAGATCGGTAAGCATAAGATCGGGTGAAGTAATTAGGGAATGTAATATTACTATCCACGAGAATGCATGATCGGTGTCATGTATCAAGTGCTTGCAATTGCAGTCACATTTGACATCGATTCGCATTCGCATTCATTTGCATCGCAAGACTATCGGTAAGCATAAGATCGGATGAAGTAATTGGGAGATGTAATATTACTATCCAGGAGAGTGCATGATCGGTATCATGAAGTAAGTGCTGGTAATTGCAGTCACATTTGACATCGATTCGCATTCGCATTCAGTTGCATTGCAAGACTATCGGTATGCATAAGATCGGATGAAGTAATTGGGGGATTTAACATTACTATCCACGAGAATGCATGATCGGTATCATGTATCAAGTGCTCGCAATTGCAGTCACATTTGACATCGATTCGCATTCGCATTCATTTGCATCGCAAGACTATCGGTAAGCATAAGATCGGATGAAGTAATTGGGGGATGTAATATTACTATCCACGAGAATGCATGATCGGTATCATGAATCAAGTGCTCGCAATTGCAGTCACATTTGACGCCGATTCGCATTCGCATTCATTTGCATTGCAAGACTATCGGTAAGCATAAGATCGGGTGAAGTAATTGGAAAGTGTAATATTACTATCCACGAGAATGCATGATCGGTATCATGAATCAAGTGCTCGCAATTGCAGTCACATTTGACATCGGTTCACAGTCGCATTCAGTTGCATTGCAGGACGATCGGTAAGCGTAAGATCGGATGAAGTAATTGGGGGACTTTATATTACTATCCACGACACTGCACGATCGGTATCATGAATCAAGTGCTCGCAATTGCAGTCACATTTGACATCGATTTGCATTCATATTCCGTTGCATCGCAAGACTATCGGTAAGCATAAGATCGGGTGAAGTAATTGGGCGATACAATATCTGTTTTATCACGAGAATGAATCCGTATCATGAATTAAGTGTTCGCAAGCGATCACTGTTCGGAGATTCAACGAAGCAATCGTAGCTCTGTGTCCCAACGAGTAACTAGCAAAGTTGCGACCATTTCTACTCGGTCTTCTAGGGCCGTCGGGACATCGGCATCGTTTGTCATCCGAGTTGCTCTTAAGACCCTTCGTATTTTGAATACAAAAAAAGCACCGGGTATTGTCGCGCTTCACAAAAGCTATACAAAGGAGAACGTGTGAATCAGCAGCAATGGACATAATGCAAAAGCCCGGACGAGTTTTGCAGGCGAAGGCGGAGGGGGCGGGAGGGGGGACGACGAGGGAGAATTCGAAGACGAGGGCGAGGGTGCCTCTGCATCGGGTTGCTTTGGCACAACAACGTACCCCCGTAACAGCTACGTTGCCGTCGGTATATGACCGCACGACGGATATCAAATCGTAGGGAATCTTAATCCTACTTCGCTTGTACCCCAAACCAGTCTTGATGATAATTTTTAAATCGGTAAAATTCACCGATTATCAACATCTTACATTATCGTTCTCTGTCGTACTTCGTTTTTCGGCAAAATGAAGCGAGTGACGCGCACAACCTGCGCTCAGACAGCATCACTGAGGAATACTATTTTCAGTTCTTGCGATTACATGAAATTACATACGAATGTTACGAACATTGAAATTACGAAAATTACTTCCAATACCGAATATACGAAGATTTTATGTATGAATCGTGCTATAAATTTCAAATGAATTTGTGTTCAAATTTTTAACAAATGCTTGTAATATATCGAAAAATTCGATAATTTAAGTGTAATTCCTTTTTTTATAATGAATTTTTTTTATCAAAAAATAATTATTAACTTATTATTATCGAGAAACCCCCACACTATTGCATGTTTTTTCACTCTATTTTTTTGTATACATTTTTTTTTATTATTATTATTTTCCGACGGCAGTTTTTTATTTTTGCAAAAATATTTTTTTTTCGTCCTTTTTTAGGAAATAGAAAATCAGAATACGAGTTATTGTCATTCACGAAAATATTTTTTTTTACTCCGAAAAGCCACGTGTTGATATTGACGCGATCGGCACTTATCGTGTCGATGTCAATCGAATTGGACCACAGCAAGTTAAGTACAATAGGTGAAAAATAGTGGGGAAACTTCACTTTCCTTTTGTTAATACATTTTTTTTACACTACTTTTACCGACAGAATTTTTTTTTTTTTTTTTTTTTCGAAAGAAATTTTTTTTTCGTTCTCTTTTTGCCTAAAAAAATCGAATTCAGGTTATTGTTGTAAACGAATTATTTTTTTTTTTTTTTTTTACTATACTTCGAATAGCCACGTGTTGATATTGACGCCATACACACTTAGCGTGTCGATGTCATATGATAATCGAATCGAATCACAGCGAGTTGCGTATAGTAAGGAAAGTTCACAACGTTTATCGAACTCCTTTTTTTTCATATTTAAAATACCTTGATGAGAAATGTGAAGTACTTTGTGTAAGTGTCACGTTCGCATTAACTGGCTCTACACCCACCCTCTATGCCGACTATTTGTGGCTTTACTTGCAGGGCAAACCGTAATCATAAGGCGTCGTCGTGAACATGAGTTGGGGCGGCACGCCCCGGCGGGCTACTCCGTCCGGGGAACTCGTACCAGTGCTGTAGCCTAAGTACTATTAGTCTGCTACGCCTCTTGGGGATTAGGGGCGCGCGCTGTTGGGGTTCGAGTGAAATCATCATTGCGAAACGATGTTTGGAAGTTGAGAAAACAAATCAACTCAAACTTACTCACACCATTTCGCGATCGTAACGTATCAAAATAAAACAAGCGATTCGTTGATTTTCTAATTGTATCAAATTTAATGAGTTTATTTAGTTCGATTCAGCGTAATGACAACGAGAATTTATCTCGCAAACACTGCAGGTGCATCCGATACCAATGAGTTTGTCGAGTGTACATAACAATTAAAATAAATCAATTGATTTCATTCAATTTCGCGTAATGACAATGAAAATTGATTTTTTATACTTTTTTTTTACAAAGTAACGAAAAAAAAATATAAATATAAAAAAAGTTAATACATTTTTTTTTTATTAAAATTTCGTAAAATTTTTTTTTTCTCGCGCGAACGTTGCTGATAAAAAAAATGAAGACGATAGCTGCATAAATTACTTCCCGTAATTTTAGATCGATAATTGGGCAGATCAACGGCCTGTTATTTCCGTTTTCCTTTTTTTATGAAACATTTGAGATGCGATTTCGGAAATCCCAATGTCATTTACACTTCCGGACGTAAAAGTTACCCAGAGGTGCTATTAACATCGGCAATTGGGCTGATTGACCATATAAGCATTTCTACCGATCGCCACGCGCGCGGATGTCAAATAATTGTGTTAAACGAAACCGAAGATAGACAAGAGCCGTTATAAAGATTAATGACAATAGTCGGGTTGAATTAAAAAGTATGGAAATAGAAAAGATATGCTACAAACGGAATGACACGAGAAATGAATGGAAAAGTTATGGTATGAGAATGAATTGGGAGAGAAGCAAAGGGGAAGCGGCGATAAAAAAAAAGTCGACGGGCAAAGAGCGGCACAAAGGAAGATTCAAACATCAGTGTAATAAGGAAAAGAGGTTCGATGAAAAAAAGAATAGTCTGAAAATCGGAATGAATAGAATGAAAGAGAAGAAAAGGACCGGCAGTAGCGAACGGGTGGAAAACGACTAATAAGAAGGGATAGAAAGCGGCCGAACGGCTAAAAGGAACGGAGAAGAAGAAAAAGTTGTAATAGAGAAAGCGGCGGACGAATATCGAAGCGAAAGATCAGCAATATATGACATTTACAAAACTGATCGCGACTCAGGCAATACAGACATCAATTTTTTTTTTTATTTATTACCTTTGAATCAAAAAATTTTAGCATTTTATAATTTTTCATACACAGTTCGTAAGTATTTTTCAAAACAGTCGAAACCGCAAATGCAAATATTTATAAATATTAATTAAAAAAAAAAAAATTATTAAAAATTATCCGAAAAAATTAAAATTTGACAAGTATTTATTGTATTTTAAATTACAAAAAAATGTATATTTTTACAAGTACGCAAATACAAATATTTATAAATGTTAATAAAAATAAAAAATTATTAAAAATTTTCCGAAAGAATAAAAATTTGAAAAATATTTATTGTATTTCAAAATAAAAAAAAATGTTTTTAATCATTTTTTATTTTTTTTTTATCGGCGAAGCGATTTCATGCAACTCTTTTACGGGTGCAAAGGATATTCTACTTAATGCAATCTTTTGTTCGTTTTTGAAACGTATTACTCCTTTTTAAAAGAGTTTATTCGGTCGAACTTCCTACTTATTTCACCCCGAGTTATTGTAAATTATTCCGAATCCTCGTGCCGTGGTTCGTCACGTGCAATCTAACCATCGATTCTGTCCCCTTTCGAAGCTGTCGGACCCGAAACTTTTAGAGGGATGAATCACTTTCGAATGGTATAGTATATATAGCCTGTTATCGGTTCTTAGAGGGAAACAGCCTCATCCGGAACCCCGATTTCCTGCCGCCATGTGGAATTGAGAGAATGAAATGAGTTCCCTTTTATAACGATTAAATGCAAAAACGTATACCACCACAGTGCCTACTAACGGTAATTGAATGGAAAGTTGCACTTACCGTGGTACTCCGTAAGATGTTACCACCGCATAGTAGTTACTGCTTCGTGCAGTGGCGACTTGGGAATCGTCTAAGCGAACCTTTTACTATACCCTGTTACGCTATACTTAACATTCACTTCATTCGAGAATACGAATCACAAATATCTAAACTGAACGATCCATTTCGGAAAATCGTTACGCTGATCGTAAACTCCGTTGATAAAAATCAATCAATTTGATTTTACCGACATATCAATTCAGTCGGAACTGTTGAAGTTTTTTTTCTAGATTTTTAGTAAATTTTTTTTTCTCGATTTTTAGTGCATTTTTTTCAGATTTTTAGTGCATTTTATTTTGCGGATTTTTAGTGCATTTTTTTTTCCAAATTTTTCGTAAATTTTATTTTCCGGATTTTTAGTGCATTTTTTTATCCTATCCCGCGAATCGCGAGTTTCCGACCCTCACGACAACGTTTATAAGATTTTCTCGGTCCGACTTCACGTCGAAAACTCGAAACTCTTCACTTTTTGTTCACTCGACAATTCTTTCTTTTTATTTCTTCCGATATTAATTCCTCCGCAACTATGTTAACGTAAATATAAGTTCGATTTTTTATTTACCAATCGTTCCCTCCAAACTGTTCGTTGAACTCTGAAATATTGCGAAAAAACTACAAGATAAATTGTAGCATAACCTTCAACTGTCTTTCCATTGATGACTCAAAGAGAATTTTTTACTCGCTTTCGCGCGTTTCGTTACGAACAAAAGAAGAATTGTATATATTTGACCGGCAAAAAGTTTCCCGTACGTGAGGCCGCAATATGCAGTGAGCATTAGTAGCTAAACCCCCGCAATCCTGTAGCTATGAAAAAAACGAAAGCGTTTCGATCTTTTTTCACTAAACTATCAATTTATAAAAAAAAAAAAATAAAAAAAAAATACAATATCTGCTGTATTTCTCACGTAAAAAAATTAACCGATTTATTGTTTATCGGAATTTTTTTTTTTTTAATCATCGATTTTCAATTATTATTATTATTATTTCGTGACAGTTTCCAATAGTTTTTTTTCAATACGCGACTGCTATATCGAACAATTCGATAAAAAGGTTTCACGTCAGTGAAATAGATCGGCAATAACGATGAATTAATATAATACGATGCATACAATAAATAGAATGCGCGCGGCAATGCGACGCGCTGCAGAATGGTCCTTCGTTATCGTTTCAAGAGACCATCTTCCATCGTATGTTGATGTTAAGCTGCAGATTTCCCATACATATTGGCGTATCCTGCAGGATCATTGGCGATCGTTACATAGTGAAGTCAGCTCCGCGTCCGGATCTCTCGAGAGTGTGAAGGTTCTGCGAATAACATTTTGGCACCGGCAGGTCGAACCTCGCGACCTTTCGATAAAAGGCAGAGGGGACGAAAGGGACACAGAAGTGGAGGTCGACGGAGAAGTCGTCGGCATTGCTAGAAGCGCGGGCGGCGATATATGGGGAACGAGCGGTAGAGAGGTGGAGACGCGCAGGCTACCCTCGCTTGAGGAATGCAGCTGCACAATACAGCAGGTCCTCTCTACCAACACCGACCGGCATATTAATATGACGTACGTGAAAGTGGCCACTGATAGGTAGTGAGGGCTTCGAACAACCGACCCACAAACAATTGTTCGCGGCGGCAAAAGTACGCATTCGTTATTTCGATAAAAAGATCGATAATCGAGTGAAGCGCATAATTAATTATCATTATTATCGTATTTTCGTAAATAATTCATCGCAATAATCGATTTTTAAAAATTTTGTTGCATTATCCGAGAAATCGCGATGTATTTTACATAATATGTAATTATCGATGTATTTATTATTATTATTAATATTACGAACGATATATGCGTAAATTACATTTTATTAATTATAAATAATAATAATAATGTTTCTGGTCGCTGATAATGAGAAAATTGTATTCTATAAGAGAAACATCGCGCAATAAAAAATTGGTGGAGCGGGAGAATGAGATTTGTTCGATTTGAACGAACGAATAGCAGCTAAAACTATCCGTAGACCGCAGGACGACGTGAGCAACGCTCTTCCCGTGTGAGGGACGGGGATCTATTCGTACAGCGGGAGGTCCCGACCAGGTGTACGAATGGGTGTGAATAGGAGCCGCAGCTAATTTACATACCGAAACTGCCGCGGGTCTCGTCCAATCCAACATTCTCGGTATAACGTGGCGGATGACCGGGCGGCATTATCCTTCGACTCTATATGCTCGACTCCCTCTGCTTGTCGCTAAAGATATTTCGAAAAATTTTTCAACTCTGCGGTTTCTTCGAACGCTCGGGCTGTCAGTCGAAGTGCCGACTATAACTATATGCTTCTTAACTTCGAAGTTTCGATAGAGTCGTATATATCGTTAAAAGATCGCTAGTTGCTTAGTTGTTCGGGATACTTAGCGGCAATAACCAGCCTTTCAAACAAGTGAACACATTCGATGTTGTAAATGTATACTCGCTAAACAGCTGCTCGTTGATCTATTGTTCAATAATGAATACGTATTGAATTCATTTCAAATTTAAATGCTAACTGTCCAAAAGTACGTCGGTACGTCGGTACGGCGGTACGCCGGTGCGCCGTCGATAACACGCGAACGAATACAACTGAGAAATACATAATTTTATCGAAATTAAAGGAAATTTCTTGAGATTAACATTTTTTTATGATTATTTTTGATTCGCAAAAATAAAAAAATTTTTTTTTTAATTTTACGCGATGTTTGGTCCGATGCGCGTGTTACAATTTCGCTACGCGTCGAAACGTCCGCCGAAAATAAAATTCTTGTTGACAAAACTTCGACACGAAAACCCCACTCGACGGTACCATCGTTTCGAACTCTACGCGACGGTAGCGTCGATGTTAAGAAGAACTACAGCCGCCGAGGAATGCGCCTATGAAAATATGTTATTTATCTTCACGTATCTGCGTCTCTGACGGGAAATAAATAGGGAATATTTTTCTTCAAGTTTAAGGTAATTTATCGGACTTTATTAAAAATTATTAAATTTCCAAACAATTTTTTTCACGTTTTATCTTTCTATTATATCATTTTTTATTATTATTATCGGCCGATTGTGATTTTTCGGGAAACGCGATTTACGTAAAAAATTTTTATTGCGCGTAAAAAAATTGCAAAAAAAAAAAAACTGAAAAAAAATTTACGATGTCGTCCGGAGATGTTTACTCGATGTCTTTGAACAACAAAAACGGATGACCATTTTACAGTGACGTTAAAATAAAATGTTAACTATGCGCGTTGAAAAGCCGCAAAGGATTCGCTTTCGTCATCCGTTGATACGGCCTCCGACTTTCTTCAATTACGTCTCCTCTGTTCATAACGGTGGCATACATTGACGCAATAGACGGGCGCGTTGACGCTCCACGTGATTCAAACACGTGCACCGAGTGATTTGCACTCTTTGAATCTTGTGAGTTCCACAGCGTGTGGTTCAACGCACAAACCCTTTCTACACAGCTCCGTGATTTTCACTGAGGTACAACCTAATAACACGCTGGGTTTCCATTCTTTTGCCGGCGCTCGACGATCACCCTTTGGCGCCGTTTCGTCTGAACACAACGGCACCGCAACGGCTTCGCCATTGCGAGGGAGGAATGAGTGTTTCTACCTTTGCTCACCATTCGACGGATTATCGTGTAATGTTGGCAGCGAATAATGTCCCTCACACGCCCCGTCGAACCCTCTGCTTTCATATATATTTTTCATATACACAACAACACTTTACTTTCGGCCAAATAATTTATTTCGCGATTTTTTTGCAAAGTAAAAAAAAATATCGTAATTTTTCGAAATTTTTTTTTTTCGATGTCGAAATTCGGTATAAAATACGCATTTGGAAAAAAATTTTATTTATGTATGTGTAGTTCCGTTGACTATGGGCACAGTGAAAAAAATTGGAAATTTAATGTATTCGAACGTTTTTGGGCCCAAAATGGTACATGAAATTCACTATTTTTTATAATAATGCCGCGAACACCCCTTAAAAAGCTCTTTGCTTTTATATGTCTTCAAACGATAAAAGAAAAAAGAGAAATGGAACGATAGATATGGATTATGATTTTCAATTCTTTCGAAAATCGAAACACGCGAAATTTTTAAGGATTTGACGTATCGATGTTTTTTTTTTTTTTTTTTTTCAAGTTCTCGAGAATAATAAAATATACAATTGTCTCATTCAAAAAATGGTAGTTGAATATAATTGACGCAATAAGCAAGTGGCGTAGGTGGGTTTGCTTTCCGGCGTATAATACGTAACGGAGGGGGTGTATGTAATTACAGAGTCATTCGACGCGTTCACACAGTCTATTTGTTTGCGCAGCCACGTTGGACGACGGGCACCCCGAAGGGATTGGGTTGTGTAAACATTGAAGAACCGATAGTTAAATTCGTCGTCACTACCTGCCACTGTCGCGTATTATAATTACTCGGTGTGCGCGTTCGTGTGTAACGAAGATTATCCGATTATTCCAACGACTGTATATTCGTTGCCTTATTTTCATTGTTCTACTGATTTTCTTTTTCTATCCTGATATCGGATAATACGCGGTAATCTTTTAACATAACAAAGTCTCATTGCAAACTTTTCGAGTTTAATAAATATTTTTTTCTTATCGATACGCAAAGCCATTAAGGAGATTCATGTACCCTACGATACCAAAATCGTTCCAATATTTACGTAAAAAAAAAAAGTTCGAAAAATACTTTTTTTTTTAAACCCTTAAAAATGGACATTGCATTGAAACAAATTAGAAAATCATAAAAATTTGTAAGAAAAAATTTCCATTTTTACGTTATTATTATAAAATGCATATCTGCAAAAACATACTATATAACATCGAATTCGAAAATGAATTAATTTTTTTTTTGTCGAAATTATTTCGATCGCCTCGATATTGTATTTCGCGGAATAGAAATGACGTCATATTCGAGACAATTCGAAATATTATGAATAATCGAAGAAAAAAAAGATCGAAATACGATCGACGACGATCCTGGGAAATTACAGTCTCCGCACCGGACTCGTATAGTTAAGCTAATAATAAGGCACAGCACCTGGTATTATTGGTATTGACGAGGTTGAGAAGTCGTTTGCTCACAGTGGAAGTAACGCTCTCAGCGAGTCTACGAGCGACGAGTATCAGCAGTCAACCCTCCGGCTTCTCCGTCGTATTCGACGACTCTCCCTCCCCATTTCGTAGGCATAAACTCTTTCAGTCAAAACCGCACAGTCGAGTGGCACCTCGAGAGCGATTTCGTGAACGGCCTGCCACGACGAAAACAATGACGAACGATTAATTATTATACCGATCGTAAGAGATTGACTGCGCGGCAAAGTGCGCACTCCAACTCTCACAGCCCCCATAGCCGCTGAATGCTAAGCCCCCGGACTTCCACTGTACAGATTGCATACACTATATTACGCGGAGTATTCGCTGTACACAAAACGACGAGGGATAATATTCCACGAGCGAAAGATCGAACAAACTGATCCTCGATTCGCCTGAGATCCTCGTCTTGATTATACGCGCCTTTTACTCGCGTAGAAATCAAGTTACGTATGAAAGAATAATATACTTGCGATGAATTATGAGAAACTGGTGCACCTCCGGAATTCAATAGAAAATAAAATCCTTGCAAGTATAATGCGCAGATGTTATTCCTACTCGAGGGGAAAGAAGTAGGTGTACTGTACATATACTATTCACGACACCCATTCACGTTTTGCACAATCGGAACACGTGTTTTTTTTTTTAATTCCTTCCGTTCGACTCCTTTATTTAAAATTTTTTTAATGTATTTTTAAGTCGACTCTTTATTTATTTTTTTGATATTTCGCTACGCGATAATGACAAAGCGAATTAAAAAGAAGCTTTTTTAAATTTTTTTTTTTTTTCGATGTTTCAGCGGATTTTCGGAATGTATAAAAAATGCTGGAAAATCATATTTTGAAAAAAATCTCAAGATGGCCGAGTTCCAAGTTTGGAAAATTTAATCTGATAACTTAATAAACTTAAGAACTGTACGTTTTTTTTTTTTTCGAGCTGCTCGAATTTTATGAGATTCGGAATTGCGTCCAAAAATTTTTCGATTGAACTTCTGTACTGAAAAAAAATTATAAAAAAAATTATGCAAATTAGATTTTCTCGTTGCTTGTTTTGTTTTCAACATTTTACGCCCAAAAAAGTTTCCTAAACATCATAAAAAAAAACAGGAAGCGACAGAAAAGTCGTATTTGCCTAATTTCTTCGATCTTTTACGAGAAATGTATTGAATAGGTAATTGTGAATTATCTCGAACTGCGTATTCCGTTATGAGTCTCTTGACGATTCTCGATGTAATATCAAATATGTTTCCTCAGAACGGACGATCTACAACACTCCGGCCGAATGGGAAAGGGTCGTAGGGACACCGTCCGTTGGGATTCCCTTCGAGAGGCGTATAAGTATGTTAGGATCTCGGGGTCACATTCCAGAATCGTTGGGCACTCTCCGCGGGCTCTCCGGACCGTTAATGAAGTCTTACGATGTTAGCGCATATCGGAGAACCTTGTTGACAGCTGGAGAATGATTTAGATTCCGGATAAACGATCTCTCTGTGCGTTGACGGGTGTCTAAAGCATCCCAAGCGCAGGATGTTTGGTCCTCGAATCGCCCGAAGTTATAAGGCGCGAGTAATGAATTTAATGATAAGGACGCCGCCGCTTCTCCCCGACCTCTTTCGCCCTTAACGCGGTAACTGGCATCCTTCGCCCATTCGAGTGGCCGCTTCATTCCGAGCTGAACGCGTCTGTTGCCCTAAGGCTGATGGCTGCTTCTACTACTCTCTTATACGGCACTGCCACGGTATTTAATGATTCTCCGGAGATCAGAAACAATGCCGCACTCTCGTGAGGATAATGACCGAGAAAATGGTCAGTTTGTTGTGTTAAAAGGCGTCTGCAAGCCGGTAGCCACCGTCATTAAGGACGGAGGAGCCGCTAAGGCCGCCAAATTTCCGCCTTGTTAAGCTTGTTAGACATTCTTTTTATCTCTGCGGTTTAACTCCGACACCCTCTCATACAGAGCGTCTTAGATAAAGAAAAAGAAAACTGTTCGCTTTATACTTTTTATATAAATGTCGAATTTTTTTTTTCGACTCCAATTTTTTTTTTTTTTTTTTTATGCAATAATAAAGTTTTATTTGCTTTGCGATGAAATTAATCGGATTTAAATTCGTAATACCAAAAACATCGTGCGATATAATCGAAAAACTAAACGATGACGAAACGTAATTAAGCGAATTTGAACGCATAAACGAATTTTGCACATATTTGTTTGTTATTGTTTCTCATGTTTTTTACGTTCTTGTAATTAATTTTCGTCACAACGGTTAAGTTAATAAATAAAAATTTTACGAATTTTACGAATCTTCGAAATTTGTATGGTTTTCTCGTCTATTGACATGAGAATTTAAAAAAAATATATTGAATCGACTAAAAACTGTTCTCCGTGTCTTATTGACCTTCATAATTAAGATTCGTGACCTTGTCAATTGAAAATTTAACCCTCCGTAAGATATTGTGTCACTATTACGCAACGTCATCATATAGTTAACTTATCAGAAGTTCTATACTTCCGTTGCGAGCGATTAAATCGACAAATAAAAAAATAATAATAAGTTCGAAATTATTCCCACACCTTCGCGTATTTTTTTTTTTTAACTTCAAGAAAACCATTGAAATTATATGAAATTTTTGGTTTCATCGATTCGAAGAAACGGAAAAAAGTTATGTGGTCCTATCGATGTTTTTCTGTGCGAACAAAGTATCCGACATCGGAATTCCTTGATTCCCTACAAACAACGGAAGACAATGTCGGAGAGAGTGTACTGTGCGTTCAAAGCATTTTGAATGGCGCTGAAATACAATACAAGAGTGACGGTCAGCGGGTCAGTACTTGTTGCACTCGTACCGTAGTCCGTTTAGTACACTGCTGGGTATCCCGCAGATTTGAAAAACGCCCGAACGTTCGCTCCCCCCGCGCGTGAAACGGCGTCCACAGTAAGGTGCAACAGTTTTTCAATGCTTTCACAAAGGGTATAGGTGTGAACGGGAAATATCTCAAATTTCAAATGGTTGGTGGATCGTTGCAGCTGCTTCCGTCCACAAAGAGTGCACACAGGAGTTTCTAGGAGTTCTTTGTCCATCGTAGCGACGAGCCGTGATGCTCCGGCTAACACCTCAATGGCTGCGTACCCATCGATACGCCATTGTGTGAAATAAATACTTTTATTCGCACCTCGGTGCGCCTCAAAAAAAGAAAAAAGAAAAAAAAAAAAGATCTTTTAAAACTAAAGCAACTCATCTATGCGTATGAATGCGATCTTTCGTGAAACATAATGTCTCGTAAATTGCTTTCGTATTTATGAATACAGATCCGTTCGATACAACCGGTCGAATAAATAAAAATTCGACGAGATGCCCCGTCGCCCTTACGCCATATATTTTCACTCGAATAATTCTCGTTCGCGAAGGGGGCGAAAGGGATCATCGGTATTTCGAAACATACCACCTGCTGTTTATGGATCAATTTTATAGAAAATAAGTTCGACGGTTAAATCGACACCAATTTCCCGAGTGCCACGGTAACGTGCGTTTTTATTTTTATTCCGATTTTTAACGAGTTATTATTTCGAGTGATGCTGCAATAAACTTTTGTTCGGTATTTTACGCGTGAAACAATGACGTCGATGATTTATCGATCGTGCGTCGTTAATATCAGTGAAAAACATTAAGATATCGTATTACGATCGAACGTCGTTATTTATTGATTATAATTCCGTTCGATATCATTTAAAAAAAATTTGTTTTGTTTCGTAAATAAAAAAAATCGGAAAAATATAGTCGATATTACGAAAATGTGATCGTATATATCGTAAAAAAAGTTCGTTTTATCTCGTAGTATTAGCGTTACTGTAAGTAAAATTGAAAAAGATAGGTCCCTATTTTCTTTTTTCTCTGTAACACCGCTGCGCGGTCATCCAAAAAATTCGGCCGAAAAGCGGTATATATTTGTACGAAAACTCACCCTAAGGGTGTGATGAATGCCCTCTGAAACGCAGTGGGGTCTGCTGCATTGTGGGTAAAAAGAACTTCCGTTCACTCGATTTAGTTACATCAAATGGTCGGTGACCGGTGTCGACTCCGACTCTATTCAGTCGCGGAGAGTGTTGCTTTTGTTGTCCGGTTTTTTAAAGAAAACCGAAACGTTCGTGAGACATAAATGTTTCATTTCAGAAGATATTAAACGTGAATAGAGACGCACCCAGTGGATCGTAGTAACGATTAGTTTTCACTCGCGGATCCCTCGATCTTTAGTTTGTATACGCGAAATCTTTTAATCCTCTAATCCATGGATCACTCGCAATTATTATAATTTTTTTTTTTTTTTTCAAATTTTGTGTAATAAATTTTTTTTTTCTTTTTCAAAAAAATGTTCGAAAGTGTATTCAAAAAAATTATAGTTTTTTCTGATTTGCATCGTTCCGTTTATATTAACTTACGAGAAATCCAAAAATCGGCAGTGAGGTATTCGTTAAAGTTAATTTAATGTACGAAAAAAGTAAATTTTTACGTTCTCGATACATTAAATTGCGTTTTTTTCTCAAAGAGAAGAGTCTCTCATGAGAGGTTATATTCGTAAAAAAAAATTAGGAAACCTCGAAATAACGAGAAGAAGGGAAAAGTACGTAAACACAAAAAGAAAACGTAAATTCAGATAAATTTGAAGGATAATACTTATCGTTTATTCTTATTTTCACTTACGGTACAGTATTTATAGGTTATTTGTTTCGCTCGTATAATATAATACTCGAATAATCAGTAGAGTGTTCATGTAATATGTGTGAAGGAGGGGAGGGGGGGGGGGGGGGGGGGAGGGGTGTTTTTGAGATTTCGTGTGATTCATGAGTGTTGATAAGTGCTTATCAATAACAATACATAATACAAAGATTACAAGTCGTACAGTGGTCGTCGACGACCAGTGAGAATCCTAGAATCGGATCCGATTCCGAGTCGAGAGAATCGATCGATCGTTCCGCATTAACTATGACCCTCCGGCATAATAACGATTAACTGAATTACGAAAAAACGAGAGAATAAAATTCGGAAATAACAAACTCGAGAGAGCGCCAAAATTTATGTTTGTTTAACTGCAACGATCGTGCAGATTAACGAAAATAAGGATCAGCCGTGTTAAGTTGGTGGGCTGTGATTATTACGGCCGATCGATTTTATCTTTAACATGTGTCTTCATAAACCGCCGATACTTTTCGATTGGCGTGAACAATATTTGTCAACAAAGAAAATAAATACTTGAAACGTTAAATTCAGTAGTCAGTGAGACGAATCTTAGGGTATCGAGAAAAAAAACTGTAGAAATAGTAGTTGATGAAGAAAAATCGGTAAGAAAAAAGGCGAAGAAAGTTCCTCCAACCTTTATTTTCGTCGGATATTCTTCCCTCCGTTATTATTTCTGCGGCCATTTTTAAAAAATCTGAATCGCCAAAGAAATCGGCAAAAAAATCGGTACCACCGTTTATGATGACGTCGTACAGTAATGAATGTTAAGGTTTTTCTATTTAATGCAATCCACGGAAAAGTCTTCATGAATCTGACCTCATCAATCGGTAAGAACTCATTGGACAGATGAAACGAGTTGTATCGGTTGCGAGCCGATTTTTCGTCGCGTTTCGCATGCGTTATACTCTACGAAACTAATACAACAGGTGCGCGAAACACAATATTTCGGCGTCGATCATAATCCGTCGACGTTACAAGGCGGTAAAACTAACAAAGTGAAAGCTATATACAAGTAAACTCCGCTATACCGCGGGAGACATACCGATCACGCGTAACGGGCTCTATAAAAAAAATCTCTCGGCGATTCCTCGATTCGCGTAGGTGTTTCAAGTCTCCGCCCAGAATCGCCAATGCGATTGCGAGAAATCGTTGCCCGCAACGTTCGCGATGGTCCTCCGCCAACTATGCTATGTACACGGGATACTATTTACATTTATATAATCCTTCGGTCGGCTTAAAATCGAATCGTAAACATCGTCCCTCGTTTGATATACGAGCGATACGATCGGCAAAAATCGGTAGAGAAACCGATCGTCTCGAATGTATATACGGTATATGGCATCGATCGACCGCCCGATTCTACCTTAGAAATATCAAGGATTCTTAGATTCGATATTGTAAGTACACGAACGGGTATACAAGAGAAATGAATCAAAAAAGAAAAATCGAATACGGAAAATCGTTATACAATTCAACGATTTGTTTTCGTTTTCTTCGAAAATCGCTTCAATACTTCTCTGGTTCACCGACCCGTCGATGGTCTATCGTCGTATCGCCGATTTCTTGGTTACGATCGGTAAATCGTATTGCCGATTTCTCGATTGCGATCGGCAAATCGAATCGCCGATTTCTCGATTACGATCGGTATATCGTATCGCCGATTTTTTCGATTAAGATCGGTCAATCGGATTGCCGATTTTTTCGATTACGATCGGCAAATCGAATCGCCGATTTCTCGATTACGATCGGTATATCGTATCGCCGATTTTTTCGATTAAGATCGGTCAATCGGATTGCCGATTTTTTTGATTACGATCGGTAAATCGGCGGTTGATACTCAGCAAAGATCGATCTAAGCTAAGCTCTGTCGGGTCAGAAGATTACCGTGAGAGGTCGACGGAACTCATTACCGGGTGCCGGTGCCGATTGATAGCTACCATATTGGGTCATTTGGGGCGCTAAAAGACCACCGGCCTGAACGGCACCCGGATAGTACGTCGTTAAGCTCGCCCCGGGACTCGCCGCCGACGATGTTGAGGTCGAACTGGCGCTCGACGATCCGTGTTGTTCCGTTCTTTCGGAGTGCTGCTGTTTCATTACATCCGGAGAATCGGCGGCCGGCGATCGCGCCGGTCCACCTGGACTCGACTCTTCGTATAACTTATTTGGCTCGTAACTTGGACGACTGAAATCTGTGATACTCTGCTTCTGGTCCATATATAACTTCGATTGTTCGAAATAAGCTTTTGCCGTATCGAGATAATTGCGATCGAGGTAAGGTTTTGGACTCGAGTCCAAGTATTTTGGATCCGAATACATACTCATTGCTAGAGTACTCGGGGGCATGTATGCGGCTCGGTACTTCTCTTCCATGGAATACTTCATCGCGTCCATTGAACCGACAACCTGCAGCAAAAAAGTAACATTTTTGGTTTCTTTATAATTATATTAATATTTTATTTATCTGATTAACGAATACCGGAAAATTTTGATTTTTTTTTTTTTTTTTAAAGACTTTTTTTCGATGAATTGCTTTCGATGTAAAAGTGTTCTTTATATTCGTTTTTTTCACTTGCGACATTGGAATATACGATTATTAGTCGATTAGTCGCGAATGGGATGACAAAAGTATAATGAGGTCCTCGAGAAGCCTTTTTGGCTCTCGAAGTAATATTCTACGATACGCGAAACTACTCCGGTCAAAGATATAGTACTTAATTAATTATCATTAATTTCATAGTCTTTGGGAAATAAAAGAAACAATCGTGTGTCACAGCATTCCAACCTGTTGAATCGAAATTTTTGGAAATTATATTCAACGCGATATGTCGGTTGTATTAACCTGACTAGTAAATCGCTTCAGGCTGATTCTGCGCTCTGAAAGACGACCTATAGATGGTCACAGAATAACCGAATATTCTTATAAGTCCGGGCTATGGGTCCATTCACAATGGGTCAGCGTTGTATACCGAAGAATTCTTTTATAGCGCTGGACAAAGACGCCAATAGCCATAAATTCGGACGCGCTGTGTAGCGCGCATGAAAAACAACAAAACGACGCGAACCATATTCCTAATTCCATAATTCGCAGAGAGACCGCAGTGCTTTGTCGGATCGTTAAGCCGCTTTGTCCGCGTTTGTGATTTACGTTAGTCTTATACCACTTTTATTCGTCTTGCTATTTTTTTTTTATTTTCATTTTTTCTACAACTGTCCGATTGATTATTGAACAGCCCCTTCGCTAACACAGCGAAGTTCGTGACAAGACAATTTTTTTTTTTTTACCGATTCAAACTTAGAATATGCTGACGAGAGTATTGGCGCACAGTCGGCAGACGATTCTTGCAAACGCCGAGTCATTTTTCCGGAGATTGATAATTCTCTCTAAAAGATCGGCGCAATGAGATTTTTGCAATTAATTTTTCTCCGCTAAAAAAAAATACGAATTCACCGCCAATAATTTACTTTCGCAATGAAATGCCACACATTTTTTTCAAAGCGACAAATTTGTTTGATAATATTTGCCATTTTTATGATGTCATTTTTCGCGCAAAAAATCAAATTTCTTCGATACTCGAAAATAAAGTCAAAAAATATTTTCGATTTTAGAAACCTCGTCTTTTTCTCGCAAATTGATTTCCAACAAAATAAAAGATCGGAAACAAAAAACGAAAGAAATGGCATCAGAAAATAAATTATATAGCATAAGTTTAATATTTTTCTACAATTTCACAACGTAAAAAGTCTCGAAAAGAATTGAATATTTTTAAAATTCCGACGTGTCAATGGCTACGCATTTGTTATCGATTCGATTAATCGAACATCCAACGATTGCCGTATTCTCTCCTCGCAACATCGATGGATAGAGGTGTTTATTGTAATTTTATTTTTATAATAAAGCATTTCGAAATGTTAGCTTCGATATCGTTAAATAAAGAAATTAAACGGTTTTGCAATTTTTATTATTCAATGGATACCATTCGATGGATTTATGTGCCGCACAGAGCATCAAACCGTTGATATGCAAAATAGGTTGATTGACTGGCTGTTGACACGCCTGACTTCGCGACAATTCGGTATTCCTGGCGTTTTACAGGTATAATGCACGCGCTATATGTTCGGACAACAGGCTTGTTGTGAAGAAAAGCCTTTTACGAAAAAAAAAAAAAAAAAAAACGTGCACACGGCAAAATGCATTCTCCACGGTTGACGACACATGGTCCCGAATGGTACGTGCTTTGTGAATGAAACACACACAATGAGTCCTCGCTACGATCCTATTGTTGGCTTGACAGCGACACCGTGCGCGCCGTTAATTAAGTTTTGTTTCGGAAACCGATGATGCCAGATGTATGGCAATTTTTTTTCTTCGTACACCGCTAATGGGTCGGATTGTATCTCCGGCACGACGAGACTCGGCCGTGAATATCAATCAAGTGTCTGCATTCTAGTATACTTTCCCCCCTTAAATTGTTGAGAAATATCACTAAGGGGATAGAAAACGATACCTAACAGTGAAAAGTTGTAGTGTCAAACACCTCGAGCTTCAGGAAAAAATTTTGAAGAAGTAGGATTTTGAAGAAGCGTTTTTAAGGGGAGCGATATTTTTTCCGTCGCAAGAAAATCCAAAATTTCGAAGTAATATGAGACGCGTTTTTAAGAGGGAGAAATAACTTTATCGGCTTCAAAAGATCGAAAATTTTGATATGAGACCCGTTTTGAAGGGAGAATTGCTTTTATCGGCTTCAATAAATCGAAAATTTGCCAATATATAAGAAAATGCAGAAATCAACTTTTCGAAGTATTCGAAGGCATATCAAACGACGCAGTAATCGTGAATTAATCGGTAAGTCATTGAAATTATAGAGTTTTTACTTATCAAAACTTCAAAACCGCATTTTCAAAATTGATGTGACGTATAGTTAAGAATCAAATCGACCGATTTCGATGAAATTTTGGACGCAACTTTCTAACCTCATTGCCTTCAACACGAATCAAAATAATTTACGAATAAAATAATTGATAATTCAAAAAACAAAAGTATTTTTTTATACGATGCAATAACTAAAATCATAATAAAAAATATTCAACATTTCAAAAATATTGACGAAATCTTTCCCTCAAAAAAAAAATTATAAAAATTTTTTCATTGCTAACCAAATTCTACTTTTTTACGCTGCTTTATGTAGTCACCCAATCCGAAATACAAAAATAAAAAAATTCACATTTTCCGATTTTTTTCGAAGTTATACAAATTTTCTTAAAAAAGAACAAAAAAACAAAAAAAAAACAAAAATCGTTTTTCAATACTCGAAATTATTATTTTTTTAACTTATAGATTCGTTAATCAACGTATTGAATTGAGAATTCATATGTATATTGGCTACCGATGTCTTCTATAAATAACCGGCGGCCCGAAGAGCAGATATTTCCTCGGTAACGGGGGATTAGAAATATATGGTTGCTATTCTAGGATCTCATAACAATGGAACAATCACAACTGTTTCCTGATTGCGCTCTTTTGTGGTGCGTGTGAAAACTATTGGGTCCCGACGTTTCGGTTTGACATGGGTTGCACCATCGCGCTCCCCTTTTGCACAAGTTGTCAAGGTACGTAGCCGCAGGATACGTTCTGTATACTGCTGACGTGAACAAAAGGAAAGAGTGACCTGCAGGTCACAGGATCTTCACATTTATGGAGCCACCGAGAAAGAATGCAGGTGCTGTATTCCCATCGATTCAAATGATCGATTTTTTTCGACTTTAACAATCGCTGACTACTACATCGCGATTTCTAATGGATATATATATATATATCCCAACAGAATCTCGAAATTTTACAATTGGCGTATAGAAAACCACTTGTGTTATCAATTTTTTAAGACTTAAGAAACACTTCCGGTTGTAAAAAAAAAAAAAAAAAAAATCATTTTTTATATATACGCAAAAATCGTGAAAATCGTTTATCGCCAAAACGCTATTTGAAAATTAAATTTTTTTACGAATAATAATAATAATTTTTTTTTTTTCGAACATTGTGTTACGAAGTTTTTGATTAATAATTTTCGAAATACCGATTTTTGAGTTACGATCGAATTGAATATTCAGCGGTTAATTTTCATGAAAAGTGGAAATAATGAAACAATAGCCGGAAAGGGAAATGAAATATACTATTGATAAGTTGACAGAGTAACGATAAACTTTCGATGCGAATATCAAAGCGAAACTCACCTGGCCGGGTCCCCCGAGTCCGGCGGACATCGCCGCTGCGGATTGTTGGGCCGCCGCCGCGGCGGCAGCAGCCATACTCGCTGCCGAGAGGGATCCGTACGCTGCTGCTGGTCCGTAATAAGAGCTCATGCTTCCCTGTCCCATACCACCGGCCATTCCTTCAACGAAAAAAATACAAAAAAAAATCGTTACAATTGGAACCATTAAAGTTCTTAAGACTTACGACGTCTTTTCGTCATATATTTTTCTATTAAGTCTTATCGATCGGTTGGAAATTTCTCGCCCTATCCTTTGGCTTAATATTCTCTTCTCCCCTCAAATTTTCGGACTGAATGTATCGCTCCTCATTTTCTATTTTTTTTTTTCTATTGAAACCCTTTAATTTTTTTTGTCAATTTTTTGTTACCATAACTTTCGCTATTCGTCAGAATTATTTACATTTCACTTTCCTGTCGCAACGATAGAAATTCCGCTCCATTTTTAATTGAATGCGTCTTTTAATTGGTTCGTCTTCCAATCTCATTTATCTCGACCTCCGCCTCGTCGCTTCACGTCCTTTCTATTGTTTTCCGACCTTTTCCCGTAATTTAGGGATTTATTTATCTTCCTGTCCTTTAATTTCTGATTTATTTCAATTTTTTGATCTTTTTTTTTGCGTTGGAGATGTCATTTCTCGAAACTACGAGACTTCATCTTGAATTGCTTACTTTCTGACAGTAATTTATATATAGGATACGATATATAGTCACACAATTAGATACGTGACGATTTTTGTTTGTTATATATTACGCTATTCGTTACTTTAACTGCTGTTCCACGAAATGAGTTATTAGGAACGCTAAATTCGAGCAAATTATCGATGAACGATAAATTCCTGAGTACACAAGAAAAGATCGAATGCGGGTTGATCATTGTTGCCATAAAAGATTTTTACGAGGTTCACAATCTGACATCGCGTCGGATAAGAAAAGAAAGTCGCATCTCTGTGCATTGGCCGAATATAGTCGTCTAAACGATAGTCTCGCAACGCCGCGAATTAATTCAACAAAATTTTTTTTATTGCAATTAATGTGCAATTTTCGTGTTGCCGATTTTATTGATCGGTAATCGAATATAATATATCGATAAAAAAAATAAAAATTTTGGGAATATATCGCCGACTTCTTTAAATCGTTAAAAAAATGAAAAATAAATATTCACATCGCTTCCCTATTTTTTAAATCGCCGTTTACAAGATTTCCGTCCAAAAACTGATTTTAAAAATGAGGAAACAACGTGAAAATGTAATATACATTTTTTTTTGTAACATCGATCCGTTTATAATCGATTAGCCTTGTGACTAAATTTCAACCCTTTTATTTAGCACCCATTGCAGTGCAGCGTACGATTGGGGGAGCGAAAGTTCCTTGAGTTCTACTCTATACATAACTTCCGGCTGCTAGAGGGTTGTTGACGAAGTCCCCAACAATGAGAGTGGAAAG
This sequence comes from Cryptus viduatorius, assembly GCA_964006125.1. Classification (NCBI taxonomy): domain Eukaryota; kingdom Metazoa; phylum Arthropoda; class Insecta; order Hymenoptera; family Ichneumonidae; genus Cryptus; species Cryptus viduatorius. The sequence goes on along the minus strand of OZ023225.1, from coordinate 15,612,807 downwards.
CAAAATGCCATCCCGATGAATAAGCAGAATAATGAAGTGTTTATACTGCGAAAAGAACTTTTCCGTCGTCTGTTCTCTTTGCCATTGAAGGGCTTTACATTCGTAATTGTCGTGAAAATAGATCGAATTTATTTATTTTCAAATTATAATAATAACATTTTTTGTTATTTCGAAAAAATTTATAAATTTTTTGCATATGTCGAAAAATCTTCGATTTAATCGAAATCCAATCGATATTACGATAAATATCATCTATTGATTACAGTCACAGTTCATCGCGAATGCATAGTAAGCATTGCATTTGAATGAAAAATTAATTAAAAAAAAAACCGCCGCGTAACTTTGCAGCAGAATAGTACCAATTTTTCGACTATATATGCAAATTAAACCTTTCGATTTTCTTGAGACTCCAAAGTCGTTTTCTTGTCGGCAATTCTTCTCATAATACATTTTTCCGACTTCACAAATATGATTCGCACATCGAGAAAAACGCGTATTAGATAATTTTTAAAACCCTTTCGGTCGCTAATCGCATTTTTTTTCCATTCAAAAAGTCCAAATATCAAGTATTTCAATGTAAATTATAGTCAGCCGACCGAAAAATTAGAAATTAATAAACGAATATTAACAAAAACTGCCGCTGTATCGTCTCGAAACAAACATATTTTGTCCTCAAATTTCTCAACAAATGATTTTTAAATTATTCTATTCATTCGTATGTATGAATATTTTAGTTAAAAAAAAGTGTATGACGAATCGAATACTTCGTAAAATCGTCATTAATAACATTTTGATTGTCTGGTGCTGACTAAGAGCTGAGAGCCTTAAGCGTTGCATTTTCCTGATGACATTTATATCATTAATCGCTATAAATATAAAAACAGACCTTGCAATATCTACAGATCTGTGGTTTGTGGGCTAAACGTGTCGTAATTGCGCGGAGTTAATGTTATCAGCACCTATAATAATAATAACGAAAATTTGTTTTTTTTTTCTCCGATAACGCGATGTTATTTGAAAAAACGTTTTCAATACCACTGAAACCTCTGTTTCGTCATATTATTACGAAATTTGTTTTTTTTTTTTCGGAATTGACAATCGCTATGATTACGGAATTTATTTACGAATTTAGGAAAAACCGAATATAGTAATGAATAATTACGATTGTTTATTCCGCGAGTAAAAATAATGCGAATTATAGAAATGTATGTAAGGAATGTAACACTCACCGGCGCGTAAAGCATCCATCGAGACACTGGCATAAGGAATACTGTAAGAATAGCCTTCTTTCTTCAGTGACTTCGGCTTTCTCCTCGGTCTGTATTTGTAATCAGGATGCTCTTTCATGTGCAAATTACGCAGCCTCTTTGCCTCATCGATGAAAGGACGTTTTTCTTCATCGGGTAACAGTTTCCACGCGGCTCCTGAAACAGCATTCAAAAAATGAGCTTATAATGGACATCCATACGACTGCATGCGATTTCGTCCGATCGGCAATTGCAGGAAAACGGTTATCCGCAATTGTGCATTCGATCAATAAAAGTTGCATTATCGACGATTTTGTTCACGGAAATCGCGATTTTGAATAAAAAATATCATCTATCGATAAAAAAATGAATCCGTCGCCGACGGAATGTTTTTTTCGAAATTAAATGAAATTTGATTGGCGACGGAAACAGGTCGATGTTGAGCGATCGATTGAATTGCTTACGAATATGCCGAATATATGATGAAATATTTATTTTTTTAAGGAGTAGAGTTCAAATCAATCATCGGTAGAATGACAAATGTTTTTCTTGGATTTAAAGCGTTTCTTGTCGCGTGTATTTTTATAGCGCGAGACAGCGGGCACTCTATCCATAGTCGAAAATAAAGCATCCGAAATAAGTATACATTGAATGCGTAGGGGTAACGCGTATAATATCCCTTCGTCATGTCCTCTTGAACACCGGTGAACCTCGTTAAACTATAATTGGGCGACGTCATGCTGCATAATCATAACGTCGAGCGACTGCCAGACTTTACGCAGGAGTTATAATAGCCGTCGCAACGTATCGACCAAAACGTATCTCCCCTCCGCGTGAAATGCACGCGAGACAAACGTATCATGCTGCGGGTGCCTCACGGCTTAGTGTGTCGATGCAAAAGACCGCCATTTTTTTCGGAGATATTCGTCTTCAATAAGAATTCAAAATCACCGATAAAATGCGTCGTAACAAAATCGCGGAAAACTTGCGATTGCGTTGCGACGGATTGCGTCAAACGGTTTTAATTCCATGCGGCTGTTGCTCGCGACTTGGTGTGGCGATTCAAAAGACCGCCATTTTTTTTTTTTTTTTCGGAGATATTCGTCTTCAATAAGAATTCAAAATCACCGATAACATGCGTCGCAACAAAATCGCGGAAAACTTGCGATTGCGTTGCGACGGATTGCGACGGCTCACGACTTGGTGTGGCGATTCAAAAGACTGCCATTTTTTTTTCGGAGATATTCGTCTTCAATAAGAATTCAAAATCACCGATAAAACGCGTCGTAAAAAAATCGCGTAAAACTTGCGATTGCGTTGCGACGTATTGCGGCAAACACTTTCAATTACACGCATTGTTTCTCACGGCTTACATTGCCGATGCAAAAGGCCGCCAATTTTTTTTTTTTTTTCGGAGATATTCGTCTTCAATAAGAATTCAAAATCACCGATAAAACGCGTCGTAAAAAAATCGCGTAAAACTTGCGATTGCGTTGCGACGGATTGCGTCAAACGCCTTCAATTGTACGCCATTGTTCCCAATTTTGAGGTAAAAAAAAATAATGAAATAACAATACTAATTATATATTATTGATTACATTGATTCGTAACTAATTGTTGTTTCGCTCTTTTTTATTAATGTTCCGAATAGAATTCGAAAGAATCCTCGTAATCGTAATCGCTATTTTCTATTTTGATTAATCAGAAAATGGCGCGTCGGAACATTGGGTTACGCGATTGTTACGGGGAAAAACGAGGTAATGGATGTTTTACAGACTTTCAAACAGCGCTTAAGGATGCGTATGTATATCCTTTATGACAAGTCATTCGAAACAAGTGCTCAGGAAGTTCAACGACGGAATGAAAAGTTTTCGAATACAGAATTTCCTGGGCGATGTAAGCGTTCCGTCGCGAGAATGAAACAGTATAGGGACCCATGCAACCGGAAAATTGTTAGGTACTGCGTTGTCACAGTGCAACGTTTTCCTCGTGATTTTCGGCGAACTGTACTCAACAAACCACCTACGGATACGAACGACAATGGCCGCGGAGAGAGTTGTTCAGGACTCGCGTCGCCGCTTAAATTTGAACAATAGATGATACATAGCATACATCGTGACAGACACACGCGCGACGAAAAACACGGGTGAACCACGAAACTGCTATTGTGACGAAACATGTAATAAGATTCGAACATCTCTCGTAAACAACTATATTTTCGAAGGATTTTCCGATTTTCGATTTTGTCGGCAACTGCGTACCGATTTTCGAAAGAATTTTTTTTGTGACGAAACACGAATAAAATTCGTAAATCTCTCGCGAACAATTATATTTTCGAAGGATTTTTCGATTTTCGATTTTGTCTGCGACTGCGTACCGATTTTTCGAACGAATACAATTTTTTGAGGTTAAACTTTTTTTTATTTTGTTTGCAACTGCGTATTGATTTTCCTCAAAAAAAATACGATTTTTCGGCATTAAACATTTTTTTTAGCTTTTCTTTTTATTTTGGCTGCAACTGCGCGCTAATTTAGGAAAGAAATATAATTTTTTGAAATGAAAAAAAATTGAATAGCTAAAATTAATAAATCGAAGGGCATTAGTGAGACGCAGGTATCTCGCATGAAATATTCCGTTCATATTATTATCTGCCGTTTTGTAATGTCTAAATGTTAAGGTAACCAATTGAAAATAATACTAATATTTCGTAAAAATTACGAAAAAAATAGTTCCCGAGGTCTTTTTTTCAATGTTTAATTTTTTTCTTTGCAATCGTAAAAAGTATTCTTTCGTAATAAATATACAATTGACAAGTACCAAACAATTTAATACGAATAAAATATAAATAAAAATTCTTTATTTCTTTGGGTTACGAATTTAGCCTTTCGTAACCGTTTTTCTGCGTTTTTGTGTTAAGATTTTGGGTTTAAGTAGCGTTTTGGGTTATTCTATAAAAAAAATAATATTCACACCGCGAATTCATACAATTATCAGAGCGGGAAAGTTTTTCGAGGTTAATTCGTACAGCAGATCGGAAAACGATCGCAAAAGAACGTTTAGCGCAGAAAGGAACTCGAAAAAACTGTAAAAAAAAAATCTGCATGAAGCGAATATTCTTCGTGAATTTTATTAACATCGCGTGATTTTTTTTGCACCAAAATCTAATCAACAAAAATAATCCTCCTGTGTTTCTCGTGATAAGAAATCCAAACCCCCGATAGCTATAAAAAATAAATCGATTTTCGAAATAATTGAAATCAGCATAACAATATTTCATAATCTCAAAACATCGCAATTGCAAAGTATACGAGTCAAAACCAATTTTGCTAAAATTAAATATCGATTTCCCAATCGAATAAAATCACTGCAAATAAATCGCGCAATCAAAAGATAAGAACAAGAAAATGTATAAATCGAAGAAAAGTGCAATGGAAATCGGATGGAATATTTGTAGAAATGTTACAAATCGTTAATCCGAGTATTTTCGTTGTCTAATATCCGTATTAAGGATTATAGAATATTGAATAATTCGTTTGTGGTATGAATTGCGGAAGAGGGCAGCGAGTGTGTTTTCTATAGAGCGCAGCAGCGTCAGATTATCCAATCGATACGCACGCGCATTTTCCCTCTGACAAGGGACGCTGGCGGTGGCGATGGCATATATAGGTGGGTGGGTCGGTTGGTTGGGGAAAGGCGAGGATCGTATTTGTTTAGAACAAAAGCCGCCGAGCGACGACGGTATTAGTAGGTAGTTGGTTCGCGGGTGGTACTCGGTCCTTCTCCTCTTTTGCGTGCATTCGGGGACCAACGGAGCTTAAAGCACAATGGTCTCTGCCTTTCAGTCCTTTCGCCGACGGACAATACCATTTATTTAACATCGTTTAAAAGTACAAAGCCTGTTAATTAATGGACCGCGGCGCGGTGGTGGAGCAAAACCAGAGTTGGGTGATGGCATCGCGATGGCGGTTACGAATGGCGAGGACTGCAGAAGCGCGCGTCGAAGGCGAAAGCGACGACGACGACGACAACAACGACGCTGCCATTGCCGTCGACACCGCGTAGTTTCAGCACCGCTGCGCGGTTTTTATTATTCCTCCAACAATGGATTCCAAGCACAGCGACCATCTTCCACTGCTACGAATGACATTGCACGTTTCGAGAGATTCGACATTTTTTTTTATACATATATACGACGTATATATTTATAGCGCTTTATTTACGGATGTTTGTATTTGTTTACCATAGTGTGGTAAATCGATTACTTTATTCGCGATACCAAATTTCTACATATCTGCGCATCTCACTAAAATAGACTTGTGCGCAGGTGGTTACGAAAATCGACATTTTTTATTGAATAAAATTGAATTTTCATAAAATTCAATTAATTGACAAAAAATTTCGAATTTCGAATGTGGAATATCGAATTTCGATGAAAATCGCTTAAATCGAATAAAAAAAAATGGCCACTCTACGTGTGTTTTTTTCGTCAGTAATGAAGTCGAAAGATCGATTTCCAATGGCGGATTTCATTGATTAGATAAGAAGACACAGCTTCCAGCGTAATCAATAAGATTATCAAGCAGATCGGTAAATTTAAGGTTTCGATTCATAAATAGGGGATTTCGGTTATCGATTACACTTCGAAAATTAGGTTATGTCGATTAATCTTCATTTGAATTATTACCACAAAGAGCGTCACGTGCGTAAAATAATTCCCCGTTTGCACACGGAACATACGTCCCTCTGATTTTGAGTAAAGTTTCCGATATAATATTCCGCATTAGTTGCGATTATTTTGAATACTATGCGCGTGAGGAAACGCACTATCGCGAACGCCTATACATATAAGTGCCATTGTCACCGCTTCCATTGTTCCTACGAAGCGGCAACGGTTACGTATTTCGCACAAATTCCTGCGATTACGTAACTGCAACGGTATTTCGCGCAACATTCCGACTCGCGAGATGTTTGATATTCGATTTTCGCCGATCGGTTGGTATCGTTTGCGTGCGTTTTTTTAGTACGCAAGACATAGGCAAATTCAAAAAATTTATAGGTTAGGAATGCTTTTGGCGCTGTTATCGGGCATAAAGTATCAGTCATCAACGCAAAACCTAAAGTTGCTTCGAACTATATAGCGCCATTTTATCCCGAGAAATCATCGCTATACACCCATTTCTCGTATCCCTTTCAAGATTCCGCGTTCTATCAAAAGGAGGTCAGGAAAAAAAATGTTACCGGTACGATAAGCGTGTAAACACTCGAAGCATTATCGGCAATGTTCCTTGGAGAATCAAAGAGTTTTAGATTTTTAGTACGACACACAGAGAGTGAGAGAGAGAGAGAGAGAGAGAGAGAGCTGAATCACAGGAAGAACATAGACGATCCTCGTCCCGCAATGCAAGAACGAGAGTCGAAGCTATGTTAATGCAAAAGCTGCAAGTTGCGTTTCTCTTCGTTTGAAAGCTTCGAGGCTCACGGAGAAGGTGCTTCAGGGTGGGTCGGGGGGAGGAAAAGAAGGGGGAGGGAGGGGGGAGTACCGGGAATACTTCATTACGATGAAAGCTTTGCCCCCACCTTCTCTACTCGCGGCCTCTTCTTCCGTCCCTCACTCTGTCGCCTACCCGTTCTACTCTTTCGTCTCTCCCTCTCTTCGGCGAATTCGCGGAACCCCCGCCTTCTCCTCCAACTCCTCCGCAACAAGAGGATTCGGCTCAACCCCTTGTCGGTCGCTTCTACACGTTAGCTGACTAGCGTAGAGTACCGTGGGGCGTGAATGTGCGCGCGCACCTTGACGACATTCGACCAGTCAGTACTATACGGCTCTCCTCCCCAAGCAGCCCTCTACTTTCCTTTTACCCGACATACACAACAATGTACACTAGAAGTATTTTAGATATGCCGCAAACAAAAAAAAAAGAGGTACTCTCTCTCCGCTACAGTCTGAAAGACGAGGGAAAAGAAAATTACGCAAGGACTCCGCGATCGATCGAACGCGAATATGCTGGGATGACATTATCTTTTTTTTCTTTTTTTTGTCATACGAATATAAAGAGCCTCCAGATTGATGATTGAAAAGGGGCCGACGACATCGAGAATTCGGGATAATAGATGATTTTTCGCTTATGGTACTTTCGCGTGGCGCATTGTGATTCGACGAAAATAGATCGAAAATGATGTGACGATTTTCATTTGTTATAAATCGGCGAGTTTTTGTTTCACAATTTTATGCATTGTGGAAAACAAAATCGATTTTGGGGAGAAAGTTTGAAATTTCTCGTAAAAATATACCCGAAACCAGTAAAATGAAATTAAAAAAAAAATTTTTTTTCGTATAAATGAATTTTCAATTTAAGCCTTTAAATTACTTTGGTTAACGATTTTAAGGGGTTGTTGCGCCAAATACTCGGAAAAAGGTTCGGTACAACGCGAAAAATGGCCCCTTGAATACTACGCGGAAGGGGACATCGCGTTTTTTAACCTCAAAATCACGATATCTCAACTCCATCGTATCAATTCATTTACTTTTTATGTCTATTAACCACAGTGGAGAATTGATCGAAGTTAAAGTTATCTTACGAAAGAGTTGAGAGTTTTGATAATGAATTACTTTCATCGGGAGGGCGGCAGCCAAAAGCAATCTGATTTTATTCTTTTGGGTGGCGGTTTCGACCCCTCGAAACGTGGCGAACCGAAAGTGCAGACGGGAACTTCCAACGGTCAGTCCCCTCTGTGGCGAGTACACTGAAAGTTGGCACTTCAACGGAATGTTGAAGAGGTTCAGTCCGAATCTGAAACCACTGACCATTTCGAAGGAAACCCACTTTTGCGCTATGGTAACCCCATAGAAATTCACTATATACTGAAATATACATAAAATATCGAACTCTTTGCCGCAAAATTTCGACAACTCGCATGATAATCGATAGATCGATAAAACAGTTTTTCGTCCCAATATAAACATCGCGATTTGGTAACTGCAAAAGTTTGCCTCTCAACAAAGTAAAGAGGTAAAATCTATTAATAGCTCAAAAAAATCTTCTGTACCATCAAAAAAAAAAAAAAAATGACGATATATCGCGATATCATCGAAAAATTCGTAAAAATTACGTATAACTCAATGATCGGCATTCGCCAACTCCACAATACGCAATTTAAAAAAAAATCACATTTATCGCCGAAATCGACGGAAGTTGATGATAAAATTGAAATATTAACGAAAATTAACAAATTTTTTTTTCGGAGTTTTGGAGCATTAAATTATCGAAACAATTACGAAGGCGGATAACGTTGACTCAATTCTTTACGTCGGTTTGTCGTGCAAAAGAGGCTGTAAATGCGCAAATTTCAGAATCGCAATAATAACCACCCGTTGCGACTTTAAAATACACGGGATGCGTATTATTTCGAACAGCTCGGGACGGAAAGTACGTAGTAAAAGCTGAGGTACAGATTCTTCTGAACGGAGGTATTAGGATACGACAAAAGAAGGGAGAAACTTATGGTGTAAAGGCTATATATATATATATATATATATATATATATAAAGAAAGACGCAAGGAACAAGAAGGCGGCGGAACTGATGAAAAAAAAAAAAAAAAATCCCCGAAGGGGAGACGACGAAATGCCGCGGGAAATACCTTTGTGGATTCTCGGCATTTAGCGGAAATGCTGGACGGAATACCTTCGCGCTCTGCTTCCCGTTTCCGTACGCTCCGTGGATTCAACGGAGGTACGCGCTTTACACAGGACGCTCAGCTTTTCGTCGACGGATCCACGTGACTAACGAGACGGAATAAGGGAGCCACTGCGAGTCGGCGAATCTCGCAGTCACGCGTGCATACGTAGCTGGCCATTATGAAGGCCTCAATAGACTATTGCGCGGGTGAGTCGCGGAGCTCTTTTCCCGAAGCCGATTTTCGAGTCAAAGAAAAACTTCTCCGCCCCGCGATTCGCTTCGGCGAATACAACAGTATTGTTTGTTCGCTTTTTTTTTTTAAATTAAACGATTTGTTTATATAAACAACCGAATATTAAAAAAAAAAAAATTTTATTAAAAATTTTTTTTTTTCGTAATATTTATTGCTCCGCGGAATTTTTAGTTTAAATGACAAATTTTGGTACTAAACTGTGAAATTTCAAGATATTACGAAAAAAAAAAAATTGAAAATTGGAAGTGTCAAAGACCGAGTCTTTTAGAGATCTCGCTGCTGTGGACATCGAACAATAAACGAATTTTTTTTTTTTTTTTTTTCGTATTATTTAGTTTATATGATATGATAATTTATATGATAATTTTTTATACTAAACGGTGAAATTTCAAGATTTTAACGAAAAAAAATTAAAAAATTTTTTTTTGGGAAAATTTGAAAATTCGAAGCGTCAAACTCACCGAGTCTTTTGGAGATCTCGCTGTTGTGCATCTTAGGATTTTCTTGGGCGATCTTTTTGCGTTGTAATCGGGACCACACCATGAAAGCGTTCATAGGCCTTTTGACATGTTTCGTCTCCGGTTTTTTGACGACCCCGTGCGGACTTGCCAAACCGACACCACCTGAAACGACGACTGCTCCTCCCGGGGGCGATCCAACCGACATCCCGGGAAGGCAACGGAGCGTATCTGTGAAAGCGCCGTTGTCGCACATATTGCCGCTGCCACCACCTCTGCAATTAAATTTTCGGACAATTGATATTAGAGTTACTCGCAATTTTTAATTAATTTTTTTTTTTTTAAATAAAACAGTTCGCGAATGAGACGATAAACGTCCGAGTGGTTCACCAATACATCGCGATTTCTGGCGACAAAAAGTTGTAATCTCGAAAAATTCATTTTGAAAAAAAAAATCGCATCTATAACTTAAAATTTTTCGGATTCGTATTAATTTTTAATACCCGTACAATGAATAAAAGCACTAATCGAAATGACGTTTGCCGTAAAATTTTTACATAGCGCGAAAAATCCCAACGGGAAAACGAGTGAAACAAAAAAATAATTCGCATCTCGTAGACGCGGAATTTATTTGCCATTGAGTGTTGGAATTCTACGGCTACGATATACGAATAATTCTTTGTTATTCGACTCTTTTCTGTTATCAGAATCTTCAAAATATGTACCCAAAGCATACGGTCGTCAAAAGCGCGACAATATTTTACGAAACTTCGATATGTAATTTCGCAATTATAGCTTCCCGTTGCGTCCGCATTCGCCGCCAAATATACTTCACGATATTTCAGGAATTAATTACCTTTATATCACATACACGCATACCGTTTGTACCAATTATTTAAGGAGAAAGAAATATTGAATTTTTCATCTAATTTGCCTGAAAATGCAGACGCACCTTAATGCAATAATTACCGAATAATTTGCAGTCGATTCCGGGCTGAAAAATTGCAAAAAAAAATCAACTATCGGAATTTCGGCTTTCCGATTATTTTCCCATCTATTCAATTCAAAATGCAACTTGAAATTATTTACGACTGCTATCGTCGTAAAAATAGAAAAAAAAATAAGCAAATTTCATTATACATTACAGTAAATCGAAAAAAAAAAAATTTCTTCAAAAAATCTAAAAAACATCGCGAAGTATTTTAAAAATTATTTTTTGATAATTTTTTGCCAATTATAGCAAATATTAAAAAAGCATCGAATCAAAAAGACGTAATGGCTAATGCCGAATAAATTACGTACTTTTAGTTCGAAAGAAAAAAAAAAAGTTTTTTTTTTTTTAATACCGTAATAATACAGTTACTCCGACGGTACTGTAGCGAGTAAATGTCAAGCATATGCTTTACTAGCGCTTCAATGTCGCAATTATTAAATATTTATTCCGAGTTATTGATAGTAGTTAAAAGCTTCAAAGTCCCATAAAAGCCTATTACAGCAATACGCGAACAACAGCTGCGGCTAATCGAAAACAACTAAGTAACAAACGGTTACTCATCCGCGATACATTGTAATTCTATTTACCGTATAGTTAAGGGGACTCAACAATCGCGTAACACGCTAATGCTTACGCACTTCGCTTCCTCATTATCCAATAACTGTATACTAAATTAAAGAATGAAAAGAACGATTCATAAAACACGAAAAAAAAAAAAAAAAAAAAAAAAAATGCAAAGCCGATTACAGATTAAAAACCCCCGTAGCCGAGGGCGGCGCCACGTGGACGTGTTAATTGCCTGAATTCTCGTGTATCAAATTAAGTAATCTCGCGATGTTCGGGTAACGCTAACGCTTAAAGTGTAATTCTCAAGTATGGTGCGTGGCGCATAAATCTTACGAGCCTCTCGAAGTAACACAATTACGACGCGGATCGCCTTAAGGATTCATTAAAATGAAAAAAAAAAAAAAAAAAAAAAAAAAAAAAAAAATGAATAAAAAAAAGTTGTAGTGGTTGAGGGAAGTACCCCATCGGTTAAAATCGCTCGGGGCAGTAGTTACGATTTCGTTAGGGTTAACATCACCGGAGTTACCCTTGCGTGGCAGCGCGGTGGTTTCAAGTGTCTCGAGTGTCATTCAGTAAGGATTAATAGATACGTACGTGGGTCACCGAAGGGGCGACGTCGGGGTGAATGGGGGCGACGGCGGCGGCTGTGACGATAGTTCGCCGCGTTGGTAACCTCGAGGGAAAGAGCTCATGCTGGGGTGAGCGTATAGTATAGCCATAGAGCTGAGATACGGTATGAATTCGGGAGTGAGACCCGCCGGAGTTTCGGGGAAGATGCTGGAAGTAATGGCTGTTGACAACAAGGGGTGGGATTAGGAAGCGCTAATTGAATGTTTAGCTCTCCGGGGCAACGAATCATGAGGCATTGCGTAATAGGGAACAGCGATTTATTGCCGTCGATGCGAATTCATCGGGTGAACGTTGATCTGTGGCATGCGTTTGCGAACATTAACCCGAGGGGTACCGTCGACCGTTTGAACCTCCAGACGTACCGAAACGTCCGACGGTCGAATGAGCGGATTCTACACGCGGTATTCCCACTCAAATTGCTTTATATCTTGTAACCGGAAGACCGTGTATCGTAGATAAGCGTTAATTTCCATGCGGTAATCGAGTCTCAATGGACTCATTTTTATATCGATGAAATTTTTTTTTTTTTTTTTTTTTTTTTTTTTTTTTTTTTTTTTTTTCAAAAAAAAAAATAATGATAATTTTTTTTTTATTGATAATATTGAATTTTTTTTTTAAGATAAAAAAATTAAATGAAAATAAAAAAAAACGCAGACATCGAGAAAATGCACTTTTTTTATTGTAAATACGAAGAATAATCGTAAAGATCGAAGCGACGAGATTGGAACTATAGATGAATAATAATATCTTAATATCTTAAACATACATGAGAAACGGATTGAATGGCAAATTGTCGATGCGATAACCTCATTGTAGGCGTCGCTATATACATCGAAGTTTAATACGACTCAGAAGAGTTTGTCGCGTGTTTGTCGCTAATTTCACGAAGCGGGACATTGGTCAAGAAGCATAGAAGACTTGCGAACGTAAACTCGTCAATTTCGAATTCTATATCGTAGTATATTGCGAGTGATCGACGAAACAGTTGCTCCGCTGTTTTTCATTTCAATTACATCGCTAACGCCGTTCGCCGACGGAACGAATACACGCGATAAAAAATAGATATTGAATCGCCTGAAATCCGCACCACACAATGGGGTTATTAATTCAGGTGGATTATTAATAATCTCAATCATTGAATTTGCTGATATAGTCGTTATTTTTAAGCGTCGGATAAAAATAATAAAAAAAAATAATAAAAATTCCGATCAAATAATTCATTGGCGTTTCGAACGATTACGCGATCGATCGGAATATTTGTTCGCTAATCTTCTAAGTCGAATTTAATTCGATAAACTTAACCTATCATTTCGAAAAAATGGTGATATCGCGAAATTTTTGAAATTCGGAAAAATTAATTTTGTAATCGTTGCGGGAATAATGAAATTATTGATAAAAAATGGGTATCGAAAAACAGATTTTGCAGGTTATGTTGCGTAATTATTAAATCGATATTTATCGTAAATTCGTACGGATTTTCGTGTCAAACTAATTGACTTTATTCGCAATGCGACGCTGTTACGAAGATAATATTAGATGATTACTTAACTTTGTCGTCGATCGTCGTAAAGATATTAAAAATGAATACATCGCGAATAGAGAACATTGACTTTACGGTTGACTTTGATACACCGATTACGCGAACTCCATTGAGTCAAAGCATTGACCGTAACAATGCTGCTGACCACAATCAATCACCAGCTGAAAATATTAGTTTCCTGTGGTTTTGACTCGATGGACATTCATCGTATCGCCGTAGTTTTGCTGTCCGTTTGTGACGAAAGTTACAGAATGTACGACGACGCGACGCGACGCGAATACGCGAGATTAATGAACCCGAAGAGAATATCGCTGGAGACCGAAAATAAAGGCTAATCTCGGAAATTTTTTTTTTTCAAATTGACGAATTGGAAAATACTGGTTACCCGCGAAATTTCACACAATATATTTTCAATACGAAATAATATAAATTTTCAACGATTTTTCGTTCGATGTTTTTCATGAAAACAAAAATTATCGATAATCGAAGAATTAACAATTTTACGCAAAAGCTGAAGAGCGACGCTGCTGAGTTGAATGAATCGAAATGTTAATCGAACGTTAATTTATTTATTTTTTATCGCTGTCCGAAAATTTCGAAAAAATTACAAAAAATTTTTGGAGTTTCGAATCGATCTATTTTTTTAGGTGATCAGTATATTTCCGAAACGCTAATCAGATTCTGTTATTTTAACAGCTTTCGATTTACGAAAAAAAAAAACAAACAAAAAATACGAAAAAAATATCGCGTCGTCTTCCATCGGTAGTATATAAAAATAACCTTAACGATCGACTGTATTTGTCAATAGTAAATTCGGAAATAGACCTCTCGTAAAGATGAAAGGGAAAGATAAGCCAATATCTACGATGTAAATCCATTCTTCCATTTCCTATTCTAAAGTCATTTATTCGCCAAATATTCGTATTCGACGAACGGAAGAAAAAAAAAAAAAGGCTGTTGTTAAGGTCCATTAAAAAGGAAGAAGGCGCGTCTGATGAATCGTAAAACCCAACAAATTCATACGGCTAATAGCGCTGATTGACTATTGAAACGGTACGCTAATACCGCTGTCGTGCCGCTTGAACCGTTACTATTTACAGACGGTACAATAATTACAATTTCAGTCGAAAGAAAGCGTAGCAATAAACTTTATAACGTTCAACAAAGCCATTGTATTGACGGATTCACGGGGATATTCGAGTCTGAAAAGTTACCCGAGCAGCGGGTTTATTGCACTCGCAAAGCGTCAATAATACGACTTTCGCCAGGTATACGCAGATGTGTCCGTCGGTAAGCGCGTTGTTGTGAATATTGGAAACTACGGGAAGCCATTCAAAGCGAAAAAAAAAAAAAAAAAAAAAGCTATAGCCGCGTATAAACGTCGCCAGCGTTTGTCTAATTCGATACAAAAATACACGACAAAGCCGTGTCATTCGGTCACTTTTCATGACGAAAAGAAAAGAAAAAAAAAAAATTTCGAAACTTTCTAAAATACCACCATCTTACGATAGGTTAGAATTCAAAATTCACAATTACGAAATTTAAAGGCGTTTTTCACGATTTTCAAAATCTCTCTTTCTCCCGGTTGAAAAATAACCTCATTTATCGCGATTTATCAAAAACTTATAAATCCGAACGAAAGATCGAAGTTTCTCGCGAAATAATGAAAAAATAATAATCAAATGAATGAATTTAGCGGTTTTGGACTAATCGACGCTCAGGCGTCGATTTTCATTGCGAGAGATTCATTTTTACGATAAGAATGAAAATAAACAATGGCGGCCCACCTTAAGAAGTGGCCGGCGGCCCTTTGGTGCAATTCCAGCTCAATCTTGCTGCCGTATTCGAGACCCTCGTCTCGTTCTAATATTCGATAGATGTCGTCGAATAATTAAAAACCAAAAGCGTTGATTGTCGTAGTCACGTGTCACAAGTCGCGATCGCGTTAAAATTTACGAGGGAATATACAATTCTACAGTATCTTTATCGTATTATTACACACGAGAAACGCGTTTGATCCGAGTCCACTGCACATAGCACCACCACGTTGCGTTTGTTCTGCTCACTGTCACTTCATTAGCACTTGTCGTATATTTCGTATCTTTGCTTTCGATGTATTGCAAGAGTCCAACGAGCGTCCTTACGTCACTAAACGGATCTGGTATCGATAACAAATCACGAGTTGAATTGTCGGAGAAACGAACAAAAAAAACGGTCCCAGTTCACGGACAGCGTCGGGCGCTTGTCTTCTCGTTGTGTTCCGTTGTCTCGTGTCGATGGTACTGCTTTCGACACGATAGATTTCAAAGTGCAGCCGAAGCTGCGAGACTGTTCACGGCGATCCTACCTTACGTGTCCCAAGCCCCTCCCATTTTTCCCCACCAAACGCCGCGGCCACCTGTAATGAGGTCGGGTGGGATAGGAACTTCGCGCGGCGGGCCATTGGCGGAGGCGCGAAGGCGGTACGCGATTCACCGCATCGGTGCGCTGCGCCGTCGTCGATTGGCCAGTTTCTCTCGACTCATCCGGCAAACGGACAAACCAACGTTAACAAAGCCAAACCCGTCTGTGCCGCCTTGAGAAATCGTCGTACATACGTACAGTTTGACGATACGGTTGCGCGTCCACCTATTTCGTACCTCGATAGGGGTACATACGACGACGCATTCGATGACGACGAGAGAACGACGCGCGCGTATAAACCTTCTATGAAAACACGAGGGGATTTTGCACTACGCGCATGTCGTTGCCGCGAAACTACCCCGATACCGACGAAACAGGACGGGACAGTCTCCGTTGCAGGAAGGGCTCACAACGAAGCAATATAATAATACCTGTGCAGAGCTATCTGGTGATGCTGCGTAATGGACATGATGCCTGTGTGCTCCGCGGGAGAGCTGAGCACAGAATCAAAGTGGCGAAGAAGGACGCCGCGAGGGTGGGGGGTGCGATCAAATAATAATATCGGCGCGATCGCTGGTGGTAAGTGGACGATCATCGCCACCCTGTCGTAGAGTTCAATTTAATGCGGTCTTACGAATAAAAAAAAATACCAAATTAAATTCTACGAACCCCCGACATCCTTCAGCGATATTTCAAGTCAACCTAAGCATATATACTATACCACCGCCGATAGGAAAGGATTTCTGTGTGTCGAATTACTCGATTAAGCGAAATTTAAATTTCGTAAAAAAAAAAAATTAGGAATGATTAATCTACAAAATAAATAAAATGATACAAAAAAATCGAATTTTGGAAAAATACCAAATTAAATTCTACGAACCCCCGACATCCTTTAGCGATATTTCAAGTCAACCGGTACCTAAGCATATATACCGCCGACACTGCCGATAGAAAAGAATATCTGTATGTCGAATTACTCGATTGAGGGAAATTGAAATTACGTAAAAAAAAAAAAAATGGCAATGATTAACCTAAAAAATAAATAAAATTATACAAAAACAATCGAATTTTGGTTTCTATACATTTAGTAACGAAGAGAAGGATACGAAGACCTGAGAGTTCCTATTAATGAGAATAAATGATATATTGCATCAATAGATCGCAATCGCCAAACGATTGTGATAACGATACTCTCTTCGGATTATTATGAATGAAATTCTATTGGTTTTTGGATGCTTATTGAGGCGATAATCCGACAAAAGGTCTTCGGGATTCTTTAATCAATTATTATTCGATCGATTTTTTTATTATTCGCGGAAAACTGAGATGATATCGAGACGTCGCGTGGCGAAAAGGGTCGTTCAGAGGAACAATGAGCCCATAAATTCATCTCGAAAATCGGTAAGAAGATTTTCTCCGTAATCCCCAAAGTGATATTTATATTGGGATTATATGCGGAAATATATACGTTATTATATTTTATATGTAAAATATATATATTGAATTGGTTGTTCGATGTGTTAACGTTTCATTCATATAAAGTTCGATACATTCGATTTTAGATCGATATATAGACGATCGCTAAAGTTGAAGGCACTGAAGTGATTTTTCAATTAATCTAAAAAGTCATACAATTTAAACTAATAGATCGATAATTGACAAAATTGCAACAGAAACATTGAAAAAGCAGAATCGGTAGCGCGCCGATTTTTTTATTTATTTAATATTCATAACTCTGTCGATTCCGACCAAAGTGAATAATAATTTACATTGGTGACGATTATCCTTATCAACAATATTATTGATCGATTTCTCAAAATCCCAAAAAATTCATCACCGCGATGTACTTAAAAAAAAAAAAATTTTCAACAATATTCGTAACTTTTAAACTAATTGAAATCAATATACATCGATGACGGGGAAGAAGAAATCGACTAAAAAAATGTTTCGCATACTTTCAACTGCAGAAATGTCTCGTAATAAATCCTCGAGACATGAAACTCAAAAAAAAAAAAAAGTGTAAAAAAAAATCGTTTTCTAAGAAATTCGTATCGTACTGTCGGCTTTCGGGTTAAAAAAACGTAAAAAAAAATTAATTTAAAAATCGCGGCTAATTATTATGCGAAAGTGTACCTCACTTCTCCCTGCTATCGGCTTCAGAATCGATCGATTTTTGTTTTTATTTAACTATCAAGCGCTCAACGTGTCTTCAATTTATCGAAATACGCGATACGAATTATCCCCCAAACAACCGTCTCGAACAATGATCGTCAAGCTGAGTCATTCTTAAAAATAATCAGCTTACAGAGCGCTGTAAAGTCTGAAGAATTTGGATAACAGGATATATCGTATTCATTCAGAAACATCGTAAAAGCTGCGCAGCGTTTACGAAACTCGGAAGAATGTTTACCTGGCCATTGGGGGTGTTGTATAGAGGGGTAGACGCAGGGAAATAGCTTTCACGAGGCTGGTAGGGGAGGGCAAGTAAAATTTTAACCGGTGGCTGCCGATTGTCTTCTATTGTTCGATACCCACGCCACCTGCTCGCCTCGCATACAATGACAAAGTATAGTCGATGGAAAAGACAATGAACACCGGTTCGACCATCTTGACAATTCGGATCGTTCGTAAAGCGCGTCTCAGTCACGCGGAACATAATAGATTGTTCAAGGCGAGAGGCCCCGGAGTGACCGGCAGCGCGTTGGTCTCGTAGTCGAAGTGTACCGTACGCTGGTCGCCAAGATGCTGCACCATCGGCTTCACTGAGAAAACCCTATGCATTTTGTCTAATAAAGCGACTGGAGTCGCAACCTCAACGACACGATACGGGGCTGCGAACCCCGGCGAGCGAAGACCCGAAAACTCTTCTCCTTCTTCTTCTTCTTCGCACCAACAATCGAAACATCGTCATTGCAACCGCGCCTTCGTCTCAGTCGACTGGTGGCTATCCATTGTCCCTCTACGATTCTTAACGTACAGCCGCACTTTTGTAATCCGAAGGGCTCATGCTGCCGCTTCCTTACACCCTTCGAAACTCATTGCACGGACACCGGATTTACAGCGACTGCACCCTCTCCTACGATAGACCCTCTCGCTTTCGGTCGGCCGGTGGCACTCAGGTATCTCTACCGACTATACTAACCTTCAGAATCTCTTTACTATTCATTGATCTATTTAATCTCATTGCTAATCTTACCATACATACTATCTCGTCCTTTCTAATTTTGAAAGCGTGTTATATGAAAAATAAAAAAAAATTATAATTAGGCAAATTTGAGATTAAATTTGACGAAAATTTAAACGAAATAAAAAATCGCAAATACGATGTCCGATGGGATTATTTTTTTTTAATATTTTCTCGAATATTTTTTATAAATTTTTGGTCAACTTTTTTCAATTAGTTCTCTGGAATTTTCGCTTTTTTCCCTTATTGCGCTATGCGTCCGGCAGGCGAATAACCATCAAGAGAATCAGCAAAAAGACAATTACAGTTCGTTTTATAGTTTATGGAGATTAAGAATTTTCCACTTGTAGTTTTCATACAATACTTATTGTTTTATTGTGCGCAATTATGTGAAGCTGAGTTGAAAAATTTTGCAACTGATTCGCATCGTACTTTGCACCAAATATAGAGGATACATTATATTACACTATGCAGATTCAAATGGAAACGTTATATTACGACCGTATTTATGATATAAACGAATAATTAATATATGTTTTTTTTATTAAATTTTTTTATTCTACACGATTTTTATGAATGATATTTAATACAACTAAACATGATTTCTTCCGTCTCGACGCAATCGAAATTTTGTTCAGATGGTAACTTATCGATACGCGGCGCGACGTTATCGACAGATGATCACATACACGATAGGGTTTCACTTCCTGATAAGAGCTCCAAATTGTTCATTTACCTCACAAATGGCATCTTTCAAGTTGATCGTCTTTCTTACTTCTTCTTGGAGTCCTATAATTTAAAGAGTTCCAAATTCTTTCATTCAACCTTAAACCGCCAGCGCGTCGCATACCATCGCATCGAATCATTATCCTGAAGAAGCACTTCGTCACAGTTAAAGATACCTGGCGCCCCCTCGCTTTTGACACGGTAAATGCGCAAATCACAGAGAATTACCGCAGTCGGTAACAAAAACTGTAATCAACTTTTTTCACGCCTGTCGGCATTTCTGGTTTACAGAAAACTCCCGTCAAAAGCAGATATCATTTCAGCATTCGATGAAACTTTTGTTTTATCCGTTACTACGAATTGTCGCAAAAAAAAGTTGATTACAGTTTTTGATACCGACTGAGGCCGCGATGGGCACAAAGATGTTTCACCTGCTCTTAAAATCCATTCAGCCACTTTTCACCCCTATTTTACCCCTATAGTGGAATCGTATTTCGCAACGATAAGCTTTGAAAAACGAGAAAGAAATTTTCGATCTTATTTCACGAAGCAAACGACCGAAAGATCAAATTTGTCGTAATACGATATATATTCTCTTCGTCTCCGATTAACAAAAAGAAATGTACGGATTGCGACAGATACTACTCGATACGATTCATAATTGTAGTAATACATTCGAATGTTAAGGGAATTAACATAACGATTTGAATGGAATAAACAGCATTTGTCTGCCCCTCTTAAACGTTACGTTGGATGTTTCCCAAAATGACGATGCGGTAGATTACTCAAGTAGGGGAGTTATCTGAAAATAGTGGTATACATTGAAAGGCACGGGAGCCCTCGATCGACCGCTCATCTATGTTACAATACAACTAACAATGCGCACGGAGCCCGCAGTGTTTCATTAAAACCGGCATTCAATTCGAGAAACCCGACGAATTGGCTGAACGAAGCGTCACGGGTTCGTCGGTTCGTTTCCCTATTACCGGTGGACGCTACCGAGTCTGATTGAAATGTCGAAAAGTCTCCTCTTGTCCGGTTTTCAGGATAGAAAGAGCAGCGGGGTTCGTTGCCAAACTAAATACGAATTGTCATGTGAGGGAGAGATGTGAATTAAGAGAAAACAACTTCTATAGTTTTGTCTTTTATTGTCGTCTCTTCGGCTTCCGCCTGGATGAGGACGTCGAATACGACATATAGCGACGGAATTTTGATTTACCGAATCAAATGATACCGATAAAAAAATAAAGAATTTATCATTTTATCAGAAGGAAAAAAAAGCTTTCAAAAGCAATGAGTTTCATTCGGAATTAAATCGAATCTGAAGAGAGGAAACCGAAAGGTCAAAGGAGAGATAAAGTTATTCAAATGTCGGATCGTTAAAAAAATTAAAATCGATTTTGTTAATAATTTTTTGGCATTATTATTATGGGAAATTGAAATTCGCTATATGATTATAAATTATCAGATTTCGCATTTTCAGATTTTCTGTTTTGGCGATTTAAAATTTTTTTTTTTTTTCGAAATACGATAATTTGTGGTTTTAATGTTATTCCTCTACTGGTCGGTTGATATAACGTTCAGAAATCGAACGCGATTTGCGCTTATAATACGCCAGTGGAGCCTCTATCGGCACATTGTTTTCGTCACTTCCGGTTCGCGTCTCCGCGATAAAAAAACAATGAGCATTGATCCTCAATACACCGATAACGATTCCTCGGACTTCTAAAATTAAATCTTAACGCTCCCCTCGCAAAATGGGCGATGACTTTGTTAGCTTTATGGATAAATACGCGTTAAAATAACGTAATCGATTTAACTTTCGCAATTCACCGCTTGGGGAATCTTTCGAATTTTTAACGATCGATTGGATCATAAAATATTCATAAATTCTCAACATTTTTTTTTTCAGCGATATATAAACTGTTCGCGTTGTTGTATCCGCGAGAATAATTTTTCATAACTCGAGTCAATTTTCGTAATATTAAACAAGTTTTTCATATGCTACGCGTCGACATTTTTGCACCCACGCAATGTCTTCACGTATACCGCTCGTACAACGAACTGAAGTGGGCGCTTACTTCGTATACCAGTGGAAGGAGTTATCATACTTTTCGCATTGACTGAGACGATATCCAGACTTCGTTGACTCTGCAGCTTGCGGATTCAGGGGAACTGCGTACGAAGAATAAGAAAAGGGGTTCTATACAAAAGTTTGCGGTAAGTGCCATTTAATTCGTTAAATTTATCGAAAAATTCAAATTTAAAAATGTATGACGTACAGTTTATTTCCGTGAATAATTCTCCGTTAAAAATACATCAATGGATTTTTTGTAGGCGGTATTTTTTTTTTTTAATAAAAATTAAGGTGTGTCAAATTTTTGTTTATCTTAAATTCATTTTTTTTTTAAATTATAATTTTTGACTGCGAACTGACGGAATTCGAAATTTTTATGACGTCAAAAGCTTTCGTAAGCGAATTTTATATTTATTATTTCATTAATGCGTATATCAATAAAATATCGATATGTATATTAATTCGACTTCCATCACTGGCCTCAAATTTTCATCTACTTTATCGATCGAAATTAATGGATCAAAAAATTTCTTCGTAACGTCCTTTTAATGCGCGTCAACTTTTATGCATAAACCGATACGTAAAATTTAATGAAAAATTAATGGACGATATATTAAACACTGCAATACTACTCGAGACTCTGATTTAAATGATTTACTCGAATTTCACTCTAAAAGTATATTAATTTTTTATCGTCTTATAGTAACTACTGGAAAGCGATTTTTAATTTTTAGTACTATTTATTTACTTCCATTGATTCTTCGATTCGATTGATCTCATGCTGGACGCATGATATCATCAACCACTCGTTGCTACCCGCTTCGAAGTTTTGTCGTGTGTATAAACAATGTACGCGTTATCATAACTTGCCAAGTATGCGGCCAAAGAACGAAAAAAGAAAATCTAACGCATCTGTATCTCCATTTTCCGAGAACGCGTTTTCACTCAATCACTGCATCCTTAATCTCCTGACAAGAATCGATGTTTGAACTTTCCGATTTTTCTCCCCCACTATAAACTGCAGTTTCTTAGCATATAAAAAAACCTCCCGCAATCCTCAGTAGTCAAGCAGTAAGCAGATTGCCGTACGACAAGAAACGCTCTATAAAGTCCGTTTCTCGAATAAAAGTGCGGAAGCAGCTGACTGAAGCATTAAATTCAGAACAACGATTTTTGAGGTAAAAAAACTAAAGTTTAAGGGAAGGGGGTCATTTTCGGCCATTTTGGAAAACCTGTAATTTCTATCGTTTTTAATAATAAAATTTAAAAAAAATCAAAATAATAATAATTGGAAATTTCTTTATTCAATAATTATAAAAACAAATTAAGGTTAAAATTTTTTTAATATTAGTTTTTGGTAGTCTCGTGTCGACGAAGTTATCACGTCTCGCAGACCTTTGTCTGACGTGATAATAACAGTAGCAATTATTATTATTATTTTACCATAAAATTTTTTGTGCTAATAATCTTTTTTTTAAATTAACAATAATTAACTTTTAAAAAACTTGTGACAAACAGACATTTTGTACTTGACGTATATTCTCTAATCTGTTTTAATTTTTCGAAATGCAGTGGCAACATGGCACCCAAACAAGAAATGGATGGCGTTTCTCTGCAATGTTGGGATTCATCTGAAGTGCCGTGGGAATTGAGGTGCAACGGCGATATCGAAATCGCTTTTGGAATTAAGATTCGTTTTCCCTTTTGAGGATCAACTTCCGCATTCGTTGTTACATTTCCGACGCAACTATGGCTTTCCATTGGTCTACTGCTATTGGCGACTTTTGACGACCGGGAATTTCGGGAACTCTCGGAACTTCATTACGCCAAAAATCTATGTTAAAATACCGTAAAGAAATGCAAAATCTTCTCAATAAAATAAATCTACTAATCTTTTTTTTAATGCTAAAGAACGATGATACGTGACAAGCAAAATTGTTAAAAAATTAATAAAGACCCGTTATATTTTGAATTGTTTTTTCACTTATTAAAAAAAATAAAATAATGAAATTGGCGACAAAATAATAATAAATTTTTATTGAATTTATTATTTATGTATGATAATGAATGTTTCACCATTTTAAAAGATTATTTCGTTTGTTCGCAACGTTCGAGTTTTTTTTTTTAACATCGCCACAGCTGATCGCCCAAAGCTCCGCCCCTTTGACAAGCTTCAAATGATGCAACAAGCGATCCGTTGATCCGTTGTCACGGTAAACACAATTTTTCAACGGATCAGTTACCTTTTTCTCTCGAAATCTACACGTTACTTTTTTCCTCTTTAATCAACGTCGTCACAATGGTTCTTCTCGGAGAAACATTTCCAAATTTCCAAGCTGCGACGAGCACAGGAACGATCGACTTTCACGAGTGGCTCGGCAATTCGTAAGTCTCAACGTCGCGATGTTTTGCGTATTGCATTTTCTAACCTCACAATCGCGACTTCTGCGACCGGCTAAACGAGTTACCGACCCATGTGTATAGTTTTTTATTCATTTGCATTGATAATTATTTTCATTAATCCCTTACGTACGGGACACATTTATCCCATTACACGCCTATCCCGCATTCTTTTCCTCGTATTAATAACACGAAAACGCGTAAAAAAATGTCTTTGGATCACCAAAACATCGACACTTGAATGCTACTTTAGAATGTTTTTCACAATATTTTCATGATATTTCGCGGATAATTGATTATTCGAAGTAAACGAGTGATTAAAAATGCGAAACGAATATTTTTCGCATCACTCGTAATTAAGGGGTTAACATTTTTTTTTCCACGTCATTCCAGTTGGGGGATTCTTTTCTCTCATCCCCATGATTTCACTCCGGTATGTACCACCGAATTGGCCAGAGTGCTGAAGCTTATGCCAGAGTTCGACAAACTTGGCGTCAAAGTAATAGCTTTGTCATGCAACTCCGTCGAGTCGCACATAAAATGGACTGAGGTAACAAAAAAAACAAAAAAAAAAATAATTTCCAAAATTAAAGTTTTATAAATCCCAACAAAATTGAAGAAAAAAAAAACGAAAAAAATTATTTTCAAACTGTAAATTTTATAGACGTCAACAATTGAAAAAAAAAAAAAATTGCCGCTGTTTTTTTAGGACATAAAAAATTATGCCGGAGTATCGATGGACGGCTTTCCGTATCCCATAATTGAAGACGAGTCGAGAATCTTGGCGACAAAACTGGGAATGTTAGATCCGGCGGAAGTCGATCAGAAAGGGATTCCGCTTGCCGCGAGAGCAGTTTTTGTCATCGATCCTAAAAAAAAGATGAGACTCTCCATTCTCTATCCTGCGACGTCCGGCAGAAACTTTGAGTGCGTTTTTCGCCATTAAAATTTTTTTCAAAAAGAATTCTTTTCGTATTTTCAATGATTTTTCGAATTTCGCTGTTAATGAGTACTAATTTTTTTTTTACTTTCAGCGAAATAATACGAGTTATAGAATCATTGCAGTTGACGGAACAGTATAATCTCGCGACTCCCGTGGATTGGAAGGTTCGTATAAAATCGCTTCTCGTATTCTGAAAAGCATTATTCTCGACGAAATAACGTTACAATAATTCCTCCGAAATATATTCAAACGATTTTCAAGTTATTTCTTCTTGCGATGCATTCGGATTTATCGATGTATTTTTGAGACTCGATACGCTTCGGCAACGAAAAAAACAATTTTCATTATTAAAATTTGCGATTTAAAAAATTTTCGTCTCTTCGAATAAACTTCGAGAAAAAAAAAAAATCTTTCGCCTCTAATAACATCGTTATTTTCTCAATTCCAATAGAAAGGAGACGATCTTATGGTAAATCCAAATATGCCGACAGAGGAGGCGAAGAAATTGTTCACCGGCAACATGAAGATCGTTAACGTACCATCGGGCAAACAGTACATGAGATTCGTACCCCATCCCGTCGAGGCGTTGTCCAAGAAATGAGTCGAATTCGTTACATTCCTGAGTTTTATTCGAATACTGGTCATAAACTACCTTTATACCTACACATTGAACTTCGTTGACAATATTTTGCGATACTTTTCGAAATAAAGAGAGAAAAAAAAAAAAAAAAAAATTCGTCTTAATTTTTTTCTCGCAAATCCGAGCCATTCGTCGAAGTGGCGAGTCTCGCACCCTTAATTTTCGCGTCTCCCTCATTTTTTTTCCTTTTTCTTAAAAACAAACACCGATAATACTCTTTCACTTTGCAAACAACAAAAGAAGCCGTTTATTATTTCACCTAATATAATTAAAAGTACACTGCATTATATACACTTTTCCAAGTACACGTTGTTGCTGTTTTTGTTGCTGTTTTCTTTTTTTTTCTTATTTATTTATTTCTTTTTTTTTTATTCGCTTACGATATCTATGCAGAATTGTATAATATGTACACTCTTCGTATTCTCAATGTTATTTAAGTTATTCGCTACAAATTGTGTTTATTCTTTATTATTTATCTTTACTTTATCTTTAACTTTATTTTATTTTAATTTTTTTTTCTTTCATTTACTTCGCATATTTTTTTTTTTTTTTTTTTTCGTTACGGATTATATTATTATGCGTTTATAATAATATATTGTTATAGCAGTTATATAAAACAGTCCCTGGTGAAAAAACCAATAAGATCAAAAAGGATAATAAATTTAACAAAATTATATTTCATTATCGTTAACCATTATTTGTTTTTTTTTCTTCTTCTTCTTTCCGTAATTAAATGTTAATTACCACACAAAGTATTATACCACAAAATACTATTGCGTCACGGATCCTTTACCTACCGCCTCTCAAAATTCTCATTCGTAATGCGGCTTATCACACCTTCGATAATTGTCGTTTTTATGTTTTATTTACTTTATTTATTTTTTTTTTTCGTCGTGTAATTCCCTCCCTTTGCCCCATTTTCTAACATGCGTTTCACATCTGATTATCGTTTTTATTCGGTTCACTACGCCATCACGTAGTCTCTGTTATTGTTTTTCATCGTTAAAACACATTTTTTTTTTTTTCGTATTTTAATAATTACTTTTTTTTGTTTTTCTTCATTTCGAATATTAGGTCACAATGCAGCCACAGCGCGTCAAAACTCCGTTATTAATTAATACGTTCGTAAATCCGTTATTAACGCGAGTCACAGCAGAACCGTATCGACGAATAAACGTAAACGAATGAAAATATAATCATTCGTAAGCGTAACTTTGTGTCTCTGTCGTTTAAAATTCGTCGATAGTGTGAATAATTAATTATTCAATTAATTAATTAATCATTTATTTATTATTTTTTTTTCATTTTTTTTCCTTTTTTGCATCACAATGGCCGATTGAGTGTTCCTCACTCGCCGTGACTATCGTGATGATCGGCGTGTTGTTCGCCTTCCATTCTCGCCTGCCGTTCGGCGGCGGCTCTCGCTTGCCGACCGGCGCTCGAGCGAAGATTTTTTCTCTCGGGCGGAGGTTCAACGCTGACGCGTTTACCGCTTCGCGATTTTTTTCCGCCTGTTTTAACGCCACTTTTCGCGTCTTCTTCGGATTCGACGATTTTATTACTATCAGCCTTTGCGTTTGTTTGCTGCGGCGTATCATCGGGTGGCAGCGATTCGATGGATTCTTTATTGCTATTACTTGAAGTATTGAGCGGAGCGGATTCTTCGTGGGGCGTTGGGGTCGGCGGTACCGGTGGCGAAGGTGCGGAAACCGAGGGGGTGGGTGCGGGAGTTTCGGCGCGTTGGGGAGTCGGAGCTCTCGCGGGGGTCGCGGCTCGGGAGGGAGTCGGTGCGCGAACAGCGGGAGGCGGAGGTGCGGCGGATTGGGCGGGTGGCGTAACGGCGACGGGTGTCGGGGACCTCTGTTGGGGTGTATTGGGGGTTTTCGTCGCCATAGGTAAGGGTCGCAGAATAGTTTCAACTTCGAGATTTGCCTCAGTCATCGTTACTTTAGGATTGTTATCGGCAGTTTCGTTTCTGCTTCGTTTGTTAACGGGTTCCAGCGTAACCTCCAACGAGGACGGTATATGTTGTTCGACGACTTGCTGATGATCCGTATTTCTTCCTCTCTTCGAAGGTCTCTGAAGGTCTTCAAGATTTCTCGTCAATAATTCGGCGCTCGTTCGGCTCAATTGTTCGAGCGCTTCTTTCATCTCTTGTTCTTTGCTTTTGCGCTCTAATCGCGCTGACAAATCGGCTATTTCGCTCAATTCTATCGTTTCCTTCTTCTCGTTGCGTTCGGGTTCGTTGCGTCTTCTATCGACTTCGTTATGCAACGCCATGTCGGTGTATTGCTGCAACGTTAATGCCGGATCCATCGTGTATCGCGATTTCTTTTCCGCTTCTTTACGCTTTATAGAGTCGGCGATGTCGCGCTGTTCACGCTGTTCGCGTTGTTCGCGTTGTTCGCGTTGTTCGCGTTGTTGTTCGCGATGTTCTCTCTGTTCTCTCTGATCTCTCTGATCTCTTTGTTCTCTTTGTTCTCTTTGCTCTCTTTGCTCGCGTTGGTCTCTTTGCCGCGAGCTGCTTGAGGACGACGCGGCTTTCCTCGACGAGGACGAGGCGCCCGATGAATTTTGGGGATTCAAGAGACCGCATTGCGCGAGACTCTCATAGGCCGACGATACGCCACCGGGTTGCATCGAAAAAGGATTGAGACCTCCGAGTCCGAGCGGTGTATACAGGAGACTCGGATTTGGAAAGAAAAATGGAAACGGTGTTGTTGTCGGCATCGAGGACGATGTCGACGTCGACGGTGCCGAAGATTTCGTCGACGATTCCATTTTGCTTCGCGATTTACTTGTACTCGTTGCGCTCGTTGAATTTGAATTTTTACCGCTCACAGAACTAACGACGTTAGTTTCCGCTTGACTCGTCGCTGTGCCGCCTAACGCCGCCTCCATTCCCGCTAACGACGGCAAACCGAGTCCCGCGAGATTCGCGAACAACGAATTCGTAAGACTCATATTACTAAGATTTCCGAGATTCCCGAGTCCGCCGAGCGCTCCGAGATTCGGCAAACCGCCGAAAGGCATAAGCAAAGGATTATTCTTCGGATCAAAATTACCCAACGATAATCCGGAGAGTAATGAATTATTCAAATTTCCTAATTGCGAAAAATTCAAACCGGACGCCATCGAGTTTGCGGCTAAATTCGCTTGATTAGCGGATTGTTGACTCGTAGGACTCGGCATCATCGGCGGTCGTCCGGGACTCTTTCCTTTGTTGCTACCGCGATCGGCGCCCGGCAAACGTTTTTGCAAATCGTGCGGTAAGTTTCCGCGTTCCTTAACGAGTTCCGCCCATTTCGGGTCGACGTCGAACATCGGATTCTCCATAAGCCACTGTCCAAGTCTTTTTAATTGCGGAGCTTTGCTACCGGTTACTTTTTTGCCGGTTAGCCTATTGATAACAGCGACATTCTCCTCGCCGGTCAATTTTTTCCAATCGAGAAGCGAAGGGTCGACACGAGGTCTTCGGCGTCGCGGAGCGCTAAGATATTCCGCTCCCATTTGTTCCGACATCGCTGTTTGCTCGGCGAGCCATTTGTTAACCTTCGCTTCGTGCGAATAAGA
This sequence comes from Cryptus viduatorius, assembly GCA_964006125.1. NCBI lineage: Eukaryota > Metazoa > Arthropoda > Insecta > Hymenoptera > Ichneumonidae > Cryptus > Cryptus viduatorius. The sequence continues at coordinate 15,583,494 of OZ023225.1, read as the reverse complement.
GCCGATCTTCGATGAATATTCCGCAACTTTGTTTAAATCGGCTATCATAGCTTCGTAACTCTTACGATGACTTCCGGACGACATGTGCGCCGAATTGAACGCCTGTTGCGCCTGATGTTGATGTTGTTGCTGCGCTTGTTGCTGCGCTTGTTGTTGCGCTTGTTGCTGCGCCTGTTGTTGCTGATGTTGATGCTGTTGATGCTGCTGTTGTTGTTGTTGTTGCTGCTGTTGCTGTTGTTTCTTCAATTCGCGATTTTGCTGCTCCGCCTGAGCCAACAAAGCGGAAAAACTATCCTTATGCGAGTGAAGAGACGGAGGCGGATGATTCGTCGAGGAACCAGAGGCGCGCGACGACGGTATCGACGTAACGGTTATGGAAAACGGTTTTTGTGACGGCGCCGGTGGATTCGGAAGACCGATCGGTGCCGATGTCGGTGTCACTGTAACGTTCGGCGTTATTGGATTCTTCTTGCTGTGTTCCGGATAATGAGTACTCTGTTGTTCCTTCGCTGCGCTGAGACCCAAAACTATCTCGTCGAGTTTTCGGCGCTTCTTCTCTTTGCCGATCACCGGCTCGTCCGCCGGCTGAAATGACGAAATAGGCGAATTTTATTTATATTTCATCGATGAGAAATACGATACGGTGGGATCTCTCGTATTTAACACGATTCGCAGATACCGTCTAATTGGTCGGTTCGTCGGCGTCGGAACCAATCGGGTGCACGTAATGACGTCAAATACGAGATCGTCGGATACGAAATCGTCGAATACGAAATCGTCGAATACAAAATCGTCGAATACGAAATCGTCAAATACGAGCGGTTCCACTGTGTATGATTTAGAATTGCTGACTGTCGTGAAAAAAAGAAAAAGATTTGAAGATACTTACGCAGTTCTTTCGTTTCATAAGTTTGTCAAGCATACTATCGAGTTTTCCTTTGTTACTGCTGACCTGTTTATTTTTACTCGGCATTGAAAAGTCTTGAACTTCGTTCATCATATCTTTATTACTCGGTTCCGTGTTGGTTTTTAGATATCTGAAAGATAATGTAATAATAAACTCGTTAATAGCAATCGAGATTTTTGTCGAACGATAGATACGATTAAAAGTGTTAAAAAAGGGGTTTTAAACGAACGTTGATCGTTGTTCGACTGAATCGTACCCGGCGGATAGATCTATCGGAGTTAAAGTACTCGAAGTTCCCGGTATAATTGTTGTTTTTCCGGGAACAGTGTATTTAAGATCGAACGGCATATTCGGCGTTCTCGCCTGTTGATGCGCCGGTGGCGGTTGCATCGGTGTCGATCGACGCGATTCCTCGGATTGAGATTCTTCGTTCATTTCCCACGAGGAACCGGACATTACACTCGGTTTGCTCAACGTCGGTGGAGGCTGCTGTGGCGGCATATGGCTGCTGTTCAGTAGCGCGTGAAGTTTGGCTAAAAAAAAAATAATATCAACGATAAAAAAAAATGTTTAAATTCGATTAAAAATGGATGAGAGATTAAAATTCATCGAGAAACGTTGTAGCGTCGAGACACCAAATAGTTTTAAAGAAAATAACCCGCGCGGTTAATTAAATTATATGATAACTCACCTCTTTCGGTTTCTACATCGATGGCAATGTGCCGTTTTCGCTTTTTCGACGCGGCGCCCGTCGTCGACGCTACTGACGCCGTAACAGCGCTAACATTCGTAGTCATCGCGTTGTTATTGCTATTACTATTGTTAACATTGGCATTTCCAGCCGCGAGAGCCCGCGACACACCGTGATCGGTGGTAATCGTTATCACTTCGGAGTTATCTTTTTCGCATTGCTGCGGTTGAATTATTTCGATCTCGTCGCCGGCGGTGAAGTTCATCGCTACCGGCCATTCCTTGTGTTCGATCGCGTGAACTATGTGCATTAGACGAGCTTCGATCGCGTGTTCCTGAAACAACGAAGAGACATTGTATTTTCAACTGTTTTTTATGCAAAGTAATTCGACAGAAATGCATCATATACACGAATTTCGAATACAATGGAAATCGTACCTTTGGCCACTTTACGGAGGACTGATAACTGTGCGCGAGAAGCTGAGCGACGGTCGGCTCGGTATAGTCGATCGTTTTGTCGCGCAGTACAAAAGTATCGATTTGCGTCAATCGAGAAAGCGGCTGAATCACCTCGAGATCCGGAAACATAGCTTTTAATTCGGCCGCTTGAACGCTGCACTTGTCTTCCATTTTCGCGGCTTTCGTTTGTTCCGTATCGACGCTCGTTCCTTTGTCCTCCACTTTCGTTGGTTCTTCCTTTGCGATTTCTTTAATCGGCGCCTCAATTTTGCTATTTTCGGTTTCTGTTTCCGCCTCTTTTGTCTCGGATTGCGTTGCAACTTCGGCGGCTTCTTTTTTCGCCGGTTTGGCGGGTTCTTCGACGGGTTCCGTGGGCTTTGGAATTTCAGATTTTTCGGATTCAACAATTTCCTTGACACTGTCGCTGTCTTCTTCCATTTTTTCCGAATCATCTTTCTTATCGGTGTCCTTTCGCTGTTCGACGATTTCTTTTTCTTTCGCAACCTCCGTTGGCGTTTCTTCAGATTCTTCTTCCATTTTTTCCGTTACCTTCGCTTCGGTCTCTTTTTCAGTGTCTTGCCGTTCCGTCGTCTCTTTTTCCTTTGATTTCGCTTCTTCGGAAAGCTTTTCCTCGGAGTCAACTTCCATTTCTTTGATCTCCTCGTTTGCGGATTCGACGGCAGCTTTCGCAACGGGTTCGTCGTCTTTGGCTTCCGACGATTCTTCCTTCGAAGCGGTCGCTTCGCTGTCAGGTTTCTCGTTCTCTTTTTCCTTCGATTTCTCCGATTCGTTCTCTTTATTATCTTCTACGACTTTCTCCGGTTCCTTATCCGTTTCCGTGTGTTCCGCGTTTTTATCGGTATCTTTAGTCTCCTCCTTCGATTTTTCTGATACTTCCGATTCTGTGGCCGTATCAACTTTCTTCACCTCTTCAATGTCCGTCTTGTCTTTTTCCTTTTCCTCGGTGTCGATCTTCACGATTTTCTCAGCTTCTTCGGCCGGAGCTTCGCTCGGAGCTGTTTCCATCTTTTCTTCAATGGAAATAACTTCCTCAACGGGTTTTTCCGGCTCCGGAGTTTTCGCTCGCGGAACAGTTGTGATCGTTAATCCATTGTTCGGCAATATTTCCTCGACTTTCGTCTCCGCTTTCACCAAAGTTAATTCAACGTGTCCCTTTTCGGGACTCGAAGCTTCGGGCTTCTTGTCGATTGGCGTAACACCGTCTTTTTTCATTGCGACCTTCTCGATCTTCAGCGTACCTTCGCCCTTCTCGAGTTTAACGAGAATCTCGTCTTTGTCAAAGTTAAGAATATCCTCGCGGCTCTCGATTTTAATCGCTTTTTCAGCTTTTTCGAATATTTTCGATGCCTGAAGAGCGCCGTACATACTTTTTCCGAGCATTTTGTGGAATGAGAAATCGGGATCGTTGAGTATCGTGACGTCGGTGCGACCCAAACCGTGTTTCGCCGCACCGAGAAGTAACTCCTTGTCGTGTTTTCCGGGTTGCCACCACTCCGGCGTGTCGCCCGATGGCTGACAAAGCGATAATCGCTCCTCGAGATGCGGATGCGAGAGAATTTCCTCCCGTATCTTACTGAGAAGATCGACGCGATCGAGAATTTGTCGCGCTTTGCTCGGCGTCATGTGTTCTATTGGAATGTCCGAAAGACCTGAAACAAAACACATTTATTCGTATTACAAACCTTAAACAAAGCGAAGAAAAAAAATGAAAAGCTTTAAGCGATACATAGATTTACACGAACCTTCGTCTTCGTTGCTTTTAGCGTTACAAAACTTTTTGCACATCGCTCTGAAGGACATATAATAATCTGTAAGATCAGCATCGGTTTTCTTGTCGAATCTTGCGATACTCTTGAATTTCGTCCAATCGTATTGCGCCTTTTTTCTATCGTAATTCACACCGTACGTCGATATAACACGCAGAAATTCATTCTCCTCACGACGCGTCCATTTCGCTTTTTGTTCTTCTATTCGCGTTCTCTCGCGTTCTTTCACCATCGCCTCCATTTTTTCTCTCCTCTCCATTTTCTGAAAAGTCAAAGATCGATAGATTATAAATCGAATTATTTGCTACATCGAAATGCACATATTTCTTTTTTTTTTTCAATTTCTTTGGCGAAAAATCTAAAAAAAAAAGTTCGCTTCCAGATTACTTTTTTTAATAATTTTTTTTCAAATATTAATAACTTTTTCGAATTATTATTATGCGAAATTAATGGTATTAACACCTTTTGTATGGTGATTTTTTTTTTTTTTAGATTTTTGTCTCATTGCGAAATTTTCGAAATTCTCTCTGAATCTCATTTTTTTACCGGAAATGTAACGATACACTTTCCTCAAAGGATTGGATAGGAAGATAGTTACCAGAAGATACATAGCGAGCTGTTGCAAGTCCCATCCCTGCATATTCAACGGTGGATCGGTCGCTGTACTCGCGTGATTCGCTTGATCGACCTGTTGCTGCTGTTGCTGCTGCTGTTGTTGCTGCTGTTGCTGTTGTTGTTGCTGTTGCTGCACACCTTCCATATTTGGTTTTCCTTTTTGCAGATTTTTTATATCGTCTTTCTTAACGGTACGCTGATAGGACGTTATGACGCGTCGTAATCGAGTATTAAGATCGACCGTCGAAGGCCACGATTTTTCATCGTCAAGAAGAATTTCGGTGCCGTCGTGACTGCCGCTGGCTTCCGGTACCGGTGTATCAGCTTTACTTGATATCGCTGGCGAATCGGCCGGAGTTTCCGTGCCGAATTTATCGGGTTCTTTGGACTCTTTCGGCAAACCGGAAGATTCGCCGTCTTCGATTTCCGGTTCCACACTGATATCGTCCCTATTAACGAGAGAAAATCCCCAAATTTTCAACAACTCCGCATATCCCTCTTCACGATTACAGTGTAAAACTTTACGCGAGAAAATTCGAAAAAAAAAGTATTATGCAAAAAATTAATATTTCTTTTTTCGTTACCAAAAAAAAAATTCTGCACAATAATCGAACAAATATATAGGACAATCTTTTTGTATATATATATAATTCTTTTTGCTGTTATAAAAGTGTATTCTACGATTTACTTTACTTCGACTGTAGAAGAAAATATCCGCTGACTGCTGAAAAAAATATTTTACCAGCTATATTAAAGGATATTATATATATTTATGATTTTTCGGGTGATGTGAAGCAGCGAAGAAGTACAAGAGACACGAATAGCAACGATTCGATGTTTCAATTTTTTTCCCGTTAACATCGCTGGCGTTCGCTTTCGCGTTGATAACTTCCTTCGCGATTTAATAATAACGATAATTAATACGCTTTGCCAAAACATAAACGTAAAGCGGATGTATTATGCGTGCGAATATGTGTTAAAGTTAAATATTAATGTAAAAAAAAATATATAAATAAATAAAAATTAATAAAAAAAAAAGTAAACAGCGAGATAGCATCCGAGGATATTTGAAGCGGAAATAATCGTAAAAAAATAGAATAGGTACTCACTTTGCTTGGACGGTCTGAGTCTGGGAAGGGGGAGGACAGCTTGAAATGAAAGAAAGCGTGGGATCGGTCCTCATCTGGTCGTAATTCTCGTAGCCATGTTTGTAGCAGCCAACTATTAGGGACTTGTCTGCCGTCGTGTCCCACCATTTCGCTGGTCGCTCCGGTAACTGCGGAGGGTCTATCCGCAACGCACTGTAGGGCGGTTTCACTTACAATTTGCCAAATTCACATAATGCCAATCGATCAAATTTTTTTTTTCTCAGAACTTTTTTTTTTTTTTTTTCAAAAAATTTTGATATCGAGACTTGACGATTTCAGTTCTTGAGCTCTGTATGTATATATATATATCTCTCTCTCACGTTTTTTTTTTTTTTTGACGAAATATCGTGCTGCCAATTTTTTTTTTTTAACATAATCGCGAAGCTTTGATAAACACAAATATCGGAAATAAATAACAGCCGAAAATTTTGAAAAAAAATAAAATAAAAAAAATAAATAAATAAAATTGAATCGCCGATGTGCGTTTTGAAATCAACGCGATCGTTGATAAAGAAATAAATTTTATGGAGAAATATTATTAAAACAATAGCATCGCATCTCTTCAGTTCATTAAACATCCGCAATGAAAATTAATCGATAAATAGATCCCAGAAAATTATTGATAATTAAAAAAATATATATAAAAAAATAAAAAACGGAAAATCAATTATATACACAGAGCTAAGTACTTCAACTACATGCATACGAGAAGAAACTCTTCACCAGATATATATATATTCGTTTCTGCCACTAAACAATACTATTTGCGTCCCCAACAAACTTTCATCTACAACTCAACGTTTTTGTGTAAATCTCTGGCGTGACTATTAGCAATAAAAAGAATAATAGTGCGTTTAAAAGAAACAAAGAAAAATAAATAAAAATTTTAAAAATATAATAGAGGAGATACACTCGTCCCGTTAGTTTCATTAAATTTTTTTACATCAGAAACCATCGTAATGTCGAATAGTCGCGAGTTAGAGAACCGATATCGCCAAATCTTTCTAATTATGTAATTCGGTATTTGCATTAAAAAAAAAGTAAAAAAAAATAAAGGAAAAATATTTTTTTGCCCTTTTGTCACAGTGCACTGCTCTCTTTTTTCTTTTTTTGGGATTTTTTTTAAATGTCTTACCACGTAGCGTCGTTGACATCGCCGACCGTTTAGGATGCCGCGAGGTGTCTCACATATAGTGTCATTTGCAACAGTGCGCGCGTTCGATTAAAGTGATTAAAGGATCGGGGGTTGACATTTGATTAGTAGCGTAGAGAATCCGCCGTTCGGCATTTTTTTTTTTTTTTTTTCGTTTTTTTTTTTAATGGTAGAAGTTCTACGGAAAGTGAACGTATCTCAGCTCTATGAGGCATTCTTCGTACGATTACATGGGGTCCCAAAGGTGAACAAATACATTGCACATGCAACTATTAAGCACTTATGAAGCACATATGTAAGTGCGCGATGTTTATGTGAAACATGTTTCGCAAGTAATAAACGATTAATAATGAAGGGGCAAAAATCGAAGCATCGTATTTCTTTTTTTTTTTTCCATAAATGCAACAATTTTTGTTTTTTTTTTTGTTTTTTTTTTTACGAACCTCACGTGAACGCCGTCCGATATGTGTTGAACCAAATCGCCGATTATCTCGTGTTTTATGTAATATAACATTCGAACTCGTAGAAGTACTCTGTAAAAAATGAAAAAATTACGGAAGAAATTGATTAGTCGGATGTTTTGCGTTGAAAAATACGGTAAGTAGCGATGTCAGGAGGTAATTATGATCGTCAGACCTGTTGGCGTGTCGGCTGAGATGTTTCTTGTATGTACTCTCGAGAAATATATCGCCGTCGTACTTTTCCGCGTGACTCCAGTGGTTCGGATCGGCGGGTCCACCGTTTATGGCCGATCCTCGCGTCTCCCGACATTCCCTCACGCGACCCTTTTTCTTCTGTCGGCTGTTTCTCACTTGAGTATTGACGGGTATCGTTTTAACTTTTTCGCCGTTTTCCAATGGCGTTATCAGGTCCCATATGAAACTTCGGATCTTCTCGTCGCCGCGATAGTAACGTAAACAGTAGAGGAGAATAACGCGAGCGCAATCCTCGACGTCGTTCTCTCTCCATCCGTGTCGAAATTGACTGTGTTGCAGAATTTCTTCCCAACGTCCCCAACCGAAGGTCAGCAGACCGCGTTCGACTTTGAAACACTCGGTTCGCGCCCAACTTCCGTAAACCACCTCGCCGTCTCGTGGCACGTAGTCGTCGTAGAATTTACGTGACTTCTTCCCGAATTTGTCGCGACGCTTCTTTCCTACGAAAAATCATTTGGATACGAGAAATTTTCTCGTGTTAGTGAATCTTTCAGTGTTTTTTTTTTGGGTCTATAAGTGGTGGAATACTAATAATGAATTTTTGCAAAGGGTGAAAAATTGCGCGCATGAAAAATGGGAACTGTAAAAAAAATTCGAAAAATCGTGAAACTCGCGGAATGTAGTGACTTTTTCCTGAATTTTTTTTCTTCGGCAATATCATTCGAATACGAGAAATTTTATCATCTTTGTGAATCTTTCAGTGTGTTTTATTCGGGTCTATAAGCGATGAAATACTACTAGTGAATTTTTGCAAAGGGTGAGAAATTGCGCGAATTTTTTAAAAATGATGAATCTCGTCGATTTTACGCAACTTTTTTCCGAATTTGTCGCGACGTTTTTCTTTCTGCGAAAAATCATTTGGATACGAGAAATTTTCTCGTATAAGTAAATTTGTCCGTTTTTTATTCACTTTTATAAAGTGGTAGAAAATCGCGTGGTGGAATACGAAAAATAATTTTTTCGCTCTTTTGAATTTAAAAAAAAAGCTTAACTTCGATGGATACACGACGCTAATATACTAAAACAGTGGAGGATTCGTTTTTTTTTAATGTGTAAAGTAAATGAAAGTGCTTTGGCATGCAATGCCGATAAACATACCTCTACCTGTTAGGCCCGTTCCCTCGTCGTCGCTATTATCGTCCGAACTATCGAGTTCCGACATATCAACGACGGATTCGTCGTGTCCGTATCGTTTAATTTGTGTTCTGCGTCGGGGTTCCGATATAACGAGATCCTCTTCTTCCTTTTTCTCCGTCGTGTCGATCTCCGCTTTCTTCGCCCATTTTTTCCAGAAGTCCGGATCGTCGATATTGATATCAGAACGATTTTGCGAACACGCGAAACTCGCCTTCGAGAAGGTCGAACCTTTTTCCGCTTCGATAGTTATTATCTGAGTTCGACGTTCGAGAATCTGCTCGATGTCCTCTTCGCAAAATTTGTCACCAGCGTTGTCGTCGTCCATAATAGCACCGTAAGCCCCTTTTTTGAGCAAATCTTCGATTTCCTTTTTAGTTAATTGTTTGTTACCGGGATCTTTGCCTCCCTGAACAGTGTTCATCGACTGTAAAACCGCCTTATCGAGTCCAAGTTTCAGCGACGCTTTGTCGAACATTTCTCTTTCGTAAGTGTTGCGGCAAAGTAATCGATAAACTTTGACCATTTTTTGTTGTCCTATTCTATGACAACGCGCCTGCGCTTGTAAATCATTTTGGGGATTCCAATCGCTATCGTAAATAATAACGGTATCAGCTGCGGTGAGATTTATTCCGAGACCACCGGCTTTGGTACAGAGAAGAAAAACAAAACGATCGGAATCCGGTTTGCTGTAACGATCTATTGCCGCTTGTCTCAAATTTCCACGGATTCTTCCGTCTATTCTTTCGAAAGGATATTTACGATAGAGAAGATAATCTTCGAGAAGATCGAGACATTTGACCATTTGGCTGAAAATCAGCACTCGATGACCGCTCGCCTTCAATTTCGGTAATAATTTGTCGATTAGTACCATTTTTCCGGAACTGTTAACCAGGGCGTGATAATACGCTTCGCTGTCCTCTTTGTCCGGCGATTTATAATCCAATTGTATCTGATCCTCGGCGCCGTTAAGCAAAAACGGATGTATGCAACACTTTCGCAATTCCATCATTGTGTTCATCAAATTTGGTATATTCGCCGATGTCGTACCTTTAGCGAGAAACGAAAAATTTCTCTCCAATATACCGCGATAATATTTTTTCTGTATATTCGTTAATTCGACTTCGACGACAGTTTCCTCCTTCGGCGCTAAAGATTTCTCGACGTCTTCCTTCAGTCGGCGAAGCATCATTGGCTTAAGAAGAAGTTGAAGTTTATTTACTTCGCATTCGCTGCTAAGATTGCCGAATTCTTTGAGAAAAGCTTCGTTACTGGCGAATTGCGTTGGTTCGAGGAAATTCAACAGTGAAAATAATTCATTAACGTTGTTTTGCAGCGGTGTACCCGATAGCAAAACTCGGTGCTCGAGATTCAGCTGACGGAGACCTTCGAGTAATTTGCAATTACGATTTTTCAGTCGATGCGCTTCATCGATAACGCAGAGTCGCCAATTGTAACCCTTCAATTCGTTAAAATCAGTTATTATTATCTCGAATGTTGTTATCAGAACGTTGAATTTAATGAGATCTTTTATCTGTACGCCTTTGTCGTTTTTGTAATAAACTTCGTACTCTTGTAACATCGTACGACTCGCCGCAGATCCGTGATATACAACGACATTCATGTCAGTCCAACCCTCGAATTCACGCTGCCAATTCGGTATCGTCGACAGCGGTGCAATTATTAAAAACGGTCCGCGAACTCCGTATTTGTAAACGGCGTCGACGAAAGTCAACGATTGAATTGTTTTTCCGAGTCCCATCTCGTCGGCGAGTATACAATTGTGATTATTGTACCATGAAAATAGCAACCAATTCAAACCTTCCAACTGATAGGGCCTCAGGCTGTTTCCCGCTTTGTAAATCGGCGATACGTCGAGTTTTTTCCACGCAGCGGCGTTCGGCTTTTTCTTCGGTTTCCATTGATCCTTTGGCGGTAATTTGTTAAACTTGTGAAACTGAGCGATTTTCTCGGGATCGACGTCCTCCTCGAGTTCCCACGTGGAATCTTCGTACTGTAGAGAACGCCATTTAACGAGAAAGTGACGAAGCGTCTCGCCGGTCGTTGGATCTGTGTGTCCCGCTTCGTCCAGAACTCTGTCGACCTCCACGAAGTCCGGATTGAAGGGATCGTCTTCTGTCTGTAAAATTAAATGATAAAATTTCATTAATTTCATTAGAAGGGAATTGGAATTATTTTTTTTATAAAATTGCGTTGAGGCAAAAGTAACATTTTATTTACGTTTTACTTACATTTTCGAAAATATTGGTACTCTGTTGCATCTTCTGTTTGAATCTCTTGAGCTTTGCTTGTATTCTCTTGTCGCCTTTGTACAATTCCTCTTCCGTTCTCCATTCGCAATGCAAATACGAGAAGTTTCTGTATTTCACGAGATACTCTTCGACTTCTATCATCTGTGGTTTTACTTCGGTAGACGATGCCTCAGCAGCGTTTTCGGGTTCTTGAGATTCACCTTCGGGTTTCTCCGTTGTCGTTGCTTCTTTGTCGTCCTTTTCGACTTTATCTTTGTCTTCTTTTTCGTCGGTTTTTTCCGCTTTAACAGAACTCTTCGATTCCTCAGCCTCTTTATCATTTGTATCTTCTTCTTTGTCGTCAGTCTTTTCTTTGTTATCTTCTTCGTCGTCTTTTTCAACGTCTTCGTCATCGATCTTCTCCGAGGATTCGACTTCCGACTCTTTCTCTTTCACCTCATCTTTTTCTTCGACTTTCGCGACCGCGTCGACTTTCTCTTCTTTATCTTCGCTTTCCGCGTCATCGTTATCTGCCTCTTTCGCATCAGCCTCTTCGCTCTTCTTTTCAGCTTCATCTCCTTCGACCTCTTCATCTTTTTCCTTCTTAGGCTCTTTATCCTTATCGACTGTTTCTTCAGTCTCTGCTTCGGGTTTCTTTTCAGTTTCTGCTTCGGCCTCCGGGTCCTCCGATTTCACAGCCTCCGCGTCGGCCTCCGTTTTCTCATCAGTCTTTGCGTCGGTTTCGGTTTTCACTTCCGCAACAACCGGCGGTGGCGGTGGCGGCGGCTTCACTTCGCGTTTTCCCATACGAACGCATAGGATATGTTGCACAACCATAGAGTCCTCGTCGGTAGTATTCTATAAATTAAATTTAAAAAAAATTATCATTAATCGAAGGATTTTTTTTTAAGCCACTAATGTTGTCAGTTATGTCGTCTTCGCTTACAATATATACAAAATTAGGCTTATTGGGTCCAACGTCTCCGCCTTCGACGTTCTCGCGTTTCGTCGACGAGGGTTTCGAGCCGCTTGAACCCTCAGATTTCTTGGCAAGTTGCGCATCCTGAAGGGGAACATCGTCGTCGGAAAATCTTAGCATCACATCGTCAACGTATTTTTTACGATGAGTGTTTCTGGCCGATCGTCGTTTGTTCAAATCGTCGCCGGCTTCGGGAGACGGAGGTGGCGTAGCGGCCAATTCCTCACCGTCCGAATCCGGAGCAATGCGACTCTTACGTTTTCTGCGCGAATAAAAATGAAGTTTAATCCATAATTCTTAAATATAATTATTCGAAATCATTTATTGATAATAACTCACTTCGAACTCCGTGGCGATCTTCCTATCGAAGATTTGCCGACGGATCGTTTCCGCGACGATTTTTTCTTCGCCGGTGTGGAAACTTCGACGGCTTCCTTCTCCGTGGTCTCCTCTTTCTTTTCGTCTTCGGCTGCCTCTTCGGGTTCCGCTTTTTCGTCACCGTCTTCTTTCGTATCGGGAACAATCGGCTCTGTTGTCGACGAATCTACGTGCTCCTGATCGTCCTGAATCGGCGATTCGCTCGGCTTTACTTCGGCGTCTTGAATAGCCGCGGATTCGGAACCCACAGCCTCTTCGGTTTCCACTCCGACGTCTTCGTCGGCAGACTCCGATTGGGTAACTTTTCTGTGAAAAAATACAATAATATTGTTTTAATTTGATACTCCGTAAAGTAGAGTTTTGATACCCGAAAATCCAAAATTTAATTTTTAAAATTTTGTAGGTTTTTGATATTTTTTAAATTTTTGACGTAAATTTTCTGTTTAATAGCTGAAAAATGTTATCTCATACTTCCTGCCGCGTTTCGATCCTTCCTTTGCCTCTTTGCTCTTTTTCTTTCGTTTCGGTAGTTTAGCTTCCTTCGGGGGTTTAGGCTCTTTCTTTATTTTCGCCTCTTTCGGTTCTTTCGGTTCCTTCGGCTTTCTCGGCTTTCTGGGAGGTCGTGATTTTCTATTTTTGTTCCATTCTTCCTCCATGTCACCGCCGGACGAAGGTTTATTGTCCTCGGAATCGGCGACGCTGTCGACGATGTTACTACTGTCGCCGGGTGTAACGAGATTGTCGGAGAGCGGCTGTTCCGGTTGCACACTCGGCGTTGCGACTATCGGTGGTGCAGCTTCTTTGTCGGCTTTTTTTCTACTCTTTTTCGTTCGCGGCGTACCTTTCCCGCGTCCTCGACCCGTTGTACTCGATACCTGTTTTTATTCACATCGATCAATATTCGTAGACAAATGTTAACGATAAAAACAGAAGCTAAAAAAAAAGGAATGCCGACTCAGATTTTTTACGCATCAGATTCTCTCTGCCATTTCTACTCGCATGCTATTTTGATAAAAAAAATTCGATCAATTAGCGATTTTCGACAGTAAGCAAAATCGCCGAAAATACTGATTTGAAAAGAAAATACTTGGCGCGTCACTTGGAATACAAATAAATTTACTTCATTGCATCGAAAGAAAAGACGTGTAAAAAACGGTCTTTTTCTCTTTTTTTTTTAGTCAACATTAATTTTTTCCGTAGCTACGATTGGATGTATATAAATATCTATAGACTACTTGACTCATACGATTTCAAAATTTTTTCGAACGAATTTTTTTTAAAACGAATATTTAAGTACTTAACGTAAGGTTTTTACTTTTTCTACTTATACTCGACACTCTAAACAAAAAAAGGGTCCCTAATCTCCTTCAATGTTCGTACAAAATAATACCTAATATACAATTTCTATGGCCGGTCCTTAGATAATTGTGTAGTAATACAAAATTTTCACGCACCTGAGGACTATCGACAACAGCAGCGGTGAACAGCGGTGTCTGTAGAATGCACTGAGGTCCCCCGTTACATTGATCGCTGGTCTCGTGTTGCTGTAGCGCTTGCAGTTTCTCCTGCAAGCTAACGATTTTTTCTTGATTTTCAGGTGCAGGTGGCATGCAATAGAGTTCCTGCAACTGTTGCTCCGCTCTCTCCTGATGATGCGTAACGGGAGCGCAGGTATTATTAAAAGCCGCGGGAACGACGGGTTGCGCGGGTGTCGTAACCGGCGGCATACCGTACATATTAGGCATTGTATTGCCGGTAACCATCTCACCAGCGGCGTGATACTGTTGCGGTTGTCCCGTAGCAACGATCATATCATTGGTATACATACTATTGGGTTTTTGAATATTCGTATATTCGCCGAAAGCCGGTTGTACCTGATGAGGCGGTTGGGCATTAGCCAACGGCACAGGGGTTTGATGAGTCGGTAAGCCAATAGTCGTGGCAACCGGTGTCATTTGTTGCGAACCAATGAGATTCGACTGTACCGTAGCGCCAGCAGTTTGCATTTGCGTGGCAACTTGCGGATTCGCTATTTGCGATGGCATTGGCGTTTGATGGGGTATTTGCGGTTGAAGCATCGCGTTGCTGGTGGGTATCATGTTAACTTGTTGCTGAGGCATCAGCGGTTGTTGTTGTTGTTGTTGTTGCTGTTGCTGTGGCTGAGCGATCTGCAAGCTTTGCTGCGACGCTGACTGCGTCATCAGCGGTTGAGTTGCCTGTTGCGGTTGTTGTTGCGGCGCTCCAACGATCTGTTGCGGTTGTTGCTGAGGCTGTGCAATCTGTTGTTGCTGTTGTCCCAACTGTTGCGTCTGTGCGACTTGCTGCACAGGTTGCGGAGTTTGCGATATTTGCGGCTGTTGCTGTTGTTGTTGTTGCTGCTGCGGCTGAACCATTTGATCCGCCGGCGCCTGAGGCATTTGCGGCGCAACGATCTGCTGTTGTTGTTGCTGCGGCATCTGCATCGGTTGTGATTGAACAATTTGCTGTTGCGGCTGAACCTGCGGATGTATCAGTGTCGATTGCGGTTGTTGTTGCTGTTGCGTCACCGGCGATTGCAGAGGCGTTTGACTCAGTTGCGGTTGTTGTTGAACCATTTGCTGTCCCATGTGAAGCTGTTGAACCGGTGGCTGCTGACAGACCATCGATGGTTGCGGCGCTTGCTGTGGCTGCGTTTGGCTCACAATTGGCTGCTGTTGCGGCGTAAGAACCGCTGTACTCACTACCGGTGACGACAAATGTTGAACTTGCAATTCCTGTTGCGGCTGATCGTTCACATCGTTTACCTATTAAAATAAAAAGAATATTAATAATAAATTCAAAATTATCCATGCAAAATCGCTCGACAAAATATTTTTCTTTACTGAAACACACTTGTCGCGTAATATTCCAGACAAAAAGTTGGTTCCGTGAAACAACAGCTAATAAATAAATGTCTATGAAAAAAAAATTCAAATTCTTTCGTTTTTCGAAAATTGCATTTTCTCGAACGATTTTAGGGGGCAAATAAAAAAATATAAATGAAACGCAAACTAAGCGAATACCTCGCATCCGTCAGCGCTGGAAACAACATTAACCGGTTGTTGCTGCATCATCGGCGACGCTGCGCCGCACTCGACATTGCCACTGGTACTCGACGCGGGCAGTGATTGCACAGCTTCTACAGGACTCGCTTTTATCGCTGTTGGTGTTTCCATAGGCGTTATATTCACTTGAGTATTATTAAGAACCGAACTTTCAACCTGCGGATGTTGCTGTTGTTGTTGACTCATAATATCCGCGTTTTGCTTAACGATTGGTTCGGTTGTTTCGATCTCTTGCGACGGCGTATTAACGACAACAGCTTGAGAATTGTCCGTCGTATCCCTCGTCGTTGTTTCGACAACATTGTGAATAACGTCGTTGCCGTTAACAGGAAACAACGAATTTGGTTCGCTGGTCGTCGGTAGTTGTTGAGTCTCCAACATTCCTCGCGCGTCGTTAACGCTCATCGGCGGCCTAATCTGTTGGGGCGGAGGTTGTTGTTGGGGCTGCGGTTGCGGCGGAGGAGGTGGAGGCTGTTGTTGTTGTTGTTGTTGCTGCGGTTGTTGCTGTTGTTGTTGCTGAGGATGCGGCCACTGGGAGGGCATCGGCATTCGGGGTCCGGTGACCGGTGGCATAGAATTTTGTGCAGTTACCTGCGGCATAATATTCGTTGGATGCGACATCGGTGGTCGCGACTGAAACTGATTGTAATCCTGCGGCGGAACATTTGGATTCGATACCGCGACTCCCGGTATCATTTGCTCGAGTGCCTGAAGAGTCGTCTGTTGCGAAGCGCTCGCAGGATTCATCGGCATCGTTGGCTGAGGACACGGCGATACCGATACGGCATTGGGCGACGGTCCGGTCTGCTGATGGGGCAATTGTACGTGAGGATGTGGCGATAACGTCGTCGGTTTCGCCGGCGACATAATGGGACGCGGTGACATTTGTTGTTGTACCGCTGGTGGACGCGGCGACATCTGAGGTCGCGGCGACATTTGCGGCGATAGTTGCGGAAATGTCGCGCGATACTGGGGACTCGTCGCGTGTTTCGTCGGGCCGAATTGAGCTGTGGGTCCCGGATGTTGCGGCTGATTGAACATCGGAGCCGAATGATGAGGATATTGCTGCTGTTGTTGTTGAGGATCCATCGCTTGTTGCTGACTCGCGGGATGCTGCGGATGCTGAGGATACTGAGGATGAGATGGCAGCGTTTGGAGGGTCGGATGAGGTTGATGATGATGAGGCATTCGTTGTGGCTGCACTTGCGACTGTTGCTGCACCTGCTGTTGGGCGGCTTGTTGCTGTTGTTGCTGTTGTTGTTGCTGCTGTTGCTGATGCATAACAGCCGCTGTTGCGAAAGCGGTGTATCCACCGGATGGTTGATACATTCCCGCGGGATTTCCTTGTTGATAGTGCTGCTGCTGGCCGACCATATGCTGGTAAACTCCAGCAGTACCACCCGCCTGCATCGCCTGATGAGGGACTCCCATCGCTCCTATCATTCCTTGTTGAGCTCCGAAATGCTGCTGTTGCTGCTGTTGTTGTTGCTGCTGCTGCTGCTGCTGCTGCTGTTGCTGCTGCTGTTGCTGCAATTTTTGGTTTATCGCCGAAGGATCCTGCTGATGCGTGTACTGAGGCATGTGCTGTCTATATGTCGCCGATTGCGGTGCCATTTGACTGTAATGCCTCTGCATTTGCGTGTAAGAACCGCCGCCTCCCGGCCAACCCTGCATATTCGGATCCATTCCCATGTTACCACGAGCCATCGGATGCTGCTGCTCCATCGAATACATATTATCCGAATAACCCGGATACTGACCACCCGCTACTGGATGCGGTCCACGATGCTGAGGCGCCATACTTCTCGCTTGCGTTTGCTGAAATCCTCCCGGTACCATCGCTCTCTGCGGCGCTCCCCCACTTTCGAAACTACCGATACTTTGGTTGAACATAGTGCGCTGCGGGGGATTTTGCAATTGTGATGTATTGCCGAATTCTGTACCACCGAACGATGACAATTTTTGTAATGGAGATTCTTGCGTTATGCTGTACGGCTGCGTAATGTAACTCCCGCCACCGTTGGGTCCTGCGTTCTGCGGTCCATCGCGCGTTACTACGACCGTATTGTTTTGTCCTGCCGGGTCAAAATGATCGTTCCCCCCGAGATCAGGAAGAGCATCGAGCATCGAGCCACTGACATCTTCGCCAAATAGATCGTACGAGTCCATGTCTTTTTACGCTTCACAACTCTTCGCCTCCGTCATAGGCTCGAGAGGGTATTGTACAATCCTTTCTATCGACAGTAGCGTACCCATCATTGATTCTCTTCTTTAACTTCTGTAACAAGTTGTTTTGGTTTTTTTTTTTTTCTTTTTTTTTTCGATTTAAAATAAATCGATAATCGAAAATTGTTATTGATCAACGGGTTGTAAAGATGATGGGAAACATTGATATCGATGTGTTACAGAGCAAAACTCGGAAAATTGGATTTTTTTTTTTTAGAACTTCATGAAAAATCGGCGATTCTACGTTTGGCACTATTTTACTTTGTATTGTATTGAAAGAAATGATAATTTATTGATTTTTGAAGATGAGGAAAAAATGAATATCGATGTATTTTGCAGAGCGAACCTTGAGAAATGAATGGATTTTTTTGGAAGATTTGAGAAAAAATCGGCGATTCGAGGAATCGACGTTTCTTCCGATTGTACTTTCGATATCTTTAGAGAAAATTTCAGAATATTTCGTCTTCGTAAAATTTACGTTTTCCATTTTTCACGTAGTGACTCGGTATACGAAATGATTTTTTTTTTTTTATTCAGCGGCATGAAATTTCACGACAATTACCGAATTCTACCGATTGCTCCGTAGTATTGCTTTGGCACACAGACATAAAAAAAAACATGAAAATTCAGCGATTTAAATGACTGTTGATGCTGAGGATACACGCCAAAGGGGAAAAGCTATACGCTTATGTTTCTAATTCCCATAATCGCCATAACTTCTCCCCTCTGGAATGTACCATTCAATTTTTTTTTTTTTTTCTTTTTTTTTTCTTCACAATCCAAACAAAGTTGGATAATTTCAACGTCGTTTTCGTGCGATTTCTCGCTACGCTCGGTAAATTGTCGCAGATTGACTATAATTAATTATGCGCATTCAGCTGCGCCACTCGCAGGAAAAGAGTAAAGCAATGTTTCAAAAGCCAAAGAATGGGGTATTAGAGTAGTTTACTATTTAATGTATGAATAACCCAAGCGACCGCACAATTTCGTTTAAGGAAAACAATAATTAGAGAAACAAAATGAATGCGCCGTCAGGTTGCATGAGGTTTCATGAAAATTCATCGTTCGTAGAGCTCATTGACGGAAGAGATAAGATAGCTGGTAAACTGGTAAAAGTCTGCGCTACGAAAAAAAAAAAAAAAAGCAACGCACCAAACTGTAATGGAGAAGAACAAAGAAACAAAAGCAGCAATTTATTTCAGCGGCGACTGCCAATTTTTCCATCGCACTTCAGATACCAGCAGCGTACTAACAAATTTTTTACGACACTGAAGGACGCTAAACTAAAATAAGAAATTTCTAAAAACCTTTCAAATAGCATCCATTTTATTAGTTTTTTTTCCATCAAAAGTCATAAAAACTCAATGCACTCTAAAACGAATTTCTCACATAACCAAAGTTTTCGTAAAAAAGAAAAAACGGAAAATCGATCGATCGCCGGTTGACGCGGAACACGAGATGAAAATAAATAATACTTCGGACTCGAGAAACCTTTCAAATAGCATTCGTTTTTTCTTTTTTTTTCGTTAAAATTCATAAAAACACGAAAATCGATGCACTCAAAAACAAATTTTCATACATAACCAAAGTTTTGAGAAAAAAAACGGTAAAACGATCGATCGCTGGTTGATACGGAATATGAGGAAAAATGAATAATGTTTCGACTCGAGAAACATTCGGTACAGTTAATCGGAGACAATGTTATAGACGAGCGGTACGAATTTTCGTCGGAAAGTTAGAAAGTACGGCCGGCATCGGTCAAAGTGGAACGTACAGAAGTCGAGCGTCGGCGATATACGTTGAGGGGACACATACACAGGCGGCACAGACATATATACAGCGCGAGTAGGAGAGCACAAGAGCCGATGAGCGAGAAAGATATAACTCGAGTGAGAAAGACGAAACGAGCGAGCAGAGAGGGGGAGGGGGGGGGGGAAGAGGGGGAAGAGGAGATGGATGAAACGACCGAAGAGTCTGTGGATCGCTCGGGAGAGAACGAGAAAGAACATTCGGGGCTCCTACACACACAGCTGCACATATCACGAACTACAAAATTTTTTGCTTCGGAACGAACCTTCGGAAAAATCGTAATTAAAATATTTTTCCCCCACGAACGCCGTTTGTATAGTTCGAATAATTTCGTTCGTCGATTATCCTCGAATTTTCGTCCTTTCGATTGCACGAATTTCGATCGCGCACAGAAAAAAAAACGAAAAAAAAAAAAAAAACCTCGTAAAAAAATCCACAGATCACATTGAAATCCGCGAGAAAAAAAAACTCACGGAAACACACACGGGACACAGGCGCACTGGCACGATCGCAGAAAAAAAAAAAGCCGCGGCCGGGTGGGTGGACGAAAAAGAAAATATCTATAATATTCAATATATACGTATAAATATATATATATTATCACAGGAGATGAGTTTGTACGATTCCGTTTTGTGCGATTTGTTGTTCTTTTTTCTTTGTTACCGAAAGGTAGTAATTTAAAAAAAAAAAAGTTCTCACTCAAAATTCGCGAGCGTCACTCATTTTTCGGTTGTTCGGTGCCTGTGGAGAGCAGCACCGGGTCTCGCGGGGGACGCGCGACGGCACACACGGCTGCGGCGGCTGTGACTGCTGCTGCTGCCTTGTTTCCTTTTTCTCAGTTTCTCGAGGCCAGGTGCGTCCCCGTAGTGGCCGAGGCCTCGGGGTTAGAGCTCGCGTGCCTCGGCACACCGCTCGAATGTACCAGCCGCGACGGAGACGACACCACCGAACTGTACGTACGTTCGTTCGCCATTATAACCGTCCGAGTGAGATAGAGACGGAATAAATGTCGTTTTGTCCCATCCGTAAACTGCTTACGTAGATGTTTTTTTTCTTTCGTTTTTTTTTTTCGTATTAATTTATTATCTCCAAGAAGGAAAAACAAAAATTCAATCAAATTTGTCTCAACTTTTCGTAGTTTATCGTTCGAGTTTTTTAGGGAAGGGGGAGAGATGTATCGGTTACGTTTAATTTATGCGGCGTCCCTCGTATTTTTTCACATCGCGTCTTGTCGTCTGTCCACTCTTCGACTAATGCAAATCTATATATATATTTATTATATATATATATTTATATCAACTGTTCATTGACGATTTTTTTCGACGCATTCGAATATTATTAATTTTTTCCTCGATGTTTTTTTTTTATTTTTTTTTTTCTACACGATTATTGCGAACACACCGTTAAGGTTAGTTATTTTATAAGCAGTATGTTCTCGTATTTTTTCGTGTAGTATAGAGTCGAAGACAGTAAGACGAGAACACACGAGTGCACGAGCCGCGAGAGAAGGCCCCCGTGTAAACCGTAGTAACGTGGCTCGTGGCGCGGCTTCGACTCTTCTCGAGCAAACCACCCCGGCAGCACTACGAAAGCAGCAGTGGCGGCGGCGGCGCGCGTTTCACACAAATTTCCCTGACGACCGCGGTGGCGGCGGCATCACGGGCAACTTCGAGGTGCGAGCGTGTCGTAGGCCCCCGAATCATACGCCACTACTACTACTCCTCTGCCGATGAATACTTTCTTCTCACTCGCTCTCCCCATTTATTTTCGCCCGATTCTATCATCTCTTCGTTTCTTTATCCTTCCTTCGTCTTTTTCTTTTTTTTTTCTCGTCCCCCTCCCCCCCGCCACCCCACTCCCTCGAGCGGCTCGATGTCTCGTGCGAACGCTTCGCGGTTTCGTTTCTCTACACGGATAACCCAATCCTTCTCACTCACTCGTTTTTCTCTATATATTTCCAACCCCACTACGAATTTATACTCTTCTCTACCCCCACGACTATCGACACCATACCGTTCTTACGTTTTAACTCGTGTTTGTGTTTATATATATATATATGCGCGAAGTGTGTGCGCGCGCGCGCGATGTATTAGGTTAGGTATACGCGATGTATACGCAGCCACCGGACTCACTCACGCACACTAAACTACGCGTATATCCACGCAGGAACGTGCCACTGTAGGGCACCATTTTCTCCCCCCATACAAAAGTTCCCCCAGACACTTCGGAGCTCCGAAGAGCCCGATGAGAAGCTTCGTCTATCTTTCTCACGCTCGAGTGCCGTTTTCTTCTGTGCCACGACCCGTGGTGGACATTTAAAAAGAGAGGACGATTAGCGAATCGACGAAAGGGCTGTTCCCGTGGAACCTCCGGTACACCGGGTACTACTCTTCGCGGAGTCTCCCCGCCATGTCTAATATTACGATTTCGAGGAAAAATACGATAAAACGCGATTCTGTTCCGGAATATATTCGAGTAAAGTACTTTTACTACAACTACTATTCCTTCGAGAACGCCATTGTTTGTTGGGAAGATTTGTTCGTATACCTTCGCGATGTTGTCCTGTGGCGGCGGCCTATAACACTCCGAGAGCCCAACGAGAACTCCGCGAAGTATATTGACCTCTCTCGCCGGGGAACTATTACGATAACTTGACCATTCGCCAGTTTCCACGGGCGCTGACGACACAAGACAATATTTCACCAATTTACTTGCGAGAGTATCGATTTTATTTTTTTTTATCGTAAATATTGAGAAATTATCGATGTTTTTTTTAATTTTTATATATATACGTATATATATATGTAATTTGGGAATTGTGAATGAACGGCATTGTACGGACGGTTTGAAGTTTCCAGAACTCCGGGGGTCGCGGTCACTCGCGAGGATTTCGATAATCGAAGGGTTGCGAGAAGTTTTCGGAAATGGATTATTATTCTACCGTTTGTTCCGTAAACAAACGAATTTCGTGTAACGGTGATATTCGGAACTGCGCGAACGACGATTTATTATTAGTTTGCGTTTTTGCGAGCTTCGAAATTCTCGGAATGAGCGAATCATCGTCGTCGAATGCGAACCGACTGATCGAAATTGACGATACGCCGTGAGAAAAAATTTAATTATTTTTTGACTCATTAAAAAAAAATGGTGCGAATGAATTGTTCGGAAAGCAAAGATTACGGCACTGCCGCGATTATCAATGTAGGAGCCATCAAACGCTTCGGGATACATAGTACAGAAGAAATTCATTAAAAAAAAATACACAGATATTCCTTTCGATGTATATACGAAGACATATTATAGATGCCAAGTATATAAAGTATTCGGTATCGGGGTAAAGACGAGCGGAGCAATTGGCGGTAGCAAGGCGGGGCCCGAATTACACCAGAAAGAGAACCAATCAGATTTTACCTTATAAAGCGGCATTGAGCCGCAGGATACTTGATTAACCAATAGCGTCCTGTGATTCTCGAACTCGTGAATTGTGTGCACTCGCCTCTGTAGGCCCTACCGCTATACATTCCGCGTACAGAGAGATGAGAAGTACACGAGATGATTACAACATACTACGGGCATGTTGGTTATACATATATATAAGTGTATATCGCACTTGTATATATAAACGACAAAGTCATTTCGACTTATGCCACTTAACCGGAACGATTTGTTCAATTATTTTCCTCATTTAGTTTTTACTAATGAAACATCGTGAAATTAAACATCGCGCGATGTTTAACGATAGATTGAGAAAGTTTTGACAACAAAATTATTACCCATCGTAATGTTATTTTACCGGTGTATCGAATAATCGCGAAGGCGATTGAAAAAAAAATTGTCTATTCAGCATTATCGATCGCGAAATAATGCCATTGAACACGCTGCATGTTAAGTAGGAGAAAAAATATACCGGATGAGATAATAATTGTCTATAAACGAAGTTTCGATCGTAAATACGTATTTTTCGAAGATGAAAAAAAATAAATTTGAATTGGAAAAACACGAGAATCTGCGATGACCGACAGGCAGATGCGATAAAATAAACGAACGATGAAAAATCGAATATGAAAAGCAATCGATTCACATTGCAACCGGGATTATCGTTATTTAGCATCGTTGAGTAATACATTTTTCCAAAAAACACCGGACAGCGTTGAAGCAATAAGTCAAATGAGTGAAAATAGATCGATGTTAAAATTTGCGAAATGGCGATGCGAATGTAATGAGCGTGAAAGCGGCGTGTTTCGGGTCGACAATAGAGAATGGAGGAGGGCACCTGAATACACGAATCGAAGTAAAATAGGTGCTACATTTTATTATTACGAGATGATGGGGTTACAAGAAAGAACGTGAAAATACGATAAGCTCGTGCGACAATAGCGATATGAATTATCGTTAAAACGTGCTTTTACGAAGAATAATTGCAATAACTTACGTTGTCGTTTTTGATGATTCCATTTTCCCGTGAATTCCATTTAAAACAATTGCACGGGTATTCGTTTAATCGTTATCTTGGTGTCCATTTTGTTTGGTTAATTACTAAAGAGGCGGCAGTGCTGCCGCAGGTTACGTTGACATAACATGACGGCCCCCGAGGCAAGAGCACGACGGAACTCAAAATGTAATCGATTTAATTTTACGTTTTTTTTTTTTCGTCTTCGTTTTTTTTTTTCAAGATTGATATATTATAAATACACTTGTACGTTTCGGACTAGATATCGATTTATCGAACAATAAATTCACAAACAACCACACAACACACAACGAGTCTCTCCGCAATTATACTTCGTGCGTCGGTAGAGGGGAGGTGGGGAGGGGAGAGAGAGACTCCAATCACAATCGACACTTCGCGTTACTGGAGGGACTCGTTCGGCACCGTCCTGACTCCAGCATCTTTCTCAACATTATTTTATTTAACACACATTATTAAAACGCTCACGCATCGATCTTATTCTATCGTTTAACCTCACGATTTTTCATACTTTTTTTTTTAATACAATGTCGTTAATTCATGACCACCACTCCGTTTATTAGTTTTGTTACGGTCCGCCTCGCGTTCTCTCTCTTGTGCGTCTAAAGGTAACGGAAATGGAGTGACGGCTGTTGTCCCCAGTGTTGCACCGCTCTCTCCGAGAAGCCAGCGATACCAATACTACCACTACAGAAAAAAAAACATCTCGATATTTTATATGTCGTATATATGCGTTTGGCAATTGAATTCACAATTTTCACTGTTGAATCGATATTTTACTGCAAATAGTGACCCGGTCGTTGTCACAGCTCAACGTGTTTGTATAATACAGTGTTTTAATTACAGGCGATATTACGACGACTGTCATTACAAAATATACGTTACTAGAATATCGAAACATCAATTTAGAAAGAATATTGCGTCGATACTTTTTTTTCGTACAATACAATGCAATTTCGACTTATAAGATTTATAATAAAGGTTATAAATAAAAGTCTGCAACCCGATGATTGTTTTCTATATCTTCGTGTTTCTTAATTGGTTTTCTACAGACGTTATACGTATTAACTCGAAGTCTTACAAGAACATTGCCGTATAAGTTTCAGCATAGATACAGACTGCGACACCTTACTATCCATTGTACGTCGCCGGTTTCTTATCAACACGAAATATGCTTCAATTGTGTTCAAACAATAAACGCACGATCCATAAATCTTGCGAGCGGAAGTGACACAATGCGCCATTTCGGATAGCCGATGCTACACCAGTTTTTTTTACATCAAAAAAATATTGTTACAAGAGATCTTGGAGAATGTTAATTAATATAACTATCAATAAAAACCAAATGATAACAAACGTTTTTTGTACTTCGTTATTTATTTAATTACATGCATCGTTGAATAAAATGTAATATTCTAGGGTATTATTTGAATTTGCCGCGATAAAAAAGTATCGCGACTGTTTGCATTGTCATCGTAACCTATGTGGCATCGTGAACGCTGCGGAACGATCTCTAAATTGCACAATTAGTAAAATTAAGCTGTATCGATTGTAATAACGTCGGAGTGAAGATTTTGGCACGAATAACGAGTTGACAGGTGGTTTGACGTTTATCCGCCGCCATCGTTGTTAGCGACAGTGGGGCCTGCCATATTGCGTGTGTGAATATACAAGTAGTACAACAATTTACTTTATTACGAACAACACCCCTGGCATTCCATGGAATAGTCGAGTGTACTTTTACGGATCGAATATATATTTACGAACGACGAGCTAACCGTTGACTCGACGAGGGTTCATCGTTATTTTTTTCGTGCCTCATCAACCACAAAGGTGAGCGTTTACATTTTTTGACATGTTACAAAATTTCCTTTTTTTTCTTTTTTTTTGTTCGCTTTCCGTCGTGTCAGCCTCAACGAGGAAACGAAGTTTCTCGCCACGGCAATGGAGCGTCACGATAATCCATTGCTTTTTCATTACAATTCGTGGAATTGCTTTTTTTTTTTTACATCCATCGTACTTTGTCCACGCGTCATGCTCCGCGAACCCACGAATTATCCTCCCCCGCTAGTGTCACACTATAATTATCGGACACGGCTAGACGCGCGAGTACTCTAATGATTCGCGATGAATAACATCATTTTCGCACGATTAATTTTGAAACGAAATACGCGAGATATTAATGCAAATCGTTGTATTCGAGATTTCTAAAAACTTCGATCTTTCAGACATGTTTTTTTTCTAATCTACACTCGTCTTATCGTCTCTGACTGGAGATTATTGAAATGAAGATAACGTTTTTTATATTCGTCGCAAAAAGCGGAATTGTACTCGGAAAAAAATCGTTTGCAAAGCATTTTCCATGTCGCATTCAGCGATGTGTCGGTTAATTCTTAACTCTTACATAAAACATAGAAAACTCAGAGTACGAAGGATCGCAGACATGGAAAATAGAGAGATTATTATTGGTCCAACCACTGTTATCGCTCTCCGGGGAGCTAAAGCCGACGCTTTTATTTAGGTAACGTAACTGCACTGCTTTCTCTTATCAACGTATCAAATCTCTTTGCAGATTTAAAATGTCAGCGGGTCCATACAACTACTCGTATATCTTCAAATATATCATCATAGGAGACATGGGAGTAGGCAAGTCGTGTCTACTTCATCAGTTCACCGAGAAAAAATGTAAGTGATTAGATTTATCATTTGCCGTGATGTTTATCGATAAAAAATTTCAAATTTCAAAAAACTAAAAAAATTTCATCGCAATATATAAAAAAACTGTAAAACACGTCAAAATATCAAATTTATTATAATCGGCGAAAAAAAAAAATTTGAATAATTTTTTTTGCGATGTCGTTACGCGTGTCGCAAATCGATGCTTCGGAATACCAAAGCAAAAAAGAATCTAAAAAAAAAGTAAACACCTTAAAAAACGGCTAAATATTAAAATTATTTTCATTGGTGAAAAAAAAAAATTGAATTACGTTTTTTGAGAAGGCATTGCGCGTGTCGCAAGTCGACGATATGGAAATTTCGAAAGATTAAAAAAACGTCACAAAAAATGAAAAAACCGTAAAAAAATTAAAAAAAAAATTTGAATTACGTTTTTTGCGGTATTGTCGCGTGTATCACGAAAAAAATTTAGCGTAAGACGCGCATTTTTTTTTTTTTGTCGATTTCATTGCTTTTTTTTTTTGCAGTTATGGCAGACTGTCCCCATACGATCGGCGTGGAATTCGGTACTAGAATCATCGAAGTTGCGGGACAGAAGATAAAATTACAGATATGGGACACAGCGGGACAGGAGAGATTCAGAGCGGTAACGCGATCGTATTATCGGGGCGCCGCCGGCGCCTTAATGGTTTACGATATAACTCGTCGATCGACTTACAATCATCTCAGCAGCTGGCTGACTGACACGAGAAATCTTACGAATCCCAGCACTGTGAGACAATTTTTATCGAAAAAAACGAACGTCGACCATTAATTTCTGTATCGTTTTAGAATTTTGAGTTTTGATACCCGTTTTTCTTTTTTTTTTTTCTCGCAGGTGATATTTTTGATCGGCAACAAGAGCGATCTGGAAGATCAACGCGACGTTACGTACGAAGAGGCGAAGAAATTCGCTGACGAAAACGGTCTCATGTTCGTCGAGGCGAGTGCCAAAACGTAAGTTTCCTAATAGACTGTTTTTTTTTACATTAAAACAACGATAATCAGTCTATTCAACGAAAAATTTGAGACGCAAGGTAACAACTGAACGTCAATCAATTTCAATAGTTTTTCGACAACAAATTTCAGTTTATTTCGTTTGTAATCATAGAAATGTATTTTTTATATCCTAATACAACGTAAACTCATTGGCCTCTGAGTCTTAAATATAAAACCGTTGGATATCAATCGATTTTCTAATACAAATTTCAGTTTAATTCATTTTTAATCATAAGAATTACTTTTTTATATCCCAAAACAACGTAAACTCATTGGTCACTGAGTCCCAAATAACAAAATGATTAAATGTCTTTAAGTAAATACCATTCGATAACATGAAAAAACGTTTATTCAGTTGATTGACGAATTTTCATTTTTTATTCACAAATTTTTTTTTTTCTCATAACAGAGGACACAACGTCGAAGAAGCGTTCTTAGACACTGCAAAGAAGATATTCCAGAGCGTTCGCGATGGTCGGTGAGTAGACTATAATTTTTTTTTCTCGATGCGCCTAAACCGACGAATAATTACGAAAAATGATTTTTTCACGTGTATAATTATTTCCTCGTAACTTATGAAGCAATTAATTATTAATTTTTAATTTTCAACAATGTGATTACAACGAAAAACCGCGTATTTTCCGCAGTTTGGATCTGAATGCTGCTGAATCCGGAGTTCAGCACAATCCGAATCAACCGGGACGCACCAACCTACAAGGCGTCTCAAGCGAACAACCGGGCGGGAAGGACGCCTGTTCATGTTAGGCCCACTTATTTGTCTGTATATAGGCCCACTAAACAAAAAAAAAAACAAAAAAAAAAAAAAGAAAATCATCTTTAAACACGATAACGCGTCTATAATTTACACTGAATATAGTAAAGCGAAAAAGGCGTTTACCCGATCCCTTGAAAAACGTGATAAATAACTAATGTCTCGCTGCTAAATCCGTACGTATCGTAGCGATGCGTATACGAGAAGGAAAAAGAAAAAAAAAAACGTAAAAAAAGAAGAAAAAAAAAGTAAACAGATATTAAAAACGAAATACAGAGATTTGAAAATCCTTCCATAACCGAAGTTTGCCGAGAATATAAAAATCTTCCTCTCGCGATACCCTAAAATTTCGACGAACCCTTATGATTGAACGTATCGCAAATATGGTGCATAGAGATCGCCGATTTCCCGAAAAAAAAAAAAATGGGCCCATCTTGTATGATATTTAATCCCTTTTCCCTGCAATGCGGGCCGTTTGTATATCACGAACTCAAAACGATAATAATATGTAAAAAAAAAATATATATATGTTTTTGTTCGACTTGAAAGACCAAAATGATGTTATACTCCATTTTTACGTTGCGCCACGCGATCGATATCTCCGAAAATCTTTAACAGTTCGTCAAGATTGGGCCTAAATAGTAATTAATCGTTTAAGCGATGAAAAAAAAACGAAAAAACAAAAAATATATAAATGAATATTGTTTTATTAATTTTATTGCGTCGTACCGAGTGAAATATTCGTATTTTTTCTGTACAATTCGAGAACATCGGGAATATCAGTATCGCAGAACTATTTAATGTTTATCTCGAAGAAAAAAAAAAACAAACTAATACCCCTCCGCCACCCCCCAAAAATGAATGTTTAAATTCGAGACGAATGATTGTAGGAGGCTGTAGCTTATTGTCCATTCAAAATAGGTGTTTTTTTCTTTACAACTGTATACTTAAGAGTCCGTCGTTTGTATCGATTATAAATTGGCAACAATATACAGGTGATAATATATACTTTATTCCTTTCGCACGTTATTATCTGTCCGCGAAATCGTTAACAGCAATTCCTTCAAATATGATCGGCAGATTTTTTTTTTTTTCGTAAAAAAAATAAAAATATATCGGATATTCTGCTTTTTTTATCGACACTATATTAGCTTTTTGTTCTCTTCTCTCTCTATTTATCTCTTTGCTACTTACGTATACATAAAGAAAGAAAAAAAATATATAAATATCGATAATTCAGAGATAAAGCGCAGTGGTTAAGGGTTCAAGTTTAAAAAAAACCACCAAAAGCCTTAATTCCGAGCAGAAAAATTTAATATCGGACGGCTATCGTTTCTTCATTTCTTCGATCTTTTTCCGTATTATTGTATCGCGAGAAAAAAAAAACAAATTGAATTCATTGCAAAAGTTTTCTAGAATAGCTTCGGAACGAAATACGAAATGAAAAAAAAAAAAAAATTTCAAAGCGATGAATTACTTAGAATATAGAAAAATTTCACGGGTCAAAAAGTGATCTGCTTTCTGTTAGATGTATGCTGTATTGTGAATTGAAATTTTATAAGTGTGTTCTGTAAAACATTCGAAAAAAAAATTATAGTACCGATGGACAATTTTGAAAAGAGAATAATTGTCGATTAACAATCGTTATCGTTTATCGCAGCGATAAATTTACCGCGTAATCCGGCAATTGCATTAACAATGTCATGTGTTGCTGTTTCTTTTTTTGTCCGATTCTAAAAAAAAAAAAAAAAAAAAAAAAAAAATGCATATTGCAAATATTAATTTGGCGTTAAACGCGCGTAGCGATGACAAACAACAGTTTTATTTAGTACAGTAACGATGATTATTACTATTACTTAATCTTATTATTATTATTATTCTGAAAAAAAATTATTGTTAAAAAAACATTTAATGTAAATAAAAGTAAACTGTATGAGCTGAAGATTCGTGACTCGCAAATGAAAAACCATTCATCCGAAAAAAAATTTTTAACGCGATAATTGTAAATGATAATAATTTTGATTGAATTTTTTGAAAATTTTTATTTAACAGTATAATACAACCATTTCACGTGGCCGCCTATTAAAACTAATTAATATATTCTAATATATATATATTTGTATATATATAGTATGTATCTCTATCGTAGAGTGGAGTTTTCAAATTTGGTATCAAAAATTGCCGGAAAGTTTATCAGAAAAAACTGCTATATAAAAAGCATAATAATCAATGGAATATCCTTCGGCTTTAAAGACTTTTCTCAAACGTATGTACGATCCCCGTAAAGATAAAAAAAAATCGTAAACCTATCGCGAGTACTCGATAATACAGTACACTGCCAGCAGTGCGTTGCAGAAATCAGATGATCGATTATATAAATGCATTTAGGTCTCTAAGGGTTTTATCGTTACGAGGGGTTTTTTGTGCTCATTTCTCCGCATAATCTTTCCGATCTAAGGTCCGAAGTGTTTTTTTTTTTCGTTTACTTCGTTGGAGTAATTAATTATTTGGTTACTTCGTGCATCGCGTGCGCGAGATATTCGACGTTCTTCGACGTTACACCAGCCATCGATATTCTTCCGTCTTTCGTCAGATAAACGCTGAAATTCGACGTTAATTTCTCGACCTGCAAGAAATTTAAAAAATATAATAACAAACATTTTCGCGATCGCAAATTTTTTTGACGATTCATTATCGTTGAACAATTTTTTTTTACCTCAGGCGCTTTGAGTCCCGTAAAACAGAACATTCCAATCTGATCGGTAATGTGACTCCAGTCGCGAGAACTTCCGTTTTTCTTGAGATTTTCGCGGAGTTTTGCGCGAACGGATATTATTCTGTCCGCCATACCTTTCACGTCGCCGAGCCATTCCTGTTTTAGCTGAGAATCGCCGAGAATTTCGCTGACGATACGCGCACCGCTGATCGGTGGATTCGAATACATCGGTCGGATGAGAATCTTTATTTGCGAAAGTGTCCGCGCAGCTTCTTCGGCACTTCCGGTTACGAGAGAAAATGCACCGACACGTTCCCCTGATAATCAATTTTTTTTCGAATTAATATAAAAAAAATGTATTGTTACATTGTTTCAGTGAGTGATATTCGCTTCTCTCACCGTAAAGTCCCATATTTTTCGCATACGATTGCGCCAATGCTATTTGATGCCCTTCTTTGACGAATTGTCTCACTGCTATCGCATCTCTGCTGACGTCACCTGAAGAAACAAACAATTACGACGCGCGTTTCCAATGTTTCAGTGTTTTTTCGATCGTCTCGATTTGTTCTGTTTTTTTGTTCGAACGTTTATCTTACCGGAAGCGAAGCCCTGATACGCCATATCGAAGAACGGGAATAAGTTTTTCTTCTTTATGAGCGCCGAAAGTTCGGACCATTGCTCGGGTTTCGGATCAACGCCCGTGGGATTGTGGGCACAAGCGTGCAGAAGAATTATCGATTTCTCTGGTATTTTCTATCGAACGACAACAATGTTATTAAAAGTTCGTAATTACGCGATAATAAGCGATTTTCAGACTTGCGGTGCCATTGCCGAAATTTTTAAAACGAAAAATAACTCGAAATTTCGGTTCATTTCGGTTTATAAAGCTGTTAAACGGTTTAAAAAATGGAATTTAAAAAAAAAATCGGATAAAAATTTGAATTCGTTTCGGAAAAATTGCGATTTGATTCGAAAAAATTGAAATTCGTTTCGGTAAAACTGAAATTTTCGTAAAAAATTGAAATTTGTTTCGAAAAAATAATAAAATCATAATTTCGGCAATTACATTAAAATACTCGATGTTAATGACTATTTCGTATGAAAAACAACAAAAAAATGGACGATACTTCGTCCGCGAGGTGAAATTACCGAGATATCGTCCAAAACTCCTTGGAAGTCGAGTCCGCAAGTTTTCGGATCGTAGTAACGATAAGATTTAACGTTGAGGCCTGCGAGTTTGAAGAGAGGCGTGTGATTGCCCCACGAAGGAGTCGGCAAGTAAATATCTTTGCTTCCCGGGAAAAATCGCGCGAGGAAGAACGCTCCTATGCAGAGAGAACCCGTTCCGGAGATTCCTTGAACCGTTACGTTCTGCAAAACAATTCAAAAGTCAAGTAAATACCATTACAAAAAAAAAAAACAAAAAACATTGACACTCCGTCTCCACTTTTTTGTTTCAAAAATAAACTTATTAAAAAAAAAAAATTAAATATTTGAGTAAAAAGCATTGCAACCAAAAAAAAATGTTTAATCACCGCTCCATCTCTTCTCGTAAATCCCAAAAAAGAAACTTTTATCTCAAAAAAAAAAAAATCTTTTCTCCAGTATAAAACTTTCAACGCCAAAAGACTAAAAATAATGAAAATGTATTTAAAAAATATTAAACGCCAACCAGTTTATTTTTAACAGTTTCATTGCCGTCTCCAAGTGCGAGATTAATGCTTCGCTCACAGAAATCAGCATTTCCAGAAATCGGTGAATATTCCTTGTCGAGTGCCTTTTCCCGCAGTTTTGCTTCTGCCTGAAAAAAAAAAAAAGAAAAAAGAATTGAGTACAAAAAAATCTCTCGTTTACATTGGATGATGTTAATTACGAACCTTCAGTACGCTGGGCAGAAGAAAAGGTTTACCATTGTCGTCTCTATAGGCGCCGACGCCAAGATTGATTTTTTTTGGATTGTTATCTCTTTTGAATGCCTCTGTTACACCCAAAATTGCATCAGGTGGTCCCATTTCTACTTGCGACCACCAGGAGCTGCGATATGTATAGATTCCGCGGTAATATTAGAGGTGAAAGAGGTCGGATGAGTAAAATAAATCGAAATCAAAATTTTTTTTTTTTTTTTTGGAAATTACCTTACGAATCTCGAAGAATACGACGTGACTCCATTTCCTCGTTTTTTCAATAATCCTGTAGCGTTCGTTAACGCAACGAGTCTCGTGCTTTGCGCCATAGCGTGATTGATAAAATTTCGCTGGAACGGTACACGATTCAATTAGCGGTTTAATTAAGTGCCACTGTGCACGAGACAAGTCTCCGTATGTAAATTGGAACACGGAGGCGACACGTTCTCCCCTCTCGGCGTACGAATTGAAACTGCTGTCTGCTGACGTCTGCGCGTCAGCGGGTTCTCTATGCGACAACACACGATACACGAGGCGCATGCGTGAATCGCGTACGCACATGCCGGTTCGGGAATGGTAGCAACAAAGGTTATCGCTGGATCCTCCGCTATCGTGATTAAAAATTATTATATAAGAGTATATGCGTGAGATATTAGTTAATACCGATGTTATTCGCAAGGTCTCTCGTTGACGCTAACGCATATTTTTTATAAGACACACATCTACAATCTAAGATTACGCGGATGTTCCGGATGTTTTAAAATTACTTTTCCAGCCAAATCGAGAATCGACGGTACCTCTCCGTCAAAGATGCTGAAGTTTTCATTTCTTTTTTCGTATGCAGATTGCGTATTATAAGTAATTTACTGCGTCAATTCTAAAATCGTCCAAAGCTGAAAACTTCGCTGACTTATTTACGAACTTTGCTGGCTTAATGACAAATTACGACGCCCAAATATCAATTTCGTTTTTTTGAAACGTCGGTCCAAAAATTATTTTTAGCCGAATTCAACATTCTTAGGAAAAGCGCAAATTGCTAAATATGAAAGAGTGGACATCGCGGGGGGGCCGCTCTACCAAAAACCTATAAATGAGAAGGTGATGATGAAAAAAAAAGATAATGATAGTGATAAACCCGAAGGATAAGGTCAACGTAAAAACTATACTTCAGATTAGCGTCCACAGTATTATCTTCCAACAGTGATAAAATGTATTTTTTCAAGTGGAATATAAAGAAAAACGTATTTTCAGTCGTTTGCACAAATAAGATAATCCGCATGCGTAAAGAATGAATAAACAGATCGTGATAATTGCAGAGGATTTTTGTTTTTCCTCATTATATGCTTTCGGAAAGTCAAGGATAGTATTCTATACGTTTCGACGCCACATTATCTCTGTGTACACATGTA
Source organism: Cryptus viduatorius (assembly GCA_964006125.1). Classification (NCBI taxonomy): domain Eukaryota; kingdom Metazoa; phylum Arthropoda; class Insecta; order Hymenoptera; family Ichneumonidae; genus Cryptus; species Cryptus viduatorius. The sequence goes on along the minus strand of OZ023225.1, from coordinate 15,549,175 downwards.
TATTATCTCTGTTATATTATAATTATTGTACGAATACATCCGGAGCGTAGTAAAGCTCTCCAACGTTCATCATGCACTTTAATAATTTTGTTTAATATAAACAATCGTTTCCGGATAATGGTCCGAATCTAATAAAAACATTCGATGTTCGATATTTCAATTGTAATAGCAACGAAAACAATGAAAAATGCAGCAAACAATGTTTTCGAAAACTCGATAATATACCGACGCGCATCAACAGAGTACAGCTCCAGCAAGAGTCGGGTGGTACGGAATTCAGCCGCGATAGACATGCGCGTAATCGGCGCCACGTACGCCCGATCGAGAATACTCGAAGTGTCGGCACAGTACGAGTTGGAGTAGCGTAAGCCGAGTAACGCCATTTTCTGTGTGTCTCTCAGCGGCGGTGTGTTTTAATAAAACCCACCAGTACGGTTACAGTGGAATTATCGGATGTGTCGCGCGGCGCGTTATCGTCGCGATATGTTGCCGTTCGCAAACGTTTGACGGTATAATCGGTGAATACGAAAACATTTCCAACCGCGAGTCCGTCTCGGAGCCCCGAAAACGAGCGTATAGGAAGAAGTGAAGGTGCCGAAGAGTTGTGAAAATTTGAAGGGCGTTTTACGAGGACTATGCACCGACACGCGGCGGCCTACGCTCCGAACATGGTGAGTTTCGAATCCAGTGTGTGCGTGTGCGTGTATTCGTGTTTTCTCACTATTGTTTACTCGAAAAAAAACTAAGAAAAAATCGTTATAAAAAAACGGAGAATTCGATTCTCCGGGAAAACAACGCGTCGTGACGTCTTGTCAAAGACGTTCCGGTGGTCCAAGCGCGCGGACCACCACACACGAGTCTGTTCTCTCTCGATCGCTGTCTCTTCGTGACTCCTTACGAATGGGATGGGTCACACGGATGACGGTACTATCTCTTTCTCTCTGTCGTCGACAATCATTTTTCTCGCTCTCTCTCCTCTCTCAGCCGTAGTAGTACTCCGCGTAACGGACTAACGGCTGTTTTTTATATTCGCATCCGTTCATACGAGCCGCTCTCGTTCGAGTTGCGTGTTATATATACTATGTGTGTACCCGGGACATTGATCAGCTCGCATCTCTGCCTATTGTAGAGCGAGCGCGTTGCAACAATCGAACGTAAAACGCTCGAACAGGTAGAAAAAAAAAACATCGAATCTATAATTTCGCGCTGCGAATAACATTGAGGTTATTTTTATAATGGATAAAAAGACGAAAGGGTTGATTAACGAGGATAGGTGTGGCGTAATCGCCGTATCGAGGCTGCAAATAAGGGCGGCGGTTCACGACGACTGTGCTGCACATGGCCGTCACTACGAGCCGGCAATGCACGGGGGAGGGGGTGGTTTTTCTACTCCCTCACCGATATAGGTGTGGCGGAGGCCGGGACATCCCTTACGGCTAAAAAAAATCACTATTTCGAAACGCGTCGGGAATAAATTGTTTTATCACGAAAAATCGACGGTAGATTCGTTTGGTCAATAATATTGATACTCGTTTTTTTTTTACCGGCCGGTAAATTTCAACCCCGAAAAATTCGATGGATTTTCCCGAGAAAAAAAATATTTCGAAGCCGTATACTCGTCGCGATGTTTACAGAAACTCTTCAACTCTGCGGGGGGGTAGACTACGATATTTTTAAATCTTGCAGACTCGTTCTACACTTTTCTCGAGAATTATCGAAGTAATACATCGCGATGTATTACTTTTTCTTAATAGTTAAGTCTGCTATTGTAAAACGCAAAATCCTACACGAGGAAATAATTTTATTCCAGGAATTATGACGCCATTAACTTATTCGATGCTGTCGTCATTCCGACATTCCGTAATCGATTGGAGCCAATTGAATCGAACGTAATCGATGAAAATATTAATCTAACCTCACCAACCGCGCGACTTCGTGACCCCGGGCAATTTTTTAATGGCTCCATGTTTCTCGTCTCGGATATTCGTTGTCTAAAAATTTCGCACAAAAATACAGCGGTTTCCTTAAAATTAAACCTGAAAAAAAAATTCCGCGAAAAAAATAAATTTTATTTTTAATTTATCGTAAGTAAGAAAGAAAAAAAAAATACGATTTTTTAAATTAATTTTTCATTAATTTTTCGTAAATATCGATTTCGCGATAATTTGCATTCAAAATTTCGGAGCATTAATTTTTTTTTTTTTTTTTTCGAAATTTGCGATTTGAAGGTTTTGCGTCTGATATTTGAATCGGTATCGTTTTGACTCGAGGTCCCGGTCAGCCGGGCTGACCAATCAAGCGTAGCGCAACCCTTGCAGCATCGACGACTCAGGGGGTGTCGTTCTCTCGTTCCTTTCCGTTCCATCATCCTTCCTCTCTGTACTCGTTGACATTCCGCTCGAGTGCTTTCCCCTTCTCCTTTTACCCGTTTCTCTATGCATCCGCAGTCGACGAACGTGTGCAGTAGGCAAACCCCGGATCGCGAGGTTCGTGTGGCCGCGCCACAGGATCCGGTAACCGAGTTCCGTCCTCTCGCCGGTTTAGCCTCCGGGCTAATCTCGGATCATCGTTTTTTTTTTTTTTTTTTTCATCTCTGTCGTCCGTTCATCTCGTTTCCTCTTCATTTCCATTTCCAGCGATTAGAAAGGCGAAGACGCGTGCGGCGCACGCATCGACTCCGGAAAATCATCGTCATCGCTTCCGGTAGACTGAATTTTCTGTATACACCTCTCAAGTACACGAGTACGCGAGTCGTTAAAATTCAAGTTATTTTTTTTTTTTTTTTTAGTCCGCGAATTATCCAGCTGCTTGAGGCTTATCAGTTATCAGCTTAAACGCGATTAGAGCGCCGATGGCCGCGAAATATAATTATAGATCGCTGTATCAACTTTTATTTCATTTTTTTCATTGTTTGCGATTTATTTTTTTCATCGCGGAAGTCGATGGTATTTACACACGCGTATATATTCATCTCGCAATCGATTACCCGACGTATTTTTCTCGTAAATGTTTTTCCGCGAAAAAAAAAAAAAAAAAACACGATAAACCGGTAGTTATGAAACAATCGTTGCGACTAAAATGAAAAACTCTCAAAGGTCGGCAATATTTATTTCGCCGTATACGACAACACGTCTGTCGCGTAAAAAAAAAAAAGTTAAATTTTAAAAATACTTCGCGCGCTCGTAATTTTGACAATTTTTTTTTTGCGATTTTTTTTTTTTTTCCGATATATTCATTTTTCAGTGCCGCCGAGTAAATAAACGGCGAACAAAGTATGAAAATCCTTGAATTTTTTTCTTCGACTCCGGTGAACGTCGGGGTACGCGGAGTCCTCGACGGACGCCTCACGTGCTTCTGACCCATTCATATATTAACTTCTCCGCTGACCTTGGAGATTCGAGATAAGGAGGTTACTACATTTCTACTATATACACTGTATACTCCATCCAAAGAGAAAGAGCGGAGACTTTATCGCACGCGAACGTCGTTCGCTGTGTACGCGTTGCCCGCTGCACAATACGTGCATTTATAATAGTATATATTAAGCATTTCTTTCGCGAATCACGACAGACCGCGTGCATTCGAGAGCGTAACGACTCGGCGAGCGCAACAAACTCGTACGGCACATAAACTCAACTATAATTCACTAATTTCAGTAGTGAAACGATTTAGTAGAGTAAACATTTCCTCGTCGTTTCTTTCGACTCGATTTTGCATACCTTTCCTTACGTTTTTTTAATCGCTGTTTCTCGCGATTCTCCGCGTGAAAGTTCGCGATGTTTTTTTTTTTTTTTTTTTTTTTTTTTTTTATCGTACGTCTAAATGTGTGGATAACCTGTCGATGCCGCATGGAGAACCGCAAAATTTCGTAATCGTTGTTCTCTCGCCTTTCGCCATATATCGTTTGCTCCTTCGCGCCGACAATAATACGACCCACGGAACGTTCATTGTGCGATTTTTTTTTTTTTTTTTTTTTAATCGTGACACTCGGCAACTTGCCACACACTCGACGCGAGTTTTAAAAAACGCCGAGGTATGCAATATCGAAGGTGCTGCCGTAAGGATAAGTCACGCGTTTTCAACGTCGCGCTACTCGTTTCTTAACCACCACCCCCCCCCCCCCCCCCCTTCGCCACTTGCGCGCGAATTATTCTCTATTTCGCAGCTTATCGTAAACGTTTTTACACGCATTTTACTCGATGTTATATTACGTTATAATTTTTCGCGGCGGCGAAAAATTCAAGAAATTCTCGTTCCACGTCGATTTTTCGTTTGGATATAAAAATATTACGAATAAAAAAAAAAAATTGAAAAAAGTAGCGTTTTAAATTGTACCCCAAATTTTTTTTCAAAAAAATCGAAGAATAAAAATTACGAAAAAAAAAAAATGATACATGAATTGAGTAAATGTTTTTGACGCGATATTGACGCGACTACACATTTATTTGTAGGCTACGGGCGCGCGGAGTATTTGAAAAATTTTAATCGATGAAGAAACACGTGAGCGGTGGTATTTGAATGGCATTCGAGGTGTTCGAAGCCGAAGGTGCGCCTCTAAAGATATACACGCAGATAAAAACTATTTTATGTTCGAAGTTATCTGGTCGTTCGAGTCGCGAATAACAACAATAACCACAAAGACGAATATCTCGAACCCGCGAATGTTCGATAATTTTTTATTATCGTAGTATCGTAACTATTAGAAACTCGTGAATGTTGGATGGAAGAAAAATGTACAAAATGCGGAAAAAAGACGAATTAAAAAAAAAAAAAAAAAAAAACGAAAAACGCGAGTAAATAGGCGCAGCAGCGGTTTCGCAATGACCCGTTGGCTCCGCGCCAGTCGAACTACTTGCCGAATGCGGCAATTTCTCTTGGGGCCGAAACGTTGCATTACGAACGCAATTCTTTCACGAAGCATTTCACGCATTGGCCTTTCGTTCTTTTCTTTACTCAACGTGACCGCATACCCCCGACCTATCCAAGCAAACGGCCTTTTACCACACGGCTGCGGCACTCGGCCAGTGTGCCTTCGAGAATGAAAAACGTGTATCTCTACCGATATTTTTCTTTAGCCAAAATTTATTCGATAATTTTTTTTTATTTTTTTTTTTTTTTTCAAATCTCCAAAAAAAAAAAAAAATCGAATTTTATTATCGAAAAATTTACGATTTTTCGAAAATTTTAAAAAATTCTCAAAAAAATTATAATAATTAAAAAAAAATAACAAATGAATTTCGGCTAAAGAAAAAGTTAGGTTACTGTGTAATTTTTTAAACAATGATTTTTCGAAATTTTCGAAATTTCGAAATTTGCTCCGAAATTCGCGTGAATCTCGTTTTTTCGTAATACGCAGCGATTTACCCTCTACGAAAAAATCTTATTAATTCCGCTCCAAAAATTCTTATCTCGCGGACGCGAAGGCAACAGAGTCGCGCGACTCGTAACCACAAAAAATGTCATCAAACATCAGGCAAACTTTGTACATCGTAATTTCTGGTTAACTCTTCGGCAATTAACGTTATCGATAACAGCCACGAGGTGTTCTGATTCATAGCCACATACGTCACTGATAACGCCGCTATCTCGCGTACCGTCGCGGTACTCCGACGCATAAAATCAACGGGAACGACGACACTCGTTCCGCGAACTCTCGCGAAACGCGAAATAATTTCCAATTTCACGACGAAATAAATTTCACGGAAATAAAATAATTGAATCAAAGCACATCGCGAGATACGCGATACGGTCGTTCTATGCGGCATTCGAGATTTCGCATTGCATTGCATAGCGTACAGTGGACTCTCCGGTGCATCGGTCTCCGTCGTGAAACGGGAACGGGTCGTTCGCCGCGCGGTATTAAATTTGTCTTCTATGTGTTCTTATAGTATACCAGTAGTTTCCACGCGTTTGTTTCTTGGCAACTGCGATGTACTCTCTGCAACATCATCACGCAATCCTCGTCTTGTATAGCGGAGTTCTGTACTTCGCTCTGATTCTTCTTCTTCTTCATTTCTGTTTCTTCTTCTTCTCGTTTCTCGCGTTTCTCTCGCTGCTTCGTCTTTATTTCTATTTCTTCCTCTTCTCGTTTCTCTCGTTGCTTCGTCTTCATTTTTGTTTCTTCTTCTTTTCGTTTCTTCGCGTTTCTTTTTCACGCGATCTCTTCAGACTCCTCTCGACGCTATAATACGGAACGACGCAGACTCTCGTTTCTCGGGCTGCTGCTGCTTCGCGTTGCGCCTTCTCCGCGTAGAATCCGAGTGTTAGAAGAACACTATACTCGCCTCTCTTCGAGGTCGACGTCTCCTCACGCACCATGACGAATGTCGACAGTCTCGAGACTATCGCCGCCGGATGAATCGGCTAACTTTTCCCATCTCTTCGCATACTGCTGCAACTCTCTACCGCACGCGGAAATTCAATATCAGCCATCGATCGAGTTCACGGCGATTCGTAGTCGATAATAAACCGATCAACTTTTATCGCGAGGATACGGAGGAGGAGAGGTTTCTTCTTCGGTTAATGATAGACGCGGCTAACGTTCAATCAGCTGCGAGCTGCAAGAGAGTCGCGAGTAGCTAAGCGGACGATATACACGAACAACCGGTTCGACGCGAACCTTTTACGATCTGCGATATTTCGCGATCTTTTTGTTCTTATCATTCGCGATACCGATTTGTCGTGTTTTACGCATTTCTCAACCCGCTCTCTGTGTCGCGTGACACAGAAACCGGAAACGACTAAGCCGCAGCCTACAGCGACGGCAACTTCGTGTTTTTGTCTCTCGTAGACACGTTCGGCATTCTGAGTCATCCCCCCACCCCTCCTCCCCCCCGACAATCAACCTATCGCTGCGAGTTTAGATCCCTTAGATCGGATCTAAATTGCTAGCGTCACGCAACCCTTGTCGTGCTTTCGATAATCTTTGGATCAAATTTTCCGCATCGACGAAAAAAAAAAATTCTAAATCGGTATTTATAAATAAAAAAATAAAAATAATGGATTATTGTAATAATAATAATAATTATTATTATTATAAATATTTTTATTTATTGTCGGAAATATTTATTTAAAATTTTGTTTTTCATTAATTTTCGTTATTTCTCGTTATAAAAATAGTTCCATTATTATTTTATACGAATAATAAAATAATTGACGAATTTAATAATTATTATTAAAATCTAAACTATTTCACAATTTTTATGAAAAAAAAAAAAATTTTCAATTTTTCTTAAAATTTGCTCCGATTTTTCGTACTAAAGTATCGATCTATTAAATCGTTGTACTCGAGAAAATTGTTTATTACTACGCGGAGTTTTTACGAACGAACGGAAACTGAAATTTTTCAAACAGAAGAAACTTCGTGTTTTATGTGTTTGTCGGAGTCGCTATTGTTTTGCAACAATGCGGAATACGAGATATAATTATGTTTTGCCTCGTAAGGCAACTTTTTTTTTTTTTTACATTGGACTGACTTGAGTTTTACGAGCGACTGGGCGGTCGCCGATGAGTCACGTCGACAACGATGATTCCCGGTGGAGCGAAACCTCTCCGTGGGGGGCTTTCCGCAGTTCGAAATCTCTAGCGTTGTGCCAAGTCGGCTTGGCAAGCGCCACACGCTGCTACCTCTCCTTTGCCCGCGCGCGACCCTTCTGCAACGGGGGGTTGTGCTTCGCGCTGATCAATATCGCGGAGAAGCTACGAGAAAGCCTCCTCCCCCGACGCACCACTGGCACACCGTCAACCCCCCTAAACTCCCCCTTTTCTTTCCCTCTCGCGATGTCGCCTTCTTCTCCACCACTTCTTTCGACAACGACAAGCCGCAAACGTATTTTCCGCACGAGTCCTCGAAGCGAAAAAAAAAAAAATAAAAATAACAATTTGAAGTTCTGTAAGTGCGTTTGACGCGAATACGAGGGTCGAAAGAGGATGCGTCGTTTAACCCGGAAATACGAGACGAATGACCTCGTCACAGTCGACTCGATTTACTAATCGTAAAATCGATCGATTTAAAAAAAAAAAAAATTGTTATTTTAATTTTTTTTTTCGAAAAACAATTAAATATCGTAAAAAAATAATAATCGGTGAAAATAATGATCATCGGATATATGAATAAAATTACGATAAAATAATTATAATATATCGTAATATGTTATATATTATTGAATTTTTCGATTTTTTACTACGATACATTTTTTTTTTTTTTTTTTTTTTTAATAAACTACGATAGAGTTACTTATAATTGGAAGAGCCTGTAGATTCGTCGCGGTAGCGAGGCATTGGCCTCGTGTACCTAAATCGTCCGGTGCGTAAAGTTAACGCGTACGACGAACGCGACGACCATATGGTCAGCATGTGCCCTCCGCCCCTCGAACACTGTTAGGTTTTCGCTTTAACGCACGTGCAGCAGTCGCACACAGTGTTCTACGATCGTAGAATGCGAAGTGCGAGAACCTTAAGCGTCACGATTCACGGGGCTAAATGAGTGCCGAGTGAATACGTATATTTCGAATGAACTTGTAAAGTCCGCATAGCGGATAGACTCCGACATAGACGGAGACTATGCGAAATCTCGAAGTATATAATAGTACAACGGGTTGTAGTACTCTATAGCACACTGTACCCAAGCGTAGTAGTGACCTTTGAGCCTTAAATAGTACTTTACTTCGCTTGTGTAAGCAAAAGAACCCATTGGAACGGAGAAGCGAAGAAACAGGCCGAGCGACGATGGAGGTGAAACATAAACCCATTCAAAGACCTCTATATACTTTTTCTCGTTTCTCGCTGCAGGCGGATCTTTGCTCGCGATCTTTTTTGCAACTAACGATGTGCTTAAAAAATACGAATATATATTTTTTTTTATAAAAAAAAATTGAAAAAAAAAAAAAAAATACGAAATATATATTTATTTTTCAGATCGAAATTCATTTACGCCGATAAAAAAAATCGTATTTTTTTTTTTCTGTTTTGAGTAATTCTATTGGATTTTTTTTTTTTTTTTTTCGATCGTTGCTGATCGATGTATTTCGGAGAAATTTTACGATTTACTAACTCCTCGATCTATGAATGATTTGCGCATTTTTTTTTTCTATTCTCGACTCGTCAACTTTATACAATATTAATATCACCCTTTGCACGCTATAGTTACCATTCAACGCCTCTCGCGGTGTGAGTTGCGAGAGAACCGACAAATTGCCTCAGGGCTCACATCGCGGGTACGCGTGGGAGAGTGTTACTATATATACACACGTATAGTTCGTATATAAAATGCATATGGGAGCCGCGATGAGGTCGAAAAGAGAGAGAGAGAGAGAGAGAGAGAGAGGGGCTTCCCTCGCGCGTTCACTCCGCGCTATGCATGAACAGCGTGTGCACGTTGCACCCGTCCGATCGCATAGATGACTCACAAGCGTTTTACTTTGCCCTCCAATTCTCTTGATAATAATACATCGTACGCGCCGTTCACGACGACGAGATCGATGCAATTTCTATGGAGTTCGTTTACGAGAACGGAGTCCGCGTCAATGAGCAGTTTGACGAGAAATTTCATTCGATATGTATAGCGAAAAAAATAAATCCGTAATAAAAAAAAAAAAAATTCATTCAAATAACGCCGATCGATCGAATTTTTATCAAATTTGATTATTAATTTTTATTTTATTTAATTAAATTTTTTTTTATTGTTACATAATTTATTTGAGAAATAAATACGAAAAACGCTCGCAAATTTTTTTTATCGTTTTTTACATTACATCGAAAATATTTAACCGATCGTTGCGACGAAAAAATCATAGTGCAGAGAATGTCGTATCCTCGATTTTCGTATTGCCGAGTTGGTCCCCTTAAACCCGATGATTTAAACTGCACCGTTGAGTCCGACGATACTAATTTAGCGAGGGATTGCGAGTGCTGACGCCCGGAAGGCTCATCTTCCGGTAATTCTGCGCAGTCGATTCAGATCCACGAAATCTTTCGGTTTAATCGAAAATCGGAGGGAAAATTTTCGAAACATCGCGGAAAATTTGATCGTCCAAAATCTTTGGGTTTTTCGTGGAATTGGTAGGAAAATCGGTATTTCTTTGGTACGAAACGATCGTCGACCTTGTTATTCGCTTGTCCCACGATAAGAACAGTCCGCGGGGAGCGTAGAGGGGGTCGCTAATTGAGGCCAATGGGATTACCGAGGGGGGTACAGGAAACAGAGCCCCGGCGCGTACGATATTACCACACTACACTCTGCACACTCTGTTAGTTCGTTGCCGCTAACACTTTCACGTTACTTCGATAAAGAAAATAACTATCTTGCGCTCGATGTTTGCTCTTTTATAACCTCCAAACGACGATACGTTTCGTCATTTTTTTTACTCCTTCGTATCGCATTTCCCGTATTTGTACGCACCGTAGACGATAACAGATAAGAAACATCGCGAGGTATCGAGTTTCGGAGTTGAATTTTTTTTTTTTTTTTCAACCGTTTCATCTCCCGTTTGCGCTTCAAATGGAAAGCAATTCCAATGACTAACGGCGCATGTGATCGGATATCTGAAATAAACTTATTATTGCAGAAATTTTTATAGATTAATTAATACGAAAAAAAAAAAAAAATTCGAATCAATTTAAAACGAATCGTTTGCTGAAAATCACATGTAATTTGATCGAATAGCTCCGAAAAACTCCGTTTTGCATATAAAGGAAATAGTTAACTAAACGGTTTTCGATTTATTTTTAACATCGGATACATCGCGGCGTTTCGAATTTTGAAGAATCAATTCTCAAAAACTGTATATCTGTGAAATAGAAAATATCAAATAGTTTTTTTTATCGCGGTTTCCGCGGTTTCCGGAAGACGTTTCATTGCCCGAAAGATAGTGAATTCGGAAAAAAGAGTAAACGAATCTCGTGAATCGTTTGGGTGGATAAATACGATTTAAAAAAATTTATTTTAATATCAAAAGGAAACGGATATTCGGTGAATCGGGAAGCTACTCTCGTGTAATTACCATTCGTCGGTAGGAGCGCTGAGATAATTTAGAAGTTTCAATTCCATCGGGAAAACGCAATTAGTTTCGTCTCTCGCAGTGAATATACTACGGGATTGAGATCCTCGCGGCTCTCGTTGCTCCGCCGTCCAACGAGAGAAATCTGAATGCGAAGCGGGAATGACGAATCCTCCGGTAACGCATTTAGCCGCTCGGATGGAATTCAATATCCACTATGTATTCATGTCGCGTTGAACTCTCGTAAGATTGTCACTTCTCGTTGCACTGAACTGAACAGTGCGTATCCTATATCCATACCAAGTTGACTTGCGTCATTGTCAGCCGCGCGACTCATTAATTCGAAGCGATATATCGATACGCTTAATACGGAAAGCGAACTCGTTAAACGATAAAGCGATATCGACGGGTGACGAACGTTCCGACGATAGTTGCGGTCGCGTAAAATAGCGATTCGCCTATCAATGGTGAAATTTTTTACGATTTTTTTTCCACGTATATCGCAATTGACGAATAATACGAAAATAAAGGGGAAATTTTTTTTTTATATTAATATTGCTAAAAATTTATTAAAAATGTACTAAAATTAATGATAATAATAATTATTATTAATAATGATTAAAAAATTTATTATTATTATTATTATTATTAATATTAATAAGAATTATTATTAATAAATAGTAATAATAATATTAAAAATAAAAATAAATAATATCTTCGAAAAAAAAAAAATCCAAATTAAAAAAAAAATGTTTGCAGGTCTCGAGAGAACGGTGAGTTATCGACGGACAGAAGTAATCTCGGGCCTCCGAGAGCGGCGTGTGATAAATCGCGAAGATGCCGCTACCCAAGAGGCTCGTCGAACCGGTGCACGTCGCACGGGGTACGATACCCGAAGCTTTTCCTCTTCCATCGGAATTGGAAGCCGCGACGAATGGTACACTGGCGAACACGATAAGGCAATTGTCGAGTTTATCGAGACACGCTGAGGATTTATTTGGCGAATTGGCGCGCGAAGCTGTGACTCTAAGCGATCGCGCAAATTCGCTGCAGGCGAGAATCGACCGACTCGCGGTTAAAGTTACTCAGCTCGACAGCAATGTCGAAGAAGGTACGAAAAAAAAAAAAAAAAAAAAAAAAATTGAAATTTTTATATCGATCGATTTAATCGAACGGAGAAATAAATCGATTTAACAATTTTCCGTTCATTATGAATATTAATTCGATTTTTTTATTTTCTTTTTTACAGTATCGCTGCAAGACATTCACATGCGAAAGGCATTCAAGAGTTCCGTAATATTCGATCAGCAAGTCGTATCGCGGGATACGATGCCAACAGCGATGCTGGAAACTTATCAGCAATGCGACACACCCCCGCCGCTCGATAAACTCAATGTTTACAGGTGATTACGCCGATTCTCCTTGTCGTTGTATCCATTTATTATTCCGGTTGCTTTGCCAATTCTACCGGAACGGCTGACTTTGTTGGTATAACGTACGATCGATAATTCTCTCTGATTGAAGGGACGACGGCAAAGATGGTCTCAAGTTCTACACGGATCCGAACTATTTCTTCGATCTTTGGAGTCAAGAAATGCTTAAGGATACGGAAAAGAAGCTTCACGACAGAGGGAAGAAGGTATATATTGCGTTTATCCGATTTTACGATCGATCGATACGCGATATCGAAGAATTTGTTCGATTGATTTCCATCAAATGGACAAACAAAACAGTTTACGAAAATTTAGGTTTTTTTTTATTGGTTTTTTTTTATTTTTTTTTTACTCTTTAATATTACATTATTGTACTCTGTAACCGACACGAATAATTCTAACTACCGATACTTGGTTATAGACTGAGTCTGAATATGCCGAACCGTTCAGAGAGGCAAGTCGATGGTTTGGATCTTTGTAGTTATCTCTTTTTTTACATTATATATAATATAATAAACTCCTCCATCTATTCTACATCTTAGAATTACGATATACTATCACTAGGGATGTGCGAATACTATTTCAATTAAACTTTATTGAATATTCGAAAAAAATTAACAATTTGGTTATTCGTGAATATTTATAACTTTCGAACTGTACGAATATTTATGAATATTCATAAATTCTGTGATATTCGATTATTCCTGAATTTTTATAAATTTTGAGATATTCGATCATTCATGAAAATTTCTAAATTTTGAATCATTCGAATATTTACGAAAATGTATAAATTTTGAACGATTCGATTTTTCATGAATATTTATAAATTTCAAATTATGCGAATATTCGTGAAAATTTACAAATTTTGAATTATCCAAATATTAATGAATATTCGAATAAAATTATTAATATTCAACGTACCATTAATAATTCAACAATTTGAATATTCGCACAGCCGTAATTACCACCCAATCCAACCGAAAAACCATTATTTCTTCTCGCCCTGTAAAAAAAAACAAATATCTCTTGCATAATCGATAATTTAATTAATCGTTAAATATCTCACCCCTCGTTCACCTCACTCACGACATAATCGAACTCACCGTCAGTCTGTTACTGTGTGTGTGCGCGTGATGTGAATATTTTTTATCTCAATTTTTCACTCATTTAACCAATTCCTCCTCTCGTTGCGCTGTTAGATTTTGCCTTCTCATAGCTCGGCTCGCTTTACGGATCGTAGTTTTTTAATTGCTAGGAATTTATTGAGTGTTATTAAAGCCCGAAATTGTTGCGCGCCGATCATCATCAACCCCTCGACTACCGACGATGAAAAAAAAAAAACAAACATAAAATACGAACGACCAAATTTTCAACACCCACGTCGTTCATCATTCGTCATATTTTCAAACAGAATTTATCGCTTGCCTTTTATTGAAATGCACCTTCGTTGCGGAGCCTCGCAATTTTTTTTTTTTTTTTCTATAACGATCGATTGGTTTAACGTTATTTTGTTTCTACAGCCTCACAGGCCTCGGAACGAAGGTGGCAGCGGAGGAGGTGGAAGACACAAGAGGCGCGTGAGACAACCGCACAATACGCGCGAAAGACAGAGACAACTCGCCGTTGGACATGGAGAGTACATTATGCCGAGTCAAGGAGTTCATTATCGCGCACCGCACAATATACCCGACGAATCGTTGCTCGGTATGGTTATGACGGAGCCGCGACCTCCGCGACCCAATAGCATCGAACTGAGACGAAGTTATCCGTCGGAGGAACAGCATCTGTACAGTCCGCCGACTTCGGATCATTATAGGTCTCTATCGATGGATTTTTCTTGGAGAATAACATTTTACTCCCCTTAAACATTGTAATTGTATTGTTTTCTTTTTTTTTTTTTACAGAGCCGCGAATTACGCAGCGCAGGGATACGACGACGGAAGTTTATACAGTTCGCACTACGCGCCGGGAACGGGACAACCGGGTAGCGAAACGTATCAGAGTCCCGGTGGCCAAAGTACACCGAGTCGAGGCGGCAGATCGCGACCCTCGCAGCCACCGCCCGCTCCGCCGAGCAATGCTTCCAGCAATTCAACGCCGACAATCGCATCGGCGAATAATACACCGACGAGAGGCCGATCGATGAGCACCGGACGAGACACTCTTCCGCCTCCGCCTCCGCCGCCCGGCGAAGTTATGTCGCCGCCACCTATGAACGGTACGAATGTCGAAGAATATCGTCGTTTTTTTTTATTTTTGGAAACAAACGAAACGACACAAAAGAACGAAAAAATCGATCGGATTTTGATTTATGGAGAAAAAATGTTTTTCGAGTTTTTTTTTTCTTTTGGTTATTTTACGGATTTTTTTTTGTTCAAAGGTACAATACCGTCGCATTTGCTGAATAGAAACGGCAGTCGTTCCAACAGTCCGCTTCCGAGTCATCACTCGACACCGACCCCTCCGAATCATTCGGTTCCCATGGGCGTCGATGAGACTGAATCAGCGCCGCAGGATCTTCCGCCACCACCTCCGACGCCCGATCCCATTCCGCAACGACCGATATCTCCACCCTGCAACATTCCACCACCGCCACCACCTCCGCCACCGCCACCGATTATGAATGGACCGACACCACCGATGCCGTTGACCAATGGCGATATCGCGAAAATGATTGCGACGAATCCACCGAAACTGAAGCCGGTTAAGAATAACGATATGCAAGGAAGGAAACAAAATCCGAATATACCTATCGTCGATCCGCGAAATGATCTTCTCAAAGCCATAAGAGACGGTAATATATTTTTTTTATTATTTACGATAATTTTTTTTTATTCTTCAAATTTATTCGACAAAAATCGGAAAAAAATTAACTACAGAGGCGGCTGAGAATATTTATTTTTCTTAATAATAATTCTAATAAGTTAACAAATTAGTTTAAAAAACAATACATTAACAAAGGATTCGACAAACGATTTTTTTTCAATTTTCCGATATTTGCGAAAATTTTGGATTGGTTACTTGACATTTTTTAAAGTGTAATTCACAATGTTTTTTTGAACGCGTAGTAAAAAAAATAGTGATCTTTCGTCGGGAAAAAAAAAATTCCGAGAATTACAAAAATTCTCAGTATTCAGAAAAATTAACGGAACAAATTAATGTTGATAGCACCGATATAGTTAATTTTTTTCAGATTTTAATCTCATTGGAAACATTGAGAAAAAAGTTTTTTTCGAAATTTTGAAATTTTCTATCGGAAATTTTTTATTCAAAATTCTCTCGATATATCACTTTAGACTATCAATATAACGATATAATTTCCGTAATTAACGATTATCGATTTGCAAAACAGATTTCCATCGATAAGAGAAAAATGTTAAAACTTAATTTTTTTTTACAACAGGTATAAAATTGCGGAAAGTGGAAAAGATCGAGCAGAAGGAAGTCGAACGCGTCAATGCATTGAACGACGTTGCATCGATTTTGGCGCGACGAGTAGCGGTAGAGTTCAGTGACAGCGATTCGGCATCGGAAAGCGAATGCGACAGCGAAGGTTGGGGTGAACAAGAATCGAGTCTCGCGTGACCCGCGCCATTTCTCCCAACGGCTACCACTGCTTCCTAAATTAAAAAAAAAAAAGAACGTCTCGCTGACGACGAATACGAAAAAAAAAAAAAAATTGCTCCTCCGAAATACGCAAATACACGGAATGATACGCATCCATACATAACACGAAAAACAGAAACGTAAAACCGGAGATATTTGCCTTTGACGACTCCGATATCTTCCAAACCGAATGAACAATTTTTCTTTCACCACTAGAAAACCCTAAAACGCCAAATGTATCGAAGATATAGAAAGACGAAAGCGCACAGAAGGTGAAAGTAAACGAAAAACATCTTGTCGAAGCGAAGAATCGAAAGAAATGAAAAAAAAAAGAACAAAAAAAAAATCGATTCGCGATCGATTGTCGACAAACCGATCGAGAAATATATCTTATTCGGCACATTCCGCGAGTACTACGGACTCGAATTAGCAGACAAACATATAGAAAAAAAAAACCAAACGAAGTAATAAGAATGAAAAAAAAAATTAATTTCTAATGAAAAACTCCATCGTTTTTAATTGTTCATAAATAAAGCTACAAGTATATTAACGTGTAGGCGAGAAAAAAAAATCCGCTTCGTGTAATAATTGATTATTAATGAAGGAATATCGCGATACAGTGTTATTCCTTCGATCGATATTACCCGCGAGAACGCATGTTGTACCTATAATCCAATTGAGCGAACGATGTGTGACGACGAAATCTTTACAGAGAATAAAAAAAAAAAAAAAACAAAAAAAAAAGCACAGAAAGTGTCAAAAAAATCGAAATACTCCGTTAAAACTGTAAGAATGTATCGCTTGGAGAAATCCAAGCGGATGATGATGATTATTGCGTTATTATAATAAGACGGTAAATTTACCGTAGGTAACGAAGTTTGTACGATTATTTCCGCGAAACGAAGGAAAAAAAAACCTGTAATTGTGATTTATTTTTCATCGATGTTTGTTGATTACCGCGACAATGATAATATATATATATATATATATAGTACATGAAAAAAAAGTATATATGTATATCGATCGTTAAGGTGAAGCATTTTTTTTTTCATTTGCTGCTCTCGAAATAAATTCGCGATTAGTTCAAACAGCAACGACGCAACACACGAGACACGAAAAAAAAAAAATGAGAAAAAAAAAAAATAAATAACGAGACACACATTGTACATTTACTAATTTTAATGCTTAGTCATCCAAGTTATTAATTATTCGCGTGAATAAACGACGAATGAAACTTACCGCGAGACTTTTATGTATCATGTTTATATATATTATTATAAATATAAATGTACGAAAAATACGATTTAGTCGTTTAAGATATATATATATATAAAGAAAAAAAAAAAAAAAAAACAAGAAAAAGAAAAGAAATAACATGAATTAGCGTTTAGATAATTATCCTTATAGCTCTTTCGCCAACTACGACACAGTATTTATCGGAGATAATTTCTCTCGAGGAGAGACGAGGCGTGGAACGTTCGGAGAGTCATTTGTGAATGTCGCGCGTTGTATTCGCAGTTGTAACGGAAAAAAAAAAACAAAACAAAAAGAAACGATATTTGTCGTTTTTTCTTTTTTTTTTTAAACCAAAGTAGGAGCGACAAGTTCGTACGCTCCGAATTTTTTTGATAATTTATTCATTTCGTTTATTTTTTTACGATATTTGAGGTTATGTCGAGTTTTCGTTATCTCGATTTTTCCGGGAGTGTCTTGCTAATTACTCGGAATGAAAAGTCGAGAGTTCGAGGGACGAGAGACGAGAGTCGACGAAGAGTAACGAGAGAGTGGCTCTTGCGGTGTTTCCCCGAGGTAAACACTTTTAAACTCTCGAAAAAGTTGTTTGGCAGCCCTCTCCGCGAATGCTTCCGCGTGGACCGACGCGTGCAAAAGCGATGAAATAAACGGGCGAAGGAGATAATATTCTCTCAATTTCGACGGAAGTTTGAAGAAACTTTGCGGTTAGTGAGATATTCGTCAAAATACACGTGTACGCGATAGCATTTCGACTCGAGAGAGATTCGCGAAACTCGTTAAACCGATTAAGTTAACCTCTTCGATGTCAAACGAAACGACGCCGGTTAATACGGCGAAGATTCGCGTGCACGCAACTTCCAAATCTCTTTCAATTAACTTTTTTCGAGGATCACGAGACGACGATGAATTTCGTCGAGATAAATCTTCGAGTGGAGACACTAATAATTTCATCATTTTTTTCTTCGTCTCTTATACCACTTTTCATTTCGATCGATAGAACCGAAAATCTCGCATTTTTCAACCAGAAACTTTTCAACTGCACTTAATATTAAATAATCGACGTCGAAGAAGAAAAGTGGCTATGATAATTTCGAAGTAATTCGAAAAAAAATTACGAAAATAAAACGATTTGTTTGATTCGAGTATTCAAATGATACAAATCTTTTTACGAACGATCGCCACATACTGGCGAGCCATTCCTATACTTAGTTTCTACTCTTTTTTAATAACGAATAAAATTAATATTGAACAAAACTGGAAAAAAAAAAAAAAAACGGAAGACGAAGAGAATCGAAGTGCGTCCGCGACCACGTGACATCGATGCAATGAGCGCTATTATGAGTAAACAAATATATAAATAATTGTAATTGTATTATTAATTATTAAAAAATTTGTAGCAAAACTGTACAGAGTCAAATAAATCAAAAAAATTTCATAAAATGTTTCGAAAAGTGTCGGCCCCGGCGGATTTTTGAGAATTTCTTCGGGATACAAAACGAAAAGTTACGAAGTAACTAATACGAAGTATTCACGAGTAACAGCTTTTTGGGTTCTTCATTCCGCGACGATAAACGGATTTTCAGGGATTATCATTGGACATGTGTGTTTTCCTCGGTATATTACGGAAATATATCCTCTTGTGCCGTGAAAGTCGCTCTTGTTGAGTTTTACGAAACGCCCGAGGCTTCTGTTCGTTCGAGTTAAAACGAACGCCCGAGGCTAACACAAGCTTCGCCCGAACTCTGTGTACGAACCTACTACCGCCGAAGGATGCAATACACTGCGCGCGGTAATCTTCTCTCCGGAATATCTCGCGGACGAAGCACTAGAGCGGTAGGAAAAGAGGACTGTAACGCGGGGTTGAGATACTCTCACTGAGTTTATTAAATCCATTGTGGCAGCTTTATACATATATAACATACACATACGTCTGAAAAAGCGTATCGCCGAAGAATTGCTCTCGGCCCGTCTATACATATACGCTGAATAACGAGTTTTACGAATCATATGAGCTTTGCATTCGCAAAATAGAATTAAAACCTAAGATTAAAAAGCTTTTTGCGTGATTCATGCAATCGCGGATAAATCGCGGCGAGATGAGCAGATCAAAATTATAATCCTATTATTGTCGAGAGATTAATAAAGAGGAACTATTTTCGCTGAAAACCATATACAGGGAAATCTCGAGCACTGACTGCTCGCGCGCGGCCATTTCCCGATCGGGCCGTTCGGTGGTCCATCCCCACTCCGTCGTCCCACACGCGGTCGAAGTGGTAGCACTGTCGGGGCCGCGCGTGTAGTGGGGACGTCCGCGTGGCGACCGGTCCCTCTTTTTTCGGTCTCGACAACAGACCGCGTCCGGGAATTCACTGTACGCGATGTTTTTGCATTGTTGCGATTTAGTGTTCGGCTTTAATGCATAAAATATCGATAGACCAGTATTTCCGTTATTGATGTGATGAGAAAATTCTTTCGTGGAGATCGGACGCTCTCGCGACGGCCGGTTCGCCGCTTTTTCGGTTCGTACGACGGACAGAGTTCGAGAGTTTATTTTACGCAATATACTCGTTTCGTTGTAATGCAGTTTTCGGTTTTGACGTATAAAAAAAGAATTATACATCTGTATCTCTTTTTTCGCTCGTAAATGTGATTAAATATGACACGGAAAAGCTTTTGTATAATCGTAAAATCATATGAATATGCCGCTGATGTGGATCGCGGGATTACATTTTTACGCCATTTTCATAAAGGGACATAAGTAAATAGACATAACGAAGAGATATAACGTGACGTGAGTTGTATATAATCAAACTACCGCTCGTTGTTCGACCGAAGCTGCGGGATCCTATCCGATAAATTAAAATTCGACGTGCAATTTACATCGCGATCATAAATAGAATTAAATATTTGACAGTGAAAAGCTTTCGCGGGAAAATTCCGGTATTATGCGAGTGCGGACTTTATCGGGTTACGAATAACGAGGAATTATGTGTAATTTAAAAAACTGACGGTGCAGTGCATTGTTTTATCGGGATTTCCGTGTATCGGCCATTGGATCGGAAGGTAAAATATGAATACAGTTAATTATTTTCAGACTCGTGACAGCAGAGGGAGCGGGAAATTTTTACGAAATTTTCGTATAGTCATAAAATAAAAATGAATGGAGTCGAAAGTTAACCTTAAAATTGAATTCAAATGGAGTCTTTCGTTTTTTTACGGAATAAAACAAATCGAACTTTTTTGCATTTTTTCGTAAAAAATCTTGAAATTTAAAAATGAGTTACAAAAAACGACACGTACTGCGGTACTTACATCTCCGTTTTTTGTATCGAATTTTACGATATCAAAATCGTCGATCGTTCGATAAATCGAATATCCGTTGCGCAACGGGAAAACTCAACATCGAATAAATCGTACGCCACGCCGAAGACAAGCGACTACAGTCGACTGTTCACGCGTCTATCTGATCCGACAATAGACTCGTATTACCCCGCGTGCTATCGCGCGAAAAACCGAAGCCGCGCGATTGGTCGATTTTGATCGTTTGTTACCAAAAAACAATTTCGATTCGAGTACCTCGATTTTGCACGTATTTTCGCGTGACCTTCGGCTATTTATTCGTGATAGGAAACGCGTAACTTCCTGTATAACAGTACAAACATATAGATACACGAATGGCCGTTGAGCATTGGGTTCGCGGGGTTCGCGGACCGGCAGAAGCTTCGCTCCATTTCAATTGGTAAACAATTTATGCATTCGCCCGGATAGAGTGTAAATATGAAACGGGATACATTTCCATTTCTACGACGAATACGCGGGTTGCATAGCGGCTGCGGCCGCGAAAAAAAAAAATACGTGCAACGCGCATGCGTGGATCCATTCCACATATTCGCTTTTATCTATCTATCTATTCGTCTATCCATCTATCCGAAGTCGAATTTTATCGAGAAGTTCCCATAGCTGCAATAAAGTAGAAAAGTTTCGCACACCTGCGAGATCATTTTTTTATTATTATTATTATTATTTTTTCGAACGATATATCCGCGTGAGAAGAATATCCGCGGAATAGTATCGTCGACTTGGCGGATATTTCAGCTCCGTTTTCGCTGATACGATAAGAATAGGCGCCGCGGGAGCGGTTGTGCACGGAAGATAAAAAAAACGTAGTAAACTCGCGGATATAGTAAAATTGTTACTCAATCGATTACGCGACTACAGAGAGACGCGGGGAAATGAGGCCGATGTCAAAGTTCGATGAATTTAGAAACAAATGTCCCAATCGAATACGACGAAACGACAAGATTCTCGTATTGTTATTTACTATTGTGTTTTTTTATAAGAAGCTTTATTATTATTATTATTATTATTTAAAACAGTAATAGCAGCAAATAATAATAGGTATTACGTAACAATATCGATTATTTTTATTATTTAAAAAAAAACAAGAATAATCACAATAATATTTTTCAATTTTTTTTTTCGTATTTTCGAAAAAAAAAAAATTAATTAATAATAACAATAATAATAATCATAACGACGACACCAATTATTATTTATTGATTATCATTATTATTATTATTACGACTATAATCTGTGGACACCGCTGCTGCATAAAGGGTAATCATCGTTGATATGTTTTTTTTATTCGTTATTATTGTCCCGCGAACATATATACGCGTTATTATTTCTATCATTAGGCAACGATAATACGCAAGTCGTATCGACGATACTTGCGCCATTTTTCTTTTTTTTTTTTTTTTCTTCTTTTTCTTTATCCCTCAATCACTTTGTTCGTCTGTATAACTCGGGTTTCTGCAATATATATAACTGCGTCCGACGCGAAACTTCGTAGTTGGAGTTCGTCGGATGTTTCACTAGTCTCTCGCAGTGTTTCCTACCCTCCGGTTATTAAATCTCACTGATCTACGAAGCTTGTCACAGATGCGAAGCTCATTTCTATATCCTACTTTCCCCTTCATTCCTCGACAGTTGGAAACGAAACTTCCCGAAGAGCTAATTCTACCAAAAGTCCCGTTACTTTTACCAACTCTATGAGTTTCTCTCTCTCTCTTTCTCTCTCTCTTCCGCTCGTATTCTCGCGGGCGAAAAGTTTCGAAATCGCTCGCGGGGTACCGCTCAGCCTTACGGTAGATTCGTAGAAAATTTCACGATATAATCCGACCCCCGCGTCTTGCAATCGGGTTGGATATTCAAATTTCACCGACGACACGCATACACAGCGCCGCGAACTCTCCGAGAGGCTTTAATGAAATTCGCTCGAAGGTGAAATGTCCGATGGGAATAGAAGGGTTGCGGCACGTGTGGATCGTTGAAAGGAATAAAAAAAAATAAAAAAAATGAAAAAAAAAAAATTTTCGACCGAAAGATATTTGCATAGAGGGAGAAACTTATAGGGGGTGAAACGCGATCGATGCAAGAAAATGCGTTCGAATTTTCGAGGGGCGGAGATGGATGGTCGCCGACTTCGAAGCTCCCGAAAGGATTCCTTCTTTGGGAGTGAAATAAAATTCTCACGACTTCGAAGTCTCGTGTGGGATATAAAAAAAAGGGGTTGCTTTACATTTTTTTTTTTTGATACCCGTGAGGTTGAAGAGACGAGCGTCAAGTATCCCTTGCAGACTCGTGGGACGAACGGAGACTAATGAAATCTTTACGGAAGGTGTGCGAGCGAAAGGACGTCAGTGGAAATCCAATGAGGAAATGGGATAAGACGCGGAGGGGAGGAAAGGGGAGGGAAGGGGTGAGACGCGTGTCGAGAATTCTCAATTTGGACGAGAAGGCGAAAGCTCTCCTCGATGCGCTATATCAGCGTAAACGATGATACTTCGCGATCTATGCCTACGGGTTTTTTTTTTTTTTTTTCGATCAAAATTCCTTAAAATTTTCATTCAGCTCGTTAAACTTCAGGCAACATAAATCCTCGTTATCACGAAAGCCACTATAAAATTACCGAGCGATTTAACGATTTACGTAGATTTCCATTTTTTCGTAATATCGTTCGAAACTTCAATATTTGATAAACTGCAATTTGCGTTAATATTTTCTTGAAATTATTTTCAATTTTTTTTTTTAACGCGTTGCTAATTTTTATCGACAATAATCATCGTTACAACGCGAGCGCAACGATCGTAAAATTTTACGAGATTTTTTTTTTTTAATAACGATCGCAGTTAACCGACGGTCGGTACATCGATTCGAACGATCAATATTTTCATCAATAATCGTTTCTAAACGTATTCACAACGCTTGCATTGCATAAACGGCAAGTTGAGTGTAATATTACGCTCTGTTGCACCGTTATCGTTGAAAGTTTCGGTATTCGCCGGTACCTGTGTCTACGTTACGTATACATATACGTTGGTGCATAAGGGTCGGAAAGCCTGGAGAACATCAAGCAGCACAACCGCCACGTCGGTTCCTCTTACAGGGCACATTCGCGCGCGCAATTCTGCCTCGAGGCGCTTTTCCTACAAACTTCTGGATGCCGGCCAGAGAGACGCGAATGGCACAGGAGAAGGGAGAAGAAAGGGGAGGAAAGGGGTGGAAAGGGGTGGAAAGGGGAGGGAAGGGAGGAGAAGGAGAATGAGGAGTACAGTAGGCGAGAGATCGGGAAGGTATGAGAGATTCGAGGGTCGGAAGAGTTCCTACCCACCCTTAGCCCCCAAGGGACACGCTTCACCTAACCGACAACTAAGTTTGTACCTTCCACCCCGCTGCGACCCAATTGAGTTTTCTCGCCAATTATTCGCGGGGGCCGAGAGACAGAGACCGAGAGCCGAACAATTTTTCTTCACTACCTGTGTTACTTCGGAAAAACGCTTTTCGTCGACACGAGGCCCTTCGCCAATAAACTCCGGGAGGGGAGGGGGAGAGGGAAATAGAAAAGTACCCTCGGGAAAGACTGCGTTTTATCTGACAAGAAAATTTGATATATTATTTATCCCCTTGTAGCTTCGAAGATAAAAGTTAACTTCTTAATTCTTCTTGGAAACTCAAAACGAACATTCATTATTATCGAATTATTATTATGATTATCGTTATCGATAAAAGTTTATAGGTTCATAAAAATGTATTATTTTTTGAGGATTTTACTTTTAACTTGTTTTTTTTTTTTTATTTATTAAATTTTGTCGCTGCGAGGGGATGAATTATTATTTTTTTTTAATTTTTAAAATAATTACAGCAATTTTTTTTGTTTAAATATTATTATTTTTCAATAACTTTTTTAACTATAATAATGATAATGATATCATAATAATAAAATAATAATCGGATAAAAAAAAAAGATAAAAATATTAATAATATTATAAATTATTGATATTATTATTATTATATTTTTTTATGAAAAACAAATTCAAATATATTATTATTATTGTGATTATAATTATTGAGAAAATTTGATAAATTATTTATTGCTTTACAGATCGAAGATAAAAGATAATTCTCTTGACTCGTCCTTGAAATTGACGATTTCTCTTGTATCTTTGGTTTATTATTTATTCTGAACATTTGATCACTATATCGATAGTTTGCTGTTTGATAACACGATGATTACCAGTATTTTCTGGATATATCGGATTTGCAAATCCTACGCGCGGTTTTGCGCCGATTTGTCAGCAATGTGTTATTAGACGCAAGTCTTTACGAAATATATATATATATACATATATATGATATGAATAACGCGTATTCGGTACATTCGAACGCGTCGCGCACTACGCAGCGCGATTGAGGCGAAAAGAAACTCCGCGGAGTTGCAAAGCCGGAGCAGTGCGTTGATGCATCGGTCAGTAGTAAAAGACCGTAATGCGAAAGACGTCCCCCGCTGTTTCGAGCGGACGAAGCGAATGTGGAGGGTCCACCGGACACGATACGTAAACCGCCAAAGCACTTCGCGTTCACCCGTTCAATCGCACGGACGAGAGGCTTCGCCGTCACGATATATCGCGTCTTTCCTAACAAAATTGAATTTTCTTATAACAGACGAGAAAAAGGCGTTTCGTCGTAATCATCGTCGATTTTTCTCACGCGATCGTATATTTTTCGGGAGACGAAAAAAAAAAAAAAAAATAGACGTATATAGTATCGATACATCGATTTTCAATTTGCGATTTCGCGATCACGTTTTCTCGCGGCGGGCGAAGTAAAGTTCAGCGCTCAACGAGGGATCCACGTGGCTACAGGCGCAACGTTGTGCAGAAAAAATAATAATAAGAACGTAGAAGACGAATCGCTTCGAAACAAAAAACGCGAGGAAACGAAAGAAGTAGAACGCTAATATAAAAAACCGGCCGGAGGAGTAATGCCGTTCTTCAAGAAACTTCGAATTTTCTCCCGACACAAAAGTAAGTGCTAAGTTAACAGAGAAAAACGTTGAAGTATCGAAAGCTTTGCATTCTTTGCGAAGGCAAAGAATTTTTTTTTTTTTTTTTTCATTTATTTCCGATGTATAAGATGTATAGCGGATAGTGGGGCAAAATGGATTTTTTTACGTTTGAAGCAAAGAAAAATATTTGTCACGTCACTTTAGAGTATTAAAACGTAAAAAGGGGCAAAATGGAACACAATTTAATTTTCATTAAAAAAATTTGCAATTTCAAATAATTTACTATCTATAAGCGATATGTAAACTATTCTCGTCAG
The DNA here is from genome assembly GCA_964006125.1 of Cryptus viduatorius. Lineage (NCBI taxonomy): Eukaryota > Metazoa > Arthropoda > Insecta > Hymenoptera > Ichneumonidae > Cryptus > Cryptus viduatorius. The sequence goes on along the minus strand of OZ023225.1, from coordinate 15,523,221 downwards.
AAAATATACATTTCTTCGTATTTAAAATAATCAACGATTTTTCGAAAATACTAAAATCGAATTATAGTTTTATTTATCTGTGTTCCCATTTTTCGTATCGATCTTTTTTAGTTCCGAGAAAAAATGTCCCGAAGAATTTCATTAAAAGTCATTTCCGATTTTTTTAACGCAATCCGTCATTCGCAGCGAAAATTATGGTCACAAAACTTGAAAATCGATGTTTTTTAAATTTCATGAATTTTAGCATTGGTCCATTTTGCCCCAAAATCGAGTTGCGCGACTGTCTCATTTTGCCCCACTTTTCGGTATATACATCTCTGTCGTCGAACTTCTCTCGTTTATCGACTTTTTTTTCGGAATATTTACCCGAAGACTCGTTTCACGTGTTCTTAATTAAAGGTCAATGAAATATAGTCGATTAGCGAATAGAATTACAGTTTCTCATCGGCCGCTATGCGTTACTATCAATTTAACACGAGAGTTTCATAGTCCGAGACGAAAAAAAAAAATTTGCTCTAAGATAAGATACGGATAGAGTATAAATATCTCACGGCGACTGCATCCGAATGCGAAGTTATGAAACGTTTCATTCGCGTCTTCATTTCGCACTGCGCGACCGCCGTTTCTCGAGTTACTTGCGTAATTTTTTTTCCTTCGTCGTATCGAGTCAAATTTCGCTTCGTTTTGATTTCATCGCTCCGAAAAATACCCCTTTTATTTTTTTCAACTTTTGTTCGCCGAGTTGACGAAATGTTTCGCCGATGTTACTGTGTGCGACGAATGAATAATTGAACATCGCGAATCGAATCGAACCGCAAAGTGCACTGCAGTTCGAGCGATCGATCGGTTCTCGTAGCATTTGATGCACACGCGACGATACGCAGCAACTTTTTTTTTTATAATCCCCAGAGAACTGACATTCGTTTAAGTGGAACACGCGGGTTCTCGACAGGTCGGTCGCGTCGCGCGGCCTGTGGCCGAAGTCGATGTTCATCGTTGGCACTTTGTCGATCTCTACTTCTGTCGCGCAAATGGTGATATCTCCGGTTTTCGCGTTGCGTCTCGAGAATCCCGATTATCCGTGTATAGTAATAGCTTCTCGTTGGATTTCCGGTACGGCATTCGAACGATCGTCGAGTCTCTCGGATAAAATCGCACGCCGCTAAAACAGGAAAAGAGTTCGTTGCACTCGCGCAGACGCGAAAAATCGCAAGTAATTTTCATACCTTAACTTATACATACAACATAATAATTCCCGTGTAATTAGGTGATTTGGTTTGCTAACAGAAAAAAAAAAAAATACGAAAAAAAAAAAAAAAAAAAAAAAAAAAAGATGAAATTAACTCGACTATTATGAGGCGGAAAATTGTCGGTTATAAGTTATTAGAAACGACTTTCACGTATCCAATGGCGCATTCTAAATACATCGATATACAATCCTTATGCATCGTTGAACCGTTATACGCGAATTATTTATTCTCCGCGCGTATATATTGCGTCATATAATAAGCTTCGGAGCGCAGGGGTTGTCGTTACATTATTATAGATGAAATTTTTTTTTTTTTTTTTTTTTTTTTTTTAATAGCCTCTCTGCATATTCGATCGTCTTGGCGCAATACGTCTTAATTATAGAGTAGCAAAGCCTGTGCTCGCGTTTTGCGATGCATATATACGTTCAATCATCCGTACCTCCTTTCACCGAGGCAAACGCGCGTTACGTTTTTATTCGCCGTTCGCGGTTTACCGCGTGGCATTCGGACGATTATCTCTCTCGCCTGGCGCCGCGTTGGCAGATCTCGTTTTCTCACTGACGATGCACACGATGCGTTCGCCGGGGAATCGCGCCGAGCGCTTCGAGAGTCGAAAGAAATTAACGATCGGACGTCGACGGGGCAAAGTTTGCTGTGTCCGAACCGTCGGATCCCCAATCACGTGCTCATTATTGTATTACTATTATTATTTATTCTGAAGGTTATATCGTCGATGTTTCGCGATTTGAAGGTTAAGTTCCTCAGTCAAGACGAATAGCCTTGAGACGAGACTTTGATCCACCGGACATTGTGCAATTGATATTCTCGATTTTCGTAATCTTATCGAAAATACGAAAAAAAAAAAAAAAAAAAAATTTCGAAATGTTGAAATTTTCGATTTTCGTCCTAAATTTCGTTGAAAACGATCAACAATCATAAATTTCGAAAAAAACATGTGTATTTTTTTCAATAATAAAAAACCTCTCGGATTTTTTTCAATAATACATCGAGTAAAAATATCGATATTTCACGATACCGATAACCGCCAATTTTCGTAAAATATATCGAAAATAAAACACATTGTTCGATATCGGATAACCTATTCAGCGGTCGAAAAGAAAAAATTCATTTTCACGATTGCCGATATTTTTTTTTATTTTTGAAATCCCCGTAGAGCGCTATAAATGGAATAAATAATTTCTGCTACTATGCAACGTTTCGCAAAGAAGGAATGAAGTTTGAGGAAAAAAGGGTCCCATGCGACGCGATCGCTCTCGGGATCTATCCGTCTTTCTTTTTCTCATGACGAACGAGAGTCAAGAGCTTTGCCATGCAGTATCTTTTCACGGTAAAATGTAATTTAACGGGAAAGGGTAGGAGAAAAGCTCTGTGGGATGACCCACGGTGAGCGGACCTTGGAAATGCATGAATGCTTCAAGCGCGTCTACGAGAACCCGTCGGAGTACGTAGAGTGTACCACCGAGGAAATTGCTTCCCCTCGAGCGTTCGCCTCGACAGTGGTTTGCCTGAGGAAGAAAAGCGACGCGAAAGAGAGAAAGAGAGAGATCGCGAGAGAGAGAGAGAGAGAGAGAGAGAGAGAGAAGCCGAGTCTCGTCTCGACGCACAGGACGGAGGGACACAGACGTGAAAGACTAGCGATTTCTTCGGGAGATCGACCCCTCTCCGCTTTTCCTACCTTATCCCCGTTTCCTTCTTTTTTTTCTATCATCTTCTACTCCATTTTTTTTTTTTTTTTCGTTTTATTTTATACGCGCGCGTTCATCCCAGATTCGCCATTCTCGGCGTTCAACAATCCCGACGCTCGGTGGTGTCCCTCCCCCCTCCTCCCCCCCTCCCCCCCCGCGCCTCCCTTCGACCTGTTCCTGGAATATAAAATTCTTTATCTCGTCACCTTCGTCGGCGTCCCGGTGACCCGAGACATTTTTCACTCGATCGACGTCCACGTTTTTCTTCCCGAACGCTCCCGAAGCCGGGCGCCTAAGGCGCCATCCTTTAGTCTTCGTAAACTCGGGATTAAAAAAAAAAGTTTCGAAGCAAAAAAAAAAACGGCAAATGGATTTGCACATCATTTTCTCATTATTCAACATCGCGTTTATAAAATATATCGAGCGATCAAGTATCGCGATTAATTTATAACTTTTTTTATCACGCGATCTCCGTAAGCGATAACACGAAAACGAGGAAATTAAACGCAAATATACAGAGAATTTTCTATTGGTCCGTAACTTTTGGCGTTTGGGTTACAAATCGATCATCACGACGATTTTTCATCGTCGTTTCACTTTACAATCTTTTTTTTTTTACGTATCCGATTTTTGGAGGAAAAAAATACCGATTTTTATTTTGAACGGGTAAAAAAGTCCCAAAAATTTTTTTTTTTCTATAACGAATCCGCTTTTCGGACGAAAAAAATATTCATGTTATTTTTTATACGGGCAAAAAGGTCCACAATTTTTTTTTTTTTTTTTTTTTACGAAAAAAATCCGCCTTTCGGAGAAAAAAAAATACATCGACGAACTTTGAGTTCTGTTTTATTGCTTCCGAATATATATTCGATCAGTTTGAATTGTTCGCTCGTAGATCCGATTAGACTTTATTGTTTCATTATTGGAACGTCTCGAACGGAGGACCGGAGACTCGCGGTTCGTTCGCCACAGTATACCTATATATATATACATATATATAAACACACAGACACACGAATGCACTATAATGTCTCACATAATGGTTACCCATAGCCAGTGTACTCGTATCTCTCGTCGAGCCAAGAATCGGCAGGTCTTACATCAGCCGCTTTTACTGCCGTCTGCACATCAATTATCCCTTCCACTGCGCATCTCACGGCCTTTCCGCATCTCTCATACTTTCTTTCTTTTTCCTCTCGAAACCTTTCTTTTTTATTTTTTTTTAATTTTTTTATCTCTCTCTCCATAACCGCTCCGTTCGCTTCGAGGGCCGAAAGAACTCGTTGAAAATTTTTCTACCCACAGACGCGTCTCTCTCACCCCGAATTCGTGCGATGCGTTCGTGAAACGAACGTGCGCCAGTTTTTTCCTTCGCATACACGATAACGGCAGTGCCGCTGACCGACCTGCTGACCAGCAGAAGCGGTAGCAGACATTCTGCAAGAGCATTCGGTAAGAATTGCATCAGCCATGGAGATCGGCACGAGTCGCCGGACAAAGGGCTTCAGCTTTGTCCGTTCGATGTTCGGTCGGTAAAGTAACACATACCATTCGCGATGTTTCGCGAATACGCGAAAAAAAAATGGAATGAGACGAATAATCGTTGAAAGGAGTGTATCTTTTTCGTTTTCGCTGCCTATCCGTCTTTCGCTTCGTCCGCGTGTGGGGTGCCTTCGTTTTCGTTATTTTTTTTTTTTTTTTACCAAATGTTCACGAAGCACGTGCACGTCGCAGACTCACCTCGTGTGGAATCGCTCGCTCACCATCGCACACACGAGTTCGCCTTGAACGCCTCGAGCGAATACGAGAACCGCCCGACTGGATCAAGGCTAACCGTGTGTTCACGCAGTTTACAACGGCTCGCCGATCTCCCCGGTTTCGCTGAAGTGGAGAACGGAAGAGACACCCGTACCGATCGAGAGATTGATGGACTTTGGATTAAGAGGCTGTTAGGCTCATTAGTTCGATAATCGAATAATCCATTTTCATTATTATGATACATCGATGGTCTCCATTTTGATTTATGACGAACATTATCTTCGTTTTCATAACCTACAAAACCACTTCGCGGCAAAAATTAACCGATCAAAAAAAATTATAAAAAAATTCCGAAAGAAAATCGTGAAAATGGAATTTCAACAGAATCGATCGAAAAATTTTTCAGCCGAGAAAAGATAATCAAACAATCAAAATGTCCTCAGACTCTTCTTCATCATCGCTGATTCCCGTCGTCAAAACTCGAGTATTACTTCGATCTATTCGATTAATATACTTCGCGAGTTTCACCGCTTCGCTCCTCGAATTTTTTTCGCTTACTTCGCAAAGCTTCGGAACAGACAAATGGTAGAAAAAAAAAAAAGAAAAAAATTATAGATGGAGTTCTTGAAACTGAAGTTCTTAGATATAAAAATCGATCGAAGTGTTGCCGATCCGATCGAAGATCGATAATCGAATCGAAATCGTTCTTCGACTTCATTTTCATTTTTCTTCGGTTACCATTCGGAAAGACCGCATCGGCGGACCACTCATCCCGACTACTAATACTTTATGCCTTCTGTAGCGTCTTTTTCTCCTCTCCGATCTCTCGTTCTCTCGGCAAATGCCGGAGATGAAATCGTTTAACTTGACGAAAGTTTCCACGGGGCTGATGCAAGTATCGCGCGCGGTTTCGCCGCCGTTTCTGCAGCGGCTATAGGCTGTTCCGGAACCCAACAGTCGCTGCAGAAACGGAGATACTTTGCTCCTTTCTCTCTCTCTCTCTCCCTCTTCCCTCTTTACCTTCGTTCTCTCGGCGTGTCTGCGTCGTCCGGCTTTCCTTACCACCTAAACTCCTATGTGTATCCCGCGAGCGTATCACCTATACGCAGCCAATACGTATGTTCTATATACCGAAGAGCCGTTTCCACGGGGGAAGCAGCAGCTTGGCTACTCACACCCTGTCGCAACCGCACGAGAAAGCCACACGATCGATGCAGCTCTCCGGTTCGCCGGAAAAGCACAGCGATACTCTCGTCATACGTGTGGTGCAGCGATTATCATTTTTATTTACGAATTTTTTTCTTTCTGTTTTTCATGTCCAACAATCTCGTTATACATACATTACGCGCAGTTGTACCCGTAGTGATTAACGATCGATGATTATACGGTGTAATCTTAAACGAATCTCGTAGGCAGCCATTCTAAGTCGGCAGTAATTCAACAAATTTCAAAAAAATATATACTTTCAAGAAAAAAAAAAAAAATTCTCGTCAGACAAACTTTTAATTTGCGAAAGAATCATAAGAGTTTTACTCGCCAGTAAAAAGTCTGTAGGTACAGTTGAAGAATAAACGAATGCGGCGAACACCCGTCTCGCGACTGCAGCGCAGTTTTTTTCGGTCTATAAATATATTTTTTTTTTTTCGTCAAAGTTTTCGTACCCATTTTCCGACATGAACCAAAGCCCAATTACATGTCGTATTTTACCTAAAACTACGTTACATGAACATACGTAAAAAATTACGAAAAAAAAAAAAAAAAAATCGTAAAAATCTGATGGATTCTGCGAGTTGAGTATTTTACGTCATATCGTTATAAGATCGATGAGGTCGACGAATGACAAGACTTTAAGAGTTTTTTTCTCGAAGTCGATGAAGAATTTGAGATATGTGCTCTTTGGAACGAAGAACAACGATTTAGAAGACTCGAAAGAACGACACGTCGTACAGAGGGATGAAGATAAGAGTTCACATGGGGGGGTTGAGGGTTAAGGAAGAGTCGACGCTATTCCGTACACTTCCGACCTTTCGCCTATACGATTTAAGGTATAACGGAGCGCCAAGGAAAAGGGGAGAAAACGAGTGAAGGTTTACGTTATGGTGGCAACTGACTATATACCGGAGAGGACGCGATGTGTGCTTTCAGCACGTACGTCCCATCGCTTCTCTTACTGCGCCGCCAGATCGTTGTCCCTCTGACTTTACTTTCGGGAGAAGATGAGAGAAAGAGAGAGAGAGAAGGAAGAGAGAGAGAGAGAGAGAGAGAGAAAAAAAAAAGAGAGAGGGAGAGAGAGATAAAGAGAGTTTCGAGAAAAGAGTACACGGAAGAAAAACGATGCGAGAGACCGAAGTGAACCCACGAGAGCGGCTGCAGCTCTTCGTCTTCTCTTGCGATAAATCTACTCGTAGAAAAGAGTTTTAGCTCGTTGCCGCTAAGGATTATTAAGCCAGAAGTTCAAAAAAAAAAAAAAAAAAAAAACGAAACAAACCTAAAGGGAAAAGAAAAAACAAAGCTTTTTCCTATTTCACAGCTCGATGCTTTGGTGACAGTGAAATGTGGCGAGAAATTGCGTTTCGCATATATACCGTTAATTGATCAATTGCCTTCTCGATTAATTAAATCAATAGCTTTGGTAGCCGGCAATGTTCCAGACGAAAGGGAAGCTTAGGCAGAGAATGGGAAATTAGAAGAGAAATTCGTAGGGTGACTATATATAGGATGAGATGAGGCAAAACGGACCGTTGGCGCAAAAATGGGACTATCGCGCATCTCGAATTTTTGGAAAAATTTATCAAACATCAAATTTTTGAAAATAAAAAAAAATTGTTTTTCCAGTTTCATAACTATTATTTCTGCTGTAAATCACCGGTTATCTGTGAAAAGATCGAAAACGGCGTTTAATGAAATTTAATTATAATTCGATAATTGCCTTTTTTTTTCAAGTTTTTCATTACTTATTATATGGAAAAATGTATGTTAAATCTGAATAGTTTTTACATCGCTTGTCGCTAGTAAATTATTTAAAATTGTAATTTTTCATTTTTTTTGTGTAATTCACAGTCCATTTTGCCCCATTTTTTTTTTTTTTTTTTTTTTTTTTTTCACTCAATATTCTAAAGGGGTGTGAAGAGTCAATTTTTGGTCCATAAAAAGCGGAAAAACGTTGCGGATATCGAAAAAATCCTGAATTGCTAAAGCGGTCCATTTTGCCCCATTGCTTCGTATCTATAGATATAGGATGGGGGATGCGGTTGTACACGCGTCCGGTTTTGGGATTGAAATCACGTTGTAATGGAATCGCATTGTCCTGCGGATTATATCACACGATGTACAGTTATGTACATCATGAACTCTACTCAGCGTAATACATATGTATTTACTGTATAGATAGCATATATCTATACGGTACATACAGTTCTCGAATGCCGTTGCATCGCAACACTCTCGTTCCCCGCACTGTCGCTCTCCCCAACTATCGATATGTCCAATGATGTTGCCATGAAAATACTTCGATGCTGTACTCCGAAATATATGGGTTCATCCATATGTGGAAGCGAAGCTTTCATGGTCCACGTATCCATTGGATCAACTCAATAAATCCATCATCGTCGTTAAATATTATCGTTGTAATCTCTCTTATTTTTTTTTTATTTACCGCCCACTCCACTTAATGTATTTTATCGCTTCGTTAATTCGATAATCTGGCGATGAATATGCAGCATCAAATTATGAAGTGCAATGTTACGCGTCGAAGATACGATGTATGAAAAAAAATATATCGAAATATCGATATCGGAAATTATCGATGTATTTTTTTTTTTTTTTTTTTTTTTTTTTTCGATTGCGTTTGGCGGCCGAATCTTATAAGATCTCGAGATTGAAGGTAAACTCGTGGAAATATCGGGTTTGCGGTGTTAGTGCGCGAGCCGCACGTGTGGGAACGCTGGAGAAACGAAAGGACCTCTTTTCGCGTTTCGTACACTTTTTATTGGTTCTTCTCGCGGCGTCTATTACTATATTAGTCTGGGTACTGACTCGGGGCTGGTTGGTCCGCGGCTCGTGATGCTGGACAGAGTATCCTATTCGAAAGCGGGGAACCGCCTGGATCTCTGACGGGATGGGGGATGCGCGCAAACTCGGAGCGACCGCGGGGCGGACGAGAGGAATATCAGCGGTGAAAACGTTCACATCGTGGCGCGTCGCGTTCACGGTAACACGGGTTTACGCTTTTACTCTTCGATCCCTCGACTCCAAAACAGAATCGTATTTATCAACGACTCATCAAGCAATTATAATAACAATAAAAACAATAATAATAATTATAAAAAATATTGAATGAGAGTCAAAGTCGATGCAGCGAAGTTAATTCGTTGAATTAAATCACATTGGTGGTAAAGTGGACTTTTGTCATGTCGTTCTTCAGGGGTTTGTGGAAAAGCAGTTCTAAGCACAAGAGTAAGTTGCATTTTCTCGTATTTTTTTTTTATAATTATTGTAATGCATAATAATCATTATTTTTGGAGGACAAAAATTATCAATGAAATTTTAACTTTCGAATAAAATAATTAAAAAAAATGTTTAAAGTAAATAAATAAATAAATATAAAAAATAATAATAATAATAATAAATAAAAATAATAATAAAAAAATTATCATCAATGATAATAATTATTATTATAAAATAATAATAATAATAATTTTTATTTATTTATTTATTGACTTTGAATTTTTTTTTTAATTTTTTTATTTGAAAGGTAAATTTTCATTGACAATACTTTTTAATTATTTTTTTATTCGACGTTAAACGAATTGCATACAATGTCGATGAGTTGTTACATACAAATTTATTTAAGCGACAGACGAGAGGTCGTTCACGAGTTCAGGGACATTTATTCCCCTCTCCGCTTTTTCTTTGTAACTCGAATAGTTGCCTCGCCACGCGTGCATCCGATGCACCGCGAGTGCAACGATGACGCGGAGCTCTCGCGGGGGAGAAATAGTCGAAATTGAAAGGAGACGAATTAACGTTGTAACGATTATCGATGTAATAAAAATAAAATAGTTTCCAATTCCCCGTGTGTCGCGTGTAAACGCGGGTCCCGAACTTTGCTCGTCACTTGGATCCTTCGACGAAGCGCGAGACGCGAGACGCTCGCCGTCGTCGTTTCATTATTCATGTATTCACGTACGTGCCGGACGCACGTTTCTTATTCTTCTTCCACGATTTTATTTTATTTTTTTTTCTTGACGCTTTTCTCTCGGCTCGCGGCTCTCAAGTTTCCGGACCACGTCTTCGACTTCGTCTTCGTAATTTTTTTTTTTTTTTCGATTTTTCATCGATGTCATCTCCGCTACGCTGCCGGTAGATAGATGAAAGGAAGTCTGTGAAGTTTCTTTTTCCCTTCCGGACGAAGTTTCGATGTAATTCAAGACGTTGGAATTTCGTTAATCGATTGAAATGACAAAAAATTGCGAATTTCGAAAATCTTCCGATTTTATTTTTCGAGATAACGATGCAACGATTTGTCCAGCATTAAATATTAACAATTAACAATGTCGCGAAAAAAAATTAAAACGATTTATTTCCTTTATGATAATTATGTTTAACAAGCTTCGTAAGAGATGATAAAACAAAGTCCGCGCAATTTTCTTCCTTATAGGGAAAAGCGAGCGAAGTATTTCCTGAAAGGTTCGCGATTTTTTTTTTTTTTTTTTTTTTCAGTAAACTCGTTTGCATCGCGATGTTTTTGCCTCGTTAGCTTCGGAAAAAAATTTCATTCGTCTTTTTACGAAATGATACATTTATGGAGAAATTGATCGATCGCTCGTTGGTCACTGTAACGACATTGTAAGTTTCACGAGAACACGAGGAGCTCCATCCGGTTATGGATTTTACAAGGACTCTTTACCGTTTTTTTTTTTTTTTTTTTTTTCGTCGTTCATTATATGGTCGTTCGGCGATCAGACGCAGGATATCGATTAATCGATACGAGATCGACGCGCATCGGGATCCACAGAAAGTAAAGTCTCGCGATGTACATAAATGATCCATGTTATGCAGATGTATACATATATATATACGTATATTGAAGTTAACGCGATTACTTGCAATAAACGAGATATAATAGAGCGGCATCGCGCGCTCTCGCGAGGCCTCGTCGCCTTCAAAGATTATGGTAATGGGAAGTCGGGTCGCGTTACGACCTTCTCGTCTCGTCTCTCGTACTCCCCTCTGATTATCGATCGTTAAATCTGAATAATATTCCGAAGGAGAGAACTGCATTACTCTCTACACGATGAATGTTTCATTGAGTAACGACAAAAATCTCGAAAGGGAGCAGACGCCGCGTAATTTCATATGTCGCGGATTTGCACGCGTCGCGGTAATGTATGTAAAAAAAACCGGTAAAATAAAAAATAAAAATAAAAAAAAAAAATGAAAAAGAGAAAAATCGCGATAGAATCCATTCGCCAGGCTGCGCGCTGCATTGTCATTGATATTACACCTGGTGTACGGAATCCAACGAAACGAAAGTGGAATTCGCTGGCTGCATATGCGCAGCTGCGCGCTATCGCGTCGTTTATTCCATACAAAGAGAAAATAGAGAAAAGCAGTCACTCGGCAACGACAAAACTATTCGGCAATCCAATCTCACTGTTCGCAGATATTATTTATTACAATTTTTTATATATGTATATATATATATATAAATTTAAAAACGAAAATATGTATTTTATTTTATTCAAATTAAATTTATACGAATCTATTCATCTCGCTTACCGCGCGTCATATAACGGACGCAGAGCGATATGCATTTTTTAAATAATATAAATCCTCACGTCAATTTATTTTACAGCGTATATATCTCTGAAAAAGACCTGAAAATTTTATTAAAATTAAAAAAATCTATTTCTATATTTTTATTTATTATTCAAAGAGTTTTTCCGTTCGTATTGATTTCATTGAATTTTTATAATTAAATTTAAAAATAAAAATTTGGGAATTTCCACTCACGATATATGCCGCAATTATGCAATTCTATAAAAAAATATAAAAAATAAAATTTCGAGTGAAATTTAAAAAAAAAAAAATTTCACTCGATAAACGGAATTCTTGCGGAATTCTGTTTTTTCAACTTCAACAATAAAATCGCTTAAATAAATGCATATTTCTTCGAAAAAAAAAAAAAAAAAATCCGGAATTAAATTTTTTGGAGTTTCTATTGTACCGAGCGATGTACCGATATACATCGTAGACTTAGCGATATCCGTGTAACTCGGCAACATTAATGAAAACGATAACGATGAAACTTAGTACTTCTCTTAACCTTTTAGCGCGTATCGTGAATTCCCTATAGGGTTACGCGAAGTTGAGACATACATGAGATCGAGAGAGAGTTTCGCCCGACTAAAAGCGACTCTTGGAATTCTCAATTCCCTTTGTGTTCCCGTGGGTATCGCACAAAGCCTGTTTACAATATCGCCATACGCGGAGCGCGGTAACGCTTGTTATTACGGTACGGGAAGCTGCAGCAGCGTTTCATCGTACTATATCCCGGTACTACTGCCGTTCGTTCTCTTCTCTGCCATTCTATTGGCCTATACGATATCCCTGATGCATTCGATTACCTGAATAGCGCACCTGCCTTCCCGCCGCGTATACTATTCGAATGGAATCGCGTTATGGGGTACCGTCGGTTATCGATTTGGAAATTGCCCCCTGTGGCTTTAGTCGCGATGCTCTCACCGGAACGCGTATCATAGATCCAGTCTCGGGTTCCTCTGCCAACCGCCCGAATTTCGCATTGTCGATAAAACGATTTTCAAATTGTATTCCACCTAACAATTCCGATTGTCGCAACGCTCAGAAGATACTGAATGCATTAATGAGATTTCAAAACGGTCCAAAGATTATTTACGGACCGCGAGATTCATTCGATATCGCGTTCTATTATCAGTTTATCTTCCTCCGCTCGTACTTTCGAGAAAACGTTCAAAAATAATATGTCCGAGAATAAAATTTATCTATTATTTATTTATTTACGAAAGTAAAGAAATAAAAATAAAATGAAAAAAATTTATTATTTATTATTATATTATAATTAATAATAATAATTTAAATCCTCGAAGGATCGAAGATAAAAAAATATACAAGAATAAAATATAAATAAAAATAATCCGAAAAAAAAAAAATTGTCATTATTATTATTAAATATTTATTTGTTTGTAAAAATAATAATAATAATGATCATTTTTTTTCTTTTTTCGAATTATTTTTATTTATATTTTATTCTTGTATGTTTATTTTTATCTTCGATCCTTCGGAGATTTATCTTAGGATCGGAATAAACCTCTTTTCATCTATTGATCCAAAATGTACGGTTTGTAGTTTCGTAATCACCGTTAATACGGAGAATAAGATATGAATCTTCTACCGCGTTGTTTTCAACAAGTAGTAAAGACTCGCTGTGGTCAGACGCTGCGAGGTTTCGTTGCCGAGAATAGAGAGGACTGAGATTCGGAGAGAGAGTTTGTGAACCGATAGAGGAACTCCTTATCCCCGTTAATACTTGAAATTCAAAGAGCTTTTGCTGAATTCACAAGTCTAATAGCTGGTAACGCAGAAACATAGAACGTATTTGCTTCAGGGCAAAGGGAGGATCAAAGCTCAACGATGAAAGGTGACGGAGAAAGTTCCATTTCGTAAAATCGCGTAAACGGAGGGACCATTGAGAAATCGAGACTCTCCCTCTCGTCACAGTGTCCCCGAGCGATTTTAGATCGATTTCGACGTCCGAATTGGTTTGAAAACGTACCAACAATCGTTCGCCCCATTCGTCCGATACCCGCTGATTTGTTGTATCGGTTTTTTTCCGTTGTACTCCGACTCTCCGGAGGCACACATTTTTGTTTGTGAATCGGTAATGAAAAAAAAAAAAAAAAAAAAAAAACGACAAAAAAATAAAAATAAACAAAAATGAAAACTATGGTTTTTCGGGTTATATTTACGAATTAAACACGATTTTCAAGCAAATTTTTTTTGTTTTTTTTTTTTTTTTTCGTAAATTAAGCAACAAATTTTTATAGCAGTTTCGACGCTCGACAAATTTTCATCGCCACCTCGTGATGCTTTTTTGCCCCCGGAGGGCGCATTTTGTCGCAACTTTGGCTTGTGTTTCGCTGTCGTTATACGGTACCGGCTTATAAATATTCATGAAGAACACTGTGGGGGATGGGGCGTCGAGGGGGTGGGGGGTGGGGGGTGGGGGAGGCGTTACTCGCGTAGCCTGTAGCCATCGTACACGGAGATAGCGCTGATGTTCCGGCGAGCCTCGTGGCACTAACGCACGATTGAATTTATCTCGGTGAGTGGCTCCTAACGAATTTCCCGAGTGAAGCTCACCGAACATCGCGTACATATAGTAGTACCCCCCCAGCGTCGAGCTACAAACGCCATCGGTAGACGCGAAGCTTCCCACCGTCAATTTCCCGAAGAAAATGTCGTTGTCACAGAAAATTCGATGCGAGAGGCCAATAAACCCCTTACATTATATTTCTCTCGACTATAAAATCCTTCCGAGTTTCGACGAAGATTTTTAATCAGAAATTATGCGCTCGAGATATTCATTAATTTTTTTTTTTTTTTTTTTTCGTTTCGCATAGTCGGCGAATTTCTTTGAACGAATGAATGGGGTGCTTCTCTTTTTGCTCGTCTAGTTTGATCCTCTTATTTTAGCAACTGTACAAAGAAGATTTAAGAGAGTCGAGAGGGGAGTCTCTATGGTGAGGTTGAGAGATAAAAAAAAAAAAAAAAAAAAAAAAAAAAACATCGAAGCTGCTATTGGACGTTTCTCTCATTTCACTCGAAGGTATATCTTTTTTTTTTTTTTTTTTTTTTTTTTTCCTCTATCGCCGCAGCTGGTAGTCGCTCGCCCGCTCGCTCTTTCCTCGTGCCATTACTCCCGGGAATCGTATAGCTTCCACGGCTTTGTTCCAGTCGTTGGTCGTTACTCCGCGGATCCTCTATACCCCGACGCAATTAAGAGAAGAGTCGAGTGCGCTCTATCCATCTCTCGCACTCGGTACCATCATGAAGTGCGCGGCAGAGAGGCGGAGGCAAAAGCTGACGAGAACTTTCCTATATACCGACTTCCTATTCGAAAGCCCCTCTTCGCCATCACCGCCACCTCCACCCATCGCTCTCTTCGAAATCTCTTTCCGCGATACAGCGTTCCTCTTCTTGATTTACGATTCCTCTCGTGTTATCAAGACTCCGAGGGTTTCATCGTGTAATTGAAGACATTTGAACGAAACGAATCGAATTAAAGTAAATTATTTCGCTAAACCTATCGTCAGCATCTGTGACGGCGAAGTCCTCTCCTCTTTCGCGAACTAAGAAGAAGCGAACCATCTATTATTTATTAAAGACTTCTTTTTCCCCTTTTTTTTCTCCCCGTTGTACGTCTTTCCCTCCATTCGTCTCACGGCTGTCGACTCCGTTCGTTCCACTTTTCTAGTTGAGAGATCGAGGAATCGAGTCTCACGATTCACGAGAATAAAGAGAGACGAGAGAAAAAAACGAAAAGAACGAAACGGCAACTCGACTACTGTCTACTCGATGCTTACCGGCGGAAACTCAATTTAAATACAAATTAAACGATACCTCGAAGAGAAATAGTAGTCAAGCTCTCCGGTGGCTTTAACGACGTTCCCTCGCATAACGGAGGAACATTCCTTTGTACGAAACATCTCTATATCCTTCGCTGTCTTCAAAGTAGCAGTGGAATTACTTTCGATCGGTGCGCGAGAATAAGATTTCCATCTGCCATTGCTGATAGAACTTTCAGAGAAGAGACTCTCCTGAGATACTTTCCGCAACTTCATTATTGCTGAAATCTCGAACTTTATTTTCGCGTTTTCTGATTTTGTTTTGCTGCACGAAACGCGTCAGGATAACTCTGATTCCTCTCCTTTATAGAGAAAAAAATCGGTTCGATCGACAAAATCGGCACTAAAAGAAATTATTTTCATAGTAAGGAAAAAAAACAATAAATTTATCTTGTAGTTAGTATTTTTGTAAATTCAACCGATTTTTTTTTCAGATTGATTTTTTTTTTTCGTAAATAAACGTAATAAGTTACAAAATCGTCAGTAATGTACAATGCTTCCTATTTTCGAGATTTTAGTTCGATTATACATTTTTTCATTTGCCGAATTTCTCCGATCTTTTTTTTTTTACGATTAAAAATTACAAATTTTGAATTTTTCGAATTTCGAAATCGAATTTTTTTTCGAAAAATTTTCGAATTTTTAATTTCCGACTTTCATCGCGATGTTTCGAAAAGATATAATTTTGTAATCGCCGCCAGCGGCCAATGCGCGATATGTTAATTCGAGGAAATTTGGCGAATAGTTGCCTCTTGTAGTTCGTTACCTTTACACCGGAGGCTGTACTTGTGCACGCGGCACAGGTACAGCAATGCTCTCGGACCTCTGTTGTTCAATACACGCTATACGCTATACTACGCGTACAGCAGTATGCAATGGACAAGTATCCACTACAGTCTGAGCGAATAGCGCACGTACTACTTGCGGCACACGATGCATACATACGCCACGAAGTACCTACGGGTCTATGCATATACATGTGTTTCGGGTCCGCGTTTGTCCGCGTGTACGTCTGTGTACAGTAGATAGGGACGTGAGTCCCGACTTGGTGGTTCGCGGGACCTCTCTACCATCGGCTCCACTCTCTCTCTCTCTCCCTCACCCTCTTCTATTCTACATAATGCAATTGCGCACATACGAGCCGACGAACTTTCGATACGACCGTTCGGCCGTCCGTGTAATTCACTGCGAAGTGGTGCACCGACCGCGAGCGAAAGGGTGAGAGGAGCGGCGGGTTACCTCGGGCACGCGGTTGAATAAACGAATAAATGTCGAAACGCAGTAGAAACAGCAAACCCGGTGAAAACTCTCGTATTTGGTACTCGAGCGTTAATAAGGCGGTCGTGATGAATAGTAATAATATTAATAATAACCAATATTAATAATAATAATAATAATAAATCAAATATTGTGACAGAGAGAGTTTGCATTTCCGGCCTTTCGTATTTGGAGTATTGTGAATATTTTTCGATGTATCGGAAATCTGGAAAACCGGAAATCGTTCGTTATACGCGAACTAATTATGTTAATGAGTATACGATTTGTACGAATTAATAACAAACATTTATCGAGGACGAATTTTTTATTTTTTTTTTTTAAGTCGAATAGCTAAATAGTCGAACAGATGGACGAAGAAATTGGGGGAAATTCGAGAATTTTTTTTTTCTCGAAAAATAGTGATGGAGTATTCGAGTTTTTTTATTCGGAAGGATATACAAATAACTTGTTAAATGATTTTCAATACGAAAATTTGTCGACCGGAAGTGCAGTTATCGAGCGGAGAACTTGAAATGCTATACCGCCATTATCACGATTCTGGACAGCCGGACGATCAGAAATTAAAAAATCAAACCGTTTTTTTTTTTTTCGAATGAAAAAAACATTGAAAGCATCGCGCCACGAAGGATTTCATATATATATATATATATATATTTTTTTTTTGCAAAAATGCGACAGTTGAAACTTACAGTTCGCTTTTTTTACGTAAACTTTTTACCTCTGCGATTTTATTAAAAAAAAAGTACTGAAACAAAAAAAAAAAAATCTCTCGTGACGCAATAGAAAAAGTTTCGAACAGATATCGTGTTAAAATTAGAAGCCAAGCGGTCGAACAGTTCTCCAGATCTTTTGACATCGGATACCGAGAACGCTTTTTTCGCAACAACGCCGATAGAAATTTATCGGCAGTTTGATCACTTCAAAGTGGTCCAATTTTGCTAATTTTGCGATTTCGAAAATGAAATTTTAAAATGAAAAAAAAAAAAAAAAAAAAAAAAAAAAATTATTTTCGTTGCTTATCATTAACACCGGGAATCAGAACGAAGATCGATAGTTCAAAAAAGCGAGTACAGTTTTTTTTTTGCTCATCTTACCGGTTTCATCGTGATTGTGTCTTACAGGACTCAAAAGCAAAGATCTCTCGCTTCGTTATAGCTGAGACGAAGTACGAAACGAGGCACGCCTCGGATGCCCGAGGAGAGGCTATAAAGCCAACGGGAGCAACCGGGGGTTGCTTTTACGCTCCGCAGTAAACTTTCTCCTTTTTTTTTTTTTTTTTTTTTTTATTCCACGAGCTGCCGATGTTCCCGGAGTCGGGTTGAATTCTCGAGCTCTTCTCCCACCGGCTGTGGTGCTCCGTACACTCTTTTCGCCCGCTACCATTTTCGCTCGTACAACTTTTTTTCTTTCGTTGTTTCTATTTTTTTCTCTCTCTCTTTCCCCATTTCTTCTTTTATTCCCGTTGAGTAAAGCTGACGAGAAGGGTTGCGAATTTCTACTCGCAGCTCGTTCTCATTTTGCGCCTTTCCTTCGCTCTCTTCTTTTTTTTCATTTTATCGGTAAACATCTTCGTCGTCCTCTCGCGGTCCATTTGCCAATGAGAAAAATTGCACCGTGAGGTAAGTCGGAGGGGGTGGAAAGGGGGAAGAAGTGCCGAACGCCAGAAACGAAAGGGGGAGATAAGAATCGCGATATAAAGGAACACAAATAGAAAAAAAAAAGTCGAAAGAAAGATTCGATACTTCCCGCGTGTATGCGAGGTGTGGAGGAAACGCTTGTAGAAGAGTTCAAAGAGCCGGAAATAAAGCCGACAAAGCTACGAGAGAATCGTTATCTCGTGTGAAACGATATAGAGGAGGAAAGACACGAGACAGAAGAACACAGAGAGTCAGACGGGGGTGGAGAATCGATCCAACCAGAAGCAGCAGCCATACCTATCCATCCCTCTGTCCCTCTTGCCATTTCCCTTACCCCGTTTCGGCCTTCGTAATCCGTTCTCTCTATCCCTGTAATAGGATTTCATCGGCAAGGGTAACAGCAGGACTACGGGCATCGTTCCCCGCTCTCTTTCTCTCTCTCTCTCTCTTCTCTCCGCGCGAGTTCTCGCGGCCTCGTGGATTAGTTTCGCCCAAGTTATACAGGTTAACGGGGGGGTAGTTATATATGCAGTCTGGTCCCCGCGGTCTGTTCGCCTCGGTGAACTCTTGTTCGCTTGATACAAACACACTGTGTATTCGCGCCCCCGCGCTTTCACCTTCCAAGTACGGTTCAGCTGTTGGCTGTTACCGAAAATCTCACGAATGAAAGCTCGGAGATTGCTGAATCACGGAGACAAGCGCTTTTCGTTGCTGAGATTATCAGAGTAGTTAGAGAGGAGAACTCGCAGGATTGCTTCGTTGAATTAATCATTTCGCTCGAATAGGTACGGATAATAAATATTTTTCCGAAACGGTATGGAATCTCGAGGATTAGAAGCTTTTTTTTCATTTTTTCGATGTTTTTTTTTTTTTTTTTTTTAAGGGAAAATTTAAAGCGAAAGACTGAAAGCACCGAATGCTCGACGTACTTTCGTAACCCTCAGTCGCTAGCTTAACCACGAGTCCTCGATGTGGAATTAACCCGAGTGCTAAAGAGTTTCTCCGACTCTGGCGCAGTGCCGAGCGCACCGGAGACCCGCGAGAGAGCTTTTTTTTTTTTTTTTTTTTCTATGCTACTTCAAGCGTTCCATCACAGAGAGAAACGCGCCGGAGCTCCGCGAACTGAGTGAAGGAGTTCGAACCCGTCGCGTCGCGGGCGAATACCAAGTCGGCGAATAAACTTGAATAACTGAATTTTCATTTCGGTACATCAAGTCAAAAGTCGAACTGTACGAACATTTCGGGAGGTTTTTTTTTCGATGGGATAAAAGTTGAGAGACATTCTTGAAAGATGCTGTACGCAAAAAAGCTCTTTTCGGAACTTCGGATAGCTTTTTCGGAAGGATATTTTTTTTTTTAATTCTTCAACCTTTCGGAATTTTATTTTTCGGGAATATAGCCGAGAAAACGCCTTCGGAAAATTCGGTCTGAACGAAAACGCACGCGTCTGCTCATTAATGGCTTTTACTACTTGCGGAACGTATTTTTCTCACTCACACACCGCGAAAACGCGCTATTCGCCACCCCCTCACCTCGTTCTGGAAGCTTCGAATTCGCACAATTGCTCGCCAAGATTGTCGAGTTGCCCGACCATGGAAAGTCTCTCTTCTCTCGGCAAAACTTCGGTATCCAATTAAAATGTTGAACGTAGAAGTGGATAGTACCGCAGTGAAATAATGAGAAAGATGCTGGGAGTACACAGGGCTCGACAATGGCTATCCCACTCTTCCTTTGCGAATC
The DNA here is from genome assembly GCA_964006125.1 of Cryptus viduatorius. Classification (NCBI taxonomy): domain Eukaryota; kingdom Metazoa; phylum Arthropoda; class Insecta; order Hymenoptera; family Ichneumonidae; genus Cryptus; species Cryptus viduatorius. The sequence goes on along the minus strand of OZ023225.1, from coordinate 15,503,185 downwards.
TTCCACAATTTGAAGGATAATTGAATCGTTGAGACATAATTTCACTGAGGCTTTTGCGGCATTCGATGAGAGGGAATATTGTTATACAGGTCCTCGTCAACGGGACGTACTTTTCATTAAATTTTTTTTTTTTTTGTACTTTCAACAACCTTCAAAGTTCGAAAGGACAATAGAAGAAAATAATGAAAAACGGTCGGAAACTCGACGTAGCGATGTTAAGAATGAGTAACTAAAATAACGAAGAAGTGGTCCAAAATAAAGATTTTTTTTCTCGAAAAGTTGCGATGTGGCATCGTCTGATTTTTTTTGGTCGAAAGTATAAACAAATCGCTTGCTAAATTATTTTTATCATGAAAATTGGTCGACCGGAAGCGCCGTTATGGTGGCTGCGGTATGATGACTTTCTTTAAAAATTGAGTCGGTCGTTGTTCACGATTCTGGACCGCTGGATGATTGGAAATTTAAAAAATCAAAGCTATTCGTGATTTTTTTTTTTTTTACAAAATGGTGACCGTTGGCAATTTTTTTATCGATTTGATTGAATTTGAAACAAAAAAAAAATACTTCGGAGGAATTTTTTTTTTTTTTTTACAAAATAGCGACCGTTGGCAATTTTTTTATCGATTTGATTGAATTTGAAACAAAAAAAAAAAACTTCGGAGGACATTTTTTTTTTGTGATTCAATAGAACGAAATACGCGATATTCTTGTTGACACATTAAAGTTTCACGGAAAATAAAAAACATCTGCTCCGTTACCCGGCCTCGGAGTACCCGGGCGTCAGCTGTTGTCGCGTTGCCTTGAGTATCGTCGAGGCTTTCAACCCTTATCCACCGCGCATCCCTATCCCGCAATTTATATTGGAAAAAACGACAAGAAGTCGGGGGGGGGGGGAGGGGGTGGCAGAAACTACTTTCCAACTCGTGTCGGACGAATGTCGCGTACGTCGGACGGTTCTCCTCTGGGAAGATCTCTCACGTCGGTGAGAGAACCGCTCGACGGAGAGGGTAGTCGACGAGAGACGTCTCTCCTCGCTTTTCGCTCATTCTCCACGTCGCTCTTTTGCTATTTCTCCCTTGGGATCTGCCACTTCGTCGACGGCGTCGCAACTGTCCTCGAGTTCGCCTAGTCGGCGCGAAAAGAAAATCGGAGAGAGGAGAGAGGAACTTATATTTCTGTAGGGCGGAGAAAGACGAAAAGAAAGAGAACTCTCGCACGAGATTGGAATCTTCCACTCTTTTTTCCATCTTGTCACGTCTTTTGTAAAACGAACGGGACGCTATATTTCGCGCCAAGACGAAAGACGAGATTGCGCCGAGCATAATCCATTTTCAGCGAAACATGGATAACAACAAATATATCATTTTTTCGGCTGCGCGCCAAGGCTCCGCATGAAATATTAAGTAAATCATCGAAAAAAAAAAAAAATTATTATAATTATTATTATTATTAATAAAAAAAGATAATAATAATAATAATAATAATATAAAAAAAATTGTATTATGATAATTTGAATTTTTTTTTTTAGCATTTATGGAAATATAAAAGCAGAATATTCGCTTAGGGCGCAATGAAAAATTTGTATTCAATCGCTGTTTCGTGTTTAATGCCGAAAGTAACGTAATTAACATTGTAAGAACTCCCCGTTAGGTAAACGAATCTTGAAATACCCGGAATCTAATTAGCATTGAATTAATTCACGGGTACGAAGTCGAAAAAAAAATGAAAAAAAAAAAAAAAAAAAATTTATGTATATATATATTCACAAAAAAAAGCCTTAAATCTTTCACGATCGTGAGAGACATATTTTCGCGGGGTAACTGCAGCGCGTGCATAATTCCGACGAGGGGTGATGGAGGAACACAGTGTGTGTTCATGTATCCCAACATCCGGTACAACGAGGCGTATTTTACAGGAGATACGGGGAGGAGAGCGTTATATCGCACGCCAGACGCGCGGCGTGTTACCCCCAATGCGCGCTATGTTTCCAGGCTTCAGGGGGGAAAATATAACGAGTTACCATAAAAACCGACAACAATGCCGCTGCTACAGGACTGTAGTACACTGGACTACGCGCGTTTCAAGGATAAAAGGGAGGTAATATCGGTTCAACCGCGGAATATTACTACTACCCCCTGCACTACATTGTCGCGGCGTAAAAAAAATAAATCCTATAAAATCCCGAATAAAAAAAAATAAAAATAAAAAAAAATCCCGAAGACAAACAACAACAGCACCGAATTTAATTCAACCGGAAATAAAAAAAAATGGTTCGATTGATGAGAAAAAAGGGTATTAATGAAAAACCAACCCCCCGCGCTGCACTACTTTGTCGCGAAATGAAAATAAATCCTATAAAATCCCGAATAAAAAAAAAAATCCCGAAGAGGAACATCACCACCGAATTTAATTCAACCGGAAGTTAAAAAAATGCTCGATTAATGCGAAAAAAGGGTATTAATGAGAAAAAAACCCAACTGCAATAAATCTTATCAAATCCCGAAAAAAAATGTTTAAATAAAAAAAATCCCGAAGATGAACAACAACACCACCCAATTTAATTCAACCGGAAGTCAAAAAAATTCTCGATGAATGAAAAAAAAAAAAAAAAAAAAAAAAAAAAAAAAACAAGACTACTAGCCGTGAATTCCTTTTAAAGATAGTCGACCATCGTATGTTTCTCTCCGCGGAAGAATCCACTCGAAGAGAAATTCGCGAAGTTGGCAATTCAGCAGTATCTCGTTATCGTCTATTGTCGAATCAACGGTTGATTGTCGCGTCGCGAACAATTTATCTGTCTTTGTATATCTATGGATATATTGAGGCTACAAAAGGCCGGTTGTTCAGACGGTTTGGTTTTATTAGATGTACGAGAGAACACCTGAACACCCGAAAGAAGAGAGCAAAAGCGTCGGTTCTCGTGGCTCGAAAGATTAATGAGGGCCTTTCGCTGTTGCTGCTGCTGCTACTGCTCATAGCAGGCAGCGGGAGTTGGGAGTTTTAATATTTCAACTGACGGCGACACCCGGCTGTTGCCTCTGTGTAACTGGCAGTGCAGACGGGTTGCTGCTACTTCGCTCTAAGTACTCCTCTTCCTCGTCGACGCTATGCTCTCTACACGGCGAAGTCTGTCCGAAAAGAGAATTTATGAGATTCTCCACGTGCCGAGAATATATATTTTTTCATTATTTTTTTATTTTTATTAAAAACTTTCTTCTTTCTTCTGCTTGACGATTCAGAAAGATTATATTAGTGTCTACGTGCGTTATACCGTTGAATGATGAATTTCCGCGTCTGACGACAAAACATCCATTTTTACGCAACGAAATTTCGTAAAATAAAAATTTTTATATTATGGAAAAAATTACGAAAAACCAACAAAAACATATCGTATAACCGATAAAATGATTAAAAAACCTTCCAAAAAATTTAATTCTTCGAAAAAGGAATCAAATTTCACATTTTTACGATTATTTTCATTTGTCTAAATGACGAATCACTCGGTAACTTAACCCCGAAGTTAATTCGTTTATTCAATAAATTTCGCTCGCGTCTTTTTGTCGAGAAATCGAAACGTCGCTTTTGTCAAAAAAAAAAAAAAAAAAAAAATAGAAATAATGTATAAACGAGTAATTTTTTGAAGGTTCCATTAGTCATCTCGAGAGGAGAAAGGATTTTAGCGTTTTCATTGTTATCGGAATACTTTCGTTCTTTTCAATTTCTTTGCGCGATATAACATTTATTGGACAAAAGATTGAGACAGCCGGTTGGGGGAGGCGAAGGGTGGGTTTTCATACGAAAGGCGAAAAGCGAGACGGAGCACAAGAGTTCTGAACGTTGAGCGAATCGATATTTCCGCTTTTCCACAGAGCTCTGCGAGGAATGGGCCCTGGCGAATAGTCGGGAGTGCGTGGAGGGCGTCGTCAGTGGGGTCGCTGGCCCGGGCGTCGGTCACGAGGATCACGACGATGTCGGAGCCAACAACGCGTCCGAAGCCACCTTCACCCTTAAATATCTCGGGAGTACCCTCGTCGAGACCCCATCGAACGAGGAGGCTACAGCCGAAGCAATCAAGACGGTCATTAACATGGTACGTATCATGGAATAATTATATTGTCAACGGGGTTAGACGATGATAGTGACAGAGAGAATTAAGATGAGAGACGGGCGGACGGGCGGACGGATGTATCCATTAATTATATAAATGACATTCTCTCGCAGCAGCTGCGACTCGTGTATATAGCAAATGTTAACCGGACTAATTTGATATATCAGCGACACGGAAATAATCTTGCGCAACCGGAAATGAGCCTTTTGCAAATCTGTTATCGTTAGGAATTTAAAATACATCGACTATATAGAGATTTTTTGATAAAAAATAAACTTTTTACAGAGTTATACATCGGAAAAAAAATATATTGGGGGAAATTAATAGTTTGTAGGAAATTTTGATTTTTTTTTTTTCGATGTATTTTTGAAAAAAAAATATTTTCGTAGTTTGTTTGAAAAAATTTGAATTTTTTTTTTTTTCATCTCAATGCAATTGTTTTATCGATGAAGTAACAGGAGAATCATGAAAATTTTTCATGATTTTTTATAATTTTTAAAACAAACATCGTGTCTGCGCTTCAATTGAATATTTATCTTCTGCGCATGTGCTGTTATACCACGCATCTGTTTAAATTAATGACGTTTATTATTTGCAATGGAGACACATCTGGATCGATCGATCCTTTATTAAACAATTCGAATTCATGAAGTCCTCGAATTATGATTAAAGTTCAACGATTCTATTGTAATATATTTAAATAGAAGAGAATTAAAGAAAATAACACGCGACTGCGCGACGTGATCTCTGAATTTTAATGCACATTTGTATGTTAAATATATAATTATTACAGCTGTATGAGGAAATTATTGCATCAAAAACGGCTTTGAAAAATAATAAAACAAAGAAAAATAAATTTGAAAAAAAAATAATAATAATGATAGTGTTATAAAATTAAAAATAACGAAAAAAAAAAAAATGGCAATTTTTTTTTTCATACATTTTCCGCTATAAAGTATTACAACGCAAAAGTACAATGACATCGAAACTTTAAAAGAAAATTCAATTAAATTTTTTCCCTCCGCACGTGTGTTAACATATGTCATATATCACATCTGATTAAACAAATGACGTTTATTATTTGTATTTTCGTAACACATCTGCATGAATGTTTGTTCAATATTTTCCGAACTACAGAAATACGAAAGCTGAGATTAAAATTCGTTAAAATTCAAATTCATTGTGAGTCATTGAGACGAAAAAAAAAAAAAAAAAACATCGAACACGCGATTGACGTTGAGCAATGAGTCGATATGCGTACCTATGCGGTTTACATTTATAATTCGAATTTTCCATTGTCATCGGTAAAAGATAAAGTTATCGAAACCGAAACGGATATTGTAATCGATAAAAAATTGATTGATGAATCAATCAACCGGAAGGATGCAACGACGCGGAAGTCGCATGCAACGATTTTTTTTTTTTTTTTTTTTTTTTTTCATATAATTTTGCATTAATTTTTTTTTCTCGTGACTTCGATCCTCTCTTCAGACAAATGACGAAATACGGTAGAAAAATTGCGATAAAATCGTTGAATAAATATTGCGGTACGTTTTGATTGAATTTTTTTGCATTATAGTCGATGTTATTATCGCACAGCTGATTAAAGAAATGGCGTTTATTGTTTGTGAACGATGAACATCTGGATATTCGATTGTCAGTTCATTACTATCTACAAAGCGCGTGACCTGTTATTAAAGTTCATCGACTTTGTTGTGTTTCATTGAAGCGGCAGAATATAATGAGTTAACTGAAGTTGTCGTTGAGTAGTATTTCGATTATTCACACACCGTATTTCCGTTTTCTTCATTGGTATTGTCGAGGAGAACTTTATCGCCGGTGGAGTAAAAGTTTTTTTAATCGATCGATAACAATACCGACTGAGAAATTTCGCGATCTATTAATGCTGAAAAATCGATCGGAACGATAAATAAAACATCGCGCGAAGTCGGGAATTTTTTTTTTTTTTCAAATCGGTAAAAATTTTGATCGACAACGAAGACGATGATTCGCGGAATGCAGTAACTGCGCAGAATCGCGTTCGCGATCTCTTGCTATCACTCTTAACGTTAATGGAAATCCAAACGAGTTTTTCCGTTTTTTTTTTTTTTTTTTTTCTTCGTATTTTCTTTTATCGTTGACTCGACGCGCAGACACGTTATTCGAGCTCCCGATTAGGTAAAATTGGAAAGTTATACACGTGCAAAATGACGACGCTGTCGTCGCCGACGGCGAAGTGCAACGATACGAATCGACGAGAGAATTCGACGAAGCGACATGCCGCCCTGTAAATTCAAGCCGCCGCAGCGATCAAAGTGATTGAGAATATAACTTCGTTCGGTACGTAGCCGCGCGATTCGGCAGTAGTTTGCGCTAATTGATCGCCGCGAACTCTCGCCGATTTACCAGTTGCTTTCGCTGCGTTCTCTCGTCGTGTCTAATAACGATTACACGATTATATCTGTGTATACAGTATATACGCGTCGGTAATTTACCGCTGCGTAACGCGAAGCGATAATTAATTGGACGTCGTTGATCAGCGCGGATGAAGCGATGATCATCATAGTTCCGTTATTCGGTGAAAGCTTTTTCACGGGCATCGCGCGTGGGTCGCGATTGCCGTCGAGCTGTTCGAGAGAATCCGAACCTCTTATAGAATTTTCCTTTTATCGTCTCTCCCGTCTCTCGAGCTCTTTGCTTGAGTTATTTTTCTTTCTCTCTCTCCCTTCGCGTTTTTCTCTCGTGTATCCAACGCTACAGCTACGAAATCGCGGATTTTTCCGCTGGAAAATCCCTCGCGGAAACAAGAGCTTCGGTGCCGAAGCTCACCGCGTTGCTACGGCCTCAAGCGGCGTTGCCTTCGCTTGATTGTCGGTAAACTCGAACGACGATGGAGACCACTACACAAGAGTAGATAACTCGAGAGTCGGTAGTGGTTTTCACTCTCTGTTCCTCAACTCTCTGTACATTTAGTCCCGATATACACCTCTACGGCGGTGGGGCTACTTGGGGCGAAGTTTGTACTTTCGACAACGTAACCCGTTTGTTCGGTTACGTTGCACTTTACTCTGAAATCACGATAGCGTCTCGCATCCCGCGCACACGGCAATATGTACCGAACTACGTATACGAGGAATATAGAACGCAATTGCCATCGTAGCATCCAGAGGGTTGAGTAGAGACGCAAATTAAGGGAATTATGGGGCAAAATGGACCAATATTACTAAATGGCGCAGTCGCGCTACTCGAACTTTGGGGCAAAATGGACCAACGATAAAATGTCTGAAATTTAAAAAAAAGTCCGATTTTCATGATTCGTGTCCGTTATTTCGTCTGCTGATTACTGTTTCGGTAAAAAAAGATCGAAAACGACATTTAATGAGATTGAACTATAATTCGATAAGTGACTTTAAATTTTTTTTTTTTTTTTTTCATGACGAAATTTGTATTTGTTGACGGGAATATTTTACATATTGCTTGTTGGTAGTTAATTATTTGGAATTCAAATTTTTTATCAATTTTTTTCGTACAATTGAATTGTCGTCTATTTAGCGCCATTTTTTTTCGTTTTGTCGTAATACTCGGAAGGGACGTGACGAACCTATTTGTTGGTTCGAAAGTAGTAGAAATGCGTTGTATATATCGACGAAATTTTCTGAATTTTTAAAGTGGTCCATTTTACCCCAATTTTTCCTCCGCGTAATCCGTAAGTCAGCGGACAACTCGTCGACGAAATTAGAAGTAGCGAATGTAATTTCTGATTGGATTTTCCAACGCAGACGAGAATACGATTGCGAGGCGTGAAGTTTGTAATTTACAGTTCGAAACTTCGTTGTTTATTTAGTTTAGTTTTCCAAATGAGGGATTAAACTTCATCGCAAAATCTTCGCCGCGGAGATGTGTTCGAAGATTTACCTTTTCATACCGATCGATATTTGCCTAAAAAATTAAAAAATTTCATCGCGTAACGATACGGGTTACGGTTTTTTTTTCGCCCCCTTGAGACGGGTAGCGAAAAAAAAAAAGAAAAAAATTTATCTCGCGCTTTTTTTTTTACGCGCGGTAAGATTGTACATTTGCATTGTTTGTAATTTTTTATTTTTACTTCTTCCCCCGCGACGAGACGACGCAATTTTGTTACCGTTGAGAAATTGTTCGGAAGGTTGAAGCGCCGGAAGCGTTGAAACCGGAAAGCGTGTTGGACGCGGAGAAGTGCCGGAGAGAAGCGATATATATACACACGTATAACCGGAGCTTTTCGCGTCTCTCCCACGAGAGAACGATGACACGAGAGAATTTTCAGGGGATGCAAGTAGGGGGCGCAAGAGAGAGAGAGAGAGACAGCGAGGGGTATAGAGAGACAGAAAGAGACCCCGTTGCCGTGGATCGTCGTTACACGGGATATTACTTTCCCGGTGAACAAATATTATTCTCCTCGCCGGCCTCGAGAGCACCAACGGTAGCGACCAGCGTTTCTCCGACGCCCTTCGGCCCCCGGTGTGCTTTCGCCGTTTCTCCGTTGTGCGCACGTGTGCCTCTCGCGATAGTCGTCGTCGGAACTTTAAGGGAAATTTCGTTGTCTCCCTGCAGGAATCCCACGTTAAACAGAACACTTTCGGGCGGTAAATCTTCGGGAAATATATTCGTAGCTTTCCTCGTTAGCGTTGCCACTAAGAGAGACATTGCAGAACTCACGAAAATCTTGTAGAATATAATTGAATCGTAAAACCGCGACAGACGCAAAACATTTTCCGGAAATTTGGAGCAAAACACCACTGAATTAATAATCTAAATTAGATTCACGTTCACCCGGTGTAATTTCGAGTGAAAACGGTATGAAATTATAGTGGTTAATTATACTCGCTGTACTTCCAATTGCATCAAATTGAAAGCACGCAAAATTCATTCAATATTCAATTTCGGTTTAATAACACATGGGAAACGGTGAGGCAAAATGAGCCGAAGGGGCAAAATGGAACGGTCGCGAAATTCGAAATTTGAGGTAAAATAAATGCCGAAAATCATGAAATTTCGGAAAATTTCGATTTTTCAAGTTTTATAGCCATTATTTTTGCTACAGATCGCTGTTTACCTAAAAAAAAATCGGCAACGGCGTTTAACGATATTTTTCGGAATATTTAAAATCGGTCCATTTTGCCCCATTTTCCCTTATCGAGCTATCGAAGCACGTATCGCCCCTTTGAATACGTTAAATCGGCAACTGCAGAGATGCGTTAATACTATTATGAGGACAGAAGTTGCCAATAGCGGTGATCCGATTTATCGCACGAACGATATGGAAAAACGAATCGTCCGTATCTCACCAACTTTGGACCTTTCGAGATGAATTTCGCGAACATTCGGGAAATCGAGATATTCTATTCGCGAGACTTTTATGTTCCTATAACCTTTCGGAAAAGAGACTCATTCGCTATTCCGATTGGCGAATGAAATTTCGTTTCTCTTTTCCTATATTCGCGATGTGCATAGCGTGCGATTCACTATACCGATTTCGATGCCCTATGTGTGAACGTAGCTTACCGTACTCCCTGCAAGGTTCGAATTTCACGCTGAATATGGCTTTTTAGTACGCCAGAGTGCAGGTTAAAGGGATTCGCCTCATTTCATACGAACCCTTTGAACCCTCTTCTTCCCTTACGATCGTAACGCGGAGCTTATCGATGCGCGTATAACGTTATATCGCGACAGCCAATTACTTCGTTTCAGCGTGAAGCAACTAATACCCCGATAGTAATTAACAACCTGTGCTTCCGAATATATCGCTCCTCCGTTATCTTCATATTGTTACGCGATCGATTATTATCGTTAAACTCGACACGAAATTTCGGAGATAAATTAACGGAGATATGCAATTCGCCATATTTGCTTGTAGGCAAAAGCGAGCGGAAAAAAATTACAAAGGGTCTCACTGGCGGTGAGTTTAAGGGGAATCAGAATGACGGACCTCGCAACCGAAGAGGATCAACTTCAAGTTTCAATATACAGGTGAGGATTTTTTTTTCGTATATATTTTTTCCATTCGTTTCCGTTTTCGTTGGCTATTCCATTTCATTCGGAGACTATTTCGCATCGACGAGATTAATCGGCCGAAGGGACGAGCGGTGCATCAGTCTGCGCGAATGGTGCATCCAGCGAGTTGTGCGGTTATGCGATGTAATGGAAAAAAAAATTCCAATGAAAAAAAAAAAAAAAAAAAAAACAAAAACAAAAGATAAAAAAAATTGTTTCGCTGCGCAAAAATGTTGTTCACTGTCGGATCATTTCATTGTTCGATCGTTCTTATATATATGCGGTGCATTTTCACGATAAATTCTGATTTTTTTTTTTTGACGATCGTAATTTTTTTTTTTTTTATCGACAAATATTCCGCATAAAAAATACGATGCCTTTTGTTGCTTTTGTTATTGCAGAATCTCTTACTGCTCGGCAGACGCGACTCACGATCATGTGTTCGCTTTCATAGCGACTAATATGAACGAGACGATGGAGTGTCACGCTTTTCTATGCCCCAAGAGAAAAATGGCACAGACGGTAACGCTAACCGTGGCTCGAGCTTTCAACACGGCTTACGAAGCCTGGCAACAGTCACAGGCTGATCCAAGAATTCATCATTCTCAGGACAAGAGTCCCCCGTTGAATCCGGAGAGAATAGGTTCGTATACGTCTTTATCTCCTGCGAATCCCATTTCGCGTTTTTTACGAGCCCTGTGAGCCTTTTATCCTTCATAAAGATTTTTTTTTTTCGGCAAAAATATTATCCGCGATTTTAAGCCCTTGCAATGTGGAAAAAAATTTATCGCAAAAAATATCGATGATATACATATAACAATGTATTTTCTATGAAAATTTAAATTTTTCATAAATAATTTTTATTTTTCATATATATATATATTTTTTTAATTTGTTTTTTTTTTTTTTTCGTACGTCTCCTGTGAATTTTATTTCGCGTTTTTACGACCCTTTTAACCTTTTATCCTTCATGAAGATTACTTTTTTTTTTTTTTCGGTCATAATATTATGCGCGATTTTAAGCCCTTGCAACCAGTCGTTGCAACGTGGAAAAAAATGTATCGCAAAAAATATCGATGATATACATATAACAATAGATTTTCCATTGAAAATTCGGATTATTCATAAATAATTTTCATTTTTCATATATTTTTTTTTATTTTTACTTTTTTTTCGTATATCTCTGTGAATTCCATTTCGCATTTTTTACGACCCTTTTAACCTTTTATCCTTCATAAAGATTACTTTTTTTTTTTTTTTCGGCGAAAATATTATCTGCGATTTTAAGGGCTTACAACCAGTCGTTGCGACGGGAAAAAAATGTATCGCAAAAAATATCGATGATATACATATAACAATAGATTTTCCATTGAAAATTCGGATTATTCATAAATAATTTTCATTTTTCATATATTTTTTTTTATTTTTACTTTTTTTTCGTATATCTCTGTGAATTCCATTTCGCATTTTTTACGACCCTTTTAACCTTTTATCCTTCATAAAGAGTACTTTTTTTTTTTCGGCGAAAATATTATCTGCGATTTTAAGGGCTTACAACCAGTCGTTGCGTCGGGAAAAAAAGTTTGTCGCAAAAAACATCGATGATACACATATAACGATATATTTTCCACGAAAATCCGTATTATTCATGAAAAATTTTCATTTTTCATAAATTTTCATTTTTTTTTCGTATAATTTTTTATAAATATTTCTAATATATTTTTCACGTCTACTACATCGATATTTCGGTATAATATGATTTGTGTAGCAATTTCATGACTTTGACGAGCGTTAATTATCGAAAATTTCGTGGTAATACGATCCGTGAGATTCGGTTTCGACGGAGAATTTGATATATCGATAACTCGATAAATTGAATGCCCGATAGATACATCATAACGGCACTATATCGACGATTTATGATATGCAGAGCACGTGAAAGCATATGGAAATGTTGAGTACTCCATGCGGAAGCCTCAGCAATCGATTATCAGAGAGACAGTCTCCGCAAACGAGGAAAATTCATTCCTCCGCGATACGTTGACTTAACGACGCGATTATTCCGTTTTTTTTGCTGTACCGACGTCGACTCGTCGATTCGACGCGATCGGAACGATAATTCGATTATCGAAACCCCTGTCGCGGATTTCTCTCTCTCTCTCTCTCTCTTTCTCTCTCTCCCTTTCGGTTCACCGGTAATTTTCGGCAATCAGTAGTCAACGACGAAATAGCCATTCAAGCGATTGCCAATTTAGCGCGTGTATCGATTTTCATTGAAAGGACTTCGATCGCCATTTTTTTTTTCTTCCGGATACTCATGACTCGCGGACTTCGCGCTCTCAATCTGCCGTTTTACCTCGTCATGCAAAACCGTAAGAATTTATTAATTGACACCAATGTGTGTACCGATCCGTCGAAGCGCGCGACCTTCTGCGTTTAATTGTCAATAAAGATAACGGAAACTTTGTGAAAACATCGCGACGCATAATATACGTACATAAACACCACGTGTTGCGTAAAAAAAGTATAAATACGTCGGCGATGCAAATATTATCTTAAACTCATTTTTTTTTAAACATCGAACGTCCGTTTGATTGCCAATAAGGACAATTCTATTCGTCGATTGAACTGAATATCGTTGATTAAAAAAAAAAAACAAAAAAAGATCGAAACTTCCGCTAATGCGTTTTTTTTTCTTCCGCAGGAAACAACGACAAAGTTCCGGAAAATAAAAAGCAGAGCAACGGAAACGGCTTAGAAAAACAGGAAAAACACGAGGAAAATGAGGTGCAGAAGAATCTGCTTATCGATCTATCGAACGATACAAAGAAAGTGGAAAATTCGTGGGTTCGTTTTCAATCCAATAATTCTTAAGATTTTTTTTTTTTTTTTTAAGGAAACGAAAATGTGGAAATTAATTCGATTTTTGAATTTTTTTTTGTTTTTTTTTCGAAGGTTTGCTTCGAAGAGGACAACGTCGGCGCGTTAGCCGCGAAGAAAACGGCGAAGAAGTCGATAACGGGAAACAGTATACCGATGACGACCATCAGACACGCGAGTAACTCGACGCCGAGTCATCACGTCGTTCCGCGACCGACGCCGGGATTCAAAGTTCAAAATGCTTGGGGAGAGTCTCATTCCGTCGACCTGATGTGTTCGTAGCATCCGTAGCGGAAGGCTGATAGCTTCCGTGACGTACCGCTGATCACTGGTCTTTGGAAGCACTTGTCGAACACCGGCCAATCGAAGAAGTCTCCGCGCTGATAACGAAACGGCGAATCTCCCGCATTGTCGTTGCGGGGCGTGAAATATTTTTTAAAAACGATATTTAATCGAAAAAAACAGAAAAAAAAATAAAAAAAAATTGTCGAAATATTATGACGAAATATTTGATGTTTGAGAGATTTTGAACGAATCGGTGAAAGAATTTTATCGAAAATATGATTTTTAAAATTTGTAGTCTAATGTTAAAGTTAAATCTCCGTATTAAAAATAATTTCACGACTCGATTTTTCGCTTATTCAATCCGCAACACGAATATTTGCGATTATTTTTCATCGTCCCGAATCATCGTGACGACGAAAAAAAAAAATCCGTTTTTACAAATTTTTTTTTTTACCGCATTTTTCTATTTAAATATTGAATTTGTGCGAAAATTTCTAACGTGGAAATTCTATTTGTTATTGAAGGGTTAATAGAGAAGAGTAATTGTGAGTAAAATGAAAAAGAAAAAAAAAAAGGGTTTCGACTTTGCTGCGCGGTGAAACGATCGTAAATAGTAGAAAACTTATTAGTTGATTGCTGATGTATCGAATAAATGTGTGTTTTATCCTTAAAGCGCGTCAACGCGCGTTTTCCCCGTGAAATTATCGCGGGTTTTACATATCGGTGGTAATTCGGAAAGAGACATAATTTTAGCGACGTTGCTAATCGAGCGAATTGCGCAGTCAATATCGCTATTGCGACGTCCGGTTTAAGTAGATATCGATTCACATTCGTAGTCATTGAAAAAAAAAAAAAAAACATATATGTTTAAGCTGTGAAAATGTAGAATGAACAACGAGGCTGTGTTTTATCTGTGCGTTTGCGATATCGCATTAAAAAAAAAAAAAAAAAAACGTTTATACATTTTAATTCTCATAAAAAAAAATCATAGATATCACATCGTTTATTTTTTAGTTTAATCGATAAATTATCAACTCTCGAATCGGCGCTCCGGTGTGAATGACGAAAGAATGAAAAAAAAAAAAAAATTATCAATGGAAAAAAATAATTGCGTATATTATCCATTTTTGTAGATCCGAGGAATCAACAAACATTTTTGTATAACAATAATATCGTCGTCGTTTAACTGTATAATAAATATCATCGTGTTGGGTATCAAAAAACACGTATATAATACATAATACATGTTAAATATTGAAAAAATAAAATAATTCTATGGAATTTTCGGCGTTTGTCTCAATGTCATTAAAATCCCCGAATTTATTCTATAAGTTAAAAGTAATACTTGCCGAATGGAAAAACCGAACTTTTCGTTTCTGTCTGATCGCACGGGAACTTTACTACTTACGCTGAGATACGACGCGTTGTACTGCGACCGCAACGCGAATGATTGACGCAAAAACGCGGCGGTAGAAAATAATTTCGATGATTCAATTCTTCTCCAATCGACAGAAGTGATTCTCGACAAGAAGATCGATGATACTGCATTTTTTTTTTGCGCGAAGTAAAGTTCGATTCGATTGCCGAATGGATCGTGCGATGCAAAAAATTCGCTTATCTCCGATGTGCAGCTGAAATAATTGCGATATTTAATTAGCCGATTTGCATGTCTATCAGTCATAATTATACCTAAAAATGACTTTCCCGGAATCCCGTAATCGTAATCTCTTCGCAATCTCTACCATAGTACGCGATATTGTGGTTCGAAAAAAAGATTTTTTTTTTCATTCAGTTGCTTATGCAAATTATTTAACTCTCTCGCGGAATAGTCATTTTTTCACAATCCGAGACACGTAAGAAAATATTTACTATGATCTCATCGATGTGTACATTTCATAAACAAAAAATTCTAATTTCCGAGGCTTTTAAAATGTAAATATGCGACTGGCGTCGAGGTTCATGTTGTTTCCGGTAAAAAAAAAAAATACGATTGCGTAAAACCGGAAATCAATATAATTCGTTTTGTTACTTATCGATATTGAATTTTTTTCAAATACAGAGTCGTAATTCATAAAAACTGAAAGATACCGTCGTTATCTACAGCGTTATTACATCGAAAATACATCGAAAATAATTTTTTTTTGCGGAAATAACAAATCGTCAGAGACAGTCGTAATATTATGTCAGAATTCCGGTTGGGCGATCGAATCGTTTATCACTATATCGCGTGGCATCTCTCAAAAAACCGTAAAGTATTCCCGATGGCAAATATATAAAAAAATACGCAGATAAAACGTATGGAAAAAGTGCGAAAAATTGGAACTTATCCGTCCCGTCTGACCATTGGGGAGCTTTTCTACTGAAATCGCGTAATGCAAAGCGAAATCAATACTGCAAAGGAATTTTTATAGATCCGAAAGGGTAACTTTGTAAATTAAATTTACATCGTTGATTATCTTCGGATCTTATTGTTCTCCAATCGCAAAGGCTATTCGCGATCAATCATATCGGTAATTTTCAACAAAAGGTCGGATGGCATTAAATATTTTCTAATCACCGGACAAAGATCGATTCGATTATAAAATTCTTTGATTGTATTTCTTCGTAATATTTCCAGAGGCGAGGAGTGGTTTCCTTTCAGTCGGCAGTTGAAATAATTGTGATACTGGGATGGTGTAACGATCTCATTTTTTCGATAAACCAAATATGTATTTAACGGGGGATTCGAACTCGAAGCTTAATGAAGCAGGTGGTCCGCGCATTCTATAATGTTAGCGTAGAAAATTACCTGATATATTAATTGAATACATATATAATCGAACATTTAACTTACCGAAGAAAGAACAGATGGCCAACAAATCGATGCGTTGTCACCGTTATCTTTGGCTTCATTGCGATTGGGTATTTAAGATCGCGAGTCGCTTCGGAGATCGTGAATTACCGATTGTCATCACGAAGGAGGATGTATCTTCTTATTGCAATTCTATTCGTGGCCATTGTGCCCGCATCCTTCGGCTATGAGGATGTAAGCCACTTACTTATTTACAATTACTATAATTAACAATACAATTAATAATACGATTAATAACATATTACGATAGAAGTGCGATGATTGTATGAACATCGTACGAGTATTGTACAAAATTTTATTGCACGAGTGCGAGAAATGCGTTTTTTCACCCGCGCGGCGAAGCGAAGTGTGCGAGAAAACAGCTTTTTCGCACGGCGTGAAATAAAATGATTATATAATAGAATAATAATAATAAATACATTGAAATATTAAATATAAAAAAAAAATGAACAGATTAACAAGTAAATTGTTTAATTTATTATTTAATTTTTCTACTATGGAAATTAAAATATTTAAATATATCGATTAGGTACACAAGTACATGTCCCCGGAGGAGGTGCGACGCGTGTTCCACACGGATGTTGATTCCGGTAAGTATTTTATTGTCACTCCTTTCTTATGGGTGAATTATTCTGACAAACCTTAATAATAGTATTATTGCACATCAATTTCTTTAGTTCCGGAATACGAGGTCGTGAAGGTTCACGTGTCCGAAAGATTACACAAGAGAGCACTTCCAGCGGGAAGTCGTCTTCACATGAGAGCCTTTGACGGTGACATCAATCTTTGGATTCATCCGAGAGATTCCATTTTGGTTGGAGTCGATACACCCGTTCACTATGCCAAATCTTCGCCATCCGCACCGGAAGGTGTCGAGTTTAGACATCAACCTGGCGTAAGCGGAACTTTTTTTTTAATAGAGATTCGCAGGGCTCGCGGGGTATGCGCCCTCGCGGCTGTCCAACAAAAGTGGCCAACGCTGCCGAACCGTTACCAAGAAAACCGGCTGCTTGGACAGCGGTGTTGTAGCAGCACTTGCCATAGTAACCGTTGCTAGGGCAACCGTTGTTATGGTAACCGTTGCTACGACAGCTACGACGTTGTTAGGACACCGGTTGCCAAGGAAACCGCTGTTAGGACACCGGTTGCCAAGGAAACCGCTGTTAGGACACCGGTTGCCAAGGAAACCGCTGTTAGGACACCGGTTGCCAAGTAAACCGTTGTTAGGACACCGGTTGCTAAGGAAATCGTTGTTAGGACACCGGTTGCTAAGGAAACCGTTGTTAGGACACCGGTTGCTAAGGAAACCGTTGTTAAGACACCGGTTGCTGTGGCAACACTTGCTACAGTAACCGTAGCCATAGCAACCGTTGCTAAGGGCTCAGTTCTTGTACTTGGCGGCGGCGAAATCTCAATAAAATATACAGAGACAACGTTTTCATAGCGTTTGTGAAATGACTGTCATATTGATTGATGCTATTCGCTCTTTGCTTTCAGCTGATGGAGATGGTTGGGAAAATATACGAAGATCCGAACAAAATGGCGTCGTTGGTGATCGGCAATGATAATGCTGGCAGAACTACAGTCGTACGAATAACGTTTATCGTGTCTTCCACCTTTATATGGTAAAAAATACATTTGATTACTTGATTCTCAGAATGGTTTCATCGAATCGAACAAACTTGCGGTCAGATCATTGCCCCAACGCATAGTCGAGGAATACAGTAGAAGACGCCGATCGGTCGATGACGATATCGAACATCCGCAATATTCACCGTATCACGTTGTTATCAAAATGGAGGAAACTATCGATGAACGTTATTCCCATTCGCGTGAGTTGATATATCCATTGACCATTTTTCAATAATAATTCCAGTCCCACGGGGTCATGATATTCATTAAAATGCTCTGAATACAGCTGTAAACGCAACAATGCTTCACGAAAGGCTTGCGAGATCGGTCCCTGAAGTTCCGGAGACAGTTTACGCGGAGATTCTTGTAGTAATCGAACACAGCGTTTACATTACTTACAACACGTAAGTCTACTTTAAGCGACACTGATTTTTAAAAATGATAATTAAATATAATAATGCAGTTAATTAATTAATTAAAATATTATTTTTCATTATTATTATTATTTTCATATAATTTTTAAAAAATTTTATTATTATAATTGAACATACAAAAAAAAATTTGTAAAAAAAAAAACATGTTTTCAATTGTAATGGCAATGTTGCAGTCCGCACGGACACGACATTTACGGTCTACTCGAGTATCTGCTCGCTTTCTGGAACGGTGTCGATCTCAAATACAGAAGTTTGGAGTCACCAAAGATGAGATTAAACATCGCTGGTATAGTTCTCGCGGAGGTAAGTGCTATTAAAATGAAACATTAACTCGAGAAAGTATAAGAATTACATGGTATTTTTTCTGATTGTATAGGACGTTAACGCGACGCCATACATATCGAAATTCTCACTCACACCGACAGCTTTTAACTCGAGTCTTGCGATGATCGACGCGAAGAACTTTTGGTATAGAGTAAAAGATTCATTCCCTCTCGATAGCTACGATATCGCCGCCACGATGACAAGGTAAGTTTTTGATTGCGTCAAGAAACATAATTAAATGTCACCGTTCAGTGAAAAAAAAAAAAAAAAAAAACGATAATAATTTCGCAATTGATTCTACAGAAACGAATTTGGAATCGACTCTGGTGTTATTGGTAAGCTGTTGCGTTAATTGATTCTTCTCTTACACCTCATTTTCATCGAGTAGCAATTCGGTAAAGTAGTTTTGGTACTTTACAGGTAAAGCGTGGGTAGGATCTGTGTGCAAAAAAGACGACGTCTGGAGGACTATCGATGCCGTCCCACTATTTAAGGACGACGGCTTGTTTTACGGTGTCCACATCGTAGCGCACGAATTGGGTCACGTGTAAGTAAAATTCAATAACATAAACAGCGAATGAAATCGCGAAAAAAAAAAATTCGTAAACATTTTTTTTTACCCAAATTTTATCAACTAAATTTTCTTTTTCTTCAAAATTTTTTTTTTTTTGCGAATTCTTCAATGTGAAAAAAAATTAGTTTAACAATTTTCAAATATAATTTTTTTTCGCAGGTTCGGTTCTTTTCACGACGCGACGACTATCACTCCGGAATGCTTAACTGAGGACGGATTTATCATGGCGTTCACACCGTGGTATACGACCAACTCATCGGATTTCTCACCTTGTACCATACGACAATTTCAGAAGCTGATCGAGTATGTATCGGGATCGTCACTTTTTTTTTTTTTACTATGCATTTTGCTAATCTTGTCTTATTTAACAATTTTTTTTTTTTTTTGAAGCGATCAACGATGGACCTGTCTGTACAATAAGCCTAATAAAAGTGGTGCAAAACTTCCGAAAGTAATGCCCGGAAAGATGACGAATGCTGACGCACAGTGCAAAAATCATAAAGGCGGTAGTGGATTGTGTCAAGTATGCATTCTTCATTTTTTTTTTACGATCGATGGATCGTTTCGATCGATATAATTTTTTTTTTTTAGCATCAACATCCGGAGCATAGCGTGTGCGTAAACATGTTTTGCCTCGAGACGGAAGGTGAATGTTCTGAAAGTGGTGTCGCTGCACTCGACGGTACCGACTGCGGGACCAACGGCGAGGTGAGTACAACTGAAGTAGTAATTTTACCCGAAAAATCACAATTATTTAAGATAAAATGGCATTTTTTTTAACTTCCACAGTTCTGTTTGCACCAGCAATGTGTCGGATTGAAATGATTACCGATCTTCTGTGAAGATCGATCGATCTACCAACCCCCATAGTTAATCAAAAATAGTAATTTATAATACGTGACTTGAATAATAAAAAAGTTAATCAATAAAATTGAAAGTGTTTTCTTGATATTTTTTTATGATCGGTTACTCGATCGGTAGTGGGAGTGACCTTTCGATATCACTGATTGGCTATCAATATGGCCGATTTACCAACACATGTGCGCAGCTTATGATTGGTGATTTTTAATGCAGTCAAAGTCTTTCTGACCGGTATTACAACTATTTCAGTTTTTTAACGATATTCGAATAGGAAATAATCGGCTTGATGAAAAAAATGCTCGCGATGAACAATGCGGAAAGAACAGTATGCAAAAAAAATCGTTCGAATAGACTAAATCGGCGCTAATGGATGACAAAACAAATATTCAATTCATTCAACGGAATAATAATAATAATAATAAGAGAAGAAATAGTCAATTTGATTAATAATTGTGTAACAATAGTTTAAACGAGACGGTATTTCGAAAAAATACTGCCATCTGTTGCCGTTCTGATTTATCTATTACGAAATAGAAGAATCAATACGGAACATCATATGTGTATTTTTCTGCCGGGGAATGTATATGCCGCTTGATAACAAAGGAAACGATCGATCCTTAATTCAATAAATTGCGTGACTTATATTGTGTAAGACAGATGTAAGAATAAACAACGCTAAAATAGCAAAAATAAATTTTATTCTTACACATTGGCATATATACTGCTCCGTCTTTTTCTTTTATCACAGTGTACTCAGCTCCGTTTGTAGGATCGGACGTTCATCATTTTTTAGTCCCTTGATAAGTTTAGTTTTGCGATTTAGTGACTTCACTTGTAAGTTTTTAAGCACTTTTTTATCAGGACTATGATGCTAGTGTAAGAAAATATATTTGGTCCAAATTTCAGTCCAAAATCTCAAAAAATGAAAGAGTTAGAGTTGCAGACAATTGTTTCAAAATTTAAAATGGCGTTAAAACTGAACGACTGCATGGATTTTCCCCAAACTCAATACCGATCAGTGGTCTACCATAGTTCAACTTTGTACCAAACTTTAACCAGATATTTCAAAAAATGTGGCTGTTAGAGCGCCAACCAGGCAATTTTTAAAAAATTCAATATGGCGTTCAACTGAAAGACTGCATGGATTTCGCCAAAATTTAATACCGATCATTGGTCTAAGATAATTTAACTTTGTACCAAACTTTGGCCCGATATCTCAAAAAATGTGGGTGTTAGAGCGCCAACCTGACAATTCTTCAAAAATCCAATATGGCGTTCAACTGAAGGATTACATGGATTTTGCCCAAATTCAATACCGATCATTGGTCTAAGATAATTTAACTTTGTATCAAACTTTGGCCCGATATCTCAAAAAATGTGGGTGTTACAGCGCCAACCAGACAATTTTTCAAAATTTCAATATGGCGTTCAACTGAAGGATTACATAGATTTTTCCCAAATTCAATACCGATCATTCGTCTCAGATATTCCAACTTTGTACCAAATTTAAATCCGATATCCGAAAGAATGTAGCAGCTGGAGCGAACCTCATAAAAAAAAAATTCTAAATGGCATTAAAGATCAACGACTGTTTTGATGTCGGTAAAAATTGAACCAAAGAAAGGGAGTTGTTTCCTTGACACGTGGTATATATTTCAGCTTTGTATCTCAAAACCGTTCTCAAGTTATGACGCCAAATGATGAGCGCACACGCACATATGGGTGCACACGCCCAGACATTTTTTGTGACTGTTATTTTTCGACGTTTCGAAACATTCTGAACACATTGACGTGAAAATCTTGTTTTTTTACCGAACTAAAGCTATTTTCGGACGCAAAAAAGGAAGTCCACTTCGATTTCAATGACCAATATATTCCGCGAGTGATTGATGAATGATTTGCAGCCACTGTAATTAGAATATTGGAACACACATACATACGATATTCGATTAACGATTCAGTTTGGATGTTCATTTAATTATGCAGTGTAAACATTCACGCGGTAAACTACAACTCGTCTGGCAGAATAATTTGCCTCGTGTGTTGATTGAAAATTTACGTTGATGTCTTATCTCTGCATCAAAAATTCAGAATATTCCACGATCTTTTATTCATTCGGTACAATTTATTTTCCTGTTAGATTTGCCAGTTGCGAACGGTTTTTGAAGACGAAGGGTTGTTTGAAAGATCGTGAAGATCATTTATTGATTATTTCAGAGAAAAATGCTTCGGACTATCGTATTGCTGTGTCTGGTCGCCGTATCCGGTTGTTTCAGTTATGAAAATGTAAGACTGTGCATTTTTATCAAAATTATTAAATTTATTACAATTTTTCATTTTTTAATATTTTTTTTGAAATACTTTATTGTTGCCAATAGATTCACGAGTACATGTTTCCGGAGGAAGTAAGGCAGGTGTTTCGCACCGATGTCGATTCCGGTAAAATTTTTTAATACAATTTTTTACAAATTTAATAAAACTCAGATTCTGTGTTTTTAACATCGACTTTTTTTTAGTTCCAGAATATGATGTTGTGAAAATTCACATGCGCGATCGATTACATCGGCGAGCACTTCCATTGGGAAGTCGTCTTCACATTACCGCTTTTGGCGAAGACATCAATCTTTGGCTTCATCCGACAGATTCCATTTTGGCGGGAGTCGATACGCCTGTTTATTATGCCAAATATTCGCCATCGGCACGAGGAAATGTCGAATTCAGACGTCAACATGGCGTGAGTTTTTTTTTTTTTTTTTCCAGACAACATTTTTCAGTAATACGAATTGTTTTTCACTTGCAGCTGATGGGAATGATCGGGAGGATCTTTGAAGATCCCGAGAAAAGGGCATCGTTGGTGATCGGTACAGACGATGCCGGGAGACCAAAAATCGTAAGTAAAACATTGATCTCATTTTCAACATCCGAAGATGGAATGTTTATTTATGCGTTTATTTTATATCTTTCATAGAATGGTTACGTCGAATCGAACCGAATTGTCGTCAGATCGCTGCCTCAGCGTGTAGCCAATGAGTACAATAGAAGACGGCGATCGGTTGACGAGATCGATGATCCTGAATATTCACCGTATCACGTTGTCATCAGAATGAAGGAAACTTTCGACGATACTTATTCACAATCGCGTGAGTTGAAATAGAATTCGGCATTGTTTATTATCAAGACGCAGACATTCTCAAAAAATGGTCTTCATATTTGTAGCCGTAAACCAAACGAAGCTCCGAGAAAGACTTTCCAGATCGATACCTGAAGTTCCGGACACACTGTATCCAGAAATTCTTGTAGTAGTTGACCACAGCGTGTACAATACTTACAACACGTAAGTATTTTGGCAACATTATGATGCCAATTAGTAAAAGAATACCTCTGATTTCATCTATAAATCTCAGGCCGCACGGACATGATATTTATGGTCTACTGGAGTACCTTTTGGCTTTTTGGAATGGTGTGGATCTCATGTACCGAAGTATTGAGACACCGAGATTCAGATTAAACATTGCTGGTATAGTTCTCTCGGAGGTAAGTTGAAAATGATACAATGACTCGGAAAAGAAATGGTAACCGGCCGAAATTGCAGGATGCTGAATCAACACCGCACATAGCGCATCACATGCAAAGCGCGAACGCATTCAACCATTCCTCGGCGATACCAGATTTTCGTTTGTTTCTGTACAAAGTACAAGACACTTTTCCTCTCGGAACTTACGACATCGCTGTTTCTATGACGGCGTAAGTTTGTCGCTCGAAAGAAAAACCATTACGAGAGATTATCGTAGATGCTGAATATGCTAATGTATTGATTGTTCCATAGGTTCGAATTTGGTCTCGGAGATTGGTCAAGTGTTTGGGGTACGCAGATTCGATCCTGCTAATTGAACGTTGATACACTTAAAAAAATTAGTAATTCAGAGAACTGATAGTTGATTGGCAAAACTAATAGTTAGTATGTTACACCGATTTATTTCGGAAAAAGTAGTTGCCCCGAGGAACTGTTCGTTTTTTTACGACCTGTTAGTTTTCCCGACATCTGCTAGTTTTTCCGACTAACTGTTGGTTTTTCCGCCTAACTGTTAGTTTTCCCTTCTAACCGCTAGTTTTCCCGACTAACTGTTAGTTTTTCCGGCTAACTGTTAGTTTTTCCGGCTAAGCGTTAGTTTTTCCGGCTAAGCGTTAGTTTTTCCGGCTAGGCGTTAGTTTTTCCGACTAACCGTTAGTTTTCCCGATTAACTGATAGTTTTCCCAACGAATCATTTCTCCAGTGTACGATACATTCTACAAACTTTAAATCATTACAGGAATTGCGGGAATAGGATCTATATGCAAAATAGACCATGATTATCAAACTTTCGAAACCATTGCCTTATTTAGAGACGATAATGTATTCACCGGACTGCAAGTCGCTGCTCATGAAATAGGCCATGCGTAAGTTACATTTATTTGTGTAATCCTTGATTTATTTATTACGACCCAAAAAAAAACGACACATTATTCTAACGTCCGTTATTACAACAGATTGGGCTCTTTTCATGACAATGGTTCCAAATGTACCATTCGAGATGGATTCATAATGGGATACGCCGCTTTTTACACAAAAAACTCGTCGGATTTCTCATCATGCAGCTTGGAACAATTTCAAGCGAAACTTGAGTATGTGGTCCTTACAATCAAAATTATTCTAAATGTCCTATTTTGGTTAAAAATGTTTTTATAGTAGCAATCGCGTTTTAGTACGTGTGGTCATTGTTTTTTTCTTAATTTTCCTAGTGAAGGCAAATTCACATGCTTATACAATAAACCACCAAATCCAGGAAAAAGTCTTCCGAAATTGATGCCCGGAAGGATGAAAAATCTGGCAGAACAGTGCAAAAATGAAGGTCTGGGGGCACCGTGTCGGGTATGTCATTTTTTTTTACAATAATACGACAGTGCTCTTCAATAGACGTTGATATTCAAAGGTACATGTTTTGATTTCAGAATGAAAGTTCTACTGTAAGCCTCTGCATCAATATTTATTGCCTAGAAGGCCCTTCGTGCAGACAAGTTAGGAAAGCGGCACTCGCAGGCACCGAGTGCGGTGAAAACAAGGTGAGTTTTATTGAAGGACCTACTTACTTCGAAGTAAATCGATCAATAATTGTAATGAACGATACCTTTCTGTTGTATCTTTGCAGTTCTGTTTACACCAACAATGCGTCAGTTTATAGTGATTAAGTCAACATGTTTAGACATTAAGAAATAAAACAGAAAAAGTGAAATCTTAAAGATTCCCTTTGTATTATCACTATACCCAATATCTTTGTGCAAGAATTGTGCCGTTTCATAAGCAGATTGTGTGTAATTGGATTTTTCTTGTCCGTCTGATCACATGCGGGCTTTACTACTGGCATCGGCTCCCGCGAAGGTGAATCGAAACTCTAAAGGGAATCGTAGATCCAGATCGCACCTGTGCAAATGAATATCGACGCTTAGATAACCTTCGAGTCGTCTAGTCATATGCTTCTACGTTTTCGGAATCCAAACAATCATCACAACTCGCGACGAAGAATCAGGTGTCATTCAATTTTTGGGAATTATGATTCGATTATATAATTATGTGATAGTAAAATCAACGGCGTGATTAAACTTAAAATCGGCGGCTGAAATAAATGCGACGTACATCTGTAGACAACGTGTTTTATAGATACGTTGTAATGTATTCTTTTATGTCATGTATTTGCATTCTTATTGCTGACTTATGTCATCATATCGCTATCTAAACTGGAAAATGAAACAAAAACGAGATAATGCAAATAAATCGACACGTGGTATCTGCCTTTATTAGTGCGGCATAATCGTAATGTTGGGCTCAGTTGCTATTAGATCTTCAAGATTGAGATTTGTATCAGATATTGAAGACCATTGATTGATTAATTACAATAAAAATGTATCTGATTATTGGAATTCTGTCTGTAGTCCTTCTGCCCAAATCCTTTTGTTATGAAGACGTAAGACTGCGATTTATGCCATTCAATATTATTTTTTTGATCCGAGTTACTGACCCAACTTTTGATTTTTGAATGATTCAATGTTACAAATAGATTCACAAGTTCATTACTCCCGAAGATGTGCGAAATGTATTCCGCACGGATGTCGATAATGGTAAGTATCTGATTTTACGTGCATTTTTTGCGGTTGGACTTTTTTTGGTAAAATCCAAGTACCGTTTCATCAACATATTGATTTTCGTAGTCTGGAACGACTTCTTCACTGTATTATTGCATATCGATTTCCTTAGTTCCAGAATACGAGATCGTTAAATTCCACATGCCCGATCGATTACATAAAAGAGATCTTTCATCGGGAATTCGTCTTCACAGTCGAGCTTTCGGGGAAAACATCAATCTTTGGATTCATCCGAGAGATTCCGTGTTGGCCGGTGTCGATACACCTGTTTATTACGCCAAATCTGCGCCATCTACGCGGGAAGGTGTTGAGTATCGGCGTCAACACGGCGTAAGTAAATAATTTTGCGACAAGTTTTGCACGCATTGCGAAATACGACATTGTATTTCGTCATACAATTCGGTCTTTACATGTAGCTGATGGGGATGATCGGGCGAATATTTGAAGACCCTAACAAAATGGCATCGTTGGTGATCGGCACGGATGAATCAGGAAAAACCAGAGTTGTAAGTGAAATTTTGAATAATTTGTTGTCATTTTTACATTGAAGAGATTGATGAACAATTCCGTGTATCGTAGAATGGTTACATCGGATCAAATGGAATTGCTGTCAGATCTTTACCGCAGCATGTAATCGACGAGTACAGTAGAAGACGTCGTTCAGTCGACGACCTCGACAATCCTGAATATTCTCCATATCATGTTGTCTTCAAGGTAAATGAAACTTTCGAAGAGACTCTTCAACAGTCACGTAAGTTAATATCATTTGACAATAATTTCATTCTGAAAAAATGCGATGGCGTGCATAAATTTGATGTACATATTTGCAGCATTGAACGAAACAAGATTACGCGAGCGGCTTTCCAGATCTGTAGCTGAAGTTCCAGATACACTTTACCCGGAAATTCTTGTAGCAGTTGACAACAGCGTATACACTGCTTTTGACACGTAAGCGTTCAAACGGCTAAACAGTATTAGTTTCTGCAATTTTGAAAATGATTCACTTTGCAAACCCATTGCACTATTCAGCCCGCACGGACATGACATTTACGGTTTACTCGAGTATCTGCTGGCCTTCTGGAACGGTGTGGATCTCAAGTACAGAAGTCTCGAGGCTCCGAAGTTCAGGTTGAGAATTTCTGCCATAGTTCTTGCGCAGGTGAGTTTAAGGGGACACAATAATCCGAGAAACTCCACACATTTGACGTGCTTTTCAAAAATGCAGGATGCTCCGGCGACACCTTACATCTTCCCATTCATGCTCTCCGATGATGCGTTCAACTCTACTCTGGCAATGTCGCACTCCAAGAGATTCTGGTATTGGGTGAAAAACAAATTTCCGCTCGATAGCTACGACATTGCTGCCACCATGACACGGTAAGTCTATCATTGCGTTGGGTAACTAAAATTGAAGCTACTGATTGATTGCCAAAATCAATAAATTCAATGAATCAATGAATTCCGCAGACACAAATTCGGGATCAACTCCGGAGTTCTTGGTAAGCTGCTGGGTCATTTGATTTTCTGCATCATGCAATTCTAATAAAGATCAACTTGATGAGGTCATCTCGTTACTGCTTTTCAGGTTTAGCATGGGTAGGATCTGCTTGCAAAAGAAACGATATTTGGGGAATCACAGACGCGGTCGCCTTGTATCGGGACGATGGTGTATTCAGCGGCGTGCATGTTATAGCTCATGAATTGGGTCATTCGTAAGTAGAATGAGCCTACAAAGGGTGCTGATAATGTCGAATCAATTGCAGCCAGAAGTTGTCACAAAATTCTCAAATGCTATTTGTATCTCCAGATTCGGCGCATCTCATGATAACAATACGGGTTGTACAACCCGTGATGGGTTCCTCATGGCGATTGTCCCATGGCATACTGCTAACTCGTCGAATTTCTCACCTTGTTCTATCGGACAGATTCAGCAACACATCGAGTAATTTTGCAATCATTTGATTCTCTTGGTATTCAATACTTCATTCTAATCTTTGATCAAACTTCTTCTTTGAAGCAATCGACAACTGACTTGTCTGTACAACCGACCAATCACGGATGGCGACAGTCTGCCAAAACTGATGCCAGGAAGAATGAAGAATATAGACGCACAATGCATTAATCAGGCAAACGGCACATCGTGTCAGGTGTGCACTTTTTTCCTATTTTTTAGTCGCGTAGCGGTGAATAAACTGGCAGAAGTCAATGCCGCTGTATTCGGAAGATTACTGTGAAAACTGGCTTTTCATTTTCAAGGATCAACATCCGGAACACACCGTCTGCGAGAACATGTTCTGTTTCGATGAAGAAGGCGAATGCCGAGAAACCAGACTAGCTGCACTTGATGGCACCGTATGTGGGAGCAGAGATGAAGTATGTGCAACCGCGACCATAACTTTGAATGAAAGATCATTGAATTATTGTAAAAATTGTTTCCGGAAAATATAATTTTCTGGTATTTCCTTTGTCTACAGTTTTGTCTGCACCAGCAATGCGTCAGATTATGATTCCGCATCAAGCATCGCTTCTGAGGATTACACATTTTTCTTCCGAAGATCGGTACAATAGGAGATCGGAGATACGATAGAAAGGTTTTTCCAACCGATCAATGACCAATCAGCATCGGTCCCAATTGGATAGTCATGTTCGCTTCACAATGTCTACATAACATAGTGGTCTTTCTATTTTTTAAGCTTTGTTTGCACCAGCATTGCGTCATTTCATAGTTGTAGTAACAACTTGAAGTGTTAAATTTGAAGAAATAAAGAAAGAAAATATTGAATCGTAAACGTTGTCTATATTTTATGATTATTTCTGGATAACCATAATCTCAAAACTATGTGCAAAAGAGTGGAACTTTCCTCGATTTTCCGACGCTACTACCAGCGCAGCTTTGCAGAAGCGAATCAAATAGCAAAGGGATACAGACACACAGTCGCAGCTGTGCAAATCAACTTCAATACTTTGTCATCTTCTCTGCCCATATTTTCTTCTTCGCACTAAGCTTTTGTGAAATACAAACAATCATAAAACCAAACGTTATTTAATTTTTTAGTTAATCCAATAGCGTTTGATTCGATTATAGAATTCTCCGAAAGTATGATGAAATTTGATTTATTTTAAATCTGCAGCTGACACAATTGCGATGCTTGGCTGCGTTTGCGTATGTTTGCTGTACAACAATCACGTGGTTAGTTCGCAGCATACTAAGTGAGCCGTGTCTTGTATATATTCTAATATTAGACGCGAATATTGTAACGCGTAATATATATTACGCTTATATTACATCTTTCGCTTTCGTAATCTATATCGCCATTTGTAATTGTGTCACAATACATTTTTTTTACATAGCGAACAAAAACTTACCCGTTTGTGCAATCAAACTATCGAAAATGGCAAACATTTGCCAAAACTAATGAACAGATGGATGCAGAATCTGGAAGCGCAATGCAGAGAATGGCGGGCGGAACATCCTGCCAGGTGTGTGTTTTGTATATTTTCAAAAACTCCGTTCTTTATTAACAACGATTTACAGCAATGATTGTTTCTTTTTTAGCATCAACATCAGGAGCATAGCGTCTGCGAGAATATGTACTGTTTCGATGAAAACGGCGCATGCGCAAATACGAGAACCGGAGCACTTGTTGGTACAGAATGCGGAGCCAACAAAGTAAGTGTAATTAAAAAAATACCGCGAAGGAACATTTCAATTATTGTGAAAACCATGTGAAGTTAATACCAATTGTACTTTTACAGTTTTGTCTGCACGAGCAATGCGTCAGGTTATAAGTGTAGCTATACTTAAGCTATAAGTATCTACAATGTGAAATATTAGATGTGAAGAAAAAATGAAACAAAAAAAAAATGGAATGTGAAATGAAAAATGATATATGAAACTGCATCGGAAAATCGATCAGTGCACCAAAAAAGTTGTATAAGAAACATTGATTTATAACACAGTGCACCCAAATGTATAAAAAAATGTACGAAATATATTTGTTTTGTTTTACTTATTTATTCCCTTTCCGATGAGTAGCAATTCTTATTTTCTTCCGAATCCTTCGCGGACTTGGTCGACGCTGCCTGGTCGACAACCGTAAGCCGAAATGAAGTTTCATTGCAAACCGGTCACCACCACCATATCGCGCAACTACCGTGAAGTGTACACAGGTGATGCTTGTCAATTCGCAGCACAGTAGCAGTCCCTTTTCGTAAACTGGTTGAAGATTCTACGGATACGCGATGAATCTAAGACCGTATCGTAAAAAAAGAGAGCTGTGAGGGACGACTTCGCGGTAGTAATGGATGACGCGACAAGGTTGATGCCTAATGGCGTTTTTCCCGAATAAAATACACTTTGGCTTCCCGCTGACGTTCGAACTGTTGTATTATCTACGAAATTTATTTGTGAGCTTTTTACCACGTAATAATATTTATTATATTTAAGAAAGGTCACGATAGGCGAATCTTTGACTGGATTTACGTATTCGACGATAAAAACGATGATAAATGCCTCTGCGATGGGAATGATAAATTTCATTCAATAACTACTACACCGCCATTGGACACGTGCGTAAAATACACAGTTTAGACATTAACAAAGGGCATGTTTACTTCCAAAAACCATATATTCTTTCGAATGTAGCTATGCGATGTTGTATTTCTAGGAATTCGGAAATTATAGTATATGTGACGTATGATCAACAAGGCGACGATTTCGTGCGAATACGCAGTTACTGGGGTGTTACGCCATTCCATATTATGCAGTTTATACTATTTGAGTACCTTACGCGAAAGCAGACAATAAAACGTAAAAAAATAAAAACCTTTCATTGTTCGATGTAAAAAGTCCGTTTAATTTGACCATTTTGCTAAAAAAGGCGAATTAGTTGGAAAACCAGGTCGGCGAACTCTTTACCGTTAAATTACCGAATCGCAAAGACGACAAAAGTAGCAACAACATTGCGCACCTGTTTTCCTGAGCTTCCCATTCAATCGCATACCATATACTTTTTCGCAAAAGTACAAACAGAAATGTCATTGAATAACAATGTTTGACAAATAACTGTAATGCGTCTTATCGAGTCGATATGTCACCAGATGTTCCGGATGTGGAAGAGAAATGCATTGCCAAGCCTTGGGGCAGCCAAACATAGAACCGTATATCCTGAGAGCTGTCTATCACCGATGTAAGTACAAGTGTTTCGTAGTCTACGACAACCTAGCGATGGTATATATGAAAGGCGCGAATATGGCTTTTCAAATTATATTTCACCGGTCTTCGTTCCGGACAACAGTTCGCAATTGCAAAAATGAGAGGTGAGTACACTTTGGCATTAACAATCGACAATTATAACTGTATTATTGTTATGTTTCTTCAGGATTTACCCCAGCGACGATGATGGTTTTCGGAATGGCCCTTCTGGGTCTAGCCGTAGCCATTCCGGCGCCTGTGAATGATAAGATTCACGAACAGATGACGCATGACGAAATTAGGGAGGTCTTCCGCACTGAACCCCATGCAGGTACGGCTACCATTTTATGCAAAAACAAAATCAAAATACTCTTGAAGAGTAATTGACTTCTGCAACATGTTTCATTTCGTCTGTTTCAGTGCCGGAATACGAAGTAACGGCAGTGCAGTGGCCACGTCTGCACAAAAGAGCTTATGGAACGTCAACTCACATTCGATTGAACGCTTTTGGACGCGATATTCCACTTTGGCTTCAACCAATCGACGGAGTTTTGGCCGGATACGACACCCCTGTGTACTACGCCAGGGGCGATCAAAGTCAGAGCAGTGGAATTCGATTAAGTCAGATTCGGGATGTAAGTCATCAGATCCCTGGATCTCCCTCAGAAAACAACATTGAATCAGCAGCTTTTGAATGACTAATTATCGTTTTCATTCGCAGCCGATGTCCGTGGCTTGTAGATTTTTGGAAGACAAAGACAGGAAGGCAACTCTGGCCGTGAAGCAGGCCGCAAATGGAAGAAATTACATCGTGAGTGCAATTACAAGAATACTTACTTTTCTGATTTTTTAAGACACGAATTACGACTCCAGTAACGTTTGTTCTGATTCTCCTCAGTCCGGTAGAATTGAATCAGAGAACTGGACCATTCGTCCATTGCCCAATCGCCTTCATGAGCAATACTACGGTAGATATCAGAGATCCGTAGATGACATCGACTACACGAAAAACTTCACCATTGCCGAATACGACGAGCCTCACTATCACGTCATCTACAAGAATCCCGTAGCAGCAGAAGGAGACGAATACGCCAGTCTTCGTGAGTAATAAAGTTCTTGAAACTATTGTTTGAAATGCAGAGTTTGCGAATAATCCATTATGTAACTGTTTGCAGCGATCGATCCCAGTCTTCTCAATAGCCAATCTGAAAGATCAAAACGCGCGACTGGAGAGACTCCCAGCACTGTTTACCCGCAGCTTCTCATCGTCGCTGATTACGCAACTTTCCAGTAAGATTCAAAAATGCGTCTTGAAGTGAAATAATGTTTTGAATAAACTAATGAATCCCTTCAATTCAGACTTCACAATGGAGATACCTATGGATTGCTGGAATACTTGATACCTTTCTGGAATAGCGTCGATCTGAGATACAGAGGTCTGGAATTCCCAAAAATGAGGCTTAACATTGCCGGAATAATTATTGAAGCTGTGAGTTTTTTTATTGATGGGAGACGAAGGATGTTGATTTCATTTGTGCCGTTAACAATGTCTAATCTTTTCGCAGGAACCCGATGTAATTCCGTACATCAGAGACCACCGAGTTTCCACCGACAAGCTGAACATCTACGGTGCTTTGGAATTCAGCGGTACTTTCAGGCGAGAGATAGAATCTCTGATTCCGCGCGATCGTAGCGACATTATGGTTACCATGTCACCGTGAGTACCAAGTTCCTTCAATAAATTTACATTAAAATAAAAAAACAAATTTTTGTACTCATCAATTGATTTGATGCGATCAAAATCTTCAGATTCGACATGTGCGCACCAACGGACGGTGTCTGCAAATCTGGAACTCTCGGTAAGTGGACTGACCATTTAATGAAAAATATGGCTACCGAAGTTATATGGATGAGAGGCATTTCTTAAGATGCATTTTTGAAAAATGCGTCATAGTAGAATATAGTCGCATTGAAAGATTGTTAAAAGGGATTCTCTTTACCAGGACTCGCCTATGTCAGCGGAGCTTGCAAAAATTACGACTATCCCTCTCCCAAGACCGTTTCGGTCACTGTGATTCACGACAAAGGAGCTTTCGATGGAGTTCACACCGCTGCCCACGAATTGGGTCATTTGTGAGTTCACAGAAAAGTATTTCACAGAAAAGATTGAGTCAAATGAAAATCATATGATAATTTGATTAATGCTTAAAGATTCGGTGCTAATCATGACGGTGACAAAAAGGTTTCCTGCTCTGCCTCAGTTGGTCATATTATGGCGGGACATCCGGTACTTACGGACAAATCGGCTGACTGGTCTCCATGCAGTTTAAGGGCATTCGAAGAATTCTTCCAGTAACTAAATTTAATCGAATCTGATGCTTTCGCCGTTCATAGCCATTCTGCTTCCATGTAATTTTGATGCCCTTTACTTGTTTCTCAAACAGAAAACAAGAACCATACTGCCTCTTCAACAAACCGGAAACGAAGAATCCTGTACCCCGAGTTTTGCCAGGAAGACTGCTGACGATGGACGAACAGTGCCAAAAGATGGAAGGAACTAAGGCGTGCAATAGCAGAACTGAGTATATGTCGCCCGCTGAACTTGCCAAAGTATGCATTATCTGAATACGATATTTAGTGAAGAGATTTTTTTGAGAAACTGCTTAATGCTAACTTATATTTGATTATTAGTACGAAAGAGAAGTTTGTCTGAGTCTGAGGTGCATCTACAGTAAGGACAGCGGCTACTGCACAGGTGTGGGAGATGCTCCGGCTGATGGTACAATCTGTGCTCCTGGAAAGGTAAGTCACGTTTTCAGTTAAAAATTATGAGTTGCGAAGCCTAATAGTCCGATGGGACAACTACCCTTCAGGAAAAAAATGGGTCTCATCGACTAATTATTAATTCTGACGACTTGCAACTCCTTTCAGTGTAAATCTGGATGATTACTTTGTAGATTTTCATTTACGATCTTTGAATTCCTTGCAGATATGTCTTCACGGTCAATGCATGCGTCAATCTGATATCCTGTAAAGACACTATGCTGTTAAATGATTTCTACAACGACCATAGACCACCTTCTACCTCAATGAAGACTATACCACTACGAGATATAGTTACGAAAATCGTCGTATTCTCGATGAAACTCTTGTGCGTCTCACTTGAAATCGATGTAACTTTGTACGTGTCTTTTGGATAATAATAAAATGCAATATTTGAATAAATATGTCGACACTTTCTTTTTATTTTGCGATATTATCACAATATATAATACGCGAACGAAATTATACGTCACATCTTGTCAATTTCTGCGGCGGTCAATGCTAATATCAAAATATTCATTAGAGTCATTAGTGAGTTAAAATTTCCATATTTTTTGAAAAGTTCGATATTTGGTCTGAAGTCACGTGGTACCGATTGAAATATTGCAAGAATTATATTTCGGGGGCAACAGGTAGGATAATTCAGCACAATTGAATAACCAAATTTAAGTATAACCAGAAATATTTTTAATTTTTCACTTATGGAAGTCGTAAATATACGTCCCAATTTTTCGAACGTTACCTTCAATTATCTCGTTTCCCCCTTCAAAAAATCAGTGGCAAAAATAACTCTCATTTTCGATATATTATTCGGAATATCGATATTTGAATATTCGATATTCGGATATTTCGATCGGATGTCGCACGAGCCTGAAGCTGGAGTTGTTCGACGAGGTGCTTCCGTCATGTCGTATTTTGACATTTCGATATATAACATTTAATGTACTGAAGCCGAACGAAAAACCTAAATGCAGAAATAAGGATACCGACACGAAGCGTCCGATCGCTGCTAGTAACTACAAAATCGCGAAAAAATTGTAAATAACGTTGATCTCTTGTTTTCTGATAGTTCAAAGACGGTTGTTTTATACTCTTGCGTATTATTGTTAAGAGCCAATGAAATTAGCGTTCTACTCGATCGGCAAAGTTTCCCGCACGTAAGGGGTTAAAAGGCGTCACAATGAATGCAATTCATCAATGTTTATATAAAGAATGCACCTTAACTTCACTTAAAAAAAAACATCGCGACCACATCACCCGCACTGTTCGATCTAATATAAAATGAACCAGTACGTGTACACTTTAAATGTTCGAGTTCTATAAATGTCGTTTCGGCAAATAAGTTTTTATCGCTCAATTGAATCCGTTACCATCGAATGTCTTATCTTTTTGACGTACATTTATGTAGATTACGATATTCCGCAATATCCTTATATTGTCAATCGACGAAACAAGTCAATTCGCCATTATAATTCTAATCTTAAATGGGTAATTTAATAAGCTTCATTAAATCTAATACGACAAAGTTCACCTGATCAAAGATAACCTTGAACAACGTAAGTGGTTAAATAAAGAGATATATATATAAGTTACTGCTGTTAGAAGGCCCGATATCTTCTGGCGACTTATTCAGATTGGATACGACGACGTAGTCGCACTTAATTATTTTTACCGAACTGAAAAGTGATGGACGCGTACGAAACTATTCGTACGTTTATCCTCGCCGCGCTGATCGCCGCAGCATCCGTACAATGTGTAAAGGTAAGGCGTACGTTATTCTTCTTGCGCATCTCTAGTGTATCTGTTTATACAAGTAACAAAAATGGTCTCTTTTCGTAGATTCACGACCAGCTGACCGATGACGAAATAGCCAATCTTTTTCACACGACCCGCGATAACAGTGAGTGATTTTAGCTTGAAACTGTTTAGTAATGGATCAGTAGTACTTAACCCGATCGAATCTTTCAGTACCGGAATACGACGTTGTACCGATAAAACACAATCGGCATAAACGATCGGAACCAAATCTGCAACTGCAATTCAACGCCTTTGGCAAGAAGATCGATGCTTATTTGCAACCGTCGGACGGACAATTGGCTGGTCGCGAAACACCAGTATGGCTCGCATTCACGAAGCCCGATGGGAAAATCGAGTACAAGAGAATGCGTAAAGATGTAAGTAAATGTTCACTCGCAACAATCAATAACAGTATAAATTGTGTATAAATTAGTCATTACCCAAATGTTCTTTGTGCGATTTTCAGATCGTGGGAATAGTCGCTGGTTTTTTCAATAGTCCGATTGATCTTTCTACGGTTGTAGTGAGCGAAGCGAAAGACAAAGATAATCCTTCGTTTGTAAGTTTGCAACGTTAACCAATTGAATTGAACAAAAACTGATTGAAAAATCGATTGAATTTATCATTGTTAATTTTTTTAGGAAGGTATGATTGATGACTTGAGCGTTCGCCCGTTGCCGTCACGTCTTCAAGAGAACGAAAGATTCAAACGAAAAATTTCGAATACGAATGAACCTCTTATAGACACTAACTACCATGTGATTATCAAATCATCACTGTCGGAAGAAGAACGAAAATTAAGACGTACGAAAAATAATTCTCTAAAAAATATATTGCTGGCCGGATGATGATGAATCTTTCTTTTTTAGAGGTGGAAAGACAGATTCGTGAAGCATCGTTATCGGCAAACAAAACCGACTCCTCAAAAGCAAAACGCTCATCACAGGACGTTATTTATCCGTCGTTATTGATCAGTACGGACTTTAAAGGCTCCCAGACGACGTGAGTGAAACTTCCGTGTAGTCATTATAATATCCATCAATGATTAGAACTAATGAACGTTTTTATCACTTTTCAGACAAAATGATCTCGCGTACTACCATGAGATTATGTATCAATTAGCGTTTTGGAACGGCGTCGATTTGCGATACAGACATGTCGCCAATCCTGAAATAAGACTGCGTATCGCTGGAATAATCATTGGTCAAGTAAGTCGTAATTTCATCAATAATGATTACTGCGAAATCCTGATTACCTGCCTATGTATATAAAAAGATGTCGCCGCCGTCGGGGTGGGGAGATTTTCCTCTAAGGGGGAATCGAGGGAGGCAGCCGCGGTGGTTGGCGGCGGAGAAAGAAGCAAAAATATCGCCTAAAAGGGCCTGAGCTCGTAACATTTTAAGTCCCTCCAAGAGGGAATCAGTAAAAAGAATTAAGTCTCTAAAGGGAAGGGATCCACTTAGACGGGAAGGAGAGAAGGGAACCCCTATGTGCGACTTCTTTCCATTTAGAGAGACTTAGTTTTTTCATTTTTTTAGAGGGATTTACAATATATTTTCCCCTGTACATGACGGTAAAAGCTTTTTAGAATACGTACGTATCCTAAATACGTAACGTGCAAACCCGAGGAACTTCTACTAATTATGTGTTGTATCTTGCAAAGGATCGAAACGCAACTCCCTACATGAATAATCATCGGAACGGAGAAGACATCGATATGTCGCTCGGTTGGCCAGATAAGCAAAAGTATTGGGGACAGATGAGCAAACGTGCAGATTTTCCGCTGGACGCATATGACATTGTTGTGACTATGACTAAGTAATAATTATTAAGTATTAACAAGTTTTTGTTCGCTAAAAACGCGGCGTTTCATATGTTTATTTCTATTACAGCTATAACATGAAATATAAAAATAAAGACGGCTCCATAGCGAATATACTGGGTAGGGAGTACAGCCGTCGCGATTGACAATTTAACGCATTTTTTAAATTGATTTGAAATTCATTTTAAATTTAAATTAAAGGATTGGCAATGGTGAGAGGACTTTGTCTTCGAGGATGGTCCGATAAATATTTTGCAATCGCAGTTGTCAGAGACAATGGCGGTTTTGACGGGATTATCACAGCTACGCACGAATTAGGCCACATGTGAGTATAACATTGATCAGAACTGGGAAAAGTATATTTTCAAGTAATAAGTAGTAAGTACACGAAGTATTTCAAGTATTTAAAAAATGCAAGTGCTTTTGAGTACTTTAATTACTTTTTATAAATTTTCAAAAAATACTGCAATTATATTTTAATAATAATAATAATGATAATATATAAAGTTACCACTGCTGTCGCCGCCCCCGCCGCCGTATCAGGAATCGAGGGGAGGGCAAATATTCTAAGTCCCTCTAAGGGGGACTTAGAATATTTTCGGTCGAATGGGGGGAGAGAGTGGAGGGAGGGGAAGGCTAAAATGTTCTAAGTCCTTCAAAGGGGGACTTAGAATATTTTTGGTCGAAGGAGTAATAGCGGGGGGGGGGGGGGGGGGGGGGGAAGAAAAATATTCTAAGTCCGTTTAAGGGGGACTGACTAAGTAAAAATACAAAAAAACTGGCGGCGACCCCCATTGGTGAAAAGTTGCGGCGGTGATTAAACATTTTTATAATGTTGATAAAAGAAAAGCGAGCGTGCGTAGCGCGCGAGCCCGGGGAAACACTTGTAATAATATAATATATATCTTTTAATAATTATAGATTTGCTTATATTAACATAACTCTACAAAATCTTTGGACACATATTCCTAAACCTACTCAGCGAGTTGGGAAGTTGGCGCCTAATTTCCTGCCACTTTGAAGAAAGCTTTTCAAAAGAATAATTTTTTGGAATTTGTTTTTTGTGTTTTAGGAATTTCTTTTTTTCTAATGTCATTGATAGATCAATGCAACACTTCAAGATTTGCAATGTAATGGGTTCTCGTAATTTCAGAATGAGTTTGAAACACGACACAGCCACTGGTGACGAATGCGACGAATCATATGGATTCATAATGCAACCCACCAACAAGGTTACCCTGAAAAATTATGAATGGTCTTCGTGTAGTTTGAAGAGCCTTTCATACTTCCTGAGGTAAAACACAACGATATTTTTTCCATGTAGTAAAAAACCGATATCAAATATGTGCGATTAACAACTCTTTATTCCTGCGACTTTAGGCAATCCAATATATATTGCGCTGACAAGCCGGCAGAAGTCTACCTCCCGGGACCCGCAGTGCCGAGATTTTTACCAGGCGACGTTGTGGACAATCATAAACAGTGCCAGGGTCGCGGTTACGCATGGGCATGCGATGTGAGTTGAATTTTTAAATTTATTAAGCAGTGCTATTTCACTAAAAGCCTTTCTGACTGAATGCTACAATTTCCATAACAGCCGTATCCTGAAATGTGTACGCATATGAACTGCTACTACACTGGATGGAAAGCTTTCACACATGGATGGTGGTGCAAAAATACAGGCCCTGCCGCGGAGGGTACAATGTGTGCACCTGGTCATGTATGTATTATTTATTTTTTCCATAACATTCCACATGTCATCATATTATTTTGTTTATTTATGAATTCTGTTGCAGAAATGCGTGGACGGTGTGTGCCAATGCCTGCAAGAAGATTGTATCTTCGACAAAAAACAAGAATCTGTATAATAAATACCCTAATTGAAGACTTGCAATTGAATAAATAATGTGACAACTACTTTTTAGGAACAAAGAATGGGTTTCACCAACTAATTATCAGATCTGATCTCTTCCAACTCCTTTCAGTGTAAATCTGGATGAACAATTGGTAGATTTTCATTTCCGATCTTTGAATTCCTTGCTGATATGTTTTCACAGTAAATGCGTTCGTCAATTTGATATGTAATGATACGATGCTGTTAAATGATTTTTACAACCGACCATAGATCACCTTCTTCTTCAATGAAGATTATACCAGTTACAGAAATCGTCGAATTTTCA
The DNA here is from genome assembly GCA_964006125.1 of Cryptus viduatorius. Lineage (NCBI taxonomy): Eukaryota > Metazoa > Arthropoda > Insecta > Hymenoptera > Ichneumonidae > Cryptus > Cryptus viduatorius. The sequence continues at coordinate 15,463,213 of OZ023225.1, read as the reverse complement.
ATGAAATTCTTGTGCGTCTCTCTTGAAATCGACGTAACTTGATACGTAATGGTAATGTAATCCATTAGAGATTAGTGAGATAAAATGTCCATTGACTCTTGAAAAGTTAAATATTTGCTCTTTGGTCAGGTGATACCGAATAAAATTTCGCAAGAATTATATTCTACGGGCAACTTGTAGGATGAATCGGCAGAATTGCTCAACCATTTCATAAAATTTAAATATAACCAGAAATATTTTTACGTCAGAATTATTCAACCATTACCGTCAATTGCCTCGTTTCCCTCTACAAAGAATCCGTAGCTAAAATAAGTCTCATTTTCGACATATTTCGATGTATCACCTGCATTGTCGCCTTGTTTGTTGCCGGATTGGATGTTGCACGAACCAGAAGGTGAAGTTTTTCGATGAGGAGCTTCAGTTATGTTGTATTTTGACAGTTCGATATATAACATTCAATTTTCTGAAGTTGAACAAAAAAACTAAATAGATAGATAAAGATTCACGCGCGCAGCGTGCGATAGCTGCTATCAAAATGTAAAAAATTCAATAAGGAAGTAAGGATAATCACGCGAAGTGCGATCACTGATAATAACGACAAAAAAATTCTGAAAAAAATTGTAAAATAACGTTTATTACCTGTTTTTATCCGATGCTTCGAAGACATTTATTTTATGCTCTTAAGTATTGTGGTTACGCGTGAATGAAATTAGCGATCTACTTTAGGCCGGTAAAAGTCTCCCGTAAGGTAAAAGAGTCCGTTTGTAATCGCGACTACATCCCCCGTATTGTTCGATCTAATATTAAATGCACCATTTATATGTTTCCTTTGAATGTTCGAGTTGTGTTAATTTTGTTCCGGTAAATAAGTTTTTATCACTCAATTAAATCCGTTACTATCGAATATCTTATCTTTTTGACGCACATTTATGTAGATTATGATATTTCGCGATATTCTTATATTGTCAATCGTTGAAACGAGTTAATTCGCTACTGTAATTCTGATCTTTAATTGGTAAAATAATAAGCTTCATTGAATCTAATGCGACAAAGTTCACCTGACCAAAGATACATTAGGCAATGTAGGTGGTTAAATAAATGGATACATATATAAGTTACTGCTGTTAGAAGATGCGATATTCTGCCGACTTATTGAGATTGGACACTACGACGAAGCGTCGGCAGTAGTCGCACTTAATTATTTTTACCGAACCGGACAGTAATGGACGCGTACGGAACTATTCGTACATTCATCGTCGTGGCACTCATCGCCGCAGCATCCGTGCAATGTGTGAAGGTAAATCATACGTTACTCTCCTTGCGCATCTCCAGTTTGTCTGTTGCTACACGAAACAAAACTGATCTCTCTTCGTAGATTCACGAGGAGCTGACCGATGACGAAATAGCCAATCTTTTTCACACGACCCGCGATAACAGTGAGTGATTTCAACTTGATATTGGTCAGCAAATGGACCTGTGGTACTTAACTCGATCGAATTTTACAGTACCGGAATACGAAGTTGTACCGATAAAGCACAATCGGCATAAAAGATCGGATCCGAATCTGAAACTGCAATTCAACGCCTTTGGCAAGAAGATCGATGCTTATTTACAACCATCGAACGGGCAATTGGCTGGGCGGGAAACACCAGTATGGCTCGCTTTCACGAAGGCCGATGGGACAATCGAGTACAAGAGAATGCGCAAAGATGTAAGCAAATGTTCACTCGCAACAATAAATCGCAGATAAATTGTGGATAAATTAGACATTATTAGAATGTTTTATCTGTCGATTTTTAGATCGTGGGAATAGTCGCTGGATCTTTCAATAACCCGCTAGATCTTTCGACGGTTGTAGTGAGCGAAGCGAAAGACAAAGATAATCCATCGTTTGTAAGTTTGCAACGCTATTGGCATCGTACTATCGAATTAAACGGAAATTGATTTAAAAATCGATTGAAATGATCATTGCTAATTTCTTTAGGAAGGAATGGTAGATAACGTGCGCCTTCGCCCGTTGCCGTTACGTCTTCAAGATGGGCAAAGATTCAAACGCCAAGTTTCGGATACGAATGCATCTCTTATACATACCAACTATCATGTGGTTATCAAACCATCACTGACAGAAGAACAACAAAAATTAATACGTATGAAAAATCATTTCCCACAGAATATGCTTCTGGCCGCATCTTGACAAACCCTCTTTTTTTAGAGTTAGAAACACAGATCCATGAAGCGTCGTTATCGGCCAACAAAACCGACCCCAGGAAAGCGAAACGCTCATCGCAGGACGTTATTTATCCGTCAATATTGGTCACTACAGACTTTAAAGGGTCCAAGACGACGTGAGTAAAACTTACTTGTAGCCATTATCACATCTCTCAATGATTCAAACTAATGAACGTTTGTTTCATTTACCAGACAAGATGATCTCGCGTATTACGATGAGATTATGTATCAATTAGCTTTTTGGAACGGCGTCGATTTGCGATACAGGAATGTCACCAATCCTCAAGTAAGACTGCGTATCGCTGGAATAATCATTGGACAAGTAAGTAGTAATTTTATCAAATAGTGACCATTGCGAAATCCTGATTAATTAATATTTAATATTTGTTATATCTTGCAAAGGATCGAACAGCAACCCCGTACATGTATGATCATCTGAACGGAAATGAGGTCAATATGACGAAGGGTTGGGTAGATATGGAAAAGTTTTGGGGGCAGATGAGTAAACGTGCTGATTTTCCGCTAGACGCATACGACGTTGTCGTGACTATGACTAGGTAATTATTTAGTATTAATAAGTTTTCGTTCCCTAAAAAATCGACGTTATATAAGTTTATTTCTATTACAGCTATGACATGAAATATAAATATCGAAATGGCCACATAGCGGATGTACTGGGTAAGGATTACAGCTTTCTCGATCGGTAATAGAACGCATGTCTTAAATTAATTTAAAATTCATTTTGAATTTAAATTAAAGGATTGGCAATGATAAAAGGACTGTGTCTTGGAGAATGGTTCGGTAGATATTATGCAATCGCAGTAGTCAGAGACAACGGCGGTTTTGACGGGATTATCACAGCTGCTCACGAATTAGGCCACATGTGAGTGTAAAATTGATACAGTAGCCTCTCGCTAAGTGCGCGCTAATTGGCTGTAGGAGCAGAAACGCGCACTTACTGAGTTACGGCCACTCCGCGCAAACGCACCCCAGCGGTAAATATATCCCCCCCTCCCTGCCCAACTTGTATTACTCACTCCAGTAGAAGCCGCAAGTTGATGCGGTGGGAGGGGGGGGGGGCGTTAGGACTGGTGGGGACAATCTCCGACAACGAATCGAGATGGAGTAGCTATGCGCGCGCTTAGCAAGCACGCACTTGGCGAAAGTCTACTGTATATCAGTGCAACACTTTAAGATTTACAATGGTTTCTCCTCATTTAAGAATGAGTCTGAACCACGATACAGACTCTGGTGACGAATGCGACAAATCATATGGATTCATAATGCAACCCTCCATGGTGGTTAGTCTGCGAAATCTTGAATGGTCGCCGTGTAGCTTGAAGAGCCTTTCGTATTTCCTGAGGTAAAACAGGGCGATATTTCATGCATGTAGTAAATAGTCGATATTAAATATGTGCGATTAACGACCGTTTATTACTGCGACTTTAGGGAACCCCATATAGATTGCGCTGACCAGCCGGCAGAAATCTACCCCCCGGGACCCGCAGTGCCGAGATTTTTACCAGGCGATGTTGTGGACAATCATAAACAGTGTCAGGGTCGAGGTTACGCATGGGCATGCGATGTGAGTTGAATTTTTGAATTTATTGAGCAGTGCTACTTCACCAAAAGCCTTTTGACCGAATACTACAATTTCCGTAACAGCCGTATCCTGAAATGTGTTCGTATATGAACTGCTACCACACCGGATGGCAAGCTTTCTTATACGGATGGTGGTGCCAAAACTCAGGCCCTGCAGCTGAGGGTACAATGTGTGCGCCTGGCCATGTATGTATTATTCATTTTTCCCGTCACTTTCCACATGTCATCATATTACTTTGTTTATTTATGAATTCTGTTGCAGAAATGCGTGGATGGTGTGTGCCAATGCATGCAAGAAAGTTGTATTTTCGACAAAAAACTAGAATCTGTATAATAAATACACTGATTAAAGACATGCCATTGAATAAATAAGGTTGCAACTACTGTTTAAGCAAAAAGAATGGGTTTCACCAATAATTATTAGTTCTGACCACTTGCAACTCCTTTCCGGATAATAAAATACAATATTTGAAGAAATATGCCAACACTTACATTTTTTTTTATTTTACGCTATTATCGCAATGTATTCTACGCTAACGGGATATGCATCGGATCGTGCCAACTTCTGCGGAGTCAATGCTAATGTCAAAATGTAATTCATTAGAGATTAGTGAGTTAAAATTTCCATAAATTCTTGAAAAGTTGAATATTTGCTCTTTGGTCAAGTGATACCGAATGAAATATCGCAAAAATTATATTCCGGGGCAACTTGTAGGATGAATTGGTAGAATTGCTCAACCATTTCATAACATTTGAGTATAACTAGAAATATTTTTAATCCCTCACGTACGGAGGACGTAAATATATTTTCGAATTTTTCAACCATCAGCGTCAATTGCCTCGTTTCCCTCTTCAAAAAATCCATAGCTAAAATAACTCCATTTTCGATATATTTCGATGTATTGTTGTCGCTTTGTTTGTTTCCTGATTGGATGTCGCTCGAGCCCGAAGGTGGAGTTGTTCGATGAGGAGCTTCGGTTATGTTGTATTTTGACAGTTCATTGAAAAACTTTGACAGTTCAATATATAACATTTAATTTACTGAAGTCGAACATAAAAAACTAAATAGAAAGATAAGGAGACAGGCACGCAGCGTGCGTGTATCCTTACGAAACATAAGAAACTCAATAAGGAAGTAAGGATACCCACGCAAGGTGCGAACGCTGCTAGTAACTAAAAAAAAATTCTTCAAAAAATTGTAAAGTAAGCCGACTACGCTAGAGATACCCGGGTCACAAACTGGGTCGTTTACCTTACGTGAGGGGTTAAAAGGCGCCAGAATTTATGCAATGTACCACTGTTTGTATAATTAATGCACCTTAACTTCATAAAAAATAAAAAGGTTCGCCAGCACACCACCCGTATTGTTCGATATAATATTAAACGAACCATTTACACGTTTCCTTTAAACGTTCGAGTTGTGTAAATATTACTCAATTGAATCCGTTACTATCGAATATCTTATCTTTTTGAAGCACATTTATGTAGATTATGATATTTCGCAATATTCTTATATTGTCAATCGTTGAAACGAGTTAATTCGCTACTGTAATTCTGATCTTTAATTGGTAAAATAATAAGCTTCATTGAATCTAATGCGACAAAGTTCACCTGATCAAAGATACATTAGGCAATGTAGGTGGTTAAATAAAGAGATACATATATAAGTTACTGCTGTTAGAAGACGCGATATTCTGCCGACTTATTGAGATTGGACACTACGACGAAGCGTCGGCAGTAGTCGCACTTAATTATTTTTACCGAACCGGACAGTGATGGACGCGTACGGAACTATTCGTACATTCATCATCGTGGCACTCATCGCCGCAGCATCCGTGCAATGTGTGAAGGTAAATCATACGTTAATCTCCTTGCGCATCTCCAGTTTGTCTGTAGCTACACGAAACAAAACTGATCTCTCTTCGTAGATTCACGAGGAGCTGACCGATGACGAAATAGCCAATCTTTTTCACACGACCCGCGATAACAGTGAGTGATTCCAACTTGATATTGGTCAGCAAATGGACCTGTGGTACTTAACTCGATCGAATTTTACAGTACCGGAATACGAAGTTATACCGATAAAACACAATCGGCATAAAAGATCGGATCCGAATCTGAAACTGCAATTCAACGCCTTTGGCAAGAAGATCGATGCTTATTTACAACCGTTGAACGGGCAATTGGCTGGGCGGGAAACACCAGTATGGCTCGCTTTCACGAAGGCCGATGGGACAATCGAGTACAAGAGAATGCGCAAAGATGTAAGCAAATGTTCACTCGCAACAATAAATCGCAGATAAATTGTGGATAAATTAGTCATTATTAGAATGTTTTATCTGTCGATTTTTAGATCGTGGGAATAGTCGCTGGATCTTTCAATAACCCGCTAGATCTTTCTACGGTTGTAGTGAGCGAAGCGAAAGACAAAGATAATCCATCGTTTGTAAGTTTGCAACGCTATTGGCATCGTACTATCGAATTAAACGGAAATTGATTTAAAAATCGATTGAAATGATCATTGCTAATTTCTTTAGGAAGGAATGGTAGATAACGTGCGCATTCGCCCGTTGCCGTTACGTCTTCAAGATGGGCAAAGATTCAAACGACAAGTTTCGGATACGAATGCATCTCTTATACATACCAACTATCATGTGGTTATCAAACCATCACTGACAGAAGAACAACAAAAATTAATACGTATGAAAAATCATTTCCCACAGAATATGTTTCTGGCCGCATCTTGACAAACCCTCTTTTTTTAGAGTTAGAAACACAGATCCATGAAGCGTCGTTATCGGCCAACAAAACCGACCCCAGGAAAGCGAAACGCTCATCGCAGGACGTTATTTATCCGTCAATATTGGTCCATACGGACTTTAAAGGGTCCAAGACGACGTGAGTAAAACTTGTAGCCATTATCACATCCCTCAATGATTCAAACTAATGAACGTTTGTTTCATTTTCCAGACAAGATGATCTCGCGTATTACGATGAGATTATGTATCAATTAGCTTTTTGGAACGGCGTCGATTTGCGATACAGAAATGTCACCAATCCTCAAGTAAGACTGCGTATCGCTGGAATAATCATTGGACAAGTAAGTAGTAATTTTATCAAATAGTGACCATTGCGAAATCGTGATTAATTAATATTTAATATTTGTTATATCTTGCAAAGGATCGAACAGCAACCCCGTACATGTATGATTATCTGAACGGAAATGAGGTCAATATGACGAAGGGTTGGATAGATATGCAAAAGTTTTGGGGGCAGATGAGTAAACGTGCTGATTTTCCGCTAGACGCATACGACGTTGTCATGAGTATGACTAGGTAATTATTTAGTATTAATAAGTTTTCGTTCCCTAAAAAATCGACGTTATATATAGTTTATTTCTATTACAGCTATGACATGAAATATAAATATCGAAATGGCCACATAGCGGATATACTGGGTAAGGATTACAGCTTTCTCGATCGGTAATAGAACGCATGTCTTAAATTAATTTAAAATTCATTTTGAATTTAAATTAAAGGATTGGCATTGAAAAAAGGACTGTGTCTTGGAGAATGGTTAGGTAGATATTATGCAATCGCAGTAGTCAGAGACAACGGCGGTTTTGACGGGATTATCACAGCTGCTCACGAATTAGGCCACATGTGAGTGTAAAATTGATACAGTAGCCTCTCGCTAAGTGCGCGCTAATTGGCTGTAGGAGCAGAAACGCGCACTTATTGAGTTACGGCCACTCCGCGCAAACGCACCCCAGCGGTAAATATATCCCCCCCTCCCTGCCCAACTTGTATTACTCACTCCAGTAGAAGCCGCAAGTTGATGCGGTGGGAGGGGGGGGGGGGCGTTAGGACTGGTGGGGACAATCTCCGACAACGGATCGAGATGGAGTAGCTATGCACGCGCTTAGCAAGCACGCACTTGACGAAAGACTACTGTATATCAGTGCAACACTTTAAGATTTACAATGGTTTCTCCTCATTTAAGAATGAGTCTGGACCACGATACAGACTCTGGTGACGAATGCGACAAATCATATGGATTCATAATGCAACCCTCCATGCTGGTTAGTCTGCGTAATCTTGAATGGTCGCCGTGTAGCTTGAAGAGCCTTTCGTATTTCCTGAGGTAAAACAGGGCGATATTTCATGCATGTAGTAAATAGTCGATATTAAAGATGTACGATTAACGACCGCTTATTACTGCGACTTTAGGGAACCCCATATAGATTGCGCTGACCAGCCGGCAGAAGTCTACCCCCCGGGACCCGCAGTGCCGAGATTTTTACCAGGCGATGTTGTGGACAATCATAAACAGTGTCAGGGTCGAGGTTACGCATGGGCATGCGATGTGAGTTGAATTTTTGAATTTATTGAGCAGTGCTACTTCACCAAAAGCCTTTTGACCGAATACTACAATTTCCGTAACAGCCGTATCCTGAAATGTGTTCGTATATGAACTGCTACCACACCGGATGGCAAGCTTTCTTATACGGATGGTGGTGCCAAAACTCAGGCCCTGCAGCTGAGGGTACAATGTGTGCGCCTGGCCATGTATGTATTATTCATTTTTCCCGTCACTTTCCACATGTCATCATATTACTTTGTTTATTTATGAATTCTGTTGCAGAAATGCGTGGATGGTGTGTGCCAATGCATGCAAGAAAGTTGTATTTTCGACAAAAAACCAGAATCTGTATAATAAATACACTGATTAAAGACATGCCATTGAATAAATAAGGTTGCAACTACTGTTTAAGCAAAAAGAATGGGTTTCACCAATAATTATTAGTTCTGACCACTTGCAACTCCTTTCCGGATAATAAAATACAATATTTGAAGAAATATGCCAACACTTACATTTTTTTTTATTTTACGCTATTATCGCAATGTATTCTACGCTAACGGGATATGCATCGGATCGTGCCAACTTCTGCGGAGTCAATGCTAATGTCAAAATGTAATTCATTAGAGATTAGTGAGTTAAAATTTCCATAAATTCTTGAAAAGTTGAATATTTGCTCTTTGGTCAAGTGATACCGAATGAAATATCGCAAAAATTATATTCCGGGGCAACTTGTAGGATGAATTGGTAGAATTGCTCAACCATTTCATAACATTTGAGTATAACTAGAAATATTTTTAATCCCTCACGTACGGAGGACGTAAATATATTTTCGAATTTTTCAACCATCAGCGTCAATTGCCTCGTTTCCCTCTTCAAAAAATCCATAGCTAAAATAACTCCATTTTCGATATATTTCGATGTATTGTTGTCGCTTTGTTTGTTTCCTGATTGGATGTCGCTCGAGCCCGAAGGTGGAGTTGTTCGATGAGGAGCTTCGGTTATGTTGTATTTTGACAGTTCATTGAAAAACTTTGACAGTTCAATATATAACATTTAATTTACTGAAGTCGAACATAAAAAACTAAATAGAAAGATAAGGAGACAGGCACGCAGCGTGCGTGTATCCTTACGAAACATAAGAAACTCAATAAGGAAGTAAGGATACCCACGCAAGGTGCGAACGCTGCTAGTAACTAAAAAAAAATTCTTCAAAAAATTGTAAAGTAAGCCGACTACGCTAGAGATACCCGGGTCACAAACTGGGTCGTTTACCTTACGTGAGGGGTTAAAAGGCGCCAGAATTTATGCAATGTACCACTGTTTGTATAATTAATGCACCTTAACTTCATAAAAAATAAAAAGGTTCGCCAGCACACCACCCGTATTGTTCGATATAATATTAAACGAACCATTTACACGTTTCCTTTAAACGTTCGAGTTGTGTAAATATTACTCAATTGAATCCGTTACTATCGAATATCTTATCTTTTTGAAGCACATTTATGTAGATTATGATATTTCGCAATATCCTTATATTGTCAATCGTTGAAACGTGTTAATTCGCTACTGTAATTCTGATCTTTAATTGGTAAAATAATAAGCTTCATTGAATCTAATGCGACAAAGTTCACCTGATCAAAGATACATTAGGCAATGTAGGTGGTTAAATAAAGAGATACATATATAAGTTACTGCTGTTAGAAGACGCGATATTCTGCCGACTTATTGAGATTGGACACTACGACGAAGCGTCGGCAGTAGTCGCACTTAATTATTTTTACCGAACCGGACAGTGATGGACGCGTACGGAACTATTCGTACATTCATCATCGTGGCACTCATCGCCGCAGCATCCGTGCAATGTGTGAAGGTAAATCATACGTTAATCTCCTTGCGCATCTCCAGTTTGTCTGTAGCTACACAAAACAAAACTGATCTCTCTTCGTAGATTCACGAGGAGCTGACCGATGACGAAATAGCCAATCTTTTTCACACGACCCGCGATAACAGTGAGTGATTCCAACTTGATATTGGTCAGCAAATGGACCTGTGGTACTTAACTCGATCGAATTTTACAGTACCGGAATACGAAGTTGTACCGATAAAACACAATCGGCATAAAAGATCGGATCCGAATCTGAAACTGCAATTCAACGCCTTTGGCAAGAAGATCGATGCTTATTTACAACCGTCGAACGGGCAATTGGCTGGGCGGGAAACACCAGTATGGCTCGCTTTCACGAAGGCCGATGGGACAATCGAGTACAAGAGAATGCGCAAAGATGTAAGCAAATGTTCACTCGCAACAATAAATCGCAGATAAATTGTGGATAAATTAGTCATTATTAGAATGTTTTATCTGTCGATTTTTAGATCGTGGGAATAGTCGCTGGATCTTTCAATAACCCGCTAGATCTTTCTACGGTTGTAGTGAGCGAAGCGAAAGACAAAGATAATCCATCGTTTGTAAGTTTGCAACGCTATTGGCATCGTACTATCGAATTAAACGGAAATTGATTTAAAAATCGATTGAAATGATCATTGCTAATTTCTTTAGGAAGGAATGGTAGATAACGTGCGCATTCGCCCGTTGCCGTTACGTCTTCAAGATGGGCAAAGATTCAAACGACAAGTTTCGGATACGAATGCATCTCTTATACATACCAACTATCATGTGGTTATCAAACCATCACTGACAGAAGAACAACAAAAATTAATACGTATGAAAAATCATTTCCCACAGAATATGTTTCTGGCCGCATCTTGACAAACCCTCTTTTTTTAGAGTTAGAAACACAGATCCATGAAGCGTCGTTATCGGCCAACAAAACCGACCCCAGGAAAGCGAAACGCTCATCGCAGGACGTTATTTATCCGTCAATATTGGTCCATACGGACTTTAAAGGGTCCAAGACGACGTGAGTAAAACTTGTAGCCATTATCACATCCCTCAATGATTCAAACTAATGAACGTTTGTTTCATTTTCCAGACAAGATGATCTCGCGTATTACGATGAGATTATGTATCAATTAGCTTTTTGGAACGGCGTCGATTTGCGATACAGAAATGTCACCAATCCTCAAGTAAGACTGCGTATCGCTGGAATAATCATTGGACAAGTAAGTAGTAATTTTATCAAATAGTGACCATTGCGAAATCGTGATTAATTAATATTTAATATTTGTTATATCTTGCAAAGGATCGAACAGCAACCCCGTACATGTATGATTATCTGAATGGAAATGAGGTCAATATGACGTAGGGTTGGATAGATATGCAAAAGTTTTGGGGGCAGATGAGTAAACGTGCTGATTTTCCGCTAGACGCATACGACGTTGTCATGACTATGACTAGGTAATTATTTAGTATTAATAAGTTTTCGTTCCCTAAAAAATCGACGTTATATATAGTTTATTTCTATTACAGCTATGACATGAAATATAAATATCGTAATGGCCACATAGCGGATATACTGGGTAAGGATTACAGCTTTCTCGATCGGTAATAGAACGCATGTCTTAAATTAATTTAAAATTCATTTTGAATTTAAATTAAAGGATTGGCATTGAAAAAAGGACTGTGTCTTGGAGAATGGTTAGGTAGATATTATGCAATCGCAGTAGTCAGAGACAACGGCGGTTTTGACGGGATTATCACAGCTGCTCACGAATTAGGCCACATGTGAGTGTAAAATTGATACAGTAGCCTCTCGCTAAGTGCGCGCTAATTGGCTGTAGGAGCAGAAACGCGCACTTATTGAGTTACGGCCACTCCGCGCAAACGCACCCCAGCGGTAAATATATCCCCCCCTCCCTGCCCAACTTGTATTACTCACTCCAGTAGAAGCCGCAAGTTGATGCGGTGGGAGGGGGGGGGGGGGGGCGTTAGGACTGGTGGGGACAATCTCCGACAACGAATCGAGATGGAGTAGCTATGCACGCGCTTAGCAAGCACGCACTTGACGAAAGACTACTGTATATCAGTGCAACACTTTAAGATTTACAATGGTTTCTCCTCATTTAAGAATGAGTCTGGACCACGATACAGACTCTGGTGACGAATGCGACAAATCATATGGATTCATAATGCAACCCTCCATGCTGGTTAGTCTGCGTAATCTTGAATGGTCGCCGTGTAGCTTGAAGAGCCTTTCGTATTTCCTGAGGTAAAACAGGGCGATATTTCATGCATGTAGTAAATAGTCGATATTAAAGATGTACGATTAACGACCGCTTATTACTGCGACTTTAGGGAACCCCATATAGATTGCGCTGACCAGCCGGCAGAAGTCTACCCCCCGGGACCCGCAGTGCCGAGATTTTTACCAGGCGATGTTGTGGACAATCATAAACAGTGTCAGGGTCGAGGTTACGCATGGGCATGCGATGTGAGTTGAATTTTTGAATTTATTGAGCAGTGCTACTTCACCAAAAGCCTTTTGACCGAATACTACAATTTCCGTAACAGCCGTATCCTGAAATGTGTTCGTATATGAACTGCTACCACACCGGATGGCAAGCTTTCTTATACGGATGGTGGTGCCAAAACTCAGGCCCAGCAGCTGAGGGTACAATGTGCGCGCCTGGCCATGTATGTATTATTCATTTTTCCCGTAACTTTCCACATGTTATCATATTATTTTGTTTATTTATGAATTCTGTTGCAGAAATGCGTGGATGGTGTGTGCCAATGCATGGAAGAAAGTTGTATTTTCGACAAAAAACCAGAATCTGTATAATAAATACACTGAGTAAAGACATGCCATTGAATAAATCAGGTTGCAACTACTGTTTAAGCAAAAAGAATGGGTTTCACCAATAATTATTAGTTCTGACCACTTGCAACTCCTTTCCGGATAATAAAATACAATATTTGAAGAAATATGCCAACACTTACATTTTTTTTTATTTTACGCTATTATCGCAATGTATTCTACGCTAACGGGATATGCATCGGATCGTGCCAACTTCTGCGAGGTCAATGCTAATGTCAAAATGTAATTCATTAGAGATTGGTGAGTTAAAATTTCCATAAATTCTTGAAAAGTTGAATATTTGCTCTTTGGTCAAGTGATACCGAATGAAATATCGCAAAAATTATATTCCGGGGCAACTTGTAGTTTGATGAATCGGTAGAATTGCTCAACCATTTCATAACATTTGAGTATAACTAGAAATATTTTTAATCCCTCACGTACGGAGGACGTAAATATATTTTCGAATTTTTCAACCATTAGCGTCAATTGCCTCGTTTCCCTCTTCAAAAAATCCATAGCTAAAATAACTCCATTTTCGATATATTTCGATGTATTGTTGTCGCTTTGTTTGTTTCCTGATTGGATGTCGCACGAGCCCGAAGGTGGAGTTGTTCGATGAGGAGCTTCAGTTATGTTGTATTTTGACAGTTCATTGAAAAACTTTGACAGTTCAATATATAACATTTAATTTACTGAAGTCGAACATAAAAAACTAAATAGAAAGATAAGGAGACAGGCACGCAGCGTGCGTGTATCCTTACGAAACATAAGAAACTCAATAAGGAAGTAAGGATACCCACGCAAAGTGCGAACGCTGCTAGTAACTAAAAAAAAATTCTTGAAAAAATTGTAAAATAAGCCGACTATGCTAGAGATACCCGCGTCACAAACTGGGTCGTTTACCTTACGTGAGGGGTTAAAAGGCGCCAAAATTTATGCAATTTAACACTGTTTGTATAATTAATGCACCTTAACTTCATAAAAAATAAAAAGATTCGCCACCACACCACCCGTATTGTTCGATATAATATTAAACGAACCGTTTACACGTTTCCTTTAAACGTTAGAGTTGTGTAAATATTACTCAATTGAATCCATTACTATCGAATATCTTATCTTTTTGAAGCACATTTATGTAGATTATGATATTTCGCAATATTTTTATATTGTCAATCGTTGAAACGAGTTTATTCGCTACTGTAATTCTGATCTTTGATTGGTAAAATAATAAGCTTCATTGAATCTAATGCGACAAAGTTCACCTGATCAATGATACATTAGGCAATGTAGGTGGTTAAATAAAGAGATACATATATAAGTTACTGCTGTTAGAAGACGCGATATTCTGCCGTCTTATTGAGATTGGACACTACGACGAAGCGTCGGCAGTAGTCGCACTTAATTATTTTTACCGAACCGGACAGTGATGGACGCATACGGAACTATTCGTACATTCATCGTCGTGGCACTCATCGCCGCAGCATCCGTGCAATGTGTGAAGGTAAATCATACGTTACTCTCCTTGCGCATCTCCAGTTTGTCTGTTGCTACACGAAACAAAACTGATCTCTCTTCGTAGATTCACGAGGAGCTGACCGATGACGAAATAGCCAATCTTTTTCACACGACCCGCGATAACAGTGAGTGATTCCAACTTGATATTGGTCAGCAAATGGACCTGTGGTACTTAACTCGATCGAATTTTACAGTACCGGAATACGAAGTTGTACTGATAAAACACAATCGGCATAAAAGATCGGATCCGAATCTGAAACTGCAATTCAACGCCTTTGGCAAGAAGATCGATGCTTATTTACAACCATCGAACGGGCAATTGGCTGGGCGGGAAACACCAGTATGGCTCGCTTTCACGAAGGCCGATGGGACAATCGAGTACAAGAGAATGCGTAAAGATGTAAGAAAATGTTCACTCGCAACAATAAATCGCAGATAAATTATGTCTAAATTAGTTATTATCAGAGGTTTTTTTTGCGAATTTTAGATCGTGGGAATAGTTGCTGGTTCTTTTAATAACCCGCTAGATCTTTCTACAGTTGTAGTGAGCGAAGCGAAAGACAAAGATAATCCATCGTTTGTAAGTTTGCGATGCTATTGGCATCGTACTATCGAATTAAACGGAAATTGATTTAAAAATCGATTGAAATGATCATTGCTAATTTCTTTAGGAAGGAATGGTAGATAACGTGCGCATTCGCCCGTTGCCGTTACGTCTTCAAGATGGGCAAAGATTCAAACGACAAGTTTCGGATACGAATGCATCTCTTATACATACCAACTATCATGTGGTTTTCAAACCATCACTGACAGAAGAACAACAAAAATTAAGAGGTATGAAACATTATTTCCCAGAGAGTATGTTTCTGGCCGCATCTTGATAAACTTTTTTTTTAGAGTTAGAAAGACAGATCCATGAAGCGTCGTTGTCGGCCAACAAAACCGACTCCAGGAAAGCAAAACGCTCATCACAAGACGTTATTTATCCGACATTATTGATCAATACGGACTTTAAAGGGTCCAAGACGACGTGAGAAAAACTTACGTGTAGCCATTATCACATTCATCAATGGTTAAAACTAATGAATGTTTGTTTTACTTTCCAGACAAAATGATCTCGCATACTACGATGAGATTATGTATCAATTAGCTTTTTGGAACGGCGTCGATTTGCGATACAGGAGTGTCACCAATCCTCAAGTAAGACTGCGTATCGCTGGAATAATCATTGGACAAGTAAGTAGTAATTTTATCAAATAGTGACCATTGCGAAATCCTGATTAATTAATATTTAATATTTGTTATATCTTGCAAAGGATCGAACAGCAACCCCGTACATGTATGATCATCTGAACGGAAATGAGGTCAATATGACGAAGGGTTGGGTAGATATGCAAAAGTTTTGGGGGCAGATGAGTAAACGTGCTGATTTTTCGTCAGACGCATACGACGTTGTCGTGACTATGACTAGGTAATTATTTAGTATTAACAACTTTTCGTTCCCTAAATAATCGACGTTATATAAGTTTATTTCTATTACAGCTATGATATGAAATATAAATATGAAAATGGCAACATAGAGGATGTACTGGGTAAGGATTACAGCTTTCTCGATCGGTAATAGCACGCATGTCTTAAATTAATTTAAAATTCATTTTGAATTTAAATTAAAGGATTGGCAATGATAAGTGGACTGTGTCTTGGAGAATGGTCCGATAGATATTATGGAATCGCAGTAGTCAGAGACGACGGCGGTTTTGACGGGATTATCACAGCTGCTCACGAATTAGGCCACATGTGAGTGTAAAATTGATACAGTAGCCTCTCGCTAAGTGCGCGCTAATGGGTTGTAGGAGCAGAAACGCGCACTTACTGAGTTACGGCCACTCCGCGCAAACGCACCCCAGCAGTAAATATATCCCCCCTCCCTGCCCAACTTGTATTACTCACTCCAGTAGAAGCCGCAAGTTGATGCGGTGGGAGGGGGGGGGGGGGGGGCGTTAGGACTGGTGGGGACAATCTCCGACAACGAATCGAGATGGAGTAGCTATGCGCGCGCTTAGCAAGCACGCACATGGCGAAAGACTACTGTATATCAGTGCAACACTTTAAGATTTACAATGGTTTCTCCTCATTTAAGAATGAGTCTGGACCACGATACAGACTCTGGTGACGAATGCGACAAATCATATGGATTCATAATGCAACCCTCCATGGTGGTTAGTCTGCGAAATCTTGAATGGTCGCCGTGTAGCTTGAAGAGCCTTTCGTATTTCCTGAGGTAAAACAGGGCGATATTTCATGCATGTAGTAAATAGTCGATATTAAATATGTGCGATTAACGACAGTTTATTACTGCGACTTTAGGGAACCCGATATAGATTGCGCTGACCAGCCGGCAGAAGTCTACCCCCCGGGACCCGCAGTGCCGAGATTTTTACCAGGCGATATTGTGGACAATCATAAACAGTGTCAGGGTCGAGGTTACGCATGGGCATGCGATGTGAGTTGAATTTTTGAATTTATTGAGCAGTGCTACTTCACCAAAAGCCTTTTGACCGAATACTAACTTTCCGTAACAGCCGTATCCTGAAATGTGTTCGTATATGAACTGCTACTACACTGGATGGAAAGCTTTCTTAAACGGATGGTGGTGCCAAAACTCAGGCCCTGCAGCTGAGGGTACAGTGTGCGCGCCTGGTCATGTATGTATTATTTATTTTTCGCATAACATTCCACATATCAACATATTATTTGTTTTGTTTATGAATTCTGTTGCAGAAATGCGTGGACGGTATGTGCCAATGCTTGCAAGAAAATTGTATCTTCGACAAAGAACAAGAATCTGTATAATAAATACATCGGTTAAAGACATACAACTGAATAAATAAAGTGTAAAACTTTGGCATAACTTATGGTTGATTTTTTATTTTTTATCAGTTCTTCCGATATGCGGAAATGGAAAACATGTATTCCTAACACGTATCTAATCTATTTAATGATACAGTGGAACCTCTTTTTTCTAAACTTCACTAAACTGCTAACTGCTTATTTGAACTCGAATTTTGCTAAACTGAATTTCCCTTGTTGCACGTTCATTCCACTGCGAGCGCTGCGCACGCGCAGAGTCAAACCGAGGTTTTTTATTTACGAGTGCATATACTCCTCATTGCCCTACTGGCAACAACTGACCGAGAATAAGCCCTGTAGGGAAAAAACAGAATAGCAAAACTGTCCGGTCCCATCGAGTTAAGAAAACCGGAGTTATACTGTAATGAATCGTAATTCCTATCTAATTTCGATGATAATGCGTGAAATAGCAAGTCATTATTAACATCAGGAACATTGCGAATACGAGCCATTAGAAAAGAGATGACGTGGTATCGCACAGCATGGATGGTTCTAACAAAATATGTATTATTTACTATCACAGAGGAAACTTTTACCATAACACCGCGCAAAGTCCCATCACAGATCTAACAATAACTATCGGTGTTTTTCACTTGATTGGACTCCGTACATTCCATATCCTTATCACATCGCACTCTTCCACATTGTTCATACCGGAAGTATGATACCGGAAGTATCTTATCTTTGTGAGATACATGGCTAATCAGTATTACTCAATTACTGATATTGTCAATCATTCAAATAAGCTAATGAAGCATATATATTGCTAAGCTTCAACGAATCTAATACGTCAGTGTTCACCTGAGTAAAGAAATTGTTGCAACACACAGATTATTAAATGTAGCGGTACTAAGAAGGTAATGGTTTGGAAATTCTTCAAAACATCGTGTAACCTGTTCAGTTCAGGTAGCGCACTGAAACAAGAAGAATCGTTTAAGTGAGATATTTTTTATTAAGAACCGCCCGGTCATGGACACGTACGGAATAATTCGTATTTGTGGCTTTGCTATTCTGCTCGCCTCAGCGTCCGTGCAATGTGCGAAGGTAAAATATACTTCTTGGCTATTTCAGGCTTTTTGCTTGTCTAAAAATGATCAAATAAAAAATGAACTGGTCTTTCCTTGGTCATAGATCCACGAGCAAATGACGGATGACGAAATAGCCAATCTTTTTCATACAACCCGAGATAATAGTAAGAACTTTCCAAAAACTTGTGATGGTTGCTTAAACCAACTTGTACTATTAACTTGACTCGAATTTTCCAGTACCGGAATACGACGTTGTGCAGATAAGGCACAATCTTTACAAACGTTCGGATCCGAATTTGCAAATGCAATTCACTGCCTTTGGCAAGAAGATTGATGCTTTCTTGAAACCGACCGATGGACTATTAGCCGGAAAGGATACACCGGTATGGCTTGCATCCACGAAGCCCGATGGAACAGTCCAGTACAAGAAGATGCGCGATGGTGTGCGTAGATTACTACCCAAAGCAATACTTCCCGATGTAAATTAGTTGTGATAAACTAAGGTCTTTAATGATATTTCTTTATTGTTATAACCAGATCGTGGGAATAATAGTTGGTTTCTACAATAATCCTTTGGATCGTTCTAGCGTAGTAGTGAGGCAATCGAGAGATGTGAAAGATCCATCCTTTGTGAGTCTAAAACGCTATGCTAATTTTGGAAAATATATTAAGAATCTCAAGAAATGAAAGACTGATTAGACTGATCATTACCGTTTTTTTTAGGAAGGTGTCGTCGATAGCTTGTTAGTGCGTCCTTTACCAACACGCTTCCAGAAGACAACGAAAAAAAGACGAAATATCAACGCTCTAAATTCGAATCGAACTCTGTTAGACACTCATTATCACGTGATCATTAAATCAAGACCAATGGAAGATGAACAAAAATTAAGAGGTTATTTTCATTTGCCACAATATACTGTACCAGCAGTTCTGGAATCAAAGAATAATTGCTTTCAGAGTTAGAAAGACAGATTCGCGAAGCCTCAAGATCTGCCAACAAGACTGAGGGCTCGAAAGTGAAACGGTCATCACAGGATGTTATTTATCCGTCACTATTGGTCTGTACGGACTATACAACATCGAAGACATCGTGAGCATACATTCTCTATGATAGTTAAAACATTGTTATTCATGCGATTAATAAGAATTGGATATTTCCGCAGAGATAATGATCTCGATTACTACGACGAGATTATTTATCAATTAGCTTTCTGGAACGCGGTCGATATGCGATACAGACATGTCGACAATCCTAAAGTAAGACTACGGATCTCTGGAATCGTCATTGGACAAGTAAGCATAGATGACGTGAAATACCAATAGCCAGAAAACCGTGATAAAATGTTCACCAACATGTTCTTGTTTCAAAAAGGATCGAAAGGCCACGCCGTTCTTCTATAAACACATGTTCAAGGATACAGTAAAAATGTCGGAAGCATGGTTAGACATGCAAACATATTACGGAGACCTGAGCAAAACTGCAGACTTTCCCTTGCAGGCCTATGACATTATTGTCACCATGACGGAGTAAGAAGAATTTTCATATTCAAGCTTTTGTTCACTGAAAATGCTCGTAATACAGTGAAATCTCTGCAATAGCTCAAGAGCTGCTTCTCAACCTCTGTGATAATCCAAACAGGGTCGGAGTCCTGATTTCGCTCAGAAGCCAACAAGCGATGATCTGTCAGGGGCGTCATGCTAAATAGAACGCAGGCAGTCCATGCGGCTGTCCAACATTAAACATGCCCTAAACATGCCGGATATTTTTTTAACTTTCCGTACAATCGTATAATCCGCATTGAATATCAAACTATGTGGCAAAACGGTATACACTTGAATCCCGTAAGCAGAGCGTTTGGACTATTGTAGAGATTGGACTAATATATACGGAGGAGTAATATAGACTAATAGAAAGGGGAGAGAATACAGAGGTTTTACAGTATATGTATGTTTTCATTATAGCCATGGAATGCTCGGTGTAACTGACAAAGGCGTAGGGCCTATATTGGGTAAGAATTACAACAGGCAATATCAATATTTCGTTCAGTGTTCAATATCGGTTTACAATAAAAATCCAATGTATTATCTATCAAAGGAATGGCGCAGTTCAAAGGTCTCTGTATGACTGTGTACAACAGATATCATGCAGTAGTGGCAATGGTTGATAAGGGTGGTTTCGATGGGGTCATCACCGCTACTCACGAATTAGGCCATATGTAAATATGACACCGATACCGGTACTGGTAACAGTATTAACATTGATATTGTAACAGTATGACCGCATTCCAGAATGGGTCTATTCCACGACGGAACACGCGGCAACGAATGCGATCAGTCACATGGATACATAATGCAACCATCTAACTTAGCAACCTTGAAAAATCTGGAATGGTCCCCCTGCAGCTTGAAGGCCATTTCATACTTCTTACGGTAAGATATGGAGACATTTCATTGAGCTTATGAACACCATAACTAATAATTGCGAGTTACGAGTGTCTATCATCACTTTTTAGGAAAAGTGATGTCAACTGCGTGGATCAGCCAGGAGAATTCAATCCTCCGGGACCAGCGGTGCCAAGACTTTTACCAGGATATATTCTAGATGCTCATAAACAATGTAAAGGCCGAGGATACTCTTGGGCATGTGACGTGAGTTTAATTGTCAATTTTGTTATGAGGTAATGTTTTGTCAAAAACGTTGTTAATGAATAATGTGTTATTGTCAATAACAGCCATACCCTGAAATGTGCACCCATATGAACTGCTATCACACGGGTTGGGCAGGTCTTACACGTGGATGGTGGTGCCAAAATTCAGGTCCTGCTGCCGAGGGTACAGCTTGCGCTCCTGGTCATGTATGTACACTTAAGCCTCCACTTTGTCTGCCTGATTTCATTCTTTTTATAATTTATCTAATAATCTGTTCCAGAAATGCGTGGACGGAGTATGCCAGTGTCTCACAGTAGATTGTATTTTTGATAAAAAAGAATAAGATACGCAAAGCTTTGTACGATTGGACACATGCAACTGAATAAATAAGATGGAAACCTTGCTATGACCTACAATCTTTTTTTTTTTCTTCTACGTTTTGATGTTCTATATGCGGTCGTGAAAAAGTGCACTTTTATTCAGTACGAAAAAGATTGTGACGTGCCCGATATTTTTTTACATTCGTTCTTATCGGTTTTAAGTTGAGCCGATAACAATAGAAACGCTGTATAGTGTATATGCATGTTCGTACATCATGGAAATATGGCACAGTAGAGCACAAAAAATGCTATGTTACTCAACTCATCAAATTTTTTATTTCCGGAATAGGATTTTACACCGGTATGGCATAAATTGTATGAAAGATTGAATCCGAATTTGCGTTTGCAATTTAACGCTTTAAGCAGGAAGATGGCCGCACGACATACTTTTAAGTTTGTAGTTATTGGCTTCATAACCGCATACGGAGACCTGAAACCGAAATTGAATAAATGACAAATTATTTAACACTACATATTCGAAGAATCCGTCCTCAGCTATTTTGGTTGATTTGCTTGATTTAGTTGATTATGAACGATTAGCATATCTCTATTCTTACATAAGAATACATAAGACATAATATTGTCTTTCCTATGGAAATATTACCAAACTGTACTTTACGTAATTACTAACGTTGTCATTAGCTGAAGCAAGTTAAGTCGGCATGTGGATTACCAAGCTTCATTGACTCTAATACGGAAATGTTGAGCTAAATATAGAAATTATAAAGCTACAACATCTATTAAACACGGGGATATAAATAAGTAATTGGCTGATAAAGTCGCAATATCTTCCGGTGATTTATGGAGTGTACGCACCCCGATAGATCGAGAAAAGACGCATCAATTAATTTTCTTTACTCAGACCTACTCAGTCATGAATACGGATGGAATAATAATTCATTTACTTGGAATGGTTACTGTAATCGCCGCAGCATCCGTTCATCGTGTGAAGGTAAATCCATGAATTACCGTCCCAAAAAATTAAATATTAAGTTTGTATTTTCTCGTTTACAGATCCATGAATAGTTGACCGATGCAGAAGTAGCTAAGCTTTTTCATACAACTCGCGATAAAAGTTAGAAGTTTATCAAATTTTTTAAATGTCCGTTATATTGACTCATCCGCATCCGATACTTCGTTTCAAATCTCGTCGATCAATCACGGCACGAATAAACCGACAACAATACAAATATCGAATTGCGATACATCGAAACTCGCATGCGATATCTCGTGACACACCAACTTTTTAGCGGTGGAACTGAAAAGACAGATTCGTGAAGTCGTACAATCTGCCAACAAAAGTGATATCTCGAAAATGAAGCGTTCTACTAAGGAAGTTATTTATCCGTCACTATCAATCCGTACGGATTTTAAAGGATGAATGACAACGTGAGTAAAGGTTTTTTATAGTCATTACAATTGCTTTTACTTTTATTCCCGCTCGTCAAGAATAACTAACTTTAAACCCGCATTGCAGACATGAAATAAGGATTTTTTTAGCGCAGTCGGGAAAAAGTCTTATTTTCTGGACTCGTATATCAACCGGAGTAATATTCATCAGTAATTACTAATGCTGTTATTATCTGACGCAAGTTAATTCGGCATGTGGATTAACAAGCTTCATTGAATCTAATTCGCAGATTTTCAGCTGAGTCAAGAAATTATTAGCCTACAAAGTGAATTACATGCGGGGATATAAATAAGTCATTGGCTTAAAATTTCTCCTTATCATCCAGTGGCATATTGAGCGTTGACCCCACGATAGAACGCGAAACGGAGTATTGATTAATTTTTTTTATACTCATCATCACTTAATCATGGGGGCGTTCGGAATAATTCGTGCATTTTTCATGGTTACTTTGCTCGCCACGGTGTCCGTGCACTGTGCGAAGGTAAACCCATGAATAGCAGTTTTGAGAAAAAAAAAAAGTAAAAAATGAAATATTTTTTCGTTCACAGATCCATGAGCAGATGACCGATGAAGAAATAGCTAATCTTTTCCATACAACTCGCGATAACAGTGAGACATTTATTGAAGTTTCTAAGTGTTCCTAATTTTTACTTGTACCATTTAATTCTTTCGTATTTTTAAGTACCGGAATACGATGTTGTACCGGTAAGACACAGTCTGCACAAACGATCGGATCTGAATTTGCAGCTGCAGTTTAACGCTTTTGGCAGACAGATTGATGCTTATTTGCAACCATCGGACTCTCAATTGGCTGGAAAGAATACACCGGTATGGCTCGCATTTACGAAGTCCGATGGAAAAATCGAATACAAGAAGATGCGCAATGATGTTCGTAATATTGTATTCAAAGCAATTTTATTTGCTGTGTAAATTATGTTTAAACTAAAGTCATTGTCTAAATGATGTTTTCATGATTTGCAGATCGTGGGCATGGTTGCAAGTTTCTACATTAACCCTATGGACCTCTCCACGGTCGTAGTGAACGAGGCTGACGGCAAAGACAACCCATCATTTGTGAGTTTGCAACTGGATCGCAGTCGTAGAAATATAATCAAACAGAACAAAAAAAGAGAAAGTGAAATTATTGTTGTTCGTTATTTTAGCAAGGGATGGTCGATGCCATGACAATTCGTCCTTTGCCGGCACGATTACAGGATGATGCAAAGAGATTCAGACGAAATACTGAATCGTTGAATGCGAATGCACCTCTGCAGAATAGTCGTTATCATGTGATTATTAAATCGCCATCATTGAAGAACGAACAAAAATTAAGACGTACGAGATATCATACGCCTCCGAATATAATTCCTAAGGCCGATAGTTGACGATTTTTTCCTTTCAGAACTGGAAAGACAAATTCGTGAAGCCACACAATCTGCCAACAAAAGTGATGTCTCGAAAGTGAAGCGTTCTTTGCAGGACGTTATTTATCCGTCATTGTTGATCCGCACGGATTTTAAAGGATCAAAGACAACGTGAGTAAAGGTTTTTTAAAGTCATTACAACATATAGCAATAAGTTACATATATGAAGACAACTATTTTTATAGACAAGATGATCTCGCTTACTACGATGAGATTATGTATCAATTAGCTTTCTGGAACGGTGTCGATTTGCGGTACAGGCATGTCGACAATCCTAAAATAAGACTCCGTATCGCAGGAATAATAATTGGACAAGTGAGTACAATTTACATCAAATAGTGAGACCTCTAAATCCCAGATTAATTTTTAATCAATGTTGGTAATATTTTACAAAGGATCGAGAAGCGACCCCGTACTTGAATAAACACCGTCACAACGATGTAATTGATATGACGGGAGCATGGTATGAAATGCAACAATTTTGGAGCGATCAAAGTAGACTTGCAGACTTTCTACCAGAGGCATACGACGCTATTGTAACAATGACAGAGTAATCATTATTAACATTAGCAACTTTTTTTTCCCTAGAAACTCATAGCAATATATTGAAATTTCCATTGCAGTTATCAGATGACCGCCGTAAAAGATGGTCACAGACTCAATATACTCGGTAAGAATCATCCCGATCAAGTTCAACGTCTTCATTAATGATTGGGATTCATTTGCAATTAATATTTCTATTGTTGCATCTTAAAGGAATAGCGGCGAAAAGAAGTCTGTGTCTTGGTGGAGGACATGCTAGTTTTTTTGCAGTCGCTGTTGTTAGAGATAACGGTGGTTTTGACGGCATTATAACAGCGACCCATGAATTAGGCCACATGTAAGTAGCCATATGCCATACGCCATACGCCATATGTAATAGCGTATTTATAATACTGCTGCTTTAAGAGTGAGAATGTAATGGTATTTTGTCGTTGAAGCATGAGTCTAAGCCACGACACAAATTCTGGCGATGAATGCGATAAATCTTTAGGATTCATAATGGCACCCAACAATGCAATCACGTTAAAGAATCTGGAATGGTCGCCCTGTAGTTTGAAGAGTCTTTCGTACTTTTTGAGGTAAGTATAGCGATACTTTGTTGAATCGACGAGCCGCGGATATCAAATACGCAACAAGGTTTTATTGTTACGCTTTAGGGAAACTGATATATACTGTGCGGATCAGCCAGCAGAATTCCACACCCCTGGTCCTCCGGTGACAAGATTTTTACCAGGTGATATTTTGGATACTCACAAACAGTGTCAAGCCCGAGGATACTCTTGGGCATGCGACGTGAGTCTAATTTTGAAACTTATTATGCAATGCAATTTCATCAGAAGCTCCAGCGATCCAGAATAATGTCTTATTGTCAATTACAGCCATATCCTGAAATGTGCACACATATGAACTGTTACCACACTGGTTGGTTAGGTTTTACACGTGGATGGTGGTGCCAAAATTCAGGCCCTGCCGTCGAGGGTACAGCTTGCGCTCCTGGTCATGTATGTACACTTTTGCCTCAACTTAGACCGTTTGATTTGATTTTTCCGATAACTTATTCAATAATCTGTTGCAGAAATGCGTGGACGGTAAATGCCAGTGCCTCACAGAA
The DNA here is from genome assembly GCA_964006125.1 of Cryptus viduatorius. Taxonomy (NCBI): domain Eukaryota; kingdom Metazoa; phylum Arthropoda; class Insecta; order Hymenoptera; family Ichneumonidae; genus Cryptus; species Cryptus viduatorius. The sequence continues at coordinate 15,437,292 of OZ023225.1, read as the reverse complement.
GATTGTGTTTTTGAGAAAAAACAAGAAACTGTATAATAAATCGCATGTGACTGAATAAATAAGGTATGAATTGTTGGCGTCAGATGAATCTATTTTTTCTGCAACGGATAGGATACGAGTATCAACGGATAACGAACAGGATATCGGCTTGAAAAGCGGAAGCTTTTTAAAAGTATATGAAATATCGCGGTCGGTATAAAAAACCGTCTTGAGGCTTTTAAAAAGAGCCTCATGGTGTGCTATGATGAAACCCACATGCGACGAGACTCTTTTTTACGCTGCAAATGTCATTATGACTGAAAAATGTTGTTTGAATGTTTTGATACCGATTGAGCCCGAGATGGGTCGGCGAAAGGAATTGAACCTAATGGTTCTTAATGGGAACCACAGATAACGTGTATACGGATTCATAAATAAAAAAAAAATTAACAGTGCACATTCAAAGAATGGGTCTTCAGCTGTTTCGGTTACTGTAAACCATTACATGCACTCGTTACATGTCATATGCGTACAAGAATATTCGTGCGGTGTATTTATCCACCGATCGGTCATTTTTTTATAATGGACACACGTAATGACTCGGTTGGTACAAATCCTATAATTGTATAATCGAATTCTACTCTACTGAATATCTGAGTTTGATGGAGCAATTTTAACGGGAAATCGTATCTTCTGGACTCGTATATCAATAGCAGTTACATCGATGAACACTAACTAACGTCATTCACTGACGCAAGTTAATTCGACACGTGAATTAACAAAGTTTCTGGAAATCTAATACATGAATTTTCAGCTGCGTAAAGAAACTATTGTATTACAAAGTGCGTTTCATGCGAGGGTATAAGTAAGTCATTGGCTTAAAATGCCTCAATATTATCCGGTCGCTTATTGAGCGTTGAAGCCGCGATAGAGCGCGGCAAGTGGTATAGATTAATATTTTTTTTCTACACAGAACCACTCAATCATGAACGCGTGTCGAATAATAAGTGCATTTGGCATGGTCACTTTGCTCGCCGCAGTGTCCGTGCACTGTGCGAAGGTAAAACCATTGATAGGAGTTTTGAAAAAAAAAAAAAAGCGGAACATAAAACGGTATTTTTTCGTTTACAGATCCATGAGCAGATGACCGATGAAGAAATAGCTAATATTTTCCATACAACTCGGGATAACAGTGAGACATTTATTAAAGCTTTTAAATGCTCCTAATATTAAATTGTGACATTTAATTGCATTGTATTTTTAAGTACCGGAATACGATGTTGTATCGGTAAGGCACAGTCTGCACAAACGATCGAAGCCGAATCTGTGGCTGCGGTTTAACGCTTTTGGCAAATGGATTGATACTTATTTGCAACCATCGGACTCACAATTGGCTGGAGAGAATACGCCGGTATGGCTCGTATTTACGAACCACAATGGAAAAATAGAATACAAGAAGATGCGCAATGATGTTCGTAATTTTGTGCTCAAAGCAATTTTATTTGCCGTGTGAATTGTGTTTAAACTTAAGTCATTGCCGCAATGGTCTTTTCATTACATGTAGATCGTGGGAATAGTAGCCAACTCCTACAATAGCCCTATAGACCTCTCCACGGTCATAGTGAATGAGGCTGATGGCAAAGATAACCCATCGTTTGTGAGTTTTCAACTTTATCGCAGGCATAAAAATACAATCAAACGGAACAAAATTGACAGAGTAATTAAAATTATTGTTGTTCTTCATTTTAGCAAGGGATGGTCGGTGAAATGACAATTCGTCCTCTGCCAGCACGGTTCCAGGATGATGCAAAGAGATTCAGACGAAATATTGAAGCGTTGAATGCGAATGCACCTTTGCTAGATAGTCGTTATCACGTGATTATTAAATCGCCATTATTGAAGGAGGAACAAAACTTAAGACGTACGAGGTATCATATGCTTCCGAATATATTCCTAAGGCCGAAAGTTAACAATTTTTTTCTTACAGGAATGGAAAGACAGATTCGTGAAGCTACTCAATCTGCCAACAAAAGTGATGCCTCGAAAGTAAAGCGCTCTTCGCAGGACGTGATTTATCCGTCATTATTGATCCGTACGGATTTTAAAGAAACAAAGACGACGTGAGTAAAGCTTGTCTATGATCATTAGAACATATGTCGATAAGTTAAATATATGAAGACTGAATCATCTTTATAGGCGAAATGATCTCGCTTACTACGATGAGATTATGTACCAATTAGCTTTCTGGAACGGTGTCGATTTGCGATTCAGGCATGTCGACAATCCTAAAGTAAGACTCCGTATCGCAGGAATAATCATTGGACATGTAAGTACAATTTACATCAAATAGTGAAGCCTCCAAATCCCAGAATAATTTTTAATCAATGTTGGTAATATTTTACAAAGGATCGAGCAGCGACCCCGTACTTGAATAGACACCGTCACAACGATGTAATTGATATGACAAGAGCATATTATGATATGCAACAATATTGGAGCGATACAAGTAGACATGCAGACTTTCCACCACAGGCTTACGACGCTATTGTTACGATGACAGAGTAATGATTATTCACATTAGCAATTTTTTTTTCCCTAGAAACTCGTAGCGATATATTCATATTTCCATTGCAGTTCTCATATGATTGCCATAAAAGATGGTTCCAGACTCAATATACGTGGTAAGAATCATTCCGATCAAGTTCGGCGTCTTCATTAATGATTGGGATTCATTTGCTATTAATATTTCTATTGGTACGTCTTAAAGGAATAGCGGCAAGAAGAACTCTGTGTCTTTTGGGAGGAAAAGCCAGTTATTTTGCAGTCGCTGCAATTAGAGACAACGGTGGTTTTGACGGAATTCTGACAGCGACCAATCAATTAGGCCAAATGTGAGTATAATAGCGAATTTATGATACGCTGCTATAAGGCGGAGAATGTAATAGTATTTTGTCGTTAAAGCATGAGTCTAACCCACGACACAAACTCTGGTGATGAATGCGATAAATCTTTGGGATTCATAATGGCACCCAACAATGCTATCTCCGTAAGGAATCTAGAATGGTCGCCTTGTAGTTTGAAGAGTCTTTCCTACTTTTTGAGGTAAATATAACGATACTTTGTTGACCTAACAAATAGGGGATATCATATATGCAACATGGTTTTTTTTTTTACGTTTTAGGGAAACTGACATAAACTGTGCGGACCAGCCAGCAGAATTCCACAAGCCTGGTCCTCCGGTGACAAGATTTTTACCAGGCGATATTTTGGATGCTCACAAACAGTGTCAAGCCCGAGGATACTCTTGGGCATGCGACGTGAGACTAATTTTGAAACTTATTATGCAATGCAGTTTCATCAAAATCTGCGGTGATCGATAATGTATTACTGTCAATTACAGCCATATCCTGAAATGTGCACACAAATGAACTGTTACCACACGGGTTGGACAGTTTTTACACGTGGATGGTGGTGCCAAAATTCAGGCCCTGCTGCCGAGGGTACCTCTTGCGCTCCTGGTCATGTATGTACACTTTTTGCTTAACTCAGTCCGTCCGATTTGTTTTTTCCGATAATTTATTCAATAATTTGTTGCAGAAATGCGTGGACGGAGTATGCCAGTGTCTTACAGAAGATTGTGTTTTTAAAAAAAAACAAAAAAATATAGAATAAATCACTCGTGACTGAATAAATAAGATATACAATTTTGGCGGTACATAAATCTACTTTTTATTCTTACCAAACTAGTATAACGCGCTCGCTACGCTCGCGCTCTATAAACTTGTTTTCAGATTAGATGACGTACCTCTACGAAGCGTTCATATCACAATTTAAATATCAAGTCAGGAACCAATCACAATGCGTCTATAAGTGTTAGGCGATAGACATCGCTTTGCGATTATTGTACGTCACATCACTTTTTTAAGAATGGACTGTTTTGATTCTATATTGATTCTATAAGATTATTTTTTTGACAAAGCACCGGAAGTAATAACCGCCTGATTAAACATATTCAACTGATTGTATAAGATGTGAAACCTTGATATTACTAAAAATTCTATTTTGTAAGAAAGATTTCTATTTAGCAGAATTAAACACAGAACGGGACTAAAATACTTTTAATCTCGTAAATATTCGCTTGAAAAGCAGACGGTTTTTAAAAGTATATGAAATATCGCGGTCGATATCAAAATCCGACATGAGGTTCTTAAAAAAGAGCCTCATGGTAGGCTATGATGAAACCTGCAGGCGATGAAACTCTTTTTTATTATGTCAATGTCAATATGGCTGAAAAAAATTGTTTGAACGTTTTGATACCAATTGAACCCAAGATGGTTGGAGGGCAGCAATTGCACCGACTCATAATGGAAACCAAGGGTAACATATATAGTTTCATAAAAAAAAAAAATAACATTGCCTATTCAAAGAACGCGTCTTCAGCTGTTTCGGTTGATTGTGAACTGTTACATACATACATACGTTACGATGTATTTAACCACCTATCGGTCATTTATTTTATAATGGACGCACGTAACGACTCCGTTGTTACAAATCCTATAATCATACAATCGAGTTCTATTCTACTGAATATCTAAGTTTGAGTATTCAACGATGAAGCAACTTCAACCGGAAATCGTATCTTCTAGACTCGTATGTCAATAGCAGTTACATTGATGAGCACTTACAATCGTCACTCACTGAAGCAAGTTACTTCGACACGTGAATTAACAAACTTTATTGAATCTAATACATGACTGTTCACCTGAGTAAAGAAATTATTGTATTACAAAATGCGTTTCTTGCGGGCATATAAATTGTCATTGGTTTGAAATGTCTCAATATTATCCGGTCGCTCATTGAGCGTTGAAGCCGCGATAGAGCGCAGAAAGTGGTATAGATTAATATTTTTTTCTACTCAGAACCACTCAATCATGGACGCGTATGGAATAATTCGTGCATTTGCCATGGTTACTTTGCTCGCCGCAGTGTCCGTGCACTGTGCGAAGGTAAAACCATTAATAGGAATTTTGAAAAAAACGTAAACCATAAAACGGTATTTTTTCATTTACAGATCCATGAGCAAATGTCCGATGAAGAAATAGCTAATATTTTCCGTACAACTCGCGATAACAGTGAGACATTTATTGAAGCTTTCAAGCGTTCCTAATATTAACTTGTCACATTTAATTCCATCGTATTTTTCAGTACCGGAATACGATGTTGTACCAGTAAGGCACAGTCTGCACAAACGATCGGATCCGAATCTGCGGCTGCAGTTTAACGCTTTTGGAAAAAAGATTGATACTTATTTGCGACCGTCGGACTCAAAATTGGCTGGTGAGAATACACCGGTATGGCTTGTATTCACGACGCCCTATGGAAGAATCTCACACAAGAAGTTGCGCGAAGATGTTCGTAATTTTCCGTTTGAAGCCATTTTAGATGCAGTGTAAATTGTGTTTAAACTAAAGTGGTTGCCGAAATGGTTTTTTCTTAACTTGCAGATCGTGGGAATAGTAGCCGGTTTCTATAACAGCCCTATAGACCTTTCGACGGTCGTAGTGAACGAGGCTGATGGAAAAGATAACCCGACGTTTGTGAGTTTGCAACTTTATCGCAGGCATAAAAATACAATCAACCGGAGCAAAGTTGAACATGTAATTAAAATTATTGTTATTCGTTATTTTAGCAAGGAATGGTCGGTGCCATGGCAATTCGTCCTTTGCCGGCACGGTTACAAGATGATGCAAAGAGAGTCAAAAGAAATATTGAAGCGTTGAATGCAAATGCAACTCTGCTGGATGGTCGATATCATGTGATTATTAAATCGCCATCGTTGAAGGAAGAACAGACATTAAGACGTAAGAGATATCATACGCCTCCCAATATATTTCCTAAGGTCGAAAGTTGACAATTTTTTTCATTCAGAACTGGAAAGACAGATTCGTGAAGCAAAACAATCTGCCAACAAGAGTGATGTCTCCAAAGTAAAGCGCTCTTTGCAGGACACTATTTATCCATCAATATTGATTCGTACAGATTATAAAGGATCAAAGACGACGTAAGTAAAGCTTGTCTATGATCACTTCAACATATGTTGACAGGTTATATATATGAAAACTGTACTATTTTTGAAGGCAAAATGATCTCGCTTACCGTGATGAGATTATGTACCAATTAGCTTTCTGGAATGGTGTTGATTTGCGATACAGGCATGTCGAAAATCCTAGAGTAAGACTCCGTATCGCAGGACTAATCATTGGACAAGTAAGTACCATATACATCAAATAGTGAAGACTTTAGATGCCGGATTAATTTGTAATCGATGTTGGTAATATTTTGCAAAGGATCGAACAGCAACCCCGTACTTGAATAAACACCGTTACGATGATGAGATTAATATCACGGAAGCATGGATTGACGTGCAACAATATTGGAGAGATACAAGTACTGGATATGCAGACTTTCAACCACGAACTTACGACGTTATTGTAACAATGACAGAGTAATGATTATTTACATTAGCAACTTTTTTTTTTCTAGAAACTCGTAGCAATGTATTTGAATTTTCATTACAGTTACGATATGATAACAATTGACAACGGTGTCAAAGGAGGTATACTGGGTAAGCATCAACCCAACCAAGTTCAACGTCTCCATTATTGATTGGATTTCATTTGCAATTAATATTTCATTCGTTTCATCTTAAAGGAATAGCGACAAAGAGATCTCTGTGTTATGGTGGAGATACCGAGAGTTATTACGCAATCGCTGTAATCAGAGACAAGGGCGGGTTTGACGGAATTTTGACAGCGACCCATGAGTTAGGACATATGTAAGTGTAACAGCGTTTCTGTAATACACTGCTTTAAGAGTGAGAATGTAATGATATTTTGTCGCTAAAGCTTGGGTCTGGACCACGACACAAACTCTGGTGATGAATGCGATCAATCTTTGGGATTCATTATGGCACCCCGGAATGCACACACCGTAAAGAGTCTTGAATGGTCGCCCTGCAGTTTGAAGAGTCTTTCGTACTTTTTAAGGTAAATATAACGATATTGTGTTGATGTAACAAGCAGCGGACATAAAATACGTAACACGATTTTATTGATGCGCTTTAGACAATCTCATATCTACTGTGCGGATCAGCCAGCAGAACAACACCGTCCTGGTCCTGCAGTGACAAGATTTTTACCAGGCGACATTTTGGATGCCCATAAACAGTGTCAAGCCCGAGGATTTTCTTGGGCATGTGACGTGAGTCTAATTTTGAATCTTATTATGTAATTCAATTTCATCAAATGCTCCGTCGATCAATAATGCGTTATTTGCAAAAACAGCCATACCCTGAAATGTGCACATATATGAACTGTTACCACACGGGTTGGAAAGGTTTCACAAGTGGTTGGTGGTGCAAAAATTCGGGCCCTGCTGCCGAGGGTACAGCTTGCGCTCCTGGTCATGTATGTACATTTTTGCTCAACTCAGTCTACCTGATTTAATTTTTCCGATAATTTATTCAATAATCTGTTACAGAAATGCGTGGACGGAGTATGCCAGTGTCTTAAGGAAGATTGTATTTTTGAGAAAAAAGAAAAAACTGTATAGTAAATCGGATGTGACTGAATAAATAAGATATTGAAGGTTGGCGTTACACAAACCTATTTTTTTATTCTTTATTCAACTGTTCTGTATGCGAAACTACATAAAATGAATTCCTATCGACTGCGGAAAAAGTTTGGCCAGAATATTTTTTGCACTCGTCGGTGCAGAGCATTAAGCAGTGCGGAAAATGCTTTTAAATTCGGTCGTATAGATTGCAAGAACGAGTGGTAGTAATATGGAATTCAAAACTGATTATAACGTATATATGTTCTCGATAAGCGGAATATTCAATAATACTGATTCAAAAAGAGTCTGTCCACTGCTTAATTCGTAATATCTGTTTTTTAGGATTTACAAATAAAATTGTATATGAGTCGCGTATCAGATTCCAGATTGACCCATTTGTCAATACAGAATATACGGGATATGGTACTGTTGATAATGACATAAGCGAAATCGCACTCCACCTAAGAATACCGCGTACTGACCAAATAATATGGCTGATTGAAACATTTTTCGTTAATCTCGTGCGAATGACTATCAGCAAATGATGTTTCTGTTCAACGAAGTAAGTTCATTAGACACATGTGTTCACACGCTTAATTGAATCTATTGCGTCAAGTTTCACCTGAACAAAGAAGTTGGCGAGCCATAAAGAGAGTTTAAATACAGACATATAATTGAGACACTCAATATCAGTAGATGACGTACCGAGTTTAGGAATGACAAAGCGCTGAAAGTTATATCAGTCAATTATTTTTACTCGGAGTCGTCCCATCATGGATGCCTACGGAATAATTCGTTTCACAAGCCTTACGGTTTTCTTCATTATAGCGTCCGTGCGATGTGATAAAGTAAAATTATAAATGAATCTTTTTGCGCGTTTCTAAGTCGTGTTACTCGGGAAATCAATACAAAAACAATGTTATTTCGTTTAGATTCAGATCCATCGGCAGATGACCGATGACGAAATAGCTAATATTTTTCATACCACCCGGGATAAGAGTGAGAATTTGATCAAAGATTGCATTTGTTGATTCAATAGACTTTTATTGATCATTCAATCGAATTTTGCAGTACCGGAATACGATGTAGTGCCAGTATCGCACAATCTGCACAAACGATCGGATCCGAATTTGCAATTGCAATTTAACGCTTTTGGCAAGAAGATTGACGCTTATTTGGAACCGTCGGACGGACAATTGGCTGGACAGAATACACCGGTATGGCTCGCATTTACGAATACGAAGGGACGGGTCGAGTACAAAAAGATGCGCGAAAATGTGTGTACAAAAACACGATTTACTACTAATAGATCGCAAAGTAAATGATGTTTCAACTAAGGTCATTGATTCAATGATTCTTTCATAACTTCCAGATCGTGGGAATAGTAGCCGGATTTTTCAACAGCCCTATTCATCTATCGACGGTCATAGTGCGTGAAAGGAGAGGAAACGAAAATCCATCCTTTGTAAGTCTTCAACACTGTTCTGCTGAAAAATGTCTTACAAGGTACAATATCGAATGAAAGATTGGAGCTATTGGTGTTCATTGTTTTAGGAAGGTGTGGTCGATGGCTACTTAGTTCGTCCTTTGCCCACACGCTTTCAGGAGGTGAAGAGATTCAAACGAAACACTTCAGATTCGAATAACAATCGAATTTTGTCGGACACTGATTATCATGTGATCATTAAATCACTACCGATGAAGGAAGAGCAAAAAATAAAAGGTACGAAACATTATTTGTCACATAATATAGTATCCGAAACTAAATGATTGATTTTTGATTACAGAGTTACAAAGACAGATCAATAAATTGTCGCGTTCCGTTAACGACACGAATGCTCCAAAAGTGAAGCGATCATCTCAGGAAATTATTTATCCGTCACTGTTAATATCTACCGATTTTGAAAGTTCGAAAACCAGGTGAGTAATACTTCCTTATAGTAATTAAGATTGATGACAATAATGAAAGTTAAAAATGATCAAAATACTTTAAACAGCAAAGATGATCTCGCTTACTACGATGAGATTATGTATCAGTTAGCTTTTTGGAATGCCGTCGATTTGCGATACAGACATGTGGACGATCCTAAAATAAGACTTCGTATCGCTGGAATAATCATTGGACAAGTAAGAGATGCCTTAAAATGTCAAAAACCACGAAACCTTATTTTGATCACTATTTTTTTGATCTACCAAAGGGTCGGCGAGCGACTCCGTACCTACATAAAAATCGCCACGAAGGTGTGATTAAAGTGTCTCAAGCATGGGTAGACATGCAAAAATATTGGGACACGATGACTCATAATGCAGACTTTCCGCTGAAGGCTTATGACATTCTTGTAACTATGACAGAGTAAGAGAAAGTTCATTTCTTTAGTTACTTTCTGCTAGAAACTCGTTGGCTATCAACGTATATTTTCTTTGCAGTAGCAGCATGGTGGGTAAACGTGACGATGGCTCCCCGTCGAAGGCACTTGGTAAGAATTAGAACATCCAATCATCAAAGTGCACCCAATCTTTCGTATCAAATTACAATCAGAGTTCAATGTATTATCTCTTAAAGGATTCGCGTTATTCAAAACTCTGTGCAATGGCCCATCCGACCAAAGGCACGCAGTTGCGGTAATCAAAGACAAGGGTGGTTTCGATGGAATTCTCACGGCTGCGCATGAATTAGGGCACATGTGAGGACAGCATTGGGATATTGATTCACGCCTTCGATGAGTTTAAATGTAATGGTTGGTTGTCCTTACAGAATGGGTTTATCCCACGACAGAAGTTTTGGCGACGAATGCGATGCATCTAATGGGTTCATAATGTCACCCAGTAACGTAAATACCGTGAAAAATCTGCAGTGGTCTCCCTGCAGTATTAGGAACCTTAGATCCTTTCTAAGGTAAAATATGGCAATACTTTGTCGACATAATAAGACAGCCGACGTCTATTAAAAACCACTAAAAGAGAAGTATTCATTACTGCATTTTAGGCAAACTAATGTCGATTGCGTTGATCAGCCAGCAGAATTCCACCCCCCAGGGCCCGCAGTGCCAAGATTCTTACCCGGAACTGTTGTTGATACTCACAAACAATGTCAGGGCAGAGGTTACGCTTGGGCATGCGATGTGAGTTTAATTTTTTTTTTATCGAGAGCATCGACTATTAATGGGTTGCGACTAGGAAAACTAACCCCTAGGGAATTGGCCGTCTCCGGAAAACTAGTGCCCAGGTCCACGAAACTAGTTTGGCCCCCGTAAATTCCGCGATTGTTATAAATTGAAGAATTTCAGATTGTTACTATTTTTTAGTAAATACCATTTCCCGAAAAAAAAAAACATGTTCCGAAACTTGGACAGTGCAAAATTCGACCGCATGAGGCCGCAGCGTGAACCCGTGGTGTGGGTGTGTAAGAATAGTGGGTTCTGGCAAAGTGGAACGGGTTTCGTATTTTTAGGATATTTGATTTTATTTTCGGGACATTGTGTATTGTATCGTATCGCATGTTGTTTTATTGCCGGGAATAAAACTTCCGGCACACGTGCTGACAAACACGTGGTTTGGGGGCCAAATTTCCGGCCAATTTTCGGAGAGGTCAATTTTCGGGGAAGCAATTTCCCGAGAGATTAATTCTCTGAGGGGCCATTTTTCCGGAGGCTAATTTCCACGTTACCAATGACACTGCCATTGTTGCCAATAACAGCCGTATCCTGAAATGTGTACGAATATGAACTGCTACCACACTGGTTGGCAAGGGCTTACGAATGGCTGGTGGTGCCAAAACACCGGCCCCGCTGCCGAGGGTACAATCTGCGCTCCTTATCACGTATGTCCAATTTTTCTCCAACATTCTTCTGTATCAGATTCAATTTTTTTTTGATAACTCATGAATTTTTCTAGAAATGCGTGGACGGAGTATGTCAGTGTCTGAGCGAAGAGTGTATTTTTGAAAACAAAAAACGTGGTGTATAAACCACGCGATTGCACCACATACAGCTGAATAAATAAAGAATTTTGTACAATTCACTATAAAATTGTTACATGTCGAAACGCGAAGTTGTAGAAAAACAGGAAATTAACTAAATTGACTCTTCGCATTGGGACATTTTTTTTTGATTCAATAATATTTATTCCGAAGTCGTATTTTTGTTTCGAGAGGCGAACCAGACTCGACCTCGCAGCACTCTGCTCCGGCAATTTCGATAAGTGCCGCAATTCAATATCTTCGAATAGAATCTTATCGGTAACTTTTTAATTCGTATTTGGCTGCGGGTTTTATTTGATTTGCCAGAAACGGTCTAAATCCAACCAGAGGAATGCGGATATTTGCGATATGTTGGATGATCTCGATGTTGGAATTCAGCGAACTGATTGGATTGCCGTCGACAGGCCTGTGGCACCACTCCGTACTTCTTTACATTCCATAAATCGTAATCACTATGAAATGTAAGAAAACACGGAACAGTCGCCCAGCCATGTGAATCTTAATCTTTTTTTCATCGAGATTACCGATGGATTATCGTTTATCTTTAACGTTTCCCATGCGGAATCCTACGGTCGATCAAACAACATCGCGATTCCAATTTTCGAAGTTCAATTTCAGCGATAATTGGTTTAGGAGTTCAATAATTAAAAACAAAGTATTCCAATACTGTGACTAAGTAATTAATTACATTTGTTCCAATTAGTTACATTTAAGGGGCCTGAGTCACCTAAAATTCAATTTTTTTTTTTAATTTTTTTTTGGAAAGTCCACACTGTGAACTACCTGCACATAAATTTGTAGATTGATATTCCTCAATTTGGAAAAGTTAGTAGCATTTGAATGCGACTGACCGATCATTTCGATGCGTATAATAGGCATATTAGGTTACACACCGCTATAAAATTTTTTTTATAATAAATCCCACTCTCAGTCAATGCCATCAAACCAATACAACATAAACAAATCGCTCTTGAAATTCGTCTGCTATCTGCTATATTGAATTTTTAGCGCCACCGTGAAATCCGTGTATTATAACATGGCACTTGGTACGTAACGATTTACCGACCAGACAATCGTTATACAGATCGATATGAGCAGACGACGGCGAATTTTTACGTGAGTGTAGCGAGGCCGTGGAAATACTGGACTCCGAACTTTTGTGTGACTTTATTTGTGAATCTATCATCGTTTATTCACGTGTGTTATTTTTTCGTGAAATAAAAAATTTCAATGTTCACATGAAAACGTGACAAATTATAGGAAGTGGAAATATCTGTTGCCGAAAAGTGGCGACAACAACGGGCCCACATAACCTAATAAAAACGTCAATTGACGTGACAGAAGTTGTGCGGAGAAAAAAATTTTAACAAACATTTTTTTTGTTATTGACATTTTTTTAAACATGTCATTAAAAATCGAAAAAAAAAAAAAAAAAAATTTTTTGGGATTTTATTTTAGTCAAAAATAATTTTCAGATTGTCATGTGAAAATTTTCACATGACAAAAAAAATGGAATTTTTTGATAAAAATTGGTAAGGCAAGTTTTTTTGGTCTGCGCTTGAAATTTGTTTCTGGAAACGTATATTATATTTCACGTGTCGTAGCTTTCGGACTTAACGACAGGATGGATTTTGGCCTGCGAGGTCTCATTTTGTTCGTAACACATGCCATTCCGGCCTCACCAAGGGAATTTTGGATGCAATGCGAAATGGATTTATCGTAAGCAATTGTTTAGTCGTTAATGGCAAAAAACCATAAAAAAAACAAATTTTCTTACGTACTTTATTGAATAACTTTTCTAAAAAAAATTTTTAAAAAATTTCCCTTGGTGAGGCCGCAACAGAGTCTCTTGCGAAGAGAATGAGACTTCGCAAGCTCAGATTCATGCTGTCGTTGGATCCAAAAGTTACGACAAATGAAAAAAGTTTGACTGCGTCTCTCAGCGACAAGATGCTATATCTGACTCCAAAAAAATTCAGAGTCATTCTCAAACATGTGTATTTCATGATGGTGAGAAAGGTTTTTTATTGATATTTATATATGCACTGAAAAAAAAATTTTACTTTTCTATTTTTTAGGTGACTCAGGCCCCTTAACACAGTTACGAACATAGAAATCGATATCTTTCTCATCGGGTAACTCGTTAACTTCGAATTCGTTTGACAAATCTGCCGCGAGATGGCACAGCCGAACGGAATACGGAGAATGAGGAGCTCTCCAGTCGGCTTTGATCGAACGCCGTTCATTGTTCACCTCTATACCTATGTATATTCACGTATGAATCCGTTATATCTATACCTACAGTCAGATATGTATATATAGACGATATGATGCAGCAGCACTAAGGCTCCAGCTGCGCTGGTCGGACGCTCGGTGCGCCTCTCGTCGGAGTCTATAAAATGTCTTCGAGAGACGTATATCAATCGCGTAAATGAAAAAAAAAGATAATTCAGTTTTATTCATTCATCTGAGACATCGTGACTCCACTTTCCGCGGAAATTGGATCAGCAAAACTTCGGATATCAATAAATTTCGAGAGAAAAGACGTTACAGTTTTGGGGGTTCGCGTTCTGAAAGCTCTGCACTGTTTTACCCGGTGGTTTACGGAAACACACGTGTGGGTAGTTGGGTGTGCGAGTGTTTCGATGCGCTTGCGATCAAAGACACGAATCCTCGCCAGTGATAAGAAAGAAAGGAGCGGAGAGGTTGATGCAGTGCGTCCGGCTACTCACGTGGACCAACTGACCATATTTTTTCTCGAACGTTCCATCTCGCGGGGGACACATTTTTCGCGATAATTTCACAGAAAAAATGAATGGGTAAAGGCTGAGATTTATTCGGCTCGAAGGGCTCTACAATTATCTCAGCGATACTGTCCGCTCGCAGCGGTTTACGTTCGGAGCTGTAGGACGGGTCAAGGGTTACATGTGGGATTACCGGATAGGAATCTGCTTTATCGGAAACAATCGAGACAACGACAACACAAAGGTGCGTGCGGGTCGTCTGTTGTCACGATAACGCGTGTTAAACATCGGAAGATTACGAAATGCTGCTGGCGAATAAACATCGCGCTAAAGGTGTTAATAGTCATATCCTTTCACCGGCAACGATAATCAGTGAACGGAATCGAAACTTTTGCTACATTCTCGCGCAGACTCGACCAATTGCCAAAACGTAAGTCAATTTAGAAGCCGATAGATAAAAAAAATAATGCGCCAATTTTTTTTTTTTTTTTTTTTTCGGAGCGTCTGAATTAGAAATATACGCGAATTGACGAATTATCGTATTTATTTAATAATTTTCGTACTTATTGTACTCTGTAATAGAATTGTATTAATTGAATGTTTATATAAATTTACTGCATTAAGAAAAACGTATTTCGTGATATAATACATTTTTTTACGGTACTTCAGTTCGTAAATAAAAAAAAAATACAATATTTTTTTCCACATGCAAATATTTCGAATACATGTCTGGAATCGACGAAGTTTCGAGATTAATTATTAGGTTCGCTCTTTTCGCGAATTTCGCGATAAAAACTACCGATTGAGTGATTTTTAATTTAGTGTTTCAAGGAAATTGCATTTCGTCATAAAATTAATAATTTTTACGTTTTGTATAAAATTTATAATCTTTCATACAAATTTATAGTAATATTTATTTAAAAAAAATACTTCGATAAATCGTGAAATTTTGCAGCGCAAATAACAACGTGTTTCCGAATTGTTTTACAGAACGTGTTTCCGAATTGTTTTACAGAACGTCAAGAAAGTAAAACTCGTCGAATAAACGAGAAACAAAAACTTGGATTTGGACGAAAGAAGTTGGAACGCCGGGAACGAACGAAGCGGACAATACCTGTTCATGAAACCTGTTTGTCCCCATTGCACAGACCAGAATCCGGTGAGTCAACGCGTTATGCAATCCCGGGGTCTCTCGACGTTCAAGCAACTCGGGTAGGGAATCCCGAAGCGTTTAATAATTCATCGGGTCTGTGGCTTATCGTTGAAATTTTTAATATTCATCCGTTTGCCAATCGCTTCCTGCGTCGCGATGTCTGATCGCGAAGACGCTGCCTCTGCGTGCCTCGAATTCAATGAAAATATTCGCTTGAAGAATTTTTCCTTTGAAGTTTATTAAGTACAGATGCGCTTATCGGCGTGTGAAGTGAAAAAAAAGCGTTTGTTCATTTAAAAAAGATGAATCATTACATTCTGTGTGAAAAATGAGATTCGGAAAGAATTTCAAATACTTCGCAAAGGATTAAAATTTTATAATTTCAACTATAAAAACATTGATTTTCCGTCATAATAAATTCAAAAATTTATCAAGAAATTAGTTGAAAAAAAAATTGTTTAGCAAATAATCCGATAATTTTTTTTTATTTTTAATACTTTTCGAAAAACAGATTTTTCAATTTAATTAATTACGATTTTCAAATTAACGAATTATTTACCGATAAAAAAATGTAAGTAGAATGATTGCGCAAACTATTATTTTTTTTCGATTATATTAATAATAATAATTTTACTAATAACCATCGTATGGTTGATTTTTTCATTTTTTTTTTCTTCGGGAAGTATTCACAATTCTCTCCGAATGTTTCATTCAACTGGGAATATAACGCGAACGTAATTACGCCTAAAGCTTTGAAGGCCTCTATTTCGCTGTTTTTATTGTAATCTTCTACGAGAGTTCCGTTGGAAACTCATCAACAGGAGCAAAGGGCTAATAACAAAGGAACCTTAACAAACGCGGACTCTCATCATTTTATCTCAAAGTCGCTCAACGAAGCTTAGCTTATCGTACGAAAAAAAAAAAAAAAAAAAAAAAAAAATCAATACGGACAAAGAGGTCAGAGAACGAAAAAAGGATCGAAGCGGAAAATCAAAGGAAGCATTGTTCCAAGTAGAGTAAACGGAGCGCGAAAGGACCCTCCATTGGTGGGGAGGACGACAGGCAGTGAATTCTGATATAAAAGCGCTCGTGGAAACAGCGGCGCCAAAACATCGCGCAAAGGGCGCTACTGACGTCGAAGTTAAAATTTTGCGCCCGCGGAAAGGTTTCGGCGATGAGGCGAAAAGGAAAAACCGTGAATTTTCATAGTCCATCACGTCGCAACGTGGCAATCGCGCCATCTTTCTTTTCAGTCGGCTTCCTGTTGTTCCATAACGACGAAAAAAAAAAAAAAATCAGCTTTCGTAAATATAGTACGCGATACGTAATGGCGGGGATCGGATAGACGGACGACGGATAACGCGCTCATTGACACGGCGCGACCTCTTTCATAGAGCTTCGGAGTCGTTATAATATCAAAAACTGATAAACTACTCTGTGCTCCGGACTTTCCCGCGAGGAAAAGCGTTGAAAAGTGCGATAATGGATAATGGAAGGGTAAAGAAGAAAAAAAGACGAAGGCGCAAGGTGAATCGAGTTTCGAAGTAATTGTGCGCTATATCGCGCGACGTGAGACGACACGCAATCGTATAAGCCGCGGCGGCAGATATATATAGCTACCATATGCTCGAGTAAATACAATTAACATTAATACCGTCGTCGCAAGTATCTCATATATATCGACTCGAACTATCGCGTGACTGAAATCAGAACGTACTTTTGACGCCTACGAGAATCGAACGTACGCCCGTCTGATTTTTCGTAAAAAAAAAAAAAAAAAAAAAAAAAAAACACGATTTTTTTTTTCTTGAGTTCGTGTCTCGGAGAGGACGTAATTGCATCGACAACGTTATCGCGCTGAGACACATAGAAACTTTCATTTGATCCCCAACCGCTCTACAAAGAGCAATTTGTTGCGCAATTCTCTCTCGGGATACTAATCACTCGATATATAAAAATAAAGTTTAATAAAAACAGTAACAACGGATGAAAAAAAAAAAAAAAATGGAAACGTTCGTATTAAAAAAAAAATGTAGAAATACATCGTGAAAAATAGAGAAAGACGAGTAATAACGAAATAGCGATGAGAGATAAGCGGATGAACGGAGCAAAAAATAGAAAAAAAATGATAAAAAAATACGTAATGTTGTTGAAGTTTTATATATATGTATATTAGAGACGCATATTACGGTAATGGTATCTCATCGGTAATGTCGAGTGTCTCTCGCGAACGTCCACGTGACCTCTCTATGACGTTTACGTATCGATTTAATTATGCGTAGTGTGCACCCCACATTCTCTCGTAGTACGAGCGCCGCTGACGTTATCGACGATAGCGATCGAGACAATTTCTCGCACGTCGCGCGTTCTCGCAGCTTCGACCTTCGAATATGTTGGTGAAATTGATTGATCGACGTTTATCACGGTATTTACGATCGATCTTATCAGCCTGCGAGTTCGTTAAAGTTACGAGTCTTTCACTTTAAAAAGTCGATTGAATTTTAGTGTTTTCTTTTTTCATCGATAAATCTGCCTTTCGATGTTTTATCGGGGGAAATTGCAGAATATGACTACGACGATAAATATTTTTTATAATAAAATAATACTGCGAATGATAAAAAAAAAAAAAAATTAAGAAAAATATCGACGATAAAAAAAAATGAAGTTACGAATTTTTTTTGTTTTTTTTACGATGAAAAACGAAATCAGGAGAAAAGAACGAATATTTTCTCGTGTGACTACGAAACGCTAGACGATTTTAAATGATTTATTTTTGAAAGTGAGACTCGCTCTGGTTCCGCCCAATTTCCATTGCCGTTTATCCGATAATTGTGTATAATTGCAACGATTTTCTTCGAGAAACTCGAACGTAAATCGTTGAATAAAATTACAAGAATTTTCCGTGTACACAGAGTCATTGTTATTAGAGCCGTTAATTGGGCCAAACACGTGTGTCTCGTGACGGAAACGGGGCGTAGGTGTATTATAACAGAGTATAACATTGGTAATAACGGTGCAATACAACGCTGCGTATAACAATAATGTGGATGTTTAAACTCGCGTGACTTTTTCCTTCACTCGCGTGTCAGCGACTTTATCAAAGTTTTCGATCGTCAAGCCTTCGGCCCCGTCGTAACCGCTGAGCACGGATACTCGCGAACGCGAGAGAACGAGATCTCTCGTGAGAAATCTTCAGTTTTAAAACGTCCGTAACGAAAAAAAAAAAAAAAAAAATTCACTCGAGATCGATTCGACACTTTTATCGTCCGTGAAAGCTGGATGACTTACCTTCTCTCGTCATTCTTTCGTCTCGGGGGTTTGGGGTTATCCAATTTTTCATCGACGGCTTCTTTATCGCCTTCATTCTTTTACGTCCGATCGTGCCAAACGACTCAATCCTTTTTCCTCTCCGAGCCAACGAAACGACGACGCCGGATTCCTCGGAAAATCTTCGCTCGCTGTCGCGCACTTACACACACACGAACACGAAAACGCGCGAACACAATATCTGACGCGACGGACGTAAGAAGAAAAACGTGATGGCAATGCGAAACGCGCACTGCTATACAACACGCAGAATCGCCCACTAAACACGACGATAGACTGAGGTTAACCGACAGCCGAGTACACGAGACTCTCGCGTAGCAAAGAGTACAATTTTCGATTCCGAAGTTCCGTACTTAACTCTGAGAAAACGAGACCGTTTATCTGTCATCTTGATCGCGCGCGCTACTGTCTGTTTTTTTTCGCCATAACAATGAAGTAGCGCCGCTGGTGGCGGCGATTGGAACTTTGTTTTTTCGTAAATTTTCGGTACTTTTTTTTTACATTCAATGATTCGTAAACTACTTCTATCGAATGTTTCGTTGTAAGAGGCTTAATTAAGGTTATGTTTGACTGTGAATTTTTATTTCGCTCGAGTTAATGGGAATTTGAAAAAATGAGTAAACGTCGGAACATTGGGATTACGTTGGTGCTGCGAAATGGAGAACGGTGCGCGCGGTTACCGGAGGCAACGACAAGGTATTTAGTAACTTCTATTCACATCGATAATTGAACTGTTCTCGGCATTGTTGTTATCGTACTGTATTATTCTACGTCGAAGGTGCGTATGTAAATGCCATTCTTTGAAGTCTGCATGTCCCGGTTACACGACGCCGACGTAATAGCATCGCGACTCCTGCATTTATACTGTGGTCGATGTAGTATACATATATCTATAGAACGCGTCTCGTAGACAACGACGTCGTTCGCCGTCCGAGCGTTTTATCGAGGTGCTTATATCCGGTGACCCGTGAATTCATCGGGGACCGGTTACTTCCGGCGTAATCGCCTGTGACTCTCTTCTACCTTTTAACCACCTTTCTGCATAATTATGCAAATAACGCACCGGGCACAATGTTTTATCGTCGATCATACTGAATTCGTAATCAGACTAAACATCCCGCGGTACCCAGAATGAATATAATGCATAGTTACTTAATAGTGCTAAAAAAATAGATCGAAGGAAAAAAAATGAAATTTATCGCGCATCCTTTTTATTTTTATGTTTGTTGACATTGAATAAAAATAAATCGAAAAAAATTACTAAAAAACGATCGATGACAAAAAAATGGAATAAATTTATCGGAGACAATTTTTTTTTAATTTGACGCCTATTGACTTTGAATCGCAATACATCGAGGAAAAATAAATGAAAAAGAGTGTATGAGAAGAGGGATACGGGTAATTCGCCGAGTTGGCGCCTAACTCGATATATATAAGTAGCGTGGCGACTAGCGAGCGGAATAAGGTTGTCTATCGTAGAGGTTCGGCTTCCTATCGGGTTTTCTCGAGTGGCGAGATATCGTTCTTCTCCCTCTCACTTAATCTTGTCTCGCGTAGGAAACGTTTGGAACGCGCGCCAAACGTATACGGACCGTAGTGCTGAGAGTAGCCAGGAAATTGCCCTCTTGACCCCTCCTGCGCTATGTACGGGCGTTTGCTCACCTCTATTTTCGTTCTCGCGGTTCATCAGACTCTCGAGGTTCACCGATGCTCTCTCGTACAAAGAACCGCGTACTTCGTTCGACTCTACCGCGCGGCGCAATAATTCGCTATTGAACTGAAGATTAGAAAATTCAATTATTTGCTCAGTCGGTAAAATAAATTCGATTTTTTTTTCTCTCGATCATAATTCATCGCAGTTTTTAGTTTTCGATCTTATTACCGATCCTCAGTGCGCGCGAATATAATTCACAGCAGAATACGCGCTCGTCGGTATCTCGATGAAATAACTATTCGTAATTACGTAAAAATTTAGCTGTTTGCCGTTCGAATCCGCGTATAAGGAGTCGTCATCGTCGACGAATGCGGAAGTGATAAAAATACGAGGTTTGACTTTGCAATTAAATTCTTTCCACTGTGCTGCGATTTAACTTCTCTATTCTCGTGTTTCAACGTCGCCATTTTTTTTTCTTCCGGAAACTCTCCGATAAAATATTATATTCGTAGTTATTAAAAATCTTCTCGTTAATAAATGTTTCTCCGATCGTTCCTCTTATAATTTATCGTTATTCGAGACAACGAGAGAGAGAGAGAGAGAGTTCCGCGAGAGAAAAAAATTCATTTAATGGCAGAAAAGAATAACGAGAGCGAAAAAGAGAGCAAAACCGCAATCCCCCGCGTTATTTCCGATTCTCTCGACGCTTTTACCTTATAGACGACTATATCAAGAGCCGTAAGGGCTTTTGCACTGTTACACTTATCGCCGAGGCAAGCGGAACGGTAATATCAAACCTGTGCACTCTGCGGCGAGCGCAACGAGGCCTCCTAATTGGCTCTCTCTCGGCGTCGTCACTCGGTCGCTTTCCGCTTCCTCGCCACTTTCCGCCTACCGGTACTACTCCTCCCCGACGCCCCTCATCCCTTTCGCCCCTCCGTCTGCATTAATTGAATATCGATTTTATCAGTCAACGATTTATTAAAGAATAACAATAAACCGATAAACTAAAGAATTTTATTATAAAAGCGCTTTTCATTACTCGTTTTTCAAAAAAAATTTTATCGAAGTAATAATCGTAAAAAAAAAAAAATATCAACAAGAAAAAATAAAATCAATTATTTTATTAAAAAAAAATGGAATATTCAATTTATTTATCGTTTCAAATTATAAAAATAAAATAATAAATTGAATAAATTAATGATTATTCTTATTATGTAATTATTTTATCGTTATTTACGATTATTAATAAAATTTACTATAATTCATTTTTAATTTTTTTTTTAATTCCAATTTCGTTGGTTAATTTTACAACAACAACGTACGAAGCGACGCGATCGTTGAAAATTCGAACCGCGAGCTTTTTGCAGTTGAGCGAAAAGTTACTCCGAATAAATGCCACAGCGCGTGATGGGTATTGTATAGATTTTCGTGTTGAAATTCATGCGGTAGAAGGCTTTGCCTCGGAGCGTCGAGCTTCGATGTGCTCGCGAAAAGCAAGGATAGGCAGTTCAATGTGTGTTGGTAGAAGTACAGTAAACGCACTTATCGTATAAAACTTTCCAGTTTGTCCGAACAAACGAGAGTTTCGCCTGTAACGTGCTGCACGCTCACCGTCTCTCCCTCTTCCATCGCCTAATACTTTTTTCGTTCTCCGTTGTACCTTCCTTGGTTTCCGCTCTCGTATACGAAAGCTCTTTCCTTCTCGGTTACCAGAGAGTTAACGTTGTAACGACCGAACCGTAACGTTATAACGTATATAAAAAGTACCGCGATCTCTGTGCGGTATACTTGCCTCGCAACTCGCTTTCGAAAATGTGTTACCTCCGTATATATAAACACATGCGCGTTGGCGTTTGCGCACGCGATTTATAACGTCCGCGGGATTTTTTTTATGGCGAACACATAGACGCGAAACTCGCGGAATTGTCGGACGATTCGTCGGTAGAATTGAGAAGAAAAAAAAATTCGTACAGTGGGAATCCCGAGGCTTCCGGAACGGAACCGGAAGCGACGAAATTCCCAGTTTGCAAAAGTATGAACACTAATAATACACGTCGGGTTTTCGGCTCATTAAATTTTGTTATTTGTGAGGTTAGTGTTCGACGAATAATTGTATTATCGAAATCGGAAAATCGAATTATGAGAAATTTCATCGGGAGATTTATTTTCCGAAGGCTGATATTTCATAAAAGTTTAAATGACTCGTTACCGCAACATGGCGATTGTAATATTCAACGACCGCTGATTTGTATACAATTAGCGAGCGATGATCAGTAATTACACTGGGAAACGAGTTTATTCGCAATTAGCAAATGTACAATCGAATATAGCGAAATAAATATGTAATATGAAAGTTATTATTGTTCGTTGATTATTATTGATGAAATTTTTTTTAATAATTTTGTATTAAATTTTATAATCAATGAAATAGAAATTACATTATTTTAATTATTTTTTGAATATTCAATACGTATTGCTGATAAATAATTAATTAAATGAAATAATAATAATATCTTTAGCGTCGGCAAACAGTTTTCGTATGAAATATCGAACGGAGAGTAAAAAAATACGTAATGGAAGAAAAAATACTTCAAATATTGTTTTCTAATTATTAATGAAATATTTTTGTTATTCATACGATTTTTTAATGTGTTTTAACGTGTTTTACGAAGTAAAATATACGATGTAACAAAATTACAATTTCTGCGCTTCGAGGGGTAACAAGAAGGTGAAAGATATCGAAATAAATGAGAGTCGAAGTGAGAGGCAAGACTTGCGATCGGAGAATTTTTTTTTTTTTTTTTTTTCAATCAATGGCGATAAATACGAAACATGAAAAGCTCGTAGAACCAAAACAACCTGCAGCAACGAGGAAGGATAAGATTTATCAGCGCGCCGTTGAAAGTCTCGAGTTTGTAAGGCATTTCGCGACTTTCAACTGTTGGGAAAGCGGAAAGCGGTAAAAATGGCGGGGGGTGCGAAAGGGTTGGAAGGGGTTGGTAGGCAGAGAGCACTTGCGCGAGAATCTTCGGGTGGTACAACGGGTAGTATCTTCGTGCTGTACGATGTATATACGAACCGTGTACGACGTCGTACCGGATATCATTCTGTTCCTTCTCCTCCCTTCTTTCTCACTATACTGCCTGATAAGAGGCACAATTTCAGAATATTTCGCTCTTGGGACACAGTACCAGTGTACGAATTGCATTGAAATAAGCCAACGAGGAAGCAGACACCTTAGAAAACACGTAACGCCGGAAATGCGTTTTCCAAAAGCAAAACAGCAAAGCAAAAAAAAAATACATCGCGAGAGCCGTTATATATAGTTATGCTATTCAATACGAAAAATCCACGCGAAAACAGCGCTCCAAAATTCAGTGTTATTACAACAGCAAAAAAAAAAATCCCGAAAATTGTAAAATTTTCATTTCTTCGTCACGAAAATAAAAAAAATGATAATAATAATAATATTGTTAATAATATTTATTTTTATTATAATTTTCGATTTTTTCTACGAAGAAGCAAAAGACATTATCGAGATGTACATTTTTTTTTGTTTCAAAAAATCTTTAAATTTTTTATTCACATCGTAATTTCGCGATCTATTTTGGGGATTTCGTAGCGAAGTAGTATACGATGTCGTTGTACATACGTTGTACTACAGACCGGTGATAGCCTGTGATAACGGAATCGTAGAGTATTTACACTACACGCGGTGTGTATAGGAACGAGCAAAGCTCTCACAGTGTTATCCTTAACGATCCCATTAAGCGAAGCCGCTTCTCGTTTCGATATAAATTATGAACATCGAGAGAGAGGACCCGGTATACGAAGAAGCAGGAGCGGTGTCAGCCGATCGTTGATTCCAGCTGTGTACACAATTGTTATACAGCATTGTGTAAAGTTCTATCTACGAATGGTACCGGATAGTGCAACGAGTTTGCTTACGCAACCGCATGAAGCTTCGAAGTGTATGGGAGTTCAGATCGTTCGCAAGCAACTCCCGCCCTCCCTATAGGGGAAAGTCGTCGAATACCGTTCACCAAATACGAAATCTTTACTATTTCTGTTATAAATTGAGAATTTTTCAGAAATCCTGCGTTTTACACTATAAAATGATTGTCAATTTATTATTATCAACAATTTAAAAAAATTGACGAATAATCGATTTATTAAAAAAATTTAAACGATAATAGCGAAAAATCTACACAACGGATGCAAAGCATTCCTGTTAACGACTCCAAAAATCGATAATAATAAAACGATTACTGTGAAAATTGAAAAAAAAAAAAAATTAGGTAACATAACCTCAATTCGCGAATCGCATTTGATTACAGCGATCTGTATTACCGACATCGACACCTGTTAGGTTTCTTTTCGCGATAAAAATTTGGTTTTTCGACATTTTGACTTCGTCCAAAGCTCAAATCACAGGTAAAAGAACAAAAAAGCAGCGTGTCACTGTTACATATATGCCGCGATGTATTGACTCCAAAAAGTTTCTTCGCGAAGTGTGGCAATTTTTGCATGAAAAACAGGTAAAGTCTATCGATCGCTCCAAAAAAATTTGCCGAATACAAAAATCAGCTGAATACATAAAATTAATTTCGATCGTCTATTTTTGGCGTAAACAACGAGAGACATTTCGATATTGAATTTGATAACATCGATCAATTTTTTTTTCGATCGGTCTGACCGGTAGTCGCCGTTTCTCCGCGGCAGAGAATTCGGCTTCTGCGGCTTTCGGCACATAACCGTTGGTTCCAATTTTACAACGTCGACTACACGCTGTACGCGTTTCGTTTCCATACATATACCGTCTATATAACCGCAAAGCTCTCGTTATTACCGTTATTATACCCGAACAGTTATTGCTGTTATTAGCCATAATAAACGATATGAATTGTCCGCTGAGACCTCAACCACACATCGTCTCATCTCTCTTCAACCGCCGAGAGACCGCACTTTGTTTATATTTCGTGTATCATACGTTAATCGACGAAATTCACCCCCGTGCGATCGTAAATTTGATGTTACAAATTGGCAAAATGATAACGAGGAGGAGAAGATCAGAGAGATACTGTTTCGTATTTCAAAATTCACAACTGTATCGCTATCGGTGCGCTTTTGCGTACCTTATCGCCTTTGCCTTCTCTCCGCGATCGTCTCCTTCTCTCTCTCTCTCTCTCTCTCTCCCTCTCTCCCTCTTTCTCTCTCGTTTTCTCCCTCGTTCTCTCTCTCTCTCTCTATCACCGCTCGCGTAATTTATGGACGCGCGGTTTCGAGCTCTCGTGATCCTCGCGCCAACGGCGTTGCACTCGCGGAGAGACCTCCGCGAAACGCCTGGCGGTGTCGCGTGATACACGACAGTTTAATTTCGAACTGACGTCGAACAACACATATATACAGACGATTACATACTTTGACGATAAAATATATACTTTGTATACGCATATCGCACGCATACACGTGTTTATACGTATATATGTACACATAATTAGAAACATCGAGCAACTCGGTGCAGCAATATGACATCCGATTAATCCTCTCGTTGTGTATTAGGATCGCGGATATAGATTCGGCTAATCGCTACGTAATCTTCATCGTACTATCAACGATCTTGTGAGGTTAATTAAAAAAGTCTATTACAGCGGTAAACCGCATGCGTTACAATTCAATGTAACGAGTTGCACGACGCTGACACGAGTCATAAACTATTTACGCGACACGTAGTTAAATTTTTTTTTTTTTCTTTTAATTATTCGTAAAACTGTGACAAAGCGGTGTTTCTTAGATCGCAGAGACAAAGAAGACTTCCAATGAGTTTTTACGCCGTTTCCTCGTTGCTTAGCATCGCTTACGAAACAGCGGGTGAATACATTTCGCGACCTATTTTTTGACATTTTTATTGAGGAAATTATTTTGAATTACGAGATTTTTTATTTTTATAAAAAAAAAATTCTTTCGTTCGAAAAAAACAAGGAAAAAAAAAGATCGTGGAGAAATAGTATTTTTCTTTCTATAGATGAATGAATACGATATCACAGATTGCAGTCATGAAATTTCTTGAACGACGAAAAAAAAAAAATTGAGGTAATCTCATCTTATAAATTGGTACTTACGAATGAAAAATTGTGCAAAAGGCAAACTCGACATTTTTTTTTTCACGATTTTTTTTTCCGCGAAAATAAAACTTTTATTGTGCGAAGAAAAAATTGTTGAAAAAAATTACAATCGTTTCTGTAGATGAAAGAAAATGCAATGGCAGATATTAACGTCAGGAAATTTCGAAAAAAAAAAAAGATCGAAGAAATCAAACGCAATACCGGTTATTTGTGGGAGAAAAATCGTACAAAAGTCGATCTCACGATTTTTTTGTACGAAAATAAAATCTTTCTCAATCGAAAAAAAAAAAAAAAATAGTGGAAAAATATTTCAATCATTTTTGTCGATAAAAGAATGCAAAATAGAATGAGGGCATAGCGAAAGCTGCACTGGTATCGTAGTGAAATTTTCGCTACAAGAAAAAAAAAAAACAAAAGGTTACGTGTGAAACCAATTCGAATTCTTTTATCCCCGTTTGCTCAGCATCCGAGAATCGAGCTGTTCGTTCAATCTGATTCTCTACTCGAGCTGCGAAAAAGCACTTCATTCTTCCGTATCTCGATTTTCGCTCCGGTAAAATTCTCCGGATAGAGAAAGAAGGAAAGAAGAAAAAAGATCATAGTAACTCGTGTGAAAACTCGATGGAGTCGATGCACACACTCGCGCGCGTTCTCTGCAACGCCCTTTCGACCTTTTATACGCCGGAAAGAGCGGAAGTTCAAAAGCGTGCGGCGGGTAAGAAGCGAGAATTTTCCAGCGGCCCACGAGCGTTTATTGTAAATTCTGAATGTTAAATGCCAGATACAGATGCTGATGCATCTCGCAATGCGACATACGTCCTCCAAAACTTCAAATCATCTCGCAAGATATTTTTTTAAGTATCATCGCGAATTAAATTGTAAATTGTACCAAATCTTCCGAAACTATTATCAACTTTCTTTTATTCGAGTAGTAAACAAATATAAATTTAAATAAGTTAACAAAAAAAAAAAAATATCATCAAAAAATTTTACGAAAAAAAAAATTGAAATTTGAAAAAAAAAAAAAATGGATTTATTTCAGTCGATATTTGAAATTTTTTTCGAAACGAATCATTGAAGTTTTAATATAATAAAATAATAATAATAATTTAATATCGAATAAAAAAATTTTATTACGAAATCATGGCTTACCATTATCATTATCTATTATTTGAAATTTTTATTCTTCGATATAATAACAGCCGAGTAGATTTTAAATGGAAGAATTTTCATTTCGCAAGTAGAAATGGCGTTTGGCACCGTCGTGAGGCCGTCTGATAATTGCTCTAACGCGACAAAAAACGATATATATCTCGGGGCTAAACGATGATTCGTCGGAGAGCCGAGTATCTCAGCCGTTGAAAACAGTTCAGTTCTTAAGTAACAGCTTACTCGATATATAGATATAAATGTTAACGGCGAGAGGAACATCGGTGGTCTCGAAAGTGGAAAGGGCTAAGTATTCCTCGAGTGCACACCGGCGAGTCTCTCGGTGTTTCTCTTCGACGAGGCAGGCGTGCGCACAATCAGCAGCTGCGCTACTACTCTGTGGTGCTGTGCTGCTGCTGGCGTTTGCTGGTGTGTGGTGAAGGAGAGTGGTGGGGGAAGGAGCTCATCGAAATGCGCGGTCACCGGGTCCGACTGTCAAACGGCCAGTCGCCGCCGAGATTCCGTGCGGCACGGAGTCGGACGTGAGAGTAAACACGATCGTTAAATAAATTACAGTAGCGAATTAATCACATATCTTAGCCGCGTCGTAAATAAATCGAAAAGCAGAGACGCGTCTTATTCCGCGAAGTTTCGTTGCGTAAACGAGTTAATCGTAAAAAACATCGATTCGTTCGAAAATAATTCGAAAAAAAAAATCATCAATATACAAACATTAATTATTTATCGAACGTCCAATCGATTAATCGATCGAAATTACGTGCGTGTGAATCGGAAGAATAAAGTGATTGTGTCGATAAAAAGATCGAAAGGTTGAAAAAAAAAAGTCGTTGGTAACACGCGACGTCGTGATATCGTATGAATATTTGAATTACTCAATTAGAATTCAACGAAAGTGTTAGAAATAATTCCGTGGTATCGATAAGATAATATGAAAAGTGGATAATAAAAAGAAAAAAGAAAAAAAAACGGTTATACAGCTGTAATAGTTTTCGAGGTGTGCGTGCGTCGTGAAGCAATGAAGAAATTCGCTTCGTAACGGAACTTTTCGATACGTATACATACCGAACGCTCTCTCTACCGGTTCCCGGCGCTCACTGCGAACTTTGCCTTCGCTCGCGAACAGTCCAACGGAGAATACTCTCGCGAGGGCAGTAATATTCGAGAAAAACGATACCGAGTGTGAATATAATACGAGAAGAGAGGGGAGAAAACGGGTGAAAGATACGACACGAGGGAGAAAAAAGGGAACACTGCTGTGTACGACGTCGAGTGCTAAAACCGGTTGTGTACACATTCGCCTTGCGACAGGTCAGTAACGAGTCATTATTATTATTATACGCGAGTGCTTTTCGTGTACTCGTAATATTTCATTAATTTTTCGTACAAACGTGAAACCGTTAATTATATATCGGATTCGATAGAAATTCGAGTGTTCAAACATTTTTTTTTACGAATATACGAAATTTGCGGCGACGAAATTATTTTTTAATTTAATTTATCGTAAATCGTAGTTATTTCTTTTCATTATCCATTAGAATTCATTGAAATAATTGTCGTTTATCGCTGTTTAATTACGATTATTGAATATAATCGTCAGTTTTATTGTCAACAAATATAATTACGTGAAATGATTACAATGAGTTTCTTCCTAAATTACAATTGTTAAAAAAAAATTCGATCGATTTCGCGGGAATTTCGAATTTGTGTGATATTTTTTTTTTTGTTCGCCGAAAACTGCTTATAACGATTTTTTTTTTTTCGATATTTTTCGATTGTTACGATTTTTTTATTTATTTTTTTTTTTTACAAAATCCGCACGATGACCTCATCGCGATGTGTGGAAACTTCGCGTCTTTCTTTTATATAAATTTATTATACATTTCTTATAATAACTTCGGCACTGTATGTCTTCTCGGTCTCTCGGTCCCGAGAGTCGAGACTCGTCTGAGTGGCACACCGATTTTATTCGGGGCCTCGAAACACGATTGGCTAAGTGGCGAGAAACGATTCTCGCGGAACTCGTTAAACTTGAAGCGAAGGCTGTTCTGCGTGTCGATTCGTAACCTTGTGAGGAGTCCTCCCCGCCATACCGACTCGAGAGAGTGACGAGGAGAGGGACACGCGAGGTCGCCTTTTCCTTCGACACATCTCGAGCGCCGATCCCCGCGTATCCGACGCACGTGCGAACGAGAGCCGCCGATCTCTAACGATTGCTTGACCCCGTCGAACTTTTTAATCCTCCGATAGACATTCCAATGCCTACGCAATAAATTCCTCAGTTAGAATTTCGAAAAAAAAAAAAAAAAATTAATTCGCTCCAATAGCAAAATAGGCGACGATTGCGTAACGAAATAATTTTCTGCGTCGATAAAAATATTAACCGATAAAACGCGTCGCCGATAACTGATAACGGAGACTCGGATATCTCATTATTCTCTTAAAATAATTCGATAAGTCATTTTTGTAGTCTGAGATCAAACAGATCGATAGCAATTAATCACGGATTTCGCAAAATTTAATGAAATATTAATAAAAAATGTTGTTTATTGGTTTATAAATAAATATATTATTTTTATTATTATTAATTTTTATTATTATTTATGACTCTTTTTATTGGGGATATAAGAATTTTCCATAATATTACCGATCTAAGAAACCGATTTTTTTATCGTTCCTCCGTCGATTATTTCGATAATCGAAATAGTGAGTATCAATTAGATAAAATTTTTTCCGGTACTTCGGACGACAAAAATACGAAGCTTACTGCGCAATCGGCGCGTATAGTTTATTCTCGGAATAATTTAAGCGTAGAGATAATTACGATATGCTGAAAGGTGGAACGTTTTGTCCGAACGAAACACCGTTACGCGAGCTGAGCTCATATACGCACATTCGCACGATAAATACGTACGAATGTGTACTCTATGTGGAGCACATGGTAAACGCGGGAAACGCGAGCAGCGAAGAGTGAATGCCTCGCCTCTACGTTCCATTATACTATTATTTCACTCCATTGTCCATTATTAACGAATATCATCGCCAACCCATTAGACCTCATTTTTCCGCGCGTTCGTAAATTATAAATAAATTATTTAGCTCGTTGTCGTATAAATGCCATTTCCTTCGTATAGAAACGATAACGCTGCGTATATATGTGTACCTAATGTACCTATAGCACGAAAACTACGAACTAAAGAAATTATATTGTCCACCGACCGTAATAAGAACTAACGAGTTGTATGGATATTTCAACAATGAAAAGGCAATTACCTTACGTGAAAGAGAACGCTTAGCCGGATCGTTGTGTTTGTGGACATTAAACTTCGAACTGCGGATGACTCACGTTATATTCTCCATTCCCGAATTAAACAACTTTTTTAATCCTCCGACTCGCCGCACATCGTGTGTTTTTTTTTTTTTTCGGAGTATATTTTTCGGAGCTCTTAGGATAATAGTCGATTTTTCGGGGAAAATCGTCATATTTGAACCATTTTAACGCTTATCAACTGAAAAAACTTGTAACTTTTTTTTACGAGTTAATTTTTCAGTAATTTCAAAAAAAATTTACGCGATATATAACGGTAAGAAAAATACAAACGTTTAATTTTCCTAAAGTTGGTTATTTTACGAAAAAAAAAATATTATTTTTACAATAATCTATGTGCACTTTATAAATAATTTTCAGAAAATTTACGACAAAATTTTTTTGGATTTTTATT
Source organism: Cryptus viduatorius (assembly GCA_964006125.1). NCBI lineage: Eukaryota > Metazoa > Arthropoda > Insecta > Hymenoptera > Ichneumonidae > Cryptus > Cryptus viduatorius. Next base: position 15,405,825 of record OZ023225.1, on the reverse strand, counting down.
GGCAAAAATTTTTTAATTTTTTTTGAAAATTTTTTTTTGTTAAAAATACAAAAATTTCGAAAATTCGTGAAAAACGATTTTTCGTGTGACGAGGTTTCTGAGATCGCAGAGAAAAAAATTCGATCGGAGTCGATAAATAGTCCGAAAATATTTACCTTTATTTTACTGAATCGAATGACAACGGTACATTTTTCGTTATCGTATCAAATGAACTCGTCAAACATTTGTTTCCGAATTAATAGTGATTATTGCGGCCGTAAAAAAAGTAAGTAAACGCGATAAGAATGTTTCGTTTTGTTTGACTCGGGAATAGCGTTCACCGATGTAGACATAGCATCGCATACGATCGTAATGACGAAGAGACCGCGGCAATTTGATTATCATGCGTGTGTCACACGCGACACATTACGATGAAAAAGTTCGATTATTTTAATGATCATTCGCTGCGACGAGATACCTATATTATAATAATTTCGATAGAGATGCGCATCTTATCTATGAATGAATAACGAGCGCTACTCAGACGTTGGAAAATCGCTATAAAAAAAAAAAAAGATCGCGTCAAATTTTTTACTTTTTTTTTTAATTTTTTACTTGAATTTGTAACATTTGCGAGTTTCGGGGCGATGATTAACCGTTCGCGGAGATAATTTACGTCACTTACATTTACAAGAGAACATCGAAATTGCCTTCGAGAAACGGCGATAAGAGGTAAGAAGTGTGTTGGAGAAATAATGTTTCGCGTTCTCTATTATTGTATCGGCATTCGCTCGATCCGTTCCGCGGTGATATTTCACCAAAGTGCGAAGCGCGGAAGGCGCACCGATATTGGTTCCTATCGGCATCGCCGCTATTTAGCAATTCAATCGATTTTCTAACTGCGTCGATATGGAAACGAAGCAGAAGCGCGTCGTCTCGTCTCGTCTATCGAATACTCCTATCGCTCCGATCCACCATCGCTATCTCGCGTACCGAATACATTTCGAATTTCCGTTCACTGCATATGCAGCATTTTCGACTGTGTCGCATTGTCCGATCGCTGTATAACTATTTCCACTTACCGCTCGAACTCTGCTTTGCTGTTCTTTCGCTGAAGATTAACTTCGTTCGAGTCGTTTATTCGGCAAAATTTCATTATACCGATTTCCTGTTTCACATTTTGTAATCTTTACGTCGCGTTTTTATTCGCACAGAAACACGAAATTCCACTTTTCGAAAAGAAAAAAAAATTAATTAATAAATAAAAATATAAAAAAAAAAAAACATTATTATAAAATATGTAATTATAAAATAATAATATTCATAATAAAATAAAAATTAATAAACAATTAAATAACTAATTAATAATTATTTGAATTAATTAATTTTTTTTAAATATGTTATTATAAATATTATCGTATATAAATAATAAATTAAAAAATAATAATTTACCGTCACGAAATAAAATTTATTAACTTATTTACAAAATTTGATGCCACAAAGGAATTTTTTTTGCATTCTAACTATCGCGTCAATAAAGAAAAATGGCGACGTCTCATTGCGTGACGTTCTTGATTTTTCATAATTGTTCCGCGATTGGACGGCTGGCATACTATGTCGCAACGTGACATTGATTGCACCCGGTAGCATTTTTCTTTTTTTTTTTTTTATCCTCAAACATATTTTACGTAACCGGTCTCGTCGTGTGCATTCGCAACGGAATCGATAATATTTCCGAGAATCTCGTTGGAGAGTTGCAATTCGCGTTATATCGACGGGAAATTTACAATTTTTCCTTTCGTTGGACACAATTCATCAATAACAAGGCGATTGCAAGGGCAATGATAATATTGTGAATATTTATGTATAACAAATGCTTCGACTCCGCATCGATCGACTCCAGTAGTTTATATACATATATATACATCGCGCCGCGGAGGGTACAATGGTCGACAGATGCATTGCATTCATCGGTACCGATAAGAAAGATCGCGCGGGTCGTGTATGCGACAAGCAACAAAGAATCAAACTAATGCATACAAACATCGTTCGCCTTTCAATGTTTTCTCTGCGATCAACGGTAACTATTTATTATCCAACGGCATGACTTAGCTTCGGTGTATGAAACACGGAGCGCAAGCCTGTCGTCGCGTCGACGAACGATAATAATTTTTTTTTTTTTTTCATCATTTTTCTCTTATCCTGTTGACCCAACTGTTCTCACCATTGTTACGTGCGATGCATAAAAATGAACGATGCGTTCGTTTTTTTGTCGTCTCGTAACAAATATGTAGGAAATGGTGGGGCAAAGCGGACCAAAATAGAACAGTCGCGCAACTCGAACTTCGGAACAACACAGACGAACCGTAAAATTACTGAATTTAAATAAAAATCGAATTTCAAGTTTCGTGGCCTTTATTTGTGCTGCAGATCGCTGGTTATCTGAAAAAAGGTCGATAACAACGTTTTCTAAAATTTTACGAAATTTTTTTTTTCTTCACAAGAATACTTTACATATCGCTTATGGGTCGTGACTTAAAATTCGATTTTTTTTTTGAGGAATTAAATTGTAGTCCATTTTACCCCATTTTCATTTTTCTCTTAATATTCCATAAGATCGCAAAAAAAAAAAAAATTTATTCACAAGTAGCGGAAAAATTCCCTAAATTTCTAAAGCGGTCCATTTCGCCTCATCTTCGTGTATATATAACGACACTGTATATTTTTCGTTAAAAAAAAAATGCCTCGCGAGCGGCCATTCGTCATTATTAATTTGCGCGTGTCTATCGGAGTCAATAACAATCGCGACAAATATATTACACCGTGTTGGTCCCCGAGGTATAGCACGTGTTCGATGTAAATTGCGTTCATCAAGTCATTATTATTATCAAGCAGAATTCCCCCGGAGGCATGAAATTCTCGAGCGAAAAAAAAAAAAAAAAAAAAAAAAAGTAAAAAACAACCAAAGAGGTGCCCGAGATATCTCGACGATATATAATTACGTGACTCGCGCGGCGGTCAACGTTCGAAGATGCGATCTCCGAGAAGACGATATCTTATTACAGATATAGAGATTCCAGGACGCTACTCACGATCTTACGGTTAATTGTTATATCGAATTGCCGCATTGCCGAGGTTCGTGTTTACATTATTTCACGATCGCTAACTCGTTCGTTGATCGTCGATGTGCGTTCCCTCTGTTTTACCACCCGATGAGCGATGTGTATACGTGAGCCAAGAACTGTAATAGACGAGAAGGAACGCGAGTCATTATTCACTCATCTATTTCTACCGGCAGCATCCGTTTCTCGTACAGACGAGATGCGAAACGCCGCATGATCTGGAGGCGCAAAAAAAAAAAAAAAAAAAAAAAAAATGGACTTAAATGTGTAACGAGAAACTCGTATATACATATGACGAGTGTCACTGCGTTGAGTTCCGTATTACTGAAAAACACGAAAAATAAAACGACGAATGCGCAAAATATGTACGTCGCGAAATAATAATAATAATAATAACAAAAAATAATGACAATAATAATAATAATAAAAAGAGGAGAAAACGTTTTCTCGCTGTTGAGGGAACTGCGCGTGTTGCGCGCAGATACGTACGGTAACACCGGTAATTTTCCAGAAGACTTGGTCCGGAAGCTCTTCCAGCTGCTCTCTCGCAATTCTTCCTTCTGATGTTTCTTCCACTTTTTTTTCGCTCTTGTAAGCTTATTTCTTCTTATACGACGGTCCAACGATTTAACAACGTCGATTGCTCCATTTGCGGCTGCAGTTGCGGCTATACGCGAAGCTTTTTAAGGGCGCAGCTTTCACGAAGTTTTTTTCTGAATGAGAATCGGTGATGTGAAGAAAAAAATGGTTCGATGCTTTTAGCACATTCGTTGGGCGAGTAAAATCGATAAATTAGTCACCGAAGGCCGAGGTACTCGTGATAAGATTACGATATCGTAGAGACTTTTTTCATCACTTTTTTTCGGGTCGATGTTCGCGTGAGTCATTTTTTTTAATCAATTTCTTTCGTCTGGAAAGACCGATAAAAATAACTTGTCGATCGTATAAATAATAATAAAAAATGATTATTATTATTATTTTTTTTTTCATTGTATTCATTATTTCTATGCGACTATTACTCCGAACGCCACGAACTTTTTTCCGATCCCATTTTCTTAACAAACGACGAAACGTATCAGTGACTTTCCTCGTGCGAAGTCAAAGGTAAAATTGGGCGGTAGAGGAAAAGTCGACGAAAAAGTTTCACGCTGTAAAACATCGGGCAAAGTACGCCGGAGGTTTTCCTCCCCTCCGAACACAGAGCAACACATACCCCGTGGAACGGCAGAAGCTCTCGTGTCGCTTACAGCGAGCCGCGCGACGAGCTCTGTTGCTGCTTCCGCGCTTCTCGTAAATCACCCCAAGATACCCCTGTGAGTGATAATTTATGGCAGCGGAGCTTCGAAATTCAGAGGTCGCTGGTAGGAACCGTGCAAACGCACACACCCCGACCTAACTATATCGTCGCGATGCGGCAGGTTTCTCGCGAAAACGAGCGGCTCGCTGGCCTCGAGCTTTCGCTTCCCGGTTTCACCCTGAAATCGAGCGCTCGGATTCACCCTTTGCGGGGAACAAAGATGTACGTGTGCGCGTGTGGCGGCCATATCCACATCGAGGTCGATGTGGAAAGGGCACAGAAAGGTTTAATTGAAATTGATACGACGCGGGAAGGATGAGGAAAGGGAGGAGGAGAAGGAGACGGAGGAGTTCCTCCGTATAAATTTCACCCTCGCGAACTAAAGCGAGTAAGAGGATCCGTAGGAAATGCGTTGGGTTGTGGGAAGCGAGTTTAATTGAATTACAACATTTCATCATCGGTCGCGTCTCATCCGCGAGTAGCTAAGACTCCGTTGTAAAACTATGTAACCGAAGTCATTACTTCTTCTTCTTCTTCTCCTCGAAGTTTCAACCGCGAAGAACATTTCTCATCGCGTAATGAAAAACAAACTGAAAATTTCAAATTTTCCGCGATGTTTTCTCGCAATTTTTTTGTCAATTTCGCAAAGCCTTAACAATGAGAATACTGAAAATTAAATATCGCGGTTCGGAAAATTTCGAAATATACGAAGATATTTAAAATTTTTGGGAAAATGAAAATTCATGAAAAAGACGTAATAATTTTTTTATTTTCATGAATTTTCAGTGATTTTTTTTTTTTTTCATTTAAATTGTTGCCACACGAAAAAAATCGCATTGCGAATTATATTCGTTTAATATCTGATATATTTACGTAATTTTATATATTTTTAGCTTATACTTTTTTTTCATACGGAAATTACATTTTCGAATTATTTTCATTATAAAGTTCCGCGGGTTTTGTAAAATTTCTCCGAGTTAAAATCGACATGTGCGCAGTTCACGGTTCCTGCAGTAGACGCAAATGAAAACGAATATAGAGAACCCGGTATTTCGCGAAATCCCGCAGCGTCGGTGAAATTCGCTCTCATCAACGTCCCGATCTCAGTACCAGAAACTCCCGGAGGTCAATTTGCACACGAAATATGTGATCTGTTACATTTCACTCGTTACCACAGCTACATGTAAACACACGTCGACGGAGAGACTTGCCAACAAGACGCGGAGATCTCTCGTTCGTCCATTCAAATGAATTATCCGCTCGCCTTTTGCTGAATTATACATAGATACATGAATAACCGTATAATACACTATATACAGGTTAATTCAGAATAAATACGCTGATAAAAAATTCCGAATAAAAATTTTAAATTAAAAAAAAATTAATAAAAAATTCAGAATAAATTTTGTTACTCCGTTACGCCGAGAAAAAAAAATTATTAAGTCGCTTTTCTTTAAATTTCCGAAAAATAATTGTTCCGAATAAAAAATGAGAAAATCAGAAATAAAAAAAGAATTATTGATTATGATTATTTTTTTATTCAAATTTTTTAAAAATGTACATTAATATATTTTATTAAATACACAGAAAAATAATTTTAAAAAAATTCTATAAATTACGAAATTAATATGAACTACTTGAGTTTGAAATTTTCGTAAAATTTTTATACCAATTTTAGTTTTTATAGAAAAATCTTTTTTTTTTAGACTTTTCGAAAATTATCGAAAAAACTCGATATTTATTGTGAATCGTACTGTATATACATATATATATAGTTGAGACGATATATACGCGCGGGAAATGTCCGTAGCATTTCAATTCCGGACGGAATTGTTCCGTTTCTCCACTATCCTTTCTTCTCAACGCTCTTCTCGTGTATAAGCGGACAGCTGTAAAAGAGTCGACGTAATACACGTATTACGCGAATACAGTACGCGTCGTCGGCAGCGCTCTCGAGGAAATATTTCAATCTCTTTTTCACGTACAAAGACGTCGCTGTCTTTTATAACTTCCTCTTCAATATTCTTCTCCGCCGTTATATTATTGTTATTATTCGTTTAGCGAAGTGTTCAAAAATTCGCAGACGTTTTTCACTAACGCGGTACACGCGATACGTCGTTGAAAAATATGCGCGAGTCTCGCATTACGGTGTAAGTTACGCCAGAAATTATCATACGAAATAATGGAGATTGTGGACATTAAACGGTAATCACATTATCAATTCATAGCGACTCCGGTGACGTTGCGTTGGTAATTTAACACTTTTGCGTGATAACGGAGCCGCTCTTAGTTTTTATTATTGCGTATTTTTCAAAAATTATATATTTTTTTTCCTCAAAAAGATCGATATAATAAAAAATCACAAATAAATAAATTTAATAATAAATCGTAAATTATTATTATTTACAAATTTATTTATTTAAAAAAAAATTTCATTTTTTTTTGCCAAAAATTCCGCAATTTATCGCAGTGAGAGGTAAAAGCCACGACACGATTTTCTAATACATAATGGATGTTCGTCGTAATATCGCGGGTTTTATATCGTTCGCTCGTTTATTTGATTTCCTTGACATTCGCTGTGCGCTTGTGCTGTATAAGCAACTGATACATTGATCGCTGATACAATCGCGCGGTGTTCGAGGTCTCCGAAGCACCTGTGGTGACAAATCGAATTTAGAAATAAAATTTGTGGCAAAGATCCCTCCGACTACGACACACAGCGGCGCAAAAAACAGGCAACTGTATTTTTTTCGCATCGAAAAAAAAAAAAAAAAAATTATCGAGAAAAAGTTTCACATGTAGGAATTTTGTTCATTTTTTTATCGGTATTTATGTCATACATACGCGTATATTTAGTCCACTATTCGGTAACACGGGCGACCTGGATGCGAGCCTAATTAAGCGTGAATTCGTTCGCCGAGGCGCACACATCGAGTGACGCATTCGCGAGACTTAATTGGTACACCACGGTCGCGTTCGCTTCCTGGCTGTTCGAGGGATATATGTATAACGCGACTGAACCGCCCAATTTGTTTGCAATCGTATCCATTAAATTCACGCGAAATAATTCCACATCTGTCCAAAGACTATTTTATCAACGACATTGAAAACGCAATGAAAAAAAAAAAAAAAAAAAATTGATGTCAATTTTTTTTTTTTTTTTTCGAAACTTCGTCGTAAAAGATCGCGAGACCGCGGCACCCGCGACGTTGTAACATCCCGCGCAATATTTCAGCATCAAATAATATCTCTCGAGTTTGACACACCGGTGAAAACTCGAATCGATATTCAATGTTGGAAATCCAATCTCCGAGATGGCAAACGGCAAAAGTTCTCGGAGAGGTTTTAGTTTCGAAAGCATAGCGAGCAAGCGGCGCCCTTTCCGGATACCTGTGGGGACTTCTCTTAATGCTTCCCTCGTAAGTCGCGCAGCTGAATCGCGCGCCCTTCTCGGGTATTCCGCCCGTTTCTACAATCTCTTTATCTCTTTGCCGGTTGAAAAAAAAAGTTTTTTCTCTTTATGCCATAACTCCGAGAGTAAAAGAGAAGAACTCCGTAGATATGTCTCGCGGCCGGCTATGGCAATCGGTAGTCGCTTTTCAAAATGAGATCGCGTCTCGACTCCGTTTTTTCCGCGCGTCTTCTCTCCTTGTCGTATCCTTTCTTTGTATCATTTTTTTTCTTCCGATTCTCCAACTTCGTCGTCATCAAATATCAGCCGATAACGGATTACTTTGTCGGTAAAAACCCCATTTTCTTCGACCGATACATCGACCGAATAATTATTAAAAATGTAACGGTTCGTCGATATATCTAAAGAATAATCGAATTCGACGCATAGATACAATACGATCCCAAAGTCACGATAATAATAACAATAATAATAATAATTTGACGAAAACCACTGACATTTTTTTTTTAATTTAATTCTCGAGTTGCCCTCATAAAAAAAATGACCGTGACTTTCGTCTTGTCGACATCTTTTATTATAATAATAATAATTATTATTATTATTCTTTCTCAGACTCGGTACTCGTTGAATATTACATATTCAGTGTGTACCGAGCCAGTAAAGTGCTCGAGGAACAACAATAAATCGGCGCATGGAAGCGTGTCTTGCATGCACTGTCTCGAAAAAAAAAAAAAATTACCATTTTTAAACTCGGAAACGTGTGAATTAAGCTTCAAGGTTTTCTCGAGTAACCATGAAATAAAATGCACGCTGCTTTAACTTAAGGAGAGAGGACAGGATATATAGTGCCCACCGGGTATGCAAGTGCCTCTGGTATCTCAACAGGATGCTTCGAAGTTTTTTTTTTTTTTTTTTTTTCAATGTTTCGCTCTCTGTCGCTCCTTTTCGGATGGTCGACCTCGTGCGAACGCAGCACTTTAATGCCGCCCCACGAACCCCTCTTCGCTCTCTCATCTCTATGCCCCGAGTAGTTACGCCCGGCGATCTATAGAAGGTAACGAGTTATGTAGATTGCGTGCCGGAGTATCATCCGCAGTCGTTGCACGAGCGTAGCGATGGCGGTGACGGTGGTGGTGCCGGCGACGTCGGCCCTTCAGAGACCTTCTTCTTCGCTCAACGAAGGAAAACAGTCGCGAGATAGCGAAGGAAACGAGGAAAAATAGACGAGAGAACGGAAGTGTTCGAAGCAGCGAAAACATCCGACACGAGACCGCGAGGGTTGGGTTAAGCTATGGGGGGGTTTACCTGCTGTATATAGCTGTATATATATCGGAGCAGTTATCAGAGGGAAGTGTCTCTCGTGCGGTGAGAAAAATTCCGTATCCGAGGTCAAGATTTTTTTTTTTCTCGTGTTACACAGTAGTTATATCCTGTGGTCTTCGTAAACTTGGAACGCAGTCGTTATCATTAATTACGGAGGGTCGCCGATGTGGTCAAATCCGAGTTATGGCTAAAGAATTTTTATATTTTCATAGAATGTGTATAATACGAGTCACCAAAAAAAAAAAATTTTTCATAATTTTTAAATCAAAAAAGTTCGATTTTTTTTTTTTCAATTTTTTAATGAATTTTCAATATTAAAATCATACAAAATTGAATCTCCTTAAATAACATCCAAATCCTTACGCGTTATAATTTTCAGTGATTTTTTTTTTTTTTTTTTATTCCGATAAAAATGTTCGCTGTTATACTGCCAAAACTAATATAGCAGCCGCGTATACCTTCGACAGTGTTGATAATGGATCTCAGAGTTATAACGTCATTTGAAAACTTTCAACTCAATTATTGTCAGGCGAACGATTTTTTTTTTTTTTTTTTCAAAGATTTTTCGCGTTGCCGCGACAGTCGCGCGACTAATGTTGGTCGGCGTTTAACATCCCGAAATAGCATCTCGTCGCCGTGTCTAAAGGATCGATTAAACAGAAGACGCGTTTGGGAACCGGTTACTCGCAGCGGAATGAAGTAATAACGTTATTAAGAAAGTTTGGAGACGATTGTGCTCTCCGGGAGCTTTCAACAACCTCATCGTATCTCCCATTCGCCGTCCCGTGTTACTGTGAAACCACAGCGTTCCACATCGTCAATTTTGAATATCGGATACTCCTATCCTCCGTCTGTTGCGAATGTACCGTTGGTTTTGGAGTGTTCGTGAAATTGTTTCTCCTCGCCGCGAAACTTGTTGGCAACTCGTGTGCCGAACTACTGTTCGAAATTCGTATTATAGTTGCGCATTATATCGCCGCATGGTATTCACATGTCTCGGCAATAAGTTAATCCGGTCGGTCGGCAATCTCAGCGGTTCCAATGCATAGTTTACCGTCGAATAACCAGACGCGAGTCTAATATTCAAATTGCCTCTCCAGAAAACTAAATTCTTGTGAAAAATAAAAAAAAATACGTATATATATATCGTAACGATTTCCCTTTTCGCCGATTCCTCGCTCTGTCGGTAAACCGGCTAAATAGCGTTAGGAGTTTAAGACGGGCGAATAATCGTTAAACGTTGCCGATTAGGTGAAAAAAATAGTTTTTATTTGAAAAAAATACGAGAATTATGTAATACAATGGTTAGATCCCTACTTTACCGACGATTACCTTATTTGCGATCTTCAAATATCGAAATACGCTAAGTAACACATTAGAGTTTTCAAAAAAACTGTAATATCAATTGTTCTCAACGAAAAATATTAATTTGTCAGTTTCCCGCGGATGGCGCTGAATGACTTTAATTATTTCGAAAAGTGCGAATTTTTCGTTAGTTTATCATCGAAAGAATAGTATGTTGTGGAGAGTCGAAATTACCAACTTTTTGCCTTTCTGCCTTTCTGCGGTTAAAAAAAAGATCGATATTACGTAAAGATGCTTTTCCCGCGATTGTTGTATGCAGTCGTTTCACGAGAGTGCAACGATCTGCAATCGATGCGCACATCATGAGACACTAAATCGTTCGGAGCGGAAGACGGTAGGAGACCTCGGAGATGCCGTCGCGATATTATCTTATCTCATTGTTTACAATAGAAGTCGTCCTGCATACACTGTATTAAAAAAAAGCCAAGAAACTTTTAATTACATCGATTTCCGCGTAATGCGGTGCGATTCGTCGTAAAAAAAAAAAAAAAAAAAAAAAAAAACGTGTCATTGCCAAGGCGTGGCGCTCGGGATCCAACGCGGCAAATTTGATTATAATAACGACGCGGTGGGAGTGTAATGAGTAGCGTGTACCAGCCGCCGAGCCATAGAACTGGACGTTATTGTCAGAACTCAAACAATGACGAGGTCGCGTATATATCTCAGACTCTCCTTTCCCCACCCCACCGTTCGTTGTCATCATATCTCTCGTCACCTTCGTTGCGCAATTCGCGTGTTGATTTTACTCGCAGCATTGAAGGATTTTTCCGGGACAAAAAACGAAAGAAAAACAAAATCATTGATTCAAAGTTTTTATTTAAACCCTATATACGCCTCGCGCGTAAAAATAGATCGAAGAAATTTTCCAGTTCGCTCGGTGGATTTAGAATTTTTTTTTTAAAGTGTTTTTTTTTTTTTCTTTTTTTTTTTCTACCCTTCGGTAATAAGAAACCGAGAACGACGAAGTGGCCGCCCGGTTATTACCCTGTCGAGACCCTCAGAGTAATGGCGAAACGCAATTACCTCTCAGACCACGCGAACGCGAGTTCTCTATCACCCAACCGATTTAACGACCGTCTCTTACTCTCGCGAACGATTGTCGCGTTATAATATTATTTGAAAGTATAGGTTCGATTTCTTATCGCGAATTCTCAAGACGTGCATTGCCCGCGAACACCACCCGTAGTTGTCGTTGTCGCCGTCGTTGACGCAGTGAACCTTTACCGATCGCCGGTAGAGGTCCTCTCGACGGTCAGTTATTACGCCCGTTAATAAAGATATTGCGAGGATTTAATGACCCGAAGCCGAGAGGCAACGCAAAGGATCATTGGACACCGAGAGCGCCTCTTGTCCATTAAACAGATTTAGCGCAACGAGAACGACATTACAGTCACTTTTTTTAAATTTGTTAATGGAGTTACTAACCGCTGTAAAAGTGTGTCGGTTACGAAAAAAAAATGTATTGCTAAACATAAAGAAAAAGATTTCGTTAGTCCGGATATCGATAAATAGCCATTCATGCGCAATAGTATCGGTAATTATTAATTACGTTCGGAATTACGTAATTTTTTTTTTGATTTCCGTGTTGCGTTTTTTATGTAAATTTTCCATATTATAAATGTATATATAACATTAAAAAAATTAATATTTAAGTAATAATAATAATAACAAAATTATCATTAATTGAATTTAATAGAAATTGGCATATAAATTTATAGTTTTTTTTTTTATGAATCGACTGCGATCAGCCAAAATATAAATTCATAAACCGCTACTGGTTTTTCCGGTGAATAGTATAAATCATATAGATCGAAATAACAAAAACACGCTACAGAAAAAAAAAGAAAAACTGAACAAACAGTACACAGCGAACAAATCGAAAAAAATAAAACAAACAAAAAATACAAAATAAACAAAATAAAAACGTCGCAAACGCGATACTATGTACACAGCGAACAGCGCGGAGTACGGCAGCGATAAAGAGAATATATTAATGAAAAAAAATAAAAAAAATATAAATCTATGGATCGCAGATAAATGAATAATTGAGACGTAAAAAGAACAATTGCCAATTGTAATTCGGATCGATTCGAAGCCGCAGCAAGGAAAGCAGTAAAGTTTAACTATCGGTTGCAACTGCACACCGCATATTATTGCCTCATTTTGTTGATTCCAATCAATACGAAAAAAAAAATGGCTTCAATCAACCAAATGTGCGATTGTGGGTCGCAAACAAAATATCCGATCGATTAAGAGAAATACGTGAATGAACAACCAGTCAATTGAACTGTGTGCTCCTCTATTTACTGTGTTACAATCACCTCGTTCGATTAACCAAATATTTTGCTTGCTATCCACAATCGCCCGTTTAATTTGACTCGATTCGAGGGATTTTATCTTTCAACGAAGTATTTCGCTGAAATTAAATCGTACGATTTAATACGGGCGGATTTAAAATTTTCGTCACCCTCGCTAATACCGTTGAAGTAAAATAATAATAATAATAATAATAATAATAATAATAATACTTGATAAAAGGAAGAAAGAATATTGCCAACAAGTACTTAGATTCAACCGGCGTTCGCTCGACTAGCAACGTAAGCGCACACATCGGTAGTAAAGAGAAAAGCCGATTTTCGCTTTACGCTTCGCCTATCCGCGTTATAAATCCTCTCGTACGAGCAGCGTAAGCGTTATCGGGGGGTTGAATACGGCTAAAAGAAAGACGAGAAAGTTGAGGCAGCAAAGTCAGTAAGACCATTCGTTGCAACGTGCAGTAACATCGAATGCAAGCTTCGAGAAGGGGAGGTCGTGCGAGAAGACCGGAAGATTTACTGACGGAAGAGGCGCGCCGAACTCCGCGGGGTCGTCCAGTTCGTGTTTCCCTATTCCCGCTCTCTTCGCGACTCTCGAGGGGGAAAAAAAGAACGAACTTAATTCAGGTCACGCGTGAAATTACAGCATTATTATAGAGGCGTTAACCGTTAACGATGAACCAACGTTTGAGTGCCAAAGGCTTTAGTACATATGCGGCGTTCCCTGATACAGTAGAACTCCGATTGACCGAAGTACTTGGGACCTAAGATGCCCCCAGATAATCGAAATCCTGGTTAATTCTATCTAAAATGGCTAATTGGCAAGTAACTTTTTTAAAAATAATTACTATTAGGATTTGGTACAACTTTTACTTAATTGATAAACAGTGTAAACTACTGTATGAAGCGTTTCTTTGTTTCTGTAACGCTGCGTAAGTTAATCGTGTTTTTTAAATAATAAGTGACTTCGGTTTTATTTTTTTAACTTCTTTCAGGCGCAGAAAAAGAAAACCGGAAGACGCACTGTTAATACGCTCCATGATGGTTATTGCGACACCGGTGAATCGGAGTTCTACTGTAATCAGTGACTTTCGTTTCTTTTTGCAATTTCTTTTGCGCGCCGTAAAAAAAACCTCGGGATGTAGACTGTTAATCCATTCCCTGGTTATTTGGACGCCGGTTAATCGGTGTTCTACTGTAATCAGTGACTTTGGTTTGGTTTTTCAATTTCTTTCGCGCGCCGTAAAAAAAACTCGTAAGACCCGCGGTTAATCTGCTCCCCGGTTAACGGAGGTTCTACTGTAACATGGTAGCCAGAAGGAGAAGGAAGTCAGGGAAAACCTGAAAATCAGGGAAAAGTCAGGGAAAAAAAATAATCAAGGAAATCGAGAAATTACAGGGAATTTTTTTATCGATCGAGGAAAATGTGTCACAAGAAAAAAAAATCTTTTTTTTTTCACCCGTTCAGCGTTTCAAATAGATCGAAATAAAGTTTTGAACATCGAAATAAAGTACGTGGAAAAATTTCTTACGTTCGAATTTTAGTCGGGAAAAAATGATAATTTTGTAAGGAAAAGTAAGGGAATTTTGTTTATTGTTGTTAGTCGTTACCGTATTGTATGTCGGCTCGCTGCTTTATGCATTTTGTCGACATGATATTGCGACTATTGTACAGCGACGTTACCGCATACCTAACTTCGTCCATTGACCGAGTGACGAGTTTATGAATGAAACTGGTGATTTATGCACCCAGTGTACAGAGACGAAACTACGAGGAGCTCAACTGTGTAACGTTGTCTCGTTGCGTAACTCTATGCGATATTACCGTCGTCATTACCATTATATCGCCTACTGACCTCGTCAACATGCGTTTCGTAAACGTTTCACGAGTCTCCGTAGCAACACAAATGTTTCCATACGACATCCGTAATCATATTACACTGAATAGTGATACCCGTGACAATATAGCGAAGTGCCACGGCGTCACGACGAGGTGTACTTAAGACGATGTGAAACGACTCGATCGATAACAAAAAAAATGAATAATTTTCTTTAAAAAACCTGAACTTTTAAAATGAATGCGAATTATTAGCGTCTCTATCTAATAGTTTGACTAAACTACGACTCCGCAATAACTTGATTTTTTTTAGACTTTAGTACGTTAAAAAAAAAATTACAGATTTCGTTATCGACTGAACTCCGCACGAGTGAAGGAAAGTGTATCTGATATGCTGATATGATATTATTTATTTATCAAAATTCTTTTTTGAAACAGATTTTTTTTTCAGTCCCCAATGTACCATTTTACCTTTTTTTTTTTAGTAATACAAGTTTTTGGCGATATAACAAAGATACTTAAGTCTAACGACCAAATGTATGTCTCAGAAGTCTTTACGTCACTGTTGCAGTCATTGCAATTTTTTTGAGTGAACGAAGTTCTGTATTTTCGAAAGCTGATGGCGTAAGCTATTCATTAACTCAAATTGCACGATACAGTTACCTCAGGCAAAGTATCGCTAACGTTTGTCCATTTTTTTTGCCGGTTTCCGTAATTTATTGCAAAATCGAATAATTAACGATAATCTGAAGATTCGACATAAACACCGGTTGCATCGCTCCTGAGCCCTTCACTTGGAAAAACATCGAAAATGGTTGACTCGCACTCTTTCCTTTGAACACCCGGTGGTCACTTCCGCTGCCTAAACCGGTCATATCGACACAGGACGATTTACCATTCCAGCAGAGTATAGCGTTGAATCCCTGTTGCCAACGGCTCGGCGAATATACCCACGAAACAGAGTTAATACTCGTGCGATCCGATGGCAAACTCGGTACAGTGAATTTTGATTCAACTTCAACATTTTTCGAGTAAATGGCCGCGAATGACCCCCCAGCGGCGTAAGATCCGCCAGTTGCGGCGGAACTTCCTTTGTACATTATCGCCGCGAAAACGCAGTAACAAAGAAGAAAATTGCGAATCATGACGAACGAAGCTGAAACAATTTTTTTTTATTAAAATTGTTATTTAAATAATAATAATTAAATTAAATAAAAAATAAAAAAATATAAACAATATGAATTTTTTTTAAATTAAATTATTATTTGCTTGATAATAATAACAATAATTATAATGCAAATTAACGTTTAGCGTTTTTTTAATCGAAATTAACTCGACGCACTTCAACAGAATGTATCAATGCAAAAAAAAAATTCAACGTTAAGCGCAACGTACGTAATTATTTGATCGATCGTTTCTCAGTCTTTTTTTTTACGTCTCGACGACTCTGTAGTTAGCACTGTAATGATACTGTTTTTCCGGCCTTTCGCCGCCCGCATTATATATCATTGTGTAATCTTCACGCATGCGCTGTAAAATATATTTGCGTTCAATTGGTATTCCCCTTCAGTGAGCAACGGGAGTAGAGAAGACGTCTGATTGTGAGTAATAATCATACATCGAGTTCCAGAAATTGTATGAACACTTTTACGGTTCAGGTGGTAAAAAAATAACGTTGATAAGCCGACATATAACGGGGAACACGAGCCGTCAACGCCTTATCAGTACCGACTTCTTCTGGAATAACGTCACCTGTTTTTTCGATCGGAATAATTGCGCATTAGATTTTTTTTTTTTAAGCGATTTAACATCATCGACGGTTTACTTATGTAAATCATGTAGATTGCGAAAAAATATCATTTATTCGAAGTTTATTTAAAAATTTTATCTTATCGTACTGTAAACATCGAAGTCATTATCATCATTGACACGTGTGACTAATTACTTCCGTAATTAGTTCCTCGACGTTGATTGGCTTTACGATTGACCGCGAGAGCTGTTCGCGGTTTAGTTGACGAAGTTACGAGGTTATACGGTCGATGCATTCTCCTTGCGCCATTAAATATCGCTGGCAAGCGTTTGATAGAGAGACCTTGCAGTTCATCGCACGAATGAGCAAATGCCGAGACTCCAATCTTGACGATCCGTTGACGATCTCTCAACAGACTGCATATGTTTTCGGTGTGTCTACATATATATATATATATATATGTTACCAATCCTATCCCACGCTTTCTCGTCTCAAATGTGTGCCTATTTTTTTTTTTTTTTTTTTACGCCGCGTCTGACAAACTTGATCCATTTCTACTTGTAGCTTCGCTGAGACGGCGCAGCAGATGCCGAGAGGCGAATGCGCTTACGTTTCGACGATACAAATTCGACGAAAATCTCCATCGTCGTTTTCTCGTCTCTCACTCCCGACTCTACTTTAGTCATCTTATTTCTCGGAATTCTAAACTCAAGTTCCGGGCTATTCGCGTATACGTTATATTCGTGTCTCTCGTCGTATCTCGTATACGGAAATCTTATTTCGGGAAACTCGACCTACATTTATCATTTCTTTTCTCGATCTCTCGTGAGTTCGAAGGATAAAAAAAGCTTCGGCTTAAATGCACGAATAAATCACGTATTCTTATGGTTAAGATCTTTTTTTAAATTTTCGATTCGATTTTCGATTTTATTCCGCTCTTCAGGACGTCGGGAAAATGTTACGAATTTTCAAAAATCGTCAGGACAAAAAAAGTGATTCAACTTTCAACGAAAAAAAAAAAATTCACTTCGAAAAAAAAAAAAAAAAATTCTCTTCGAAAAAAAAAAAAAAAAAATTACTTCGACCAAAAAAATTCGTAAATATCAATAGTAATTAATATCGCTATTAAACTCTATAGGAAATTCGATCTTCAAAAATTGACGTATTGATCGCGAAAAATTATGTTCCGAATTTTTTTTTTCCGAAATAAATTGGTTACCATTCGTTCGAATAGTATCTTCAACAGCGAAGATTGACGAGTGTCTGAATTGGTTATCGCACGTGCGCTTTTACGTCTCTATTGTGTCGCGTGCAAAGCAAACACAATAATAGTCCAATAGTACGATTGATTATTAACTCGTCGGCCGGAATAGCCATCCGCATCGACTGACCTGCGGCTCGACGACTCGAATCAATCAACGAGGAAAAGCCTTGGAATTTACTCGCCCCGCAAACTCCTCGATTATACTTCTACGATCTTTACTTCCCTTATCTTCTCCTCTCTAATCGTTGATAATTTCGAGACGCATGTTTTACGGTACATAAAGGCACTATGTGACTTTAGGGGGATGAATAGAGTTTCTCTCCGTATCGCGGTACCGCGACTACTCTTCGACAGTAGTATATTCGTCGAAGAAACTCCACCACCAGACGAGTGAAGTCTTTGATAGTTCGGAGCCTCGAGAGTCAAACGTGTCTTCGTAATACTGATCTTTCATCGAAACTTCGACTTCCGGAATTGAGAAACCGACGTGAGACGCAGAAAAGTCAATAGTCGTAGAAGTTATCCGGGAGAAGGCCGTCTTTACTTCGAGAACGTTTATTGAGTCCCCATCGTTTCAGTTGTCGTGACTCTCGGAGCTCCGAAGAGTCGTGGAATGTCCTGAAAGTTATCGGTCGATCGTATGCACTTCGCGTATCTTTCCCACGATATATCGAATGTTAAGCATTCGAAGAAACGTTGTAAAAATCTGTGAGGGATTTATTATATAGTCGAATGTTCATAGTTCCTTCGCGAGCAAAAATGTATCGTTATTTTCGTGGAGTTTCTCGTCTCTCGTTTCCTACGAGCCTTCGAGGCTCTGGTTATCAGCGGTGTACCACTTCCACTTTCACCGCAACCTTCCGACTCCCTGTTTATTATCTCTCTTTCTCTCGCGTTGCTCTCCGACCTTTTTTCTCCTCGAAGGCTCGGAAATTCTCGGTGTACTACCGCCAACCTTCCGTCGTACACGTCGGCTTAAAAGTTTTCGATTTCCTTGCTTCGGGGTCTCGTGAACGCCGCGGTTGCATCGCCCGCAGGCAGAGAAGCAAAAGCACAGTCGCGATGTTTCGACGGCAGACGGGATTTGTCGGAACGAAGAAGAAACTCGCGAGAATCCTTATAGCGGTAAGAACCGGAAGCTGCGATGTATATATATGTATATATATATTATTAAGTACATTCTGTATGTACCCACTATATCGAGATTCCTCCACCCTAACATCTTACTAACATCGGAAGAACGTGCTGTACACGTTGCCCGAGAGATTACATCGCCTCTATCAACCTTTTCCTTTCTCTCTTACACTGTAAATCTTACAAATTTCCTTTCTGTTTACTTCTTCAATCATTTTACGCTTCGGGAATTATTTTTTCACGAATAAACAGCAAAGAAAAATGTGGTAAAAAAATAAACAAAATTCTACCAAAAAGATCGATGATCTGGAAAAAGAATATTGTAAAACGTATAATAATAAAAATTCAAATAAATTTATAATATTCAAAATATCATTCTGATTGCAACTACAGCTACAGTTACTTTTAATTTTTTTATGCATAATAGTAATTCTTTTTACTCATAGAATTCACAGGAAAAATTAAAACACAAAATACATAAATTTTTCTCGAAAAATCGGATGAACAAAAATCGAATTTCGATTTTTTTTTTTTTTCGAAATATTTTATCAAAATTTCGATGCTAAAATATAGCGGGATGAATAAATGATAAAATAAACTAATGTTTCACTTTGAAAAAAGTATTCAGCAAATTTCATTTGCGCGATATATGTGCTTTCGCGATGGGTATTCGAATGCCACGAGAGGAAAAACAACAGATCGATAGCTTCACTTCAAAGTAAAACGCGCAAAATTCCTTCTTGTTAGACGAATGTTGAAAGCGATCATATATTCGATTTTTTTTTTTTTTTTTTTTTTTTTTCATTATTTATTATCTTTGAGCTTTCGGAGTATTTGTAGGAGGAGCGAAAGAGGATGGAGATTGAAAGAGAGAGAGAGAGAGAGAGAGAGAGTCCGATGTGAAGGACTAGTTGATGCGATGGTCGCCATGACGATGGCTATCGATCCCCTCGCTCTCCGGACCCGTGGCGGTACCCGAAGCTCCGCAATATCCTGGTCTTTCTCTCTCGCTACTTCTTCTCTCTCCTCCTCTTATCCTCTTCTCGTTACCAGACCCATTCTTCTCGCTTTCGCGTTCTCCGCCTCCTTAACCTTTCGGCTTACGGCCTCAAATTTGCCGATCGGCGATACGTAACCGAAATGAGATGGCAGTTTCGCAGTGAAAAATATACAAACCGAAGATAACTCCGAAAGGGAAGTTCGAAGGCAAAAGTTAACAATTTAACAAACGACAACACTAACTTTTTTTTTTTTTTTTTACGTTTTGGTAATTATTCGTTGAAAGAATTAAGGTCGCCAAGCGCGCCAGTGCGCGGCTACTCCGTTTCTCTTGTATATTTGCATTCAGAACCGGTGTGGTCCGCCGGGTCTACGGCGCGCAGGGTGGCTGCCTGCTTCCGGCCCTCTGGCAATCTCTCGCCTACGTGACTACACTCTTTAAAGTGTACATCTTCGCGCGTCGAGAGGGGAAGAGAAGAAAAAAAAAACGTTGCCGGGGAGGAGAGTTTGAGGCACCGAGACTCGACGACTAATTAAGGCTACGCGCATACAACCCGACGCTTCCACACAAGCGCAGGCACCTTGTGGATAAAGAATATATATTCTTTTGGTGGCGTCGTGTAATTCCTCGAAGGCTTTTCAGTAATACTTTTCCTTCTCTATTTACTCGGGAAGGCAGACATTTTTTCATTGATGCAGTGTCGCTTTCCATTGAGGCAATGGTGGGGTAAAATGGACCAATTGCGTTACTCGAATTTCGGGGTAAAATGGAACAATCGCGCAACTCGAAATTCGGGGCAAAATGGAACAATTGCGCGACTCGAAATTCGGGGTAAAAGGGAACAATCGCGCAATTTGAAATTTGGGGTAAAATGGAACAATCGCGCGACTCGAAATTCGGGGTAAAAGGGAACAATCGCGCAATTTGAAATTTGGGGTAAAATGGAACAATCGCGCAACTCGAAATTTGAGGCAAAATGGAACAATCGCGCAAGTCGAAATTGGGGGCAAAATGAACCAACGCTAAAATCGATGAATTTGCAAAAAAATATAATTTTAAAGTTTCATCGCCATTATTTATGGTGCAGATTGCTGTTTTCTGAAAAAATATCGAAAACGACTTTTAACGAAATTCGGAATATTATATTGTTTGGACTAAAATAGACTGATACGAAAAATAGAAATGTAGATAGATAAAACTATGATTCGATAATTATCTTTTTAAAAAGTCTTCCATACTTTTAATATAAGGGAAATTATATTTTCTGAGAATACTTTACACATCGCTTATAGGTAGAAATTTATTTGAACTTCAAATTTTTTATGTTTTTACTGCAATTCAATTGTGGTCCATTTTGCCCCTTTTTTTTCGTCTTAATACCTTAAGGGAGTGTAACGAATCTATTTCTTGGTTAAGAAGTACTGAAAAATGTCGTGTATATCGACAGAATTCCCTGAACTGCTAAAGCGGTCCATTTCACCCCATTTTCCCTCTACAGGCAGCGAGAAGTCGTTTTTTTTTTATTGAAAGTATGTTCTAATCTTTGCGACAATAATGCATCCATCCGCGGAAGGCACAAAGTAAAATGCTCGATCTATTGTTGAATATTTCGTAGCAATGCGTGGGGGAGAAATGGAAGGTTTCCCCGGGAGAGACGGCAGCCTCGATAAATGTGGTAGTAAAGGCGGAACAGATTCACTGGCGCGTCCATTGAGACTCTCGGAGTTAATGGAAAACGGAAGTAAGAGTGAGATGTGCTTCTCGGTGTGGCACACTGCGCAACAACCCCCCGTAGAAGCCAATATAGGTACATATATATATATATACCATTGACTGGTTCACCTATACATCGCGACAGGCAGACAGAAAGGCAGCCGTCGGAGTCAGGAGAGGAATCGAAGCTAAAAAGACCTTTTTATTTTTATTTTCAACGAATCCAACTCTTTGATTTCTCCGGGCATTTTGTAATCAGCGAAGATAGAAATAGACTCATTACTTTTGCTTTCGCTCCGAAGTAAATTGCAGCTTTTCCTTGGCATCCATTTTTTTTTCAACCCTCCAATAATCATTGGCAAGATATCGCGGCGAGTCGAACATTTTTTTTCGTCTATAATTATCGCCATGAAAATAAATTCGTATGACAAATAATATGAAAAAAAATATGCGGAGGGAATTTTTTTTTTTTTTTTTCGAAAAACGAGAGATGTTTCTATAGAAACGTGAAAAAAAAAAAAAAATGTCCGATAAATAGCTGCATTCGTAATTGTCGACTGTTTTGCATGCGATGTTGCGGCGTACAAGCAAATAAAACGCTGGAAAAGCAATTCAAAGCGCTCTTTTGATAGGTGTATTCCAAGTTTTTTAGGTATTTCGAAAAATCGGAGGGAAAAAAGTCGTAGCGCGTTAGTCGAGCGGAAAGACCGCGATGTACAGTAGTATTTTTGCGTACGTTACGTTGTATATATATCTGTATGCAGAGGTACACCCGGGCATCGTATCCTCACGTGCTTTTCCTCAACGCCCGTCTCTCGGTTTCGATGAATTATTCATGAATCGCTCACTCTCGCGGTCTCGTTGAATGTGTTCCGAAAGCGAGAGGCTTCCCACATCGCGGTCGCAGCTTTGCCATCGTGAAAAATAACGGTTTTTCCGTATGAGACGCTATGATGTGATCCTAGAAACGAACTCCGACTGATAACGTATTGTTGCTTCGTCGCGTCTTACTTCGCGGCGTTCCTTCACTCAACTGAGAGTCAAAGTCTTCATGAAATTCACGCAAATCGATGTGTTATCATTCCTCACAGTCGAATGTTTTCTTTGCCGTCTATAGCTTTGCTGACTCCGGTTAACCGCACAGAAAAATATCAATCAAAAGCAAACAGTTTTTGCAGCGCGTGTAGTGCGATAACACATTCGTATATAAAGCAATCGATGCCGAACCGTAATCGATAGATGTTATTGAAAATAATATATATTTCTCGAGTTCACGAAAAAAAAATATTTTCTTATGATTTTTTCAAAATTTTATCATTTTTTACGCTCTTCGACGCTATTGAAGCGTAAATGATTTTCACCCTTAGTTTTCAACCCTTATTTTCAAAAACATAACTTTTTTTTTTTTTTTTTACGATTGTGAAAATTGTAAAAATGTGAAAAATAACGATCGCTGTCTCGCTGGTTGTATCTCCGAAATGAAACTCTACGAATTCGCTGTCGTATACAACACCGCGCGTATTGTTGTTTTGATTTGTTTCGTGATTTTTTTTTTTTTTTTCTTTGAAACGTCGACGCGGTTGGAACGCTGCAATTCACTGACCGATTCGACACTAGTCACGTACAATAAGAGCCATGAACACGACCACAGCAGCGCACAGCGCGGAATTCACAATTGCGAATTCGATGCGACGATGCGGAGGCCTATCCGTCGCCTACCTTTTGCCATCTACTCGTTGAATGACAAACTCGACGAGTCTGTCCACAAAAGAACACCTCATTTTTTTTTTTTTTCGTCACTCGAACTCTTCTTTGCTCTCAGCGCGTCCCAAATTCAAATGCGAGTTTCGCACTCCAAAAGTGAGAGGAAACAGCAAAGTTCGAGATATCGAAATCACAGCTTCGTCAGCAATAATTCGTCGTCGCGAAGTATCGAAATTTCCGAAAAAAAAAAAAAAAAAATGGTGCGACTGATAAATTTATAAATTTTTTTTTACAAATTAATAAATTAATTAATCAATCGAACGTATTATCCGATATAAAAATTGTTCGAATAATATATCCGCTATGTACCGAACGCAGCAATGAAACATCACTTCAGCGTTCTATCGAGTGCGTCGGCTTTCCCAACTATTTCAAATATTCACAGAATATTCACAGCTCCAGCGTTCTCCGCATAGCTGCCTCTACTTCGCGCACCAAGTTATTCTCTCCTGGAAATTCCTAGAAGAAACCCACCCCTGCGGCCTTAATATACACCTATTCGCGCGTTCACCTAATATAATATAGCAGATATAATATACCAACATTTTCTCGCAATTTAATCTCAAAAATTCATTTCCGACATTCCTCCTCGAGATCCCGAGAGAAATATCCTCGGTATTTATACAACACGTTACGTCACACATATTATCAAAAAGATCGAAAGCTTTATTAATATTTGATTATTATTATTATTATTTCGTTTTTTTTTTTTTTTTTTTTTTTTTTTCGGGAAAATCGGAGAACGAGAAGTTTTCGTAACGGCGGCGTATACACAATTTTAACTATTAAATGTTGATATAGGATATACGTAACGTACGTCCGTACGTTTCTAGTGGACGTAAGGCGCGTATAACGCGTATATATGTATATATCGCGGGTAACCCGAGTGTAAATCAAACTGGCAAATATTCTACGTGCTCGGGATACGTGACGGTTCGCAAACAACGGAATAGAAGAGATGGAGCACAAGGAAAGCTAACGTCGACGGATATACAACGAACGTAGAATGGCTTACGCTCTCGTTTCGTTGTATAGCCGCGCCTCACGGCTGCCTCGCGGCTGCCACGTTATTCTTCGAAATTTATCGTCAACTTCCGTTTCGGCTAACGGCGATATATCGAAAGTTTGTATAAATTTTGTACTTCCGCGTCAACGTACTATCGCGGCTTTACCTACATTGATATTTATCTCGAAAATGGATTTCTTCAGCGTTTCTTTTCGAAGTTTTATCGGATATTTTGCTGCCAATACATTTTTTTTTTTTTTTTTTTTTTTTACGACATGTTATTCCGAATTCTCATCGTCGGCCAAATGACCGAAGACTCGTCGTTTCTTCCCGAGAGACCTGCCGATACCACGCGTTTTCTCGAGAATTCTAAAGGGGCGACTCGATGAAGTCGGCACACCGTCCGCGCAGTTGTAGATTCGACGTGTCACGCCACTCCTCTTCGGGTTATATGGTTTTCGTTCTCTAGCGCCAGTTTTCCCCGGAGGGCGGATCATTGCGGTTTCTGGAATTCGGCGCGTCGACGAAAGATAAAAGTTTTTCATGACGCTTTAACTTTGTCGAACGCGTCTTCGAGGCTCGGGAATCCTTTTTTTTTTTTTTATTCGTCTTCCTCTTTTTTTTTATTCGTTCAACGTCTACCTATTTTGCTACCCACCACCTCTGAATTTCAATGAAATTTCGCTCTCGATTTACCGATTACAATTTTTTTTTTTCGTTAATTAGTAGTTGCGCACGGAATCCGCATATCGTTCGAACGAAAAAGAGAAAATTAAAATAAAATAGAAAACGTGCGCTTGTGTAATTGAAAAACATTTTTGCTTGGCTTCCGCGCGATATTATATCCGTTTATACCGGCAACGAACCCACCAAACTTTTCTCCATTTCGTACGTGAAATTAAATTAATTAGAGCGATTTTTTTATGCTTTCTCTCGGGGCGGTCAGCAACGAAGCATCGACCAATTAAGCCGCCATACTTTTTCTCGATCTCTTTGTGATCACTCGTTGCCGTGCATCCAATTTTCCTTGTGGTCAAGAAGGTTGGGGCACAATAGACCAATGGGGCAAAATGGGACAGTCGCGCAACTCAAGTTTTGGGGCAAAATGGACCAATGCTGAAATTCATGATATTACGATAAAAATGAATCTTTAAAATTTGACTTTTAATGCTATTCATTTCTTGGGCGAAAATGATCCGTTTCTAAAAATATAGGAATGCAGGTAAAAAAAATTATAATTCGATAATTGTCTTTTAAAGATAACTTCCGTTATTTGTAATATAGAAAAATTTATAATTTCTGACACGAATTGTTTAGGTATCGTTAATAGATGAAAAAAAAAAAAAAAAAAAAAAAATGTCCATTATCCTATAATAATTGAATCAGCGGCCATATTGCCCCCTTTTTTGTCTTAATACTTTACAAGAGTGTAACGAATCTATTTTTGGTTCAGAAATAGCGAAAAACTGTATATCGACAAATGGTTCATTTTACCCCAACTTTCTCTATATAGCGCTATCTGGTAGTCTCTATCAAAAATTTATCGTCTTTCTTTGATATATACTCATCCGCTTCGTTCATCAATCGATCTAATTGATTTATTCAGCAGACCGGCGATAAGTTGATCCGGAAAAGTTGCCTCGAGTTTGTCGAACAGCTGAATTCTTCGAAGATTAAAATTTTAACGATCAGGCGAATTCCATCATAATTTACAGCCGGAAATTATATTATTCATCTTCCTTTACACATTGAACAGACATCGCAAACTTATTCGCGATATTTCGCGTCTCATTTATCACTCAATCAATGTAATTATTTTCTCGTTCCTGAAATTCAAATATTTCATAGACCACGAGCTTTTATTCTCGAGTCGACTATTTCCGAATGAAATCTCGTCGAAGACCAGAGGTCCATTTGTTAATTAAAACGTTGGTACGAATGGAGTCTATCGCGTCGTCTTCTCCCCTCTTCAGCGACGTTACTACTCGCCCACTCTGAAACTCTGACTTCTTGGCAAAGTTGCGAGTAGTGAGAGAGGAGAGGGTTGTAGGAGACGATGAGGAAGAACGGGGGAGAGAGGAGTCGGGCAGACTGCAATGCGTCGGGTCGGGGGTGGCGGCTCGACTAGCCTCCGGCGCAGCTGCACCCAGGCGTTGTCCCACGGGTCGTACGTGCCTCCGCGCCCCGTTTTGCCCCACCACCGCGGATTGAGAACCTCGAGGGTAGAGCTGCAAGCTTTGCAAAACGGAGAGGCAAGCGGATCGAATGGATAGAGAGAAGAGAGGAAGAGAGGAAAAGAATGATGAATAAAAATGGAAGCGAGGAAAAGAAAGGTGGTGGTGAGATGCGTCGGAGCATAGAGCTTCGCAGTAGTTTACAAAACAGTGAGTTTACATTTTCGAATATATCGATACACCGCACACGATTACAGAATAAAAAAAAATAAAAAAAAGAAAACAGTTTTCTTCAAACTCAAACGATGCAATGTTTATTCCAACTCCATATAACGAAAAAAGAGGCAAAATGGACCGCTTTAGCTATTTAGGGAGTTTTGTCGATAAACAATAATTTTACGCGATTTTTGATCAAAAAATACATTTTTCACCCCCCTTTAGAGCATTGGGTCGAAAAACAAAGTTCCAGTGACGCGATTATCCCATTTTACCCCATTGGTCCATTTTACCCCACGTACGCGTATAACTGAAAACACGAAGCTTCCGGCGCAGAACCGGAAATTGTATTATAATTTAATGAGCAAACCTGTCCAGGAGACAATATGGCATAATTATTATTGGATGGAATATTAATACATAACCTCAATAAATAGGACTCTCTTCACAACGATCGATACCGATTTCCATGAAATGGTAGACTTGACCTCTCCGTTAATAATCACGGAGATTCCTCGCGTTTCGTGAAATTTATGGCAACTCGAATAGATTTGAAGTACCAATTACGAAGTACGAATTTAGCTGGAAAATTGGCGTTGTAATAGCTTCGTGTCAAGGGTTTTGTGCGGCTCGCGATAACGCTTTCCTAGAAGCTAATAACTACACGGATACACGAGCCCTTCTGACTTTCGAACCCGGAAGTTGCCGTTGCCACTCTCGGGGCATACGATCACGTGCTACTGTGCTTCTACAGTGTAACCTCAATTTTTCGAACATCCGTTACCCGAAACCTTCATTACCTAAACCACTGCTTGCTTTATCAGCACGCGTTCTATTATCCGAACTATCTATGGCCGCAAATTTTCTCGTGATTGCATTGTTAAGCGTTACTGTGGTGCGAACGAAATATGCCCTCAAATTTGACACCTTTACGTTTCATTTATCCGAAATTCCGGCCATTTGAGCGGAAGCCAAATGCATTTTACTATGGCAATCAAAATTCTACTGTATGTAGAATTCGCATGCGCGGAAAAGAAACGAAATTTTTAGGTTAGACAAAGAATCGTGTAAAAATTTCGGTGGCGTCTGAGATATCGTAATTATTCAGAAAAATCTTCTTTTTACACAATAAACTCACTCAGTACACGGTATACTTTGAAAAATCGTAGAACTTCGAAAAATAATGATAATTGGATAAAAAATAATAGGATAATAAAATAAAAAATAAATATATATGGCACGTGGTAACGAAGTACACAGTTAAACACGACTATCGCCATCTAATGGCGAAAATTGTGAAGAGTAGAAGAATTTTTACCATACAGTGGTACACATGATAATTTTCGCTGGAATACTGACAAGTTTTACGATGCCATATGTTAGAAAAACGGCATCGAATTGGCAGACTTGCTGTGTCTAACGGATCGGTGCTTTGCTCAGAACGCAAACGAGACTCCGTGCTTCTAATGTTCGAACTATAATCGCCGGCGGAAGCAGCCGGAGGCTCTGTGCTTCCTCGCCGCTAATATCTGCTCGCGTGGCTTCTACGACCAACTGGCATCGTGTTGAAGCAAAATCAGCACTATTTCGGTTTCCAACAATCGCCTAAAGGCGTTAATTGTCGTAGCGTTAACGGCGCTTCTCCTAAACTAAACTAATGGCGGATCAAACTATGATTAATGGGCTTTCCTTTGAAAATCATCAAACAATGTTACGATGGAATTATTCATTTTTATTAATTAATTTATAAATCATTCAATAATTTTTTAAAATAAATTCGATAATTAAAATAAAAGTAAATTTCAAAAAAATTATTTCGATTAAATTAATTATATTTATTTTTTATGATTTTTCAAATTATTTATTAAATACCGTATTTATTGAATAAATCGATTATTTGATTAAGAAATCGAGATAACATCGGTTATTAACATTTTGAAGACCGAATTTTCGTCAAACAATTTAAATCGAACCCTTCGCAGTCTTCACGTGGCGTCAACCCTCTGGCGCCATCGCACTTGACCTCTCACCCCTCGAATTAGTTACTCGGTCACTCGGACGTTCCGTTACCCGAGAAATATGAGGTTTCCGCGTTCCAGTTATCGGCTCGTCAAACGCGAATACCTCAAATCTCATGCAAAATCAGTTCAATATCGTTGTATCGTGATGCAGGTCACGCGGATACGTGGATACGCAGGCGATATATTAGGTTCTATACGTTACCGTGGGCCAATAAATAATCTTAGCATTTAAATAAAACGCAATCGTTATTGCTTCCTCGCAGAAGAAGTTTTGTTTTCGCGAAAAAAAAAATGTCTAGATTTTTATACCAGGATATTCAAAATGCTATAAAACGTTGAAAATGTGATTTTTGCGACATTTCTGGACGTATGTATGTGCGTAAATGGCCATTTCTTGTTAGCACGATAGCCCTCGCAAATTTGAAGATATCGGTCTCAAATTTGGATTACACGTAGATTATCATTGATCAACTCTTGGGATCGAATGTGAAATAAATCGGTTCAGGGGTTCAAATTTTATGGAATTTTGAGTTTTTTTGAAAAAAGTTTGATTTTGCTCTAATTTTAACAATTTCGCAGATATCTAGCTGAAATTTGATTTACAAGTAGACTATTATTGGACAAGATTTAGGATTGAATTTGACGTAAATCCGTTCATCAATAAAAATTTTGTTGCATTTTGAATTTTTTAATACATTTTTTAATAAAAAAGAAACAGGAAAAAAATGTGAAATCAATAATATTCATTTGATCCTTGGGGAATTAAATATGTATTTTGTTGATCTTTATTGGCATATCAGCTCATTTTCTCCACCAGCCTCAGTGTCGGTTCGAGTTTGAAATTGGGAATCGCATTTTTTTTAATCGATAAAAAATATTGAATGTCAAATGTTGCAGTCAATTTTTTGAAAAAAAATATTGAATGTCATATGTTGCAGTTAATTTTCTGAAAAAAAATATTGAATGTCAAATGTTGCAGTCAATTTTTTGAAAAAAAAAATTGAATGTCATATGTTGCAGTTAATTTTTTGAAAAAAAATATTGAATGTCAAATGTTGCAGTCAATTTTTTGAAAAAAAATATTGAATGTCAAATGTTGCAATCACTTTTTAGAAAAAAAATATCGAAAGTTAAATGTTTCAGTCAATTTATTTCACATTGCGACATTCAAACGGTTATAGTTCTCGGGCACTTAAGGTAACTAAGAACACAACAAAGCTTCCTTTACAACGAATAAAAAAAAAAAACGCATAAACAAAAAGCGACCTTTATGAGAAAACAATGTTGCAATTTCAATTGCCGCGATTTTTCAAATTGCCACTCAACAATAGTTACCGTAATTTTTCTATTCTGTTTTTTTCATCGTTTGAACTCCAATAAATCTATTTTACCTCTCATAGTACGATAACCGCAATGTCATTGTTGACATGAACCAAATTTCATAGCAAATAGAAATCACGAACACGCGTATCACTCAAAAAAAGGTGCGAATGTTTTACTATAATTAATATTTGAATAGTTATCACACTCTCGACAGTACTATTTTACTGGGAAAAAAGATTTTACAACACGTTTATTACATTCCGAAGAACGAATGACGCGTTTCCAGAAGCGAACTGTGACTGATAACGTATTGTTTCCTTGTGCTGCTTTATGCCTCATCGTTCTTTTTCTAACCTAAACTGTAAAATCTTCGTAAAATACCCGCATCTCGACGTGCGTGTTATCGTTGCTCACAATTATATGTCTTCTTTACTGTCTGTGACTTCGGTTGGCCGCACAGGGGAATCCCGATCAACTGCTAATAGTATCCACAGCGCATGCGTCGAGATTACAAATTCATATATAAAGCCGCCGGCGCATAGCCGTAATGTACCGTTACAGCACGAACTCCAGAGACGTCCAGAATAACAAATTCTAAGGTATTGTTAATAAAAAAATAATCATTGTTGACTAATAATAATAATAAATTATTGTTATTATTATTAATTTAAAAAAACGATGTTTTCAAAATTATTATTATTAATAATAAATTCACCCCGTGAATTAAATATTAAAAAAAAAATTGATCAAATTATTTTAGAATCATCGCCATGGCTCGTAATTTTCTCCTTTGCTACTGCGTTCTCGCCGCCATACTATACAAAGAAACCGTTGCTACTGGCGGCGGCTATGGCGCGGAAGGTACATACGCTGCAATTTACTCCAAGAATACTTGGGTTGAATCAAAATTCGCCGTACTGAATGTCCTGCCGGGTATGAGAGTTACTTCGGTATTCTGGACATATTCCGCAAGTTACACACCTCCAGGATTCAGGGCGATCCTCTGCTGGAACAACAAATCCACCTGTCGCGATATCACCACTTTCGGAAGTGGCAGCGATTTCAGCACTTTCAACGGATTGAGTGCAACTCTACCTTTCTCAATGTACTTCCAAGTACAGGGAACCGGAAGACTGAATGTAGTAAACATGTCTAACTTGAGACTCAGCGTTAATTACGATCTTTAGAAATAATACCACGACGTTCGTAAAAAAAAAAAAAAAATTACGATATTTTGTCCAAAGTTGTAAAAATAAATAAAAATGAAAGATTATTGATTAATTTTGTGAAAAACTTTTTTTTTCTCTGAAATATGTGAAAATTTTATTAACAAAGTGAGTTAAAATAGCCTAATGGGGCAAAATGGAACAATCGCGGAACTTCGAAATTTAGGGGAAAATCGATCGATTTTAAAATCGAAAAAATTGGAAAATCGAAATTGGAATTTTGAAAATCGAAATTCACTTTCCGAAAAAAAAAGTTCTCGTATTAAACGTATTTTTTAACATCCGGTGTTTCTTTCAACATCCGTTGGTTCATCCTGAATTTCTGGGCTGATTAGCGGCTCCCAAATCGCAGAGAGAAGACACAATAGTAACGCCCTTTTGTCGCCCGGTATTTCTGCTTCTATATATTTACGACTGTTCGAATATTAATGAAGCGTCCGGGAGTTATCGGAAATCCATCGAACCAACGATGGACGAGAGATAGGAGAGAGTATACGTTGAATGGAAGGGTTGTACGCGAAAGCGGTGGTGTAGTTGTACACCCCGTGAACCGGCGGCTCTCGTTCCGTATTTGAATACGAATTGGAAATCAACGATCGAATATACGACCTCTCGATGCTCGTACCGTACGATTTCTATGCGCTTGTGAGCCAATGATGCCATTGCATTCAGAGTCAATAAAACGCACTGTGTGGTTTTACTACACGAAAAAAAAAAAAAAAAAAAAATTGGATCATAGCGATCGACGGACTCCGGAATAACGGCGGTACATTATTTGCGCAGTGCCTCTCGCAGAATTGTAGACAAATGGATTATCATCATTGCTCCCTCCCCTCCGAAGTTTTCTGTGTACCGAACAAATACACCGGAGGTTTGTCGAAATTTACGCCTCTCACGGCAAAAAGCGTATAGCAGAAGGAAGTCGTTTCTACTTCGTCCGCGAGACGAAGAGAAAACGTTGGGCAGTTCTGTTCACCAAAGTCGTGTTCTCGTTCGGTGATTCCCGGCGGAGAGCGGATGTTTCTCCTCTCCGAAACTTTACCTTCGCCTCTCTCTGTTCGTGGAAAAGCGAAGCTTTCGCAAAAGCACACAGGACTCTCTCGTGGTATATAACGTACTGTGGAAATTCTACTCTGTTCTGTGTTCACTGCATGACAATCCTACAACGTGTTCTCGTCGAGAAACTTCACAAAGGATTACACTATATCCGGACTTTCGATGTAATAGGGAAAAGTACCGAATGCCTCGGATAAAATATCGAAAAAATCTTCACTCGAATATCGGTACTTCGGGATATCGAAGTATAACAAAAAAAACCCTAAAAATGCAATATTTTTACATCGCTTCAGTATAATTAAAAAAAAATAATGAAGAAGAAAAAATTTAAAAAATGTTTTTTCACCGAAACTAAATTTTCAAGAAATTGTCGACTGAAAGTATAACAAAAAACTCCGAAAATTCAAAAAATTTACATTGCTTCCGTATTAATTCTTTTTATCAACAAAACTTTTGTGATAAAATTAATTTTTAAAAAATTACGACGAAATTTTTTTTTTTTTTAACAAACAAAATTTCATATTTAAAACTAAAAATGCATTATAAATGCAAATTTCGAAGAATAAAATAGAAAATACTCGACGCCGTCTAATTTCTTTATTTCCCGAATTTCATCGTATTAATTGCCTCCTTCTTCGGTCTCTGTGTTTCAGATCTCCGGTACGGAGTCCATCAGGTGTTCGAAAAAAGCTTCGATGGCAAAGTGACGCGATAATTTTTTTTTCGTTTTCTTTCTCATTCCAATATATATATTTATAACAAATGAAAATTGCGTCGACGGCGAGCAAGTGGATTAAAATTTCGCTTGCCGATCTCGGAGGAGGAGGAGGAGTGGTCTTCCACCGATAGGAAGAAGTTATGGTGTCTTCTGAATGCGATGACTGTGGCCGCAGCCGTGGCACTGTGGCACCGGGCGCACCTCTACAAGGCGCTCGCCTGCGTCGTCTTGGCACTTATAGCGCTCCAGTATCTCCTGAGCGGAGTTCTCGATCGTCGATCGATCGAAACTATATTCGCCATTAACGCCACTCGGTGAGTTTTTATCCATTACTTCTTTTTAATTTTTTTTTTTTTTTAATTCGATGCATTTTTTTTTTTTATTCCAATGCATTTTTTTTTTAATTCCGATGCATTTTTTTTTTTAATTTCGATGTATTTTTTTTCCTTTTTTTTTTATTCCGATGCATCCTCCGTGTTTACGAGAACCGTATGGCTATCAAAGTTCGATAAACACATACGCAGTCGCGTAACAATGGCCCGTTATTTGTTTTCGTTTCAATCCTTTCCGAAAGGCAACAAAAACAAAAAAAAAACAACAAAATACCGCAGTACCATAAAGGCAGAGAAAGGTAAATCGATGTTTCCGCCAAACGCTTGTTATCGCCGTTATCCCATTTTTTCGAAACGCGGGTGCGTTCGCATGTCCCGCTTTGGTAGCGTATTTGCAATCGCGTTGTAAAACTTCCGCACAGTTGTATCGTTTTCGTCTATAGACCCGATGGCGATAGGATTCTTTCCGTTTTCCGTGTGTATGTGGCGCGCCATTGCGACGTCGAAAACATCGGCGATTGATGTAAAACAAGAATAGACGAGCGGATCGGCCCGGAAATTCACGAACGAAAGAATCGTCTGTGCGAAGAACGATTGCAACAAAAATTTTGCAGCTTCGAACTGAATTTTTTCATGCATTTTACGCACTGCCGGTAACGGTGACATCGTTTTGACGCTTCGAGACACTTTAACGCACATATATAAGTATCTTCGGGATACGCGTGGCGTACGCGTTGCGAATGGAAAACCGGGTTAGCAGTTCGCTGTTGCGTCACGTTTATCGGAAAGCCGTAATGCTTCTTCCATTAACGGAACGCGTTCTGCGCTTCGTACCCTTTCCGGATGTTACTATGTCTGTTTTTCTCTCTCTCGCTGTCCCTTTTTAATGTTCCGTTCAATAATCGAGGAAGGATTCCAAACGCCGCTCGCATGATACATCGCGCACCAGTCGTACGCGAAGTGGAATAAACTACTCGCGATCACAACAATTTGTCTTCAGTTTTCGGAGTATCGAACTCGTTAATCGAGAAAAGTTCCACGATAAATCGAGAAAAAATGAGTCGACAAAAAAAAAATTATTTAGCCACAACTGCGATCGCGTATAAATAAATAATTTCGTCAATACATGTAAAAAATGATTTTTTTTAAATTTCTGAACATTTTTTTTTTTTTTTTCAAAAAAAAAAAATACGAGACTTCTTAATTAATTAATACTTAATTACTTAATAATAGTTAATAATTAATTTTTTAATTAATTTTTCGGAATTTATATGATTTCTTTTACGAAGTATATC
Source organism: Cryptus viduatorius (assembly GCA_964006125.1). Taxonomy (NCBI): domain Eukaryota; kingdom Metazoa; phylum Arthropoda; class Insecta; order Hymenoptera; family Ichneumonidae; genus Cryptus; species Cryptus viduatorius. The sequence goes on along the minus strand of OZ023225.1, from coordinate 15,371,183 downwards.
CTGTATAATAATAAAAAAAATTAATATTGTCCTACGAGTAACGATTTCACGAGAGTTTTGTTGGTTTCTTCCGTCAAGTAGTAAACTCAACCATTGTTCAGACGTCCCGAGCAGTCGACGTATCCCGCCGCGAAGAGACATAAAAAGAGTAGAAAAATGCTGCGCAATGCACGAAAAAAAAAACTACAACAGCCCTCTCTCGTTCCGTCCCACGTTTGTTATTATTATGAGAGAACATTACTATCAATCAAACTGTTATCCGCGCGAGTGGTTTCGCGTTTCAGCGTCGAGTCGGTGCCCAACGGGTAATAGCGTCTTGTTACTTCGTCCGGACGCGCGTTGCTCGTTACAAAGTAATTAGTTTCGCGATGGTCGAGGCGTGAGTGGGTTTACTCCGCGGGATGCTAAGGCCTCTTATGATTACAAATTGCGATTCGAGACGAGAGATTTCGTGAGGATAATTTGCCGAATGTTTATCGATTTCTCTTCGTAAGTCTCTCGTCGGCTCTTATTTGTACTGAAACACTGCGGAGGCGCCGCGTCGCTCTTGTATTTTCGAAACCCCCGTCTCTTGGCTCATCGAAGACGCCGCGGGGAATCCCCTTTACGATGAGAAACAAAGGGACCAGAAATGGAAGGGGTGAGTGGCTGTTAATGGTGCTAAAGGACACCGCAACGACAAGCCACAAAAATAGCAGCAACAGGATGAGAGAAACGACGGCGAAACATACAGGACAACGAGTTTCAGAGGAGAATAATGCGTCCCGTTTAATCGAATATACTACAGCCTCGCCGCCGTCGCCGCCGCCGCCGTACGTTGCGGTTTTCCTAGCATCCGGTTCGGCTGCATGGGTCGAAGCGTTAATTACATTTTCAGACCCCCCGCAACAATCAGTTCCTTTTTTTTATCTCTCTCAACGAGCGTTCGATAAAGCAATTACTTTCGGCATCGAAGGCCATCGCGATTAACATTCATCGCGGGAGAAAGATTTTTGGTAGACAAAGCTGACCGACAAACGATTTAATCGAACGGGAAGGTTGAGGCTTCCGGCATCCGTTCGGCGTTAATTAATTTTTTTTTTTTTTTTTTTTTTTATGACGAAACTTGGCTTTAGGGAAATATTGGAAATAGAAAGAACAATAGGTCTGTGGATTTTAATTTACCGCGGAAACCACCCCTTTCCGTCGTCCTAAAGTCCCCAAAATGATCAGAGATTCAAAATTGATTGCCATTACCGGAGAGGACGAGGAGATAGAGATCCGCCAGGCAAAGGCCTTCAGAGGGATGAAAATGAGGTACAAAGAGCCCCCGAGAACAGAGAGAAGACGAGTGTTTGGGATGATGAGGCCGAGAGACGAGGTACGACGAGAGGGAACAGCTCTCCGGGTGCTTTTTACCGGAAGCATCGATCCGCGTGATCCAATTATGTGAAATTCTATTACGGGTTCGTCGGACGCTCAAAGTGGATGAAACTAAACTATGAACGAAGCCTGCTGCAGCGGAGAATGTTCAGTGTGAGAGAACAGAGGGAGAGACCGCTTTAACACCCGTAACCCTCAGGCGGCGTATATAGAACCTCCCAAACACCACCGCAAAACTCTAATGTTCTCGTTGTTTCGCCACAGCCCCCGGTGGGTGTACACACTATCCGTACTTTGTGAAACCCATTTTTTTTTTTTTTTTTTTTTTCGAAAAAACGAAATAGCGACGAGGTAATTGGAAAAGCGTTTAGCAATTGTAATGTAACGACGAGAAATGCTCGACGCTTTAGAATATATAGAAAGGTGCGATTCTCGAGCGATAATACCGATGCAGATATACGAACGGTTGAGGCGGCGCCATTTTTGTGAATTCATATCCAGCATTTTTTTTTAATGTTTAATTTTAAAAAAGTTATGAAAGTTAAACATCAAAAGTAAAAATTTCACGTAAAAAAATATTAATTTTTAATTTTGAAAAACTCGAACTGCAAACGTTTCACATTAAAAAATATTATTTATTTAACGTAAAATGCGCGAAGGGAATTTGTTCGGCGGATCGTTTCATTCGTTCGGCGATTGGATGTTTACTTACGGAAGTTGGCAGTCGATAACGAAAAACTTTCGTCATATTGAAAAAAAAAAAAAATATTTTCAAAAATCTATCGTTTGGCTGTTGGCCAATATTTCCGATGGATTGCCGTTGTATACGAAAACATACGTGAAAGGCGGTCGCCTGATAAAAGGTCACAATTTTTCGCGAAATTGCTTGAAAAAAAAAAAAAAAGTTTGTTTCATTGTTGCAAAGTTATATCGAGTTTATTATTTCCGCTGCTGTTGACGCATCTCCGTCGTATTTTACAACGCGAATTCTTATCAAATTTTTATCAAAACAATTCTTGAAATAACCGATAAAATTGATAAATTATAAGAAAAAAAAGATCGATTAGTAATTAAAATGTTTTTTCTATGACGATTTTCCCGCCGACAGTACCGAACCAAAAATTACGGCAATTCTGAAACTCCAAATCATAACATTTCGTGAGATTTAAGCTTCTGGATTCCGTATCAAAATCGCTGGGATACGAGACATTGTGTAGAAGTCATTAGTTATCGGCTTCTGGTGTTCTGTGCGGCGAAAATATCACATCAGAGGCGTCAACCGGTTGTGTTGGGGTTTAGTATACATCGTGCAGCGTGCATACCGATGGGAACAATATATATATGAGGATATATATATATTTAGATAGGATATACGAAGCGAGGCGCGAAGCAGGCGGACGACTAGCGAGCAGACACGCGGTATCAGTGGGTGTGCTGTTGGCTAATCCGTTCCAAACTGATATTAGACATCGACGCTCGTTCCGAGACTCGACAGCTAACTCAGCACTTCCCCTCACGTACTTCTGTATGTACTACGAATACACACTATCCATATATTGTTATCTCCATCATCCATGGAATATCATGTCGCATCTCTCTAAATACCAAGCCGTTGACGTAAACTTGCGCGGCTGCAGTACAAATTAATATGCATCGTTGCTCGACGGTAAATCGGCGATATTGGCAGTCCGTTAATAGCTTTCAGTTACTAATGCCATTATTTTTGATTTATATTTATTTTTAATATTTTTCAAATTGTCTACTGTGACCGATCTATCGAATTTTACAAAACTCCAAAAATTCCGAAATTTATCCGAATTTTTTCGAATATATTCTTAAATAACATTTAAAAATTGCATTTCGTCGAGGGGGTGAGTAGAATAATTAGATACATCATTATCTACGTCTTTCTATTTTATTTTATTATCTTTCATCGTGCAGAATTTCTATCATTTTACACATGACAACTGTTTTCTATGACTTTAATCCGCGAATTATACATATTCTGAATGCCGTCTGCAGAGGACTTACTGTATAACTGTAGTGTATTCGCACGAGAACACAGGGAAACTGCGGAAAACCTGTGCTGATACAACAGGTCTCGAGTTCGCCACACGGTAACGAAGGTACGTCACGTTTCGTCGAGAATATCAATATAGACGACTATAGCGCAATATACAGCTTACGAACACACAACCAATCGGTGTTCGTGACATATGAAGTTATGTATCGTCTATATTTTCATCCACGACAACACAACAATCCCCCGAACGGGCCAAACCGCGAAACCACGACCTGCCGCTGCCGTGATCCAGAAACGAGCATTCTAACCTCTAAATTACCGCAACAGTTCTTATACAGTACAAACTTTGTTTTCTCAACTCAATGGGACCCGAAATTTTCACTATTTTCACTATTTTGGGATTCTCCTACAGTCTCTACTCTCAATCCATTACTACCAGTAGGGGCAACGAGGAGTAAACGCGCCGCAGGGTGTCGCTGCGCATGCGCAGCGTTTTCAGTGCCGTGAACGGACATTAAGGGAAACTCGGTTAAGCAAAATTGTTGCCACGGTATTGAGTTTAAATAAGCGGGCGGTTGATTTAAGCGAAGTTACAAAAAAACAGAGGTCCGACTGTAGGTCCCCGATGTGACACTGCGCATGCACAGCGCTTTCAGTGCCGTAAACGGACAGCAACGGAAACTCAGATAAGCAAAATCGTTGCCACGGTAATGAGTTTAAGTAAGCGGGCGGTTGAGTTAAGCGAAGTTAAAAAAACAGAGGTCCGACTGTAGGTCTTCGATGTGACGCTGCGCATGCGCAGCACTTTCAGTGCGGTGCATTTACCGGCAAAAAAACTGCCGTAACCGGTTGTGTGAATCCGAGATCGCGGACGTTTATTCTGCAGTTTGTAGTGGTAGTATCTTTGGAAATATGGAAAAATTGGACAAAAACAATATGACGTCATACTAGTCATGCGTGCAAAACCTGCAAGGTTATCAGGGTATCTATTTTTACGACTTGTAAAGCTGATGCTAAGTTAGGAATGTTGAAGTTCAATCTGTAATACAATTTTTTTTAAATTAAGTTTACACTCAACATAACTCTGCTGATAAGTCGTGTTATCTTTATAGCGGAGTTCCCATTCCGCCTAAACATGACTTCTAGTCGCATAAATATGTTCAATATGCGGATTACCTTCACGTTTAAGATTTTGGTTATTAAAAATGTGAATAATGCTGAGACAACGTATTAAGTAGAAAAATACTTTTCGTTTATTCATCTTTTAAATATAATAACTTATACTATCTTCAATTGAAATTATAAAGTAACGCATCGCTGGTGAAGACAGAACTGTAAATCGAGAAATTAAGAGTTCATTAGCCTTTAGTAGTTTTGGGACCATATAGGATTTTTTCTAGTTACTTTTTCAAATGTCCTTACCGCGTTCTCGCCACCGCATCGAGTACCATCGAGCGCAGCGATTCCGGTTTCTTCACATTCACCTTCTTTATTTGAGCAGAACATGTTCACACAGACGCTATGTTCCGGATGTTCGTGCTAAAAAGTAATTGATACCGTAAATATAAAAAAAATAGGGAATTCTGGTGAAATAACATGGATCAGCGTGAAAAAAGCATTAAAAAACGAAAAAAATACATACTTGGCACGACGAACCGCCTTTTAGTTTGTTGCATTGTGCCTCCAGATCCTTCATTCTACCGGGGAAAGGTTTAGGCAGTTTGGTGCCAATATCCTGCGGTCGGTTGTACAGACAAGTAAGTTTTCCATCGCTTCAAAAAAAAAAGACACATTAAACGATTAGACCGATTGCAAAAACGTTGTGAGACAAGTGCCAAAAAAAGTAAAAAAAAGTAACTAGCGTGTTATACATATGTGAAAAAGTAACTAGCGTATTATAAATACGCCAAAAAAGTAACTAGAGTGTTATAAATACAAAAGTCTCCGATTAGCGCATGCGCGTTATTTTTTCGGCATACCATACCGAAATGCGCCACTTTTGCCACACTTAACAAGCGCGAAAAAGGGGACTTTTTGTGCATATGTTACGAAAAAAAGTGGTTAGCGCCAAGAGGTTAGCAGATAAGTTCAATACATACTCGATTGCCTTTTGAATTTGGTCCATAGAACACGGCGAAAAGTCCGACGAGTTGGTCGTATACCATGGTGCACCTGCCATGAGGAATCCGTCCGGAATTCCGCACTCGCCGGAACCCTCGTCGTGATCTGCACCAAATCTGCAAACAAATGATATTTTTGAGTACTTCAATAACTTTTTTAACTAAATTCAGGTTTATCAACTGTCTTCATAAATTAATTTTACTTACACGTGTCCCAATTCGTGAGCGATGTTGTGAACACCGCTGAATACACCGTTGTCATAAAATATTGTGACGGCTTTAATGGTCTCCCCTGAGTCACTTATTTGGCATGCAGCCCCGGGATACGCTTGACCTTAAAAATATCAAAACATGGCCTCATTACATCAACCGTTCCTCTATTCTGATAGATAACAGTAGAACTCCGATTACCCGATATCGGACTAATCAGAAAGAAGTTGACAAAGAAGAAGTTGACTAATCAGAAAGAAGTTGACAAAACAAACGAAAGCCACCGATTACTTAAAAAACACGATTAATTTATGCCATTTTGCCATTTAGATAGGTTTAACCGTGATTTTGATTATCTGCAGATTCTTCAGTACCGAACATTCCGGCTAATTGGGATTCTACTGTATTCTTCAATATAATATTGAGTAATACCAAAAAGAACTAAAATGATGAAATAACTCACCTAAAATCGGGGAGTCGATGCCAAATCTGAGTCTGCAAAATTGATTACCAACTTTTTAAATCATTTTTTGCAATTTATCGTGACAATTAATGTCACTTCTAACATAATAATGAAATGTTTACCTTGTCATCGTGGCGGCGATGTCGTAGCTATTGAGAGGGAACGTTCCTTTTATCTTGTAGAAAAATTTCATTGACTCTGGCATTGCTTTATACGTTTGAAAAGCAGTAGCGCTGACCATATGATTTTTAATGTATGGCGTCGCATAAACATCCTACATGATCAATAAAAATCCCATTTAATTTTTGGTCTTTCTTGCACTATTGCGTAATTTTGAACTCACCTCAGCGAGAACTATAGCGGAAATGTGGAATCTGAATTTGGGTGTGTCGAGACTTCTGTACTTGAGATCCACGCCGTTCCAAAAAGCCAGAAGATACTCCAGCAGAGCGTAAATGTCGTGTCCCGCCGGGCTAAAACGTCATCATTAGAAATAAACAACGTAATCTTCTTTAGCCAAATGGCACAATCTTTTTTATCATTATGCTTACGTGTCATATGCAGTGTACACACTGTTTTCAACAACAACAAGAAGCTCTGGATACAGTGTAAACGGAACTTCTTCAGCCGATCTGGAAATCCTTTGTTGGATTCTTAATTCGTTTACGACTGTAAATATGCAGAATGTTTCCATAGATCACAATTGTCTTCTCATCGACTAATGAATCAGTAAAAAATGGCAAATCATCGTTCAACTACCCGAATCTGAAGGCATCGCTTTGGTAGTTCCGTTCATCTTGATGACAACGTGATATGGCGAATATTGCGGATGTTCCGGGTCGTTGAGCGATCGGCGTCTTCTGCTGTACTCTTCGACTACACGTTGAGGCAATGATCTGACCACAAGTCTATGTGATTCGACATAACCATTCTGTGAATCAAGTAGTCAGATGTTAATTTTCTGTTGTACAAAATTGGAAGACATCTTCAATGTTTTACATACGACTCTGGTTCTTCCGCTATCGTCTCTGCCGATAACCAACGACGCCATCTTCTCCGGGTCTTCGAATATTTCTCCAAGCACTGCCATCAGCTACACGCAAAAAACGATTGGCATCAGTTAATATGAGGGAAGTGTAGCTTTTTGCGATACCAGTGCGAGAAAACGGACTTAAGAGCGAAGGTTGGAAAGTTGGGAAGCGAAGGTTGTAATGGCGCCACCACAGCATGCGAGAAGTACCAAAACGCTTGTGAAAAGTACTAACTTTTCACACGCTTCCGTCCCGAAAGAGTGTGAGAAGTAAAATCAGGCTGATATGCGCATGCGCCGCGACATTACAGTACGGTTGCTATAACGCGCCACTTACGCCACTCTCGGCCGGCACGAGAAGTAGCACTTCTTATGCACGTGTTGCAAAATTGTACATTACGACACTAGTGCGAAAATCGTTTTCGGACGAGTGTGACGTTGCAGCACGTGCCGAAAGCAAGAATTGCAATCACACGAGTTGAGAAAACGTTACTCGCACGAGGATCGTAGAAAATTTTATTTCACGAGTGCGAAAAATAAACATATATGCTTACGCCAGGTTGATGTCTATACTCGACAAATTCCGGGGCAGTTGGAGAGTATTTTCCATAGTAAACCGGTGTTTTTTCTCCGGCTAAAACGGAATCTCTTGGATAAATCCACAGATTGATATTCTCGCCGAAAGCTTTCATTCGAAGATGACTTCCCGATGGAAGGCCTCTTTTGTGCAATCGTGGGGGCATGTAAACCTTAACGATTTCGTATTCTGGAACTAAGGATAGCGATATAAAATAACACTAATTAAGGAAGGTGTATCGTTGGATTTCCAGCCGAAAGTGAGATCCGGAGAGAATTTGGACCGGAAAACTCCTATAAAATATAAAAGCAGATATATTTACCAGAATCGGCATCCGTGTGGAAAACCCGTTGCACCTCGTCATGGGACATGTACTTGTGAATCTGTTTGGCAAATTGAAATAATTCAAAATCTATTTTTGCGAAAAAAAAAATGTTATCGACCGATAATATTACAGTATAACTCACATCCTCATGGCAAAATGATTCGGGCATAAAAATCGCCACGAACAAAAGTGCAATACCGAGATACATTTTTTTTTCTGACTGATATCAACCAATACAGTATGTTCTCCAACAGAACCCGCGATCTCGTAAATCCAACGGTAACTGATCCCAAATGGCGCCGATCGCGTATTAATAAAGATTCTGTAGCTTGCGTCGTTTCACTTGCCATCTGCTTTTTTGATCGTTTCGACAGATACGATTACATAATTTATCGGTCAAGATACGGACTAATAGTTCCGTTTAATCAATGTATATGCACAACACACGGTTTATCGAGCAGAAGTCATCGCGTAAAAAGAAGGCCCCCTTTTGAAAAAGTTGCCGATTTATCGCAATTCTACGCTTATCGCCATACTAATTATTTCAGCTGCAGATCGAAGGTAAAGCACCTGTTTCGTCATAATACGACATATTGTGTAAACAATCGAACTATGGCCTATAAATACGAATAGCCAAAGCAACCCGATATTTTGTCGGGAGTTACCGCTATGATTGTTTGCATTTTGGAGCGAACCGTATGGCGAAATGATAATATTACTAGAAAGTTAATTTGCACAGCCGCCTTGTTATGTCTTTCAATCATATCGAACAGATCTTACTATTGTCCGAATAAACTTTTTTTCGAGTCACTGCCGGTATAAAAGATCTTATTGAATCAGATAAACAGGAAAATCCCATTTCTCAACACGTGTTCGCGTCTATGCTATCGTAATTTTCATAATTTCGGAGATCACTAAACATGCCGGCAAAAATTGGATTATCGTTTCGAAACATTTATTTCGACATATTTTAACCATCCGGTTAAACTTATCATCTGAAGAAATTATCACTATCGGCAATTCAATTATCTCAAAGCTATTTAATTTAATAATACAAATTAATTAGATATCCATTTTAAAGAAACCTTAAAAATATGTCGAATGCTTGCAATTTTTCTATCTATGATACAAAAAAAATCGGTTAAAAAAATACGAAAAAAAATGATTTTTTTTTTTTTTTTATCACACAAGACAAACGCCTCAATTTATATTAAGTCGAATAAAATCGCTCGAGATACCGAGAGCCGCGTGTTATGCGACACGGGTAACATCGCCTGCATCGAGTGCATCCTTAACTCGTTGAAAAGGAAATTTATCGCCACGAGGTGAGAGAACGAGACGATGGAAACCGAGAAGGCTAGAAGAGATCTCCCTCGGGGGACTATGCGGAAGCGTAGGATGAGCGGTGAGCTCTTCAACCGCACTGCCGCAACCCCTATAATACGAGAGACGTTATACAACTATACAGTAGTCATTTCCTCTCCCTTACACTCCTATTCCACCCTCTCCGACCCTTCAGCGACTAGACGTCGTTAAGTTTCGCGATTATACGAGAGTGAGAGTTACGAATTTACGGTTTCGCTTCTCGCATGGCTTACAGGTACATATATCCGTCTCCTTGTGCCCCCAAGCGATGCGGCGTCGTGCCGCTAGTAGTTCGCATCCCTCCGGGGTATACAACGCATCTCACCAAAAACAATACAGTCGAATCTCCCGAAAATTACATGTATCGTTTCCTCAAATGGTATTTTTTTTCATATGATCATTTTTTATTAAATAATCATTTATGTCAATAAATATTAATAAATGACTATTATTATTGTTATCAATGATAACAAAATAAAAAAAAATTATTAAAAACGAATTCGCCGATAAATTTAAAAAATCGAATATATAGTACGCAATGATGATATTGTTTTAAAAAAAAGGAATAAGCCACATTTTTGCAATAAAATAATAATAATAATAGTATAATTCAAATTCTTGTCAACTGTTACGTAAAAAAAAATTAGGTGAAAATTTCCGTAGCTTGTCGCAGTTCTTTTTTATTCTTTTTTTTTTGTCATTATGGATCATCTAATGATTTTTTTCCGCAGAAATAATGAAAAAAAAATAAATATTGCAAAGCGCGTGAATTACGCGACACTCTACTGTACGACCACGGAGCTGCCACTTGCAACCTGTGTGACCTATCTAATTCCGAGACTCTTCGAGGCGGAGACACGACAAGGACAATGACTAACTTCTCCGCCGGAATTCTAGAATAAACAGTGAGAAACCCTCACACTTGGTGGGTCTCTTCTTACTCCGCGAAATTAGTCCGAAGAGTAACCAAAAAAACGAAATTTCGAGGGCGGAACAGTGCAAAAAGCTTCGCGACGACTGTTCTGCAGCGACGGAGAATAAAAAATGTAAAAAAATTACACAAATTGTCGAGAAAAAACTTTATGGTCGTGCGATACGTGTATTTATACCGATTGGTATGCTTCACTGGGACTGCGGGGTTACCGATCGCTCGGGTCAATTAGCCGGAGAAACCGGTACCGGTAGCTACACGCTGTACGCAGAGTTGAGAGTTTGCGACCGAAGGGCCGAGGAGAGGGAGATATCGCAAATTGGCGGGTGCGCCACCCACGTTCGATGCTATTATCCAATAGCCGGCTGTTCGGAACCCCCCTTCGGCAATAGCGCAACTCTGCTACTCTGTCCTCTCCTCGGTCCTCTCTCTCCTATCTATCTCTGGACTCCGAGGCGAGTTTGACCGCCGGGATACCACCGTTTCTCTACCGTAGTAGATATACACCTGCAACAACGACGATTGAAGGGGGGGCTACCAAAGCACTCTCGTCTCTCGGTTTCCCAGCTTAATTGGCCACATCGCTCCTGGTTTCCCGGCGGCAAAGCCACCCGTTCCGGGATCAAGATTCCTGTGGATACGCGATAGCTTCCTCCCCGTCTCCCAGGAATTAGTTTCGTTATCGTCTCTATCCACGGATTCGCGAAACGTGATATTATATTCCCGAATTTCGGTGAACTTTTGACGGATCACGCGGAAACGAAACCGATTTTTAATGGTTGATAAATTGCGATGAAATTTTTTTTTTATTGATTTGTTCTTTTATCGAATATTAATTTTATTGAATTACAAAATAATTCAATATTTTTAATTATTTGTAAAATAATTTTTTTTTTTTTCGATTTTATTATCGATGTTTTTCGATGTTTTTTCATTTTTTTTTATAGATACGCTGATCACTCGTACAGAAATCATCCGCGAGGACTAATAATTTATCCTCAAGCAACGGCAACGAGTTACGCGATAACGTCAAACGTTTCCGCGTCGACGACGAGTCTGTCGATTTTTCCGGCAGCGAAAGGCTCCGCTCCGAATAACGTTTCTCGATCGTTGGAGACGTCGTCGCCGTCGAAAAGTTCCGGCCGTCCGGTCGTTGCGACGAGTAACGTCACCGAGCTTCCGGGTCTTCAAAGATGTCCTCTCATTCCTCCGAATCTTGGTGAGTACTTCAGTGTCACTTTACCAAAGATATATTTACACAGTGACTACAAGGAAACTCTTGACACTTCCTCTCAGCTTCTATGACCCTCTTAGCCCTTCTCATTGTGCGCACAGAGAGAAACCAACGAACTCTGACGACTTTAAAGATTAGTCAGTAACTTCTGTTCTCTTGTTTATCTTCAACGAATTCTCGGTTTCCAAACATCAAACATTCGTTGAACACATATTTCAGTCGTAACGAATGATTTGTGTGCCGTTTCCTTATATGTTTAAAATATAGTAAAACCATTTTTTTTCCTCCATTCGGCAAAATGATCGAATGAAAATTAATTTAACGAAATTTTTTCCAAAAATCGTTTTTTTTGGGCGTATAATTATTTTTGATTTTTCACTCGATAGCAACTTTTGTATATCATAATAATAATTAATAATTATTATAAATTAATAATTAATAATTAGTAACTTTTAATTATTATTATTTATTAAAAATATTTCGTAATAATTTTTCGTAATTTCGAAAAAAAAAAAAAAAATTTCAGTCGGTCCAGTGCTCGTGATAAAAACACCGCCGGATAATTCGGTGATCGAAAAAGAATTCGTGGATGTAAAGCCGGGCGGACGAGGCTGGCCTTCGGACTGCGTGGCTCGTCATCGCGTAGCCATAATTATACCATTTCGCGATCGACCGCAACATCTTCAGACCCTATTGTACAATCTTCACCCGATTTTGCTGAGACAGCAGATAGACTACCAGATATTCGTCGTTGAACAGGAAGGTGAGTAATATTGATGTTTTTCGTAACTAAAGATCGCCGCTGGACATCGCGTTTTACGGTGTGAAAATCGAGTAGAATTTGTCGTAAACGCTGCGAAGTAAAAAAAAAAAAAATCGGTCGAGTCGTTTCACAGTCTCGTGACATTTTTTTTTTTTTTTTCTTACGAAAAAAATAATGAGAATCCGAAGAAATTCATTTATCGCCCGAAGCGAAGATCAACGGCCGTCGAGGTCGCGAAACGGATACGCGTAACATTCCAACGTCTCGCGGTAATACCGCAACTTTTGTACGTAACTACTGAGAGCACTCGATGACTGGAATAACTATTATGAATCATCCAATAGCCTTACGGTATCTCAATAAGATAATATCGCGTATTATTATCGCGTTTATTAATCTCCCTTTCGTTTTACAAGTAAATAAATTACGACTCTGACTAATGAGCAAAAATGCAATTACGACTTTCATTTGCGTGGAAAAACTTTTTTTTTATTTCGCAAAATAAAAGGGAAATCCATAAAAGAAATTTTCAAGATACTCGTTCGCCGAGTCCGCGCGAAAGAACCTCTGATGAAGGTTAAGGGTTCTTTTCTTAATTTTTATTATTTTTTATTTTTCATTTTTTCTTCTTGCGAACGCAGAGAAACGGCAGAAAGAAAAATGGTTCCGAGTTACCGACTCCGGGTTTCGCGAATGCAATTACGTCGGGAAGTCCGTCTTATGGCTTTACGCAGACGGGTTTCACGGGCCAAAGGGGCAAAATGGTACAATCGCGTAACTCGAACTTTGGGGCAAAATGAATCGATGATAAAAATTGTGAAATTAAAAAAAATCGATTTTCAAGTTTCGTGGTAAATATTTATGCTGCAGACCACTGATTATCAAAAAAAAAAAATTTAACGATGTAAAATAAAGTTCTACGAAACATTTTTTGTTTGGGGTAAAATGGACCGATACGAAAAATAGAAATTGTTGTTTTGAAAAAGACGTTCTTTTTTTTAATATGTCGGAATTCGTTTTTTTTTTAATAATAACACTTTACATATCGTTTATAGGTGGTAAATAATAAAAAATAAAAAATTTCATTTTTTTAATGCAATGTCATCGAAGTCCATTTTGCCCCTATTTTTCGTCTTAATACTCTAAAGCGACGTGATAAATCAATTTTTTGGTCGAAAAATAGTGGAAAAGTGTTGTGTATATCGACAAAATTCTCTGAATTTTTAAAATGGTCCATTTTGCCCCACTTTTCCCTACAGATATATTACGTCGAGATGAGACTGACGAACGATGTTCTCGACGCGCAATTAGAGTTGCGAGCGAACGTTTCTCTGGCAAAAGCCCCTCCCGACGTTCTTTTCTCTCGCCGTTTCTCGAAACGCGGAAACTTCACGCATTCAACATCGTCGATCTAAAATTCACGATGCGTCATTACTACTCCGCTTTGGAAATTTCTGCAAACTGGAAATTGCGATATTCATACGAATATTGCAATTTTTATTCATTCCCTTCTCGCGTACGATTCGCGTACTTTGAGTAGTCGCGCGAAGCTTCGCTAATTTTTCAATGTCCGTTTTTATCGATAAGTCCGATAACAAACGAGGAAAAAAAAAAAAAAAATGATAACAAAAAAAAAACCTTTCCGAAGGGGAAATGACTGACAATACATCGGTCCGTCGCTTCACGGCAAATGTATACCGCGATGTATTCCGGATATAAATAGATTTATCAGCGCTTCGTAAACAGATCGATTTTACTCGACGATATTTTTAGTGATAAAAATAGAAAGCGCACAGAGTGTTTCGAAGACGTCTGCGATCTCTGAATTATTAATACATTACTATTGTGTGATTAATCCGCCTCTCGGTTCAGTATCTCTACATAACTCGTAATTCGCGACAACATTATTTATCAATTTAGCAAATTCATTAAAGTCACCGAAGGATCATTGAGGTCGCGCCGGTCTACGAGATAATTCGCTGATTTACGAGCTTCGAACTGAATATGTTGCGCCGAATTTAATTCTCCTAATTTATGATTCTATTCTCGTGTATCGGAGAAAAAAGAGACTGTTTCGCATAAAGATTCGCTTAATTTCCGTTTTCCCTTAAGGAGGTCGTCGGTCATTTTTTTTTTATCGGTCGTTAATAATTTTGCGGAATTCTTATTATGGAAAATCAATTTTAATAGCACTTTCTTTAGAATTAATTTTAAAAAAATGTATCGCATTCGAAAGTAATTAATATTTCCGCCAAAAAGAGAAACTCAGAGAAAATTCAAATAATTCGCAATGAAATAAAAATTCGACGATTTTTCACCATATAAAAGGCACTGAGAACAATAATTTTTCATAATAATAATAATTTTAAAAAGTTATCAACAAATTGGTTAAAAAAAAAAAAATTTGTGGGAAAAATCATCCCGCGATCGATTTTTTTTTAGTTATTCGTTAATTTTTCTGAATAGATATTTTTTTTTTGTCCTTTTCCCGTAAACGTCGTATGAATTTTCACCGTTAAAAAAATCGCGTAGGGGTAACCGGGGATTCCTTACAACGCCCACTTTTTCTTACGCCGAAAATCTGCGCGTCTCGCTGGACCTCCAGTGTTCTCTCGGGCACCCATTCCGCGGAGAAAGCAAAAGTGGAAAATAATGTCGGCTATTTTTTTCAAAGCTCAGAGGGCGACGCAAAACGAGTCCCGGTAAAATCACGAATCCCTTGGTACCACTCTGAACGAAGTTTATCACGCTCCGGGGACCTGATATCTCTGTTCCCCACGTTATCCGGAGAGGCAGAGGGATGCTATCGTTCGGTATACAATGTTGTTGTACATATGTAACGCCTATCGCGTCCCGCCTACCAATTGCCACCGTCTCCGATAGTCACAAATCGATTTACGAATCGTAAAAAAAAAAAAAAATGTATCGATGTTTTTTTTTTTAAATGTATCGATGTTTTTTTCGATTTTTTTTTTAATGTATCGATGTTTTTTTCGATTTCTTTTTATAATTTGAAATAATAATAAAAACATAATAATAATAATTTTTTTACGACGCATCGTCATTGTTTTCGAGAGTAAAGACTCTCCCGGATCTCTACGACTCTATGAATGATTTCTACGTGTGTCAAACATAGCGTAGTATATAGTTTCGCCTCGTCGATGAACCACTCGACTTACTGCAGCGAAAGCTTTTGTCTCCGGAGAGAAAGAGGGCGTTTCGTATGTATAGTTCGGGTGATGTGTGTTTGCATGTGAGGAATAAAAGCTCTGGATGGCTGAAGCGTTGTATAGAGAAAAGTGGGGCAAAATGGGCCAACGAAGCAAAATAGAACAGTGACGAAATTCGAACTGTGGGGCAAAATGGCTCAACCCTAAAAATCATAAAATTTTCAAAAAGTTCGATTTTCAAGATTCACAGCAATTATTTATGCTGCAAATCGCTGCTTACCTAAAAAAAATTGGAAATGACGTTTAATAAAATTCTACAGTACATTTTATTGTTTAATACGATAAATATAGAAATGGAGATGAATGAAACTATAATTTGATAATTTTCGTTCAAAAAAATTTCCATTATTTTTAATATGGCGGAATTTATATTTTCCGACGAAATTATCTAATATTCAATTAAAAATTTTTTTCCATGCAATTTACGTGGTCCATTTTACCCCATTTTTTTTCGTCTTAATACTCCGAGGAGATGTGCCAAATAATTTTTTTTGTTGAAAAGTAATGAAAAAGTGTTGTGTACATTGACGAAACTTCTTGAATTTCTACAGTGGTCCATTTTGCCCCACCGACCCCTACATACACGAAAAAGAGCCCCCGAAACGCGGCAATGCATAAAGAACTTTCTTGGCAGTGCTTTCCACGCGCGACCCACTTTTGTCGGGTTATAACAGTCGAAGTATTACTAACAGGACAAGAGACCCTCGAATTTTTTTTTATATATATATAACGATAACGACGTAAGTCTCTTTTCCCTCGAAAAAGAAAGAAAGAACTGCACGACGAGTAGAATTACTAATAATTGATCTTTACGTATCTTATAATAGTCACTCAGGGAGATATAACGAACGCGAGAGCTCACGTTACCGTCACCGTTGTAGATATTCAAGACGCGACGACCTCCTTTCGTACAATTCTTTTCGCTATAAAACTTTTAATGTCTTCTATTCTTCGTGGTTTATAGTAGACGAATAAAAAAAATAACGAGCTTTAACGAGAAATACGTTTTATCATCTTTGTTTTATTTTTATTCTTAATCTTTCTTCATTCTTTTTTTTTTTTTTTTTTTTTTTTTCAGGAACAGGTCAATTCAACCGAGCGATGCTCATGAACGTTGGCTACGTCGAGGCGCTCAAAGAACGTACGTTCGACTGCTTTATCTTTCACGACGTCGACCTACTGCCCGAGGACGACAGAAATCTCTACACTTGTCCCGAACAGCCGAGACACATGTCCGTCGCTGTTGACAAATTTAAATACAGGTGAGAATAATAATAAATAAAAAAAAAGGTTTCTTTTTACGGAACTTCGATAAAACTTCGTTTCGAAACTTAAAAAAAATCGGAAATAATTTTCGTTGCATTCGGAAGCTTTAATGACCATTTGGTTTTTTTCGTCAGAAAAATCTCAAAAAACTTCGAATTAAAAAAAAAAATCGTTCGCAGCTTAAAAAATCGGAAATAATTTCCTTACATTCGGAAGCTTTAATGACCATGTCGTTTTTTTTTGTCAGAAAAATCTCCAAGAACATCGAAATGGAAAAAAAAAATTAGTTCCGAATCTTAAAAAAATTGGTAAAAATTTTCGTTACATTCGGAAGATTTAATAACCATTTCGTTTTTTCAGTCAGAAAAATCTCCATAAACTTCGGAATTAAAAAAAAAATGACTTGCGAAGGGAAATAATTTTCGTTACATTCGGCCTTAACGACGATTTCGTTTTTTTTTTTATTAAAAAAATCTCTAAAAGCTTCGAAATTAAAAAAAAACTGTGGGATTTTCATCCCCACGACTCGCAGAGGATTAATTTTCGCAAAGATTAATAATAAATTGAATCTTTATGTTTTATTTTTCCCTTTTAGATTGCCGTACGCTGATCTCTTCGGCGGAGTGTCGGCGATGTCTCGTGAACACTTTCGTCTCGTAAACGGATTCAGCAACGTATTCTGGGGTTGGGGCGGCGAAGACGACGACATGGCTAATCGGATAAAAGCTCGTGGTCTCCACATATCTCGTTATCCCGCAAACTTAGCGCGATACAAGATGTTAACGCACAGGAAGGAGAAAGCTAATCCCCGAAGATACGAGTTTCTGAAAACCGGCAAAAAGAGATTCTCCACCGACGGCCTGAGTAATCTTCAGTACGAATTGGCGGACAAGAAAAAACCGAAATTGTACACTTGGCTACTCGTAAGAATATCGCCCCCGCAGCCCAGCTGATGGCTACCATGGATTGGCTAAAGTCCTCGCGTATTCAGAACTTCGCTCTGAGTGGCGCGAATCGCTCGGCATCCCTATCGAAAAAATCGAAAAAAAAAAAAAAAAATGAAAAAAAAAAAAATTTCAAAGCTTTGCACTCGAAACCGAATAAATGAATACCAATCATCGTTCCTATCCGAGTGAACAAATGTTCCGTCGATGACTCGAAATCGGAAACTCGTGTCGGCTATAAAGACCGATAACGCGAATTTCTGGTATCGGATCGACGAGCAAAACGAATGAAACGATAATTTCGTCATTTGTTCACATGGAATATCTTCAATTTTTCGATTCGCAAAGGGATGTCCGATACGCGAGAACTTTAGCCAAACTAAATGGCGCAACGAAACTCGGTAAATGCCACGATAAATACCCAATCCCCGCAAATAGACACCAATTCCATACGATACGCAAGTGACTACTACTAGCGAACGAAAAAAAAAACATGAAAAAGAAAAACACGAATAAGAAGCCAAAATATATTCCAAGACCTCTCGATATATATAATTATTTAATAAATAATTAAACGATTATTATTGACGACGAATGAAGTGACGAAAAAAAAAACGGGATAAACTATACTAATTATTGTGCATTTAGAATGAGTGAATAATTATTCCGAAGGAGAATCGTGAATAGCAGAGAGGAGAGAGTGGAAGAAATAGAGATTCGACGAGTCTTCGTAACGATATTCACGTTTTTTCAGTGCTAAAAAAAATCGCTGAAATAAGCGAAAAAAAAAAAAAAATCAACGAGACCACGCGAAATATCATTCGGAATCTCGTCGCAGTCTTCTTTCCCCATATTTTTTTATCGTCCCTTAAATATAGCGGAACGCGCCTTACAGAGCGCGTTGAGGTCGAAGAAAAACGATTAACTTCGAGAATTAATTATGGCGGATATGAAATGTGCCAAAAAAAAAATCATGAAAAATCCGAGTTGCGAATGAAGAAATGCGAACGAAAAAAAAAACTGTATAGTGTCTTAAGAAAAAAAAAAATGCGCGACGAAGTTGGAACATTGTTGGGATTTCCTTCCCTCTCTCGCCAGAGATAAGGAAGAGAATTCGTCGACACGCCATTGAATAATTTATAAACAACGTTATTGCGATTTCACGTGTTGATAGGCATTATTTTTTTTATTAATATTATTATTATTACCGTCGATGAATTTCGCTAAAGGAATTCCGCTAAAAAAGGCCGAGAAATTTCGCACCGGCGAACCTTTGGCACGCGAAGTTCTTAGCCGACTACACGTTTCGTCGACGCGATTAATTGTATATTTTTTTTTTTTTTGGAAATTCGAGAGAATCAAAGGGCGAAAATCGTGAAAAAAGAAAAAAAACATACATTTCTTTTTCTCATTGTAGAAACGCTCGACGCAACGGGATTTCCGGGACGTTGTAAAAAAAATGTTGGGACGGGAATAATAATAATACATTAAATGGAACGAGAATAAGAAAGCCGTCGAGCTTATTTTTTTATCATCTTACATTTGTTAACTCCCGTTATACACGAAAAAAAAAATGAAAAAAAAAAAACGGGTTAATAAAAAAAAAATTATTCTCTCGTTTATTATAAGTCTGCGCGATGTTTGGCGATTCGTTTGACGAGCGAACGATCGTGTGAAAATTTTCGAATGAAGAAAGTAAAAGGTGAGATATTTATATAATAGTCTCGTGAACGCGGATGCGTTGTTGCGTCCAAAACTACCGATAGTGTGTAGTAAAATGTAACGCGTCGACGGAGGGATACTTAAGTGCTCTGTGCTGAAATAAAATCGATAAAAACGACTAATTCACACGTTTCAATTACTCAACCGATCGCTGCGAGGACTTTTCATACATTCGCGTCGATCCAAACGATTTTTCGAAAGTAAAAAAAAAAAGTTTAAGGAACGAAACGAAAGTACTGATAACGAAGTGAATTTCTTCGAAGTGAATATTTCGCCTCGAAGTTTCGCGGCGATCGTCGAATTTATTGAAAAACAAAAAACTTACGAAACACGAAAAAACATCGAGACAACAGTTACACTATACATCACGTCCACGTCACATATCACGTGTACAAAAAAATGCGAAAAAAAAAAAAGAAACGAAAATTGAAAAAACAGAAACAAAGTTATTGACGCGTGAATAATACACAGAGTCGCATCGAAGTTGCGAAGGGATACTTAACAGGTACTATAAAAAACGATTTAAAATTAATAATGACGAGTTGCGGGCTGTGAAAAAGCTGTTAATTCGTTTGCGAAAAAAAAAAAAAAAATAGCATACGCCGAAAATGCGGAAAAAAAGCACTTTAAGGTGTTAACGAACAATATACGAACGAATTTTTATTTTATCGCGAGCTCACTGTACAATATACATATATACATAATATATATATATATAATACAATATTGTCGGAAGGACGAGGTATATATTGGAAGTTTGAGTTTATCGATTGAATTTTTCGGCGCGCGGCGAATTTAAATTAAAGAGGTAAATTTATGAGGTGCGCATATAGTTCCCCGTTGAAACAGGAAGTGACGCAAATTCCTTCTTTAATCGTCTATTTTCATCCGACTTTGATCGATATTTCGTGACGAGTAAAATTATCAACACGCGCCGCTTATTTTCGTCAGAAATTAAATAAATTGTCATTATTATCGTATTATTTCCAATTTTTCTTAAATGTCTTCCACACAGCTTTATCGTCTTCGATATGGAACGATGCGTTAAGTTTCGACGGCGTTCTTCCTGTTTCCGCGATGCTGATGCTGAACGCCTTTTCACACGAATAATTTACTATAATAAAAAAAAAAAAAAAAAAAAAAACAGAACTACCAATCAGCTAAGACAGATAGTGATACTACGGATTATTAAGGTAATACACACGATGATGAGTAGATAAGCGCGTATTTATAATGGTAATCAACTAGAGTTTGACATGTAATTGCGTATTCGTCGGAACGATACAATAATAATGCATAACGAAAAAAAAAAAAAAAAATAATAAAAAATAAATAAAATAACATGAAAAAGAAAATGGAAACAAAAAACAAGAAGTTGCCGTAAGAATAGTTTTGCCACTAAAGTGCGCAGACGCTACGGAAACGAAGAACCGGAATATTCCGAACTTATATATTTCAATGGCTTATAAATTTATCTTCGATCGTCGATTTTGCCAAAAAACGGCCCAATCGACAGAAAAAAAAAAAATGTCTCGAACTCGATGAATGCTTCTTCGTGTCCGACGTTTCCTTTTTCTCCTCAACTTCGTTGGAATTTCAGGATAGACAGTTGACGACGTACAAGAGAATTTAAAGAAAATTCTTCAGACTCTACAATTACGATGTAATGGAACAATAAATGACGTTGAAAGGATAAACATACTTTGGCACACATTTATTTTACAATTACCATTTTTTTTGCCATTTTTACCATTCTTACCATTTTTTACCGTAAAAAAATGCACATATATTAATTTCTATTTACAGCGATTCTAATAACGGATTTGTTATTTATTAAACCGAAGAATCTTCTCCACGACATTATCCAAACGTTTCGTGGTAAATATACACGTGTCGGTCAATAATTTCTTCACAAATCGGTGTTCCAGAAAGCGATGAGCGATCACAACATTAGTCTCGTTGTACAGCTCTTTGATGCGAAGATTGCCAAAGATTTCTTCCAAATTTGATCGAAGGCTTTTGCCGGTTTCGAAGAGATCCGGTTGAGTCGCGAGTCTCGGCAGTGTAGCCGCCAAAACCGACTGAAATAAAAAGATTGAATATAATTAAATTTTTATGAAATAATCGTTATTTTTTTTAATTACGAAATAAAATTCACCTGACAAACATCGAGACTCAGCCAATGAACGACTTTGCGAAGTTCACCATCCGAAGATCGTTTAGTTTTCTCCGATTTATCGGGCGAAGCTATAGTAACCGATTGCCGGACAGACTTTGTTCCTTCGATTGTTTCAATTTCTTCAACATCGTCACTGAGCGGTGAAATTGGCGTCGTTTCCGGTGGCAGCAAATCTGCAGGATCAACAGTTTCTCCGGGAACATCCAACTTCACTATGCGTAATGGAGGTCTTTCAACGCTTTGGCGATCGTCTTTTGGTTGAGATATGTCTTCGAGAGACATTGATGTACACTTGCGAAAGACTTCCTGCAGTATGGCTTCCAAAATAGACTCAGAAGTCTGAAAAAAAAAAGAAAAAACATAGATTATTTCCACAATTATTCATTAAACGGTTCTAAATTTTCATATCAATTTGTGATTTTTTACGAATAGTGTTATCCATTTTTTATTTGTATTTTTTAAATATCAATAACAATACGCAATTACAATCTTATTTGTTTTTACTGTTTTTTATTATAATTGAAAAAAAAAAATTAAATAAAATAAATTGGAATAAAATTGTAATTATGGTTGTTGTGTTCGTTAATATATATATTTTTTTTTACAAAACCCATATGTACCCTTTGAAGATAAAAAAGATTACATAATTAACGAAAAAAAATTTTAATAGGAGTAAATCAAATGAAAATAAATTTGAACCGTAAGTAGCAAATGCCTTCTATAGGAGAAAAAGAAGAAAAAGAGAAGATATCCCACTTTTCGAGACGATAACTACTCTAATAGAGAGGCGAACCTTTGTAGCTTCCTGTCGAAGAGAACTGCGATACGCTTCGGACGCACCGCGACGTTTCTCCAAACGTTCGTTAAGGTATCTCTCGCCTTCCTGCCAATCGACGCATATTTTATTACCCGTTGCGAGACTCAGCGCTTTTCCCAAACCAATCTTCGGATCTTTATCTTTGCAAAAAGCCAAAAGGAGAGCAATATAATTGACGCATCGATCCTTAGATAAGAACATCTCGAAGAGTAATTCCTTCGCAAGAGAAAGTCTCAATGATTCTTTGGGTTTCGTTTGTTTTTCGTCCCGTAAATTTTCTATTATCCGCTGTTTCGTAACTGCGGATTCACTGTATTCTCGATGTATCTCTTCACCGTCCGTTTCGTAATTCTCGTGAAGCGCGAAACTCGAAGAAGACGAATCAGAGTTCTTCTCGTCGAAGAACCACAAGCCGACAGCATGAAACTCTTCGTAACTTACAACGTCTGCCGATTCTTTATCGATACTCCTGAAAGCTTCCAAATTATCCAGAAGCTGATCCACCGTCGGTGGTTCGATATCCATAGCGCAAATGATGAATTCTCGCCAATCCACGAACTGAATGTCGCCGAAAAGATCGTTGACGAGTTTAGGAACGTCGCAAGCGCGAAGCTCGAGCCAAGAGGACGGCAACGGAGAATTCCCGCGTTCTTCGTCGCCGCAGGTGATCAAATCTTGAAGAATATATACGAATGCGCGTTCTGGTAGCGTTCCAGTAGATGCGACACGACGAAACGTATCCATAAGGCAACGAAGCTGCGAAATCTGAAATTTAAACGGATGTCTATCCTCTCGCGAAGGTGAAGACGGAGCTTCCGGTTTATTCGGAAACATCAGAACGTTCGAACGGACGAGAAAACGATCGCCGTCCAGTAACATTTCTTCCTGAATGGGTACAGCTTCTTCTATAGCGAAACAAAATGTCGATGCCATGTCGTTGACGCTTTTCATTTCGTTATTAAATCTGAAAACAATTTTTTTACGTTATTAATAATTTGCACGTAAATAATTTCCACGAGAATCGAAAAATTTTCAATAAAAAAAGTTTCTTTTTCTTACGGGAATTTTTCTTTTAATTTTGGAATTTTTCAATCCCGTCGATAAGTTAATTAATAATTTAATAAGTTAATAAAAAAAATAATAAAGGAAATGCAAATACCTGTCGATTATACGCTCGTGAATTCCGACGAAGACGCGTCGCATTTTGTCAACAAGAAAATGTACATCAGCCCTCGCTGCAGCCTCCAGTATCTTAAGTTTCAAACGAATTCTATTAATTTCGAACATAAATGCGTAACGCCATTCGAGAAGCAAATTTCGGGTTCGATTTCTCGAAGCCTCTTGCGCGGCTCTCGATGATTCGGATACTTTTCTCGACGAGCCTTTCTTTTCTTTAAAATCGCCGGGTGACTTAGCGGAAGTCATTTCTTCTTTTTTTAGAATATCGAAAACAGGCGAAGCTATCGATTCCACGATATTCTGAACGTAACGAATATTCGCTTCAATAGTTTTGTAAGCAGTTAACTGAAGCGTATCGAAAGTTTCCGGATCCACGGAAGTCAAAAGTTGAGACATTTCTTCTTTAAAGACATTTTCATCGGCAGCGATTGGCGGCGAAGATATTTTCGCAGTGCTGTTCTTTGCTTTAGCGTCTTTTGTATCTTTGTCTCTAATGCTTTTTAAAGACGATTTTCCCGTTGAAACGATTTCTTCTTTTGCAGCGGAAATCGAAGTTTCGAAAGGTATTTTCTGTAAGAATATTCTGAGAGGTCGTGAATCTTGAAGTGAACGCTGAAGCATCGAAAAATAATAGTCCTGAATAATCTGCACGGTGCCTATGTAACGATCAATCTCTGCTTGAATAATACCGATGTAAATATTAACGAGAATCATCGATTCCTGAGTGGTCCAGTGATCGAGAACTATTCTTTTTCTCTCATCTTCGGCTTCCCAACGTCGAAGATCGCAAATGTCCCAAAGTTGCGTCTGAAAATCGGCAACTCTGCAGTGCATTTCGTGTTTCACGTCGTCATCTTCGCGTATATCTTCTTCCATATCGTTAAAAGATCGATGAAATTCGTGAAGCATATCTTGTTTCGTATCCGGTCTCTCGATATATTCTTTCATATGTTTCGTCACGAAATTCGCATACGGAACGATAGCTTCGAAATTCGTTCTCTTGAGAGCAAAAATATCTTTCAAATTTTCGATATATGAAGTTTCGAGATTCCGCCACAAGGCGGCGAGACTCTCAATGAGTTCGGAAGGCTGTGATTGGTTTGCGAATAGCCAATCAGCTTCGCCGGGACGCGGCGGCTCGTCTTTCGATCTATTGGACTTCACAACGATTTCTTCTTCGATCTCATCGCTTCTCTCAGTCCATTCGGATGGATTGCTCTCCATCAGCGAATAATCACTGATCTTCGACAATAATTTCTTTACTATCGGAGCTCTGCTACCGGAAGTATAATCCTCTCGGCGCCCAGAAAAGTTATCCATCGCTTCACCGAATAATTCGCTGGATGATCTTTTCATCAGCGACTCGTCTTCTCCGCTTATCACGAGTCTCACGAGTTTTTTAAGTGTCGGCAGATCGCAAGTCTTGTAGTAGAAAACCGAGGCGATCTTCTGCTCGACGTAAAAAGCGTCTAAAGACGACGCGTCTTCTGGAAGAACTTCATAGCGTTGATTATCCTCGAGTTTCAGACTCTCAGACTTCGGTTTCATTCTGATGAAAGCTGTTAGATAAGAACTTCCATCGGAAACTTCCGGAGGTTCGATAGGATTGGGAACGAGTCGCGAACCTTTCCATTGATCCTTAGAATCCCATTTTTCACTTTCGAAGGAAATTCTCGAAGAAATCGGATCGATATCTTCGATATTCATGTTTTCTTCTTCAACAGAATATTTCTTCCTATCGTCGGGTAAATTTCGACCACTCAAAGCGAATTCCAATGTTCTCATCTGTTGATACGTATTTGGATAATTAACGATAACGAAGCCGTCGACTTCCTCGAGACTTTTCAGGTATTCAACGACGATTCTCGCATTTAATTCGTCCGAAAGCGGAGTACCGAGAGTCAGGAATTCGTAAGTCCATTTGCCGATGTATGCGGTATCGCTGAGACGAGGATCCATATCATCGTAGGGAATAACTCGGGGAGTTTGAGTCAATTTATCGACTCCCGTCGACTGTTCTACTCGTTGAATTGATTGATTTCTTCCTCTACTCGATGCCGATTTTTTATCTCTCTTCTGTTCCTTTTTCTTAGAGTCGCTGGGAGTTCCGGAGGTTCTTTTGGCCAAAGATTCTTTCGTAGCAGCGATGATATTAAAATCTATGTATTCCGTGTCTCGCATCTCCGTCTTGTATTGCGTGAGGCAATGATTTATCGCGTTCTCCATCCGCACCAAGTGAATTTTACTGTGTTTAAGGAGCTCTTGGATCGGATTATAGAGCAGCGAGTCCGGTACATCGAGAATTACAGCTCTGATCTTCATTTTCGGAATCGGCGCTTCTATTGGCGAAGAAGGAAAGCGAAGATTCATTAAAATCTTATGAACGATATAACCCAATACTACGATCCCGAGATTCAAGAATTCCCGATTTTCCATATCGATTTCTGGAAGAAAATCGTTCCAAGGTGATTTCAGTTTTTCGTAATTCTCGAAGTCTTCGTCATTCAGGATTTCATTTCTCGTTGAATCGAATTCTTCAGCCGTTTCTTCGTCTATTTCTTCTTCTTCTCCGCCTTCGTCTTCGCCGATTTCGGCGCTTTTTATGGAAATCGCATCGATGATTGGTAGACTTTTGATGAAAAGAGTTTTCCACTCGTTCCATAATGACTTCGGAACATTTTCATCGTTACTGGCGATTCTGTACTCCGCCGCTTTCATCGCTATTTCGATGAGATCAGTAAGAAGATCTTTAGCGATTTTTTGTTGCTTCAGACGTTTTCTTCTCGTCGTTTCTTCGTTTATCTTTGTTTCGAGTTCCTTCATTCTTCTGCTTTCAGCTTGGATTTCCTCGGCTTCTCTGACTAAAACATCTTTTGCTCTTTCTTGATCAAGTCGCGCTTCGCTCGATCTCGTGCTGTGGGAAAGTTCTTCGACGATCTGACGATTACCAGCCATTCGAGATCTTTCTCTTCTGATGTCGCAGAGCTTTCGCATCATTTGTTTTTCGTATTGCGACTGATCGAGCACTTTTCTCGCTACCAACTCGTCTAATTCCATTTCCTGATCGCTCAGCACTTTTTCCCAGAGCTGCGATAAAAGATTATTCTGCATACGAGTCTTGAAATTCTTCGTGATCGCTTCCTGACGATGTTTGCTCTTCAATGACTTGGCGAACGCTTTCGCAGCTTCGGGATCAATTTTTTGAGGCTTAAGCTTCCCGATAGTCGAACGACGAGTCTCTTTACAAGGATCCGGAAGTTCAGTTTCCTTTATTCTGTGTTTCTTCGCGAATTCGTCGAGTTCCTTCTTCTCTGCTTCTTCGATCAACGATTTGGTACTTCGTAAGGGAATTGACTTTTTTGTTGTAGACGTTGATATTTCATTTCTTTCTTGAGATACGCGAAACTTTTCTTTTTCCTTTTTAGATCCGTCGATCAATTCCCGATACTTTTTTCTGTGCCAATCAATCAGATTTGCGCTTTTCTTCAGAGGCGCGACGAGCGGATGATCGTCCGGAGCCCACAGCTCTGGTTCTTCGGAAACTTTTGTTACGTCGAATTTCGATGAGTTCGGTATGAACTTTTCTCGTTCCTTCTGCAATGTTATAAAATGCAAAGTATCTTTGTTCTCGAGGCATAAAAATACCTTGTAAAATAAACGAAGAGACGACGTTCCTTTGCCATTCGAAATATCGTCGATGCACTCGTCGTCGCAATCGACGCCTATGAAACGCAACCAAATTCTTAGATTCTTGAGATTTACTCGCGCCAATGCCGGATCCTGAGTTCTATTTAATGTTCCCAATTGGCTGTCGTTTATAATATCGTAACTGTGAAGTAATTTCGCCAAAAGAGTTCCGTCTCTAGCGTAGTGACCGAAAATCTCGGGACTCAGATCGATTATTACTCCTAAACGCGTTCGCATCCACGTTTTTATTATTTCGCCCATTTCTTTCGAGTTTTATGCTTCAGTTTCGATTTTTTCTTTCGATCGTTGATTTTTCATTTTTTTTTCGGAACGTTTACGAAGAGACATTTTGAATCGCGTGAAATCAGACGCGAAACAAAAAAAGAAAGGCGACTTCAAAAATAATATAAAAAAAAAAAAACAAAAAAAAGTTAAGTTTATAATTTATAATTCAATAATTCAATCGCTGCAAAGAGAACTATCCAAGTAATCAGTAACCGGCAAATTCTTGACGCTGAGCATTTTTTTACCGTTTTTAAGTTTCAGATTACCGTATTTCAGTTTCTTTCCTTCCGGCTCTTTTTGAGAAGAAATTTCGACGAGTTTGTCTTCGGACTCAAGTCGTTCTTTTTTTTCCGTTAATCGTTGTTTTATTAGACTCATAAAATCGTCGCCGTTGTCACGAGATTTTAATGCGGAAGAAGTTTGCGGTGATTTTTTTAAGCGCCGCTTGAGATTCTTTTCTTTCCTCAACGGTGCAGCAAGAGCCGTTGCTTCGCCCGGCGACACAGCATTCTCGCGATCGTTTTCCTGATTCGTTCTCTTGCCGAAAATCGTTTCCGTTGCGATTTCGGTGTTTTCTCGACTCAAATTATTTCCTTCGATCGCAGAATCAACGCTCTCACAATCGTTAGCATTATCCTCATCGTTACCTCCAAGAATCTCGGTGACGATGAATTCTGTACTGTCGCCAACCGCTGCAACGTTTTCCTCGGAGGTATCGAGACAAACGGTGTCTCTATTGGCGACACGACCACCGTAAAGAAACGCCGATACGTTCTTTCGTCTCCACATTTTCGAAGTACTCGGTACCGCCTGTTTGCATTTTCCTTCGAACTTAAATTCCTCCAAATTCACCTCCGCAATTTCGCCTTTTAGAAAACTCAAAAATTTTTTTAACGCCGTATAAAAATGAAGTTTGTCGTTCATACGAGGAAAATGAGCGCAACGAGCGCTACTCGACGGAACCACCCATATCGCCGTTTCGCCGATTTTTTCGGGTTGCAAACCGAAATAAAAATCGGATTTTCCATTTTTATCCGCGAATACCTCGTATATACATTTACCATTGAATATCGCGATTTTTGGCTTAAATATTTTCAGTTTTTCCCGAACGATTTCGGAACCTTTTTTTATTTCGGGTTTTTTTAAATCGGCCGACGATCGCGTGGCTCTTGCCACGATATTTGTTAATCCGATTTTGTAATTCAGTAACTTGTGGTCCTCTTCAAAGCTCACGAATCGCGGAACGAGAGACGAGGCGTGCAGCAGCTTGTAAAAATGATTTCCCGGACCGGCGTAATATCGTCCTCTGTGCGCCGCCATTAGACTCGGATTTATCCCGACGAATACGAGATCCAAATTTGGCTCAAGAATGTCTTCTAATGTATATTTCTGCACCTCTTCTTCCGTGAGACCGTCAAATCTGTTGAGCGGTTTCTTCGGCTTTAGTGACGCATCGGCTGGCGCTCTTTTCTTCAATTTACTTAACGCCAGAGACATCGTAGTGTAGAATATTTTAGGATAAGGCGCTGCGAGATAAAAATAGTAATTTAATTGTTTTCTCATTGAAAAAAAACGAAAACGTGCAAAATAAGGTTTTTATATTTATTTATTCGTATATATAATATTTATATTGTTATATCGATGTGTAAGTAAATAAATCGAAAAAATTATTTTTTTCAAAAATAATCCATCAAAAAATGTCGAATAATTTACAAATTATTTAAGAAGGTCTATTGAGTTGTTTTTAGGCAAATAAAAAAAAGGTGTCGGAAATACTCACAAGTTTTCGTATTCTAGCGTTTCCTTGCGGGAGCATCGAAAAGACGAGAATTCATGCTTTCCTCGGCTTACGGAGGTTATGAAAGTTCTATAGTATTTTTTGTGTATAAATCTCCGTTTTTTTTACTGCATCATAATATAGTGCTTTTAAAAAGATCCTCAATAATGTTTCATTCGTTAAAACTCGTAATTTCTAAGTAAATAACTTTTATCGCGGTACTAAAATGACACAGTGGCGTATCGAATTCTGTAGTGGAGGGGGCATGTAAACACGCAGACGACGCTTTTTCGTTCGGCGGGCAAAAGCACATTACGCGCCTTTTCACAAATCTGGGCAATTATTATTATTCAAACATTATTGGTGAATAAAATCTCGTTACTTAACAAACTTTATTAACCTATACTTGTAAATCGATAATAACAGGGATACTTGTTTTAAAATAAAATGTACGCCTGCAATAGTGAATGAGCCGAAAAGAATTGAAAATTCGGATGACGTGCTACTGGTCCAATCATTCGAATAACGGGAAATGTCATCCCCCCCTGGGGTATGTTCCGAATCAGCGCCGGGCGACTTTTCTCTCCTTCTCACCACGAATGAAAGAAAGAGAGAAAAGTTCGCTCGGCGCTGATTCGGAACGTACCCTGTGTAGCAAACGTTTTCGGAAAATCCTCTAACTGTTATAAATCTTTCTGTTTTGCGAGAATTGAGTGTCGTAGCAGTGTTTAAACTCGCGGAATCGACGGGAAAATAATAATTTCCGTGATTTCGTGTTTTCGTGTTTATCTTCTCGTGAATAAAAATAAACAAAAGTCGTTTTTCATGAACTTTTAATCTCCGTCCTGTTTTTCTATATGTGTCAATTATCTTGTCGCAATTATAATACACTCGACGTCTTATTAATATAGCAAAAGGGGTTAACACGCCGCGAATAAACGCAATTCACAGTTCGAGAGAAATGCGCGAAAAGGTGAGTCATTTATTTATTCGTTTTCTTTAAATTTTTTTATTTTATGCCAAAGCGCAACGGTACAAACCGATAATAACAGTACTGAACGGTGTTGGGACGCAAAGTACAACAATAGAAAACTGATGCGCCATACATAATGCAATATTTCATGCACTACCCGTTCGTCGATGACACGAGGAGAACACGCAATTCCCAGTTGCGTTTACGACACTAGTATAAGGCTACTAAACATAAAAATCGACCTATTTCCCAGTAATAAGCAGATAGAAAAACGTTGCGCATCCGTAACGTATTATCCTTATTACGATTATTGCCACCTGGGGTACGTTCCGAATCAGCGCCGGGCGACTTTTCTCTCTGTCTCACCGCGAATGAAAGAATGAGAGGAAAGTTCGTTCGGCGCTGATTCGGAACGTACCCCTGTAGTATTGAAGAGAACCGGAAATGGCCCGTTTTTTCGCGAAATTTAAAAGTTCCTTTCCATAGCGGCTGTTGGCATTCACATCACCACGAGTATTACAAATATTAAATTAATAACATATATATATTGATCGACTCGTAAACACGCTTTCCAGTCCCGAGCGGTGCAAATATTGAATGTTGAATGTTGTAACGATGCATGGATACGGAAAAGCAAACATTTTCCGCTCAAATGGGTCGATGTAAATTGTTACACACCGTCAGTTTGCACGCAACCGCCGATAGAAGTACAGCGAAGTATTGAATTCGTCTTCAATCGGATTATCGTCTTATCGTCGAATTATACAAATCCACAGCTTACCGATAGCTTTATCCTCGTTTAAAGCTGTTTTTTATCCCAAAAATTGCATACCTCCGGTTTTATCTTCATAATCTCCGCTTCGGCAATCAACAAGTATGAAATTCATTATTTTATTCGGCCTCATCGCCGCCGTAAGTTACGGTGAAAGTGAACAAACCGGAAAACTTCACAGAGTCACTCACATCGTAAGTTATTTCGGAAATCATATTTTCTCGATTTTATCGAACATGCAATCGAAAATAAAAAAAAAAATTCCTTCAATTAATTTTTCGTTTCTCGTGCATTTTCGTGGTTTCGATTGCACGTAGGGATGGTTCGACATGAAAATTGGTGGGGATTATGTGGGAAGAATAGAAATTGGCCTTTTCGGCAAAGTTGAACCCTCGATTGTCTCGAAATTTGTGGAGTTGACGAATAAACCGAAGGGTAAGGGATACAAAGGCAGCAAATTTTACGGGATCGAGAAAAACGATTTTATATCGGGAGGGGATTGGGTTAGAAACAATGGAAAACAAGGTAAACTATTTATTTATACTTTCAGAGAAATGTATCATTATCCGCAATCGATACTCGCGAAATACGTGAAAAAAAATTAATTAAATAATAATTTTCTTATTAAATATTATTATTGTTTTTTTTATTATTTTTTTTTTATTTTTCTTTATTATTTTCGAAAATTTTAATTATATAGGGGCAAGACGTTCGAACGATGTTGCTTCGTTTGTTGATGAAAGTTTCACATTGAAACATTACGGCGCGGGATGGTTATCTATGAACGGCTATGCAGACGAACCGGCAACGTCTTTATTTATCATTACTCTCAGACGAACAGATTGGTTCGACAATAAACGCCTCGTTTTTGGAAAAATCATCAATGGCATGGTTGGTCGCCATTTTTTTTTTTTCATGAATGTGTTATCGGAATATTTGCTGATTTTTATACATCGATTTTTTAAAATTGTTTTCGTCAGAATGTTATAAGAAAAATTTCGAAGGTTCCGGTGGATAAAAAGAATTTCCCCGTCAGAGATGTAGTCATCTCAGACTGTGGAGCTGACTTTGCAGACCCACCGTTTTTCGTCGACGAAGACGACGCTATTGACGAAGCCGAGTCGTCGTATCCGCAGCTTACGGTATAAAATTTCGATTCGTCACGATGATTTTGGTTTTTTTTTCTTCCAATTGTGCACTGTATTAATTTTGAATAAAGTATTTCAAGAACTGTGAAAACGCGAAAAGAATTAATGGAAAAAATACAAATTTTCTTAATTATTTTTTTACGACGATCGGATTTGCGATCGGGTCGATTTTTTTTTTTTTCGTAATTTGAATACTTTAGTTCAGAATAAAATCTGTTATTTCATCGTGAAATTCTCGATGAAAAATATCTATTCGTAAAAAAAAAAATATTTTTAATTATTTCGTCCCAAAGCTTTTGCGCTCTTTAAGAATCGGGAAACGGAAAACCCGAAGAGCCGAAGCCTCGGTATCGTTTCTATATTTTTATTATTACCATTACGATGATGTAAAAAAACGAGTTTTGAATTCTTACGATTAAATCGTCGCGATATTGTCCACGTGACCACATTAATGAATTTCATATCGATGCTAATGGATGTAAATTTTTTCTCCGCATTAGTCTCAAACTTTATCGCGAAGCGTCGCAGCACGTCGAAATATCACAGCCGCGGAGTATTAACGATATTACCGGGACTTCGAGAACGAGAAATAGATCGCAAAATACAAAAATTAAAATCGTTTAAATTCGGTAAAACCGGTTTATCACGTAAGAAAAATACGATTTGTTCATTTTAATTGAGTCAAAGCTCATTATATATTTTATTACGCGAAGATTAGTTTTTTTTTTTTTTTTTTCGATTACACCGCCGCTATCGCAGGTGCAGAAATTAATTCAAATGTACAAATGAAATAATTTCGTTAACTTAATTTATTTACAGACACTTATGAATCGAATAGAAATACAAATACGCGAATGAATGGTAAATTTACGGCGTTATGGCGAAAGAGTTTTAGCGGCGGAATTAACTTTTCCAGTGCCGAGATTCGGATCGTCGGAACATCCGCCCATAGCGTACATCTTCGGAATTTCCTGACCGTAATAAATCTTCGCGTTTTGCGATAGCGCCTCGTATTTCTTGAGCTCAAGAAATTCACGCGATAGCAACAATTTGTTCGCTTCCGCTTGACTTTTCATCTGATAGAAATGCGCGTCAGAGTGACTCTTTTCGCGCGCGAGATGCATCTCGTCTTCGATCGATGCCATGCGCTGCAACGATTCTTTTTCCATTATCTTCTGATTGTATTGTATCTTTGCAACTTGTGACTCTTTTTCCGCTTCTATCAGCGCTTTTTTTCGATCGGTTTCCGCATCCTTTTCCACAACTTTCTGATGCTGAGTTGATATCAGCAATTTTGTTTTTTCCGCTTCCCTGAAAATTTTTATGAAAATTAGTTATTCTAAAAAAGAAATTAATTAATATTAATAATTTATTTATTTATTATAATTTATGAAAAAATATTCTAAAAACAAATTTAAAAATTGAAAAAAAAAAAAAAAATGACGATAAATTCGTCGCTCACATGAGTTCGTAATTTTTCCTTATAGTTTCGGGAATCTTTGGTTTCGTAACTCTGACGGCTTGAATACTCAAACCCGGCGCGAGTTCATTAAGATCTTTTTGCAGAGCAGTCTTCAGATTTTCGTCTATCTGATCGAAGAGATCTATGTAAACTTCGTGAAGCGTGTGAACTGAACAAAACTGATTCAACTCATGATGAACTTTGTTGAATATCAGTGTTCTGTCGTAATCGGCAGTGAAATTTCTCACCATACTGTGAACTGTGAAATAATGCGAAACGTTAGTTAAAAAAAAAACTTAAAATTTTTTTTTTTTTTTGGTTTAAGTTTCAAAAACTTTTTTTTTTACCGCTATTCGAGTCCAGGATATTGACAACTTCTATACGATCGAAATAAATCATTACGCCACCACTTGTGCCGCAGGGAACATTCTTAACTTCGTCCGTCTGGAGAGTTACTTGAACTGAACGGAAAGTCGTTAGCAGCGGTATCATCATGTGAAATCCGGGACTACTGACGCTCGGCAAAAGCGCCCCTCCCTGAAAAAATTTTAACACAATTATAATGAAAAAAAATAAAAATAAAAAAAATTGGACGTAATTTTAGCGTTATGCACAAAATAACCGAAAGTCTATAATAAAACCAATAGGAACGAAAATGTGCTATAAATTGACGTGTTTTCTTGAAAAATATTTCATGCAATAAAAAGGGTGAAAAAAAAAATCGAACGTAATGTTTGTAGAAAAACTATGCGGAACGACATAATTTTAACGTTATGAAAAAAAAATGAACGAAAGTCTGTGAAGAAACAAATGCTGTAAAAAATAGCGCCTTTGTGAAAAATTATGAATGCAATAACAATGTATAAACAAGAAAAAAAATTTAGAAGTAATTTTTGTGGAAATTCTGTGGTAAACAATGTAATTTTGACGTTAAGTGCGAGTGAACGAAAGTCCGTAAACACTGTGGGAAGCAATGATTTTACTCACTCGGAAATAAACGCCTACGTGACCCTCTTCAATCCTATGTATCGAGAAATTAAACACCGACGCCATGCCGACGAGGAAGCATATAATGATAACGCTTTGATCAATCATTTTCCAGCTGTTGTAGTTAATCTGCAGCAGTCACAGAAATAAAAAAAATGTTTACAGTACCGCGGAGGTTATGGTGCGCGCGATCGCGAAATAATGGATTACCTGTTCGCGTTTATTCCAAAAAAATCAATTATTCTAAATTTATCTAAGCTACACGATTCTCGAAACTATTCAACGCGATCCGACGCAACTCTTGTACAACATTCTCGTCACTGAAATTCACGTTCCCGTTCAACCGTGCGCCATTGTTGATTAACTGCGTGTGTGATGCGCGAAGTTTTCGTATTCGTTGAGCTCTGATTGGTTATCGGTTGACGCGATACAAGTTATTTTGAAACGCAGATATAATAAAGCCGGTATCGAAAAAAATGTGCAAAGGAATTTCGTAACACGCAATAATTTATCCCGCAACGAACGAACGCGGCTCGATTATTTTTTTGAGAATCACTGAATGTTCGGTTTTAACGTTTTTTCACGACGAGAGCTATTGCTCGAATGCAAGAAGTAAGTAGTACACAACCGAAAGGCGGGACCGAATTCTGATATACTCGAGGTACAGTTCAGTCGTTAACCACTCGACGGTCTTTGGCAGTATCCGCGGTGAATCGTCGCGAATGGGAAAAGTGAGGTAAGCGCGGCTGATAACTGTATGCAATATATTTTTCCTCGATACATGGGTTCACCCCGTTGTAAGCGTTGAATAAGATGACGTGGCCGGTTAGCGCGACGTGGTACTATGTCGAGGCGACTACTTTTTTTAACCGGGGCTTTACAATAATCCATGAGATTAAAGTATATATATATGCTATATACACGCGATATTTCGCGTCGGAGATTAAGGAAAATTGTCGCATGCGATTCATATTCATTGTTTTTATAATAGTTTTTTATTGCTAAATCTAAAAAAAAAAGAGCGGCGCGCGGCGTACTGTGACTGTTATACCTTACAACTTATAACATTTTCCCGATTGTTAAAATCATTTTTTCCTGTTATGATAATCTTTGGCTTTCGCGTGGCTCTTTATCGAGGAATTCAAGAGCCGCGCTTGAGAGAGAGTTTCCCTCAGCGATTTAAAATCCTGAAGTGCTTGTCTCGCGAGAAAACCTTCGGGGGTATCGGGAGGTTCGAGGAGAAGCATCGTCAGTGATCGCTTCAGATAATTTCCGGCCTCCTCGAGCCGATCGACGAGTTTTTGAGCGCTTATTTTGTTATCGGTGTAATCACGGTCGGCCAACAGTACCATCGGCAAATGCATCTCCCACAATAATATTCCTGCAATTTAAACGTTTTTTTTTTTTTCATGACAACTGTGCGTATTTAATAAAAACAAACAATTTTCTCAGTAAAGTAAATTCAATGCAATAAAAGTTTTTAGCATATTGTTAAAAAACTATAAAATAATAATAATAATGAATTGATATTGATGATAAGTTATTAATAACTCTTTTTTTTAAATTATTCGATAAAAAAATTACGATAGAAACATTTGTTTCGACTCGCCTTTGGGCCGCGATATTCCCGGTTCCACGATCTCGAGAACGGTGACAATGTCTTTCGCGGTCTCCAACATTTTTTCCATCATTACTTTATCGGGATTCAAACACGCGCACTCTTTTTTGTATAACTCGTGTAGCTTTTGCTTCAGAGACACGACGAAGAAGTGATTTTGATGAAAAGAGCATAAAAGCTTTTGCAGTAATTCTTCCAAATGCTAAATCATCGATGTATTTTTTAAAATAAATTTTGCGATCAATGGCCTTAATATAGCATTTATTTACCTTTATGGTCGACTCTGCTTGAGTTATTAGGGTTTTCGTTAAAACGAGACTCGTTCTCACAAGTTTTCCGGATATAAAACTTTTGCATTTGTCGCATTGCCAGCTATTGCTGTCGGAATACACGTCCTTTCGCAGCGGTTTTTTATTCGTTACCAAACCGCTCTTGCAACGCGGACAGATTAGAGTGCTGAGATTCGAATTGAGTTCCGTGGGGTCTGCGCATCTCGAACAAACGCACTCGAAATATTTTCCTTGCCTCAGGTGCTCTCTTCTCTCATCTGAACCCTTCAATGACATCGTTTTTAACGAAAACAAAATTATAATTTTTTTTATGCAAAAAAAAATTGCAATTTTTTCTCGGAAAAAAATCAATATGAAAATCATTTTTTTTTCCAAAAACAATCTTCATCATTAAAATCATCATTTTTTTACGAAAAAAAAAAATCATTAAAATCATAATTTTTTTTTACGAAAATCAGACTTTTTACGGAATCAAATTGTCATCATGAAAATCAACATTTTTTTATGAAACACGAAGACGATCATTAAGATGATTCATTTTTTCCACAAAAAAAATTATTTCTTGAAATCATCTTTTTTTTCCGAAAAAACAAAGATTATCATGAGTCATAATTTTTTGTTTACGAAAAAAATAATTTTTTACGAAAATAATTGTTATCGTTTTTTTCTTATTACAATACAATTATTGTGACTCTCGGATCGCAAAAATGTTATAATTAAAATTAATGAAAATAAAATGTGAATTCTCACCAAAAGAGGCGATGTATAGTTGACTAAAATAGTTTCGCCGGATTTTATGGGTACAGAAGCGTACACAGTTAGCTGAAATTGATTGTCCACAGTTATGTGCGTATTGCGAATGCACTCGTGAGCCATTATAGCAGTATCCGGATACAATCCTCGTAAAGGAGAGTCCTCTAAGCCTCCGGGTGGTCTTAATTCGAATGAATTAACATCCAATATTGCGCAAAGACGTTGCAAAAGCTCCGGTTCTTTGTCCCGTTCTTCCGGTACTAATCCAAAGCTTCTCAACACCTAAATAATTATCATTATTATTATTTTTATGAAAGTTACACATTTCCGAAAAAACTCCGAAAACAACAAATCGAAAAAAAAAATTCACTTTTTTCTCAAAATACATCGAGTTCGGTAAATCATTTGTGGTGTTTCGGGGTTAAAAAAAATCCATTTTACTTCGATCACATTGGCTTCTCTGTTTTTCCAAATCGGTGTATCGCGCCTCTCGTCAACGTGCGCCTCCATCGACAAAACTCTTTCCCACAATGCGCGATCGCCTTTTTGCAAAAGCCAAATTCTCAGCGGCAACAAAATTTGCATAATCATCGGAAGATTATCGAGACTCGAGAGGCATTCGTTGCTTTCCAGCGCATCGCACTCGTCTTTCGTGTGATGAATCTTTCGGTTCTGTAATAAATATTAATCTCGTTGGCTATTTTTAGCAGATTTTCTCGCGAACATTAATTAAATTAGTCGCGAGTTTTGCCTCGTGAAATACCTGACAATCCGAACCGCAAAAAATAGCCACATTGCATTTGGCGCACGAGTACAATTTCTTCGATGTATTAACATCCGGTAGGAGTTTGAGACAAGCAAAACACATAAAGCTTTTATTGAAGGCACCGGGACCGACGGCTTTCACGGATTCCCGAAGAATCACTTCGCCGGGTGTCAAGTCTTTAGCGGCAACGAAATACCTATCGAAACCCCACAAAAAAATTCCAAAAAAATTATTCATCTAATATCTCCATTTTTATTTTAATTTTTTCCCTTAATTTATAGTTTTTTTTTCTGCACCTGCCGAGGGTTGCCGAGTGTGCGAGTTTATATTTTTCCATAGGTTTCTCCGATTTCTCCATCGATTGCATTATCGATTTAAGAAAAATAAAAAAACGAAAAAAAAAATCCGTTCACCGCGTAATTTATTTATTCACCCACAACTCCGACCGCCACGATGCGGTGCGTAATTTACGACACGGAAAATTAGCACCCGTATCGTGTTGCCGAAAGGCCGAAAGACCGAAAACTATGGTCTTATT
Source organism: Cryptus viduatorius (assembly GCA_964006125.1). Taxonomy (NCBI): domain Eukaryota; kingdom Metazoa; phylum Arthropoda; class Insecta; order Hymenoptera; family Ichneumonidae; genus Cryptus; species Cryptus viduatorius. The sequence continues at coordinate 15,332,387 of OZ023225.1, read as the reverse complement.
TCTCGTAAGGATTGACGTACTCGACTCGGTTGTATATTTAGATGGACTCTCGTGAGTGTTACCCAAAGAGACGGTAGTAAGAAAGTGCGAGAGTTAAGACTGCTGAAAGTTCGCGAACATTCGGTGCAATCAGTGCGGCTCTCTATAGAGCGTTTCTTGCAGAGGTATTAAATTTAGATCTCCTCTTCGCATCTCTTCTCGTATAAGCGACATGAGTAAATCGATCTCAGTACCGCAACTATAAATGAGGTTCTCCAATTATCACGGTAGAAACACCAAAAAAAGCGTTAAATTTATTCGTAAAATCGAATTAAAACATCGAAAATCGTGGTACAAGAAATCACAAAGATACAATTCACAGATCGTTGATTGACTGATTCAATTGAACGAGAGATTCTTTGGCGCCGGCAGCGATTTGTCCTTCCGTTGTTTCGGGCAATTCGTAGCTCAGTATGGTCGCAGCTTCTTTGAGAATATTCGCCGCTTCAATCATCTTCGATTTTAGACCGGCGTTGTCTATCACTCCGGCGTTCCATTGCGATTTTGCGAGGAACAAGAGAGGCGCGTGCAACTCGTACAAAATCATACCTGCAAGAAAAAAAATCGGTTAATAGCGAATCGATATCAGTTAATGTCGAATTGGTATCGGTATCAGTTAATGTCGAATTGGTATTGGTATCAGTTAATATCGAATTGGTATCGGTATCAGTTAATATCGAATTGGTATCGGTATCAGTTAATATCGAATTGGTATCGGTAACAGTTAATACCGAATTGGTTTCGGTATCAGTTAATATCGAATCGGTATCGGTATCGGTAATAGTTAATACTGAATTGGTATCGGCATCAGTTAATATCGAATCGGTATCGGTTAATAATGGATCGGTATTGATATCGATTAGTACCGAATCGGTATCGGTTAATAATGGATTGGCATTGATATCGATTAATACCGAATCGGTATCGGTTAATAATGGATTGGTATCGGTATCGGTTAATAATGGATCGGTATCGGTTAATAATAGATCGGTATCGGTATCGATTAATGCCGAATCGGGTATCGGTTAATAATGGATCGGTATCGGTATCGGTTAATAATGGATCGGTATCGATATCGATTAACGCCAAATCGGCATCGATATGGATTAATACCTAATCGGTATTGGTATCGGTCAATCGGTTGAAGAATTACCTCTCATTCTTGAATAACCCGGTTCTATAACATCGAGAACTTGTAATACCGATCTGCACATATCAACTTTATGCTCGAGAACAACGTCCGGCAAGTCGTCCAGTAAATATTCTTCAACTCTTCCGTACAGTTGGCACAACGAATATCTGAAAAAAAAAATTAATTTGACGCATCGATGAATAGCTTCCCGATAGATCGCTCCGCGATACCGGCGCAACGAATCGGTTAAGTTCGTTGCACCGATCGTCGTCTGTGAGCCGTTAGGCACGTTTGGTAACACTCGATAATTGTGGGTACATAATTGATAGCAGTAACGCACTTTAGCGAAGTGAGAAAAGCGTGACGGGGATGTAGAACAGAATGGTATTTCTTAATAACGGTCTCGCGAGCCTGGATAGCTTCGGGGCCATCGGCGCCGCTTATCGTCTCTGCAGCTTCAACCTCCTTTTGAATTATCTGAAAGACTTTTCTAACTGCACCGCTATTCGTTGAGAATTCGCAGTGGGTGCATTTCCACAGACTCTCGGAATCTGTAAGTAAATTTTGAAAAATTTTAATCGCTTCAATTTTACTTCGCGGAATCGGTAAAAAAATCGGTTGGACCAACGAAATCGTCGCTTGCGGGGGACGGTACAAATATTCGATTGATTAAACAGTATAATGAGTTATAATGAGGAAAGAAATTTTCAACTTAACGAACAGTTAGGTTCGGCAAATGTAGGTTTAGTCGATCGAACCGATTTTTTTTCTCAGTACGATTAACGCGGTTTTAAGCGGAATAAAATCTGCAAACAGCTCCAACACTTGAAACTCTTTTCTTTTTCATTGATTTCATACCGATCGATCGATAATTGTCGATTTAGTAGATTCAACCGATTTTTTTTTGGTACCGATTTCGGCGCATTTAATCGGAATAGAATTTGCATACAGTTCAAACACTTGAAAATCTTATGTTTTTTCATTAATTTTACGATAATCGATTGTTAATTACCGAGCGAATCGAGAGGAACGATAACACCGTTGTCGCATTTGCTGCACTTAAGCGAAGATAGATGCGTTCCGAGTTCCGTAGGATCCGAACATCTCGAACAAGCGCAAGAAAAATGTTTTCCTTCGAGAAGTTGTTCTCTTCTCAGCAGAGTCGGCAAAAGCGATGCGGTATAATTGCCATAGAGTTCGGCACCTTTCGGCACCTTTACTCGCGTTCGCAGATGAATTTTCAGTCCGTCTTGCGAAATACTGTGAATCGTATTAGACACGCAATTGTGATTCAGCAATGAGACTGTTGGATACAATCCTCTCGCGGAGTAATAGCCGCTTCCGGTTCCCACTTCATGGGTATTTATCTCGAGAATGCCGCAAGCTGTTTGTATCGATTCTTCCGAAAATCTCTCGAGCTTCAGACGCTTTCGCAGATACTCGACGATGTTTACGTGATCGGTGTTCCACTGCTTCTGAAGACAGCGCGCTTTGTTATGCGCCTCCATTTCCTTCACCTCGGAATTCCATCTTTCGGGATTTTTTTCGGATTCGAGAAGAAGTCGCAACGGTGTAATGCACTCCAGTTGCGCTACTCCGTTCGCTGAGGTATCTTCGAGGGCCGCTTCGACGTTGAATTTCTCTTTCGCGGCGGCGAATACCTTTAATTAATTAGCCACAGTATTTATTAGTGAATTTTTTTTTATTAAAATTGTGAGAAGCCAAACATTTCTTCACCTGACACTCGTAGTCTCGGTGCTGAGGTTGATTTTCGCATTGCTCATTGCACACCGGCCACGAGCACTTGGAGCACAACGGTCGACTATCCTCAGTCGGTGGCCACGGCGCGTAGCACGACAAACACAGAGGGTATGAAAATGCCTTGGGACCGACTATAAACGGTGCTACGGTAAGAATTTCCTCGCCGGCTTCGAGTTCTCTACCCGCCACCAAATATCTTCCGACTTGATCGTTCTGCAGGATCTTGTAAGTCGGTTCGATCTATAATACGATAAAAAAAAATGTATGACGCGAAAAAAAAGCGATTGATCATTATAATAATTGATATTATTATTTAACATGATAAAAATGATTATTATTATTATTTATCATGAATAGAATAATAATTAAAACTATTATTATTATTATTGGCTTTGCGTTACATTAAAAGAAGAAATAGAGCATTGAGTTCATCTTCGCAACAGTACTCACTGTTTCCGTCTGTGACATATCGTACACTTTTAACTTTCCGAAGAAAAAATTAAACAGAAGAATACGCAGTACACAATGTTGTCTCTCGAGATGCTCGAAGCGAAATAAACAGGCGAACGTCAACTCAAAGGGTTTTTATAACGTCTTGTTGATATTTCAAAAATATCGCGAGTTGCGCAGGTGCTTTGCCAGTGTGATCTCGATTGCTCTAAGCACTTCTGCACCCTATATGTAATAATGCGCACTCTGAAACTTCTCTGCGGGGGGACAACTGTGCGTTTATTTTCGGCAACCGAAGCGTACAGAAGATTCCAAAAGTTTCGTGTTTTCGATACATCTCGAAGTTTCTCGTCGTCACAATGACGATCTGTACAATAACTTTTACTACAAGAATAGATGCGTTATCAAATTTGTTTAGTAGTCAATATTTCGTATTTTTTCGGTATTCATATCAATAAAGGATATACAGCGCAAAATTATCGATATCGGACAAAGTTTTTTTTTTGCCGAAGTAAAACTTGATTTTTGACGATTTTTTATTTATTTTTTTCGCAAAGTTTTCGGTAATTTATACATTAGTAATTAACCGATGCGAGAATAATAAAAATATAAACTAATGTAGCTGATAATATTACAGTTTATCTGTCGAGATATCGCATTTCTGTAATACTATTTTTTTTAGTAATAATTAATCAATTATGTGTACAAAAAACTTTAATGTATCATTCAATTCGATCGCTAAATCGTTCGAGTTATAAAAATAATATTATTCAATACAGCATAACCGATTTTATTTATTTATGATTGACGCAAATTGCAAGTGTAGTGCGACAAGCTATTCAAATAAAGAGCCGTCGGTGAACCGGAAGTGAACCAGATCCACGCCTACGCCCCGCAGTCTTCTTCGAGGTTACCGGAACTCTTTCCAACGGAATCAAAACCGCGATTATATTATCTAATCTTTTCTCGAAAATACGCGATCCCCGATGATACCATAGAATCACGACAATTCTTAAATTCTTATCAAACTCCGAGATCCTACGTTTGATAACAATCGCGTGTATAATTCTCGCCGTTAATTTGCGCATGCGCCGGTGAAAAATTCGCAAAGGCGAGAGAGTAACTCTCCCTCCTCTCCTTGGCCGGTAGACCGTCGCCAACGCGCAGAGCTCTTTAGCGAAGACTTCACACATTCGCGCAGTCCACTTTTTCCGCATAGAATAAAGACGTGAGTATAAAGTGAATCATCAATAAAAACTTTTTCCCTCACGGAATAAAACGCGAGTACCGCCGAGGTATGCATTTTTGTGTTATGGGTTTCGCGTTATCGTACAATTGTCGGGAAATGAAATAACCGGCGAGATTTCGTTGCATGGCAATGTCGTCTGCCTCGAGTCCGACCTTCGAACGAACGATTTTCTACCGTTGACGAGAGACGAGTCGGAAAGTCTAACACGGAATTATCATCGTCCGTAGCATCGAAGCTTTCGAGTCGTGAAATAAACTCTCATTCGTTTAACTCTGCGGGAGCTTTTTGTTTTCTCGTGTCTCGCCACGTTGTCGACGTTCGATCGTTGACTCGTGATTGAAGAATTATTCGCGATTTACGCCTTATGTAATACCTCTCGGACAGGTCAATACCGCTTCTATCCGGCGTTCTAACGTACACGAGTAATTGTGACGTTATTTTAATACATCGAAACGATCGCGTTAACCCCCCGTGAATTTTACATTGTTTCGAAAACTTTCGTTATTAACAACGATTCGGTAGGTTCGCGAATTCATTGTTGCGATATATACGATATTATTTCGTAATTTTTTTTCGTAGACGCCCAAAATTTTGGGGCTAAGTAGGCCAGCCAGGTGAACGAGTAACTGATCGGCTTGCAAACCTGTGGGGTTATCGATATTTTTCATTTTTTTCGTAAAAAAAAAAAAAAAAAAAATTCATAGCAATTCGATTTTTACTGAACTTTCATATTAAATAATTTGAAAAATTCGATTTTTGTGACGAAAATAAAAAAAATTGCGTCATAAATTTTTTTTCTCTAATTTTTTTTTTTTTTTATCACAGAATATGTCTCCCCCAACGTACGGAGATTTGGGAAAGAACGCCCGTGATGTGTTCGGAAAGGGATACCACTTTGGACTCTTGAAACTCGACGTCAAGACAAAGACTGATTCTGGCGTCGAGTTCTCCAGCGGTGGTGTATCCAATCAGGATACCGGTATCGTCGTCGGTACCCTTGAGACTAAATACAAGATCAAGGAATACGGTTTGACTTTTGCCGAAAAATGGAATACCGACAATCTTCTCGGTACCGACATCACCATCGCTGATAAGCTTCTCCAGGGACTCAGCATTGGATATAGTTGCACTTTCTCGCCGCAGACTGGGTGAGAATAATAATGAAAAAAAAAAAAAAAAAATTATTGGTTAATTATTTATTTATCAATAAATTATTATATTAATAATAAAGCAATCGTAATAATTATATAATAATAATAATATGATTTTATTATTATTTTTATTACTATTAATGCTGTTTTATCGGATTTTAGCTATCAATTTAATTGATGATTAAAAATAGTTAATTAATTTTTAAGAATAACAACGAGAAATAATTACACAGATGTAAAAAAATTATTACGTTAATTGTTCGTTAACAGGAGCAAAACTGGCAAGTTGAAGACAACGTACAAACATGAGAATGTATCCGCCACTGCCGATTTTGATCTGAGCCTAAATGCCGGTCCTCTGATCAATGCCACTGCCGTTGTTGGATATCAGGGTAAGAAACACACGAAAAAATCTTCAAAATCAATATTTTAACATAAGAAAAATAAAAAAAATCATCAAAATCAGTATCCCAACATAAGGAAAACTCAAAAAATCGTCAAAATCAATACCCTACCATAAAAAAAAAATCCGAAATTTATATCCTACCATCAGAAAAACCATGAAAACTCCGAAATCAATACCTTACAATAAAAAAAAAACATAGAAACCTTCGAAAATCAATATCCTACTATAAGAAAAACACAGAAACCCTTGAAAATCAATATCCTACCATAGAAAAAAAACAAAAAAAAATACTCCAAAATCAATATCCTAACATCCCGAAAACTTCCATTTCCAGTTCCCAGATTCTCGTCTCCAAAAATCCGAGTTTCCAAAGTTTCGCCTCTGTTCATTGCACATTTACGATCTGTCGAATTTGCTGTTCAGGATGGTTGGCCGGTTACCAGGCCTCCTTCGACTCGCAGAGAAACAAAATTACCAAAAACAATTTGGCTCTCGGTTTCACTGCCTCCGACTTTGCTCTTCACACCGCCGTGTAAGTATAAAAAAAATGTTCACGACCTTAAAAAAAAAAAAAAAAATCGTTTCAAGACCATTTGATAATCGATATCTCGTTCATACTTTCGCAGAGACAACGGCCGTGAATTCAGCGGTTCGATTTACCACAAGGTAAAGCCGGGTCTCGAGGGAGCCATCAATCTCGCGTGGAACTCCAGCAATAACGTGACGCAGTTCGCACTCGGATCAAAGTACGATTTGGATCGCGAGGCTTGTTTGAGGGCTAAAGTCAACTCTCAGCTACAAATTGGTTTGGGATACCAGCAGAAGCTCCGCGACGGTGAGACTTTCCCTATCATTAAACGTTAATCACGAACCTTAACGTCGTCCTTAGCTTACCGATCGAACGAAGAAACGAACGGGCGGCTTAAAGGACGGAGTTTCGGTTGAGAATGCGATGCGCTGAAAATGTTGGACGGTGTCATTGTTAAAGAGATGAAAAAGTTGGCCTTGTAAAACGATGAAAACGTCGCGCCCTCGTAGACTCGCAGACGCGCGAAAAGCTGTCTAAAGAAACTCTATTTATAATTCGTCGTCACGTGCCATTCTAAATGAGGAACGTAAACGTTCGCTTCTGTCCATCTTGTCGCGAACTTGAAGTTTTGAAAAGAACAGAGAGCCGCATTGAGTAACTCGACGTTAACGATCTTAGGGGCGGTCGGGGGGATACTTGAGTCGAGTCACCGTGATGCACGGGACATTTGATTTATTCTCCTCGCGAATCTATACGCAGAATCGAATACTTGAGGTTCAAGGAATATCGAAAGTTTGGGTTGCGTGAGCGATGAATTAAGCTTTTTTTGCTTTCCTTGCCGCGACTTACGAATAATTTCGGTTTTTTGGCATTTATTTTTTTGCTCTTAACGGAGCACTTTGTTAGATGAATTTTAGGGTGCGACGTCCATAGAGAGCCTCGGAGGGCTTCGTTATTGATTTTTTTTCTATCTTTTCGCCATTATTTCTTCATAGTTCATCATTCTTTCGATGACAAGGCAAATAATGAAAAAATAAGGAAATCAATAATAAAAATACTCCGATAACATATATTGCTGCATATATCTCATAAATAAAAATAAAATTAATATCTCCATTAATACTTCGCGATAATGATATGAAATATTGTTTTTCACATTTATTTTTTTAATAATAATGTTTTTTTTTTTATTGCAGGAGTGACTCTGAGTCTCTCGACTAACATCGATGGCAAGAACTTCGGTTCCGGCGGTCACAAGATCGGTTTCGCTTTGGATCTCGAGGCTTAAGGTCCAACAATTCTACAACGAAGCGATGCGAGAGAAGCGAGACGCGAGCGATAGAGATCAATTTCACGAATATACAGTTAAACTCTGTCTGAAAAAAAAAAACAAAAACAAAAACCAAATAACTTCGTAAAGTCCGGTGTTGTTGAGAAGATGCAATGATCTCGTTACTCGGCGATGAAACGTGTAATAACCGCACGATTTCGAGTATTAAACGTATAAAAAACAAAGAAACTGAAATGAAAAGCGTAAATAGCTCTACACCCGGAATAATAGACGGGCGCCTCGCAGTATCACGCGCGTTCGACGAAATTTGCTCGAAGGATGAAAAAAAAATCAAATAACACAAAAAGTAATGCGAATCGAAGGTATTAGTTTGCAGGATTGTCATCAGACGCCTATAATTATACTATCGTCGTGATCCGCGATACGCAAAGGGGAAAACACACGGATGCGTTGCGTTGAAAGACAGTTAATCTGTATTTATCATGTCTCTGTAATAATTCCATCGATTGTCGAGCGTAAAAGTTGCAATTGAAGCTTTATAGCTGTATATAGGACAGCAGTTACACGTTTATCGATTCGAAGGGCTGAGGAGCGAACGCGAATAATAAAGAAAGTTAATACCTCGAAAATAGAAAGAAAAGAAAGTAAAAAAAAATTAACAAACGCGTATATTGGTGTCGAACGAATCCCACTCCCCGTAATCGTGTTAAATTAGATTCAGAAAGGCGCAGCGATCAATAGCTATAAAGAGATAGAGAGCAATGTCCACGAATCCATTAGCTAAAAAACAAAAAACGAATAAAAAGAAAAAAAAAGTCTCCACCGTTAATCGTTCCTAACTGCAGCAGCCTTTCGCTTTCTCGCGCACGAAGCCGGTAAAAAGACAAAAATAGCCGCAGAATTCTGTATTTTTCTGTTATAATCGCAATCTCGACACGAAAAAAAAAAAATGAAAAAAAAAATGAGTATTCCATATTGCGAATGTTTAACGAAGTTTCGTCAGTGGAAGGATCTTGTAGCGAAAACGTCGAGTAAAAAAAAAAAAAAAAAGTAAAAATGATAATAAGTAAGAAATGGAGCGAAAAAAATGCATCGGAGCTCTTGGAAAGTTGAACGTAATAATAAATAGCACGGTTGTTACGTTAAGTGTCTGTGTAGTGGTTTATTTACATAGAAAACAGAGTTTACACGGCTTTTTTTTTTCAGAGTGCATTTTTTTTTGCTTAACGCGTACTGTGGTATCGCGAAGCTTTTGCGTCGGACGCCGCTGGCTACTTTAGTTACGCTTTATTATTTCAATAAAATTTTTCTTAACAAAACTCACTAATGCCACTGTTATCGTTTTTTTTTGTATTTTTTTTCTGTTTTTCGCGATACCTCCGGATTTTTGAAAATTTTTTTTTTGGAAGCCATTCAGCGAGATGCCGAAGTAGACGAATTTTTTTTCCGTTTTCTCGATTGCGGGATAAAAAATGTCCATTTTCGTCGTTAGTGGACCATCTGATCTTCCGTCGCTTTCGCGATCCATTCGGGTTCCGTCTCTGCGATCTTTTCGATTATTTGATTTACTTGGTAACACAGAGACTGAATCTGCTTGTCCCAAGTTGGCAATATTTCGCGCGCTGTGGGAATGAAAAAATATTGTGAGAAGCGAAAAATAATTTTTTTTTTTTAAGAATTGATTTGTAACGATTCTTACTCTCGAAATGAACAATCGAATCGATCTGATCGATGTATCCATTCATACGACTCTCCGTTATCATTTGACTGGCAATTTTTTCGGCGTTAACCGGCGGTATCTCCAAAAGTGCTCCCAATTCCTCGAAAGTTATGTTGTTGTAGAGTTTACTTGCGGACAAAAGATTGTGTTCGATAACCGCGCGATCGAGAATCGTCGATCCGAGTCCATCGGTGGTACAAGCTTTCTGATGGGGTTGAAGTAACGCCTCGAATTCCTGAAGTTCCGAACGTCGAATTATGCGATCGAGATACATTTTTTCGAGAATCGCATAAGCCGGAAGTTGCTGGCATCGTTCATCTTTAAACAGCGTAGCGAGCATTCGACTTCTTTGCTGTCCTGAGGAAACGAATAGCGACTGTAGATACGATTTTTTATTTTTTCGTAGAAATAAATCGAAATTCATTTATTTATAGTAGAATTGTACCCGCGGAGGCGAGTATCGTGCAAATAAGCGCATTTCTCAATGCGGTCATTCGCTCGTCTTCGTGAATAATCGATCTGTACGATAACTCATTGTATCTCTGCGCCGCTTCGATGAATCTTCTTCTGTAGTCCAAAACTCTGGCATAGCAAACTTTGTAGTAGATCTGCAGCTGTTCGTTCTTGGATTCGGCCTTTTCAAAAGAAATCTTGAAAATTGTTCTCACAAAAGGTACCTCTGAGCTTTTTTTAATATAATGTTTTTTACTAAAATTCAATAGAAACCTGTAGGAGCGATGCTCGGTTTATGAAAGCTTCCGCTTGAACCGGATCGTCGTCCTCCAAGTAGAGCCTCGCGATTTTCAAGTATGTCTCCAATTTATAGTCGACTGTGTATTGTCTGAAAATTAAAAAAAATCGTCAATGTTTGCGGTAAAAAAAAAATCCAAAATTGAGGAAAAAAAATATTGAAAATCCGTTAAAAAAATATTCCAAACTATTTTCGGATTAGAATTTTGGAAATTTCTACAATTTTTCGAATTACGATTTTCGAAAAATTATGAAAAATGTTAGGAACTGCAATTTACGAAAAAATAAAGAAAAATTTTGAAATAGGAATTTTCGAAAAATTATGAAAAATTTTGGAATTGGAATTTTCGAAAAATGACGAAAAATTTTGGAATTGGAATTTTTGAAATTTTTTTTCTAATTTTGAAGTTTAACTCACTTTTGTCCGGTTTCCAGAGGTATTCCGACTAAGACGCTAGCCGCTTGTCTCCAGTCCTGATTTCTCTCGTATATAGTGGACAAATGTTGTCTTATGCTAGCGACTTGTTCTTCGAATGAAATAACACGCGGTTGAACCTGAAAGGGAGAAAAACTTTTTGCATTCAAAATAATTCAAAGTTTTGGGAATTATCGATAAAAAATGACAACTTTACCTTGTCGAGTGTGTAGTGCGATACGGCTTTGGAAATTTCATCCGGCAAGAGCAGCAATCGGCTGCTAACGTCCGTGAGGACCTGCCGCGAAATTACGAGACTCACATTTTCATTGACAACTGTTGAATAACAAAATTATTCGGTTAATTCAACGAGTTATGCATCGAATTTCTTCCGTTAATATGATTCATTGTTTTCAAAATAATTTACTGGCTTCGATGAAAATCTTGAGTGTGTCAACGAGCTCGTCGCCGGACGATGATAGCACGGCATCCAAAATCGCGCGATATCTGAAATCGAACGAATCGATAATAACTCACGAGTCTCGTGAGATTTTTTTGCCAGCTTACTTTTCCGCTTGATCCTTGTGCGAACCGCCGGAATGGGCTAAATTCGTAAGCTGTTGACGCACGGATGTCACAGTCACCACCATCTTTACACGAGTGTATTGCGATCTCCTTCGCTTTTCGCCGCACGGCAGCCCGAAGCGAGCGCTGCGCAGCGCAGCAGCGCCGCCAGCAGTCGTCGAAGATGTCGCGGCCGTCGATTTTTTCGATTTAATTTCATTCACAATACTTTGCAATTGTTATCTATCGAAGCATATCGGAATAAAGAAAAAAAACACTGGTGTAATAATTACGAATTAATGTTAATCAACTTATCGTCAAACAATGCGACATTTTTATTTTACGACTAATAATCGACGAAAATTTCACGCTTGCGAACGAGATCTCTATATTTGATTGGCTGAAGAGGGCGGTAATAGGCTGACGTGTTTTTAGCCGCGGCTAAAGACCGAAATATGGCGAAATCGAAAATTGCAAAGTGCGCGAAATTTCGTGTCTATTTTCATTGAATAATTTGCGTTATCGAACTCACGACAGTTATCATAAGTTCGCGATTTGGATAGAATTAACGTTGTTAACGCGAGTGTCAATTAGTTTCATTCCGAAATAGGGCATTGAGATACTAAACGACCTTTATCGTGTCTGTTTATACACACAGCGGGGCGCGATGCATTCTGGGCCAGCAATGGTGGGCGCGTGATTTTGAACAAATTCGAGATATCAAGGCCCCCGTACAAGGTATGTTACACAAACGTTAATTCGTCTCGTGTGCGTGCGTCGCGAAATTCGAAAAAAAAACAGTGTTTTAAAGCAATGAACTAAACAGTGATTGTATCGCGAGGAAATATTACGTACGCGAGTCACGCCCCCACCCAGCACAGTACGCACTTCATACAAACTGATGAATTGTAGGTTAAGTTTAATATTCATCCAATTGTTCCTTGTTTTGCTTGTGAAAATATAAAAAATCCCATTCGCTTCGGTTCGATAGCGCGATAACGTTCGATGTTCCTCGTCGTTCGTATTTTCATCGTTCCTTTAGTGTTTATTCCCAAAACCTCGGAGTTGTTTCGTTTACGGAAAATGGCGCGTTTCAAGCAATAAATGGCGCTAATGTGCACCGTCGTGTTACGCTTCGAATTTTTCATACACATTCGAACACTCGCGTTCCAATTTCGAAATGTTCGTTCTCCACACATCGATAATTCGTTGGTTCACGAATTTACCCGATTTATCAAAACCTCAGAGATCCCGGTGATCGGAATTTTTACGAATGTTTTTTTGAATTTTTGAATTTTTAAATTTAGGCCCAATGAGTGACTTTATTGGGAATGGCATTTGTTTCCATCCGAAGGGCTCGTAGATACAAAAAGATTATTTCGAAAAAAAATTATCGCGCATCGAATTTTCTAGTAAGTAACAATGCCTCCACAAATATACCACAATAATCGACTCGACAGAACGCTAATGCTGTGTCGTCGTCTTACCATTTTTTTTTTAATTCTTTTTTTCCTAACGCTATTCAATTTTGTTTTTCACAGGGAAGAAGGAGCAACGATGTCCGTCAACAAGGGAAGCGCTTCGCGATCTTTGGCCGAACCGATAGGTTTGGATTCCAGAAATTTCGCCGACGGAGATATCGGTTCTCTGAGTCTATCGCACACAACGGAGCAATACACGTCCAATGATTACGAGACTTTCGCCAGTATACAGGCGGAGTTGGAATGCATGAATGCGGAAGAAGTCATATCGACGGAAGACGATTCCATAGTTATAGAGCAAAACGTTGAAAACGAAACAACGATAGCTGATGTCGATATGACGGACGTTTCGGAAGACGTGCAGTCGGAGCAAATAATCTACACGACACCTAATCAGAGCTCTCAGAATATAATATTTCAGACAAAACCGACGCTGCAAAGGGTACCGATAACTGCTGTGCAGATGAAGCCAAACGTTTGTCAACCGGCGCAGAGTCAGTCTGTGATGATAATTTCGCCGGCCGGAGGACAGGGAACCAGTCAAATTCTTAAGATTTCTCATCCCGCTACTGCATCCCCAGGACAACTCCAATCTCTCGCGCAAACGCTCATAACGGCGAAATCGCCCGACGGAAATATCGTGCAGTTGAGAAACGCGCAAACAGGAAAACCTCTCGTATCGACGAGTCAATCGGGAAATATAACTTTGGGGAGTTTGCAAAATGTTAAAGCCGTACAATCGTCGATGAAACGTCCCGCGCAGAGCCAACAGAATCGTAATGTATTCACGAAAATGATACTTAGCGGCAATCAACCGCAATCCAGCGGTGAGGTTTTGATTGCCACTTCGCAGAGCGATAGTCAACCGCAGACTATTAAATTCTTAAGCACCAGTTCGACGAGTCAGGGACTCGCGAGCCCCACGAAAACTATTACCTTCGCTCAGGCGCAACAAATGGGACTCATCACGTCGAGTAAAGTTCAACATATACTGCCCTCTTCGCCGCAGAAACAGCAGGTATACTCGATGGTGAAATTTAATCAAAGAAATTTCAAATCCTAACAATTCTTTGCGTTGCTTCTTCGTTCATTTTTTTTACTCATAAAAAAGTATTTCTTGCGATTTTTTGGTTTTGTGAGTAAATTAATTAATGAGGTCAATGTAAAAAATAAACAAATTTTAGGTTTTTTTTTGTATCTGTAAAATTATGAAGTTAACGTTTCATCAAAATTGAAAGAAAATTTTTAGCGAAATGATAAAAATTTTGGAATTTGGATCATTTTTGAAGCACTTTACCGATTTCGGGAAAATTTTAAATTTAATATCCGTAGTGGTAATTCAACTTGTGTATCAAATTTCTGCTCAAACGCTGAAAAATTACCGACGCCAATTGCGACTTTTGTCTTTGGAGCGGAAGCAAAAATGAAAAGAAAAACAAACGGTAAACAAGCAATAAAATATAAAATGTTATCTTCTTGCAGGGAATCATAGTTAACAAACTGATCCAATCGTCGACGACGCAGCCTCCGAAATTAACTCTCATACCAACGAGTTCCGTTAAATCGCCGACGAAAATATTACCCGCCCCGACGATGACGACGCAAGTCAAGACATCTGTGATGTCGAATTCACAGGCATCGTTTTCCGCATCGGGCAAAGGGACGGTACAGCAGAGTCCTCAGAAAGTCATAATTCGTCAGGTATTGCTTCGCAGTATTATTGATCTTTGATCGTTATATTCTTCGAGTTTTTCATTCGAATCTCGAATATTTCTCGACCCTTTTATTCGTATTTATAAATTAAAAAAAAAAATTTAACTTTTCATTAATTTTTTTTTATTAATAAATTATTTTTTAATTAATTTTGAGTATTTTTTTCATATTTAAAATTTTTTTTTTAATTTCGTTAATTTTTTTTATGAATAAATTTTTTTTTAATTAATTTTTCATCGTTATTTTTCTCAAGCATTTTATTCGTATCTATGAACCTAACATTTTTTTCTGTGTTTCTTTATAGAGCGCATTAAAACCCGGAACCGTTCTCGGCAGTGGTCAAGTAATAAGGATACCAACGAATCAGAACATCGTCACGGGAACGAATCAGGTTCACCAGATACAAATGCCCGGGCGGCAGGTGCAATACGTGAGACTGGTGAGCACTCCATCGTCGGGAACGAGTAACGTCGTCACCGTCGGAAAAACAAAGACTCAAGCGACGCTTCAGACAGTCGGAGTTACGCAAAAGATCGGCGGACAACAGCAAATAGTAAAAGTACAGAAATGTCCATTTGTTTCATTCGCTTACAATATTTTCAAAATAACTTTTCTTCTATCTACGATTTTTTTTGTCGTTTTCAAAGGTCGTGCCGCTCAATACGGGCACTCAACCTTTGCGATCCGTCGCGCCGAAGACAACGTTAACAACCGGCGGTCAGCGATTACTGATTCCAGCGTCCGGCAATCAATCGAAAAGCACCGTCGCTATTCCTGCATCGGCTTTAAGTCAATTGGCTACCGGTCAGGCGGTACTTAACTCAAACGTTGGAAATATCGTCGTTCTTCCGGCGCAATACATCCAACAGAATGCCGACGAATTAAAGACAAAATCGCAGCAATCGACGCCGAGTCTTCTGAGCGGTTCGCAGAGTTCCCAAAGCTCATCGGCAACTTTATCCGGGAGTTCGATAATTGAGGGAAAAAATTCCCAAAGAACTTACGCTGGCGTCGAACCGAATGGGATACGTCCGCGGAAGCCGTGCAATTGCACAAAGTCGCAATGTCTCAAATTGTAAGTTTCACATTACTTCCAATACGTTTTTTTCTTTTTTTCACATTTTTTTTTTCAACCTTCGAAATCGCATTCGGATCATTTAGTTCGTCGGTTCGTCGAGTGTTGATTTTCGCAGGCGGCACTGACGTCTTCGTCGTTCATTTGTTAGCATTCCATTAGAGGACAAAAGACGATCGCGTAATCTTCCAGATCGCTACGCTACGGAACGCGTTTATTGCGAGTGAATAGAATCGTTTTTTATTCTTTTTCCATTCCATTCATATCGCGTATACGACGAATATCGCGTTTTCGCGTTGTATTTAATTCACGACAATTTTTAGGTCGTAAAAAACTATTTCTAACAGTGAATTACTATGATTGCTGCCAGATACTGCGATTGCTTCGCGAACGGAGAGTTCTGTCACATGTGCAATTGCAACAACTGTTCCAACAACTTGGGAAACGAGGAGGAGAGACAACGCGCGATAAAATCGTGTCTCGAGCGAAATCCGAATGCTTTTCGTCCAAAAATCGGCAAAGGACGGGACACCGGCGACGATATACGAAGACACAACAAAGGATGCAATTGCAAACGTAGCGGTTGCTTGAAGAATTACTGCGAGTGCTATGAGGTTGTAGTCATTTTTTTCTATCGTCCATACATCGCGTTCGTTTATCATACCGATCGCGGAGAGAGAGAAACCGATTTTTCTTCTTTTTTTTCTAATACAATTTATCATTGTTATTTTCAGGCGAAGATCCCGTGTTCGGCAAATTGCAAATGCATAGGTTGCCGAAACGTCGAAGAGCCCGCGATGGAGAAAAAATCCCTGAAGGATCTCGCGGAAGCGGTAGAGGTGAGAACGACGCAATTGAGTTCCAACAAAGCGAAGGTTCACCAATTTACCGACGTGTCGTTCAGACCCCAAGCGACTTCGAACACCGGTCCGAGGTACGAAAAAAAAAAAATAAATAATAATTTTTACAAAATCACAAAAAAAAATCATCAAATTATCGTTTGAAAAAAGAAATCATTAAAATAATATTTGCAAAAAAAAAATCATCGAAATAAATTTTTTAAATCTCTATCGCTAAGTAGTGCATTGTGGTTAACGATATCACGATCTCTTTTGCAGGCAAACGTTTAACTTCCTTACGGACAAAGTGGTGGAGATAACGTGTCAATGTTTATTGGCGCAAGCGGAAGAAGCGGAGCGAAATATGCTGGACGAGGATACATCGCAAAGATTGATAATCGAAGAATTCGGCAGGTGTCTGAAGGAAATAATAGAATCGGCGCACAAGGCTGAGGCAACCACTTAGCAGACGAAGCGTCGAACTACAACGGCGTGCTATCGTTACGCTTTGAGAAGTAAAAGAAACGCTCGCTTCGCTCCTTTGTACGCTCTATAAAAACAAAAATGAATTTATATTGTTAAACGTTAACGATTCCCCAAAACCGTCATACAAATGCGAAGCAGCGAGTGATGAAAAAAAAAAAAAAAAAAACGTTAAATTAACCAAAGATGATATGGGAAGATGAAAAAAAAAACGCGAAGAAAAAGAAATTTCACTCGTATAAAACGCATCGCCCATTCATCCCCATTAGACTCGGCGAGAAAGATTGAGAGATCCCTTTTTTTCTTCTCGTTTCGTCTGCGATAATCGAAACCTCGAAATTAGAGAACTTCAAAGGTTTAAAAACAAAAAAAAAAAAAACAAAATGAGATCTCTAGTCTTTTCGTCGCGCGAAGTATGTTTGCGAATTCTCTTTCTCATCACTGCCGCTCTTAAATCGTCGACTATACACGGTATGTCTTTTTTTTTCTCCGAATTGGTTTCGTCGATTTACGAACCACTCGTCTCTCGTACAATAGTTTCCGTAGCGTTCAATCTATAGATCAGTAATTTGCACATTTTCATTAATCCGCGTGGTGCGACATAATCTTCAGTTTTCATTTCGCAAAAGTTCCGTTGTATATCGTAGATATTTACAAACAAAAAAAAACATCACCGTCGCGTTAATAGCTTCAATTTCTAACACTTTACCGCTTATGGTAATCCAATAATTCTTAACATTTCTTAAAAAAAAAATCGTATAAATGACTAATGATATGCAGAAAAAAGGACAATTTATATATATATTATATATATACAGCGAGAAAGGGAGAGATTTAGCGTAGTTTAAGGACAAATGTAAGATAGTTGAAGAAATATAAATATGTTATTACATATATTTCGCGATGAGTCGATAGTTTTTTGATTCGCGCGAATTATCGAACAGATATAAAAAAAAAAAACAAATGAGCGACTGAATAATGTGTACAAAAGACGTGAAAAAAAAATTAAATTCTCCGTACTTCGTGAATGGATTCGGTTAGAACTATATATATATATCTTACAAGCTTTTTCAAGGGTCAATGTGTTTTCTTAATAATTTTTTTTCTTTTTTTTTTTCTAAGTAGTTCCCAGTAGTTTTAGACGCGATATGTGTGTTTTTTTGGGGGAAACGACACCGTTAGATACGAATTCATACTCTTTATAAAAATCACAATTAAACAGTGTAAATAGGCATTTTCTTTTTTTTTCTGGTATAAGTTATGAATTGTACAATTGCGCTGAAAAATTTGCGATAATCGACTTACGTGTCTTAAAAAGTTTGTCGACGAATTTCTCGCGACGTAAAAAAAAAAATCAGCATGAGATTTAGTCGCGGAATTCGTTGACGAACGAGCGACGAGCGGCGCGAGTCTGTTGCACATGTAATTTTCAATAAATATTATGTTCACAATAATAATAAAAAAAATGGATTATGGTAGACAACGTGTATTTTAGAATTTAACAATTTTTCCTTTCGGCTTATTATCGTCGGCGATTGGAATTTTTTTCGTTCTTTCCTCGTCGAGGGCTTCGAGAGTACTTTCGCCTATTGTGTTCAGCGTGACGATTGTTTCCTCTTTTTCCTGAGTGAGATCGGGACAATCCTTTCGCAAGTGCGTCACGTCGCCGCAGATTTTGCAGGATCCTCCCTGAGGGTAGAGACCCTTTGGATTGTCCGGACATTGCTTAGCGATGTGTCCGGCTTCGCGGCATATGAAACAACTCGCGAATCGAAATTCTTCCTTTTTCGTTACTTTACACTCAAAGTGCGTGTGCTCCGTCGATCCGCACTTGAAACAAATTCCCGTTGCTGATTCCTCCTCTCCGAGTTCCGGACAATCCGACAAATTGTGTCCCGCCTTCCGACAGTGGAAACAGACCTGTTTTCTGACGCGCGCAAGCGATTTTTCTGCTCTTCGACGCTCCAATTTCATCGCCCCGTCGATCTCTGACTTTGGAATACCTGGAAAAAATGTTAATCGTTTTATTTATGATAATAGAATCGTATAATTAAGAAAATGAAAATTAATGAAAAGGACAAGTATAGAGACGAAAAAAATTCGAGAAAAAATAAATAATAAATACATAGAAAATGCGGTTTTATCTCCAAGATAATAAAAACATGAAAATAAAAGACATAAAAAAAAATGTAAAAATTCCTTTCTATAAATACAAAAGTAAAAAAAAATATTGTCGAAATACGAAATCCGAGGAGACGATCGAAAATTCACCTTTCATCACCATTTGTTGCCTCAAATCTTTCAATCTCTCCGCGTCTTCTTTCTTCACCGGAAATCCCTCGAATCTAACGATCTCAACTTCCATCCCATTAATCACGCATTTTATAGAGTTCGTGTCGGGTTTTCTTCGCTTGTGTTCCTTGTCGTCCCGTATTTTCGGTGCTTTTCTCTTTGGCGCTTTCCAAGTTTCGGCTTTTTGCTGAATCGGCGGTTTTTTAAATTCCTTGGAATTCCCGTTGACTGCACCATTCCGATTATTATTTTCTCCCGTTTTCTCGAATTTTTGTCGTTTGCCGAAACTAACATTACTGTTCCAGTCGTTTCCGATTGCATCGAATCCACCGGAAGTCTGAGTTTTTTCTTCCGAAGTTTTTTCTCCGTTTGCCGCTGCCGCGGCGAGTAACGCGTTTTTTTCTATGCGTTTCTGATTACGTTTGTGTCTTTTGCTGACTTTCAGCGAAGTCTTTTCTTCCGGATTTTTCGTTTTTGGGTCCAAAGATTCCGTTTCCGTCGTATTTACCTCCACTGCAGTGGAATCGATTTTTTTGTTTTTCTTTTTTTTCTTTTTCTGCTCGGAAATCGTGTCGTTAGCTAATTCAACTTTTGGCAAACTTTCCACGGTTGGCGCTGCGGCGGAATCAATTTTTTTTTTCGTTACTTCAGAATTCGTTTCATTAGCTAATTCTACGGTTGGCAAATCGCTATTAATCTCCGGTGCGGAGGAATCAATTGTTTTGCGTTTTTTCTTTTTTTCCTTGCGTTCTATGTTTGCGTCAAGAATTTTTATTTCTTTTACCACCCGTTTTTTAATTTTCTCTGTTGATAATTCTTGTGTTTCCGTCTCAGACTTTTGTTCTTTAAACTTTTTTTTTTGAGTTACCGAACTATCGTTAGAATTCTGCGGATCACAGTTTGCATTCTCCGTGACACCGTTTTGCAGCTTTCTCTTATTTTGTTTTGACGCCGGGGAGTTGTTTAATTGATTTTTTGTTTTCGACACTTTTTTTGAGGCATTGGAAGACTCAATTTCCGCCCAATCAGTGTTCACGTTTCCGGTTGTGTCGTAATAAAAAGGATCGTCTTTTTCTTGCAGCAATTCCTTTGCAGTTTTAGTCCTTTCCGGTCGATCGTTTTTCATCGCCGAATTATCGTCCAACTGTTGTTTCAAGACGCACCACGGCGTCGCCTCGTTTGGGATTCTTTCATTCGAAGCTTTTGAACCTTTCGCTCTCGCGAAACGTGTCATCTGAAAGAAATTATAAAGCACGAAATGGAAAACGTGTTGGAAATCGAATATTTGAGGTTTTGTTTGTACGAAAGAAAGTTGTAAGGATTAAATTCGCGCAAAGTCCATTTTTTCGATAGAAAATTCGATTTTAACGATACTTACTGTGTATTCGTTTCAATTGTGACTGGTAAACAATTGATAGCTTTTTTAAATTTATTAACCTTTACTCGATTAACGATGTATTGTAGACCTCGTGTTTATGACACGATCCCCAACCTAAACCGAGCTGTCCGCTAGAACATGAAGGTAAATTCTAAAGGTAGGGTACGATTTTCGCCGACGAGATTTTCGCCCAAGTCGATCTTCGCCGAAAAATGTTACAAGATAGAATAAGTGACGTGTGCACGATAGATGGCGTAACGAGACATTTTCAGTAGACTTGAGCCCCACCAGCGATGAATCGAAATATTTAAATAAATTTGAAATTTTTTTAATTCGAAACTTCACCGGAGGTTACGCGGTGTCCAGGTGTACTGCGACGAGTTCCTCGAGGTCTAGCATGACCGGGGAAGATCTCTCGCGATCCAGGTGCACCGCGAAGACTTCCTCGAGGTTTAGGTTGATCGGAGAGCGTCTCTCGCTATCCAGGTGTACCGCGAAGACTTCCTCGAGGTTTAGGTTGATCGGAGAGGATCTCTCGCGGTCCAGGTGCACCGCGAAGACTTCTTCGAGGTTTAAGTTGATCGGAGAGCGTCTCTCGCGATCCTGGTGTACCGCGAAGACTTCCTCGAGGTCTAGCTTGACTGGGGAGGATCTCTCGCGGTCCAGGTGCACCGCGAAGACTTCCGCGAGGTTTAGGTTGACCGGAGCGGAACTCTCGCGATCCAGGTGCATCGCACAGACTTCCTCGAGGTTTAGCTTAATCGGAGAGCGTCTCTCGCTATCCAGGTATACCGCGAAGACTTCCTCGAGGTTTAGGTTGATCGGAGAGCGTCTCTCGCAATCCAGGTGTACCGCGAAGACTTCCTCGAGGTCTAGCTTGACCGGAGAGGATCTCTCGCGGTCCAGGTGCACCGCGAAGACTTCCTCGAGGTCTAGCTTGACCGGCGCGGAACTCTCGCGATCCAGGTATATCGCACAGACTTCCTCGAGGTTTAGCTTAATCGAAGAACGTCTTTCCCGGTCCAGGTGCACCGTGAAGACTTCGTCGAGGTCTCGCTTGACCGGAGAGGATCTCTCGCGGTCCAGGTGCACCGCGAAGACTTCTTCGAGGTCTAGCTTAACCGGCGAGCGTCTTTCGCGGTCCAGGTGCACCGCGAAGACTTCGTCGAGGTCTAGCTTGACCGGAGAGGATCTCTCGCGATCCAGGTATATCGCACAGACTTCCTCGAGGCTTAGCTTAATCGAAGAGTGTGTTTCGCGGTCTAGGTATACGGCACAGGCATTCTCGAGGTGTAGCTTGACCAAAAAGCGTTTCTCACGGTTCAGATGTGCCGCGAAGACTTCTTTGAGTTCTGGCTTCACCGAACAAAATGTCTCGAGGTCTAGGGATACCGTAAGAACTTCTTGGAGGTCTAGTTTGCCCAAAAAACGACTCTCGCGGGCCAGGTATACCGTAAAGACATTCTCGAGGTCAAGCTTGACCAAACAAAATGTCTAGAGGGCAAGAATCACTGAGAGGATTTCTCTGAGCTCTAGCTTGACCGATAGCGTCTCTCTCGGTCCAGGTGTACCGCCAAGACTTCGTCGGGGTCTAACTTGGCCGGACAGCGTCTTTCGCAGTCCAGGGGTACGTTCTGAATCAACGCCGAGCGAACTTCTCTCTCTTTCTTTCATTCGTGGTGAGAAGGAGAGAAAAGTCGCCCGGCGCTGATTCGGAACGTACCCCAGGTGTACTGCGATGACTTCCTTGAGGTTTAGCCTCATCGAAGAACGTCTCGCGCAAACCACGTGTACCGCGAAAACTTCTTCAAGATCTAGCTTGACCTAAAAGCGTCTCGCGCGGTTCAGGTGCACCGCGAAGACGTTCGCGATGCGTAGTTCCTTTTCCTCTTGCGAGGAAAAATTTTTCGAGGTCTAGCTAGGCCAGTGACTTTTTTGAGGTCTAGTTTGACCGGGAAGTGTCTCATGCGATCTCGGTGACGTCCCGAGGTCTAGTATAATCGTAGGAATCGTTTCAAGTGTACCGCAAAGTGAAGTTTATCCCGCGATCGAGTCTTCTTCAATTGGCTTCGTCGCCGGAGAGTTCTTTTGATTTTATCGCATCTTTTTAGATGAAAACAGTCAAAATTGTGGTACATATGAGTCATACGTATGGTATACAATTACACTTACGGGGATACAAATCGTAAATGGAAAATTTCAACTACATCTCGCGAAAGTTTCCTGAATCGCGAGAGATGCTCTTCGGTCAAGCTAGACCTCGAAGAGGTCTCCGTGGTACACCTGCTTTGCGAGAGACGCTCTCTGGTCAAGCCAGACCTTGAAGAAATCATCACTGTGTACCTGAACCGCGAGAGATGCTCTCTAGTCGAGCTAGATCTCGACGACGTCTTGACGGTATACTTAGACCGCGAGCAACGCTCTTCGGTCAAACTAGATCGACGCATTTTGTTTGGTCAAGCTTGACCTCCAGAATGTCTTTGTGGTATACCTGGACCGCCAGAGTCTTTCTTCGGTCAAACTAGACCTTCGAGAAGTTCTTAGACCTCGAAGCCCTAGACATCGAGACATTTTGTTGGATGAAGCCAGAACTCAAAGAAGTCTTCGCAGCACATCTGAACCGCGAGAAACGCTTTTTGGTCAAGCTACACTTCGAGAATGCCTTTGCCGTATACCTAGACCGCGTAACACACTCTTCGAGTAAGCTAAACCTCGAGGAAATCTGTGCGATATACCTGGACCGTGAGAGATCCTCTCCGGTCAAGCGAGACCTCGACGATGTCTTCGCAGTGCACCAGGATCGCGAAAGACGCTCGCCGGTTAAGTTAGACCTCGAAGAAGTCTTCGCGGTGCACCTGGACCGTGAGAGATCCTCTCCGGTCAAGCTAGACCTCGAGGAACTCATCGCGGTACACCCGGATCGCAAGAGACGCTCTCCGATCAACCTAAACCTCGAAGAAGTCTTCGCGGTGCACCTAGATCGCAAGAGATCCTCCCCGGTCAAGGTAGACCTCGAGGAACTCATCGCGGTACACCGGATCGCAAGAGACGCTCTCCGATCAACCTAAACCTCGAAGAAGTCTTCGCGGTGCACCTGGACCGTGAGAGATCTTCTCCGGTCAAGCGAGACCTCGACGAAGTCTTCGCAGTGCACTTGGACCGCGAGAGACGTTCTTCGATTAAGCTAAACCTCGAGGAAGTCTGTGCGATATACCTGGATCGCGAGAGGTCCACTCCGGTCAAGCTAGACCTCGAGGAAGTCTTCGCGGTGCACCTGGACCGCGAGAGATCCTCCCCAGTCAAGGTAGACCTCGAGGAAGTCTTCGCGGTACACCAGGATCGCGAGAGACGCTCTCCGATCAACCTAAACCTCGCGGAAGTCTTCGCGGTGCACCTGGACCGCGAGAGATCCTCCCCAGTCAAGGTAGACCTCGAGGAAATCTTCGCGGTACACCAGGATCGCGAGAGACGCTCTTCGATCAACCTAAACCTCGAAGAAGTCTTCGCGATGCACCTGGACCGCGAGAGATCCTCTCCAGTCAAGCAAGACTTCGAGGAAGTCTTCGCGGTACACCAGGATCGCAAGAGATCCTCCCCGGTCAAGCTAGACCTCGAGGAACTCATCGCGGTATACCAGGATCGCAAGAGACGCTCTCCGATCAACCTAAACCTCGAAGAAGTCTTCGCGGTGCACCTAGATCGCAAGAGATCCTCCCCGGTCAAGGTAGACCTCGAGGAACTCATCGCGGTACACCGGATCGCAAGAGACGCTGTCCGATCAACCTAAACCTCGAAGAAGTCTTCGCGGTGCACCTGGATCGCAAGAGATCCTCCCCGGTCAAGCTAGACCTCGAGGAACTCATCGCGGTACACCTGGACACCGCGTACACTTCCGGTGAAGTTACGAATGAAAAAAATTTTAAATTTATTTAAATATTTCAATTCATCGCTGGTGGGGCTCAAGTCTACTGAAAATGTCTCGTAACGCCATCTATTGTGCACACGACACTTATTCTATCTTATAATTTTTCGGCGAAGATCGACTTGGGCGAAAATCTCGTCGGCGAAAATCGTACCCTACCGTCGTTGACATCACCACAAAATGGCTGCCGCTCGCGTTTAGAATTCGCCGTAACTTTTTTCGTGTGCACTGTGCACGCGAATTAAGCAGTTCAAGCAGAAAGTTTCGGTGTTTAGTGTGCCGGTTTCGTTTTCGAGATACGTAAACACGCTGTTACACCGGAATTTGGATTCGGCCGGTGGATTCTCGATGAAAAAGAATTTAAAGAATCAGTTTTTTTGGAAAACGTGAGTATTACCGGCGGATCTCGATAACCATACATCCCTCAATCGTTAGTACGAGTAACAAAAAAACGTTAACACGGCAACGTTTTGCCGTCTTCACCGAAATGTGTACACCGGTTTGTATATTTACACTTCACCGCATTTACAATAAACCGAATGTTATTTTTTACGCCGCCATTTTTGTTATTCATCACTCGAAACAAATAATAACTGTGTTTTCAATAAACTCAACAATTTCATTTGATTGTTAGAAAAGAATCTATAAAAATGAATCCGTGAGTTTTGTTATAAATCACTGATTACAAAAAAAACATCCGAAATAATTCACAAATATAGCTTTTCAAGTGTTTGCAGCATTCGGAAAGCAATTAATAGGAAGCAATTATTTTACATTTTTTTTATCTTGAACGACATAAATTTTAAAATTTTTATTTTTCAGTTCACAAAATCATCTGGCGGAGTACTTTTTTATAAGCAAAACGATATTATGATTGATGCATGCAGCAATTTTTAAAGAAAAATTAGAAGACAACACTATTAACTGGCTATCCATCGGATAATCGTCTTTATCTGAATTTAATTTGCAGCAAAATCCAATAAAAAAATATAAAGATAACTTTGACTTTTTTTCTTCATTTTTATTTATTTCCAATTTTTCACGATTTTCCGCTGAATTTTTACCGATGTTTTTTTATGATTTATCAATTTTTTTTTTTTACAGAAATTAAAAAATAAATCGTAAAAACTGTGATGTGTATAATTTTTCTGATAGCGAAGAATGATTAAGTAATTGTCTCACTGCATTATTGAAAAATTTTGGTAAGTAATTTTCCGATACGTTAAACAATTTTTTTTTCAATTTTGTTAATAAATTTTCAGAATTATTATTACGCAAATTTAATATCCGTAGTATTTCCCACACATTTGATTTTTTTCAGATGTTTATCCCATTGAGAAATATTCAAAATTAATAACTCAAAAGTACATGTATATTCGAGTGAAAAAAAAAATCTAATATATAAAGTCGATAATACAACTTTATACATATTTGATGAGTAGAAAGGAAAGTATACAGAGTATAAAATGACGAATAACATTGTCTAACATTTACAGAATTGTTTTATAGAGACCGTTCCTCGTTCCGCCGTAATTTCTTCCTCTACGGTATCAGCGAGTGGTCTTTTGCGAGTTTCCGGAAGTACGAGACAAGACACACCGGCGATGATCGCTAGAATGCCGCATAGAGTCGTCGGAGCCCACCACGAGACTTGTCCCAGCAAATCGGCAACATACGGAGCGCTTATAGTTCCCACGTGCGCCATAACAGAACTCGTGCCAACAGCCGAATTTCTAACAACCGTAGGGAACAATTCCGATGTGTAGAGAATAATAATCCCATAAACCGCGGAAAGCGCGAATCTTCCGGTCAACGCAACGCTTATTATTGACGCTGTGCTTCCGCGCGGTATTCCTAAAATGCATAACAAGCAAATTCCTCCGATGACGTAGAGAAGAGCGCCGGCTTGTCGCCGTCCCATTATCATCAGAATCGCCGAAGGTACAACGTACGCCGGTATCTCGGTGAGTCCCATTATTAAAACGTAGAGATAGTGATTCACGGAAAAATTATCTACGTTCAAAGCTGTGAAAGCGATTAAAAAATTAATTCCAATTTATTCGTTTTTTCAGATTACTCCGTAAAAAAAAAACAAAAAGGTTTTTACCGACAGCGTAGTAACAGAGGGACGACGTCATCCATGAGAAATACATTATGAAAGCGCGTTTACGAAGATCCGCGTTGGAGTAAAGAATTCTCAGACTCTTAAGATTACTGCGAATAAATCCTTCGTTATCGACGATGGTTTTGGCTTCTGTAGGATCCGCCGGTTTTTGATTCACTTCCAAATGTTCCGGATATGTTCCGGTTATTACCGCCGACGATTTTTTTGCCGTTTCGTAGTATCCGCTAATAATCTTCTCGGCGTCTCGTCGACGATTCTGCGATATCAACCATCGCGGCGACTCCGGCATAAACCTTGAAATTCATTAACGTTTATTACTTTCGACTGATTACGTTGCAGTTGACGATTTTTTATGGATTGTTCTGCGAAATACCACGCGTGACACAGCAATATCAACGAAGGTACAGAAACGATTAATTGCAAATGCCTCCAGTCGGGTGCCAAATACGCTAATCCGGCGAGTAGAGCCGTTCCAATGGGATATCCGGTGTTGAAAGCGATACCCATCCACTGCCGATGTCTGCTACCCGCAGTTTCGGTTACTTTGGAACAAAACGAAAAATTCTTATTATCAAAAAAATATAATAAAAAAAAAATTATTTTAAAATTTTTTTTTATAAATAATAAAATATTAATATTGCCGATATAATTAACTTTTTGTGGGAACATCCGGTTTCAAGATGTTTCATATGAATATTAGAATTTTTCAGTGTCGCAGATTCGAAAAAAAAAATCGGACGGAAATCACATTTCTTCGCAATATTTCTCGATGGATTAAAAATTTGAAAAAAAAATCAAATATTTATAAGGTGCGAAGAACATTGATTATTAATAATAATAATTCGAAAAATTTATTTATAAATTAGTTTTAAAAATCTTTTAATGAATCATTAGGCGAAGAAACTTTTTTAGCAAAAGTTGATTCGTTACTTTTTCTGAACAAATATGAATTTTTTTAGATTTTTTCTAATTTTCGAAAATTTCGATCTCATTGGGAAGTATTCCAAAAGCATTGTCCAAAATTTTGCCAAATCGCGTCTTCAACAGCTTCTGAAGTTACTTTTCTTTTTATTTTTTAATAATTGAAATTATAAATCACGGATATTCGCGATCGAAAATCGGTGAAAAACTCACGCGTTGTCATCGAGGAGTATCCGACCGCCGATAAGCTGATACCGGTCAATAATCTGAGTACTAAAAAACTCCAAAACGACGGTACAAATGCTGTTGCGGGTCCAGCGATGATCAGTATGAAAATACCGATAACGTAAGTAGTTTTGCGTCCGTGCCGATCGGCAAAAACTCCGAAAAAACCGGCACCGATTAATTTTCCAAGAGACAACGCCATGTAAGTATTCGCTCGATCGGCGGCTCTCTCGCACACGAGATCCCACTGATGAATTCGACGAATCAATAAAAATTACTAACTATCGAAAGATTTACCGCATTTGTATTAAAAATAATAAAAAAAAAAACATCGAAGAGCATTTTTTATTACGAACTGTACGGCGAACTCACTTCCGCGACAACTGTGGATCGACCGATATCCTGAAAGCTGAAACTCGAACACGAAGAGGTGGCGGGTTTGTTGCTCAGAGCCTCGATTTCCTTTGATGCCTCCGCGTAGCCCACTTGCGCGAAGTGCGTGTAATCATAATCGTATATTTCGCACGGGTTCGCCGACGATACATGTTTAATTTCCTCCACAGTCCAATTAGCGACCGTTAGTTCTGGTACTGCGCACCAGTAGCCGGGAATCTTGTAAAAAAATGGGGCAAATATCGCTACGACATCGATATTTCAAGAAAATTCGCGTTCGATATTTATTTTTTTATTAATTAATATTAAAGAAAGATTAGTTAATATAATGATTATCATTACTGAAAACGAACTAATTAAATATGTACCTCCGTCGTAAAGACGTACGACATCGAGTGCATGCCATTGAATATTGTCGGCGTAAGTGTTAGAATAAAGACTTTCCAGAGAAATGTCGATCCTTCGCCGAGTTCATCGAGTACCGACACAAGTTCGTCTTTAACCTCTGTTGTTTTGCTCGACATTGTTGCTGTATTTTTATTCGACCCGTTAGTAAAATGACATAATGATTGGATGCGAGAACGAGTGATGTATTTTTATCGATCTTTTTTTTAATTTAATTTGCGTTCGTTATTCACGCAGTCTGAATGATGCATCGTGAGTTTTTTTCTTTTATTTGTTCTCTAATGCGATATTATTTCATTTGTTCAAAGCTTCGTTTTATCTCTCCGCGATAATTGCGCGAGATATAACCTGCAAATGAGCGACCTAAATAGGATAAGCATTCATTTATCAAAACGTTCGATTGTCGCGCAAAGTTCAATGGATCGTCAAGTTCAAGGCATGTCGCGAGTTAAATGTGTATTCGCGCGATGACAATTTGTAGAATCAGCGTAAAGCAATGTAAATAACTTCGTCCCACGTGCGCAGGCGATCCCGACCCGCCGCAATGAAGGTCTGCCTCCGGGCTACACCTGACAGTGGATTTACGAAACTCTAGTAACTTACCCATGTGTAAGATGTTACGTCACGTGGCGCGCGGGCGCGCGCGCAGTTATGTGAAAGATGAAAAAAAAATTAAAAATAAAAATGTCCGACCAACGCGAGCGCCGACGATGAACTGATCGGTCGGTGACTACGGTGTGTTTTGTCATCTAAATAGGAAGGGAAACATCGAAGCCGAGTTCAAGAAAGACATCGCGTCTCATCACCTCTACTACCTCCCACTTTTCTTCGCAGAGATAAAACGAGTCGGCGTCCCGTTCACGTGCACGAACGGCGACAAGACGCGTTTTGTCGATCATGATAACTGCACACGAATCATCGTCATGTAAGTTTTTGTGTTTACATTACGTAGGCTGATAAATCAAATTTTTACCGACTGTAAGCAATAATGAATAAAACTGCGTGTTTACGTTACTGGCGGGATGATTTTTTTTTTTCGACGAAACGTTAACAGGGAAAATAAACGCTGCATTTCCGTATTTCGCATTATTATACTCGGCATTTAATTATATTCGTCATGAAGTTCGTATTTATCGTGTTACTTTACGAAGATCGGCAGCTGACATTGTAACGCATAAAAAACCGTTTTTTCCTCATAATACGGAAAGTGGGAAAGAAAAAAAAGAAAAACCTGTTGAGTCTCTATAAATGGTGTTGAAACAACTTGTTGCGCGAACACGTAATAAGCCAATAAAAATGCATGTCTTGCATGTGTCGTAGTGAATAAAAATATCGCGAATAACCTCAATTGTTCGGTTACCAACGATATTTCGAATTGCCGGTAATAGCCGATAGTTGTCGAGTTGCTTATGGGAAGACGTGAAATTGATAACCTCTTCACGAAGCAACTGGTATTCCACGCGGTCTCCAAGTATTTTCTTATCGTATCGTGTCAAGGCGCCATTTTGTTTTTCCATAACAGGTTTGACAGTTGACTTCGTAGATACAATTGTATTCACAACAAATAGCTTTTTTCTAATTATCGTTCCGTAAACGAAAGTTATGCGGTAGCAAAGGAATAATTATACTCGCAGAATAGAACGAAGAATAATATGAGAATTTATTATCCGTTCGATTGATAGACGCGCGTATTTTTCTCGTACAATTTCGACGCGTTCGTCGTAATATTGTTTTCTTTTACACAACGAATATTACAGATTCACAAGATACGCGTCTATATCTCGTTTTCGTACTCAATATTTTTCGTTACGCTTGCAAATTTTCTTTCGTCTCTCCTGCAACATATAGACTCACAAACACGCGTCTGTAGGGCACACCGGGGCGAAATGGACCGGTTGAGAAATGCATAACGCTGTCGTAATTTCTGACGCGACGAATTAATTGTGTATCCGTAAATTAAATTCGTAATAAATATTTCGAAATTCCGAGGAAAAAAATACACGGGGCAAAATGAGTTACTTTATGGAAATCGAATAATTCAATTATCGCGGATTTTTTAAATGAATTTTTTTTTTTAATTCTTTTTTTTACAGTAACCGGCCACCATTTTGCCCCAATCTCCCCTACACTCTTCACAATTTACATAGATACACTCGTTTTTTTTTCATTTTTTTTTAAACGTATATATAAAATATATATCTTCTCAATTCCGCGAAGAGCGTTTTTTTTTTTCAATCAACTCGGTATTTATACTAATATATTATTATTTATTTCTTTATATATACGAATATCGATACCTTGTACTCCCGTTATACTTTTGTGCCTTACGTTTAATCAATCACGTTATGCGAAGAATTTTTTTTTTATCGATCCCTCGTATTTCTTCGTCGATTAATATGTTGTACGATACGATAAAAAATATATATATGTTTCAAGCCGACGTTCGCGCGCTTGTTACACGTTAAAAAAATAATCACAGCGAATCTTCACTAAGAAAAAAAAATAATAATAATAACAAAAATCACACACAACAAAGGACCGAAATGGCAAAAGGCTCTCTCGCTATTCGTATACTCGTTCGTAGTCATTCGAGCGGTAAAAAGCAAAATACATTATTGGACCATAAAATTCACCAATTGTCTATAATCTTTCGCGATAATTCCGCGACTCACGCGGGTTATCACGGATTTTAGTAATTTCGCACTCTTCTCACCATCGGAACATCGTAAACTATACAAAAAAACGCATTGGCTATGTGTCCGAGTGAACGAATCCACGCGTTCACTTTATACTTCAATTCCTTTACGATCGGTAGGGCTTCTTTTTTCTTCGTCTGTTTTTGACTCCTGAAAAATCAAACATTTGAAACTTGCGACCGAAAAAAGAAAAATTTCGTTCGTAATAGTTAACCAGTAGCGTTGCGCAAAATTTCAATAATCTCAAAATTATTTAAAATAATTGTAATTATTTTAAAAAATTACAATTATTATGAAATTTTTTTTATCGTAATTTTTTTAATTGACAATTAGAATTAATTGAAATATTTCTCTTTTTCGTTCAAATAACTCGAAATAATTTTTAAAAATTCCTAATTACAATTATTTCAAGTTATTGCATAAAAAAATTATTATAATTTGAATTAATACTAATTGTCAAAAAAAATGACAAATACATCGAAAAATTATAATTCGCTTGAATTTAAATATGAAAAAAAAAAAATTCTGTCTCACAAAATAATTGATAAATAACCATTTTTATGGATAATAAAAAATTTACCCGTTCGATTTCGTGTCCTGTTCCGTTTGATTGGTATACGTGTACATGTAACACGATGGATACGAACTCGTCGTTCTTATCGTGTGAAAAG
Source organism: Cryptus viduatorius (assembly GCA_964006125.1). NCBI lineage: Eukaryota > Metazoa > Arthropoda > Insecta > Hymenoptera > Ichneumonidae > Cryptus > Cryptus viduatorius. The sequence continues at coordinate 15,300,311 of OZ023225.1, read as the reverse complement.
TCCCCGTCTTCACCGGCACCCAATCACCTTTCGTTACCGCCGTTTTGTCTCTCCATCCTTCTTCCGCGTAAGTTACGCTGCCCTCGAGTACCGTTACCGATACATTCGTAAAATCGTTGCTTATGTAATTCTCTAATTGCATATCGGGATAATCCGCGACGAAAAACACGTCGGTATAGTTGGACCACGTGTGCACGTGACGTTGAATCTCGTCGAGTTTATATCGATAAGAACTGAATTGGGTTAGTAATGGCATCAGGTAAGACACCGGTTTAAACGGATGCCAATCGACGGTAAGCATATCGACGTTCGGATCGAATACACGCTGCTGAAAACGTCCGTTCAACGAGCACCAAACGTCGACGTAAATACTTAAATTTGTCGAAAGTCTCGACCACTTGTCGATATCCTTCGATCTTTGCGGTGAACTCAGAACTTTATCTCTTTGGCGCATCAGATTATCCTGCAAACAAATAACGAATTATTGTTAAAAAAAAAAAACGACGCAAATTTTTTTTTTATGAATATATAAAAATATCGTATGAATAATGATAATAATAATAATAAATCGCGAAAAAACATGACACGAAAAAAATTGCAATAATAGTAATAATTATTATTAACAATTTTTTTTGTAATGATTTTTCGTGTCGAAATAATAATAATGATAATAATAGCTATCATAATTGCGATTATTATTTTTATTTTAATACGAAAATTTTTCTTTTATAATCTTAATTATTATTATGAAGAATTTTTTTTTTTTTTTAATAATAATTTTTTTGATCGGTGAACATTTTACCTTAAGACACTGCGCGTGTTGACGAACCATATCTCCGTGCTTTGCCCATCTATCATTCTGAACCCACGCCTGAGGGTTCATAAACAGATCCTCGTTGTTAACGTTGTCGTGAACTCTTATCACGACGAGTATAGTGTCCCAAGAATGAACCATCATATCCCAAGAATAGCCGTAGAGTCCCGGTACCCAGTTGTTGTAACCCTAAAAAAATGTATCAATTTGTATCGAGAGGAGTTTTAATATGTGAATGACTGCGTTTTCCCAATTTTACCTTCGTAATGAAATGCGAATACGGCAAGAAAAATTGCAGAGCGATGTGCAAGAGAAGCAGCGAAACAACGAATTTTTTTTGCTTCGTTGTTTTTTGGAATTTTCTTTTTTCGCCATTTTTGTGTCTCCAAGCGCTGACTTTTTTCTCGTCGTTCTCCGACCAATCGTCGTCTTCTTCTTGGTCGGCAGATGATTTTTCTCGATCCATCGATTTATTTTCCGTTGACTCGTCGTTTGGAAAAGATGAATCGCTTATGAGTTCTGTAGCTTTTTCTTCGATGTCTTTGGAAACTTCCGGTCGATCTTCCGAGTTAACATTTTGGTCTTTTTGGTCTTTAAGTGTCTCGGAACTATTTCGGGGTTTTTGAGAGATCGCATCGACGTCAGCAATTTTTTTGCAGACACCGTAAGTCTCGTAGTTCGATACGTGAATCGAACTTCCGGTGAACCAGGCGATTATTTTTCTCGGCCAATCAACGTTGCAAAATAGTGGCATTGTTGCCAAACATACGTAAGGAAACATTCCTGCAAAATTAGAAAAACTTTCAGATAAAAATATTTCGATATTCGGGTTGCAAAAATGTTTATGATAAATCCGATTTTTTTTATTGACGCCATTACGCCACACATTACAAACGTTGCAAAAGAATAAATTTAAAAAAATGAAAGTTCCCCAAATTTGTTAAATTATTATTACCAAATTTATTAGATTATTATGAAAAAAACATCGAAAAAAATTTCCGAAATTACACATTTTCAAAAATTGTCTTAAATACTAAACTTAAAAAAAATTGCGTTTCCCAAATTTATCATAATCTTATTATTCAATTTTTTCCCGCAATCATAGAAATTAGACGTTTTTTTAATGAACCTAAAAAAAGAAATTTAAAAAATTGGAATTTTTTTTTTTTTAAACTAGGCGTTCGTAAACCCATATATGGTATTTTCGGGTTAATCAGATGTTCTATTGTTTCTTTACCTATGCTGAAGAGCCGCGAGTTCATCAAATGAAACGCCGTGCAAAAAACCATCGCCGGTATTCTCGTTTTAGGAAAAAGCATCCAAAATCCAACAGTCAAGTCAAAGATGAAACCGAACCAGTGGACAATGAGAAAATCCGTTTGCTCGGTGCTTAAAAAAGCTCTGAACAAAAGTATAACTCGTTATTTCCTAAATTTCTTCTAAAATTGTACCGTAATTTTTTTTCCGAGACTATCGACTCACTTGAAAGGATCGAAAACCCAATGCCTCGAAAGATTCGTCATCGCGTAACCCTCGAGCCATTCTCTGCTCGATTTTTTTAATCCCGCGATGAAGTACAGTGTGAAAAATTGAAATTTTAGGATAAAATAATTCCAAAGCGGAACACTCGCGTCTTTTTGCTTCGATATTTTTGCATCCAATGCGCTGCGAAGACACAAGAAAAAAATGACATTAAATGAGATTAATTTAAGAGAAATTTTGAAATTTGATTTCGATTGAGATTTGCGATCTTAAATCTCAAAGAAATCTTTCTGACCGTTTTTTCTGTCACTCGCGGAAAAGTATACTTTTTCGCACTAGTGCGGGAAAAACGGCGGCAAAAGTATACTTTTCCGCACTCGTGCGGAAAAAATAGCCGAAAATCGTTTTTTTTTTACATTAATTTATTTATTCGATAAAATTAGGAGATATTTCGGGAAAAATGAACTTACAAATAGCGATTTGCCTGCGTTCCCCAGAAGAGTATCGCGACGATTCCATAGAGATACGTGTGATTATTCCAAAAGCTCTTATCCAAGAGAAATAAGTACCAATAAGGAATAACGAAACAGGCGCACGCGAGTTTGAAGCAAAAGCCTAACATTATCCCAAAAGCTCCGATCCACATTATCGTGTAGATGACAATCATTATTGCCAAATGCGGACGTTCCATTCCGTGTATCAGTGGAAAATGACAACCGTTAGGATCGCCCCATTTAAGATCAATGTCCGCGAGTCCGCGTTCTTCTACGACGTCCAGTACCATACAGAGTCCTGTCGGAGATGAATATAAAGTTTCGTATTTAATTATCTCCGTGAAATACGAGACGATCGTCCGCAGAGACTCGATGTCTTTGCGCAAATATTTGATGACTCATTTTTTTTTGCACCACGCGATTTATATGTCGCAGTACGCTGTAAAAAAAATGACGCACATTTCTTGTTCGCATTCATCTATAATATTTTTCTTCGTAATTTGAAGAAAAAAATTTGGTAATTTTACAAATTTTTTTTTTTTTAACTTTGCAAATTTTTTTTTTTATGTTATTTCGAAAAAATTTGTGGATCCTTGAGGACAAAAAAAATTTGCTAAAATTCTTAAAAATTCGAAAAAACCTTAAATTCGGAAAAAATTACGAATTAATTTCTGGTAAAAAAAAGTGGGTATCGGATGATTTGTTTAACAATTTTTTAAAAGTAATTTGTTAATAATTTTAACTTTCTGAATCTAATTTTTGTAGTTTTTGTACATTTGTGGCACATTTTTTATTTTTATTCGGAATTATATATAATAAAAGGACGATTGCTAGGTAATTATCGAAATAATACGATCGGCAGTATAATTTTTTTTAATTTTATTTTATCTCTGATATGGCCAATTGAACTCTGTTAGAACTATTACCATCGAGCATTTGACAACGCTATACGTCGACGCGGTTGCCTACTGCAATTTAACTGTTTCCTAATCGACAAATCGTCTCGGAGCGCGTCGCACTCGGGTCTTCGAACGCCCACGCGCGTCCACACATCAGTCGTGATTTCAATTGTTCAAAGCTTCCTACAGTGATTCATGGTCCTGGTAAAGCATACGGAGGTAAAATGGACCGTCAAAAAATGAAAAGTTACATTTTTCAATGACTGAAAAAAAAAAATCATTAAAAAAATCGAAAAACTTAATGCCAAATATAATCATTTTTGTTCGGGTTGTTGACGAATTTTTAAATTAAAAGATCGTAACGTCCGCCGTTGATGAAATTTTTCGATTTTTTCAAAAATGGTCCATTTTGCCCCGCGACTTGAATTTTTTTCTTCGGAAACTTTGAAATGCTTATTATTAATTTAATTTGCCAATATACGGTTACTTTATGTCATCGAAATAATAATAAGAATCTGTATTTCGTCACCGATCCATTTTGCCCCAATCTCACCGAAACATCACGAAATATCGATAAAAAAAATGTTTGAGTCAAAAATAAGGGCAAAACTTACCAAAAAGTGCTCTCACCACTCCAAGGCTCGCAGGATCCGTAGGTCGATACATGAGTCTCACGAATCTTTCGAAACTCGTCAAGTCTTTCAATCGAAATCCCTGACTTTTTTCGAAACTCTCCCGTAATTCACTCCACGATCTCAGCCTTCTGCTCCAGCAGCACGATGCCTTTCCTTCGCACGTCTTCTCACATTTTTTCTCCGAAATCGTATCACCGGATACTTCGGAATCCTTTCTTTTCCGCGTCATTATGTTCCGCGATAACCCCTTTACGAAATCACAACGCTTAATTATATAGACGATAAAACATTTTTTTTCAATTAATAATAATAATTTCCTTTATTTTTGCTACTCGTGATTTTACGAAGTGTAATAATTGAAGTCTCGACACGTGTAGCAGGACATCGACGCGAGTTAACGCGACGCGTAAAACTCTCAGTCGCTTAGCACGCAACGTGTCCCTCTTCTACTACGTCTCGTTTAAAATGCCCCGACGACTGTATATATACAAACTACGAACGATAGCACGTGTGTCACTGACTACGTGTACGTGCACCGGGTCTCGAGGCTTTCGGTGTTGAAAAATACCGCCGCAAAATTGCAACAATTACATTTTTTTTTAAGTTAATAATCAAAACAGAATTTTCGAAATTTTCGACGATGAAAAACAAAACCGCAAAATTACTATAATGAAATTTGAAAAACTAATAATTTTTTTAAACTTTCGAGATTTTCGGCGACGGAAAAAGCCCGAAAAATGACTATAATAAAGTAAAAAAAAAAAAATTCGGGTTTTTCGGCATCGAAAAAAAGCCGCCAAAGTGCTATACGAAAAAAAAAACAAAAAAAAACCGATTTTTTTTTTTTTTTCGATATTTTTAGCGTTGAAACAAAAGCCCTACAATGACTATAATAAAATTTAAAGAAAAAGCAATAAAGTAAAAAAAAAATTCGGAATTTTCGACGAAGAAAAAAAAATGATAATAACAAGATATTTGAAAATTCGGATCGTAAAAAAATAGTTTAGGGCCGCAAGAGTACCTTGCAAGACATATCGAGTCTCGGTGAAGTATAATTGGTTGAAGAGAGTTTTATGAGAGAGAAAGAGAGTACGAGAGGCCAGTGAACCAGCGGCTTTGCTAGACGCATCAACACGAACCACACTGCAACTCCTGCTATGATTTATTTTATATATATCTATATATATAGCCTATAGCTATATTTATACATAAAGACAGTCTGAAGAAGCAGAGATGCTGAGAAGCTGAGGGCTTTATGGGTAAATGGTCGTTAAAAATAGTTTCACGTCAATTATTCAGTAGACGAGTTCTGTACACTCGACTCGGCGTTGTTTAGCTTTGATTTTTTTTTTCGATATATTAATCGTCTCCCATATGTTTACTACTAATTCGGTAAAATCGTCGAAAAAAATCATAAAAATTTTTTTACCTGCGCGAGAATAATTCACTCGCAAATAGTTTATTTTCACTGACGATTATCGGAGCACAAATTTTTCTTTCACACGCGCCGAAATCTTAGTCGCGATTTATTGACGCTATCGAAGGACTATCGACGAGGTTTCTCGATGACTGTCGTTACGGAACAGCAGAAGTCGAAGAAGAAGACTCTGTCCGTTCCGACGCGGAGTGAGAGAACGCCGTCTCGAACGCCGAGAGTAGTCTCGCGTCGCCAGGCAACGTGCGCCTGACTATTGACCCGCGCGCGCGCAATTATATTTTATCACAAGGATATCCCTTCGTCGCGCACTTCGCGGGAGGGAGGAGGGTATTTCTAGCCGCAAGCGCGCTGCACTTTGCCTCGATGCACTTTGCAAGGATTTTCAACCCTTTTTTTTTCTTTTTTTATTATAATGATTATTTTTTCGTCTAAAAAGTCGAAATAAATCGGAAAAATCGCATTGTAGTATTAAAAAAAATATTAAACTTTCGAAATTTTTTAATTTTTGCACACTGCAGAGATTTTCATCCCCTTTTTCATTTTATTAAAATTTTCGTCTAAAAAATCGAAATAAATTTTTTTTAAATCACAGTATCGTCTAAAAAGTTTTTCGAAACGTCCGAAACTTGAAATTTTCTTTAATCACTAATTTAACAAAAATTGTTTTTCCCGCTTCATAACCCTTCGAAAGCTCCGACTCGCAGCAGAACTCGCTGATGAAGCTTTCCGGCACTTCGAGAAGCTCTACAGCGTCTCAGCGACTTCTTGTCTTTTGCTCTATTTTTTTTTCTTATTTTTCTGTTCCCTACTTGCGTGTCGACTTGTTACCCGACACCGTGTCCTCTCATGTCGGGGTTCCGGAAAATTGATCCGCGTTAACGCACCGATCGCACACCGCCGTCCGCGACTCGCGAGTGTATAAAAATCAAAACTCTCGCGAATTATTTTACGTCACTTTTTAAAAAAAAATCAAAGAGTCTCCCGAATGCGGCTCTGTGGTTCGCGACTCAAATATCCGACGGAGAAAACAGAGAATTGCGTCAAATACCGGAGAACAGTTAATAAAAAATCGTCACGAAAAATTACGAAGTTTCGGAGACCAAAGTTTCGCGCAAACGGCGCTAATAACGATGTCGGGACGACTGCGATTATCGAGGTCTCGTTCTCGATATATCGGTTTCGTGTAATGCGAAAAGTATACCGAAGCATTCAGAACGAAGACAAGACGAAGGGGAGCATTGGTTTTAAATATAACTTAACGTCAGACCGGTTCACAGCAAAATAAGATAATTTTCATACGTCTGGTATACGAACGATACAACTATCAATAGAGTGTAATAATATGTATTGATGAGTCATGCGAAGATTGAATTTCCATGGAGTGCGACGAGTCGATATCTCGAAATAAACAAACAGTCGGGTGAATGAGCTATTTATGGGACATTTAACCCGATGACGGGACCACTCAGTATTTATTTGTTTACGCCTAATTAACAAACAAATGAAAAATTCATTAACAATAATAATAATTATAATTACGAAATAAAAAATTTGAATTTTTTTTTTTTTTTTTTTTTTTTTTATGAAGAAAGTTTCGTAAATTAGTGGAGACACTCGAAAAATATTTTTCCCGATTTTTTGAATGATTTCACGACAGTCTTAGATTATACGCGGTAACAGAAATGAAGCGGCATTGTCGGGTTTTTTGGTGAACAAAACTCGCCGAGGGAATCGCATCGAGTCCTCGGGGACAGCGGACAGCTTGTCTCGAACTCCGGGAGACATAAATTCGAATCATTTCCATCGCAACGCACCGCTTAACCTCGTTTTCGAAGGGTCGTGTCGAAGTGATTAACGCATAGACGATCGAGTCGATTCTCTCGACGGCAAATACGACCTCGTAATTTTATCGATAAGAATTCGAAGTAAAACGTTTTTACAATGAGATATATGGTGTTTGACGAAAATTTTTGTAGACATTTTGATAATTTTCAACCATTCGACGAGACGACGACAATATTTTTTTTGCATGTTTCGGTACAATGGGGAACCGTTGATTACGCGCAGAATCATCGATCTCTTTCTCTCTCGTTCTCTCTCTCTCTCGGCACGAGCCTTTTTTTCGCGCCAACGCAGCTGGGGTGTCGAGAGACTCCTTTAATAATGAATGAACGTCACTTTCGCTCTTATATTCACGAAGAATATCCCAACGGACGTTTTGAAACTGACGTGAAACAATGAGGTACTGATTTAACCGACAACGCCCCTCAATCTGTCCTCGCGAACTAATTTTTATTAAAACTCGTATGGTGAAAGTTTTTCTTACACCGGATTAATCATAATTTTTTATTTACGAATTTCGAATGATATACAATAATATAAATGGCGGAAAATTTATTTTTATCGTAATTATCTGAAAAGTAAAACAGGAAAAAAATCCTTCGAAAATTAAAAAAAAAAATGAAAACTCGAAAATCCTAAAATATTTTACGAAATTCGAAAAAACCGTAAAATCCTTCGAAAAACTAAAAATCTTAAAAATTTCTAATAGAAAATTGCTAAATCCTTCAAATCATTTATTTTTAACTTTATTTCTTCAAATATATAGATACGTTTTTTTCGAGTTTTTTTTTCAGAGGACCGACGAATAACCTGTTTTCCATAACTTCATTTATAACTATTCACAAGAATAGTTTTCTATTCAAAACTGTCCGCGATATAATGAACGGTGTTACGCAAATATGCCGAACGTGCCGATTAAACGACGCGATCGTTGCCTACAGTACTCCGCGATCCCTGTTATTACGTTACGTATTATATCACGACGACGGGATTCACCCCTTCGCTATGCGCCTTATTTGCGTAGAGACGACGCGTACTTATTTGTTTAAGTTTATAGAAAGAGAGTCCCAAAGTAGAGAAGTGCACCTGGAGAGAGAGTAGTAGTGTACGCGTAGCATTGCCAATAGTAGTCACGTCTCTTCGCTCCTTCTATTTGCTCGGGCTATTTATCACGGTTTATTATTTTCCATTGTCGGCGCGGGGCACGAGTCAGCGGTCCATTGTCGATACCGTATGAGCGAAAGAGTGCGTTTGGCTATCGGGGTAATACGGTCGTTTCGTACTGTATATCGAAAGAGCGAGAGAGAGAGAAAGAGAGAGGGAGAGACAGAGCGAGAGAGAGAGAGAGAGATTGATTGACTATACATCGAGAGAGAAAGAGAGGAAGAGAGAGCGAGAGAGCGAGAGAGCGAGAGAGCGAGAGAGCGAGAGAGAGAGAGAGAGAGAGAGCGCCGCGTTCAGCCCATTACGGTATAGGAACCCGGAACGAAATTCTAAAACCGTATCCGATCGAATTTGCATATACCATTCTATAGTGGGAGTAACCAGATTCGAGTACAACTCCCTCGACGTCGAGTATCCGATTTCAGGGCCTATTAATTGCGGTTTCTTTTTTTTTTCGATTTTTTTGTTCTCTCGGAAAAATCGAAGGGTGCCACACAGCTTCGCTATCCTCTCGATCGTGTTACCGATTCTCGTATGAATTTGCATTATTCCCTCGCGATCCTTGTACCCCGTGAATGAACTATTGTGACGAAAAAATTCTCGAATTACCAGATTCGCGATAGAAAAATCGAAATATCCGATTCGAAATTCGAAATCGAAATTGTTGCGAAATCGACATTTTCGGGACTAAAAAGTTACGAAAAAAAAAACACATCGACAAAGTTTATCGAGAAATCGGTATTTGTTTTATGATTTAAAATTTTTCTTTTTTGTGTACGAAAAACAAACCGGGAGACAGTTTGGCATAAAATTAACAGTGTATATATACGAGTGCCGAGGTATACCTAAACCAGTATAGAGATCGAGGAAATATATATATATGTACAGTACATATAGTTTGTTGCTGGCGTCGGTAATATTTCACGTTCTCGGGGAGGGGAAGGTGCGGCAACCCCTCGCGTCGTTGCGAGGGCCCGTAGGGGTGCCCCGTACACAATGGAACCCTTTACCGTGCCCCCGGTACCCATTGCCAACATCCATACATCATCATTCATAGTAGAAAAAAAAGCCGGGGGGCACCTTGTCGGCCGGCGGGTCGTCGTTGCTTTCGAACGGAGAGAGAATGGAGGGGTGGCTTCCGATTTTACGAACACCTCGGACGCAAAATCTCCCCTCTTCTTGTTCATTGACAAAATCACCAACGTATAAAGTTCATACTTTTTCTTTGCGAATGAAAAAAAAAAAAAAAAAAAAATTTATCGACACAGAAACCGATTCCATTCGATCGGTAACTTCGGACAGCGATTCGACTTTTTGGAATGACGAATTTTTTTTTTTTCTTTTCCGAGAGAATTATTTTGCATACTTTTGACTTTTTTTTTTGTCGAAAGTCATCATTGTTGCTTCCGGCGTGCAGTCAAACCAGTTTTCGCCATCCCCTCTCGTCGAAGGGGGATGACGACTTGAATGCTATTGCGTAGGGTTCAGCGTAACGTAAACAATGACACGCGAAATCGCGGAGATGAGGAAGCAGTTGGATACAAAAAAAAATCATAAACGACGAAGAAGTCGCATGAAACCGCGAAACGGTTTGTTCAGTTAGCGATCGACAGAAAAGGGTGAATTCGAGGGATCGCGTCTCCGCGTACCCCGTTTGTTTTTTTTTTCTCTCGACGTTGTCGATTCATCGATCAAAAAAGTGTCAATCGTTGGACAAGAGATCGATTTCTTTGGGAGGAAAGAGGCGAAGATAGAAAAAAAAGGGATGAAATGTAATCCGCTTTTTGAATGAAGGAGAAACTTTCAACCCCTTCAACGTGTCACAGCACGGATGACTGATTGTAAAACCATATAGTAACCCACAAAGGGTTGTCTCACTCTCTCCTGGAGCCGCGCGTGTGCGCGCGGCCTCCATCTTTCATCCCCTTCGGACAACACGTAAGCAAAATGAAAAAGCGCGTTGGCATCAGCCAGAGAGTGAGTTTAAAATTAATCCTTGTAATCGACGTGTAATCCTCTGAAATCCATGACAGCCAGAATATAGTATACTAAACGAGGGTTGTTACAAGGGTTGTTTTGCTTCGGTGGCATTGTATAGTTATCGTTCGCGACTGGTCAGCTCGATTTTTCACGGTCTGTGGCCCCACGCGAAATTTTATCGCCACTTTAGTGTTTTGCTTGCGGGATGAATTTACTTCGGGAATTCTTCGAGGGCGAAAAAAAAAAATTGATACCGCAATATCCGTATCAAATTTAACTCGCGATGCGATATAACAACTTTTTGCAATATAACAACGAATTTCGTAAAAATGATAAAATTTTTTTTTACGAATTATTTTTTTCAAATTTCACGAATGTTTCGTAAATTTACAATTTTTTTTTTACGGTCAATTTAATCATTCAGCGTATGCAAATATCCCAATGGGTACGCAAAATTCGCACCAATTTTTTTTTTTTTCGTATGATATTGTAGCTAAAAAAAGACGCGAGTAAATTAGATACTCCCACCTGATACTCTCGAGCAATTTTCTGCCGAATATCGAATTATTCCCGAGTATTCGCGTCCGACGGGGGACGTCTCTCTCGTGCCTACGGGAGAGTAAACACCTGATAAATATTCCGTTCGATTAGCATAACTCAGGTTCAGTCTTCCAGAAATCTGATCTCGTTGAAGCTTCTCCCGCTGTTCGATAGTTTATTCACAGTCCACTTGCCGCCAGCTGCCGGAAAGGAACGAAGAAGCGGGCGTTGATCATACGCCTCCTCGTTCCTCCTATTTTTTTCGCCTCTTTCTCGCTTTTCAGACCATCTACGCTATCCATAGTTCGTTTTTTATATATTTTTCACACAACGAGGGATTTTTCGCACCCCGATCTATTCTTCGAATTCGCTGTGCCGGTGGATGCGATCGATCGACCGGAAGCTTCAATCTGTCCTAAAAAAAAAAAAAAAAAAAATCATTTTCAAACTATAGTCGGTGTTTGTTAAATTAAAATTATATGTTAAAATTAATTTCACTATATCCGATATTACGACAAAATTTAATAATTAATTAAATTTATTATTAAATAATATAATTTTTACTAATCCTCAATAAAAGTTTCCCGCGATATCTTTACACATTTTTCCTGACCAAAAATTTCGAAAAAATTTTTAAAAAATTTACCGTACGTCTGTATCGTCATTGACAAAATGTCATTAAGAAAGATCGCATTACGATCTCGTTAGCCAGAACGAGAATAAACGAGAGCTGATCCAGCCTCCGCCTCATTCGAGTTCATTATCCAAAGGGAACGGGATTACAGGCGCATCCGATATCTCTCTCGTACTCTCGTGTCCTTTTAGAAACTCCTTCTCTTTCCCCACCTATATAACGTCCACAATACATATAACTATATACATATATAGATCGAATACAGATAGAGAACAACGAACGAGAGTCCCGTATTTTCATTCTTCGTACGCGTCCGTCCGGAAAGACGTTCATCCGCGGGGGACAGAAAATTGGGGCAGGTACTACCCTCGCGATGTCAGTACACGAGGAGCTGAATAAAAAAAAAAAGAAGACTAAAGCAACTCTGTCACTGCGATGGGGGGGTCGTTGGCTGCATTTTCGAGGGGTGCATCTCGTAACTATTTCCTAACCTCCCGAGCGGCGGGTTGTTTTCACGGGGTACGATATAATTTTTTGGGGCGACGCGCAAAGAACTTCCTGAGTACTCAGTGACGCGAAGTGACTCCAGGGATTTCATATTCGTATAAATGAGTCACGTGACGCGCGGAAAAATGAATTATGCAGTTATTAATCGAATGAAAGACAGTCGCGAAATCGAGTCGCGATGTTTTGGGTATCGAATTTATCAATTTATTCGCTGTTACAAAGTTTATCGGTGTTTTTTTTTTTGTTTTTTGGGTCCGCGAAATATTAATAAATTTGGTTATTCATTCTTATTGTTACTAATGGAGAAAAAAAATTCCCGAAATTTGAAGACTTCGAGATATCGAATATTTAAATTTATTTTTCGATCTAAAATCGGTTACAGTTTTTTTTGCGTCGTTTCTCACTATCATTTATCTTTTATCGTTCATATAATGCGAATTTGCAGAATTCGTTCGTTGTACCGTAGCATCGGAGTACTTGAAGAAAAAAAAGCTCAACGGCGCGTGTACTCTTCGTATTTATTGTTAGTACCGTATTATTTTAGCCGGTGGGTGCCGCAACTGTTTGAATGTATATATATGCGTTATATACGATGATGAAAGAGTAGCGAGAGGTTCAATGGTTTTCGACGATCCACTCGATATGCTGAAGTGCTTGGAAACGGTAGCGCGCAGTTCGCGAAGAGTATATAGTTGCGATAGACATCTGCGGCTCTGTATGGTACACGCAGAAGCGCAATAATGCGCTCGCCTTACCGGCTGACTATCGTTAATGCATACGCTTCGCACTCTTCGTTACGCCACATTAACGCTCCTTTATAAAAAGCACCAGTAATCGACGGCGTATAAAGCCGCAACTTCTTCCGTAGTCGTAGAATTTTTCTCGAATAAGAAAATAACGGGCTGATGCGCACATCCGGTTTATTAAAAAAAAATATATATTTTTAATGTTATGGTTTTTTTTATTAAATATAAATAATTAATAACAAATAAATACATTTTTTTTTAAACATTTGTCGTTATTTTGGAAAAAGTAAAAAAATAAAATAAATTTATTTGATGTAATTTAATTTTTTCTTATAAATAATTTTTTTTTTCTATTGTATCGGTCGAAATTGGTTTTTTTTTTTCTTTACAATGGCGATAATAAAAATACGCGTTCCAACGCTGAATCATCTTCTCCCCCCTTCCGTCTTTCGACAACTCAACTCGTCGTCGTTGGCATTGCCATTGGCCCTTTGCCCTCGAATCTTCTTGCCAGTTAATAGAAAGGACTCTATCCTATAAAAGTGCGCGTCACTCGAAGAGTCCAATATTCGCCCTCTCCGCGTCCTAAAGAGATAATGATCGCTTCACCGAGGGGTAGACGTGTACAACGGCCAAAGCACAGGAGGAACATAATACGCGAAGATTCCCTCGGGAGACCCGGAAAAGGTTCTTTCACTGTATTTCATTCTGTACTCATCGGGACAAAGGATATTTCTGTTCTGTACTTATCATCTCTGTTGTCAATCGCGATGAACAATTTTTTTTTTCAAAAGAACAAATGGTTTATTTTTTATATGAAAAATACAAAAAAAATATACCAATAATAATTTCGTAAAAACGATCATTTCGAATTTATCGCAATTAATTAAAAAAACAACGATATTCTCGTTTGAAAATATCGATAATCGGTATCCGTATCGGCAATCGGTAAAAAAAAAATCGGTTAAATAAATAAATTATAAAATATGAAAAAAAAAATATCGTAACTAACGTTTTTTTTAATAATTTTTTTTTTGTTTAAAGAATTTCGTCGATTTTGTGCGTAAAAAAATGCTTACGATATATGCAAAGATAACTATAAAAATAAAAAAAACTAATTCGAAACGGATGTTAGTTCGGGTGTCGCTGCTATGGCTTTTTCGATAGTCACCGTCAGATAAGTGAAAACAATGCTTACTGATAGCGGTCGGATAGTCGCATCGCGTAGACTACCGTAACTATACCGTACATCGCGAACATAATGGTAATGGGACGTCCGCCGTGTAAACCGGCAACTAATGCTTCGGATTAAGATCTCCATCGGCATTGTTCACATTGCGTACACGCAGTGTCGAGTTTACGGTATATATAGCATACTACTGGTTACATAGCGCAAAGTACAGGCATCACGAAGGTTCTGGCATTAACGTCAAAAGGCGTTATTCGCTCCGATTGCTTCACCTGGCGTCGCTATTCCATTGGCAACTCTTGCGGTATATACCCTTCGCTCGTATCTCCTCAGCGCGGCTGACGAGATGTTCAATAGATTTTAATGTATCGCCTATTGTTTCTATTTTTATTATCTTTTTTTTTCGTTATAACATGCGACCCTTTCGTATATTCAACGACCCGTATTCTCATTCTTTCGTATGAAAAAAAAAAAAATATATATATATATATATCGAGAAACGAAGTGCCTTTCGAAGTTTTTTGTGGGGTTCAACGACGACGAAGAACAGGAAAGCTGCGGCACTTTCGATTCTAATCGAAACTCATCTCTATCGTTATCTCGATCGGTTTTCGAGTGGTGCGTTCAGATCGCTTGACGAGGACACACGCCGCGATCCTTTTATTGCTGGAATTCACGGGGGGTTTCGAATCTCTTGCGATCAGAGCCCTTCGAAGAGTGTACAGAAGTAGAGAGTAGTTTTGCTTTGGAGAAGAAAAACGATTGAATTTTTGTCGCAGTTGTCTCCGATTGAAATCGCGTTAAACCGCCGTTGATAAAAAATGTATCAGAAAAACATCGAACAGATAGACGTCCGGTTTTTCAATTAATTCTACGACTGTATCTACTATTTTTTTTATCAAAGAAACAACCGATCCGTAAGTCAAACATTAACCGTATCGACGAGATGGCAAACAGCTTAATTTTGGTGAAGGGGATCGCGAGCTAATTGAAAGCGTCGACAAATTTCGCCCCGAGGTATTCACGTGGTTCGCAAACATTCGGACTGTGATAGATTCACAGTTGTTGCGGAGAGCCGCAAATATCCCGAAGGCAAAAGAGTCCGATTTTCAGACTCTTCGATCGAAGGTTCCAAACCTCCGATAAATTTGCTCCATTTTTTTTTTTTTTAAGGTTATAAGCGTCTCGAAGTATTGACCCAATATTCCCAGGAAATTATCGAATCGTTAACTAAGTTGAGTTAAATCCGCAATGATATCTCACTTACGACCCGCTAAACGCGTATCAATGTCGGTGGCGTGAACATCGACACCGCGCCCCGGCGCACGCTTTCGCCACGTGGCGCGACGATCGATTTCCCTTTCGCACGCGACTCGGTACACTACGATTCGTCGACACACTTCGGTATCGTCCTCCTATCTTTTGCCTACATAACCGAGTAATCCGTCGCACGTGCCAACGGACGCGATACGTTAATTCGTTGCGGTTTACAGTCGCAAATACATCGAAAAATCGGCATAGAATTGACATTGGATAGATTGATCGGGCGGGAGGGGTGAATTCTACGAAACAAAAAAAAATGACAAAATCCCACAGGTTGTGGGAAATAAAAACGTCGACAAAGATAATGCTAAAGATCGTTGACCTATCGAATGAAAACGCTGCAATAATGATATATGTATAGTCTTTAATAATATTAATTTAAAGACAATTAATACCAATAATAGTAACTATTAATATTATTGGCACAAATAGAAAAAAAAAAAAACGAATAATACGGATTTTATTTCAATTATTAATATTAATCGTTATTATTATTGATTTTAAGGATATCATATTTTTACCGATTTTTTAATTTGATTCATTTTTAAAGCGTTCAGTTTCGATAATATTGACAATATCAATGCGGCATTTCGACAAACACGTTTTTTACGTCCCGTCGTTTTGTTTTTACTTAATTTAAACTAAAAAACATCGATTTTTGATAAAGTAACGCAATGATAAGAAATTATGAAAATCAATGAAAAAGAAATCGCAATGATGAAAAATTTTACTTTCCGTTCGGTCCGCTGGACTCTCGTACGGTGTTAAAGATTCCGAAAAAAATACGAGTGGCATTGTACGGTTAATCAGAGAAGGTTTTTTCGTAAGGATAACAACAGATATGATAATAGTCCTCGAAAAAACACGTGCCAAAGAATACTTTCATTCTATTTTTAGCGCCTTACGATAATACAGTATACTTTTTCTTTTTGTAAAAAAATGTTAATCGATACTCTCGAGTCGACACGCGACATCGCGGCACCGCGGTTCGTTACGATGGGATTATTATTTTATTGTATTTTCATTGCTCGAGTTAAGCTTTGGAATGGGAATGAGGAAAGGAGAATTACAAGGATGCAGATCCCTTGTTATGTTTTCGAGGGTTGGCGTGATATTCTCTGCTGAGTTCTGAAATATCTATCTGTCTGCCGGTGTTAAAACGCGACACGTGTCCTGCGGCAAAGTTACGTGCACTCGGTGGCGTGACACGCGTCGGACACGTGCCGCGACAAGGTCTGTGGATAGCGTCGGTGCGATCCAAATTTAACCGGTCGGTAAGCCGGTAGTGAGAGCAATTGGTTTGTAACGGCGAATAATACGAATACTCGAAGCGAATACTTGTAACTCGTCGATAAAATTCTTATTGTTACAGACAGTTTATTGCTAATTTTCGTGTTAAGTATTGGAGCACAAGACGTATGGCATTGGAGAATAAAATATTACGATACGAATAATCGACGCATGTAACTGGTGGGCGATATACTTGTTATCTATCGTGTTACAGGCAATTTAAGAAAAATGTTACTTTCCGTTCGCTGTAGAAACGATGACAACGCAGATATTCAAAAAGTAAAGATTTCAAAATATCGTAAAAAAAAAATGTTACGCAAATGCAACAACAATTATTTTGGTTTTGCTGCAAATCCATTTTGGAAAAATTCGTTTTTCTTTTTTTATTATCGCAGCAATAAAATTCCGCGCGTCCTATAAATAAAATTTGAAAAATAAATAAATGAAAATATTTTTATTTTGGTCGATAAAAATATATTCTCATCGATGCTTCATATTCATCGTCTGAGCTAATTAGCTCAGTGACCCAAAAGCTTCCGGAAGCCTTAGATACAAATAATCGATGGATAAAAAAATAATACCATCGTCGCGGAGTTTATAATAAGTTGTCGCTTTCTTTAAACAAACGAAAGGAAAATTCATAAAATTCAAAAACTCCCGAATGAAAAAAAGAGTGAAATAACAATTAATAATTATGATGATGATAATGATGATTGAATGTGTAAAAATATTATTTTCATCTCGATATTTTCGCGAAAATATTTTGAAAATATTTTTTTCGGCGAAAATATTTTGAAAATTTTTTTTTTCGACAAGACGCATGATTTGCATGGTTGGCCAATAAAAATTATTATACATTGGCTTACACCACCTCGTTCCGAAAAGCTGAGGAAATATAAAACACAGAATAAACGGTTATATATCCAAAGTGAAACGTGGCTAAGCTACATTCGTGATTTTATCACTTACATTAATTCGACTCAGTTACATTAATTCGATTCAGACTCTGTGAACTCACGATACTCCAGTTCGACAAGTAAATTCAATTCGCGACCTTGTTGATCTGAATTACACGGTCCATATCGACGAAACAGATGTTAAGCTAATCGAGGATTCAGGATTCAGCGGTCGTATTATTAAAGGGATAATCTACAAAACTTGTATTCCATATGTTAAGCGCAATTCGTTGATTATTGTTAATATCCTTCCACTGAAATGGCCTTTTCAAGAACAAATTAATGAGTTTACACTAATTAAAATTGGCGGTGGTATTATGACGGACTTGGATGTGATAGTAGAGGAACAAAGATTAGTTGAAGCCGACTCTCAAGAAGCGGTTTCGGATTCTGTGATCATGACTTTGGCCGATTTGGGTTTCGCATTTGAAATTTTTGGAGTCGGCTTCGCATGCGCTTTTATAAGTTTTATTGTTGACATAATGATTTATCGATTTCAACGCACAGTCACGACAACGCGAGTGATCGTTCTGAACTGAACGATAACGACGCCGGCTGCACTGAGAAAATTTTTTATCGAAATCACTGAAATATTCATTTAAACAAATAATTTTTTTGATCATTTACCATCACATATTTCATTGCTTTCCGTAAGTAATTTGAATTTGATGAAAAATCTGAAGGTTTCGTGAATATATTTTATTGAATCATCGGTAATAGTTTTGCTTCAATAAATAATTTATTGAATCATCGGGCATAGTTTTGCTTTAACAAATAATTTATTGAATCATCGGTCATAGTTTCGCTTCAATAAATAATTTATTGAATCATCGGTTATAGTTTTGCTTCAATAAATAATTTATTGAATCGATTTTTCGAATTAATAAATTATCCATTTCATCAGATCTAACAATTGTTTTCTCAATGTATGCCCAACAAACTTTCGCAGTTCCAAATTAATTTTTCCGGGGATTGAACTTTTTTGTAATGTTGAAAAAACGCGTTTGCTTAGCTGGATCGTCTCTGATGATGACGTTCTTTCCAGTCGACATGCTACCGCAACATGCTCTTGATATAAAAACTATAATAAATCTATTATAATTGTTTAAAAGTGTGGATGTCATAAATAAAATTGTTGCGGATAAGAAAAATAATGTATGGCATTGTACTTTTTGAATCTGTTATCAACATTTTATTTTTATCAGCAGACGGTAGAATTGTCGCGTTTATTCTGATTATTTACGATAATAATCAAGTTTGTGAGAAAACAGCGGTGACTATTCGATATATGTAAGTAGTGTTTTACTTATTTTATTTTGAAAGTTCATTGTGTCCAAAAGTTCATGGATGACTTTCATGATTTAACGACTAAAACACCCTCCAGTTTCCGCAAACATTCATAACAAC
Organism: Cryptus viduatorius; assembly: GCA_964006125.1. Lineage (NCBI taxonomy): Eukaryota > Metazoa > Arthropoda > Insecta > Hymenoptera > Ichneumonidae > Cryptus > Cryptus viduatorius. The sequence goes on along the minus strand of OZ023225.1, from coordinate 15,280,971 downwards.
GAAAATTGTAAAAATCACAAGTCCTCAGTAAAACGTAAAACTCCCGTCTTTTTGTTCAGTCGGACAGTCAGGAATTAAAAATGAACGAAATTTTGACGGCTGCCTATACATCTGCATATTCGATTCGCCGATTTATATCTCAATTTTCTCTCCCGCACGGCTACACGATTTACGGAAACATCGTTACGTTAAATGGCTAAAGTACCTTGAAATTGGACTATCGGTGCGGTCCGGCGGTACAGCGGCTGCATCAATAGCTATTTCATAGTCGTCCACTGCACCTAATGTCAGTGAGAAACTACCGGGCGCCATATACCTACGAATCCAATCGATTCGTCTCGCATCTTTGACATTTCGCTCCCCTCAACAACCCCCTTGTAACATTTTTGTGTACTATGGAAAAATCAAGTCGCCTCGTCAGCGGAGTTGTCGCGAAGCCGGAAAAAATTCCTCACCCCTCAATCGAGCCCTCGCGACGTACCGGCAAATCGCTAAACAAGAAAATTAACGATACCGATCAGAATGAATTTTCTTTCACGGTAAAAAAAAAAAAAAATTCTCAAGCATTCAGTCGCATGCATTTTTTGTGGCTGTATCGACTTCCGGATCCGGTGAAATAAAAAAATAAAATAAAAAAATCCGAAAACGCCGTCATACTATATCGAGATTGAAAGTTTCCTGTTGTATATTCCACCGCACATACGGCTATTTCTTAATTTTTTTTCACTGTATCGTAATTTATAAGAAAGCAATAAAACGCCGAAAGCGTTTGCGGCTTTATATAACTTTATTATTCAGCCAACCAGGAGAAATAGAGAAGGCGGAATGGTTACGTAAAGGTATTCGAACGATCGTTTGAATGAAATTGAAAATACAAATATTAAATAATAATCCAAGAGATACAAGAGATACGCATAAATGAGGAAGTGAACACTCGAGTCTTACGCTTAGATTGACCATATTTTTTATAGAAGATATAAAATATTACGAAAAATAGGGACTATTATGGGAACTATCCTCTCATCGGGCGGCGTATCCGCAGTTCTAGAGAATTCAAGAGCACGAAAGTCCTCGTTCGATACTTTTCCTCTGATGTTTCCCGACTGCGTCCTATGGTGGTGCGACCCGTGAAATGAAACTCAAAGAAACCGCACGGTCTTTGCGGTCTCACCGACGAAAGGCTCGGAGCTTCTAAGTAGGTATTTTTTTTTCTCACTCTTCTTTCACTCGGGAAAACGACCGTGAAACGGGGCGCACGCTTCTCTGACGAAATCTTAAGGAGATGCTGTATCGGGGGTGAATTTTTTCTTGTTTTTTTTTTTTTTATGGGCGTAAAAAACGTTGACGAAGTCTCTAACACGGTGGTCCACCGATTAGGCGTGAAAATATTTTCAAGCTAATCGATAACCGTCGCTCTGGCGGTGCAACCACTCGGGGACAGAATCAGCGAAATTGGATCTTCGTGTGAAATAATCTCGAGTGCGCAAAGAGGGTGGTGAAAAAAAAAGATGACTCTGAATCATGTAAAGTGCATTCAGAAAGACAAAGTTCTTAATAATCAATAATTATAGTGTCATCATTTTGATTATTACTACGAATAATAAGACGGAAATTAGAATTAAAAAAAAAATGTTAAAAAAATTCGATATATACGTACACTTTTTTCATGTCGAGCAAATTTTAGAAAGTCATCAAATTTTTACTGAAATTTATAATTATCGAAATGTGACGGAAATTTCGTAACTTTCAGAAAAAGTTTTAATTAGCGATACATTTTTCTGAATTTCCACAATTTTTATCGAATTTCATTAGAATTTATATAGTTATTAACGTTTCTATGTTTAAATGAGTTGCGCAGATGAAATTATCATAAAGTTCGCCTCTTACAGAAAAAAAAAAAAAAACATTGCATAAAAGTCCTCGAAGTAATTTAAATGTGTTCTCCAATTACACCAAAGCAACCGCGCAAAAGATTCGTATCTCGCAGCAAAGAAGGGTAAATAATTATTGAGTGACGAATGTATTTGGACGGTTAACAATGATTGTCACGCAACCGAGAGACACGAAGAGGTTCGAATTCAATGCGCACTATAGTATAGCTCCGGAAATTCAGCTTTTAATTCGTTTGGGCTTTCGTCTCGCTGTTTCCCGATCGTGTCGTACCTCAGCGCATATTTACGTGACGCGGAAACATAACAGTTATCGCCGCCCCCTACAGCCCGGTGTGATTGTTATGAAATAATGATGCAAGCGCTCACCTACACACATATATACTGCAGAACGGTAAACTATACCCCACGAGAGATTTTCTATACAGTTCACTATAACTATATACAGTGCGCATGTATATGAACTGTAGGGGTTGAAACGATGACAATCGAGTGCGCCGAAGGTAGAGCGATCGTTTCTGTTGGTCCTCAATTGTACTATAATACTTCCTACAGTCGACTATCACGTAAAAAAAAAAAGAAAAAAAAATGTATCGATCTTTTATTGATTTTATGTAAATAAAATATTACAAATGGTATTGTTTTTTGATAGTTTAGTCGTATGCGCATCGTAATCAACTGATTACGCTGAGAGAACAAACAGAACTCATCGTAGAGAGTTGCCAATTTTTTTCGTATTTTTTCGTGGGTACAGCTGGTTACGGCGTAAGTTAATAATGGCAGATAAGATCGAAACAAGTTAAGATTGGCCGCTTCTTGCGCCCTTTCTACCTGCGCAGTGAGCATTAACTTATCAGGTCGTTTATTGTATAAGAAACTTTGCGAATTTGTCACCTCCCCACCAATGCCAGGGGTTCTCAAGCGCCCAATGGATCTTTAGTCGCCTATCTAATTTCCCCATTCGTGTTGAGAATTGCAAAGTATAAAAGAGTCTATCAAAGTTCTGCGCACAAAAGTGTACATGAACCACTGTTGCACGCGTGCGTATGTAAGAATCGTACGTAGGCAACTTATAGCTGCAAAAGCATAGCGGATAGAAACGAAACACGAAATATAGGAACAGATGGCACGAGGCCTGTACCCCAATCCTTCGAAGTCTATTCGCTACCACGGCATCAACAACTACCGTCAAATGAGCGCACAACGTTATACATTCGTACATACGTCGTCTACATACAGTAGTACGCCGAATACAATACACAGAAACTTTCGTAGAAATCATATACACGCGATGGTCGTATTTCGTATATATGCAGAGAAAGCTGAACGCTACACAGAGCTCCATAGCGCATGCGCATGCGCATACTGGTTAATGCTATATGCGTGCAAAAGACCTCCTCGTGTTCACGTGGGCGAAGGACTAAGCCAGACACAGTGGTGGTAGTGGTGGTAGTGGAACTAAACAATAGTTAAATCAGCGTGTGGGTCGTACGAGGGGTGCCGTGGGTGTTTAATGAGCTGCCTGTGTGCCACTGCCGCTGAAGAGGGGCTCCATGTTTTACGTTGAGGGGTTCTCTCGACTGGCAGTTCAAATCGAAGCTATAGCTATATGGCTTACTGTATGTAGTACAGTGTGTGTATATGCACCTCTAGATACGGTAGAAACGGAATCAAAAATTCGGGGGGAGCGACGACCACCATCACCGTCAACCACTTGACGGTTTATGGAAGGACAGCGAGCGTGTAAAGTGTTGGAATAACACATTGCATATTCAGTGGTTATCGTTTGATGCTTACGGGTTATCATACCGTGAAAACGAAGCCGATCTCCATCTCGTTATTTTTAACGTGAAAATGAATTTATTATTTTTTAATTACTTTTCGATGTTTTTTTTTTGGGATTTCGAGAAACGATTTTGCGAACGAATTAATTCGATGATGCGAATTGAAAAATATTGGAAATTTAATGTATTGGTGGTGAAAGATTTTATATGCTTAGTGGTATATTAAATTAGGAATTTTTCGACTATATATTTGTATATGTTTTTTTTTTATATGGTATCGAGAATTATTTTTACGCACGAATTAACTTGACACCGTTACATTCTCCGCTGCTTAATGTGTAAAGAAAATCCGGAAGATTCTTCCATTCATAGAAGTAACGCGCGCGTAAAATTCATGGCAGAGAGAAATTTTTTTTTTTTTTTTCATTGAAGCATAAGATTCGTGACCGCGTATCGGTCAGAGTTAACTACGATATTGAGTTACACAGCAGCAATACTCGCAACAGAAGTTTCAGAATAAAATTCGCATCATTCTCGGGTCATTTTTTTCATCAATGGAATTTATTGAAAGGAAACATAATTACGAATTCGAGGAGATAGGAAACACGATATTAGTTTTCATTGATTTTTCGACGAATTTTCGTAATTGCGCTGAAATATATCAATTTTCGAATGTTTCTAACGGGATTTCGTTGGACATTTTAATGGAGAAAAAATGACGGGATCAAAGCTTTTTATTTAGGGGGCTAAAAAAATTTGGGTGAATATGAATTCACTGTTAGTTTTCAGGTCATATACATTCAAATACATATACATTCAGGTCAAATACATTCTCCGTTGTCCAATCCGGTAGCTTATGTTCTCGCGTTGCGAGAGAAGAGATTGCAGTAGAATTAGAGAGGGCGTCGTACGCGGTGAGTTTAGTTTTGCACCCCACAAATGCGCCCGAGCCAAATCATAGATTTGTAGAACGGGTCTTTAGATCTGCGCTTCGTGGATGTTTAATCCCAGTTTTACATGTGATCAGTCGATAAAATGGGGCGATAGAAAAAAACAGAAGTGTCGTAGCATTCAACGCGCTAAAGTATCCACTCTATTGCCAGGTGGACCCAATAGTAAAAAATTATGTTTCGCGATTAGCATATCGGTCGTAAAAAAATGGGATAGGAAAAAAAAAATTAACAATAATACTAATTTTAAATAATAATAATATTATTATTATGATTAAATATTTATAATATTAATATTATTTTTATTCTTTTCCAATTTTATTTAATTCAATTCAAATTTCAATATGAAATATTTTAATAAATGAAATTATAAATGAATTGCATTTATTTATCGAAATATAGAAAGCTCTCCGTATTTGATTTCCGCGTTTTTTTTTTGTATTGTCCAATGAAATCAGTCTGCGGGCTAAATGCACTTTTATAATGCGAAAGAGCGATAGATTGGCAGAGGTTCTGGTTAGCCATAGGTTGTGGATCGTTTCCGATCTGGAAGGCACGTCATCCTGGATGAATAGTCGTGCGCGTTGCTCCCCGCAGGCATTCTTCAAGTAAATTATAGTCTTGAATGGCAGCGCGGCGGGGGGTTGGTTGGCACGCGTACACTGGCGGGGTATATGCACCTGCCCCCCCGTATACATCTGTCCCTTCTCGTCGTTGCTTTCGTCGTATACAAGCTAACAGAACCGGCGAAGCAAACCAGTAAGCATTTTCATCGGGATAGAGTCAAATCAGACTTTCGATCGGTACCCATATATGAAGGAGCTGTTTTTTTTTGTTTTCTGTATTTTTTGTATGATGCGGCAAAACATAAAAAATAAAAAATCCGGAACTGAAAAACATCGGTAAAAAATCGGCGATCAGTAATCCGTAGCCGTTTTTTGTTTCTCGTATTTTTCTGCTGCTGTGACGAATCATGGAAAAAAAATATCGGGAATTGCCAAAAATAAATAAAAACATCGACAAAAAATCGGCAATTGGTAGCTGTTTTTTTCTTTTTTTCATGTTTCCGGTTTTTTTAGATACTGCGACGTATCTTTCCGAAGTATTCCCCTCAAACTCAACGAGTCATTATTTCCATTGGCTTCAATTTGTAATGCAAATAGTCCACTAAATCTCCCGCTTCTTCCTATAACGTTAATCCCTCAATGAACGTATTTCCAATCTGAAAAATTGGAGGGATCGATGAACGCCTCTGATCTTCGGAGCAAACAAGATGTTCATATTTTAGGGAAAATCGCCAGCGAAAACAAATAAGAGAGTGCAGACGTCTCCGATGCATCAACAGCGAAAAATTGATGCGTTTCTGTGCCCCCATGCGCCACTGTGTAAAGTAGCAATGTATAGTATATCTGCTGGTCCAGTAGCTGGAAGGTTCGCTCTGTCTTTCATGACGCTTTGTTCGTGGTTTACCACAAAGGCCTGCAAATGCCAACTTACAATGAAAAGCCGAGGCTCCGGTCACCCTAACACGGGAGCAGAGGACTCGGGGACCTTCGCAGCGCTGTACATATGTGCGTTACTAGTCGAAATTTTACATAGGTACACTAAAACGATGCTGAAATACGAAGCTTAAAGGTTTGTCCAAATTTTCTCATTCATCGGGAATCGGGTCGGACCGTTCCTCTCAACAATCGTTAGCATTTTTAGGACTTTCGAGTTCCCTAACCATCTTAGTCATTTTCACCGAAAAACAATTTTTATCAAATAAAAAAAATGATAAAAAATGAAGATATATAACATAATATAATAATATAAATATATAATGGGAAATTAGTTATTATTATTTATTTTTCAACTTCCGAATGTTCGCTCGTACAAAACTCGAAAGGATTAACGGCAACGGCAACGGTTTAATATTTTTTAACCGAATTTGGTATATTATTTCTGTAAAGCCTGTAGTATGTTTTGGCCATTAAATCATGAGCATTACCCGTGAACTCGCAGAGACAATGAATTTTCAAAATAAAATAAGCAAAACACTATTCCGATCTATCTAATAGTCACCGCTGTTTTCTCACAAACTCGTTTATTATCGTAAATAATCGCAATAAACACGACAATTCTGCTGTCTGGCGATTAAAATAAAATCCTCATAACAGATGAAAAAATATAATTTCATAGCGTATTTTTAATTTTCCACAACAATTTTATTTATCACTTCCACACTTTTAGGCATTTATAATATATTTATGATACTTTTTACACCACGAGCATGTCGTGGCAACATGTCGATTGCAAAGAACGACTTTATCAGAGATGATCCAACCAAGTAGACACGCTTTTCCAATACTATAAATAAGTTCAAACCTCGAAGAAATTTATTCGGAAATTCCGAAGTTTGTTGGGTATAGAAACAATTATTATCACTCAGTTCAAAACGATCACTCGCGTTGTCGTGACTCTGCGTTGAAATCGATAAATCATTACTTCAACAATAAAACTTAGAAAAGCACATCCGAAACCGGCTCCATAAATTGCAAATGCGAAGCTCAAATCGCCCAAAGTCATGATCACAGGATTCAAGACCGCTTCCTCAGACTCAGCTTCGAGAATCCTTTCTTCGTTCACTATCACATCCAAGTCTGCCATAATACCCCCGCCAATTTTGATTAGTATAAATTTGTTAATTTGTTCTTTTAGAAACCATTTCACTGGAAGGACGTTAACAATATATTCGCCTGCGACGCAATTGCTGCTTATGTGTAATTTCCTATCAATAGCATCCAATTTTTCTTGAGCGCCCCAAGCTAAACAAGCAACCAAGGGATTGCGCTCGACATATGGAATGCAACTGTCGTGGATTGTTCTTGCAAAAATAGGACCCTTGTAGCCTGCATGCTTGATTAGCTGAAAATCTTCGTCGGCGGCATGGATCGTGTAATTCAGATCAACGAGGTCGCCAAATGAATTAACTTGTCGAACAGGAATATCGTGGGTTAACAGAGAGGCTAAATTGCCTGTAAAAATGCCCAACATTGTTACCATAAGAAACAATATGCAACCGAAATAGATCCGCGATGCCAAATTCCGAGGTGATGTTATTAATCCAAAGCCGGAAGTTAGTCGACAAATATTTAAAACTCCTTCTATCAGAGTCTGTTGCAGGAAACATTTGAAGAAAATCAAGGTTATGGCAATAACAATCCCCAGGCCAATCCACGAATAGACGTCTATAACATCAAAAATCTTTCTCAGTTGCGACTTATTGCCGCGGAATTGGGTTATGAGAAATTTACAATCAATTCTATATGGATAGGTAAAAGAATTTTCCCTCGTTACTCCTCTCATGTGGACCGGTGCAACTCTTAACCAACGAGTGTTAAATGGAATTTTCCTGCCCATTATTCTATCTATCCATACAGTGACTTGAGTTGCATTTACGTAAGTTATGAAATCACGTATGTAGCTTGTGCGTGTTTCATATTCAATATATCTTGCTCGGGTCAGTGATTTAATTTTCCTCAGTGTTCCTCTCAAACACGGCGGTGTAATGCATTCCATAAGCAGTTGAGTTGGCCAACCATTCAAATCATGTGTCTTATGAAAAAAAAGATTTTTACACATTCCTTCGTCATCTCGATATTTTCGCACGAAATAAAAAAAAACTTTCTCCCCCTCGGATCTTCTCCAAGACATAATCATCTTCCACGGTGTGGGTGCGTAACTTGTAAAAGGATTGGAACCGTATACCATTATTCCGTCTGTACGGTGCCGACAAATCAAGTTTGCATTCAGTAAATTGTTCATATTGGCATAATACAAAATATCGGCGGTTTGAATTTTTCCGTCGCAGCATGCGTCCTTTTTTTTGGGAGACCAACCAAGTATGAGAACGGATGGCATGGTAGCGTAATATCGGCAGAACATATAAGTGCCTAAGAGTTCGAGGAAACGCAAAACATCCGGAATTATCATTACAACGATATGTACCTCGTGCCATAATTTTTGTTTCTTGTCGAATACTTCGTCATTAAAACTTGTCACCCTTCGCCGACCTTCGAACAAAACTGTAGAAAACTTTTGACGAACCGATAGTTTTTGAAGGAATGTCCCGGGGATATCACCAATGAGTAATATCGTCTTGTCTGCATTTCCATAGCAATTTTCCAAGATTTCTATCTGCAATCCATTATACCATTTCAATGTTGCATTCCATTCATGAACGACGCACACCCGAAAGACTTTTTATACTTACCGCTGCAGTCTCCAGTTCGGCAAATTCAGCCAGGTTGCTTGTATCGGTGATAATTTTCGACAGGCATATTCTTCCAATGAGAGTCATAAAAACAGGAAACCATTTTGTAAGCTGCATGGCTAACTTTATTTATACTATCAAATGTTTCAATGTCATCATTGACAACCGTGTGATATTGCGCGCGCGACTATCTATACCAGAATGTCCGTAGAATGTGTATGAAACATTTGAAATTGAGCTGCGATATTCTAAAGTTTGCGATACTCGAGCCGAGTTATTGATTCTAATAAATAATTTGCATATCTTATCAAAATTGACGATAAATTGCAATAGGGCACGCGATATTACTCGGCAATTTATAGCATATGTGCGATGCGTCATTCTTTTTACAACTAAACCTGCATTTTATCGTCATAATTTATTGGTTTTAAGATTTATTCTGCCAATTAATGAAATTAATGGTATAAAATTTTGCAATATGGAATATCTGAAAGTCGATGACTTGGTCAACTTTCAAATTTGCGAAAAGGTAATCTTTATCTTTATATATATAAAAGAAAGTCCCGATTTTTCTTGTGTGTTTGTCCACGAGACGCTCACAGACACTCACAGACACTCACAGACACATATAAAGAACATAAAAATAATCTGTAAAAATCATACTTTATTTTCGGTTTTTAATGCTACCTATTGTGGGAACTTAGATGATTTTTTTTCCGGAACGTCTTCTTTCGATAAATGCAAGTGTATATTCGCTTACAAATTTGATTCAGATATACGCAAAAGAGTTATTGAGAGTCTGTAATTGTTCTTGATTCTGTCGATAGTATTTGCGGGAGATTTTCGACTAACTCTTCCTGTAATACCTAGAGGCAGTAAAGCCGACGCCATTAATGCATGTGTGAAATCATCTTTTTGTGGGAATCTGTCGGAATTTTGACTCTAACAACAAACATGCAAGGTTATTTAAAACGTGACGCACGAGCAGGTGTATTTTGTGATACACTACTGCAAGTTGGCAGTGGAACGTACCCTGAACAGAATGGCGAAAATAATATTAATTCAAAATTAGCGACGGTGGTACCTGATCTGACTGAATTAATATCAAAAGTCTATCCGAATATATCGACACCTTCAAAACATACGGGCTCTTGATTTCGGGAACGCGCTATACTTGCGCCGAAAAATGACAGAGTTAATTTCATCAACGAATTGATACTTGAAGATACACATAAATATGTGTATCGGTCGATCGATAGTGTCACAGAAATTCAGCAAGTAACAAATTATCCCATTGAATTTCTAAATTCTCTCAACCCTCCAGGACTTCCATGACATACCCAAAAATTAAAAATCGTAACCCTTATCATACTATTGAAAAATATGAATGCACCAAAACTGTGTAACGGAACCAGATTAAAAATTACAAGATTAATGACTTACATATTAGAAGCTGAAATTATTACCGGTAATTCAATCGGCGAACATGTGTTAATACCACTCATACCCGTGATACCAGCAAAGTACCCATTCGAATTCAAACGGATCAAATTTCCAGTCAAACTATGTTTTACGATGACAATCAACAAATCACAAGGTCAAACTTTTCAAGTTGCCGATATTGATTTACACGATGTATGTTTTTCACACGGTCAACTATATGTAAGGTGCTCACGCGTAAGTTCAGAAAAAAATTTATTCATTCACGTACCTGGAGATAAAACACCCAATATTGTGTACACAGAAGTTCTCCAATAGGGTGGCTATTTTAAATTATGGTTTTGATTTTACAAAATCGTGTTCGTGAACCAAATTTGTAAATTTGGTTAATAAAAATGAAATTGATATTCAATATATTTTATAATTTTCAATTGCTATTTTAATTCGATAATGGTTACGTAGTAATTTTGAAACTCGCTACGTAATCAATCGCGAATTTAAATGAGATGCTCAGTTGTTGACCTTCCATGGTGCATCTCGAAAAAAGTCTCAACTCAAAGACTATGACTCAATTACGAGCGAATTTGGGCAAAAACTAACAAATAAAAATCTATCAATTGTAGTAACACGTCGAATTTTTTTCGTTTATTCTTAAATATTCACTGACACTGCGTACGCAACCCTTTACTTAGATAGTTCCAATGTAATCCAATGCGAGCGCGCAAAGCGCGCGAGCCCAACAACCGGCTAGTAATAATAATCTCTCTATATATATACAGTTTCCGTCGCTGTCGCCGCCGCCGCCGCCGTGTCAGGAATCGAGACCCCTGCCGCCTCGATCCCACTCGCTCAGGACTTAGAATATTTTCAGTCGATGGGGTCGGGGGGGAAATATTTTAAGTCCGTCTAAGGGGGACTTAGAATATTTTATCTTCAACTGGCCCCGCTCGACCCTTCCCCTGCCGCCTCGCTCAGGACTTAGAATATTTTCGGTTGAAGCGGTCGAGGGAGGGGGATATTCTAAGTCCCCCTTAAAGGGACTTAGAATATTTTTGCCTGGAGGGGGGGATCCCCTTAGCAACGGCCATAGCAACGGTTGCCTTAGTAACGGTTGCGATAGCAACGGTCACCATAGTAACGGTCGCCATAGCAACGGTCGCCATAGCAACGGTTGCCTTAGTAACGGTTGCGATAGCAACGGTCACCATAGTAGCGGTCGCCATAGCAACGGTCGCCATAGCAACGGTTGCCATAACACCGGTTGCTACAGCAACTGTCACCATAGCAACGGTCACCATAGCAACCGTCGTCATAGTAAGCGTCGCCATAGCAACCGTCGTCATAGAAACCGTCCTCATAGCAACGGTCACCATAGCAACGGTCACAATAGCAACCTTCCCCATAGCAACCGTCGTCATAGAAACCGTCCTCATAGCAACGGTCACCATAGCAACGGTCGCCTTAGCAGGGTGGCGGGGAGAGAAAAATCTTCTAAGTCCCCCCTCCAGGGGCGTTTCGAAGGAGGCAGCCACGGTGGTTGGCGGCGGAGAAAGTAAAAATATTCCCCAAATGGGTCTTAACTCAAAATATTTTACGATTGATGAGCGAGCGCGCGTAGCGCGCGAGCCCGGGGAAGCTCTAGTATAAATATAAAACGTAAAATTATTTATTATTGTTATTCTTTATTTTTCAACTCCCGAATGTCCGCTCGTACAAAAACACGGGAGTTATGCAATTCTCTGAGGACTCCTGACTATTACCGGTTTCGTTGTCATGCACGCTTGGGCAGCGGTCCAATATTTCGTAACCAAATTTTGAGTAGTATTTCTGTAAAACCTGGCGTGTATTTTGGTCGTTAAATCATGAGCATCATCCGTGAACACGCAGAGACAATGAACTTACAAAATATAATAAGCAAAACACTATTCCAATATATCTGTTAGTCACCACTGTTTTCTCAAAAACTTGATTATTATCGTAAATAATCGCAAAAATCACGATAATTGTGCCTCCTGTTAATTAGAATAAAATCCTAATAACAGAGTAAAAAATACAATACCATACTGCATTTTTTATTTTCCACAACAATTTTATTTATCACTTCCACACTTTTAGGCAATTATAATAGATTTATAATACTTTTTACACTAACAGCATGTCGCGGCAACATGTCGATTGCAAAGAACGACTTTATCAGAGATGATCCAACCAAGTAGACACGCTTTTCCAATACTATAAATAAGTTCAAACCTCGAAGAAATTTATTCGGAAATTCCGAAGTTTGTTAGGTATAGAAACAATTATTATCATTCAGTTCAAAACGATCACTCGCGTTGACGTGACTCTGCGTTGAAATCGATAAATCATTACTTCAACAATAAAACTTAGAAAAGCACATCCGAAACCGGCTCCATAAATTGCAAATGCGAAGCTCAAATCGCCCAAAGTCATGATCACAGGATTCAAGACCGCTTCCTCAGACTCAGCTTCGAGAATCCTTTCTTCGTTCACTATCACATCCAAGTCTGCCATAATACCCCCGCCAATTTTGATTAGTATAAATTTGTTAATTTGTTCTTTTAGAAACCATTTCACTGGAAGGACGTTAACAATATATTCGCCTGCGACGCAATTGCTGCTTATGTGTAATTTCCTATCAATAGCATCCAATTTTTCTTGAGCGCCCCAAGCTAAACAAGCAACCAAGGGATTGCGCTCGACATATGGAATGCAACTGTCGTGGATTGTTCTTGCAAAAATAGGACCCTTGTAGCCTGCATGCTTGATTAGCTGAAAATCTTCGTCGGCGGCATGGATCGTGTAATTCAGATCAACGAGGTCGCCAAATGAATTAACTTGTCGAACAGGAATATCGTGGGTTAACAGAGAGGCTAAATTGCCTGTAAAAATGCCCAACATTGTTACCATAAGAAACAATATGCAACCGAAATAGATCCGCGATGCCAAATTCCGAGGTGATGTTATTAATCCAAAGCCGGAAGTTAGTCGACAAATATTTAAAACTCCTTCTATCAGAGTCTGTTGCAGGAAACATTTGAAGAAAATCAAGGTTATGGCAATAACAATCCCCAGGCCAATCCACGAATAGACGTCTATAACATCAAAAATCTTTCTCAGTTGCGACTTATTGCCGCGGAATTGGGTTATGAGAAATTTACAATCAATTCTATATGGATAGGTAAAAGAATTTTCCCTCGTTACTCCTCTCATGTGGACCGGTGCAACTCTTAACCAACGAGTGTTAAATGGAATTTTCCTGCCCATTATTCTATCTATCCATACAGTGACTTGAGTTGCATTTACGTAAGTTATGAAATCACGTATGTAGCTTGTGCGTGTTTCATATTCAATATATCTTGCTCGGGTCAGTGATTTAATTTTCCTCAGTGTTCCTCTCAAACACGGCGGTGTAATGCATTCCATAAGCAGTTGAGTTGGCCAACCATTCAAATCATGTGTCTTATGAAAAAAAAGATTTTTACACATTCCTTCGTCATCTCGATATTTTCGCACGAAATAAAAAAAAACTTTCTCCCCCTCGGATCTTCTCCAAGACATAATCATCTTCCACGGTGTGGGTGCGTAACTTGTAAAAGGATTGGAACCGTATACCATTATTCCGTCTGTACGGTGCCGACAAATCAAGTTTGCATTCAGTAAATTGTTCATATTGGCATAATACAAAATATCGGCGGTTTGAATTTTTCCGTCGCAGCATGCGTCCTTTTTTTTGGGAGACCAACCAAGTATGAGAACGGATGGCATGGTAGCGTAATATCGGCAGAACATATAAGTGCCTAAGAGTTCGAGGAAACGCAAAACATCCGGAATTATCATTACAACGATATGTACCTCGTGCCATAATTTTTGTTTCTTGTCGAATACTTCGTCATTAAAACTTGTCACCCTTCGCCGACCTTCGAACAAAACTGTAGAAAACTTTTGACGAACCGATAGTTTTTGAAGGAATGTCCCGGGGATATCACCAATGAGTAATATCGTCTTGTCTGCATTTCCATAGCAATTTTCCAAGATTTCTATCTGCAATCCATTATACCATTTCAATGTTGCATTCCATTCATGAACGACGCACACCCGAAAGACTTTTTATACTTACCGCTGCAGTCTCCAGTTCGGCAAATTCAGCCAGGTTGCTTGTATCGGTGATAATTTTCGACAGGCATATTCTTCCAATGAGAGTCATAAAAACAGGAAACCATTTTGTAAGCTGCATGGCTAACTTTATTTATACTATCAAATGTTTCAATGTCATCATTGACAACCGTGTGATATTGCGCGCGCGACTATCTATACCAGAATGTCCGTAGAATGTGTATGAAACATTTGAAATTGAGCTGCGATATTCTAAAGTTTGCGATACTCGAGCCGAGTTATTGATTCTAATAAATAATTTGCATATCTTATCAAAATTGACGATAAATTGCAATAGGGCACGCGATATTACTCGGCAATTTATAGCATATGTGCGATGCGTCATTCTTTTTACAACTAAACCTGCATTTTATCGTCATAATTTATTGGTTTTAAGATTTATTCTGCCAATTAATGAAATTAATGGTATAAAATTTTGCAATATGGAATATCTGAAAGTCGATGACTTGGTCAACTTTCAAATTTGCGAAAAGGTAATCTTTATCTTTATATATATAAAAGAAAGTCCCGATTTTTCTTGTGTGTTTGTCCACGAGACGCTCACAGACACTCACAGACACTCACAGACACATATAAAGAACATAAAAATAATCTGTAAAAATCATACTTTATTTTCGGTTTTTAATGCTACCTATTGTGGGAACTTAGATGATTTTTTTTCCGGAACGTCTTCTTTCGATAAATGCAAGTGTATATTCGCTTACAAATTTGATTCAGATATACGCAAAAGAGTTATTGAGAGTCTGTAATTGTTCTTGATTCTGTCGATAGTATTTGCGGGAGATTTTCGACTAACTCTTCCTGTAATACCTAGAGGCAGTAAAGCCGACGCCATTAATGCATGTGTGAAATCATCTTTTTGTGGGAATCTGTCGGAATTTTGACTCTAACAACAAACATGCAAGGTTATTTAAAACGTGACGCACGAGCAGGTGTATTTTGTGATACACTACTGCAAGTTGGCAGTGGAACGTACCCTGAACAGAATGGCGAAAATAATATTAATTCAAAATTAGCGACGGTGGTACCTGATCTGACTGAATTAATATCAAAAGTCTATCCGAATATATCGACACCTTCAAAACATACGGGCTCTTGATTTCGGGAACGCGCTATACTTGCGCCGAAAAATGACAGAGTTAATTTCATCAACGAATTGATACTTGAAGATACACATAAATATGTGTATCGGTCGATCGATAGTGTCACAGAAATTCAGCAAGTAACAAATTATCCCATTGAATTTCTAAATTCTCTCAACCCTCCAGGACTTCCATGACATACCCAAAAATTAAAAATCGTAACCCTTATCATACTATTGAAAAATATGAATGCACCAAAACTGTGTAACGGAACCAGATTAAAAATTACAAGATTAATGACTTACATATTAGAAGCTGAAATTATTACCGGTAATTCAATCGGCGAACATGTGTTAATACCACTCATACCCGTGATACCAGCAAAGTACCCATTCGAATTCAAACGGATCAAATTTCCAGTCAAACTATGTTTTACGATGACAATCAACAAATCACAAGGTCAAACTTTTCAAGTTGCCGATATTGATTTACACGATGTATGTTTTTCACACGGTCAACTATATGTAAGGTGCTCACGCGTAAGTTCAGAAAAAAATTTATTCATTCACGTACCTGGAGATAAAACACCCAATATTGTGTACACAGAAGTTCTCCAATAGGGTGGCTATTTTAAATTATGGTTTTGATTTTACAAAATCGTGTTCGTGAACCAAATTTGTAAATTTGGTTAATAAAAATGAAATTGATATTCAATATATTTTATAATTTTCAATTGCTATTTTAATTCGATAATGGTTACGTAGTAATTTTGAAACTCGCTACGTAATCAATCGCGAATTTAAATGAGATGCTCAGTTGTTGACCTTCCATGGTGCATCTCGAAAAAAGTCTCAACTCAAAGACTATGACTCAATTACGAGCGAATTTGGGCAAAAACTAACAAATAAAAATCTATCAATTGTAGTAACACGTCGAATTTTTTTCGTTTATTCTTAAATATTCACTGACACTGCGTACGCAACCCTTTACTTAGATAGTTCCAATGTAATCCAATGCGAGCGCGCAAAGCGCGCGAGCCCAACAACCGGCTAGTAATAATAATCTCTCTATATATATACAGTTTCCGTCGCTGTCGCCGCCGCCGCCGCCGTGTCAGGAATCGAGACCCCTGCCGCCTCGATCCCACTCGCTCAGGACTTAGAATATTTTCAGTCGATGGGGTCGGGGGGGAAATATTTTAAGTCCGTCTAAGGGGGACTTAGAATATTTTATCTTCAACTGGCCCCGCTCGACCCTTCCCCTGCCGCCTCGCTCAGGACTTAGAATATTTTCGGTTGAAGCGGTCGAGGGAGGGGGATATTCTAAGTCCCCCTTAAAGGGACTTAGAATATTTTTGCCTGGAGGGGGGGATCCCCTTAGCAACGGCCATAGCAACGGTTGCCTTAGTAACGGTTGCGATAGCAACGGTCACCATAGTAACGGTCGCCATAGCAACGGTCGCCATAGCAACGGTTGCCTTAGTAACGGTTGCGATAGCAACGGTCACCATAGTAGCGGTCGCCATAGCAACGGTCGCCATAGCAACGGTTGCCATAACACCGGTTGCTACAGCAACTGTCACCATAGCAACGGTCACCATAGCAACCGTCGTCATAGTAAGCGTCGCCATAGCAACCGTCGTCATAGAAACCGTCCTCATAGCAACGGTCACCATAGCAACGGTCACAATAGCAACCTTCCCCATAGCAACCGTCGTCATAGAAACCGTCCTCATAGCAACGGTCACCATAGCAACGGTCGCCTTAGCAGGGTGGCGGGGAGAGAAAAATCTTCTAAGTCCCCCCTCCAGGGGCGTTTCGAAGGAGGCAGCCACGGTGGTTGGCGGCGGAGAAAGTAAAAATATTCCCCAAATGGGTCTTAACTCAAAATATTTTACGATTGATGAGCGAGCGCGCGTAGCGCGCGAGCCCGGGGAAGCTCTAGTATAAATATAAAACGTAAAATTATTTATTATTGTTATTCTTTATTTTTCAACTCCCGAATGTCCGCTCGTACAAAAACACGGGAGTTATGCAATTCTCTGAGGACTCCTGACTATTACCGGTTTCGTTGTCATGCACGCTTGGGCAGCGGTCCAATATTTCGTAACCAAATTTTGAGTAGTATTTCTGTAAAACCTGGCGTGTATTTTGGTCGTTAAATCATGAGCATCATCCGTGAACACGCAGAGACAATGAACTTACAAAATATAATAAGCAAAACACTATTCCAATATATCTGTTAGTCACCACTGTTTTCTCAAAAACTTGATTATTATCGTAAATAATCGCAAAAATCACGATAATTGTGCCTCCTGTTAATTAGAATAAAATCCTAATAACAGAGTAAAAAATACAATACCATACTGCATTTTTTATTTTCCACAACAATTTTATTTATCACTTCCACACTTTTAGGCAATTATAATAGATTTATAATACTTTTTACACTAACAGCATGTCGCGGCAACATGTCGATTGCAAAGAACGACTTTATCAGAGATGATCCAACCAAGTAGACACGCTTTTCCAATACTATAAATAAGTTCAAACCTCGAAGAAATTTATTCGGAAATTCCGAAGTTTGTTAGGTATAGAAACAATTATTATCATTCAGTTCAAAACGATCACTCGCGTTGACGTGACTCTGCGTTGAAATCGATAAATCATTACTTCAACAATAAAACTTAGAAAAGCACATCCGAAACCGGCTCCATAAATTGCAAATGCGAAGCTCAAATCGCCCAAAGTCATGATC
This sequence comes from Cryptus viduatorius, assembly GCA_964006125.1. Lineage (NCBI taxonomy): Eukaryota > Metazoa > Arthropoda > Insecta > Hymenoptera > Ichneumonidae > Cryptus > Cryptus viduatorius. The sequence continues at coordinate 15,262,620 of OZ023225.1, read as the reverse complement.
ACAGGATTCAAGACCGCTTCCTCAGACTCAGCTTCGAGAATCCTTTCTTCGTTCACTATCACATCCAAGTCTGCCATAATACCCCCGCCAATTTTGATTAGTATAAATTTGTTAATTTGTTCTTTTAGAAACCATTTCACTGGAAGGACGTTAACAATATATTCGCCTGCGACGCAATTGCTGCTTATGTGTAATTTCCTATCAATAGCATCCAATTTTTCTTGAGCGCCCCAAGCTAAACAAGCAACCAAGGGATTGCGCTCGACATATGGAATGCAACTGTCGTGGATTGTTCTTGCAAAAATAGGACCCTTGTAGCCTGCATGCTTGATTAGCTGAAAATCTTCGTCGGCGGCATGGATCGTGTAATTCAGATCAACGAGGTCGCCAAATGAATTAACTTGTCGAACAGGAATATCGTGGGTTAACAGAGAGGCTAAATTGCCTGTAAAAATGCCCAACATTGTTACCATAAGAAACAATATGCAACCGAAATAGATCCGCGATGCCAAATTCCGAGGTGATGTTATTAATCCAAAGCCGGAAGTTAGTCGACAAATATTTAAAACTCCTTCTATCAGAGTCTGTTGCAGGAAACATTTGAAGAAAATCAAGGTTATGGCAATAACAATCCCCAGGCCAATCCACGAATAGACGTCTATAACATCAAAAATCTTTCTCAGTTGCGACTTATTGCCGCGGAATTGGGTTATGAGAAATTTACAATCAATTCTATATGGATAGGTAAAAGAATTTTCCCTCGTTACTCCTCTCATGTGGACCGGTGCAACTCTTAACCAACGAGTGTTAAATGGAATTTTCCTGCCCATTATTCTATCTATCCATACAGTGACTTGAGTTGCATTTACGTAAGTTATGAAATCACGTATGTAGCTTGTGCGTGTTTCATATTCAATATATCTTGCTCGGGTCAGTGATTTAATTTTCCTCAGTGTTCCTCTCAAACACGGCGGTGTAATGCATTCCATAAGCAGTTGAGTTGGCCAACCATTCAAATCATGTGTCTTATGAAAAAAAAGATTTTTACACATTCCTTCGTCATCTCGATATTTTCGCACGAAATAAAAAAAAACTTTCTCCCCCTCGGATCTTCTCCAAGACATAATCATCTTCCACGGTGTGGGTGCGTAACTTGTAAAAGGATTGGAACCGTATACCATTATTCCGTCTGTACGGTGCCGACAAATCAAGTTTGCATTCAGTAAATTGTTCATATTGGCATAATACAAAATATCGGCGGTTTGAATTTTTCCGTCGCAGCATGCGTCCTTTTTTTTGGGAGACCAACCAAGTATGAGAACGGATGGCATGGTAGCGTAATATCGGCAGAACATATAAGTGCCTAAGAGTTCGAGGAAACGCAAAACATCCGGAATTATCATTACAACGATATGTACCTCGTGCCATAATTTTTGTTTCTTGTCGAATACTTCGTCATTAAAACTTGTCACCCTTCGCCGACCTTCGAACAAAACTGTAGAAAACTTTTGACGAACCGATAGTTTTTGAAGGAATGTCCCGGGGATATCACCAATGAGTAATATCGTCTTGTCTGCATTTCCATAGCAATTTTCCAAGATTTCTATCTGCAATCCATTATACCATTTCAATGTTGCATTCCATTCATGAACGACGCACACCCGAAAGACTTTTTATACTTACCGCTGCAGTCTCCAGTTCGGCAAATTCAGCCAGGTTGCTTGTATCGGTGATAATTTTCGACAGGCATATTCTTCCAATGAGAGTCATAAAAACAGGAAACCATTTTGTAAGCTGCATGGCTAACTTTATTTATACTATCAAATGTTTCAATGTCATCATTGACAACCGTGTGATATTGCGCGCGCGACTATCTATACCAGAATGTCCGTAGAATGTGTATGAAACATTTGAAATTGAGCTGCGATATTCTAAAGTTTGCGATACTCGAGCCGAGTTATTGATTCTAATAAATAATTTGCATATCTTATCAAAATTGACGATAAATTGCAATAGGGCACGCGATATTACTCGGCAATTTATAGCATATGTGCGATGCGTCATTCTTTTTACAACTAAACCTGCATTTTATCGTCATAATTTATTGGTTTTAAGATTTATTCTGCCAATTAATGAAATTAATGGTATAAAATTTTGCAATATGGAATATCTGAAAGTCGATGACTTGGTCAACTTTCAAATTTGCGAAAAGGTAATCTTTATCTTTATATATATAAAAGAAAGTCCCGATTTTTCTTGTGTGTTTGTCCACGAGACGCTCACAGACACTCACAGACACTCACAGACACATATAAAGAACATAAAAATAATCTGTAAAAATCATACTTTATTTTCGGTTTTTAATGCTACCTATTGTGGGAACTTAGATGATTTTTTTTCCGGAACGTCTTCTTTCGATAAATGCAAGTGTATATTCGCTTACAAATTTGATTCAGATATACGCAAAAGAGTTATTGAGAGTCTGTAATTGTTCTTGATTCTGTCGATAGTATTTGCGGGAGATTTTCGACTAACTCTTCCTGTAATACCTAGAGGCAGTAAAGCCGACGCCATTAATGCATGTGTGAAATCATCTTTTTGTGGGAATCTGTCGGAATTTTGACTCTAACAACAAACATGCAAGGTTATTTAAAACGTGACGCACGAGCAGGTGTATTTTGTGATACACTACTGCAAGTTGGCAGTGGAACGTACCCTGAACAGAATGGCGAAAATAATATTAATTCAAAATTAGCGACGGTGGTACCTGATCTGACTGAATTAATATCAAAAGTCTATCCGAATATATCGACACCTTCAAAACATACGGGCTCTTGATTTCGGGAACGCGCTATACTTGCGCCGAAAAATGACAGAGTTAATTTCATCAACGAATTGATACTTGAAGATACACATAAATATGTGTATCGGTCGATCGATAGTGTCACAGAAATTCAGCAAGTAACAAATTATCCCATTGAATTTCTAAATTCTCTCAACCCTCCAGGACTTCCATGACATACCCAAAAATTAAAAATCGTAACCCTTATCATACTATTGAAAAATATGAATGCACCAAAACTGTGTAACGGAACCAGATTAAAAATTACAAGATTAATGACTTACATATTAGAAGCTGAAATTATTACCGGTAATTCAATCGGCGAACATGTGTTAATACCACTCATACCCGTGATACCAGCAAAGTACCCATTCGAATTCAAACGGATCAAATTTCCAGTCAAACTATGTTTTACGATGACAATCAACAAATCACAAGGTCAAACTTTTCAAGTTGCCGATATTGATTTACACGATGTATGTTTTTCACACGGTCAACTATATGTAAGGTGCTCACGCGTAAGTTCAGAAAAAAATTTATTCATTCACGTACCTGGAGATAAAACACCCAATATTGTGTACACAGAAGTTCTCCAATAGGGTGGCTATTTTAAATTATGGTTTTGATTTTACAAAATCGTGTTCGTGAACCAAATTTGTAAATTTGGTTAATAAAAATGAAATTGATATTCAATATATTTTATAATTTTCAATTGCTATTTTAATTCGATAATGGTTACGTAGTAATTTTGAAACTCGCTACGTAATCAATCGCGAATTTAAATGAGATGCTCAGTTGTTGACCTTCCATGGTGCATCTCGAAAAAAGTCTCAACTCAAAGACTATGACTCAATTACGAGCGAATTTGGGCAAAAACTAACAAATAAAAATCTATCAATTGTAGTAACACGTCGAATTTTTTTCGTTTATTCTTAAATATTCACTGACACTGCGTACGCAACCCTTTACTTAGATAGTTCCAATGTAATCCAATGCGAGCGCGCAAAGCGCGCGAGCCCAACAACCGGCTAGTAATAATAATCTCTCTATATATATACAGTTTCCGTCGCTGTCGCCGCCGCCGCCGCCGTGTCAGGAATCGAGACCCCTGCCGCCTCGATCCCACTCGCTCAGGACTTAGAATATTTTCAGTCGATGGGGTCGGGGGGGAAATATTTTAAGTCCGTCTAAGGGGGACTTAGAATATTTTATCTTCAACTGGCCCCGCTCGACCCTTCCCCTGCCGCCTCGCTCAGGACTTAGAATATTTTCGGTTGAAGCGGTCGAGGGAGGGGGATATTCTAAGTCCCCCTTAAAGGGACTTAGAATATTTTTGCCTGGAGGGGGGGATCCCCTTGCAACGGCCATAGCAACGGTTGCCTTAGTAACGGTTGCGATAGCAACGGTCACCATAGTAACGGTCGCCATAGCAACGGTCGCCATAGCAACGGTTGCCTTAGTAACGGTTGCGATAGCAACGGTCACCATAGTAGCGGTCGCCATAGCAACGGTCGCCATAGCAACGGTTGCCATAACACCGGTTGCTACAGCAACTGTCACCATAGCAACGGTCACCATAGCAACCGTCGTCATAGTAAGCGTCGCCATAGCAACCGTCGTCATAGAAACCGTCCTCATAGCAACGGTCACCATAGCAACGGTCACAATAGCAACCTTCCCCATAGCAACCGTCGTCATAGAAACCGTCCTCATAGCAACGGTCACCATAGCAACGGTCGCCTTAGCAGGGTGGCGGGGAGAGAAAAATCTTCTAAGTCCCCCCTCCAGGGGCGTTTCGAAGGAGGCAGCCACGGTGGTTGGCGGCGGAGAAAGTAAAAATATTCCCCAAATGGGTCTTAACTCAAAATATTTTACGATTGATGAGCGAGCGCGCGTAGCGCGCGAGCCCGGGGAAGCTCTAGTATAAATATAAAACGTAAAATTATTTATTATTGTTATTCTTTATTTTTCAACTCCCGAATGTCCGCTCGTACAAAAACACGGGAGTTATGCAATTCTCTGAGGACTCCTGACTATTACCGGTTTCGTTGTCATGCACGCTTGGGCAGCGGTCCAATATTTCGTAACCAAATTTTGAGTAGTATTTCTGTAAAACCTGGCGTGTATTTTGGTCGTTAAATCATGAGCATCATCCGTGAACACGCAGAGACAATGAACTTACAAAATATAATAAGCAAAACACTATTCCAATATATCTGTTAGTCACCACTGTTTTCTCAAAAACTTGATTATTATCGTAAATAATCGCAAAAATCACGATAATTGTGCCTCCTGTTAATTAGAATAAAATCCTAATAACAGAGTAAAAAATACAATACCATACTGCATTTTTTATTTTCCACAACAATTTTATTTATCACTTCCATACTTTTAGGCAATTATAATAGATTTATAATACTTTTTACACTAACAGCATGTCGCGGCAACATGTCGATTGCAAAGAACGACTTCATCAGAGACGATCTAACCAAGTAGACACGCTTTTCCAATACTATAAATAAGTTCAAACCTCGAAGAACTTGATTCGGAAATTCCGAAGTTTGTTAGGTATAGAAACAATTATTATCATTCAGTTCAAAACGATCACTCGCGTTGACGTGACTCTGCGTTGAAATTGATAAATCATTACTTCAACAATGAAACTTAAAAAAGCACATGCGAAACCGGCTCCAAAAACTGCAAATGCGAAGCTCAAATCGGCTAATGTCATGATCACATGATTCAAGAGCGCTTCCTCAGACGCGGCCTCGAGAAACCTTTTTTCGTTCACTATCACATCCAAGTCTGTCATAATACCCCCGCCAATTTTGATTAGTATAAATTTGTTAATTTGTTCTTTTAGAAACCATTTCATTGGAATGACGTTAACAATATATTCGCTTGCGACGCAACTGCTGCTTACGTGTAATTTCCTATTAATAGCGTCCAATTTTTCTTGAGCGCCCCAAGCTAAACAAGCAACCAAGGGATTGCGCTCGACATATGGAATGCAACTGTCGTGGACTGTTCTTGGAATAATAAGATCCTTGAAGCCTGCATGCTTGATTAGCTGAAAATCTTCGTCGCCGGCATGGATCGTGTAATTCAGATCAACGAGGTCGCGAAATGAATTAACTTGGCGAACGGGAATATCGTGGGTTAACAGAGATGCTAAATTGCCTGTAAGAATACCCAACATTGTTACCATAAAAAACAATATGCAACCGAAATAGTTACGCGATGCCAAATTCCGAGGTGATGTTGTTAATCCAAAGTTCGACGTTAGTCGACAAATATTTAAAAGTCCTTCTATCAGAGTCTGTTGCAGGAAACATTTGAAGAAAATCAAAGTAATGAAAAAAACAATCCCCAGGCCAATCCACGAATATATGTCTATAACATCAAAAATCTTTCTCAGTTGCGACTTATAGCCGCGGAATTGGGTTATTAGATATTTACACTCAATTCTATATGGATAGGCAAAAGAAGTTTCCCGCGATACTCCTCTCATGTGGGTTGGATCAACTCTTAACCAACGCCTGTTAACTGGAAAATTCCTGCCTAATATTTTCTCTCTCCATACAGGGAACTGAGATGCATTTACGTAAGTTATAAAATCACGAATGTAGCTTAAGCGTGTTTCATATTCAATATATTTTAATCGGATCAGTGATGTAGATTTCGTCAGTTTTCCCGAACACGGCGGTGTATCGCATTCCATAAACAGGTGAACTGAGCAACCACTCAAATCATGTGTCTTGTCAAAAAAAAGATTTTTACACATTCCATCATCATCTCGATATTTTTGCGCGAATAAATGAAAAACGTTCTTCTTGTTGGGTTTTGGCCAAGACATAACCATCTGCCACGGTTTGGGTGCGTAACTTGTAAAAGGATTGGAACCGTATACCATTATTCCGTCTGTACGGTGCCGACAAATCATGTTTGCATTCAGTAAGTTGTTTAAATTGGCCAAACTCAAAATTTCGGCGGTTCGATTGATATTTACCGTCGCAGATTGCATTCTTTTGGATGGGAGACCAACCGAGTATGAGAACGGATGGCATGGTACCGTAATATCGGCACAGTATATACGTCTCTAAGTCATGAATAAAACCCGAAACAGACGGAGCTATCGTTACTAAGATATGTACCGCGTGCCATAATTTTGTTTCCTTGTCGAATTCTTCGTTATTAAAACTTGTCACCCTTCGCCAATTATCGAACAAAACTGTAGAAAAGTTTTGACGAACCTATAGTTTTTGAAGGAAAGTCCCGGGGAAATCACCAACGAATAGTATCATCTTGTCTGCATTTCCATAGCAATTTTCCAAGATTTCTATCTGCAATCCATTGAACCATTTCAATGTTGCTTTCCATTCATAAACGACGTACACTCGAAAGACTTTTTATACTTACCGCTGCAGCCTCCAGTTCGGCAAATTCATCCAGGTTGCTCGTATCGGTGATAACTTTCGACAGGCATATTTTTCCAATGAGAGTCACAAAAACAGCGAACCATTTTGTAAGCTGCATGGCTAACTTTATTTATACAATCAAATGTTTCAATGTCATCATTGACGACCGTCTGATATTGCGCGCACGACTATCGATACCAGAATGTCCGTAGAATCTGTATGAAACATTTGTAATAAAGCTGCGATATTCTAAAGTTTGCGATACTCGAGCCGAGTTATTGATTCTAATAAATATATAACTCTGCGAGTCTTTATAGTCTGAATAATGTACATGTCTTATCGAATTCGACGGTAAATTGCAATAGGGCACGCGACATTACTCGGCAATCGATAGCATAGGTGCGATGCGTCATTCTTTTTACAACTAAAGCTGCATTTTATCGTCATAATTTATTGGTTTTAAGATTTATTCTGCCAATTAATGAAATAAATAGTATAAAATTTCACAATATGAAATATCTGAAAGTCGATTACTTGGTCAACTTTCAAATTTGCGAAAAGGTAATATATACTGTAACAAGCTTTTTCGTCCTGTACCTTTTCGGTCCATCACCCTCCATTTTACCGCCTAAAACCGAAAGGGATAAAACTCTCTCGAACCCGCGACGAGATACAACCATGTTGATTAACGATAGGCAAACTAGGCTTGGGCGCCAGGTACAAATTACCGTCGTAAACACGACTTTAATTTGGCCCAGTATCGACTACCATTTCCTCAAAACCAAATAGGTAGATGGCAAGGTGAAGCCGAAGAATCTCGGCCAACTCAGCCTACCTGGGAGACGAGGGTGGAGGGGTGTGGACGATAAAGATCGAGTAACGCAACCTAATAAAAAAAAGAAATGATAACAGGCTAAATTCAATTGATTGTCAGAATAACGAAAATTGGTTTTGTTGCTAGTTACTTATTTATTGCTCAGTCAATTGTCCATATTACAAATGAAAGGAGATAGCCGAACATTTTAATGAAAATATAACCCATGAAGAAACAATGCATAAAATCGAAAGGAAAAATAATGAATAATAATCCAGAGAAGTCATATTGGTGACAATGATAATACTAGTAGATAATAAAATCAATGGTGCTGAGAGTTTGGCCTCATGCAATAGGCGACAATGAGAGTTCGGACTGACGAGAGTTGCGACCGGTAAGACTCGACCCAATGGCTGTTAATCCGAGCGCAAAGGGCCTCGGCTTTCATCTTAAGCGGTGATAGAGATGAGATTGACGAGAGTTAATAGCGGAAGAGAGTTGACACGATGTTCCGAAATATTAAGATTTTGCAATAGCTCGCCGCCGCGAGATTAAATCGATGAGAGTTAAACGCGAAGGGACTTTACACAGTCTTCCGAGTTTCGAAAATTTGAGATTCGTGAGACGAGATTGATGAGACTTGCTCACTATGAAACTGAGACCGGGTAGAGTCGAGGATGAGAATTCCTGCAACCGAGAGTTGAAAAACGGTCCAACAGCTACCATCCCGCCAAACCGAATTCGGAGAGAGTGTAACCGTTATCCTTAACGTGATCTGTGTCCACAGGTAGCCAAATTAATCACAGGTAGCCCTCAAAACAAAGTAAATATTTCGATAATAGTCAAATAATAACTCATTATGACAGTGTCGATAGTCGATACTCAGATAAACAAAATTAGATAGCCCAATAATCTTTCCTACACGTAACTCAGTAAAAGAAAAGAAATTAACATAATACTCAAGAAAACAATTGAATTCGAGACTTAAGTGAATTGAAAGATCGACTTCATCAGAAACGATCCAGCCAAGCAGACACGCTTTTCAAATACAATAAATAAGTTCTAACCTCGAAGAAATTGATTCGGAAATTCCGAAGTTTGTTGGGTATAGAATTAATTGTTATCACTCAGTTCAGAACAATCACCCGCGTTGTCGTGATTCTGCGTTGAAATCGATAAATCATTACTTCAACAATAAAACTTATAAAAGCACATCCGAAACCGGCTCCATAAATTGCAAATGCGAAGCCCAAATCGGCCAAAGTCATGATCACATGATTCAAGAGCGCTTCCTCAGACTCGGCTTGGAGAATCCTTTTTTCCTCCACTATCACATCGAGGTCTGCCATAATACCCCAACCCATTTTGATTAGTATAAACTTGTTAATTTCTTTTGTTAGAAACCATTACATTGGAATGACGTTAACAAGATATTCGTTTGCGACGCAACCGCTGCTTATGTAGAATTTCCTGTCAACAGCGCCCAATTTTTCTTGAGCGTTCCACGCTAAACAAGCAACCAAGGGATTGCGCTCGACATATGGAATGCAACTGTCGTGGATTGTTCTTGCAATAATAAGACCCTTGAAGCCTGCATGCTTGATTAGCTGAAAATCTTCGGCGGCGGCGAGGATCGTGTAATTCAGATCAACGAGGTCGCGAAATGAATTAGCTTGTCGAACAGGAATATCGTGGGTTAACAGAGACGCTAAATTGCCTGTAAAAGTGCCCAACATTGTTACCATAAAAAACAATATGCAACCGAAATAGATCCGCGATGCCAAATTCCGAGGTGATGTTAGTCACCAAAGTTAGAAGTTAGTCGACACATATTTAAAAGTCCTTCTATCAGAGTCTATTGCAGGAAACATTTGAAGAAAATCAAGGTAATGAAAAAAAAACAATCCCTAGGCCAATCCACGAATAGATGTCTATAACATCAAAAATCTTTCTCAGTCGCGACTTATTGCCGCGGAATTGGGTGTGACGGGCCCTTGCGACGGACTTCGGACTAACCGCCGTTCAAGCTCCCCGCCCAAATATAACGACGCCCATGGTATTTCTTTAACTCGCGGTTCCTATATTTCTTACTCACTTTATCTGCAGATGGGCGCCAGGAATCGTATCAACCCTGATTTCCTTGTCTTGAGTAAAATCACACATAAAATGAGCTTTATTAATTCGTCGGTTACGTGAAACTCGTACGAACACGGTCGATAACATGATGTTTCTCACACTCATACAACATACGGTTTCTCACACATTCATTCCATCCCATTCTATACACTATTGAGGCGCAGTACATCGAGTTCTGAATTTACGCGAGAAATATAATACAAGAATTCGTACGACGATCAGACGGAAAATTACCCACCGAGTTTCCCTCTCGATCTACTAACCACCCGATTTGTGGATTTCCTATCAACGTACTCCCCGCGCGGCCTCATAATCATCCCATACAATTCTCCGTTACAAATTATCGCTCGCGTATCATTCCCAACATCGGTGAAGCCGGTCGCGACCGAGGAAACACTCCAACGCACGCGGACGTAAAGAATTGGTGCATCTCGCGCGCGTACCTTACATTTTCTCTTCGCCATAACGACGTGTCATCTCGATGGCGATCTCGCTCGGCTTTCTCCACCCGGGAGCAACTCGGTGTCGTTAGGGATTCCTTCTGACTCTGGGTACGCTGCCCGGCACCCTTGCGGTCCCAGCTTCTCCGACAATTCCTCGAAACTCCACCCTACGACCCTAACCGATAATCTCGATACTCGTCTGCCCTACTCTCTACGTTAGCTAAACATCGCTCGGCGATGTTCCGCCGATACGGCCAGACGCCGGCGGCTTCTATTCGTGTCGCCCGCCCTCGTCAATCTGACCACGATTCCACGCGAATTGTCTCTAAAATTCACTCTTCACACGGGCTCTCCGAGAGGTGGGGCACTCAGCCGAATATCGCTCAAGTCGTTGATTCGTAGATCGTCTGCGTGCGACGATGTTCTCCTCGTTCCATCACGTGTCCATCTCGTGGCTCCCGTGGACTCCATACTTTCTCTGTAAACGTACGCTAACAGCAATCATTTGCCCTTATAATACTGAGGTGCGACCCATCGATTCGAGCGGCGATGCATGCGAAGTAATATTCTGCGAATTTTCGCTTGTGTTGAGGACGTTGCTGCGAGCGCGTACGAACGCCTCGTCATATGGGTTATTAGATATTTACAATCAATTGCATATGGATAGGCAAAAGAAGTGTCCCGCGATACTCCTCTCATGTGGATCGGATCAACTCTTAACCAACGACTGTGAACAAGCATTTTCCTGCCTATTATTTTATCTCTCCATACAGGGAATTGAGTTGCATTTACGTAAGTTATAAAATCACGAATGTAGCTTGTGCGTGTTTCATATTCAATATATTTTGATCGGATCAGTGATGTAGATTTCCTCAGTGTTGCTGAACAAGGGGGTGTAAGGCATTCCATAAACAGTTGGCCAACCATTCAAATCATGTGTATTGTCAAAAAAAAGATTTTCACACATTCCATCATCACCTCGATATTTTCGCGCGAACAAATAAAAAACCTTCTCCTTCTCGAATCTTCTCCAAGACATAACCATCTGCCATGCTTTAGATGCGTAACTTGTAAAAGAATTGAATCCGTATACCACTATTTCGTCTGTACGGTGCCGACAAATCAAGTTTGCATTCAGTAAATTGTTCATATTGGCACTCCGCAAAATTACGGAGGTTTGATATTTTCCGTCTCAGCCTGCGTTCTTTTGTGTGGGAGACCAACCGAGTATGAGAATGGGTAGCATGGTACCGTAATATCGGCAGAACATATACGTCTTTAAGTATTGAACACAACGGTGAAGATGCGGAACAATCGTTACGATGATATATACCTGGTGCACTGATTTTGGTTCCTTTTCGAATACTTCGGAATTATAATTTGTCACCCTTTGCCGAGGATCGAACAAAACTGCAGAAAAGTTTTGATGAACCGATAGTTTTTGAAGGAAAGTCCCAGTCTTCGCCAATCGCCAATGATTAGTATCGTCTTGTCTTTATTTGCATAGCAATTTTCCAAGATTTCCGTCTGCAATCCATTGAATCAATTCACTGTTTCATTGCATTCATAAACAAGACACACCCGACAGACTTTTTGTACTTACCGCTGCAGTCTCCAGTTCGGCAAATTCATTCGGGTTGCTTGTATTTCTGATAATTTTGGACAGGCATATTCTTCCAATGAGAGTCACAAAAACGGTAAAGCATTTGGTTAGCTGCATGGCTCACTTTATTTATTCAGTCAATTGTTTCAATGTCATCATTGATGACCATGTGATATTGTAGAAAAATAAACAATTATTCGCATACTACGCTACTAGTCGAAGTTTTACATAGATACACTAAACAGATGCTGAAATATGAAGCCTAAAGTTGTATGTCCACATTTTCTCATTCATCGGGAATCGGGTCGCACTGTCCGTCTCAACAATCGTTAGCCTTTTTAGGACTCTCGAGTATTCTAACCAACTTAGTGGATTTCTTCGAGAAACAATTTTTATCAAATAAAAAAAATAAAAAGAATCATATAGATATACAACATAATATAATAATATAAATATAAAACGTAAAATTATTTATTATTATTATTGTTTATTTTTTCAACTCTTGAATGTCCCCTCGTACAGAAACACGAGAGTTATGCAATTCTCTGAGCACTCGGAATTTTTATTGGGTTCGTTGTCATGCATGCTTGGGCAACGGTGTAATATTTTTTAAACAAATTTTGTATATTATTTCTGTAAAACGTGGCGTGTATTTTAGTAGTTAAGCATTATCCGTGACCTCGCAGAGACAATGAACTTTCAAAATAAAATAAGCAAAACACTACTTAGATATATCAAATAATCACCGCCGTTTTTTCACAAACTCGATTATTATCGTAAATATTCGCAATAAACCCGACAATTCTGCAGTCTGTTCATTAGATTAAAATGCTGATAACAGATAGAAAAATACAATTCCATACCGTATTTTTTCTTTTCCGCAATAATTCGAACGACTTTATCAGAGACGGTTCAAGCAAGCAGACACATTTTTCCAATATTATAATAAAGTTCTAACGTCGCAGAAATTTATTTGGAAATGCCGAAGTCTGTTGGGTATAGCAACAATCGTTATCACTCAGTTCAGAACAACCACTCGCGTTGTCGTGACTCTGCGTTGAAATCGATAAATCATTACTTCAACAATAAAACTTATAAAAGCACATGCGAAACCGGCTCCAAAAACTGCAAATGCGAAGCCCAAATCGGCTAAAGTCATGATCACAGGATTCAAGAGCGCTTCCTCAGACTCGACCTCGAGAAACCTTTTTTCGTTCACTATCACATCCAAGTCTGCCATAATACCCCCGCCAATTTTGATTAGTATAAACTTGTTAAGTTTATTCGTTAGAAACCATTTCATTGGAATGACGTTAACAATATATTCGGTTGCGACGCAACCGCTGCTTATGTGGAATTTCATATTAATAGCGGCCAATTTTTCTCGAGCGCTCCACGCTAAACAAGCAACCAAGGGATTGCGCTCGACATATGGAATGCAACTGTCGTAGACTATTCTTGCAATAATAGGACCCTTGAAGTCTGCATGCTTGATTAGCTCAAAATCTTCGGGGGCAGCACTGATCGTGTAATTCAGATCAACGAGGTCGCGAAATGAATTAGCTTGTCGAACAGGAATATCGTGGGTTAACAGAGAGGCTAAATTGCCTGTAAAAATGCCCAACATTGTTACCGTAAGAAACAATATGCAACCGAAATAGATCCGCGATGCCAAATTCCGAGGTGATGTTGTTAATCCATAGCCAGAAGTTAGTCGACAAATATTTAAAACTCCTTCTATTAGAGTCTGTTGCAGGAAACATTTGAAGAAAATCAAGGTAATGAAAAAAACAATCCCCAGGCCAATCCACGAATAGATGTCTATAACATCAAAAATCTTTCTCAGTTGTGACTTATTGCCACGGAATTGGGTTATTAGATATTTACAATCAACTCCATATGGATAGGTAAAAGAATGGATCCGCGATACGCCTCTCATGTGGGTTGGATCAACTTTTAACCAATGCCTGTAAAGTTCCATTTGCTTGCCTATTATTTTATTTGTCCATACAGGGTACTGAGTTGCATTTACGTAAGTTACAAAATCACGAATGTAGCTTGTGCGTGTTTCAAATTCAATATATGATAATCGGGGCAAATATGTAACTTTAGTCAGTGGCCCCGAACAAGGGGGTGCTTCGCATTCCAAAAACAGTTGAATTGGCCAACCACTCACATCATGTGTGATGTCAAAAAAAAGATTTTTACACATTCCATTATCATCTCGATATTTTTGCGCGAGCAAATAAACAACGTAGTTCCTCTTGGGACTTCTCCAAGCCATAACCATCTGCCACGGTTTGGGTGCGTAACGTGTAAAAGCATTAGAACCGTATACCATTATTCCGTCTGTACGGTGCCGACAAATCAAGTTTGTATTCAGTAAATTGTTTATATTGGCCAAATTCAAAATTTCGGCGGTTTGATATTTTCCGTCGCAGCCCGCGTTCTTTTGGATGGGAGACCAACCGAGTACGAGAACGGATGGCATGGTACCGTAATATCGGGAGATCATATACGTCTCTAAGTGATAGACAAAACTCGAAACAGACGGAACTATCGTTACTAAGATATGTACCTGGTGCGATAATTTTAGTTCAGGCTCGAATTTTTCGTTATTAAAACCTGTCGCCCTTCGCCGACGATCGAACAAAACTGTAGAAAAGTTTTGACGAACCGATAGTTTTCGAAGGAAAGTCCCTGGGATACCGCCAATGAGTAGTACCGTCTTGTCTGTATTTCCACAGCAATTTTCCAAGATTTCTACCTGCAATCCATTAAAAATTTCAATGTTGCCTTTCATTTATAAACGACACACACCCGAAAGCCTTTTTATACTTACCGCTGCAGTCTCCAGTTCGATAAATTCATCCAGGTTGCTCGTATCGGTGATAATTTTGGACAGGCATATTCTTCCAATGAGAGTCACAAAAACAGCGAACCATTTTGTAAGCTGCATGGCTAACTTTATTTATACAATCAAATGTTTCAATGTTATCATTGACGACCGTCTGATATGGCGCGCGCGCGACTATCGATACCAGAATGTCCGTAGAATCTGTATGAAACATTCGTGATAGAGCTGCGATATTCTAAAGTTTGCGATACTCGAGCCGAGTTATTGATTCTAATAAATAATTTGCATTGCTTTTCGAAATCGACGGTAAATTGTAATAGGCACGCGACATTACTCGGCAATCGATCGCATATGTGCGATGCGTCGTTCTTTTTACAACTAAAACTGCATTTTATCGTCATAATTTATTGGATATAAGATTTATTTTGGCAATTATTGAAATGAATAGTATAAAATATTCGCAATATGAAATATCTGAAAGTCGATGACTTGGTCAACTTTGAAATTTGCGAAAAGGTAATATAAACATGTAACTTTAACTGTTTTGTTAAGTTAAAAAAAAAACCGAAAAATGAAAAAACTCCCAACTGAAAGGGTAGAATAGTAAACAGTAATTCTCATATTATTCAATTATTCGCAACGTACGTTACTAGTCGAAGTTTTACATACGTAGATTAAACAGATGCTGAAATACGAAGCGTAAATATGTTTGTCCAAATTTTCTCATTCGTCGGGAATCGGGTCGCACTGTCCCTCTCAACAATCGTTAGCCTTTTTAGGACTCTCGAGTTTCCTAAACAACTTAGTGGATTTCTTCGAGAAACAATTTTTATCAAATAAAAAAAATGAAAAAAATAATCTAGATATATCACATAATATCTCTCCATATATATAAAGTTACCGCCGCTGTCGCCGCCCCCGCCGTGTCAGGAATCGAGGGAGGCAGCCGGCGTGGTCGGCGGCGAAGCCGAAAATATTTTAAGTCCCTCTAAGGGGGACTTAGAATATTCTAAGTCCCCCTATTCGAAAATATTCTAAGTCCCTCTAAGGGGGACTTAGAATAATTTTCGGGGGGTGGGGGGGGGGAGGGAAAAATATTCTAAGTCCCTCGAAGGGGGATTTAGAATATTTTTGGTTGATGGCGTGCCCAAGGGGGAATCCCGTTAGAGGGACTTAGAATATTTTTCGCGGGGGTGAGGCGTGGGAGGGGAAGGCCAATATATTCTAAGTACCTTTAGAGGGGATTGTCTAAGTAAAAATACAAAAAAAAGCGGCGGCGGCGCCGGTTGGTGAAAAGCTGCGGCGGTGATGAGACATTTTTACAATGTTGATAAAAGGAATGCGAGCGAGTCCGGGGAACCTCTAGTAATAATATAAATATAAAACGTAAAATTATTTATTATTATTATTATTTATTTTTTAACTCTCACAAAAACAGCGAACCATTTTGTAAGCTGCATGGCTAACTTTATTTATACAATCAAATGTTTCGATGTCAGCATTGACGACCGTCTGATATGGCGCGCGCGACTATCGATACCAGAATGTTCGTAGAATCTGTATGAAACATTCGTAATAGATCTGCGATATTCTAGAGTTTGCGATACTCGAGCCGAGTTATTGATTCTAATGAATATATAACTCTGCGAGTTTTTATAGTCTGAACAATTTATAACTCCTATCGAAATCTACGGTAAATTGCAAATACAATACGGCACGCGACATCACTCGACAATCGATAGGATATGTGCGATGCGTCATTTTTTTTACAACTAAAGTTGCATTTTATCGTCAATTTTTGAAATAAATAGTATACAATATTCGCGGTACGAAATATCCGACAGTTCACGACTCGGCCAACTTTCGAATTTGTGAAAAGGTAATATAAACTTATAACTTTAATTGTTTTGTTAAATTTAGAAAAAAAATAACAAAAATGAAAAAACTCCCCACTGAATGAGTAAATTTTAAACAATTATTCGCATATTTTAGTCGGGCGATTTCTTCGGCATTGAATGTCTCTCTCTTTCTTTTGCATAATTATGCGTTATTTTACTCGTTCAGTCGGGATTTTTTTAATTTTTTGGATATTTTTGTTTAAAATGATTTTATCATATAATAATGAAATAAAAAAATAAAATTGAATACCACCAAACCTTTTTTGTTTTTCAATTATAATACTGATTTTCAAAATAATTAATACTCATAAACATGGATATTACGACTTGGCTAAGGATTTTTTTTTTTTTCTGGAACAATTATTTAAGTGCATGGCGCACGTTTATTACTTTACTCAGCCAAACGTGTATTTTATTTTTATTATTATTACTCTTATTATTACATTGAAATTGCGTAAATTTTGTCAATGAACAGAGGAACAGGGGAGGGGATGACGATATATTTTTACGTCAGTCGTGATTCAGGACAGCAATAGTCATTAATCATCGATTAAACTCTCGACGATAGGTTTGGGGCGATTTCACGAATTTTCGTGAATTAGGGAAACGTAGATATATAGAATGAAAGAAGTGTCCCTATTGCGAGTGTCGGCGATCCCGAGGTACCAGACTCGTCAGCGCGCATACGCACACATACGAGGCACACACATGCGTAGAAAACGAATAACCGAAGCCAACCCTCTTCCTCGCTAACCCCCGAAGAAAATGGAGGGTGAATGCACCTCTGCCACCAGTATGTCACCGTACAGACCAGCACCCCAGTACAATGAGTTGCACGACTGCATGCTTTTGCGTGTATACATTTACGATCGATACGTGCACTCGACGGAAACGAGCGAGAAATCACGACTTCGACAGTTTTGAATTGACATGCATTTTTTTCATTCCCAATTAAATTTATCTGTTTGCGATAAACTTAAAAAAAAAGGAAAAAAATTGGTGCTTTTTGCACAATTTTGTTGGTCGACAATAATTGAAATAAAATATTTTCAAATTCAGCAAAAATTCGATGCCTGCATTATAAAATCATTTTTTCAGTTTAAAATTTTACGAAATAATTCCAAGTTTTTACTTTTAATTATTTTAAGAGAATTATCGAATCGGTGACTCGTTCATTAATTTTATCTTCGATTTAGAGTTGAATTGAAATTTCATTTTTTGCAATTTTTTTTCGCTCGTCCAGAGGGGTGATTTTTTTTCACGGTTACACCCTGTATCCCTTATTTTTTTTGCCAATAGCCCGATGAACTACGCGACGTTTCGGGTGTTAGGAAAAACTGTCGAAACACCCCAAAAAAATCCAACACCTTTATGGCATATATCGGTAGCTGTTGTAAACGGGTGTTCCCCCGTCTGTCGTTTTCTCGTTGTGTACACACAACGATATAATATATATCCTCGAGGATAATAGTGCCGTCGAGGCAGTAAACGTTATTGCCGAGATTTTTGGGGAAAAGCCGGGAACGAAAGCGTGCTTAACGGATTCGTTGCAGCTTGCCAGTCGTGTTTGCAAATAGGCCACGTATATTCGTGATCGCTGATACGTAGGATATGCGCCGTGGCGGATCGGGTCGATTGATCGATGCGTCCAAAAGGCCAATCGACCAATTAGGCAAAGCAAACATTCGAAAATGTCGGAATCTCCGATCTTTTCGCTGAATTAAAATTTGGCAATCGGTTATCAGTTTAAATCGGGAAATATAATAAAAAAAAAAAATAAAACATAAAATATCGGCAAGAGAAATTAATAAATGCAAAGTATCGATGAAAAATCGGCAATCGGTTATCAGTTTAAATCGGTAAATATAATAAAAAAAAATTTAAAATAAAATATCGGCAGGAGAAATTAATAAATCAAAAGAATTGATGAAAAATCGGCAATCGGTTATCAGTTCAAATCGGTAAATAAATTTTTACCGAATTTAATCCGACAAATACAGACTTTTCGTCGCTCGGCAAGAGTTCCCTGATGAAAAAATATTTCTCTTTCATTCGCAAGTCGAGTGGCTGGGAAATGTTTTGATAGATCACGGAGTTTCTCCCGTCGCAATCGGCTCGACTTGATTGAACGACAGACGCGATCCTGTTTATTATTCCATCCACTCGAGGCTCGGCAACTTCTATGAAACTTTTATCCCTGTCTATGATCGTTGTCATGGAAATTGCCTTTTCTCTTTTTACCTCCAGCATCCTAACTCGTCGTTATGACGCTGAGCTTTATAAATATTAATTTGCCGATCCTTGTAGTTCTCGAAAAGTAGCTTCGATTTTGTTTTTTTTTTCAATAAGTTACCGGAATGACTCGATAAAAATAAATATTCCTTTTATCGTCGTCTATAGAGAACCGCTGTATTCGAAAAAACGTTTTTCAGCCCGAAAACGAAAAAAAAAAAAAAAACATGACAAACATGTAGTCCGTTGGATTAGTTCGTAGTATTAGACGTTCGTAAAGTGATCGACGATTTGTGATACATCTGTTCAGTTCAGTGCTTACGACGTCGTTGTACTTAAGTTGTCCACAAAGGGCACGTGACCCGACGGCACGTGTTGCCGCGTTTCGGCTTCTCGGTAGAAATTCATTCCTGCAAAGTGGATCGAGTTCCGCAATTTCCGAATAAGCCAACAGCGGTTTTTGCGTAATGCATTTAAACTGCGCGAAGTATTAGCTTCGCAAAAAATGCGTTTTTTTTTTTTAATACTACGCACTATTATAAGAGATTAAGAAAATCCGAAATGTTGCATTTTCTATTCTCTCTGAATTTATACAAATTTCTCTAAAATCAATGAATTAGCGGCGTATTTTAATTGGAAAATAATTTAGTTGCAAATCCGCGTCTATTTTACGATTTAAGAATCACTATTATTTTCGGACTAAAAAAATTGATAAAATACGATTGGAGGAATTGAGTAAAAAAAAAATTATAATACGATTTATATCTTCATAAAATATGTTTTATTGTTCATATCTAAATTCTGTACAATACTATACATTTTCTGAATAGAAAATTTCGTTTTTATATAAGAGCACTGGATTAGAGGCGTATTAAGGTTGAAAAATAAATCCATTACAATTCTAATTTTACGAGGCCTTTCGTCATAATTGCAATAGGACTCGAAGGTCAATGAGATTGTAAATAATGAGATCGTTGTGTTGAAAAATTAAATTCAAATTATACAATAAACGTTGACTAGAACCCCGAGGAACGCTGTCTGCCCAAAGGCCTTCGTACTTTCGTACCTACGATAATTGCTTACAAAAAAAAAATTGCTACAAGTTTTCTTTCAATTTTCTTAAAATCTAATTTTCGATAATTTTTCGTTTAAATAAATTATTTTCTTATAAAGTAGATAACGATAGCCTGTCGCATTACTTTCCATTTCTTTCGCAATTTTTTCTTTTTCGTCAGTATTTCTCACCTTTCCGACTCCGGTGGTTCGATAGACGCGTAGAGAGCCATTAATCTCTCTCGACGTCGCGTTTGCACAATATTACGAAACCTTTTTTTTCACTCTCGATATTTTCGTAAATTATCATCACCCACTCAATGTAATTGTTTGAAAAAAAAAATTTCATGAATTTTGAACAATTAAAAAAAAAAAAGTTCGCACGATTCTAGAGACACTGATACATGTTGTTGTTGTGATGACCCATGAGATGCGGTGGTGGTATTTGATGCTGTGGCAAATGATGATGAGAATAGACCCTCTGATCGTAACAGTTAGTCGGCGGTTGTTGATACTGATGATGGATCGGCGGACTGACGCTTTGATCGCTGTAGCAATCGTATTCTTGCCATTCGGGCATAAAACGTTCCTGAGGATAGGGAAACGACGAGTGGGAAGGTCCGAGTCTCTTCTGCGCGGCGACGGCGCAACTTCCGCTCGACGATGTGATCATATTTCCGTTCTCACTAATGCTCACTGTCACGTTACCGACGTTAACTGTGATCTCACCAGTCTCACCGTTTCCCAATGTTTTGGAAAGCGCCCATATGTAGTTGTGAGCGAAACGGAGAGTTTCGATTTTTGTTAGTTTCGTGTCTTCCGGAAACGTAGGCAGAGCCATTCTCAGCCGCTCGAGGGCGTCGTTCAGCGTATGCATCCTGTGACGTTCCCGATCGTTCGCCTTTATTCGACGATTTCTTTTCAGTTTGAGTACCTGAAAAAAAAAAAACATTAGTATTAGAGAATTGGACGATATAATGACGAGACATATGATAGCAACCGGAAAATTTCCGGTTTTCATTTGAATTTTGATCGGGATTTCTTTTTCCTCATTTTTACAAACTACAAATTTTTTTTGTAAAAAAAAAAAATCATAATTTATTATTTATGAAAATCTTGTACAATATTCGGATATTTTTTTTTTGTTTTTTGATTATTTATTGTTTTATTTTGCGTTGCAAATGTAAAAATCATAATTTATTATTTATGAAAATCTTGTACAATATTCGGTTTTTTTTTTTTGTTTTTTGATTATTTATTGTTTTATTTTGCGTTGCAAATGTTTTTACCTGCGTCGGACTTTTGCAACGTGTGCTCCTCGACTTCTTGCGTTTTTCCTCTTTGACCGGTGGAAAGATCGAGTCGCCGTTTGTCTCGTGTTTCGGCGATTCGAAGCTAACATCGAAACCGGAGTCCGATGAGCTCGAGAGTTCGTCAAAACCACCCTCGCTGCAGAACGAGTAGTCCGATGACATTTCTTTTTTCTCTTTAAAGACGATAACTGCGAAAAAAACGAAACGCACAACAAAAATTATTAATCGTGTAAATTCCATCATAAAAAAAAAATAACCGAAAATTGAGTCTAACAATCAACGCACTGATTTTTAACTGATCGTAACTCACCTGAAGAAAAATATAAGTATCCAAAAAATCAGTGCACTTTATTTATTATTATTTTTTGATGATTAATTATTGATTGTCGCACGGCACGAACATTTTCAGAGATTTTTTCGAGACATAGTTAACTATATATATATATATATATATAATACGACGAGATATTTCAATTTCGAAACTTTGCCGATCGAACTTTTTCGGGAATAACCAAAGTATAGGACTGCTACCGTTCAATTCGGGGTACAATTTAGTACTGTGCATGCGGCAAGGGTCTCTTAGGGCATATATAGGATCCTCGGGGTGTTTCGAAGGCCCCCCACCCTCCACACATCGCGTATGGTAGGAACCCTCTCGGCCACCGTGAATGCATACGCAGGGTACCATATTCCCCGAGAGTTCACCCCGTAATCGGCATCAGTCCGAGGGGTACGAGCCGATGCTCCTCCCTCTTTTTTTTCCGCATCCATCTTTGTCGTACATTCGCGAGTACCGTATAAGCGTTTCTTGCTCTATGCTTCGCCGGCGACGCGTGCCATCGAATCTCCTTTGGACGCTTCGTTTCAGGATTAGAGGTTTCGGGGACAATTGCACAGACTCTCGAAAGCGATCTATATACATGATTTTTTTTCACAATTAACAGATTAAAATGCACATTTTTGTTTTAGTTGTCGAAATATCGAGTAAAATTTTTTTTAACGAGTATTTCGAAGTCTTCGGGAGATAATGAATTTATCTTCGAAGAATTCCATTTTTTAATATTCATTTCGGTATCAATTATCGTAGAAAATAATTATTTTAATTTTGAAGATGAGTTGTCGAGTTAAAAATTAATAATAAATTAATTTAAGAAAATTAATAAAAAAATAATATCTCGATAACTTTTTTGTTTACAATTAAATTTAAGAATCAATTAAATATTAATAAAATAATGGGAAATCGATGAAATAAACATAAAAAATATAATAAAAAAATAATCTCGATGGAGATATTGGTTTTCGTTAGACTGCTCGTGTCGTTAAGATTGCCTAATCGTTCAACTAAAATTCATTGTGGTGGCGATAAAAGAGCGTAAAAGATGCTGAAAGTACGCCTATCCTTCAACAGCCCGTAGGACGCTCTCCTCTCGAATTGCAGAGAGGGAAAGAAGTCTAAAGCAAATCATCCCCCACGCGAATCTCCTCATCCACAACGCAAATGTCTCTTTTTTTTCATTCCTATCGTTCGTAACCATAGAAAAGGCAGAAATGAGTGTTTCTTCGAGAATAAAACGAGTGGTCCGACAAAGAATTCCCCGATCGCGAGATTACATCGCAATATAATCACAGACTTCGTACCGATAAAAAAAAAAAAGAAAATTTGTGTTTATTTGCAAAATGACTTTTGGGCTCACGACTCAGAAAATTTTAGGGATTTAAGAGGAAATTACTTACCTTACGATTTTTTTCTATACACTTCTGACAACTTGCGAAATTAATTAATTACGAGATTCCAAGAAACAGCGATAGCGCAATGGTCATCCGACGATTAATTTACTTATTACATCGTAATTTGAACGGCAAAAATTCAAACTTTCCTGTTACCCGTTCTCTCGCAAATGACGCATTGCTCTCGATAGAAGAGCGACTGAAAAAAAAAGAAAACTAAGTAAAAGATATAATCTAATAAAGCTAACGTTGGCCATATGTCGCATCCGCTAATCAGTTGATAATACCGCGAGATCTCTATAGAAACCAATCGAACGATCAATGTATGCGTCGTCTAAAAAAAAAAAAAAAAATATATACATCGGGAAGTACAGCGAAGAAATATTAAACGCGTATTATATCGTCTGCGCTGTAAGATTCCTCCCTAATATAAAATAAAATCCACGGGAACGAAAAATATCGTTCGCACGTGTCACCTGTTTGCTCAACGATTCGTTATCGTTTTGGTTGTACATTCACGGATATTTTACGAGTGTACTGTCAATAATTTCGTCCCGAAGAACAAACAGAGTTAATATTTTGTGGTCAGACCGGAATAATATACGAAATTCATTCGCTTCTTCGGCAGAGCCGATCGTTGCATTGTTGCTGCAGGTGAAAAATAAAAAAAAAATATCGATGCAGTTTCCGGTATTGAACGGTCATCACGTTCATCGCTGGATCCGGTTGCGCTATCGATCTGATGCGCATAATAATGAAGGCGCGTCATCTAACGCGCTATTATTTCACGATCGGTCTGGAAAACCATTTTACCTCTTTATAGTCGAAACGCTTCGACTACTTCTCTCTGTAATGCACTTTGTTTTGCTCGCTGACACACTTATCTACTAAATTTCTCCCCCCCTTTTACCGCGTTGGAGAGCAGATCATCGACTTGGCATAGCGTCAGCTTCGTCATTAGCATAACGGTATATCGAGGATACGGGAGACTGCTATTCGATCGGCCCGCATTCGCACTATGGGCGTTGCGAGGTTATTGTGCACAACAGCCAACCTTCGGTGGCCTCATAAATATCAAAACGTTGTCTCGAGTACATCGAATGAACTCGGAATCGATGTGACGAATTTTCTCGAACTGATGAACCGCGAAATGAAAAATTGCAATTATACACGGAGATCTGACGATATTTTGTTTTTATATCGAATACAGACGCAAACTTTTCGAATTTTTTTTATCGGATACGTGTGGAAATTAAAAATTGGCAAATATTCTATATTAATCGAAAATTAATATATTTTGTCATGTAAATTAAAAAAAAGTTCGTGAAACAGAAAAAAATTTAATAATTATTATTATAATTGTAACATTTTTTAAAGATATTGCAAAGGATTTAAATTTGTGACGCATATTTGTTTCAAATTTATTATACGACGATTTGCATAAAAGTTTCATATACGCGGCATTGGAAAGGATTTTTTCAGTGTTTCTCAATTCGGTATAGTAAAATAACGGGGTAACAATGAGAAATTTTTATTGCGTAATTTAACGCGAGCAAAAGTTACGTGGGATCACGTGAACTTTCACTGGATATAAGAATAACTATGAATGTAGAATTTTAATCTTTGAAACACTGTAAAAAATAATGGTAAATTTAATGAGGTAATTCGAAAATAAAAATAATCGTTTTTTTTTTGTAAATTTAAGAAACATCCATAAAACAAAAAATATATTAAAATTACAACATTTTTTGTGATATTTCAAAAAATCAATTAAAATTTCGACACGCGTTTAAAAAAAATAATTCATCGGTTTATGAATATATTTATGATTTATGAATAAAAAGCTTCAAATACCGGCGCCGGAAGCAATTTTTCACGTGGCACTTTAAAAAAAAAATGTATGCAATTTAACGAAATAAAGAAAAAACAAAAAAAAAATTGAAAATCCGTAAATTTTACAATGTTAAAAAATAAGTAAAAATTGCATTTCTTGATAAAATAAAAGCAATAAATTCACGAGTCACGATGCGAGAAAAATTGCCGAACCATAAAAAAGAAAATGGATTAAAAGGGCGCAGTTTCCGCGTCTCGAAATTTTCACCCTTTCGAGTCCTTTCCGCGGGGCAATAAAAAAGAAAAAAAGTAACAAGCTGCCGCCGTGAAATCGTTCGCGTTAACACATGTTCTTCCCGATCGTCCGGTGGAGTGCAAAGCAACCAATGGCAGAAGGGTGGAAAAAAAAAAATATTGGAAATTACACGAAAGATTTGTTCGCGGGGCGTGAAGAATCGAAAATCAAATAGGGAAAAAAGGGGTTGTTGGTTGACGGAATAGCTGCGCGCCGAATGGCGATAGCGAGGTATATAAGTTAAGGTTTGCGTCCGAATCGAAAGGGGTTTTCTCGTTTCTCTTCATCGATTCGCTCTGATTGGATAATTTATCGATGCCTTTTTAGCTAATTGATTGGCGTCACGCCGGTAAGTTCTTCGCGCAGATGCGCGATGTAAAAAAAAAAATTGACACGAAAGATCCGATCGATATATATCGATATATATCGCAATGTACGCTTTACCGCAGTGTCTAAAGCAATGTTATGTTATATGCAATTAACGGTATCGTGTGGATTACGCGACAAAAGTTTTTCCTTGTAGGGTGAAGCGAGGAAAGATTTGCGCGGAAAGAGAGTCGTAGACGCCGTGAGAAGTGGGTTACACATCGTTTATTACAGGTGCAGTGAGCGCACCTCGTGCAGCCCACACTCTTCGTATGGCATTACATATATCTACACACACATATATATACATTGATATATAGTGTACACATAATACGTGTGCAGTAGAGTTAGCGAAGAGTCCTCCCTGAGTAGCTGTTTTTTTTCCCAGACTCGTTACGCCGCGATGAACTTTTAAAGTCCGGTGTGTTGCTCTTTCGTTCTTCACGCAAAGTAGGCGGCGAACGCTGCACCGGGATGTGCGAACTGCGATCTTTCAACCAGGAAATTATTATTTATTATGTTTTTATTTCATGAAAAAAAAAAAAAAAAAGTAGTCCGTAAAAAAAAATACGCGCTGCATGCAATGGGTTAACAGCAACAATGATATTTTATTTTCGTATTGACGCAATAACTCGTATCTCGTATAATTTCTTACGAGGAGTTTGACTTTTGAATATTATTGCTTTGCCAGGTTGTTGGTAGAGTAAAGCGTAATAGGCACTCGATAAATCCGCGCGGTGGAAGAAGGCGGAGTAGTTCGCCTCGTTCGCTCGATAACTGTACCTAACCCCTTCCATTAAGCGTATCAACTTCTCTTCCGCACACCGCAATTTTTACAAAATCTCGGATTCTTCTATATATTAAAACGCTAACGAAGTCGGGAGATTCACCTCACAAAAAAAAAACAAATTTGCACATCGCGCAAACTCCCTGAAGCGCGAAGTTACGATCGTTCGCGCGCGCGTGCGCGCGCATCATACCGATACTGGAGAACGCCGCGACCTTTATAGCAATAAAAAAAGAAGACGTTGGCTGACGAGAGACGAGAGCGTTCACTGGGTCGAGAGTCCAACAATCCTCGGTACATTGAACAGATGCATCTAAAGCCTCTACTTGTCCGAAAGCAACGAAAGCTGTTTTAACGCTCACGAATGCTTATCACAATTCGCGCGATCTTCGTACCTCGTGAAACGATTAACGCAATTGGGTCAAACATTATAGCAATAATAATAAAGATTTGGATCACTTGATACATTATAAAATAAATATAAAAAAAAATTAATAACAATATTCATAATAATAATAAGTATATTATTATTACTATTATTTATGAATATTATAATTTGGTCTTTAAATTTTTTTTTAATTATTATTTTCATTCAATATTTTCATGATAATAATATTTTTTTTTTAATATAAATTTTTTTTTTTTCAAATAATTAAAAATATAACTTATTAGCAGTCAAAATGAAACTAATAAATAAATGAAAGTATTTATATCGTATCTTATTTTTATAGAACAATAAAGTATTTTTTTTTAATTTTAATGCAAAATGGCGATTGTTCGGGTTAATAATAAATGATAATGATAGAAATAGCGATGTTTAACCTATAGCTATTTTAAATCGAAGAGCCAAACCCTCTTTTCGCGCAGTTCAAGTTCCCTTCTCCCATTATTATTTCTTCTCTCGGCAGCGCGGTGCCTCTCCATGTTTCACCTGGTGATCCGTAGGGATCCAGCGAATCGTGAACTCACCTGAGCCGAGAAATATTCCCGAGTTAGCGTGAACGTACCCCGCAACGTCTCTCCTTATTCCGACGCGCTTCTCCTCTCTCCATTCCTTCCACTCTCCGAACCGGAGGCCGCATACCTTCTTACGCGATGCAGTGTTCGCCTGTCCATTGCCTCGCGGACACCGGGATACCTTTTCGAAACCTCTCGACTCAGTTTCTCATGGACACACGAAAAAATATATTTTTCAACGACAATTTGTTTATTATATAATAACAATAATAATAGTAATAATAATAATAATAATAATAATAATAATAATAATAATCGAAAAAAATTATTATAATAATTGTGTTCCGATGTGGAAGTGAACGCGGATGTTGACCATTTTTTGTGACGATCATGAGGTGATCTGTGCTAAAAAAAACAAAAAAAATTAGGATATCGGATTAACTTATGACTTGGTGAGTCATCGCAAGATATTCGACAATTGAATTTAAATTTAAGTTTAATCGATGAAATTACGTCAAATTTTACAAAAAAAATTGATTCGCGTAATGCCGAGTTAAATCATCGAATTTTATGATCGATTGATTATTTCGGGATTTAAGAAAAGAGAGAGAGAGAGAAAAAAAAATAGAGAGCTGTGACGAAGAACTGTTAATTTACTCCGAAGACCGGGACCATTCACCGTTCGTCATGCCGTCGGAAATTCCACGCGCGTAACGTAACGCGCGTAGACTTGTGTAGGATAACGGTGTTTTTTTCTTGTTTTTTTTTTTTTTTTCTTTTTGTTACGATTAAGAAGCGAAGTTGCTGTCGTGAACGGCTCTCGCCGAGCAAACAGTTACGAACCTTCGTGACGTTTCGATTTTACCGATTGAATTTTTCCATCGACTCCGAAAGCGGAAGAGAGGGGGAAAAAAGGTTGCGGTCGATCTTTATAGCTCTGTATAGGTGACGAAAGTCATAGGTATGTTTTTGTACCGATTGGGATAAAGAGAGAAAGAAAGAAAGAGGGATCTCCTTTAACCTAAGGGACAATAATGTATACCGGGCGACGATGTTTTTGCTACGATCAGTAGCGAAGCTACGGACAAGTTTCATCGCCGGCCAAAAAGTCTCAGACGAAACGGACAAGTCAGGCTATATATATGTACGTTGCTTGGCCTCGTCGGGGATTTCAATGCTTGGCGTGTAAGGGAACTACAGCTCCTCGCTTTCGTAGCCTAAGCGACTTTAGCCGCCTTTGCGATCTTCGGCAACAATGCAATTATCGTTTCGCGTAATATAATTTTTTTTTTAATTACGAAGATTGGTGTATAAAACGAATAATTGTAATGAGCATAAAAAAGAATTGAAAAAAAAAGAAAATTACCTCGTGAGCAAATTTTTTAATGTGCGACATAACCAACAAATTACAATAATAAATATTTTAATAATAAAAAAATAGTAAAAAAAAAATTTGCTCACGAGGTAATTTTTTTTACTATTTTTATATTATTAAAATATTTATTATTGTAATTTGTTGGTTATGTCACATATTAAAAAATATCTGTGCACAGTATTTTCGTAAATACTTTTTACATTGAATTCATTTATCAGTCGAATTAATACGAAAACTTATAACGATATGTTTCAACGATTATCTCGTGGCAAAAATTATTTTTTATTTAATTATAAAGATTATTTTACAAATTTTTTATTTAAAAAAATCGCGTTATTTGCGATTTTGCATTTTTCAAAAAACACTTTAAAAATTAACTATTCAATGTATTTCATTGAAATTCTCTCGAAGTTGAAATAATCGATGAGATGAATGCGAAAGCAAAAGAGATCCCCTCGTTTGCTCTTGAATTCCAGTACTACCAGTTCTCGGAGTTTGAAACAGGATGCAAATGTAGCTTTGGTTAAACTAAACTGGTACCGTACCGACTATCGCAGGAATTCCGTCTTTGAGTCACGTTCGGCTCGCCACGATCGTGAACCAGTAACACGTTCTCATATCGATCTTTTCGTTCCGTTTCGCAACATTTTTTTCCGAACCTTTAAACTTTATTATTAAAAAAAAAATTTTTTAAACGAAGCGGAATACGCGAAATAATGTGCCCCTTCGTGCATCCATCGTATTTTGCATCTTACGGAATACGATAAGTCTCATCGCAACACTTAATTATTGTTTACATCCGGTCCGCGTACTGCCCTTTCCTAATAACCGGGTGAGAAGAGCGGGAGATCGCGGGACCTTCGGAACGCGGAAACCGCGTTCTCGAAGAGGTGTTGTACAGAGAGCAAGAAGCGCTCTTATATCAGACAAGATAGTTAGTTGCACGCACGAGGGGACTAAGAAATTACGGGTACAACCCCCTCGACGTTGTCGATGCAGTGTAATCGTTTATACTCGTGGAATTACGATAATATAGTCCACTTTGTCAATTTACCATTCAGCCGACCGCAACCACCTTATAAATTCTACATTAAACAAAAAGCCTCTCATTTATCGTAATGATTATGCAATACATTTTCCTTCGATTATTTATGATTTTAGATCGGAATATATATTTTTTAATCCTTATTTCAACATTTTTTTGATCCTTAATGATTTTTTACCGCGATATATATTGTTTGTTTTTTATTTTTTGTTTCTTTTCACCCGTAATGATTTTATACCACGATCTCCATTTTTTTAATATCGTAATGTCGTACAGAT
Source organism: Cryptus viduatorius (assembly GCA_964006125.1). Taxonomy (NCBI): domain Eukaryota; kingdom Metazoa; phylum Arthropoda; class Insecta; order Hymenoptera; family Ichneumonidae; genus Cryptus; species Cryptus viduatorius. The sequence continues at coordinate 15,232,347 of OZ023225.1, read as the reverse complement.
AAATTCGGGAATCGTCTGCTGCAAAAACAGTATAGTTAATTTTTTTTAATTACGAATAATTTTGCTCCGTTTTCTTTTTTTTGTAAAAAAAAAAAAAAATGAAAAATAAATATAATTTCCGGGATAGCAATGACTCGGTATTATCCAATTATCAGACATACGCGGCGTTCACACATAAAGCTCTGCCGTAGGAGATTATAAGTGAGAGCCATATAATGCAGAAAAAGTTACGAGAAATGACTATGCGAACGGCGTACTCCAACTTTTAGCCTCTCATAAGTTCTTAGGCCTTTTATCCCCCGAGACAATTGAGTTGCGCAACGCGAGAAACGCGCCTCGAAGAGAAAGAAACGAGAACTGTACTCCCTTTCAGGAGTCTCAAGCCGCTTTACTCGCTCTCGTTGTTTCGTAGTCTCCTCGACTCGAAAGAAGGCTATAGATGTAGAAAGTCTTAGGCTTCTACGTGTCGGACGCCTTCGCGAATCATGTTGTGTACCTCGTTTCTAGTCAGATCCGCTGAGCCTTGAGAAGAGGAAGAAAGGAAGTGCATTCTCGCTGTAGCAATCAAAGTTTCGAGACATAACAAATTATGATTATACACCGGGGATGATATTACGCTGATTATGCTCTTTAGTGTTCTGCTATCTCCGTGGAAAACTCGTCCAACTTTTATGACCGCAGAACGGATACGTGAACTATACTTCGCGTCAATAATTGGTGCGTAAAAAAAAATAAAAAAAAATTATCGAATGAAAAAAGATCGGTAAAGCAAATGGTAAAAAAAAAGATCGGTACTCTTGTGTCGAGAAATCTTGACCACGAAAATCGGTTTTTACTGCCCGATGCATCAGTGAAAGGCCATCATTTGTTGTATTTTATTTACGATCGAAAAAGACCGGTAAAGTTTCTCGGAGAGATTAAAAAATGAAAAATGACGAATATGAAAATTTTTGAAATTTTTTTATAAGAAATGGTGTCGAATCAATAGAAATCGGTAAAGCAAACGGATATAAAAATCGGTATTTTGTTGTAACGAAGTATTGACCGAGAAAATCGGTTTTTAAGGCTCCTTAACGCACCATTGAAGGCAATAATATGTTGTATTTTATCAACGATCAAATGAAACGTGTAAAGTTTCTCGGTGAGTTGGAAAAAAAAAGATGACGAAGAAGATGAGTTTTGAAGAATCTTTATGAAAAATGTTGTCGAATCAATAGAAATCGGTAAAGAAAACGGTAAAAAAAATCGGTATTTTTATGTAATGAAGTATTTACCGAGAAAATCGGTTTTTACGGCCCCTTAATGTTCCAGCGGAACGCAATCATTTGCCGTATTTTATTTACGATCGAAGAAGACACATAAAGTTTCTCGGTGAAACGTAATAAAAAAAAAAAGATGAGTAGGAAGTACGCTTAGGGATGAAAGCTTGCCACTGGGTCACGAGTCTCTATTAACTCAGTGAGCGTTTCGCTAATTTTCCAACTTTTATCGCTTAACTAATAGATGATTCATTTATAGTATAACTGAAAAGAAAAGGGGATCAAAGTACTACTGGTCAGTAAACTCCCATTAATCCTATTATAGCAGTACAGTTCACCGGTATATAACAGAGTGACCGGTAGTCGACTTGTGTTTCTTCTTCTTCTTCTCGATTTTCTCGTCTTCTTCCTCTTTACCGCACCAGAAATGGAATCTGATTTCTAACGGCTTTTCACTGTGACTCGTACCGCGACTCCCTTGTCGTTTACCAACACACGCGCATGCGCGCGCGCGAACGAATCACGCTGACCGGTAGCACGACTCGCCGCAATCACCGGTTTTTTCTTCCCGTGGCGTTAAAGTCCGACCGCAGGGTACCGCCAGAGTTTGTTCGGTATCTCTCGGTGGACAAGAGTGGCTATTATTATCGGTGTATCGACCGGTTTGTGAAAATTGCAAGATCGGCAAGCATACCAGGAAGTCGGAGACAATTTCTCAGTACAACTCATTAGCATAAATCATTCAAATGATCACACGTGATATCCGTTTTACTTGAAGAAGCGGTAGTGTTTTCGATATGGAAATCGGTAACGAAGAAACACTGAAAAAAAAAAATCGGTTGAATCGACTAAATCGACGCTTGCGGATGGCGAAAAAAATAATTGGCTCATTAACCGACATACCTAATCCATTTATCGTACTAATTATCAGTTAAATTGACAATTTCTTACCTTTGTATGATTATTACTTCCTTTAGTTAATTGAATATTGATTTAGCCGGCCGCAAGCACCGATTAAGTCGATTCAACCGATTTTTTTTCTCTGCGTAGTTTTTTTCGGCATAAATACGAAATGGGATGTTTCCAAAATGAAAATTATGAAATCGGAAATATAATATGTAAAAACCTAAGTGTTACTAATGGAAGTTGCGAGTTTCGAAGTAAAAATTAACTGCACATGTGAGCAAAAAAAAATGTTGTTTTTCAAAGTGCCGCGAAACTACCGCGGATATTCACATCAAATTATACCGGAGGTAAATTTTTCGATCGAAATATTAGATCCACAAAAATAAATTTTATGCAATACGAATGAAGAATGTTATGTAAATTGATAAAGTAATTTCTTTTTATTTACGAGAATCTCTGTTTTTATACATTTTCAAAAGACTGCAATTGAATTTTATTAAAAAAAAAAAAAAATACAAGATAATATTTTCAGGCTGTAGGCCTCTCGTGACGAGATATATTATAGCGTAAATATGAAACAGGATATTGTAACAAAAAACGATAAATAGGGAAACGGGTAGATGTTGTAGTAGTAGTTTTATTGCTTGTACACCCTCTCGGGTCTTTACATTTCTTTACATATACCATATTTTTACATTTCAGTCTGGATTAACGGGTAGATGTTGTAAATTATGGTAAAAAGTACAACATACGAAATTAACTGCACGTGTGCGTGTAATGATCAATGTGCCTTTTTCCATCCGATTACGCAAATAGCTTACGATATTATATTTCTAGAGAACATTTTATTCAATATAAGAGTAAAATAGTATACAATAATTGATATTTACAGACAGAAAAAGTACATTTTTTTTAAACGCGATTTTTTTCTCACATTACGAAAAAAAAAAATTATAAAAAAAAAAGTGTATTATCTTTCATATTTTTTTCGAGACGAAATAAAATGCAATAGAATATTGCGACGAAAAAAGTGGAAAAAAGAGATAATATATATAAGTTCCTAATTTTTCCTAATAATATAAGTTGCGCTATAAGTTCCTAATTTTTTTAATTGAAGGGCAAACCAAAAAAAAGGAAATTAATTGTGTTTGTGTCGGTAGTATATGTAATGAGTTTCTTTCCAGACGATTAGCAAAATAGATCGCGCAACTCATCTCTAAGAGTACATAATGTGCAGTTAACGATCTTCATAATCGGCAAATTAATTCTTTTTTTTTTAATCTTCGCGAAACATTACCTAAAATCCCCGAGTCTCAAAAGTGCAATTAAATAAAATCTTCAGGTGACGATGCGGCGGACTCTTCTATTTCTGATGACCACCTGTGCCTTCGTCAGGGCGCAGGTGATCAACAGAGCGCCTCATTTCATTCAACACGGTGATATGGCGCGATTAGCCGTACCGGAGAGTACACCTCCGGGTTCCGGTGTTTATACGCTTCGTGGCGAAGATCCCGAAGGATCGAAACTCCATTACTCCATAAGCGGTGAATATTTCACTGTAAATCGTGAAACAGGATTAGTTATTTTGCGAAAGGCTCTCGATCGCGAAACTCAGGATCTTATCGAAGTCATCATCAGCATAACCGGTAAGATTCGTTTTCTTGTTTCTCTTTTTTTTTCTTCGCAACTTTGAATTAAGCCGCTGTAAAATTCGTAACTCAGCGATAGCGATCCGTTTAGCTAACGATTGGGTTTTTTTTTTTTTCGTCATTAAAGACGAAGGTATCGCGGGTTCGGAGCCCAACACGGTATCGCTGAGAAGAGAAATCGCTGTACTCGACGAGAACGATAATCCACCGGTTTATCATGGTCGTCCGTACGCAACTCGAGTACCGGAGAGCGCGAGAATCGGTGGTTTGTTGCTACCGGAAGGAACGATAGTCGTAACCGATCGGGACGGCGGCGTTAACGCAGACGTCGATGTTAAATGCGTTTCAGGATCTCAGGACGACGATACATGCACCACTTTCCAAATTTCCACCGAACAGGTACGCGAACGACTATATATTTACTGGAGCAATACGATGAATACCGGAAGTTAACAAGAGCGCGCATTCGTTTATGAATAATTGGTTTTTTTTTCTTTTCATATTTTTACGGCGTACAGATTGCGGAAGGAAAATACGACGTACGGATAACTATTGCTCAGCCTCTGAATTACGAGAGGAGAAATTCGTATCTCATTAGTCTGCTGGCTATCGACGGTGCCAGCGATCCAGCTAAACGCCTCCAGGCCCGAGCTACTGTCGCTGTTGACGTTCTCGACGTGCAGGTAAGACATATCTTGCGATAGATCGATCGATAAATAATTCAAAAATAAGTAAGAAACAAAAAATTTACAAGAAAGTACCAAGAAAGTAAGAAGGAAGTAATCAGAAACTAATTAAAAACTAACAAGAAACTAACAAGAAAGTAACAAGAAACCAACAAGAAACCAACAAGAAACCACTAAGAAATCATCAAGAAACCAACAAGAAACCAACAAGAAACCAACAAGAAACCGACAAGAAATCAACAAGAAATCAGCAAGAAATCAACGAGAAACCAACAAGAAACCAACAAGAAACCAACACGAAACCAACAAGAAACCAACAAGAAAACAACAAGAAACCAACAAGAAATCAACAAAAAATCAACGAGAAACCAATGAGAATCCAACAAGGAACTAACAAGAAACTAATAAGAAACAAAAAACGAATAACTCATTAACAAGAAAATGAAAAGAAAATAACAAAAAACTAATGACAAATGCATGTCACCTCAACGAAGCAAATTAAAAAGAACCCTTTTTGTCTCAGGATCAACCGCCAACTTTCCTGAACGCTCCTTACAGCGCAGCGATACCAGAGAATACGCCAAAAGGCCATACAGTTTTGACGGTGAGAGCTCGCGACGGTGATACCGGAGAATCGAGGCCACTGTTGTTGAATCTCGAGGACGATGATCTCAAGCATTTCGAGTTGATAACTTCGAGAGACGGTGACATCGCTATCGGTACTCTCGTAACGACTGACGTACCTCTGGATCGCGAAAATCCGCGAATTCTTCACGACGGTGGAATTTATAGCTTTCGCGTGAGAGCAACGGAGCTGATAAACGACGAGATACCAGCGGATACGGAAACTTCCGTCGTGACGATCGTTATTACCGATGTCGACGATTTGTCGCCGATGTTCAATGAGAATTACTTTGACATCAAGATATTCGAAGATATTGGAATCGATACTCCACTTCCAGGTATATGAAGTTTAGTTATCGATTGTAATAGACATATCAAAATGGGAGTTAAGATTAACGATTCGCATCTTTTTTAGGATTAAATATGGTTGTCAGTGACGAAGACGTCGGCGACAACGCAAAATTCATTCTCTCGCTGAGAGACTCGCCGAATTATCCTGGTATAAGCAGCGCCTTCACAGTCAGTCCAGAAAATTCTCAGGGAAGAGTTCCCGTTGTTATAAGAGCGCGCGATACCAGCGTATTGGATTACGACGTCGACGATCCTTCGAAGAGAGAATTGGAATTTGACGTCGTCGCTATCGTTGCTGAAAAAGTCGTGAGTCGTCCTTCGAATCTTAAAAAACTATCGATAAAATCGGATTTCGGAAAAAAAACCCCGAAAAAAACGCCATTTTGCGATTTTCATATTTTTTTGAAATTTTCTTCCGGATTTTTTTTTTTTGCCTATCGATAAAAATGCTACCAGATACTCCGTTTTTTTTTTCTTAAATTCAGGTTGCATCATCGAGAGTTCACATAAAGCTGATGGACGCCAACGATCACGCGCCGGAATTTTCACAAGCGGTTTACAGACTTTCAATTCCGGAGGACGCGGAGCCCGGAACTAATTTTGGTAACGTAGTCGCGAAAGACTTGGACAGCGGTTCCTTCGGCGAGTTGACTTACACACTTCGAGGTTTCGGCGCCGATAAGTTTCGCACCGATGCGAAAAACGGCGGTATCTCGTTAGCCAAACGACTGGACTACGAGACGCAAAAATCGTATTCGCTGACGATGGAAGCGAAAGACGGCGGTGGAAGAGTCTCCACGGTGAACATTCTGATAGAACTGCAAGACGTCAACGACAATGTGCCGATTTTCGAGCAAAAAGAGTACTCGAGAACAGTGCGCGAAGGCGCGACGAGTTTCGATCCGCAAATGTTCGTTCGCGCGACCGATATCGATGGACCGACTCACGGAAACGGAAGAGTAACTTACAGCATAAGTCGTCACAACAGTATGACGGAAGATGTCTTCAAGATAAATCGCGAAACTGGCGAAGTGACTATGCAACTCCCAGCAAAATCCGGCGATACCGAACGCGGTATCTATGAATTAGAGATCCGAGCGACCGACGGCGGAAAACCGCCTCTCTTCTCGGACGCGAAATTCATCGTTCGCGTCGGTGTTCCTGGAAATCAAAAACCAGTTTTTCGTGGAAATTACAAAGCCGACTCGCCGGGTCCCAATAGCTACAGGGCGCGACTTCTGGAGAACGCTACTCCCGGAACTGAAGTCATCAAAGTCACTGCTAACGATCCCGACGGCAGAGACAGTCTTTTGCAGTATTACATCGCTTCCGGCGCTAAGGATAACTTCGTAATCGATTCCAGGTACATCACGAGACAAAGATAACTTTAAGATAAATTTAAAAAAAACTTAAGATAATTTGAAAAAAAAAAAAAATTCAAAGATATATTCTAAAAATAAATAAAATAGATAAAAATGATTTTTTAAAATTATTATTCGAAGATAAATTTGTTATTTTGTTTTACTAACAGCTCGTAACGTAATTCCGTTTGCAGTTCTGGTATCCTGACGGTTTCTCCGGACGCGAGGCTCGATCTGGAGACCGGAGGCGACAAATACGAAGTAATAGTTTACGCCGTCGATTCTGGAACTCCTGTGAGAGAAACCGCGACGACTACGGTGACTGTTAACGTTTTGGATGTTAATAACAAACCGCCGGTCTTCAAGAAGCCGACTTACTTGGTTTACGTCTCTGAAAGAGCGGCGATCGGTAAAAAAAAAGAAATTAAATAATTTTTGCATCTCGGAGACTCTTTTGAGTTGTGAATTTGGTGTTCAATTTTTTGACAATTTTTTTTTTTCCTAAAATAGGCGAATCAGTGCTGAAGGTTGCGGCGACCGATCCGGATACCGATTCTCTAATAGAATACTCTCTCGTCGAGCCGATAAAAGCCGTCGACAAGACCGGCGTCGCCTTGAAAAGCACAACTCCCTACGATTACAAAACTGCTTTTCGGATAAATTCAACTTCCGGTTCGATACTCGTTAATCGAGTACTAGATTATCAGGTTGCGGCTGTTGTTATTTTGACCGTTAGAGCGACAGATCTAAACGCCGTTGTGGACAAAGAAAAACAGGTCGCAGAGGTTGAAGTGACGATTTATATTCAAGCGTACAGCGACGACAACCCAACATTCACGAACCCCGGATGGTCGGCCAATAATCCAACGATACGGGTGACGGTACCTGAAGAACAGCCATTGGGAACGACGCTTCTCATGCTATCGGCAAGAGAACCTATGACCGGTTGGCCCGTCCAAAGGTTCGAACTCGTGCGCGAGGAAGACGACGAGGGGTACGTTAATGTCGGAGTTCAGAGCGGAAACGTCGTTCTCAGCAAAACATTGGACTACGAATCGCTGAATCAAAAAGTAATCTTTACCGATCGACTTCGGATTTCTTCTTTTTATTCGATTTTTTGTTGTTGTTTTTTTTTATTTATTTGTTTTTATTAGAATTTTTCTTATCTTCGGATTTTATGTTTCTATTCCGATTTTTCGTTTATTTATTACGAATTCTAATACCGATTTTTCTTTTTACAGTTCATCCGCTTCAAAGTCCGTGCATTGGCTCGCGATTACGACATAACGCGAAGAATGTCCGAAGCGACTGTGATAGTCGAAGTTCAGGACACAAACGACAACAGTCCGATCTTCAATCATCCGGATTACAAGATATCGGTTCTCGAGTCTTCGAAACCCGAGAAAATCGTTCTCAACGTGAGAGCCACGGATATGGACAGTTCTAATACCGAACAAGAGGTCAAACGAGGCTACGGTGAGGTCAGATACGCTTTGACCGGTGAGAATTCGAATCTCTTCGAAATCGATTCTATAAGCGGAAACATTCAGATCGCTCGTAACACGACTCTCGATCGTGAGAGACAATCGGTACTGAGATTTTACGTCGTCGCGTCCGACATGCCTCAGGGTGGCGCTGAGCAAAAAACTACTAGAGCTCTCGTTACCGTCGATGTTCTTGACGTCAACGACAACGCGCCGAGCTTTCCGCAGAATTCTTACACCGCCGTTATTCCGGAAAACGCGCCGAAAGGCGTTAGCGTCGTTAACATCACTGCCAGCGATCCCGACGAAGGCAAAGGAGGAATGGTACACTTCGAGATCATCGACGAGGGCGAAGCCAATGGTAATTAAAATCGCGAAGAAGAAAATGTCGCGTCAGCTAAATCATCCCGCTGTTTGCCGCGACGATTTTGCTGATTCGAGGCGCTTAAACCCTTTTTTTGCGTCGCTCTCTCGAAGAGATCCATTTAACTATGAAATTCCGTGAAAAAATTCTGAAAAAAATTGTGTGGTCTTCCAGTGATCTTTCGATGTTCCAAAGATAATTTTTTTTTTTACTATTTTCCGATTACATTTTTAAGGCGAAAAAAAAGGAATGCTAGTAAAATATTTGATTGATTTCTAATACTTATTTCCGCTTTCTCAGGACTCTTCAAAATAAATCACGAGACCGGTGAAATATCATCGGCGAAGAAGTTAACAGGAAAGGGAAGAACGGAGCCTTACAACATGAGAATTCGAGCGCAAGATTCCGGAACTCCGGTCCTCTACAGCGACGTATCGCTGACCCTTTACATCGGCGACGTAGTTAGCAACGACGGCGTTCCACTCTTCATCCGGCCGACTCTCGAAGAGATCGCAACGATATCCGAGAATTCTACGATCGGTAGTCCGGTCTTTCAGGTCGTAGCGTCCGATCCCGACGACCCGAACTTACCGAACGGTAGGATAACCTTTAAATTTTTGGAAGACGGAAATTTCGGTAACGACGCGAGTTCTTTCCGAATAAACGGCGAAACCGGACTAATAACAACGAAAAAATTGCTCGATCGCGAGACTAAGGATAGTTACACTTTGATTCTCGTTGCTCAGGATCTCGGAGATCCTCCGCAACAAGCGACGAGAGTTCTTCAAGTTATCGTCAACGATATAGACGATCACAAGCCGCACTTCAAGAGAAATTTGGACAGTCCGCCCATTGAATTAAACGTCCTGGAAGAAGTTTCTCTCGGCACGAAAGTCGGTATCATTGAAGCGATCGACGAGGATATCGGTACCAACGGAATGATTGATTACGCGATAATTTACGGCAACGAAGCGGGTCGCTTCAGCGTCGAGCGTCTCGACAACAATTCGGCGATAATAAAAACCGCTGGTCGTCTCGACAGAGAAACTGCCGATCGTCATTTGCTCACTGTGAAGTGTTTCAAGTATCCGATCGCCAAATCCGACTTCGTACCGAAACCTTACAATCGTCAAGATCCGTCAGAGCGACAGATTTTGATAAGAGTACAGGACATCGACGACAACAAACCAAAGTTCCGAAAAAACAATATTACTCTCGGAGTCCGATTAAACGTACCGATCGACACGAGCCTCATAACTCTCGAGGCTTACGACGAGGACTCGGATTCTCTGCCGATAAATTATTTTATGGGAAAAGTGTCCTTTACCTCCTTAGCTGAGCCTTCGATGTCGAAGAGAGAAATTCCCTCATATTTGTCGCTAAACCCGCAAACCGGAGAGTTAAGAACGACGGGTTCGTTGTCCGGTTATTCCGATGGATTTATGGAGATACCGATAACAGCGAATAATTCACAGATCGCAGGAAGAGAAACGAACGTTACTTTGAGAATATTTTTGCTTCGGGATCGCGATATGCTGAAATTTGTTTTTTCCAAACCACCAGTCGAAGTGCGAAAAACTTTGGAGGATTTTGAAAAAGCCGTACAACACGCACTTTCCTTACCGATCACTGTTAACGTTTACGATACTCAGTTCTACTCGAAGGACGATAATTCACTCGATTTCTCGTCGACGAGTTCGTGTTTCCAAATGGTCGGTCGCGAAGCCTACGATCTCGAAGAAATGAAAGCTTTGCTAAGAGATCCCAAAAACGAAGAATTAAGAAAGGTTTACGACAAGTTTCACGTTGAAAAAGTTCAACATTGCGCCGCTCTGGTCGCGCGAGCCGATGCATCAACGACACAGATGTGGGTTCTCGCGATTGCTGCTTTCGTTGGTGTCGCGGCGATCGTATCGAGCTGTTCGCTTTGCTGCATGCATTCCAAGTAATTTTTTATATTTTTTTATAGTGTAAATGTCTCTTAGAAATGTGAAAAATAAAGTTTTTTTTATTTAATTTTTTTAAGGTACAAACGACAAGTTAAACACGCGAGACTTCGGGAACAATCGCGTCCGCCGCTCAGTTACGTTTCTTCGGGTCCCGGAATGGTAAACGCTCAGTCGCACACGACACTCGGAACGCTGGGACCGGGAACAATGGTAACTCTTGGTCCGCACGAAGGACCTTACGAATGGGGCGCCGATACGACGCTCTATCATCCCAGTACGCTGTCGCGAGCGTAAAAGCGAAGAACTTCGAAAAAAAAAATGAAAAATTGTGAAAGTCTCCGCACAAGAAAATTCAACGAAAAATGGTGCTCTCTGCGTATCGATGTGAATTTCACGGACAATCGAGAATCGAGTGAATAGTTCACGGTAATTTTTTTGAATTTTTTTTTAGATCGTATCTTCGTAATTTTCCACGACTCAGCGACGAAAAACAAGAAACTGTACATTAATCGAAACGTCGACGATTCCGTTTTTTTTTTCTCGCCATATCTAACGGGGAAACGAAGATAAAAACGGCGAGTGGCTGTCGTGCTTTTTGTATTATAATTAAATCGTATTTTAAGGATCGTAAAAATAAAAACGAACGAATGTACATTTTACAATATTTATATTAAAAAATTATAAAACAAACGAAAACGAAGCATACAAATCGACTTGTGAGATTGAAAATCGTTGGTTCAAGAATATCTCGAAAGTTGCGCTGTCGATGTTCCTTTTATGAATAGCTGGAGGTCAACGGTGGATTCTTCTCGATCGTTAAGCGTTTTATGATCTTTAAAGTGCCGCGGCGGCTCTTGTAATCAGCATCGCGAGAAAATGAGGTGAAGAAAAAGAGACTAAAATTCTCGCTGATTCCACACACTCTCGCGGTGTCCACGGAAGCGTGAAACAAATCCTCGATTATCACATGTTGTGTTTATTCTTTCAGGAATTTTAAAAGATAAGAGAGAATCTCTCGTGTGCAATTACACTAATTATCCATCGCAGAGAAATCTTCTTTACTTGCGCGCGACTTTCTCTTTTCTTAGACTCGTCAGTCAATACCGTCGGTTCGATAATTATTTTTCTATTTTTTTTTGGTAACGCCGTTGATAAATCGTTTGCCGATCGGTACTAATAATCGGCGTTTTCGATCAAAGATCGGCGTTTTCGATCAAAGATCAGCATTTTCGATCAAAGATCGGCATTTTCTATTAAAGATCGGCGTTTTCGATCAAAAATCGGCACTTTTGATCGAAAATAAGCGCTAACAATCACCGATTCTTAGTCAGTCGCGATGAGACCATCGGCAAAGGCTTGAAATCCTTCGGGTGTATCGATGTCTTTACTATAATTCGTCAAATTTTTTTTTGCCGATTTTTCACAATTTTCACACTCGCCGATCGTATCGGTAACATTTTTTTCCGTCGATGCGGATTCTTGTTCTTTGATCAATTCGGCGTTCGTTGGTCCTTCGGGTTCCTCGTTATCGGAACTCGAAAAATCGGTTCGATCGGTACTTTGCTCCTCGTTTTCTTCATTCGCATTTTGATTATCGCTGTATTGGATTTCGGAATAATTTTGCCTATTGGAAGTTAACGATACGTCAGTCGAATCCGGCAGTTCCGTTTCCTCGTATTTCGACTCTTCGATCGCCGAGTGATCAGTAAGCTGTTTGGTGATGGCGTCAAATGGCGACATCACGCTGTGCATAAACTTTTGATGCTCCTCCGGTTGCATCGATTCCGATCTATGAATAATGTCCTTTCTGAAACTCAAGAAGAAAACATTACTTCAGATATAATTTGACGAGTAGACAAGCCGATTTTTTGTTGAATTAAAGTGCGAATAGACGAGAGATTAATTTACGTGGAGGTCGAAGTTTATCGCGAAGTACGCGAAGTTGTTGAAGCCATCAAAGATGCGCAAAATTTTGTATTTTTTTCTCCCATTGTATCGGTTTCTTTTTTGTCATGAATTACATCACACGTTTATATTCCACAAGCGAAGTCTTGACATTTTGCCTCTCGGCAGCCCACACATCGCCGACGAGTTTACAGTGAAAGTCACGAAGTGTTTCGATATATTCGCAGATGAAATACCGGAGATCGGCGATTTCGTCTTCTTATCGATCGCACATATGGAAAATAGCTTCGTATTTATTTATTATTCATTTACCTGTTAAGTTTATTCTTCTTTCTCGGATACAAGTTGAGGTGAAATATCATCTGTTGTCGTTCCTCCTCGTCGGTAAGCCCCGTGTGTCCCGCTGGAACAGCGACAACCGGAATCGGTTGGGTCTGTTGTCCGGTGTAATATCGTTGACCGCGTTTCATAGACAACGGTCTTCTTGAATCATATTGCTCCATATTATAAGCGGGCCGCGGTCTCGAGGCCTTTTTACTCGGCTGTTCGTTTAAATCGGTTATCGGATAGATATCCAGCATCACGCTGAAGGGTTTCGGTTTCTTCCTCTTTCCGTAACTTCCACTGGAAGGAGCGCTCGAGCTGTCGATGTACTGCATTTCCGAGATCGGTATTGGTTTTCCGTAATTCAACGTCGGCCGTTGGAAAAACGGATCGTAGTAAGGATTGTATCTGTGAGTTCCCGATGGCGAAAATCTGCAAAGACGTATAAAAAAAATGAATATTAGTTTTTTTTTAATTTCTTACCGATCGATCTGTTACTTCTGATGAAAATTTCGGTATCGAATATTGAGAAACGAGTAGATAAAAATAAATTTTAAAAATAAAAAAGTAGTGGCAGCTTTTTCAATGCAGTAAAATGGGAGTTTCGTGATCGGTAAAAAATTACCGATCGGTATTATAATTGAAACGACGGCTGACAAAAATTGTTCGTATGATTACTTTTAGATTATTTTTAAATGCTAATATTTGTTTTTCCGATGAAATATCTGAAAAATCGGCAAATAAATCGGCAAAGTTACAGATACGTTTTTTCACGACGATAAAGCGCTGCAATAAACGTGAAAAACGGGAAAATGAGAGTTAAATAAAAAATGTAAAAATTATATAGTTGAAATGGACGAAAATTTGATTGACGGCACGAACCGGACGTTTGATGGCGCCAATAGGTTAACATCCGTTGGATGTTTCGGTTTGTACATATAGAAAGGATCGCCGTTGTGCCCGATAGCGAATCTCGGTCCGTCCGCCATCTCTTCTTCGTCGATTTCTTCGTCCTCTTCGTCATCTTCGTTGGGTCCGCCACTCGGACCTATTTGGTATCCATTTCTATCGCTGTTCGCCATCATTTCTCCGACTTCCGGATAAAGATCGTACTTTTTTGGATTAACGTAAACTCCCGTGAATTTTATTCCACGATTCGGAGCGTTTGGATCGTTCGTAAGATACTTTATGATGTCCTGAATGTTTCTTGATGTGTGAGGATATCGGTACTGCGTAAGTTGAGGAAATTTTGGACGTTTGTGGAACGATGCTGGCTGCGGAGTCTTTAGTTCGAAATGAAACGGCGCCGGTCGCAATTCTTCGTCGTTGAATTCGTCTGACGGATCGGGATATTTATATCTAAAATTTCATTAAAAAAAATTTACTTAAGTAGATTAAGTCGATTTTTCAAATATTTTCGCCTTTTTTTCGGATATTTGGATAAACAGAAATTCCCATCAAAAAAATAAATAAATTAAAAATTATTTATTTATATTATAAATAATATTGGGAAAATTATTAAATAATTGTTTGAATTATTTTCGATCCATACCTTTGCCTAACGCGATAGACAACGGCGTGATTGTTGAACAATTGTTTCCCTTCGACTTCGTCGGTGTCATTTTTTCCATCCATCTCCTCCAGTAGTTTCCTTCGCAGTTTAAAATTCTCTAAACTTTGGCTCCTCGTCTCGACATTCATGATTCTCGGATCTCTGGTATCCCGACGAGCGTCCGATTCCTCAGCATTTTCCACATACGTGATCTCTCGCGAATCAGCGTTATCCAAACGATCTTGAATACGAAAATTTCGCGTTCTGTTCAACTCGATTTCAGGAGGAAGAGTTGTACTCGTGAGTTGCCTCTTCGGCAAACCGCTCGGTTTCTTCAGGGCGTTCTGCAGAATGTATATATGCTTCGTTTCTTGACTGACTTTGCTGCTAGCTGAGGCCCCCGACGCGAAGTCGTAGATAAAAATTGCAGCCTACAATGTAAAATATAATTTTTTAAAAATAATTGAGAAAAATCGTAATAAATAATCAAAAAATTAAATTTCTATAATAAAAAAAAATTTAATAATTTTTTTTCTTCCCAATTAATGATCAGTGATTGAAGTTAAGATAAAACGACTCACGAATTTCCGAACAATTGGAATATAGCGAAAGAAAAAAAAGAATAATGATTTAAATAAATTTTCATATAGATAAAAAATCATAAGAAGGGTCCAAGAGCCGCTTTGCTACAATTGTTCGGTGCAGTAGCATGAAATTGTGGAGCCGTCTTCGGCGAACCGCGTAGCCTTAGTGCCAAAGAACAATTATAAGGATCCCAAAGGCGTGAATATCTTCATCCATTCTCTCGTCTTTAAACGCATTAATTTACTCACTATATTATTAACTGTGTTTCTATTTTACTTGGACACAAAGTGGTATGCAACGATAGGTGGGAGTTTTTATCCTTAATCCGTGTCAAAGCACAGTTAACGCCCTATATGTGAAGACATGCAGAAATCTTGTTCGCGCGCACGAGACGAACATCGCGCACGTCGTCGTCACGGTTTGCAGAATTTTTAGCAAGAGGCCTTCTCTCGTTTTGCTATAAAATTCTACGCTATAATACACCAACTTGACGACGAATAGCGCTTATTTCGCCGAGTGAAAAGAAGTCGAGAATTGAACGAGGATCTATCATCCTTTCTTCTTATACGAGAAAGTCAATTTTTTTTCACTCTAAAATGAATAATAAAATTCGAAAATACACGATCTGCATGTGTATTTTTTTTAATTCCATGAAAACGAGAATTGATTTAATAAGACATTTTTCATGAGAGCTAAAACACGAATTCAATCGGTCGATCTTTTTTTTTTTAATTAATAATAAAGTTTGAAGATAGACTATCTATAACGTGTATATGTTTTTGTAATGTAACAATAGTGTTAAGGGACGCGTATCGATACATTTTCAGCTGACAGTGAGATTCAGAGAGAATTTAGAATACTTCGAAACAGTTATTAAAAACTTATCCGAAATGAAAATTATATGGCGATCCTCCATATCCAAACAAATTTTGTTTATGGGAAATTGGTCCCTTAATTTTTTTGTAAACTAATTTTTTTCGAATTATTTCTAATTGTTGAAAATTCTTTTTAGTTAATTGAAATTCCCGATTTTTGGATACATATTTGCAAAAAGTTTTGAAAAGGTCGATTACATATTTTTGGAAAAACAACTTTTATAAAAATACGAAAAAAATTCACATGTATTCTGAAAAATGAATAAACCAATTATAATGGCAATTTTTAATTTTAAATAGTTTAAAAAACATTACTTTTCGTAATAACTTTTTAGAATTATTTTTATGAAAAGTGAATGTTATTAGCACCTCTGAGAACATTAATCTTCTATATGGTTAATTTGAAATTTTCTCTGAATCTCACTTTTGACTGAAAATGTAACGATGCACCCTCTTCAAGTCGAGTGGCCATATCCTCGTTGCCACGGTAGTCACTTTAATTAAGAATTTCTCGTGAGAGCAAAAAAAAACGAGCAGCTTCCGGATTCGTCTGGGAAGCAACGGGAAACGGTACCAGAAGACAACAAATAAGAGTGAAAGCGCATAACGTCTTCAGTGCAATTCGCAACGATCTTCTTCCCACAATTCTTACAGCATTACACAGGAATCTACGCTCTACAGGAATTGCAATGAGATTTTTCTTTCGTTGTGTACTACGAAGAGAGTCTCTGCGTGGCAAGGTATTGGATGAACTCACCAAGTAGAGATTGTTGAATGCAACGACGCGATGGTACCGCTTGTAATTAAATTTAATTGCCGTGACGACTGATTCAGTGATTAATTAAAGATGCATTCGTACAAAAAGAAGTAATTGAAAGATTCCTAGTTAACGGAGACATTTGCCGAGATAAACATCGTATGCTTAGTTCTTTGTTAATCGATGAAATCTTTTTTTTTAGCGTATTATTATACAATTAATTAATAAGATCGGTAACTTACCAATACAACTGCAACAACAGCCATTATTCCAATGACGAATTTTCTTATTACAATTCCGTATCTGCTTCGATTGTAACGATCGCCACGATCGGAATATAATCCGAGCTCCGAAGTGCTTATTGCCGATCTTCGACCGGTTTCAAACATTTCTCAGTGTCCGCGAATGGGGTTTTTTTTTCGGCTGATCGACGATCATTAGATTTCGATCTTCGTTGCCGATCGTATTTAAAAAATCGTGTCAAATATTCATGACTTATCGTGAAAAAAAAAAAAAAAAACGAGATCGATGAAAATCGGTAGTTCACTTTTCCACGATCGTGTTCTCGCGACGTCTCGCAAAAGACTAAAGTAACACAATACAACTATTCGGAATACTGTGTTCTCATCGCAGAGCAAGCATCATACTTTTCACCTAACTATTCCTCTATAACGCCGTCGCAGTGGTGTAAGTTGAGGAAAATTTCTTTCTCCAACGTGGGGGCGGCTCGGTGAATCCCTCGTGGTAGGAGAAGTCGAGCCGAGTTTTATGGGCTACTTTTTCCACGGCGCGTAAGACAAGAACTCGTCGAAAAAATAAACGCTCCGTGAAATATATCCTCGCGCATGCGAGTAACATATTCGCATACCATTTATCTCGAAATAGATAAACGCACCTGCGCGAAGAACATGCCGATTTTTTAGCGATTATAAAAATTCGTTCTACAGAACGCAATATATTGAAAAACATTTTTTTATTATTCGTTTCTCAATTCAATTACATTTATCTCTATTCTGTGTGTAAAAAAAAATGGACGAAGAGAGAGAAAAAAAGGAAGGTCAGCAGATGAACGGAAAGTAGGTAAATTAGATGAAGCAATTGAAGCCACGAGAAACACGCGTTAACGTTCTCCTCATAGCCTCGTTCGTGATCTCAACTATACAAACACGAAAATAATATATATAAAAAAGAAAAAAAGGACTTTCAACTAAATTCAAACTTTCCCCAACTGCTGATGATAAACTTTTACAATAACTATTGTGTTTCAATCCTAATAAACGAATCGCAAGCGCGCGACATTCAGCGCGCGCGTGTTTATCGTTTCACTTGCTGTATACATCGTAAGTATATATATATATAGTATGTTTAACTCCCAATTGAGGAGAAAATTAATTTTTCTTTCACATTATCAATTCGATTTAGAAGTTCCTTATCGCTTTTTGGGCGAAAGAAGCGTTAAATTTAACGCTTGCGATAGTCGAATGAAATTTCGGGAATGGGGTAGTTGTAGCCGATGTTAGGTCTGACGGTGCTTGGCGGAAGGGTAGGATATGGCGCGGGTTTACCAGTCGGAGGTGGCAGAGTCGAAGTGCTTGGCGTTGGGCTGTAGATCACTGTTGGGTAAGGAGGAGCTGTTACAGTTACGTAAGTCGGCCTGACGGTCGAAGGAGGAAGATACGGCGGAGGTCGAGTCTGTGGAGGTGGTTGACCGGTTGGTGGCAGATACTCGGGCCGGGTGACCGGAGGCACGTATCTGGTAGTCCGTTGAGTCACTGGAGGAAGGTATCCGGTAGTTGGTTTAGTCACCGGAGGAACATATCTGGTCGTTGGTTTCTCAGTGACCGGTGGCTGATAGCGTGTAGTCCTTTCCGGAGGCAGATAGGTCGGCGGCTTGGTTGTCGGGGTTGGTGGTCTTGTAGTTTTTTCAACCGGTGGTAGATACGTTGGTGGAGTTACCGGAGGGACGTATCTGGTAGTCCTCTGAGTCACCGGAGGAACGTATCTGGTAGTCCTCTGAGTTACCGGAGGTTCGTATCTGGTTGTCCTCTGAGTTACCGGAGGTTCGTATCTGGTAGTCCTCTGAGTTACCGGAGGGACGTATCTTGTAGTCCGTTGCGTTACCGGAGGAACATATCTCGTAGTTCTTTGAGTCACCGGAGGAAGATATGTTGGCGGATTGGTGGATGGAATTGGTGGTCTTGTAGTTTTTTCAACCGGTGGTAGATACGTCGGCTGAGTTACCGGAGGAACGTATCTGGTAGTCCTCTGAGTTACCGGAGGCACGTATCTCGTAGTCCGCTGAGTTACTGGAGGAACGTATCTCGTAGTTGGTTGAGTTACTGGAGGAACGTATCTCGTAGTTCTCTGAGTCACCGGAGGTTGATACTGCGTGGTTCTCACTGTTACGGGAGGAGCACGAGTGGTCGGGCGTGTTTGGGGTGGAAGATAGGTTGGCGGATTTGTCGAAGGGATGGGACGTCTTGTGGTTCGTTCCGTTGGCGGCACATAGGGTGGCGGCGTTGGCTTGGGTGGAGTTACGGGTGGTCTGGGTGGGAAAGGAGTATTCGGGGTATCGTAACAATATCCAGTCAATGGATTGCAAGGCTTCTGGGTGGTTGGTGGTTTGTAAGGTGGCGGCGTTGGCCTTGGAGGCGTTGGTTTAGGTGGAGTTACCGGTGGCCTGGGTGGGAAAGGAGTATTCGGGGTGTCGTAACAATATCCAGTTAAAGGATTGCAGGGCTTTTGGGTCGTTGGTGGTTTGTAAGGCGGCGGCGTCGGTCTTGGTGGCGTTGGCCTGGGTGGAGTTGGCCTTGGTGGCGTTGGCTTGGGTGGAGTTACTGGTGGCCTTGGAGGGAAAGGAGTATTCGGGGTATCGTAACAATATCCAGTCAAAGGATTGCAGGGCTTCTGGGTCGTTGGTGGTTTGTAAGGCGGCGGCGTTGGTCTTGGTGGCGTTGGCCTGGGTGGAGTTGGCCTTGGTGGCGTTGGCTTGGGTGGAGTTACGGGTGGCCTAGGAGGGAAAGGAGTATTCGGGGTCTCGTAACAATATCCAGTCAAAGGATTGCAGGGCTTCTGGGTAGTTGGTGGCGGGGGAGTGTATTTCGTCGTTGTTGGTGGTTTATACGGAGGAGGAGTTGGCCTGGGTGGCGTTACTGGCGGCTTAGGAGGAAACGGAACATCGGGGGTGTCGTAGCAGTAGCCAGTTGATGGATCGCAGGGCTTCGGGGGCCTGTAAACAAAAAACATGACATAAATATAAAAAAAGAAACACTTTAAGATTACTGCAGACATCTTGTCAGCGAATCTGTGTGCAGAATCTGGCAAATAGTCAAAATGAGATAATTAAAATGCTTACTGAGGGGGAGGAGGTACGTATGGTGGCCTTGTTGGTGGCTGTGGTGGCGGTGGCACGTACGGTGGCCTTGTTGGCGGTTGTGGTGGCGGAGGAGGTACGTACGGTGGCCTTGTGGGTGGTGGCGGTGGCACGTACGGTGGCCTTGTTGGCGGTTGCGGTGGTGGAGGAGGAACGTAGGGTGGCCTTGTGGGTGGTGGTGGTGGTATGTACGGTGGCCTTGTTGGGGGTTGGGGTGGCGGCGGCGGCACGTATGGCGGCCTCGTTGGTGGTGGAGGTGGTACGTACGGCGGTCTCGTTGGCGGGTTGGTTGGCCTAATACCAAATAATCACATCAATTAAGCAATCGAATTTTGTAGTGCAACTTTGATTAATAATATAGATTAATCAATTCGGGAATTCTTACGGCGGGAAAGGTCTCGGCGGCGTAGGATAGCTGTACGGCGGTTGTTGTGGAGTAGGCGGTGGCCGGCTGGTCACTGGCGGACTCGGAGGGTTGTAAGGCCTGGTTGGTGGTGGCGGAGGAGGTCTCGTCGGAGGCGGAGGTGGAGGTCTCGTCGGAGGCGGAGGCGGAGGCCTCGTTGGTGGCGGCGTTGGTCTCGGAGTCGGCCTATGAATATTGTTTATAATGATAATGTTTCTGCATATAATTTGCATATAATCTCATTTATTTCAACAATGAATAGTTAAGGGTATTGTATTCATGGTACACTACATGAACGGTATTATTCTTACCTTGGCGGGAAAGTCAAGGGGTTATCCGGAGTGGGGTACTTGTACGGCGGCTGCGGTGTCGGTCCTGGTGTCGGTCTTGGTGTAGGTCTCGGCGTAGGTCTCGGCGTAGGTCTTGGCGTAGGTCTTTATAAGCCACAAAAAAAATATATATCGTGTAACAAAACATCGATGCACTATGGGAGTTAAATTATGCGTTATCCAAACGATAACTCTGTGCATAGCATGATTAATCAATCAATAATTTCTTACGGGGTCGGTAGAGTGAAGGGTTTCGTCGGTGGGTCATACACGTAGCCTTCGAAAGGTGCCTGAGGCCTCGCCCTGCTTTCTATCGCTCTTTTGCTCTTCGCGTGCACATCGCACGTGAAAAGCACCGCCACGAGCGTGGCGGTCCACAAGAGCTTCCACTGGAAAAAAAAATGGTACCATCAATATTTTTGCCCAAAAAAATCCCACAAGATATCTTAAAAAATCGCTAATGAACTCGAAAAAAATGCTACAACCTGCCGAACCAAATATAATGAATAATTTAATTGTTTAAATAACGGATCATCGCGTTTCTCTCCGTGGGATAATCTCACGCCTCGCCCACAATCGACCGGTGCGCGTTCGCGACTCTTATGTAAGATAATCGAGCGAAGTGGAGGTGCCTCGTATGATATACCGTCGGTGATCGTGAAAGGTTCTCGACGCCTCTGTGTCGACTCCTTTGCGTTTGTCTTTAAGCGAATGTAACTTAACCAGCCATCTCCGTCTTTTTCGAAAACATTCATTGATCAGCTCGTCCACTGACGTTACCTCAGCATTATCATTCGTCATCATTTCGCGTCTAGCAATACCGTTGAAATCATTCGACTCGGATTATATCTCGCTAGTGATCAATCACATTGTAACGAACAATTTTGCAATATTCGCGCCTTTTCGATATTACGATTTAATTAACTTTATTTTTTTTCTTCATTTCACGACCCTCGCGCAACGTCAAGTGTACACACGACCCATCGGTATGGGGGATACCAACATTTTTATCTCAAAGTAAACGTCCAGTGACCTTTAACTGGGCATAATTTATATGGAAGATCGCGCACACTGGCTGTGCAGCGAGGAGTTCTTCTCGTGGAAAATATATCGTCCCCGAGCCCCGTGTGCCCGTGGAGCGGAGTCACTATCGTCGGCTATCATGTGAAAGGTTCTCCGTGTACACTGGCAGCATCCTGCATTAAAATTGTACATCGCAACAGCAAAATTGTACACATATCCGAGGGTTACACTTAACTGTCTTAACTCAGCCCTGAGACACGGCAGTGAGGTCTGCGCGGCTCGACACGAGTTACACATCTCCTTAATAAGGATCTCCGTCTCATGTCTCTAATGATCTTTCTGTAGGTATGAATGAATGAAAATTCTCGAAGTCGATGAATAAGTGTGATGAGAATGCAAGAAGGCAATGCTTTACGTGTGATCCTCATATACCCATTCATCCAGTCCCATTGCCATGAGAACTGATCTATCGATCTCCCGCTGAGGAAGCAGCGATCGCAATGAGCAAAGATCATTGCGACCGCGCTTCAGAAATCGGAGTTATGTGGTAATTATTTAAAAGACAAATCGATGGACCTCGCAGATTAGGAATGCTTTACGTGTGATCCTCATATACCCATTCATCCTGTCCCATTGCCATGAGAACTGATCTATCGACCTCCCGCTGAGGAAGTAGCGATCGCAATGAGCGAAGCAATCAGCGAAGATCATTGCGATCGCACTTCAGAAATCGGAGACATGTGATAATTAATTAAAAAACAAATCCATGAAACTCGCAGTCTAGGAATTTTGGTCCATTGTGTATTTTAGAAAGCGCAGCATCCCTATAGTACAGTGATTGGCATAGTCTCTCAATTAGTTCCGATTGAATATCGTAATTTATGGCAAATTCGAAAGATTATGGATCTTAAAATGGGTTTGAATATATGATAAATTTTGAATCAAAAGTAACAGAAATTATGCCAATCACTGTACTCGCAAGCAATTTGATCCATTGACATCATCTTGAATGGTGTATCAGTGCGATTTAGCGTTTTACGAAGACATTCACCACCCCGCGTTAGATCGGCCCCTCTGACTAACTCACTATATATAAATCAGTTGGCTATTTCGTAACCCTATACGTTAGTTGGTCGAAGATCGTCTCACTATGCCGAGATGCCTCGACATAGCGAAAGAAAGATGCAGAGAAGAGACGAGAGAAGGCGGATCGGTGTACACGAATAATCTGTTAATATACCCTTTAAGGAACGCAGATGTGGGTACATCTCCCTACTTTGCTCATAATATCGTAAAATCTATGCATAGACGACTCTTGACTTTCAGCATTGAGACAAAAAAAAGACTTCTCATAAACCCGGTCATCAAATTCCTCACGAGAATCCGCTGATCATTCTGGAAGGCGCGTCGTCTTGCGGGTACAGTGATTGGCATATGTTTAGTTGGTTTCGATTCAATATTTACCACATATTAATATTATTATTATTATATGTACTAAAGGCTGCCTACTGTGCAAATCTCTCTTAAAACCAGAAAGACAGAAAACTTCACATAAATTTTATTTTTCAATTTCTCGCACCGTCCGATTAGCACCGATCGCCCCGTCCAATGCACGAGTCCAATAGATCGAAGAGCACTGATAACTCTATTAATAGCCGTGTCTATGATACGGCAATTAGTATATTTTCATTTTTTTTTTCGATTCGATGTTTATGATTATAAATTATTATTATGATTTTTCTATTTTACTGAAAACTGCCAATCACTGTGCCACACGTGTTTTCTCTTTCAAAATCAACGTTTAGGTTTGTCCTGACGTTTTTTTTTTTTTTTCTTTCATTCGTCGACTCTTCGCTAACGCAATGCCTTCAGCGAGACTCGGTATAATAATTACCGGGGCTTTTGCTCTCCCCGCGGCGCATCTCTTCGTCTCGTCATATTTGCATCGACGACGCGGACGACGATAGGTGATGGCGCGGTGGAAAAGAAGTCGGACGTCGCGATCGTCTCGCTCATCGGAGAAAGCGACGAAGTTGCCGCATCCCCGCAGAAGCGAAACGATGACGCCTCACGATAATGGGTAACCAATATGTGCAATGGCCTTTATACCATCGCTTTGACTCGAGTTTATACGCTACTTATATTCTTGGCTACGCGCTGAAGATACCCGCGTTACCTGTGTACTGGGGGCCCCCCGCCACGTTAGTTCGGTCGTATAAGGCGAGAAGAACACTTGAAGTGCCCCACCGGTTGCGTCATCGAAATCTAAAGATGCGTTAACCCCGCGAGCCTCACTCTCGACGCGCTCTCGTACAACCCAGAAACTCAATAACGATACATGAACCTCGTTACGTCGAAATTCAGCACCCGAGAAATATTTTCGTTCCTAAAGATTTTATCGTCTTTTTTTTTTCAAGAATGGCACGGGGACTTTTTTTTTATACTTTAATATCATTTTTAAGTGTCAGGTAAAAAAAAAATTCAAAAAAATATATGCATTTCAGTGTTTTATGTAATTGATTCGCTGATCATATAACGTATATCTGAATACATATTATTATCATTATTTTATTATTTATTTTTTATTTTCGATTTTTTTGTAACATTGATATATATATATTTTTTTTTTGGGGTCAAAATATTGATTATTATATTACTGTAGTAACGTAAATTCAAAGCTTGAAGACTGTTACCACATCGTCGAGATGTAAAAAAAAATAGAAACTAAACTCCCGCCGGTGTTTACACAAAATCAAACAATCGAGACCCGGATACGATTTTAGCGTTGAAAGGGATTAACGGAGCGTACGAAACGTTGCAGCGTTACGGAACCTCTAATATCGTAATGACAAATGAAAATAGAGAGAGAGAGAGGGAGAGACAGAGAAATTTTCAGAAGAGGGGCGGAGGGAGGAAAGAGGAAAAAAAATGTGTTAACGCTACTCAACTTCGGAGAAAGTAGTTCGCCGTATCGTTTAGCGGGGGTTATCGACTCGCGGATAATAATTCCTTGGACCACGAGAGGTAACGGCGACCGAGAAGAAAGAACTCTCCCGATTCGCCATTCACGTTACGTTACACTTTGCCTCGGTGCGCAAGCAAACGTGTCACGGGACTATCGGACAAAAGACACCGAACGACAAAGAGTCTTTGAACCTCGTAGGCACCACGGTCATTCATAGATTTTACTGTTTTGCATAACAAAACGGTCATTTGTTACCGATTTTTCACCAAGAAAAAAACTTTCCACCCATTGAAACCAATACCCATCAAAAAATACGAAAGAAAAAAGTAATAAACGGAAAGTCCCCAACGTTGCAACTGAAATGTTAAAACCGATTTTTCGCCGATTTTTCGCCGATTTTCCACCGATTTTTCGCCGATTTTTCACCGATCAAAGATTTTCCATCCATTAAAGTAAATACCCAGCGAGACATTTTTTTTTGAAGTACAAAATCGAAAGAATCCATAATTGGCACGAAAACGTTAAAACCGATTTGTTACCGATTTTTCACCGACAAAAATCTTTTTCCCCATTCGAATAAATACCTATAGTAACAAATAAAAAAAAAGGTAACACATCGAAGATATAAACGTTGCAACTGAAATTACAAAATTCAGGCAAAGACCGCGTTCGTAATTAATAACAAGAAGAAGAAGAAAAAAAACAAATTACGAAGACGATACGATTTCTTAACGTAACAGGTTTCCGACCTGAAACACCAGACGCGTGTGTGGGTCGACGCACAAGCAAGAAAGAAGCTCCCGACATTTGTCACTGTTGCGAAATCCATGGGAGATGAGCGGCCGAGAATGGTACCTCGAAAATTTTACCGGTCGATCCGGTATTCGGTTGAGTTTTTGACGATCGCGAAGTTATGCAATCGTGAGATAACATTGAAGCAACAAAGATATACGGTCCCACGACCACTGTTGTATTTTTAGTCTTCAATTTTTGTGTTTATATCGCTATTATACTGGTAAAAGGTTATCCGCATGATACCTCTCATTATAATACGTGACGATGTATGATTATCATAATCGATGGCCCCTTCATTTGACGATAAGTCGTAAATAATAACTGTAATCTCCGATGCGTAAGTGTGACAAATTTATAGAATTAACATACGAGAATTCGTTTATACGAGATAATGGTCCCGAAATTATTCTTACGATGCTTTTACCTCCCATTCATTTTTCTATGGAATTTCCGTAACGACATTAGTGAATTACCCCATAAGACTTTGACGGGACTTGCAAACGATCGATTGAAAGACCTTCACCGGCCTGAGAAGCACATAAGGGGCTCAATTGAGTTCGTACGCTGCGTAAGGCTCGCGTATCTTCTTTAGCTTTCGATAGTACAACGAAAGTGCGTTACCACACGCGGCTGTCGCATGAAAACGATTTATAACCAGAAGAACTTCAACTAACAAGGAAAGTATCGAAATACCTAAGAAAAAAAATTCTATAGGTGAAGACGTAATAATGCGATAGAGAAATTCGTTGATCTAACGGCTCGTATTTTTTACTCTAATTTATTCAACTAAATATTAATCCCTGGATGGGATAAAGAAAAATATTTGAATTAATAAAAAATTTGTTGACGGAGTTAATATTTAATTAATTAATAAAATAATTAATAATTAATAATAATAATAATAATTAATTACTGCAACCGATTTTTTTTTATATTTTTTTTCAACTAACCATAAAATATTGTTTTTTAATAGAATCGAATAAAATTAATTGAATTACCGATCTTCCAAGAAAAACCTTCAGAAGTACTATAAAAAATTCCATAGTTTTTTTTTCTTATTTTTTTCTGTTTTTTTTTTTTTTTTTATTGGAACATTAAAGCTATAGGTCAGAAGACATTGCTATACAAGTGCGAAATGCGCTTTAAAGAATGTTATTTCAGAACTATTCTCGGAAGAAATTTCAGCTACCTGAAAAATTCATCCTTCATCTCAAGGCTGAGAGACAACGCGAATGAAGACAAAGTTTCCAGATATATTTATGGCATTTCAGCAGAGGTTTCGAGAGGAAAAAGATATGGCATCGCGTTGGCGAATATACATAACCGAAGCGATAAACATTCGAATAAATTCACCGGATGCACAGGTGGGCAATACCTGTTCTTCGAAATTTACGCGGACTTGAGAAACGATTTACAGGGAGTCAGAAAGCGAACGCCGATGATACTGGACGCAAAAATCGAAAGTTGGTTTCCGACTCATCAATGACCTTCGTTTTTCCCCAATTTTTATTAATGGCGGACCCCGTAATACGCTCGCTGAGAAAAAGTCGAATCAAAGAATACACATCCATTCTATTAATAAAAAAAAAAAGAAAATCGGTAAATCGGATCGGTATCGGTATCGGTATCGATATCGGTAATTTTTTTTTTTTTTTTTCGATAATTTTCGAACCGTATATCTCTGCGTTCTATCGATTCTTTCATCAACCTGTAAAGTTGAAAGGTTCGTTGTACCGAGCAATGAGGAAGTATCATCATCGAACGTGAATCTCTCTAATGCACGACGCGACATGTTCGTCACGAGAGATGCCGAGTTAAACTCGCATGGGACACGAGGGGGTTCGTTAAAGTCGAAGAAATATGTTTTTTTTTGTTTCTTCTTTTCCTTCTCGTTCTCTATTCGCGTTTCGTTCGTATTGAACTCTCCGAATGTCTGAAATAACCGGCGGGTTTACCCCGGTGACGTCGAAGATCGGTACCGTTTTCAACGGTGCAATGTACGTATATATATTATTCTATTCGAGAGTTCTCTCGTGTTTCTATGGAGATCTTCTCTCTCCGGTGAAGCGTTAACCGTTCGACAGAAAAGAAAAGTTCGATCCTCTTACGCAATAGCGTTCGGTTAAGCGCGGTACATCGCGGTATATATATCGATACACAAACAACGGCTGAATCAGGAACCCGATGTGAACCGATCTTTCACCCCGGATTAAGCAATGGGATTTCAATTACGTCGCGTTAGTAGGACCTTTGAAAGTATCGCAACCGCGAACCATCGCGCTAATCGTCTTACAGCCTACGGGCAACTTTTGTAATTTCGCAGATACTGCGAAGTGACGCGACGCGCCGAGGCTACGAGAGTTATTTGAGGAACGGGCGTTGACCATTTATTCTATCGTTATTAAAAGACCTATCAATGTTATATCACGGAATAATAATAATAACAATAATAATAATTTTTCAATTACGTTCCGCGTAACCGATGACACAACTTTCGGCGATTGTGCAACGAATCGGTTTGAAACATATATAATTACAGATAAATAAGTACGTAAGTGTTTCCCGATAGGTTGAGTATAGTATATAGTATAAGGTATATAGTATATAACGTTATTATATCGACTCTATAAACCCCCTCCCCCCCCCTCTTCCTCTATTATTTTCTTTACGTGAAAATAATAATTATTGTGTTTTGATTACGTTCGATAGTATCGATGACACAACTTTCGGCGATTGCGTAACAATCCATCGTGAATCTCATTCATAATAATGACCTAATGCTTGAATTTATTATAGGATGCGGGTATTTTAAAGAAAATGTATTACCGTCCTTCGCTCTCGTGAAATTAACGACTCGCGCCGTTTTGGAGATTTGTAAAAAAAAAAATGTTGAATCGATTATTGCGCAAAGATTCGTCACCATTGCCGGATCGCTTCGGCATAGTGTCCTTGTCGAAAGTGCCGAAGAGCAGCCGCAGATAGTGACCTTTACGTTAATGAGAGTTGCGTGCCGGGAAAATTGGAGAAGAGCGGACCTCCCGAATTTGGCGGAGTAGCCTCGGGATCCAACGGTAAACGAAAGTCGTATGTTGAAACGGGAAGACTATAATCTCCTCTATTATTACCCACCGAGAGGTATATCGAGTGACGTCGGTACATCACTTCGGTAAACTTTGTCGAATGCGATAACAGTAAAAATATCGCAGCGAATTTTGATAACAATTAAATAAACATTGATGACATTTTTTTTCTTTTTTTTTTTCGCGAATGGTAAATAATATTGACACTGTCGGCACGGAAATTCCGCACGAATTATGCAAAAGATCGATGTGATAATCAGACGACCGGAATTTTTTATTCTATTGACATTAACTTTTTTAAGCCCAAAAATTTACTCCATATCCACAAGTACTTTTTTTATTACTGCAAATATGATTTTTTTTTTTTCGATTAAGTTTACCGATTACACACATTCGCTCAAAGCACCGCAGCGATGCGAGTTTATACAGCGCCTCGGAGAAATACCGATAGGAGCGAAGGTTTTATTCGCCGATTTATCGTATAGAATATATCTGTTACTTATGTGGAATTTATAGTATTTACTGTTTGTGTTGTGTCTGTGTACACGATACCGCGACTCTAATCACGACGGGGGAATACAGTAAAAATTTGATGACAATTTTTCTCTAAGTGGATAAAGAACGTACGACACACGACGAAGCGCACGCGACCATCGATGACATTTCACCCGCTATACCGCGTCTATTGCAGCCGATTGATTTTTTTTTTTTCGAACTTCGAATTTTTTTTAATGACAAAAGCTTCGATTTTTTTGTTCAATTAATAAAGAATTTAAAGAATATAAAATTTTTTAAAATTTACTAATAAAAACGAATATAAAATCGTTAAAATTTGAATTATAATTTTGTAGTTTCAAGCCGTTTAATCGTCGAGTCTCGCGAATGCAGCTGGACGCATGGAACATCGTTGACATTTCACTATGCGCGGACTCTCATGCAGGAATCCGTCTACGCGCTCGAGTCACCCCGACTTTAATTTTCCTTTTCTCCTTTTTTTTTCTACCAACAAAGTTGCGGCTCGCGGTTTATTACGCGGTCAATGAATTATTCCATCTCATTTTCCGGCTCATTGCCTCCCCGCGAATTCTTTCGTTACACGTAATTACGTTTTTTAACGCGTAATAACTGTAAATCCATAAATCAATGAAAAAAAAAAAAAAATCAATGAAAAAAAAAAAAAAGTTTCATTCCACCGCTAAAGAATTTCAATGTTGGAAACAATGATAACCTTTGCTATTTCCTCGCGTATGCAAGTTACACGTTACAACAATATCATTACGCAGGTCTCGACAATCTTTCGCCTCTCGTGCGGTCACACGGATCTTCGCCCTTAATAAACTTTTTCGTATTTTTATTTCGCACCTCTCGATGTGATAATTTCGTAATTTTTTTAAGTCGCGTTATCACTAGACACACGTGGTTCGTAGCATTTTTTTCGGCTCATTTCATTTTCATTTTTTTTAAGACACATCACACTTCGTTACTTACCATCTTAAGTTATCCCGCGCTACTTTATCTTTAAAGGGAAATTAATTAAAAAAAAACCAAAACAACTCAACAACGTGGAAACACTTAAACTCGACACATGTCTCGCGGGAGCCGGTGTCCCGAGAGTTAACTTCTTCCAGGTGAGGTATCGTTGAGCATTTATAGGATTCACCAGAGATCCGTTGTGGGATAATGTGCGGTGGGGAGAGACAAAGTTGCCGTATAGAATATTCCCCCTTCGGCAAATGGGCAAATGCTCGTTGGTCCATACGAGAGAGATTATTGCAAACGTCCTCTCCTCTCCTCCCGAGCAAAGCGTAGTCGCCTCTCTCGTCTGGATGCTGTGTAAAATCTCGTCATCCTCGTTGCTTCTTCGGTTTCTTTCACTCGGACTCTCATCTTCGCGGCTAACAACGAGAAGAGTGGGAGGAGCGATGAGTGTATAGGCGCGACACGCGGGATGAGTCGAAGAAAGAGTGAGAAGGATCAACGAAGGTGAGAGTGTCCGGTCCCGAGAAGGACGTACCGATGCAGAGTCGTCGGCGTCGGACTGGTAGCCAAACCGTCGGATAAAAAATTCAAAACTGCCCGATAGTCTTAAAGAGGCAGATGATCAGACCGCAGAAATTATTGCGACAATCGTCGCACGAATATATATTTTCAGCCTCGAAAAAAAAAAAAAAATCGTGTCACGAAATACATTTAACATGGATAATATCGTAATATGATTTAATACGGTAGATGAGGCTTCAAGATACAGCGCAAAGCCGAAGAGAGACTTTTTCCTTTTTTTTTATACATTGATATATGAAAGTCGAAATTAAGGAATGAATATTAGATTGTGTTGGCGACAAGCATATCGATAACAGAATTAAAAAAAAAACGTTAGAGACATCAATTTATATAAGTTACATTATTCGAGTTACGCCCTTCTGTTGTTTAGCAATCGATATGTGATAGTGGGTGGATCGAGTCTCGTATGGAAATTTAAAGTCCGATCGAAATTCAAGACGACGAGGTGATAATTTTAGATTATTAATCGGCGTGTTTTTCGGTCGACAAGTTTCGTCGATTCATTATATTCGTTATTCGTGTAACGATTATTCATTCGCGGGACGAGACGATATGCAGATAATTCAATTTCAATTTCATTACCTTCCCGTTGGGTAACACTCATCGTCCGTTGCTGTTATTGCGTCTGTAAGATTTTAAAATACACGAAGGTATTTTCTATTAGTATGCGTCCGTATGGAGCTGTCTGCAAGTAGGGAGATCGGAGTTTCGATGGTCTCCGAGCTACTGGGTCATAACCTGAGGCGGGTTTTCTCGCGTCGCTTTACAATAGAGTACCGCTATCCTAGCTGTGCAGCATGTTAGTGCAGCTAGGTGCATCGAGGGGTCATCAAACGACCGGGGCAATGCTGCCGGACATCCAGCAAGCGACGTGTATTTGCAGATTGGTTTACGAGTAGCCGTAAAGTGCGAAGAAGTCTGTATAGAACGAGTCTTTAGCGTTATAGTACGTCATCATAATTACATTGTCCTTGGCATCTCGTCATAGGTGACCCTTTGAAGCGTCATACTTCAAAGTGCTATAGATAGTGTGTAGCTTTGTAAAGTGAAAAAACAACGAATTCCCTTGGAATACTTGAAAAACAACATTAATTGGGAGAACTAATAGTCTGTTGGAAGTGCTGATAGTCACTTGGGACAGCTAGTAGTCCTTTAGGACAACGAATAGCCCCGTGGGACAACTAATAGTTGCTTGGGATCACTAAAAGCTTGTCGGCGCAATTTATAGACAGTTGAGACAACCAATATTCAGTTTAGACAACTAACAGTCAGCGAGGACAACCAGTAGATAATTGGGACAACCAATGGCCAGTATGGACAACTAACAGTCAGCGAGGACGTCCAATAGCCAGTTTGGACAACTAATAGTCAGTACAGACAACCAATGGTCAGTTGGGACAACCAATAGGGGGTTCGGACAACCAATAGTCAGTTGGGACAACTAACAGTTAGTACGGACAACCAATTGTCAGTTGGGACAACTAACAGTTAGTACGGACAACCAATTGTCAGTTGGGACAACTAACAGTTAGTACGGACAACCAATTGCCAGTTGGGACAACTAACTGTCAGTACGGATAACCAATAGTCAGTTGGGACAACTAACAGTCAGTATGGACAACCAATAGTCAGTTGGGACAACTAACAGTCAGTATGGACAACCAATAGTCAGTTGGGACAACTAACAGTCAGTATGGACAACCAATAGTCAGTTGGGACAACTAACTATTAGTACGGACAACCGATAGCCAGTGGGGACAGCTAACAGTCAGATGGGACAATTGACAGTCGGGACAACCAATAGTCAGTTGGGACACTTAATTGATAGTTAAAATAACTAATAGTCAGTTGAGATAACTAATAGTCAGCTGGAGTACCTAATAGTTCGCTGGGACAATTAATAGTCAAGTGGGACACGTAAAACAGTAACATTGAAAAAAAAAATCTCGGATTGCCTGATTTTGACTAGAATCAACATAGTCAATGAATGGATTGAATTCGTACGTAACTACAGAATCGTAAATGAAGGGAGGAGCGCGATAGAGAATCCTGCAAAAGATTGCAGAAGCAGATGCGGCAATAAAACTCCCATGGAAAAACATGGGTTGGGCCCATCGTGCATCAACAACTTAGATCGTCAAACGCCGCGGCTACAAGCCGATCTTGGCGAATAAAATTGCACGTGCGAGAGAATCGTCGAGGATGACTTTGGATTATTTCATTCATATCGATAGTAGTTAGCAAAACCATCCAAGTGTATTTGTTATCTTCGATGGGCATAGCAAAGGTCGAATTCATGATTCGTTCGACCTTCTTCCCCGATTTAATCGTCGAACCGCTCACAACGATCGATATCCTATCGTAGATCCGGATGAGAGGACTGACCGTCTCTGCCCTAATGACGTGATTACGTATTCCGCGCCTTTCCGGTTCGTTAACACAAACGTAACGTAGTGGAAGTAGCGTTGCTATACAAACGTAGCGTAACGATAAAGATTCACACAAGTTTATCGTATATTAATGATCGATTAAAATTGCATATGAAATCGCGTGGGAGGATCGATAGATCATTACACCACTCCACAGTCTCTTTACCATCCTTCGATTATTTCAGGTCATTGGCATTGACGTGCATAGAAATCAGCTTTCTGGGAATATCTGCCGATAATAATCGATTTTTTTTTATATTTCTGAAATACCGATAAATGTCAAGATAAATCAATTGCTTTTCAATGATCGACGTTCCGCACACGGAAAGTAAATTTTTTCCTTCTTTTTTTTTTCGTTAATTTTAAGATCATCTTGGCTCATAATTTGTGAAACGTCAAGGTCATCGACCGAGCATAAATTTCTTTGCGACAGTGTACGTCGCCTTCTTCGCAAGTCCAGAGGAATTCGGCCTCGAATCGGATCTCCATCCTCGTGGTACTGTCATGTCCTGTTGACTTCTGATGTGTTGACCGCGCGGCATTATAGTCGCGAACGCGGATCTCTTCTACAAGATGAAGACGGCTTCGTCTTTCAAGGTGAAACAGCCGAATAATGGGTCGTGTATAATTATCGTATGTATGGTAAATTTCCATAACAAAATGAGTGTAAAATTATTAAGAAAAAACTGTTGTTATTGCCAACTGCTCATCCTTAATAAAAAAATAATAATAAAAAAAAATAATGATTACGCGATCGATAAAAACTAATTGAAAACAATATATTCCATCAAAATTTAGACATTTTTTTAATAAGATTTTTTAAGTAAAAAAATCTCGAAATTCGCGTTGAATATATTTGTTTTTATCTGCCTTACCGATCGCCCAATTATTTTTATACGATATCGCCATCGCCCTGTCCAAGATTAGCGACGATCGCCCATCGAAAAAATAATCGGCGATCGACAAGCGTCATTTTGTAATCAAACGAATGTAACACAGAGCTTCTTTTTCGTTTGATTACCAAACTGTCGTTTTAACATTCACGAAACTTTACGCAATAGGTCTCAATGACTATCGAATACGAATCGAGGACGCGAGAGATTTGAGAATTAACAAACTTGAATATGAGAACATGGGGAACGAGATGGAGAGACTAATTATTGAGGAAAGAAAAAAAAATTGTCTCTAATTACGATGTATGAATCGATGACGCTAACGCAATTGTGACCGATCCTCGACCCCCCGGAGTCTCTTCGATCGCGAGGCTACGCGTCTCCCGATTTGACGTTCGTTTATTATTTTTTTCATTTGTAAGATAAGATCGTTATGCGATTGATTTGAAAATTTGACGAGATAAAAGGATCGTCTTGATAGCAAACGATGTTAAACTACTAAAGAGTGCGTATAAGTCTCTCGCGATCTATCGGTACGTTCGGCAATTGACGAGAGCCTCTCTTCAATTCTTGTCATATTAACATCGTCGGTATTTCTTTCTATAAAACAACTGGGTAACATCGCAGGGGAAACGAAGGTCGAGGAGCGTCTACGATGCTTTATCGATTTACCGTTCACTCAATTCCTCATCGTTGCACAAATATATATACTTACTATTACACTTGTACGACCAGATGAGGCTGTGGGCGACGCGATAAAAGGTCGGGAATATATTCGGGTCACACAAATTTTTCATTACTGACCCACAGCGGGAATAATTACGATGTTATTTCGTTGAACGAACATATATAGAGAGGATACGTGTTCTTTATCTGATTAAATAGACGTTCGATTTCGCGGGTCATCGATCAAATAATAAAAAAAAAATCGATGTGACTTTTTTTCTATTGTTATGCATTGACATAGTTTCGATTGTAACCTCGAAACGTGACCATGAAATTTGTACAATTTTTTTTAATTTAATTTTATGCGAGTCTTATAGTTATGAAAATGCGGTCTCAGGAACTTCGCGAAAAATAAAAAAAATATTTTATTAAATAATAGTAATGAATTAATTATTAATAAAATGGTTTTGACATTATTATTATTACGTTTTAAATAGGATTATTTAATTAATTCTGATTTTTTTTTAAATTTATATTTGAATTATACTTCGAGAGTCTCAGTTACGATTGCGTCCTCTCTGCGTCAATGAAATTCCCAAAGTTCGCATATTATTTAATGCCATTCGAGTCAATGGTAAAAAAAAATTAGCTGGCACTCCGTTTTTGCTATAATATCCGCGTAGACACGGACTCTTGAGTATAAATTCTTTAATTTCAATGCCTCGAACGTCTTCGATAATTATTTGCTTCTTAATAATCCACTCGTCTTTATTTCGATTCATATCTCATTCTTTCATTTACGACTGAGAATGGCATTGAGCCAAAAAATGTTGATTTCGAGGGCCCAAACATCAACGCGTGTTTGCTGGTTACCCGGATGAGATCTTTATGAACATTTCGTTAGAGTTGCGTGAAAACCCGATGAATATTATATGTATATCGCTCGAGGCAATAATACCGGCGTTACGATCTTCGCGATGGAATTTCGATATATTTGGTCTCAACGTCGAGCGACTTTATTACCGCGGGGACAAGTATACGACTTGAATAGATCGAAGGACGCAATCGATAAAGTTGAAAGAAGCCTTTGAGATAATAGAGAAAATTCTGCGATACCGCTGCGAAATAAATACGAAAAAAAAAAAAAATCTTCACCGACGTCCGGTCGTTTCTCACTGCGGCGATGAGTTTTTCTGTACAACAGAAAGTCACCGGTTGTTAGATGAAATCTCGTTTAATCAAATATAAATGAAGTTCTTGGCGCGACGAAAGCGATTTCGAAGAGTCATCAACTGTATGAATGGAGAGAATAACTCGATAACGCGAAGGTAAACTACTTTGAAGAATGACGAATGACTGTACAACACGAGAGGGTGCTAAAGTTTTCGTGAATTACGAAATTAAATTGAGTAATTCTGAAAAAAAAAATGTTTTTTAGTCGACAAGATTTTCAAGTTTTTATCATATTCTATCGCAGAACTCGATATCTATCAAAAAAATCGCATAACTTTGTTGTAATTAAATTCAATGCCGACTACAGAGTCGTGGAAAGAACTGAGTGAAACATAAGTTATGGTGACACAGTGCGTTAGAAGGTTTAAATTAAATTAAAAAAAACGTATTTCTGATGAGCGCAAAGATGTATCGGGTCAGTAATTGCCCTTTGCGAAAGACCTGCTTCACCAAAAAATCGTAAATGTTTTTTTTTTTTTTTCGTTTATGCAACAAACGCCGCTGGCGCACAGAGACGACCAAAAAAAAATCCCTCGGCGACCTCAGCTCCCACTCTCTTTGCAGATTCACCAATCTTTCTCTTTCCCTTCTATATATAGTGTATATGCCGTATAGTAGTATATACAGCAGAGGTATGATAATCTGAGGGATCGATCGAGAAGAGAAGAAAACGTGCTAATGGTCAAATATACTGCGATCGGCCTTCGAAACCTCCGAGTTTCTAAAAAACAAGGACATCCAGGATATCTTCGTAAAATTTTAATTCCAATTTAGGTACATAAAAAAAAATCTAAAAATCGCTGATTAAAAAAAGCAGCACGATTCGACGGTTAAAAAAAATATAATAATAATATTTTTTAAATAAGCATAATAATAATAATTTTTTAAAATATCACAACAATAATTTTTTTTTTTTTAATAAAAAACGTTTTTTGCCGATAGAGACTCTTTTTTATTGATCTTCCTGGTGATTGACAATATTAATTAAAAATAAAATATATTTATATATATGTTTCAACTGATAAGGGGAGATAATACGTGAGATGCACTGGAAAAATGTGTGTTGTTCGTCGCGTTCCGAAATTCCGTTGTTACTGTGTCGTGTCGATGTTCTCAGATGAATCCTCGAGTTCTATATGTTATACGTTTTACAGGTAATGCCCGTAACCGAAACCGAAACCGTGTCCGAAATATGGGTATCCTGTGGGAATAATGAGAGGGAAATGGGTCTTTACAATGCAGGAAAAGATACAACACTATTTGCATATTTTACGAGTATTTTGCGGTTATAAATAACTCACCGTAGTGTCCACCGTAGTGGCCATATCCGCCGAAGAATGGATATCCATGATATCCTAAGCCGTGATAACCACCGTGATAACCATATCCACCCAAATATCCGGGCCGCGCGAACGCTGCGCCGATGATCGCCAGGAGCAGAACGAGAAACTGGCGATAAAAAAAAATTCTCAATGAAAATTAATCTTTAACGATCGATTTAACACTTTATAATTTAAAGACATTTATGATTAATATTTCATTTTTGTAATGTCATTTTTTATTGACGTTGCGTCTTTTAACGGTTGTCTATCAATAAGAATATAATTATTTTGTCTTTGAATTTCCGTTTTTCGATGTAAATATAACGATACACTTTTTTTTCTACTAAAAACACATCGAACACTTTTAAATTAATTTTTTATGCAATAAATTTCGGGATTAAAACAGCATCGAGATATCGGTGTTTTTAACACTAATTTTTTTATAATTTCTTCATTATGAATAAAAAAAAAGAAAAGAAAATTATTAAAAATTATTTAAAAATTTATTGAAAAAAAAAAAAAAATGACATGATAACTTTCGGGCGATCAGATGATGAAAAAAAAAACTCACGATTTTGGAAGTCGCCATTCTGTCGATGGTTCGATTAATTCTCAAAAAGAATCTCAACGACCCTCTGTACTATCGTCAACTAAATTACCATAAGACAGTGTTCGTTGCAGTGTTGACTACTCGTCTCGACGTACTTCTTTTATAAGGAAATGCTTCCGGTGACAATTTTCCCCACCCGCACAATTTTTTTTTTTTTTAGCATCTTGTTTATCGTTGTCTCTCCTTGAAGGAGTTACTCGTGGCAATCACGCGCACAGGCGACAAGCCCTTGCGTACACGCGATAATAACAGTGTGCATTGTTCGCGAAGAACACGCGCACGATAATACACTATACGCAATAATGCGATGGCTCGTGCGTTTCGTTATGAAAGAACTGCTAGAAATCGCAATGCCCCAAGAAGAAGGAAAACGCCCAGTTCGATGCCTTGACATCCAAATTTCTTCCCACATCGCAGCGCGATCGCAACACAACGACGATGATCGCAACTGGGCATTAAATAGACTGTCCGAGCAAATAATTGTAGTACTTACGCGATTCTTTAGACTTCGTGTATACAACGGACTCTAATTAAGAGTTGCGGATTTAATTGATAATATGCTCGTTGACTTGCGTGGGATATTAGCGAATTGATTATTTTATTTTCTTGCGAGCGCTTCGTGAGACCGTAATTATGATATTATCCCCAATAGACACTAATAGAATCAAAGCTCTCGTAAGTTACAGCTTTTTTCTGCGTTCGCCACGTGCGTTTTGCCAGAATATATTTAAACATTTTTTTTTTTTGTTTTACGAGAAAAAATTTGAAAAAAAAAAAAATGTGAAAAAAACCTTTAAGTTTAGTGTTTTTCATGACGCAATGAAGTTTAAAAATAAAAAAGGAGATACAATTTAGTAAAAACCCATTTTTATCAATAGCGCTGCAGTACTTCTTGAAATTTTTGGCAATTTAGAAATTAGTATTTTAAGGTCTGTGCAAATCTATGGGACCATTTTTAACGTAAAGTTCGCACAACGGAATCATCAATATTGAGGCGAGAAATACAGTTGAATTAATCGCGAAAATTGTAGTAAAAGTTTCGGCTTCTGTTGGTACGTAATGCGTCAATATACGTGCTGTTTTTTCGCCAATTAGTTCCTTAAAATCGTTAGTTTCACTATAAAATAACGCGAAAACATTCTCAAAAAAATTGTAGAATAGACTTTAAGTATCGTTGCTTTCATAGTTCGATAATAATTTTTTTCACTCACTCGCGCATCATTATTACGAGCCATGAAATCAGCGTAACAGGTGGTCGGCAAAAAGTCTCCCATACGTGTGGAGTTAAAAACCTCCGAACCCGAAATCGAGAAATCGTTGAATAAACAACAACAGATCTATATATTATATTATTCTACAGCTTTGATTCCCTCGATACCTTTCCAGTACTATTCGACTTTGATATCTCATCTTCTCATTGACCGTAAAATAATTTTACGATTGCGAAATTCCATTGCGCAATTCGCAGCGCGCATATATATCCCTCAATTAAATTATTACGGAGCCATTTAACGATTGATTAATAAAAGAAAAAAAGAAAAGTACCACTCGAAAGACGATTTCTCTTGCATCGCGTGAAGGGTGGTTTCTTCAGTCGCGAGATTCAAAATTCTTTATATAACAACGCGTACGGTTCGCATCTCTCAAAGGAGCGGTGCGTGTGTACACCGCGCGAACTTGTCGTGACCCGAGGAATCACTTCATCTCGGTACGAACGCATTGCCGGAGGCTATGAAATTTATTAGAATTTAAGTATCGCGAGATATTGCGTATCTCGCAGTCTCCTCACATTGTGCCGTAAGGCGTCCCCTTATCGTTAATTATGGGAACACACGCAGCATAGAATAGCAATTTTTTCAATCTCTCACAATTATTCAAAACAGCGCAGAAAAAAAATAATATCGCTCTCAACGTATTGCATAAATAATTTTTTTTTATTCACAATTTATACCAATAATATAATATACAAAATATTAAAAATTATTATTGAAGAATATTATTATAACATTTTTTTTAATAACAATATATACCAACTATTTTTTTCTCGTATTAAAATTTTAACAACAATTACGATGACAATTTTTTTATGTCAAATGAAATGTAGTAATAACTACAATTTTTTTTTATATTTTTTTTAATATATTATAAAAATGTTATATTATTAAAATAATTTTTTGGTTTCGTAATTTATGTACCAACTATTTTTTTTTCTCGTATCAGAATTTTATTAACAATAATGGAGGCAAAAAAAATTCAGCAACTATATGTCGTTGTTATTAACTTTAGTGTTGCCATTGCTAGTATTATTATTTTTAGTATCATTGTTGCTCGGCGTGACGAGGTATTGTCTGAACGAATCGGGCTGAAATCTTACATCGGAATAATCTTCCAGTGCAGGTAGCAGAAGTCTGCCGAATCGTACTCTTCCCTGAACGCTCAGAATTTCGGGATATTGCCTCTCCGTTTCGATACCCGTGGAATTTTTTCCATTTCCGGTTTCCAATTTCTGCGATTTAGAACTCAATTCGCTGGACGACGCTTCTTCAACTTTTTTCACATCGATTCTCGGAGACGGTGTCGCAACGTTTTCGGATTCTCGGAATTCCCCACCGAACTGACCGGAGTAGAAACCCGGAAAGTTGGGACCCCGTTGCAAACTTCGCGGATAGTTATCAAAGCCGTTCGGGAATCTCTGCGCCGAGAGAAGATCGAAGGAATTCGAGCGGAAGCCCTGCTGACGTTGTTGGAAAGGATCGCCGCCGAAGGGTTGAAACGAATTTCTCGGAAAATTGTTTCCAGCGGAGTTCTGATAGTTTATATTGCCCACGAGATTCGGATTGGCTGCTACATTGGGATTGTATTGATCTACTAACGGCTGACCGAAACGGCCGTCTTGTCGCTGCGATTGAAAGGGAAAATTTTGAAAATTTCCCGGAGCACCGGGATACTGATTGTTGAATGGAAATCTGTCGAAATTTCGAAAGCGTTCGAGATTCTGAGCAGAAGGGTCCAAGGGATCCAAAGGCCGAACGGGCTGACCATTTCCAACCGTTTCTACTGAAGGACCTCCGGCGGCTTGTTCCCCTCGATGCAGTCCCGTATCCTCCGGCCTCAGGCCGGTTTCCGGTCCGCCTTGTGCGGCGTAAGCTCTGTACAATTCTGGATTATAATAACCGGGATTGCCGAATGGTCCAGACGGAAAATCGGGACGCTGCAAGCCTTGAGAATTTATTCCGGGATAATTGTAACGATAGTTGTTATCGTCGTAATTGAAACCAAAGCCCCCATTTCCCGGTCGTACTTCCGTCTGCGTCTGCGCACTTCTCACAGTGTCGGCTTCCAGATTCGATAACTTCGAAGCCTCTGATGTCGTCTCCGGTGAACCGGAAGGCGTCGAAGACGAGAGAGGAGTCGTAGCGTTTACAGACGTTCGATTTGGACGACCGTCTTGGAGCTCCTCGACCAATGTTGGCGATAATACGGTCGCTACATTTTTTGCCAATACTGACAAAAATTCAGCTGCTGAAACAGCACGGATAGAATTGAATAGATTTTTGGAAAATTCAAAAAAAAAAATTCTATTCAAAAATTGATTATAATTTAATAAAAATTAATAATTAATGATAGAAAAAAAAAATCTTTTAATGACTCAAATTTGGTCGAAAAATTTCAAAAATTTTTAAGGGTTGATATTTTTTTATTACTCACAGGCAATTGATTGCTTTTTCTCCGCGTATCCTCGTTCGAGAAACGCCAAAGTGACAACCAAGCAACTGAGAAAGAACTGCGAATAATTAAGAGAAACAGTGATTAATAATTGATTTTTTTTTTTTTTTCGGTCAAGATCACTAGTGCGAATATAGTACAAATTGCTCAATGTGCGTGAAACCCGTGTCTCCGAGGGTAGCGTGACTGACAAGGGTCTCGCAATACGTCGCCGTATATTTGTCATTGCGCAACGGTGCAACGACGGTGCTGCATGTAATTACGCGCGTAAGTAGCAATGTTCGCAAATCGCGAGATCGACGAACTCGTTTCGCGTGAGACAGGTCACGTTTTAATTTTTTTTTACATTCATTATTTTTTTTTTTCAAATTTATTAATATTTATAAATAATGTTTATGAGAGATTATTGATTTTAATTATTGACGAACAAACATCGTTTTCTGCTCACGAATTTCGTCGAAAATATTTTTATAAATTATTTTCCTCAAATCGCATTGACATCGAATTTTATATAATTCGCAACGATTGATTGGGTTGTCATAAATCCGCTTTCTTCTTTAATTTCCTTTCACTGTTGGGTTCGATAAACCGCACAAATGTCTCGAAGAAAGAACGACTGTGTCACGAAGCGACGATGTGGAAAAAAAAATGCATAAATCATAGAAGAATATATACTCACGTGCGTCGAGCGATGCATCGTGCGTGGTACCAGTGCCGACTAAAGGGTTCGTGTCGACCACCTCGTCATATATACTTTCCCTGATCCTTAAATGTGCAGTCGCATACAGACACATTTCGTCTAATGCCACGCGAGGCGGAACATTTTTCTATGCCCCACCGGACGTAAAGCTTACATTATTGTGGACATTGCATCTAACACCGCAACGTCGATGCGTTTAG
Organism: Cryptus viduatorius; assembly: GCA_964006125.1. NCBI lineage: Eukaryota > Metazoa > Arthropoda > Insecta > Hymenoptera > Ichneumonidae > Cryptus > Cryptus viduatorius. The sequence continues at coordinate 15,189,908 of OZ023225.1, read as the reverse complement.
TCGCTGACAATTTCCCACAAGAATGAAGCGCTTAGAGCTCAAAACCTCAACTCTCTCTCGAAAAAAAAAAAAAACAATGTTACGCAGCAAAAATGAAATATTCCCGAAATATTAAAACGATCGTAAAAAAAAAAAAAAAAAAAAAATTATCGATCTTACGATAATGCATTGTCGTAAAAAAAAAACATTCAGCAATTTGCCAGCGATAATAGCAGCTAAAATTGAACATTCTGTAAATATCAAGGAAGATCGTAAAATAAAGAAAAAACAAACACAATCTTTGCATGGAGACATTAGCGGATTTAAATCGACTCTCGAATTTATGCAACGTCTGTCGATAAATTTTTGATTATCGGGATAATGGTCTCATCCTCGAAAACCTTGTGTAATATTAATTCAGAAGAATATATCGTTACATTCCCAACCAAAAGTGAGATTCCGAGAGAATTTCGAATTAAAAAAAAAAAAAAAAAATTCGATATCAAAAAATTTATATCGAATTCGAATCGAGTATCGCTATTAAAAAATATGTTTCCCGATGTTTCGTTCAACTATTTTTTTTTCTACTAATTTCTTAATCAATTTTTTTGAATTATTAATATGCAAAATTAATGTTTTTAACACCTCGTGTATCGTTAATTTTTTCAGATTTTTATGCCACGGAAAAAATTATATTAAAAAAAAAAAAAAATTTTTTGAATCTCATTTTTGGATGGGAATGTAACGATAACCCCTCATTATTAAACAACCGGATTCAATTTTATTTGGGGAGACATCTATAATCGATGTCATCGGGAATCGGGCGGTTGAAAACAACATATATTGTTATGCATAGTAAATCCTTACGATTTGCATTGCGGTCTTCGCGTTCTTTTTCTTCTTCTCAACTCTCGTCGATCGACGCTGAAGACAGAACCCACGTATTCATCGCGGTTTCTCTGCATTCAGCGCGATAGTAATCACGATCGCTTTACAGTATTATAATTAACGAAGCGAGTTGGGTGGGTGGTGTAACATGAATAATTATCGCGGTCCGAGTGGTATATCTACACTGTGATGCATCGTGCAACGCGAATGTTTATACCACTGTACCGCGGCGACGGTACGAGTCTCGCGACCGGATTACACGAGATTCTTTAATGCTAATTGTCAGACTTTATTTATGTCGATAAGCCCTTTGCGTGGGCGATAAGATAAATAACAGTGTATTAAAATTATGAAAAAAAAAAATCATAGAAAAAAAGTGGTACATAGAAGTCTCACACATTGTCGTATACACGGAGAACAAAAAAATCGGTTCGATCGACTAAATCGGCGTTTGAGGGTTGCGAACCAAATATTTAGTTGTTTAAGCGTAATAATTGTTGTAGTAAGGAAAAAAATAGTTAATTTAATTAACAATTAGTACGATTAATTAGAGAATTTCCGCCGATTTAGTCCACTCAACCGATTTTTTACTCAGTACAATCATATAAACGATAACAGGTCATTTTTTTTTCAGTACGAAAAAAAATATACAGAAAAAAAATTAAAATTAAATTGCTTAAAATGTATTAAAAATATTATCCTAATGACATAATAATCGGTCGATCGCCGATTTTCGTGATTTTTCAAGGATTTTCAACGGATAGCTGTTTTTTCGTCTGCGTTTCTTCTCGAATTTTTGTTATTTTTTTTTTATTTAAATCGGTATATTAATAACCGATCTGACTATATCGTCCGACGATTCCGGGTGCCACAACACCGGGAAGATTGTAAATTTGAACCGGACCTTGCTGACGTCCGAGTACACCGGCGGCTCTGACGTTCGGCGTTACGACAACCCGGGAAGAGGCGAAAGACGGCACTGGTTGAGGTTGGACCACCGTACCTGGATGATATTGATTGGAACTGCCAACATCCGGATTCCCATACTTGGCCAACATCCCTGTTACACTGCCGTAAGGAATACCACCTGAAAAAAAAAAAAGTTCGTCTCGTTTAGTAAATTTTTTACGAAAGAGAAAAAACGGAGCCTCGTTGATCAATTCGCTATTTATAATATTGCCGCCCATTCGTTTTGATTTTTTTGTTTTTCATTAAAATGCGGCGAAGCAAAAAAATCGGCAGACGAAAAATCGAAAAGGAATTCCGCATCAATATAAAAAAAAAAAAAACAAAAAAAGTCTCATTTACCATACATTTTTATGATACAGAAAAAAGGAAGTCTTATAAATCAATTCGCTATTTATAATATTGCCGTCGATTTTTTTTCTCCCTGTTTTTCGTTACTATAGGGAGAAGCAAAAAAATCGGCAGACGAAAAGTCTACTGGCGAATAAGCAAAAAATGAGCAATAATTTAAGGATACAATAAATCGAATTAATTTTTTTATTTCATTCATAACATTATTTCCTCAAGTTAATTAAAACGATCAGAAATCGATGCTCTCAGAGTTGTAGCAGTGGTAGAAAACCTCGATGTGGTTTGACCACACGAAAGTGAAAGGGATGTCTGTAGTCGAGATCGCGACTTATTTATATCGACACCCGCGAGAACTATCCAGTGTCGCGATCTCTCGAAAAAGTCATCAAGTTCGGTATTAATGAAAAAATCGTTTCGATTTTATCAACGACCGGTGGAATTTTTAATTCATTTTTCAAACATCTATGATAAAAGTCAACCGCTAAGTGATCGACTGATGTTGCGATGTCTCAAATTTTTCTACTCGAATCGGCCGATTCACTTTTTTATGAGAGTATAACAAGTTTCTTCTTCGCGCAAAGTTCAACGGCTGTTATATGAAAAAAAAATAATAATAATAAAAAAATAATAATTAATGATATTACTCACCATATGCGAGTCCGTTGACCATCTCCACGATACCCGCACTATCCGGTTCAGCGTTTGAGAATTTTATCAAAGCCGCCACTCCTATAAGGGTTGCGATCTGTTGAATCGCATGCAAGTTAATTCCGAATTCCCACATAAAATCCGCGTAATTTTTTCTTTTTTTTTTTCAAATTAAATCGAAGTCTTTCTAACACTTTAAAATTAAATGCGCGCTTCTTACAATCGTATCGCAAGCCTTACCTTTGCAGCGATCATGTCTCAAGAGGTAGTGTTGTTGTTCGCGACTATAACGCACAAGTTAAAACGGAGGCTCGTGCGAATGATCGAATTTATATAGAGTCGGTGTGGCGTTAAGTTTGTCCAATGAAAAGCGAGTATTCCCTTTCGAGTTAAACTTTATCTCCGCTGTTACGTTACAGAGTGACTCGTATCGTTAGTGTCTTACAACGAGCTTCGTATTTTTTTTTTTTTATATCGACGTGAGTGTGCGAGAGTACGTATGTTTAGTATAAATGCTCGAGACACCTTAACCTTGGAGCTATAAGGTACAACTGTAGCTTAGCCACTCACACCTCTCACCTCTTTGCAATGACGATGAAGGCTCACTTCGCTCTCTATTTACCTCTCGAGAGTTTCGATCTATCATTTGCCTTCGAGCGGCGGCGGTGGTAAACCCCGTTAGATCAATGCGATTTTTCATCGATCGAACGATCGATCGATATGTAATAACATCCCAATCGTTCTTGTTTACGAAACTTTCGATATTATTTTATACCTTTGCTGCATCGAGTCTGCAGCCACACTATCGAAACTTCTAAAACTCGATCTGCATCCGCGTCCGTAGGTGTGTTCGCGATCTCATACGTAACGCTATATATACAGCTCGATTCACAATAAATATCGAATCTGTTTTATTTTTAATTCAATTTGCATGAAAAAAAAGACTATGAAAACTGTTCGAAAAAAAAAAAAATGAAAAAATTATAGTTCGTCAGTAATTAACCATAATTTGGTATCGATTTATTGAATATTTTTTTATTGATTTCTTACTTCTGTAATTATATATATAATAAAAAAATATATTTATATATTCATAGATTTATTTATTTTTATATCGAAGATTCGGAGTTTTTAACATGAAATTCATCAATTCATTCGATTTTTATTCGAAATTATTGGTTTTATAGATAAACAAAAATAAACCGAATCTTTTTTTTTTAAATTTATTCCCGAGAACTGCCCTCTGTATTGCTCATTCTGAACCAACCTGTATATATATATATAAATATCCCCTCTTGATATCCTTTATACCAATGTAAAGCTTAACGGAGCGAGAAAGAGCGGTAACTCGATTATATGCATCGCTTTCGTAAGAGGCTCTCTCGCCAGACGATTTAATAATATAGACACTTCTATCAATTTATAAACCACTTTATCGTACTCTAGCGTACTTATTTACTTTGACGAAACACGTGAGAATCAACGATCCACGTGGTTCGAATAATCTCGCCCCTCGATTATTAATTATACCCCAATTATCAACAAAGTCACGTGCAATTTTGCTACCGATCGATCCAATCTAATTACCGATCCTCGGCGGACAGAGGTGTATAAAGGAGCATCGAATGAAAAGTGGATCAAGGATAATAAAATCGCGTTTCTCACGCGAATTGAGTTGTATTCTTCGAGTACATTGGCCGAGAGAATAAATTAGAAGCAATTAACGCGGAGGCTCGTCTATGAGTGAATAGACTCCTTGTGGTCATCTTTACGCCTGCGCAGTAACGTAATATACATATATTGTAGCAGTTTTTTTTTTTTTCATTTTTATTTTGTTTAGAAAAGTCTTATGCAATCGTTTTAGCGATTCGAAGACATCGGACTGCGATCTCGCGACTAAAATTAGGTCGAGGACGTCGGGTTTACCAGATTGTTGACTCCGCACAATTGTTTTGAGTTCAAGGGTAATCATCGAGCCACTTTTACTTTACGAATTTTACGATCTTGAAAAAAAAAAAAAAAATATGCGCATCGGAAGTTTGACGATTAATGTGACTATTGACGTGATTTATCATGGAGTAATCAGAACTGTGCGCACCGTTGCGAGTGATTATTAGTTATCGAATGCTGTGGTTCTTATATAAACGTTCAAAATTATATGTATTATTGGAAAATTTTTTATTGCTCGTGTGCTATTCGTGCCCTCGCGTAAGACTGCATTGAATATATTACACATGGCCTTCAATATCCATTGCTTGTAGATTATTTCTAAGATCGTTATCATCAAAAGAACCGGAAGTTTGCACCGATTCACTTCTTTCTTTTCATTCTCGTATTTTTTTTTTGATTTCTCGAAGGAATTAAAATGAGTTATTTAAGTCGGGTTTTCGATCCTTTTAAATTATTCATCGGAAACTCGTCGATTTTATCGATACGCAACTAATAGCTGATCAATGAAGGTTTTTGTTTATAATAAAAAAATCGGCAGTTTAAGCCGATTTTTCTTCCTCCTCTCTTCCCAGTCTCGTATTTTTTATTTCTCGAAGTAATTAAAATGAGTTAATTAAGTCGGCTTTTCGATCCTTTCAAATTATTAATCGAAAACGCGCCGATTTCATCGATACTTATCAACTAGCAGATCAAAGAACGGTTTTTGTTTATAATAAAAAAATCGGTACTGTAAGTCAATTTTCTTTCTTCTCTCTTTCCAGTTTCGATTTTTTTTTATTTGCCGTAGTAATTAAAATAAATAAATCAAGCCGTCTTTTCGATCCTTTCAAACGATTTAGCGGAAACTCGACGATCTTACTAATCATTATCCGATATCCGATCGATACCTTAAAATGGGATAATAAATAATGATGTATTGATTATCAATATAAGATACAATTGATCCATTTATTTAATAACAACATACATTGATCGTTTATAAACTAATAACAATAACAATGATTATTTACATAGGAAGTGAAAACTATCATTTCCGCTCTTCGACATAGTAATAAAGCCGTTCATTAGGATTCTTGATATAATGAGGTCGAGAAACATTTCCAGACTCATCAAAATCGTCATCAATTTCCGGGGATCCGCTTCCTTCTTCCCCGAAAAAATTCATCCCTCCATGGAGATTCTCTTCGCGTATCATATCGTTCGTATACGGTGGTACTTGCCTGAGGAGATTCGCCAGCAAGTCATTCTGCAAATTGATCATTAATCATAGTTTTCCGAGATCCACGAGATCGACGATATCATGCTTCTCGAGCCATGTTCGCTCAACTGTACCACTCCCTGATGTCGTGGCAATAAACTTACGTCATGCATAAACGAACCGCCGAGGTCGCCTCCTACACGATCGACGTCGTCTTCCGTACTCTCAAATCTCTTCAACATCTCTTTCGTATCTTCCGCATTGATTTTCGCGCTCGTGGAAGTGTTCGTCGAATTGTTAGGCATTATTGATACATACATTCCCTTTACGCCGTCCTTGTCGATTTCTTCCTTTCGATATATGTGTTCCGGAGTTTCCTGCATGGTAATGAAAACTTTTTCAACCCTCTCGTTCGTCGACAATTTACCATTTTTATCATCTGCTGGTATGTCAGGTTTCTCATTTACGCCGCCATTTTCTTGATCATTCTTATCATTCTGCGACTCTTCATTATTTATCCGGGGATAGGAAGTCTTCCTGATTATTTCTTCCTTGGAGAAACTCGAGCGAAGCTCAACGGTTTTGCTATTAGGGGTTGTGGTCCGCAATCGTAGGGTCTTTGCTGTTGATGCTTCAGGTTCATTGGGCGATTGGGTCGATTTCTGTAACCTTCTTCTTACCGGTCTCGCAGTAGTTGTTGTAGTCGATGTGTTATTGGATGACTGATTACGGCGTCGAATTTTTCTTCTATTGATCGTCGTGGCAGTTGTCGAAGAAATGGCGACTGGAGAGGTCTGATTGGTCAGATCGGTTCTTTCAGGATCAGTGGTAACTTCTTTTCTCGTTGATCCGGATTTCAACAATTCGGTATCCTCGGTACTTGTTCTGTTACGAGATCTCAGGGGTGATGTTTTTTTCGTTGGGGTCGAAGCTACTCTCCAAATTCTCGGTTTCCTAGTAGCGGAAACCGATCGAATCGTCGTCGAAGACGTGCTTACGGACGATCGCGACTTCCAATTTCTCGATTTTCTCAAAGGAACCTTAGGACTCGCTGCAGGCGCTGTTGAAGACCTGGGGGTTGCATGCGTAGTAACATTGATAATGGCGTCTGCCTCACTGGATTTGTCCTTTTCATTCATCGCCTTTTTTACCGATTTTATAATAGAAACTCTAATCTCCTTTGGATCGGCGCCAGCGACAACGATGGGATCGTCGTCGTCGTCGGAATTAAATCTCCTCGATTTGTATTTGCTGCTGAATTTCATAACCGGCCGATATTCCGACGCCATTTCGTCGTTATCGCCCATCGTGCCGATTCTTGTTGGCACTCTGCCATAATTCTTCGAGGGCACATCATAACGTTCCCAGGGATAGACACGCCTTCGGATGATATCCGAATTCGACGCATCTTGTTCTTCGTCCTCTTCGCTGCTGTCGGAAAAACCGTATAGTTCGTCGTGTTTTTTGCGCTCCTTCTGCTTTTTCCTTCGCTCTCGAGCTTTTCGCGCTCTCTTCTCCCAGGGATACTCATATCTGCCAAACGAACGTCCCGAATGTTGGGACTCTTCGACTCCTTCACTCTCAGCTTCGTCTTGTTCCCACGGAAATACGTATCTCGATTTCTCTTTTTTATCGTCTTCCTCGCTGTCATTATCGCTGTCTTCAGATTCATCGGAATTTCTTTTTTTACCGGAACCTCGGTTACGATACTTTGAAGACGATTCCTCCGCGAAACTCGGATGATAGAAAGCTGGTTTGCTAATTCGAGGACCGAGATCAGCATATTTTGGATCATCGTTACTTTCGAATGGAGAATACGGACGCGAAGTAAATCTGTCGAATTCTTTCTCACTGTTCTCTACGTGAGAGTTCCGTTCCTCTTTGGACGAATCATCCTTTTCTTCCTCGGCGTTTTCTTGATCATCGTCGTCGGAGTGTTTGTAAGATTCGGATTTTCTGGGGGAGTCTGCTTCGTCTTCAGCTTCCGCAGAATCTGGTAACGACTCTTCATAAACATAAGACTCAGAGGGTTTGTCAACTTGTTCATTTCTTTCTTCGTCTTCTTCTTCTTCATTATCTCCTTCTTCATGATTTTTGTAATTGTCAAGATCTCCTTTGGTATCTTCTTCCTCAGCGTAGCTTTCAGTCGGTTCGGCCGATTCCGCACTGAAAGCTTCAGCGTATCCCGGAGGATCAGATTCGAGATATTTCTCCAGTTTGGTAACAGCCGGTGAAGGCGTGACATCTTCTTCAGGGTCCTCGCGGACGTCGTAACTATTGGTACGGGTCGTGTCTTCTTCCACTTCGGTTTCTTCTTCGTAATCATCAGAATTGCGCGTTTCCTGACCGTGTCTTCTTGTCTCGCTGGGTAGAGCTTCGATTCTTTGGGGCGTTGAGTATTGAATTTTGTAGGTTTCGCCCGGTTCGTCGTGAAAGTCTTGTCTGGGCGTAACTTCAGCGCTGATAAGTCTTCTGGTAGTTGACGCTGTTGGCTCTTTGGCATTCATAGCATCGGATGTTTCCCAGTAGGCAGTTGTCGGAGGTTCCTGCGTCGAAGAAGGCGCATACCGACTTCTAATTCTGTTATATCTCGGCTCGCGTCGTCTGCTGTCTTCGGTACCAGCGGCTTCCAGATTCGTGAATTTACCGTGTCTTCCATTATCGCCTCTCGGCTTCGAGTATCTGATTCTGTCTCTAATAGTGTAAATGATCTTCTCGGAAGCTGCTGGTTCACTCGTGGTACCAGTAGAATTGCTGCTGACCGACATGATTCTGGACTCTTCAGCATCCAAATCAGATGCATCCAAACTTCTCTTATGAACTCTTACAGTTTTGAAGTAACCGATCTTCACGCCTTCCGTTCCCGGAGAGTTACCGATTCTTGGTTTCGTTCCATAGGAAACTTTGTTAGTTCTGTAAGGGATTATTCGATAGCGTTGACGAGTCTTAGAGTTGTTTGGCTGAGTCGGCCGCAACCCTCGAATCGAGAAGCCACGAGGCTTCTCCGTTTTGTGGACCAGCGGAACGCTCCACTCTTTTGGTCTTCTTGTTACGGGAAGATGATTCACGGTCTGCTGAAACGAGGGCGTCAAAACAGACTCCCCGAACGTTTGGTACATACCTGCCAGATTTTTTATTGTACCCATTACGTCTTCGTAGACTTCTCGTTGATACGGGGTCACTGTGACTTCCGGCCGTTGCGTTGTCGTTCGAACCGATCTTCGCTGCTGCCCGATTTCCTCATGGTATCTGGAGCGGTCGCGACCTGAGGTTCTATTTTCCTTCCCTCGTTTTCCACGATTTCGATCGGTTTGCCGGGTAACTTCATTTACTTTGGATTCGCTGCGACGATTATCATGAACTTCCGGTTTTCTCGATATTCTTCGATCGATCCGATCTTCGGCTGAATTGCTACTCGGTATTTCGACGATTCTCGAAGCGAAGTTCTCCAAATCGAACTCTCCGGGTATTTCAGGTTCGCCAACTTGTTTCTCTAGAAAGAGAGGATTGTCCAGTGGATTTTCATCGAAGTATTTCGCCCTGAAGCAGTCCAACTTATCACCGAGACCGCCAAGACGCATCTGATCGCCCTGCTGCTCGCGATCCGCGTCCGGTTCTTCTTCCTCAGGAACGACTCTTTCCAGATCCGGTTCCACGTCAGCACACTCGAGATACTTGTCACGTGAGTCGTAAAATTCTGTTCCGCCGTGGGTCTTCCTCGGCACGTGACGAGGATTCGTGATGTACTGCAATGCCGAATTCCGCGGGACTTTGGGGTTCGCGTAAAAAGGATATTTCTCGTGATCTAAAGTTGGACCTTTGACCGGTTGCGATAAGATCGCCTTCTGCCGCTCGTTGCTTTCGATTACCTCGGTGAAATTGAATTCTGGTACCTCGATCTCGATCTTTGCGGGATCGGTCTCCGATGAATCATCTTCATTTTTCGCATAGTCTTCATCATCCTCTTCATCCTTGAATCGCGACGCGATCTCCGCGTTTATCACTTCGTCGGTGATACGTGGACTGTCGTTTAATAAATCGTCGCTGCGCCTTTTCCGGACTTCGACAATATCGGATTTCTCTCGTCGAACGTTATCTCCGCTTGTTGCACCGTCGATGGATGCTGCGACTAATCGATTTGTTTCTTCGTGCAACAAATTTCTCTCGGTCCGCGGATTATTTTCTCTCGATGCATCGACAATATTATCGTTCACTTTCTCACGGCTGCTCGGTGCAGTCGTTTTCGCGATTTTTTCAACTACCGATCTTCGTCGTCTTCTTCCGAAAATCGTTCTGTCGATCGTTCGACACAAATTCAGAAAATTAGGCCACGATAATGCCGGCGAGCTGCGATCGTATTTTGGCTTCGGATTCCTCGGGATACTCAGATAGTTGGCATATTTGCTTCTGCTGTCGGGCGGCGGTGGAACGAGCTTCGTGAGAATCGGATAACGATGATTTCTTCTGCGCCCAGGGGGCGGACCGCGATAATGACGGACGCGTGGAGCCTCCGACCCGTGACTGACGTGATTCTGTACTGGATAATCAGTCGGGGTCTCCCACACCCGGTAACCGTCACGTTCACCGGTTATTTCTTGTGCACCGAGCTGCTGCCGAGGACTTTCTTGCGTTACGCTCGGACGGACGAGACTCCCGTAGGGATCGGGAAGAAAATCGGCGAACGTGACCTGTCCCAACGGTACCGGTAACGGCGGTCGTATGACAGTGAAATCTTGTTCCACGGGATCGAAATCGTTTGTTGTCAATGGTCTGGCGAAATGATTCGCTATCTCTGGATAGCTGGGATATGCCGATTTTTCTACGGTGTTCGTTGCTTCCGGACTCGCATGACTTTCATGGTCGCCAGGAGGACTTCGCGTCGTCGCTTTGCCGTTTGATCGTATTATCACTGTATAGGAAGGTTTTTTTGGATTTGAAAGACCGGTAGCAGTTTGATCGGTACGCATACTCAGCGTTGGATCGTTATCGGATTCGGCAGACTGGGCGATACTCACTGGATCTATATTCGATGCTGACTCAAAACTCTCGCTTTGAAAACTCTTCTTGGTACTGGGAATACGATCTCGACGTTTCCATAACTCGTAGAAAGAACTCGCCGATCGATTGAGAGAATCGGCACTGCCGGGCGAAAGAGCGAAACTTCTTAATTCGGTACTCGGTCGAGTTAACATGGAAGTATCGTAACTTTCGATAGTCGATTTAATCGATGGAAAGCTCGAAGGACTTTTTAAAGTTTTTGGTACCGATTTGTCGGCCTGGATCGTCGTAGCTACAACGCTCGGCGTCGAAACATCGCGAGGGTCCCAAATACTCGCGTCGGTCTTGTAATAGTCCCAGAAGAGCTTTCCGTAGTTCGGCGTCGACAAATAATCGTGCGAAAGTCTCTTGGAGTTATCAGATTTCGCGAGTCCAACGGATCTTTGAGACGTTGCATTATTGGCGTTCTTGAGACTCGGGGAAATTCTTCGTATCTCTTTTTTTTGAGACTCAGATAACTCACCACTCGCATCATCGAGCATTGCTCGTGAAGTCTCTTCGGATTGATCAATTTTTTCACTCATTCTACTTCCGTGATCGTCCGAACTTTTATCTTCATCTTTGCTGGACGATTCATCATCTTCTTCATATTCTTCTTCATCTTCATCTTCATCTTCAGCTTTATATTCTTTTCCATCTTCATCTTCATCTTCAGCTTTATATTTTTCTCCATCTTCATCTTCATCTGCAGCTTTATATTTTTCTCCATCTTCATCTTCATCTTCAGCTTTATATTTTTCTACATCTTCATCTTCATCTTTAGCTTTATATTTTTCTCCATCTTCATCTTCATCTTCAGCTTTATATTCTTTTTCATCTTCACCTTCATCTTCACTTTCGTCTTCATCTTCATCGTTTCCGGAATGATTCTTCAAGTTCTCGGGAACTTCTCTCTCCGTATTTTTCTCCGATTCTTCGTACTCTTCAGTCAAATCGTCTTCGAGCTTCTCGATCTCATTTTCCGTCACTTGTTTCGGATCTATGTCAGCATTTTTCAAATTTTGATACATCTCGTCATATATTCTCCTCGGCGTATCTTCGATTTCTGCCGATTCCTCGTCCTCGCCATCATTACTGTCTGTACTGTAATTATCATCGTCGTCATCGGTGAGTTCTTCAGCGGATTTTTCGTTTGTTGTATCGTCCTCATCGCCTTCTCCCGATTTAGAGTTTCCGCCCTTACCGATCTTTTGCTCATCTTCGAGTTTTCTGGCGAATCCTTCGTGAAAATCGGCACCTCTGATGTGTCCGGCGTGATCGTAAGCCGCGTCTTCGTATCCTTCTTCGGTATAAATCGTGTTCGTCTTCGATTTCGACACGACCTCCCGCAATCGCGGAGCCGCCAATAGTTCTTCCGCTGTTTCGGCACTCCTCAGGGCGTCTTCGCGCGGCAATCGCTTCACCGTGTGAGTTCCACGAACCTGAGCGTACAGTTTCGTAGGCACAAATTTTAACGGAATGTCTCGATCGATTTTAAGCTTTGCCCAATCACCGGGCTTCGTGTATTTTGGTTTAGTCGATGGTTCCTTAGGATTTTCGTGAACGCTGTAGGGCACCACGTGATCCGGCGGAGCTCCGTCGACGTCGTCATCTTCGCTCGATTCTTCGTACAAATCGTTTGGCGCTCTTCTGTATCTACTGGAATATTTTGTGTCCGAATTCTCGCTATCGGGAATCGGTGTCGAAAATACCGTCGGGGTTGTCGGATCCGATCGCAAAATCGGTTCTTCACTCGAAAAAACACCGATTTCTCCAACGATACAGAGAAACAACGAATAACTTATCACAGTTCTCGGATCCATATTACGCATCACTAATTTTTTAACTGCATTATTGCCTTAATTAATGAGATCGGTATCAGATCGGTACTTTTTTTTTTGTTTTTTTTCGTTAATTCGCGTCACTTTTTTTCAAGATAATCGTTTCACTCGAGGAACTTCCTGACGTACTTTGGGTTCGTTGCTGTAAATGTTATTCCAGTCGATGCCTCGTAACGCAGCAGTGGAACCATCGATTTCTAATCATCTTAGATCGACTGACTGTTACGGACTGTTCACCGCGCGACGGTCACAGCCTAATTTATAGTATTTTCTCGTGAAATTTGATGGAAAGCCCCGCGACGAAAGGAACGAAGTTGCGACCGGCGGAAGGGGCCACAAGAATTCCTACACGAAGAACAAGCGACGTTTGAACAGCTGCCGATAGATCGAGAAATAGCGTTCGATCGAACGCTTGGCGACCGCAAGTTTCTCAGACTCGATTAACGCGCTCGTTGTGGATTTTTCGATTTATACTGTAACGTACGTGCGACGTTGATGGAAAAATAATGTACTCTCCGCGTTGCTACCAGTTTATTATCCCGAACTCCACTGTTGTATATACTTAAGCGTACAGAACCGCAGACTGCGCCGGTTTTGTTTCGCCTACCGGAACGGAGCGCTAACAGTTCTTCTTCTGGTCCCCAGAAGAAAGTCGAGAGACTACGTGACACGCTCGGTGGATCAACGCGGAAAGGATCTCCCGAGCGAAGAACGGTTCTATCAATTTATTATTATTATTTTCTTTTATTTAATTTTCCATCGTACGTGCAGATAGATATGACATTTCGAAGTTCAAGATATTTCTTCGGACTTCTTTCGAACTTCAGAGAGCGTATCGAGAAATCATTAATTTTATTTTTATTTCGACGATATTTAAAAAAAAAATTAAAAAAAAACATAAGAATGAAATATCTTAACTTTCTAATATAAATAATCGAACATGAAAAAAAAAAAAAAAATTTACAATGACACTGAGTATACAGCGATTTTATCGACACACAGTAATAAATAAATTGTGGAACGAATCAACGAATCAACGACGAAAAAATTCGTAATTAAATTAATGAAATCGAGAGATCGGCAAAAAGCTATCGATTTGTAGGCTTCTTACTTGCAATGCCGACTTTCGCAACTAATTTTTTTTTTTCGTTCTTTAAAAACGAACAACGTGTCGATGAGCAAATCAGAACTTAATACAAAGATAAGAAATTATATTATCTCAGGTACATTAACGATAGAGCTGCGTTTGCGGAGAATTACGTCGCGATCATTGGTTTCCAAGAGTCGGAATTTGCCTCTTCAGCTGTCGAGGATTGAGTTCCTATGAGGGGTTCGGGCGATTGCAACATCGAGGCTTCGGGTTTAAAGAAATCGATTATTGGATGATAGTCGTAATTAATTCGTCGATTGTGCTCCTGATACTCGTCGTCGAATCCACCGTTTTGCAACCTCGACGAGGTGTCCGTCTCCTGATCGTACGGCTGACTGAACCTGAGGAAAAAAAAAAATTATAAATGATTTTTTTCTGAGTTATAATAACAATAAAACGCGAATAATAATTTTTTTTTTAATTATTTAAATAATAGTAATAATAATAATAATAAAGTTAAGCAATAATAATAATTAATTCATTTTTTAAAATAAATATTATTCGCGTGAGAAATATTCATAGTATCAATTAATAAATTAATTAGTTATTAATTAACGATTATTTGTTATTTTTATTAATATTATTGTTTATTAACAATTACGAATAATGTAAAAGTAAAAGTATTCGCAAATTCCGAGTCGATTATATTCTTTTACTGACCAATTGTTACTCATGTTGTTACTGCTGCTACTGCTACTGCTACCGGAAACGATCGAAGACGATGGACTCTCTTCGAGATCGCTGTTCGACTCCCTTCTGTAAGGTCTGCTCGGTCTCGCAGGTCTCTTTCCCTTTACGATCGGTCCTTTGTATCCGGGAGCTCTTGTATTGGGCGCATGCTGCTGGGGAACTTTTTCGTAAGGTCGCGGAACCGTCGAAGGTTTCTTTCTTCTTCCGGGGAGAGTGTAACTCGGACGATTCGAAGTTGCGGCATCGGCGATCGTTGGCTTTTTCGATGTTTGGACTGACGAAAAGAAAAAAAATTGCAATTTTATTGTAAAATAAAAATAATTAGAAAATATTATTATTATTATTAATTACAAAAATTAATATTATTATTTTTTAAAAATTATGATGATAATTATTATTATACGAAATTATAATAATAATAATTATTATTTATTGATTATTTTTATTTTACTTTTTTTTTGCTCTTTTTAATCGCTTATGTGACATTAATTAATAATTAACTTACCAAAATTCGTATCAAAGGACGAACTCGGCTTGAATTTGGTAAGATAGCTGGAGGGTCTTTCCGAAAATTCGGCCTCTTCGGGACCGAGATCTTCGGTCGCAAATTCGGCACCGGGGAAATTTTCCTTCAGCGGTGGTCGCGGATCTTTTTGAATCGGTGGAAATAGATCGGTATATCCGTGAACGTGACAACTGCAGCAAGTCGGTACTTTGAAGATATCCATATGGAGTCCCAAAGACGAATCCCAAGTTAGTAGTCGATGATAATTGTAAACTTGCGTACAAGACGAACGATAATTCTCCGATATGAAGGAACAACTGCCTTTAGGATTGCTGCAAATCGGTAAAATCGTTAGATGTAAAATTTCGAAATTTTCGTATCGTTTTTCTTATTTTTTTTTTTTTTTTCGTCGTTAGATAGGGAAAGTTTGTTTGTTCACCGGGGGATAGTCTAGTTTTACGTCCGGCAGGTCGATTTGGCTATGTCATGCATATTTCTTCACGTGCGTTACGACATTACCGATCTTTGAATGTATTTCGTCCGTTTTTTTTTTTTCTTGTTTTTTTCGTGACGCTGTCTGCACCTTTATTCGTCGATAAAATTGAGCAAACGATCGATTGATCGAGACAAGAAGCATAATGATCGACGAAGGTTGAACGGAAATTTTCTTCTTATTTTCGTTGTCGCGTAATTGGATATCCACCACGGATAGTCGCGTAACTCGCTCGCGTCTCTCGTAGGTTCGAGGAACTATCGATCGATCGATCGGTGTTGGATTCGTCGATCCGAAACGAATGACTGATCACTTTTTTTTTTTTTCGTGGATCCAATAATGAGTTTCGATCGATCGATCGCATATATATTTTATCGGTAAAACTCACGAGCATTTCTCCAGGCGAAGTGTCTGCGTGTGTTCACCGGTGTTGATTATGTACTTCCAAATACCGGATACCGCACGTGCCAACTGAGGTCGTGCGTATAAAACGGTCGATGGACAGGTGAAACCCTCCTCCACGTTTTCCGTGGGATATGAATAATCAGCGCGTCTATATTAGAGAAAAAAATTATAATTGAATGGCTTTAGGAATATAAAAAAAAATTGACGCTAATTTGCATTTCATCTCCGTGTGCTTCTTTTTTTTTTATTAATTTTTTATGTGAACTATTGTTAAGCAAACCGTATGACTAGAAAGCCTGACGCTTAACGACACTGACGAATAACTCGCTATTCTGCAATTCGTAATCGTGTCAATTGGGTAAAGTCATGAGAAGATTTTTTTTTTACGATCTCCGTAACGGAGTATCCGGTTCGCAAAAAAATTAGCGAAAATCCGGAGATCGTTGACTTCCTATTGTTACATCGTTTTTTTTTCTTGTGGTTTCGTAAAAAAAAAATGTCATCGACATTTTAGTGAAAATTCCATTATAATTGTTTCTTAACGGCGGACAATCATTTTTAGCCAATAATTTTTTTTTTTTTCATTTTTATTTCCGATAAATTCGCGATTTTTTTTTTTATTTCCGCGTTTATTAAATTTGTCATTTGTCAATTTCATCGACAGCCGCTAATAATTTTTTTTCTTTTTTTTACGTCAACTTATAATTGGCTTTTCACACCTACGCGCAGTAGCGATCGATCAGTTCGAGAAGTGAAAGGCAACGCCTGAACAACGTTCACCCTCCGTACAGCTGTGTTCTTCGGGCGTTTAATTCAGGCGCTCGATCTTTCGCATTATCATTTTATATACATTTCACTGACCTCTTAATCTCGTTGTTCTCGTAACGATTCTCGTATCGATTTTCCAACCGCAGCGCCAATGGACGTTCATCCGTTTCCGTACTCTCCTGTGCTTTGTAATCCGTAAGCAAAGCTGCGACCATGTCTCTGTTTCCTCTGATGCTTCTCATTATAGCTTCGCTAAAAAATAACGAGGTCATCGTCGTCATCACTTTTAATAAAATTTACTTGAAACATTTTCAACTTTTATCTCTTTCCAGTGAGTAGGCAACGAAATCAGTACGACTCGCCTACCAATTAATTAATTCCGAAAAAAAAAAGAAAAAATGCCGAAGGCGTCGCTCATGAAAAAAGAGTACTTATTTGCAAAAAATATTAGAAGTAAATGAAATTCGATGATTTTGTATAATTTATATATTATTTATATAATTTTTTATATATTCTAAAATATATCCGCGATAAATAATTTTTCGTAGAAAAAGAATCATTTTGAATTAATATTATTGTCAATTATTAAATTATCGATAAAAAACGGTAAATCGCCGATATATTTTGGAATATTTCTCGCTAAATATATAATAAAATATTTAATTAATTATTATATAAATATTATAATTATTATTATATTATGCGATTTTTCATACGACCTTAAAAAATCGTAACACTTACTGAGGATAATTGTTAGTCTCGAGACAAACGGTTTTCACGAAAAGCGTGCAGCCCTCCGAGTCGAGTTCTTTTTTTTTAGTCTCTGCAGTCGGTGGTCTTCTTCCGGGTCGCTTTTTCGGCGGAGAGCGCAATCCTTCCGCTGAAATACAAATCGAAGTATCATTTTCCGCGTTTCTAAAAGAAGGAAAAATTGTTGAAAGGCCGAAGTGTTACCTGGAAAGACATTTCGCCGATTCAACTGAGGCGCTCGTCGATGTGGCGGCATCGGTGGCTGAGGACGATAAAACGGACGTCTCCCTCTTCCAGGCCTCACCAACCTCAGTTCCTGTGCCTACAAACAACAGGAAACTTTTCTTCACTCTTCGTGCGCTTCGCATACAAAATCCTCCGAGGTTTCGATATCGCATAACGCTAATGGAAATTCGTATGTTCGAATGACTCAACTCGATTTTCTCTAATAGTCACGCGCTGATTGAGGTTTAGAACGGCTCTTCCTCTTTCAATGGCTGTTTCATCGCGATAATATAGTTGGTTAGTTCAGCAATAAAAATCGTTTTCTTGCAACAGTGGTTGCGTTAAAAACAATATATAAATATAAAAAAAGATTTAAAAAAAAATGATTCAGCTGCACGATTTTATGCGATTTGTATGACGTCAATTAATGTTACATCGTCGTCGATTCTCCGCACGTAAAGAACGAAACAAAAGAAAAATCTATATGATTGGAATTTTCAAAAAAATTGTCTCGTAGAAATTTTCAAAAAAAATTAATCAGACAAAAGTTTAAATTAGTAACACATTTTTTACCTCGTATTATTCAATAAAATTATTAAATATTACATAAAAAAAAATTGAAATCAATAAATTTTTTATTTAAATTTTATTTTTTAATCAAATTTTCTTCGATATTTTTACGTATTATTGGGTATTATTCTTTAAAAAATAATTTTAATAAGAGCGTTTTACATCAATATTATAAAAAAAACCGATTACTTCCGAAACGCTACGATACCCAATATTTTTATTACACGTTTTTATTTCCGATCGATAACGTAAAATCGATAATTAGACGAACCAAAAAGGTAAATCGTTTATAGCGCCAAAATGTGTTACTTATTTAATTTTTTCGAGAGACGAGACAATTTACGGACTTTTTTCGTATTATTATTATGATTTTTATTCAACTGATCTCGTAGGTCAAGGATACAAAAAAAGTGGTCCGCAAAGCGGCCGATCGAGGTTTCGAGGCAAGTAAAGAATAAGGTACACGATGACTTGACTCGAATCGAATCTATACGGAAGATCAGTCACGTTGCTGACTTTCTACCGGTGTGTTCTATCCATTCGCGTGCGAGATAAACACACATTGTCACTCGTGTCGATAAAAGTAGGCGAGAGTAGGGTACATACGCGACTAATGAAATGGTGTTGAGTATTATGGACACTGTAAACATAATTTTCGTTTCTACCGCAATCCATTAACAGTGATGATACACTTGTTGTTTGCGGTGCTTCAGCTTCCGCGCGATTGGAAAGTTTCCTTCGCGAGTGTATTAGACGCGTTCTTGAAACTGTTAATATGTTCGAGAGGCGCCTATAGGGACATCGGTTGATACGACTTTTTCAAATTTTTTTTTGTTAATTTAGTTAATGAAAAAAAAAAATTTCGAAAAAAAAAAAAATAAAAAAAAAATCAATTCGAAAGATGAATTACAATTTCTTTCCTTCTGAAATTAATTCAGTGGATGAATGTTAATTTTTTTTTTTTTGCTTATATGGGTCAATTCTCTCTACGACTGTACATTAGTTTGAATATTAATATTTCGTGTGAGAGATTAACGTTTCGTTACGGTACCTCGGGCAATTCTTCAGGCGAATCATCGTCGATTTCTTCCTCCGAGAGGATCTTCGCTACGTTCGCACCGATCGATAACTTCAAATCTCTAGTCGCGTTTTCGCGATCCGTACCGGTTAGCAGCGATCGCACTTCTTCTTCCGATTGTGACGATTCGTCGGTGGATCTTCTGGACGATATCAAAGTTTTCGCCCCAACTTTTTCCGAATCGTTTCGTTTTGACTGATCGCTGCCGATTTTTCCTCTTCTCGACGATACTTTCGTCGTCTGCGAACGAACAATTTACCGATTTAAAACGGTTGATGCATTAACGAGTCGACGGAACTGCGAGGATTGCGTGTCGTAAATTTGATTGCTTACGGACTCAACGGTATCGCTATTTTTTTCAGTTTTATTTCTCGCGAAATCGTCGTCGAGTTTCAAGGAAGTCGATATCTTCTCGTTTTCCGTTGGCTCCTCCTCATCCTCGTAATTAACGTCCTCGAGATTCTCCTCGTCGTCGGCTGTTACCGTTGACAATAACAGCAGAAACGCCTGAAAGTTCGATTTTCCATTTCAAACATCGCGCGATAAAAGATACCGATAATAATACTGCCGCGAGAAAAACCGGTAAAACGTATGCAACACATTCGTATGCGGTGTCTCGAAAAATTGTACGGTAAATAAAACGATTTAACGAGGTGAAATTCTTCGTGCGATACCGAGAATAATAAAATGATTGCTTAGGGTCGTTAACTTTCGTTCAGATGACATTTATGCGTTAGAAAGTGAAAGAACCGCGGATGGCAGACTGCAATTTGGAGCGCGCGAGCTTCGATGATTTTTTTTTTTTTTGCGATTTCCATTAACTATCGGGTGTCGCGGTCAATGTCAATGACGATAATAACGAGATAGATAAGAAAATCCAACGTGGATGCTGCACAAAGTAAAGATTTTATCTCCGCCATTTTTTTTTTTGATGCTGTAAAAATTTTAATTTATTAGGCGATGAAACGCCGATTCGAAGTGCCATTAGTCTTGACCCACTGGCAATTAAGAAAGATTTCACTGTCCCCAGATGGAGGATCGGCTAATTTGAGATTCTGAATATCCTCGACTAATCGGGATGCTGGAATCTATTTCCAAAATGACAAAACAAGTTTTCGTTTTTTGTAACGAGTCACTAAGATACTTATAAGGTGATTTTTTTATTTAACAAGATCGTTTGTTGCGATTCTAATCGCATTCCAACTGCAGCCGAACAGGTAATGATTTCGTTGTTTCGGTCCATAGAAGGACTATTATTATTATTTTTTTCTCGCCGGAATTATAGATATTTTTTTATTCAGTTTCGCAGGTTTCGAGGATTCCAGCGAATACATAAAACTCACCAAAATCGGCAGCAATAATGCTGCACCGCCCAGTTTCATCCTGCCGATTTTTCGACTAAAAACCGGTCGATATTTATGATTTATGTCGCACTGAAATAATTCCACATGTGCACAGAATCACCGATTGGACACAAATCGAAAGATCGGTAAAAACAGGCAATCACGAAAATCGGCGAAATCGGCAAAAAAAAAAATAACAAAAACAGTGATAAAGAAACGTAGAAGAGATGCACTTGTTTCTTAGATCTCTAAGACCGCGTCCGATTCACGTCAAGCACGCCGAGGTACGAGTAACGAATTACGACCGTGAATCGTTCGACGGCGAGAGCGGAGCGGTTTTGCCGCCACTGCCTCGCCAAGTTTTCTTCTCTCTTCGTGTCCATCCACTCCTCTTCTTCTCGCTCGTTAGTTTTACGGTTACAGGTGTCCGGCATCTCTCCCCGGTTTTTGTAGGTCAAAAATCGCTCGCCACGCGGTAACGCCGCGGTAGGCGGGGGTAATACTGCGGCCTTCGGATGCTGTGGTGGGGCAGATCGCAGACCCGAGTGAGAAAGATTATTTTCTTCCGGGGGGAAGACCAGCGAGAATACACAGTAGACCTGCCAGAGACGAAATAACGAATCTGCAACTGTGGGGCAGGTGAATATTTTCATTATCGGGCGCCCTAACCGGAAATGAAGACGAAAAAGAACTTAATTTGCAGTGCTTAGTAATTACCATACGGAATCGATGACCGTGACTTCTACCGGAAATAACAAGGAAGCGTGACGGTATGTTGAAGAAATCATACCAATGGAGTAACGACAATGTTATCCAAGTGAAGAAGTTCCGGAACAAAGAAACGTTAGAGGCAAAATATAGCTTTCACGATTAAGTAGTAGTGTTTGGTTTTGATCAGACGCATTCGAACCAATTTTAAAAACCTTCCCAGCAGGAAGAAATGGAAGTTTGCGGTCTCACGTGGGAATAATGTTCGAGACATTCGAAGCGCGCCTCAATCCCCACCAATGATTTTACTTTACGTCTCTTTCTTCAGGTAGAGCGTGTAGCGCCGTGACCGAGAAACCCGTCGATCGTCTTCGTCGCTCGTCAACGACGAGGAAGAAAATACTATTTGCGGTGGAGGAATCAAGGAAGTCGGCCACACGCTGCGCGTCACAGCTTCTCGCGTCTCTTTCTCTTTCTCGTTTAAGTATACTGAAGGACATCTTTCTCCGACGAAAGCACGAGCGATCGATCAACAATTAATACCGATCTTCCTGATTTAGACTTCAAAATTCTTCAACACTTATTATTGATAACCGAATCTTTGTACCGATCGAAACTTCATGAATAATAAAACCAAATGTAAATTGCCGATTTTCCCTTCGATCACCGGATAATCGATACCGATCTCCCGAATATATTCTTCAAAATTCTTCAAAATTTTGATCGATAGTCGAATCTATGTTCCCATTTAAATTTCATCGACGAAAAAAACCAAACTACCGATTTTCTCTTCGATCATTGAACAATCAATACCGATCATCCTGACATGTTCTTCAAAATCGTTTTAAATGTTCATCGGTAACTGAATCTTCGTAGCGTTAGAAATTTCATCAACAACGACACAAAATACAGCAAACTACCAGTTTTCTCTTCGCTTCTCAAGATCAAGAGATCGGCTCTCGTATGGCATATGGTCACGAATTTTCTTCGAAGCGCCAAAAGATAATTAAGCAAAAGGAAAGTGACTCGCGGGAAACGATACTCTCAATAGACGGTCTATTGTACTAATGCAATTTTATTTTGAATATAAGAGAAAATATAGATGCATAAGCAATGCGTGGAAACTATGCCATACGCCGAGTAGTATAATCGGCAGTATATACGTACGATTCTCAGATTCGTCTGCGTGAATATAATGTGCATCCGTTAATATCGGATCATTACTGAGCTGAGATTTGTACGTCGCAATTATTCAAATTGAAGGGAGAAATCTTGACCTGCGTTTGCACCGCTACTTCGTAATTGCCAACATCTGCATAGCTTACAACTCGAGAATTAATAATCACCGGCTACAATAATTGCGACTTTAATATGTTATATTTTGTACACGACGTTTGCAGCTGTGACTTAAATCCAACATCGGTCATTTACACCGCGAGAATAGAACTTTGAGGCAATGGTTTGGTATGTCGGAGAAACAGTTGTTTCGGGATTTTCGGAGAAGATAAGGAAGAAACGGAGCAAATAATTGCCTTGTAGCAAACGTGTATTTAAGCGACGGGCTTAGAAAATTTAATTTTTCGTCGTCTGCTCATTGCGGTAGATAACTACTAGTCTTTCCATACGAGCAAAAAAATTTTACATCGTCATCTCGTGTAATCTTCTATTTACTTTCATTTCTTCGACTATTTACGGATCTTGGAAATTATTCCACCACCCGGTATAAATATATAGTATTAAATAGATAAATGAATTAATAAAAAAAAAATTGTACATCATAATCGCCGATAATTTTACTATTTACTTTCATCTATTTACCGATCTTGGAAACTGTTTCACCAAACGATTAAAAAATACGATTAAAAAAATTAATAAATATCTCGAAGACTTTTTGAAATTGCGAACAAAAATTTTCAAAAAATTTTTTTAGTTAATAAAATAACATTTTGTTGCTATTAAAGAGTTCTTACCTCGACGATCGCGACAGCGAAGATTCATCGTTCAAACGAAGTGACTACGAAATTTTATTACCAACTTTACTTCATTTGATACTTTATTATAATATAATTTTATTATTATATGCAGTAAAGTGTGTAACAAACTTTATTACACGCTCTTCCGTAAAAGGAGTGTCTTCTCTTGCGATCGGCTAATCGGTATCTCAACTGTACACTACGTCACAATTCGCGTGACGAGGATGCGGTAAATACTAGCAAATTGCGTAAAGGTACTTACTGTATAATCCCGAAGGACTTCTTCAGCGAATTTGATAATAAATTTCCGGTTGCATTAGCTATAAGCAAAGAGACGTTGATTACCGACACTCCGCTGGAGACTTTCAACGCGAATTCCCGAACGATTCTTGGGATTTTAAATTATTAGTCTTTCAAACGGCTTTCATCCAAATTTCGAAAAAAAACTTTATCTCGCTGCATACATCCGTCTCGGTTGTCGCGATAAACATTTAAAGATTTATAAATAGCCGAAGAAATGAAAGTTGATCGCGAGATTAGAGGAAAATCCGAAGTGAATGTGAACGAGCGACGATTAGAAATAGAGTTCGAGGCTCTCCTCTCCAATCACTACTTATGGAGATCGCGTTTATAGACGTCGAAGAATCACAGCCTCTCACGGCGAAAGTCTTTCTCCACTGCGTTACTCCGTGCTGCTGCTGCTGCTGCTACTACTGACCTACTGATATTCAAGAGGAAATACCTGATATGTGGGCTCTTGAAGAACACGGTATCACTTATGCGCGCCGGAGAGAGAGTGAATGACCTGAAGATCTATCTCAGCCACTATCGCACGTTCGTTTTTTAAAATCCGTTTAGTCAATGAATATGAATGGGCGCTGAATCTATTATTTAATTAAGAATTATAACCATTCATTGAACACTCAGTTATACATTTATATCGAAATTTTTATTTCGGATAATGGAAAATTCAATTTCAATACGGGGGTCGGGGGTTCTTATTACGAAAAACAGTCGATAAAATATGGTAACGGTTACCGTAGCAACGGCTACCATAGCAACGGCTGCCATAGCAACGGCTACCATAGCAACGGCTACCGTAGCAACGGCTACCATAGCAACGGCTACCGTAGCAACGGCTACCATAGCAACGGCTACCATCGCAACAGCTATCATGGCAACAGTTTCCATAGCAACGGCTACCATAGCAACAGCTATCATGGCAACAGGTCCCATAGCAACGGCTGCCATAGCAACAGCTCCCATAGCAACGCGGCTGCCATAGCGACGGCGGTCACTGCAATAGTTCCTATAGCAACGGCTGACATAGCAACGGTTACAATACAATACGATACCATAATTTTTTTTCGAATGCCTCACGCGTCTTCATTTATTTTTATTTAATTTTCATCGGCTACTACGCGCCGACCGAAATTACCAATGATTTACGAGACCAATCATATGTTAACCGTTAAGCCAATACCGGTTCCGAAGTCTTGCGAAAAAATTAGAGGTTATTTTTCACGAATCTTAAGTACGTACAACTCTAACGCGACTCTCATCAGATCTAACGGACTTCAAATTATCAAAAATACATATTTCACCATAACCTCGACGAATAGAAATAGTAATAATAACAATAATAATTCTACATACCAGATCACTTCCTGTTCGTCGAGAGAGTACTCTCTCGAGAGTAATCTCGTTCTCGATTCTTTCACAGTCTCGCAATCACGTTGTCTATGTACTATATACATAATATAATATATTATACGAAGCTTTGTGAGATAAAGAGCCGCACGCACTCTCGCGCAGTGAAAGCTGCGCATTCGTAGTACGCGAGATCTTCGTACGCAGTTACCGCTTCGTATGCTGACTTCCTTCCTATTTATCCGACACGCGTGCGTTTCTATCGTCGTGAATCGTTTGACACACTTTATCGAATAATTGGTTAAACGTTTAAATCCGATCGAAGTTTATCTTTATCTCGGTTCTCGCATCTCGACGATCGCAAAAATTGGTTAGGAAAACATTTATTCGTCGGTTGTGAGTTTCTGTTTTGCAAATATTGTTTAGACACTTTGACGACTACGGAATTTCCAGTCTCGAGAGAACGGCGTTATTTGCGGCCGAATCGGGGAGACGAGAAATTTCATTTTCCCGCGATAATTACCACCGGCTAATGAAACTCAGACGCCAGCAGACAGATTCTGCAACTTTTGTCGGTAAACCGCGCTTTTCGTTTGCGCGGTAAATTTCTTTTTGCCAATTTGTCCGTTGCGCACCGATTAAATTGTTTTTGTACACTCGGGAAGCTGAAAACACTTCGGCTATTATAGACGGGAGCCGCTTAATTGATTCAATCCAAGACACGCGATACTTTGCCTGAGGGTCAGAGATCGCAATCTCCGCGAAATAATCCACCGACCTACCAGAACCCGTTGATGAATCCTTGAAAAACGGATGAATTCTCGAATCCTTGAAAAATACGACGATTATATTTTTCAAAAAATAATTAATAAAATAAATAATGAAAAAAATGAAAACTGGAAACGATAAAAATAATTACGAAATGTTTCGTTGTTTTTTTTTTACTTCTATTTTTCATTTTATCGCTTATTGAAAAAAAATATATTAAGATAAAAATTATTTTTCGTCAACGAAATCTGTAAAATTAGTCTAATGAACAAAATCTCAGCAGTCGACAAAAAAAATGAAAAAAAAAAACTAATTTTACAATACAAATTAAAAAAAAAACAATTTTGTCGACGAGATCAGGAAAATGAGTTCAATAAACAAAATCTCCGCAATCGATGAAAAAAAGGAAAAAAAAAAACTTCAAATTTTACAATACAATAACATTTATTGACAAAAACGTGTCCTTATATAATAGTTGAGTCTAAGTACAGTTTAAATGTGCGCACTAATGTGTTTGCCTCTGTTTTAATTTTTTTTTTTGCGAATCGTCACCATTTTGATTCATTTTTGTTTTTCTTCTTTTTTTTTTCGTTTACATTATCAAAACTCTGAGTACGAATTTCCAAGCTGAATCGAGGAGTGCTATTGATTTAGCGTCGAAATCGAAGTTATTACATGGAAAACCTGTTGTTTATAAAGTACAAACTT
The DNA here is from genome assembly GCA_964006125.1 of Cryptus viduatorius. Classification (NCBI taxonomy): domain Eukaryota; kingdom Metazoa; phylum Arthropoda; class Insecta; order Hymenoptera; family Ichneumonidae; genus Cryptus; species Cryptus viduatorius. The sequence goes on along the minus strand of OZ023225.1, from coordinate 15,163,266 downwards.
AATAAAAATTAAATCAACTGACAAACGCGGAGTTTTGATCGGCGATTGGATCAAACGTGGATGACAATCGTATTGTGATAATAATAATAATAATAATAATAATAATTGCTTAAAATATAAAAAAAAAGAATTAAATATCACACTCTCGTCAGAAATTACGAGAGTCGAGGTGGTCTCCCGTGCGATTTATATCATCGATCGCCACTCCAAGACGCGTCGAAAGACTAGAAATGATTAAGAATAAGATGAACGCTTCAATTTCTTCTGTTTTTTTTTTTTCCAAAACAGAAGAAAAAGAAAGCGTTCTTATCGATGAATATCATAATTATTATAATAACGAAGGGGGAAGAGAGTTAATGCGAAATTATTGTCTTCGGCTTCGTGCGTTTTGATTTGCGACCTATCGAAATCCTCCATAGCGTCGCCAGTGCTTTTTTTTTTCTCTTTCTATTTACAATTTTTGCACGAAGAATGACCGCGAGGATGAAACGGGGAAATAGCACTTTCGAAGTGCTTTAATGAGCCGACGATAAAAAAAAAAAGTACACATATGCGCTGATGTATCGACGAACTTTTCAATACTGGCTATCGAATAGCGAACGTATATTCGCTTATCTCGTCACTAAAAAAAAAAAAAAAAATACCACACAATGTCCTGAATCTCTCATTTTTTTTGTTCACTCCACTCTACGACTTTTTCTCTTCTTTGTACCTCATCAGCCTCACGATGGAACGATAAAAAAAAAATAAAAAAAAAATACAAACGAAAAAAATGAGCTCTCGGAATGGCATTAATATCACCGGATATCATGTTACCATTCATTCTTAATACTAAACGAAATACTAATACAAGTCACCAAGCTTTTCGCGAAACTTTTCGAAGACTTCGCGATCTGTTTTTTGTTTTTTGTTTTTTTTTTCGACGATTGTACATTATCGTCGTTTCACTGAAAAGAAGAGCTCAGTCGGTACATTCGGAGGCGAAACTCTCGAGATCGACGTAGTGGCCATTCATACTGTCCTCCAATAGTTGCGCCATATCCCTCCTGAGGGTTTGAAACTCCGGTCGTCGATCGGGATCCGCTTGCCAGCACCTCGCTATCACCCTAAATAATTCGCTTCGACAGTGCGAAGGCCTTTCCAGCCGGTAGCCATTTTGAACGTTTCTCATTACTTCGCGTGCTGCCATATCTGGATAGGGCGTCGAACCTTGAAAAAAAAAAAATTAATTATTTATCGTCATAATTAATTATTGATAAAAAAATTACCTCGTTACATTTTTTTTGTGTAAATATAATAAAAATAATAAAATACAGTCATTGTTATTATCATTTTGACCCGAAAAAAAAAATTCAAAAAAGTTTATAATTTTTTTTATATCGGAATTTTTTATTTTTTTTTTAATTTTCCAATACTTACCAAGGGTAACAATTTCCCACATAAGAATGCCAAAGCTCCAGACATCAGTTTTGGTGGTAAAAAGCGAATAGATCAAAGACTCGGGAGCCATCCATCTGATGGGCAGTGCGTTTCTTCCGTGTCGCGCTTCGATAACCTCGCCGTCTTCGTTCGCGAATCTCGACATACCGAAATCGGCGATTTTGCACAATTTATTGTGATCGACAAGAACGTTTCTCGCCGCCAGATCTCTGTGAATAATCTGTAAAGAGATCGAAAAAAGGTTTAAAAAAATTTTTTTAAATGAGTTACGAATGACGAATAATGACGAAACAGTCGCGCGGAAGTTGCCGTTCAATAATATACGGATGTTAGGAGTCGCGTTTCCGGTTAACCGTTGGGATTCAATTGGCATCTTTCCCACTGTAAGTGCAATTGCAACTGTTGAAGAGATCAGAGACCCTCTCACGCTACCGACACATCTATAATTATCTTAAATACCCCGACGTTGGCACCGAGTCGACAAGCGTTTCCTTAATTTCTCGTTATAATTAAGCCAAACGCTGCATTTTAACACGAATACCTTAAGTTACGTCGCAAAGAAATGGTACTTTGGCACCTCGAAGCCTCTCGCGATAAAAAGACAATTAAACGCGTATGCTAATGAGACTCTTCTACGCGAACACAGGTGGTTACTACGTAACTCATCATCGACAAACGTCCATTCATTACGAAGTCTTCTTAATTGCGTGTTACGAGAGAATTCGCGAGAATAATAAAAAATAAAAAAACAGAGGCGCTATTCTTAAGTTCTGACGCACGTTAAGGAAATAATTTCATTTGCCAGTCACTCGGCTCCCGAACGTTGTTTATCAATCGGTAAACAATTTTATTTCAGATATTTTTTTTACGATTTTTTTTTAGTAAATACAAAAAAATCGTAAAAATAAATGATAATAAATTTATTTCAAATTCGATTTTTTTTTTATTTCGCGGAAAATGACTAAACGAAAATACGCCATTTTGACGTTGAAATAACGATTTTACGATTTTTTTTAAATAAATGCAAAAAAATCGTAAAATAATAATAAATTTATTTCAAATTCGAATTTTTTTTTATTTCGCGGAAAATGACTAAACTTTCGTTTGTTGACGTTGAAATAACGATTACCTAACTTTTACGTGATAGGATATTATTTCAAATTGGTTTTCTAGCAAACTATCCGACCGAAGATCGAAAAAAAAAAAAAAATTGAGAAGAGAAAAGTTCGCGATATGCCATTCTAAAGGCCGGTGCTTCGGATTCGTCCAATTATCCGACGAGAGATTATCCATAAATGCGAATGCAAGTGATACTAATTAAAGAAGCCGGCGATCTCGTGTCCCGACGAAAGGGACCCGAGTTCTCTGCAGCATTTAGATGACGTTTAATGCGAAATATTCATTTATCTTTAATCTGCAAAGTCCAGAAGAAGAAAACAAAAAAATTGCTTCTCGGAGATTCTTCCGCGTGTAGAGCGCTTCAACATCTTAGAGCGCATGAAATTCTGAGGCTAATGTTCATTAAATCTTATCGTCTTCCGGTGTGTGGATTGAAGAGTTTATTGTCGGAGCAAATATCGCGAAGAGAACCGTCCGGAGAACATCTTCGGCTTCTTCTATGGTAAGAAGTACACTATACTTTATAACGCGCCGGCGAATCGCGGATTTTTTTTTTTTTTTTCGTTCTATCGCTTTTGCGCTGTCGGCAATATTATTTTACGACAACTGCCCGCAGCCAGTGGCGGACTCGACGTTTTCCGGTTTCGCGAGATTCTCCCTTCGGAACGCGAGGATTATCGACGTCGCGCGCGCGCGACAAAACAACGAGTTAACGTGAAATATGAAATGAGGCGCGATAAAAAAATATATAAATAAACAACGTCTCTATTTTAGCGCGACTGTGATAATTCGTATTTATCGAGAGACAGAAGCGATTTTTTTTCTTCTATTTTTAAGAAATTTACTGTTATTGTCGTGTTGCGATGGCCTTGAAAACGAGATGTGAATATGCGAGTTTCGAGTTTTTCGAGTTTTTCGAGACAAGTGCGCCACTCGGTTAACAGCCTCTGACCTTCTTTCGCCGCAACTGAGTCTTCTTTTTTTTTTTTATACCGGTTACCAAATGCTTTAATGCATTCAGAGAGAATTTCGAATATTTTCCGATGAGACAAAAATTCAAAAAATTTCAATCGTACAGAAACCTAAAAAATCATTAAGTTCCGATAATAATAACTCGAAAAAGTCATTAATTTGATTTGGTTAAAAAAAAAAATTGTTTAACAAATCATCCGACAATCGAACTTCTTTTTTTGTAAAAATTGATTAATTTTTTTTTCTCGATGCATATCAAATTTTTTTCGAATTTATTTCTGATTTCCGAAAATTACGTTTTTCGAAAAAAAATTCAAAAAATGGTTAATTGGTATTTGCAAATATTTTTAATCAATCAAATGACTAAAAAAATCAATACAATAATAATAATGAAATTCCATTAAAAAAAAATCGAAATTTTGAAAAATTTTGAAAAAAAAATAAAAATTCACCTTCGATAAACGAGACGAGAGATAAAACGAAATATGTTTATGAAGATTTATTTGCGCGTCGAGTGGATGATAAATTACCTTTTTCGAGGCGAGATATTCCATTCCTCTTGCCACGCAATAGCCAAAAACTGTAAGATCGCGGGATGTAAGAGCCGCCGAATCTTCGCTGAAGTTGTAAAAGTCCTGTCGAGTTCGATGATCTCTCAGATACGCGAGAAGCTTTCCGTACATCACGTACTCGAGGATCAAATAGTGAGGTTCTGAAACGAACAGATTCAATGATCATTAGTCATCGAAAAAAAAAAAAAAAAAAAAAACGCCATCGATATAAAAAAAAAAAAAAAATTAAAGGGTTGAAGAGATTCGGAATTTTGATGAAAGAAATTTCGTCGAACAATCGGTTCCAACGTGGATATCTCCGGTTTTACCCCACGCGGCGCTGCGTTTGTTTTCTCTCCATTAATCATTCGTATATAAATTCGAAGCGAAAGAATTAAGGAGACTTAGTTCACCGGCAGCACTCCGCTGTTCGTCAAAAGACTTCGGTAACGAAAAAAAAAAAAAAATGATCGTAATAAATTCTCAAACATTTCAAGGCTTCACATTGCGTCGATATATTCTCCATTAGTCGTTCCATTGATACGTGAAATTTGCTTCATATCGGTAATATAATATCTGATGCCATAAAAAAAAAATAAAAAAACTTATTTTTTTCGCGGTCGTGTCGTAAGTTAACGTAACTCGGTAAATATGTAATGGCCTCGAATTTATGGTCTGTACGGGAAGAATAAAGCAAATAATCGTTGAAATATTAACATCGATACACGTGGAATTGTTACGCGCGCAAAAAAAAAAAAATAAGTTATAACACGACGTAAGTGTTTTGCAGGAAAAATCGTTACGTGAAACGCTTGAAATGTTAGATAAAAAAAAAGGCACTTCCGGTCGGAACTCTCATTGTTTCTCATCTTCGCTCCATCGCAACGGAACGAAGAGAATACCGGAGAACGGATGAAGAAGCGAAGAGGGCGAATGGGAGGAAACGTAAAAAAAAAAATGAATCGCCGACGATGACTCACGACGTCGAGAGTTTGCCTGCTGCCTGAGTTCGCGGCGCACGATACGGCACGCACTCCAAGAACAATAATCGTGGCGAATGCAAAACAATGGACGATTTAAGTGCGCCACGGGGACTAAAAAGACTTCTTGTGGTCGAAACAGCTCGCTAAAGTTCCTCCTGTGTACCGAGGAAAAAAAAAAAAAAATTGCATCTCGTACCGCGAGAAGGCAAAACTTTCGTCTTATCGTGACGTCCCGAAACGACTCGTAAAATATTCGCAAGGTGCACACGCGCGACAATAAAAGAAATAACGATAAGAATAAAGACGATAATAACGCGCGATGCACGAAGGAAATGAAGAAAATACATCTTTTTTTCGCTCTTTGTGAAATATTAAGACGCGCCGACGATTAATCGCTGTAAAAAAAATTCCGAAAAATTTGATGAATTTGTAATGGAATTTTTTACGCATAAAATTCTATCAAAATTTTTAGTCGTTTCAGTGCTTCTAAAAATTTAATTTCATTTTAATATAAAAATAAATTTAATTTTATCACTTTTGTACATTTATTTCCCTTTTTTTAATCGAATTACGATGAAAAGAAGAAATTTATGAAATTTCTTCGTAGACGAAAAAAAATGTAATAAACTAAAAAAAAAGTGCAAAAAATTTCGCCAACTTTCGCTCGAAGCGCCCGAGTGTCTGGAGAGAAGTTCCATGTAGGAGTTTATATTATGCATTTATATATTCGCGAACGGTGCGATGTTAAATGATAGTATTCAACGCCCACCGCCTCACCGGTGCAGTGTCTCTCGGTGGGTCTCTCGACGGGGATAGAGAAGCGCATAGCGAATGTTCCCGCAACCGTATAGGCATACGGTAGATATATATAGTACAATATGTATGCGCGAGAAACTTTCAAATTCAAATCATCGTCACGATTTTGCAGATTATGGGTCCGCGAGAGCGAAAGAGAGAAGAAGGATCTTCAGAAAAGCGAAGATAACAGTTATTATCGTTCCGAACGCCTTTCTCGACTTCTCGGAGTTTTGAATTCCCGCGCGGAGTCTGCAAAACTCGAAGCTACGATAATCTTTGGTCTGTAATATTTCGAAAAGGCGTTGAGTAGACGAATCGCTCGTTGGGCGGTCGAAAGTACTGTGTTTCGTAAAAAAAAACAAAAAAAAAAAAATTACGAAAAATGAAATGCGATAAAAAATACGACGGTAAATAATTCATTCGGAGGCAACGAACAACAGAACTGCAATCCTTTCTCGATGACTATCTCTGAGTCTTTTGTGAGGGGAAATGGACCGTTTTACTTGCTATAGATTAACAATAGATAATAAAGAGAACGGGGAGCCGAGAAACCGTCCAATTTTTCGCAACGCCCCTCACAAAAGTCCCCGTCTCTTCGACTTTCTTCGCGAGATATCGTAGAGATTCTTAGGCGATTGTAAACATTCTTAATAGCCCGAGGTCTCCTCTCTCTCTTTCTCTCTCTCATGACGAGGAGTTTAACGTGTTTGCCGCGTGCAGAACCCGAAAAAAAAAATTGAAAGAATACTTTGCGAATTTCTGATGCGCAAACGCCATATATAAAATATACAGAAGGCAAACTATCGCCGACATTTCAGACAGCTATTAATTTTGCATCAGCGACTGAGTCGCGTGTAGAACTGCCGATGCAGCTGTTCCCGGGTTTCTCCCGGATGAGTTAACGCCAACGAAGACGCAGAACTCCAAAGATAACAGAGAACCGATGTGTTTTTTTTTTTAATTCGACTTTTTCTATTTGCCAAAAGATTTATTCGACATAACAGAATCATATCGCATTCTTGATGCCGCGCGATCTACTGGCTGCGACTTTTTTTTTTGCGGAAAAAATTGAAATAAATTTAAATTAAAAAAATGCAACGATTAAAAATAAATTAAAATTCATTGAAAAATAAATTCATTCTTGAAATTGCGTAAAAAAAAATTTAAAAATGAATTTTTTTACTAAAAAAATTTAATCGTCAATTTTTTTTTTTTTTTTCGTATTTTATTATTAAAATTTTTTTTTCCTGCGGAAAACGAAACACAATACTTTAATCGTTTTTTCATGTTACACGAATCTCAGGTTTCAACGCGGTAAAAATTTACCGCTTCGATAATTTTTTTTTCTTACGCTTCTCGTCTTCGAGCGAAAAGCCACCCGCTGCGATAAATGCCCATTCTTAATACTTCCCTCGAACCATTACAACGTCTTCTCGGTCTATTAAAAATTCATCATTCGCCGCTTTGAGAGACGAGCGCGCGAGACATTCCAACGTCTTTATGGAGCTTTGAAAGACAAGAGGGACGTACGCGATTACCGAAACGAAAGCGTAAACGCAACTCCCCGAAATTTCAAACCTTTTTTTTTTCATTTTTTTTTTCTCATAAATTTGACGTCGACGGGCCAACGCCCTTCTCGCGGTTCCTGTGTTGCCTCTTCGTCCGAAGGACTCGTTCCGTACTGTTTCTCATCATGTTAACTCGTAAAACGAATGACCCTCTCTAACCATCAAATTCAACCCCTAAATTATTATTACTTTTTTCCTCACAAAAAAAAAAATAAATTACCTCCGCATCCGCAAAGTACCGCAACAGCAAAACGCTAAAACTTTAATCGATTTTATCATTAAGAGAGAAGATAACCGCAAGTCGTTTCTTCGACATGAAAAATATGACGGAGAACACTAAATTTTTTTTTCTTTTTTCAATTCTCATTTTTCATTGTTAAGAAACTTCGAGAAAACGATTTGCGAATTCGTCATAAAATCGTTTGAAATTTTACAATTTTTTTTTAAGTAATTTTGCGACAGAAATTAAAAAAAATTATTTGCCGAAATTACTTCTCTCATTTATAAAAAAAAAATCATAAAACTTTAATCGATTTTATCCTTACGACAAAAAATGGCCGCAAGTAGTTATCTCGGTGTTTCTTCGCGATGAAAAATGGTCAAGAAAAAAAAAAGAAGTAAGCAAATGTTTCCTTTTTGCATATATATACGTTGTATACTATATATATATACATATATAACATATATCCTCAGTGTTGCCGTCACTCTTCGCAGGTCCCGAAGGCAGATCACGCGAAGATGCTTTTTGCACTCGCGGCTAACTTAATGGCCGTATTGTGTGCGCGAGTTGTAATACGACGTACGACGGGAGTAGAAAATCTCACGGGAGTGCGAGAGAGCGTCTTACATCGTGTATAGTATAGCAGATATATATAGTACCACCGCACTGGCGTAGTATGGAAATTTATTCAGCGGATATACGCGAGTACCGCGAGACGTAATGGTCCGTCTCGTGTCTCTTCTTCCTTTCTTTTCGCTCGTCGCAATCGCGTCTCTCTGTCTCTTCCTCTCCTCTTCTGCTCCTCTCAACTTCTCCGATTCAAACCTTATTTTTCCCTTTTTTTCTCCCGTTTCCTTTTTGCTCTCCGCGAGAGACTTGATAAAGATAGAGGGCGAGAGTCGTGAGTAAACGCGGTAGCAAACGACGTTAAGCCGCACGACTTTCCTGGCCATCAATTTACCTCTGACGTCTTAAGCATAAATTCGTGAGGCATCGTCCAGTGTACTCTCTCGCGTACCGTCGAGTGACGAAAAGCCGGAGAGGAACCGGCGAAGAAAATAGAAACGTAGAAACGAAGAGACGCAAAAAAAAGATTAACTGAAAGATTAATCCGCTTGATATTCGATAATTCGAAGGATAATTTGACTCGAGGAGATCGATATCCAGCAATAAAAATAAAAAAAAAAGACGATAGACGCGGAAAGATATGAAAAAAATCGAAATTCAATACCAAAACGGCGATTTCTAGAAAGAAGAGACATAGCAAATTTCGCTGTGATTAAGAATTGGTGAGAAAAGTTATTGCGTCGATGCGAAAAAATTGATAGTTATCGACAGAGAGACGGAAAGGGTAAATTTTTTTTTTTTGAGACACTTTTCGATAAAAAAAAGGATTTGAGTGATGGAAATCGATAGGTCGAATCACAAATATAAAGATAAAAATCGGTTTTTCATCTCATCTTCAAAGGTCGATAATTTACTAATAATTTTTATCTCGCGATTAGGAAAATCGAATAAAAAAATAACTCCACTGCGACTATAACTCACGATAGCTTCGAATAATAATCGCAATCGAATAGTTGCACGAGGCAAATAATGAAGTAAATGATGATTAGCATCGGCGTTTGAGATCGTAAGGATAATGTTTCTGGTTTCGTTGGAAAAACAATTTTCATCGTCTACGGCGTCGTCATTTATCGCGTCGATTTCTGTCTCGATAGTGAGACAGAGATGAGAAGCAGAGGATATCATCCGTGGAAATCCTGATTGCTCAATTATTCCGTCGTGTTTCGCTGAACGTGCGGAGGACGTTCTTATACTTTAGCGAAGTCCTTGAAAGGATACGCGATCGTTCGGGACGAGATTCCTTCCTTGCGATGGCGATGAAGATGGCTTTTTTTTATTAAGTTTCGAGAGACTTACCCTCTTCAGTACAACAGCCGAGAAGAGTGACGACATTCGGATGATTTCCCAATTGTTGCATTATCTCGAGCTCTCGTACGAGATCCTCTTTTTCCCTTGCCGAGGCACCTTCCTTGACCGTTTTAACGGCAACGAGCCTCGTTGTTCCTTGATGACCCGTCAAGTCGTCTGCCTCGGCTTTCCAAACTTGTCCGAAGTTTCCTTGACCCAATACTGTTTGCAATCGAAGCTTGTCTCGCGGAAATTCCCATCGGGACTCTTGAGACGGCGGGGGTGGAGGCTTTTCCGCCTCGTGGCACTAAAAAAAATAATGTATCATTTATCGTTTATCGTTTATCGTTTATCGTTTATCGTTTATCGTTTATCGTTTATCGTTTATCGTTTATCGTTTATCGTTTATCGTTTATCGTTTATCGTTTATCGTTTATCGTTTATCGTTTATCGTTTATCGTTTATCGTTTATCGTTTATCGTTTATCGTTTATCGTTTATCGTTTATCGTTTATCGTTTATCGTTTATCGTTTATCGTTTATCGTTTATCGTTTATCGTTTATCGTTTATCGTTTATCGTTTATCGTTTATCGTTTATCGTTTATCGTTTATCGTTTATCGTTTATCGTTTATCGTTTATCATTTATCATTTATCATTTATCATTTATCATTTATCATTTATCATTTATCATTTATCATTTATCATTTATCATTTATCATTTATCATTTATCATTTATCATTTATCATTTATCATTTATCATTTATCATTTATCATTTATCATTTATCATTTATCATTTATCATTTATCATTTATCATTTATCATTTATCATTTATCATTTATCATTTATCATTTATCATTTATCATTTATCATTTATCATTTATCATTTATCATTTATCATTTATCATTTATCATTTATCATTTATCATTTATCATTTATCATTTATCATTTATCATTTATCATTTATCATTTATCATTTATCATTTATCATTTATCATTTATCATTTATCATTTATCATTTATCATTTATCATTTATCATTTATCATTTATCATTTATCATTTATCATTTATCATTTATCATTTATCATTTATCATTTATCATTTATCATTTATCATTTATCATTTATCATTTATCATTTATCATTTATCATTTATCATTTATCATTTATCATTTATCATTTATCATTTATCATCTTTTTTTGGAAATCGTTTTTTTTTTTCAACAAATGTACATTAATTGCTTACCAAGTGCTGAATTCTTGGCAATTTCGTTATTGCCTTTTCGATCGAAGTTTTGAAGTCACCATTTTCGAGATTCAGAGCATCCTTTCTGCAGCTTATTTCGGACGACGTATCGGACTCTTCCAGCACCTGCGTAAGCAAAGGAGTTTGTTACAATACGTCAGAGAAGTACTCTTTCATTCGTTCCTCTTGATTATTTGTTGTACATGTGTATCGCTACATATGTACCTATATAGATATGTTTTTATATATATTTTTTTATCATCACAGTTTTCCAAGCACCTCATTATCATCTTATTATGCATAAAGTCGTATCGCGCGAACCATTGACGCAAATACGAGACTGCGATTTAAAATATTTAACTTAAGAAAAACACGACGGAAGTTTCAATAAATATTTCCGCAGTCACCGCCCGTTCTTCAGACAAAAGTGATTGAGAAATCGTAAAGACAATATTGTTCTCTTTTAGCTTTCAGCGCGGTTTTTTGTATTGAATATTGAATCACGTGTGCCGCACACGTGATCGATTTGTAATCGGAAAAAGTACAAAGTATAAAAGTACAACGCGTGTAACCTTGAAATGAAGAGTTAACCTTTTTTTGTTTTTGAATTCGGATCGCCAAATATTTCAAAAGCAATGTTTTTCAGTATTTAAAAACAGCGATACCTGTTTTTTTGAGCCGTTGAAATTATTTTCGGTACAACTAACCTAATCGCGCAATTTTTTTTTTTTTTTTCATAGGAATCCAAACTTTCGAAAAAAATGTTTACGATTACGAATTTCGATATATTTTTTCTCGACGAACGCAGGTTCGTAAAACGGTTATCGTATTAGCAAAAAAAAACAGAATTTAATTTCCGGCCTTTAATATACTTATGATCCACCATCGGCATGTCATAACTTCAAATTACCGAACGAGACGTGAATGTCAACGGGATACTTCAATATTTCGATGAGTTTCGCAACAACATGCGAATCTTCCGATGCGCTTGTCTTATTATTCCTCCCACCGATTGTTCGGCCTATTGTATCGATCGATGGGCTGTTCATCGATCGATTTGCAAACGAGATTTTGCAATATTCCTCAAGTGGTCACTGATTATCCAAACGTTATTATCTTAGCTGCGTCTGTCGAGGGAACTCTCGACAAAACAGTGAGTAACTGAGATTCTCCGTTGGGTCTTGAAAAATCCGAACCAATAAGTAATCTTACTTAAGCGGCTATATTCCGGGCGCCGGAGGATCTATGGATCTATGGATCGATGCCTCAATCGCCGCGGCCACCTTTTTGTCCTCCGCGGGGCGCTGGAGGATCGATGAGAAACAATTTTACGTTAACCAACCGTTTGCGGCGCATCTACGGATTTGAATACAATTTGAATCTCTGATCAGACATGAGAGAGAAAAGATTGTCTCGTGTTTTGCGTGAGAACAGAGCGGAAGATCCTAACCGACGATGATGAGAGAGGAGAGTCCAAGAAAAAACGAAATGACGACAATCGTGTAGAGTACAGCGTAGGAGTTTCATCGCGTCTTGGAAAAAAAATCTAACGTATGCCTCCTCGATCATTATATCAGCAAAAACTCATTATCGTTCGAGGAGTAATAGTGATAATTTTTTTTTTTTCTGCGAACGAAACACGTTCGTGTCGGTTGACGCGGCGGCCATCACAGCAACGATAAGAGAGAACATACAGTCGTGCGCTTCGTAATAACGAATGCAAATATACGCACGAAGTGAGCAATCAAAGCTGTAAGAATATTTTACAAGGAGAATCGAGCGAATCACGACGAGGCGCTTCAAAGTCAAGTTAGATATTCAATATTACAATTTGTTCGAATATTACAACTTTACGCTGTACTTGACGACGCGGTAAATGGAAGGGTTGGAAATCCTCGGGAAATATTAATCATCGTATAGCGATAATCGATCGGAATACCAATATGAAAATATATCGAAAAGAAAAAATAGAAACATAAAAAAATTAATAAGATAATAATAAAAAATATTTATAATATATTTATATTTTTAATATTTGTTATTAAATAAATAGCAAATACTATAATTAATGCATTAATTATGAAAAAGTTTATTGTATTTCTGATTTAAAATATATTAACCATTAAATAATGATAATTATTATTATTATTTAATAAATTCATATATTCGTAATATATTTTTTGCATACAATTTTTTTCCATGTTAATTTCGATGTTTTCTGAGTCTCGATGTCAGATAGAAAGAAAGTTCGCACTACGAAGCGAATGAAGCGAAATTAAGAATGAAGAAAAGGATTCAAGAAGAAACGTTTCTCGACTGACCCTCGAAGCACGTGACAGTAAGTGTAACCTTTGAAAAAAAATAAATAAATCGAGGAACGAATTCGATCGTAAAGTCCGCGAAGCATAAATTAAATTAAACCGGACAGGACAACCGCAGTACGAACGTGAATGGCGGCACAAAGGGCTGGTGAAAGAAAAAAATATATATACACGTGTACCTTATACCGAGCGACAAGAGCAACAGGGAGGGAGACGAAAGGGTGAGGAAAAAAAGTGTAGTGAGGAGACGAGCGAAATCTGCGGCGAGAAAATACGTCGTTTTACTGCTCTCGAGACATTCGCGGTCGCGCCATTCGACTTTCGAGAATAAAATTCGCTTCGATCTTTATATTTCTGACACAAATCGAAGGGAGACTTTCGTTTGAAATTTGTATTAAAAATTTTAATCGAAAAAAAAAAAAAAAAAAAAAAAAATTGGACGTAACTAAAGAGTCATTGATTCGTTTCGGAAAGAAAGCGTCGACAGTCTCATTATCGACGATGATTAAAGAGATTGGCAGTAATAACAGAAATCTAATCTGCGAAACGAAATTTTATACACGCGTCGATTATAAGAGACGCGTCAATGACGAATCAAACTCGGAGTCTCGTAACGGAATTTCTCCTTCGCGGATCAAATATGGAAAAAGCATTGTGTCGGCGAGATATGCGAAACGAGAATCTCGTACAGCTTGTTTCGTTAGTCATCGAAAATCACGAAGCCATTCGGTATCCTTGGAACGATCGAACGAATCTCAATAAGCAGCTCTCGCGCGAAAGTATTCGCAACGATATTTCGTCAAAATGATTGTCAATGGCTTGTCAATCGTCGAGAAACAATGATGTCGACATTGCCAATCGATACACGAGATGTTTGTCGGATTTCTAATGTCAAAAACGAACGAGAAGATTCCGCGAACCAATACCGCACGTAAATGAAGACATTCTTTAATCGAATAACAAAGCTTTTTTTAAGTTCTCCGCCAAAAGTAAAAAAAATTTTTAAAAATTTTAAATACATAAAAAGTGATAAAAATTTTCATTTTTCATAACAATAATTTTCAAAAATTATAAAAAAATTATTTTATTCATCATTCGCCAACCAAACCTTTTTTAGCTGAAGTTAATTTATTAATTTTTCGCAATACACATTTTTATATAAAAAAGATTTGAAATTTTTAATTGTATTGTTAATTTGTATTAATAAATCAATTATCGCTATGCAAAACAAATATTCTTAGAACCTTCTGTATGATTGAATTTTTTTTCAGATTTTTATCTCATTCCGAAGTATGAAAAATTCTCTCTGAATCTCACTTTTGGTTGAGACTTTAATACGACATCTTTAAAGTACGAAATTTTTATTGTTACGCGAAAAAAAAAATTCTACAAGTATCGTAATATGTAATTTTTTTAGATGGCACCGGAAAAAAAATTAATTACAATTATCGTTGCCGTTATCGGAGTATCGGAGCGAAAACGAGACGACCCGACGGTTTACTCTCGCGAAAAAAAAGTTCCCTGTACGAGAAATCTTAATCTCGAGTCCTGTTATGCGAATCTTCGACTAGCGTCGAGACAGGCTATTAGTAATAATGGAATCTTCTCCTCCATTATCTCCAAACGAATCCAAGTGCCGTGAAACTCGCGGAGGACGAAACAAAGGACATAAAACATTGTGTTTGCTGCATCAAGGACATTAAGGACAGCAAGAGTTGCACACGAATGACAGTCATCAGGAAGAAGATGCGCATAACAAGAATCTTCCACTTGGATTTCGCGTTTGCAGTCGCGCGAAAGAATTTAATCGCGAGACAAATCGTCCCTTTCGTGCTCATCACACTTAATCAACTTGACACGTTGACCTCGTTGCGTAAATGACAACGTTTTGCCACTATAAAATTCCTACTATTATATTAAGGTATATATAAAGTTGCAGTGGAATATACCCGAGCGACGAAGAGTTACGGTGCATTGTTTCCGCTGCTAATAAGTACGAAAAAAAAAAAAAAACCAACTAAACTGCCAATTTTTTTTTTACGTTCTCGTCGTCTTGCTGTGCGAACGAAGTGAAGAAAATCGCGAAGAAATATTAAAAAAAAAAAGCTATAAAAAATGAGGACGAGGATGAAATTGGAGACTCATCTGCCTTGTCGCGTTTCCTCGATTCTCCACACGCCAAAGATCGTAATCTCTGTCGATCGACCCTTTCGTTAATCACCCATAATAATCGCTCGCGAGTTCTCTCTCCTCTGTCTGTTTTGGTCCCTCCATTAAATTCGTGTAATCGCTCGCGTGAGACCGTCATTACGAATTTATCCGTGAAACTATTTACGATCGAACGACGAAGATAATTTCAGTGGCACGGTAAGGCTTCGCTGGACGATTTCGTTTGATTTAATGCACGAGAGTATTTTGCAAGTTGACGCAAATTATTCATCGATTCGATCATTAAAAAAAATTCGCCAAAAAAAAAAAAAAATAAAAAGAAACGCGAGAATAATAAAAACAAACTTCCCGATGGGTCAACGCCTCGATGTTTTTCTCGCCAGTCAACAAAGAAAACAAAATAACCGTTGCGAAGTTTTTTTTTTTTCATTTTTTGCATAAATCGTCTCATTATTATTATATACTTGCAGACTAAATAAGTATATATATATTAATATACTCATTATTATAATTAGTGCCCCACTGACAAGAAATAATAACAATACATTTTTTTTCAAATTTTTTTTTTCATGAAAACATTAATATTATTGTTAATAATAATGTCATCATTTCGACAGAAAAAAATAATAGAAAAAAACTTGTAATTAATAATAATACTGTCATTGTTATTAATAATTTCGGTTTTTTTGGTAAATTGAAAATAATAATAATAAGAAAATTGCTTACCTTACGATTCCTAATGATCAGTCTTCTAAGTATGAGACCA
Source organism: Cryptus viduatorius (assembly GCA_964006125.1). Lineage (NCBI taxonomy): Eukaryota > Metazoa > Arthropoda > Insecta > Hymenoptera > Ichneumonidae > Cryptus > Cryptus viduatorius. Next base: position 15,147,197 of record OZ023225.1, on the reverse strand, counting down.
ACGCCAACGGCGATCGGAAAAACGACGAGAGTAGCGAGAATGTAAGCGACAACTGCGACGGTCTCCTGAGTCGCAATAGTGTCACCGTCGTGTCTCTTCGTGATGACTTCGCTGATGTTAACCGATTCTCTCGGACTCACGGAAATCATTCCAGGTTCGAAGAAACTTCCGTTGTATTCCGGACGATAACCAACAAATTCCGGTGGCGTTGGATGATAGTAAGATGGCCTGTACCTCGTCCGATTGCCCTGAGCGCCGCCCGCATTGTAGGAATTGTTCGAATTTGAGTGATTTGCCGATCTCGAAAAACCGGTTGAATCGTTAGTCTCTTCTCTTCCGCCGTGCCGATTTTTCTTGGTAATTCCCGTTGCCGAATTATCATCTTGATTCCTCTGACCTGTTTGGCGTTCCTCGCCCTTTCTCTCCTTCGCGAAACTTTCACTCGTCTGTGGATCGGATGTCGTCGCTCGCACGAGTTCGTCGTCGTTTTCCTGACTCGTCGAGTTGACCTCAATAGCATCAGGAAGCACCAATGTCCTCACCGTAGAACTCGCAGTATCGTCGGTATCCTTTGCTGTACCGTTAAATATCTCAGATGTGTTGTACAATTGCATGATCGGTAAGATATCGTCGGAAGACTTGCTTTTGTCCGATAGATTGCGACCTCTAACCTCCGGCGATCTTTCATTGCCAGCCGGTTTTCTCGTTATCGAAGAATCCACGGGATTCATCGTGCGCGACGGTTCTTTGGTTGCGGACGGGGTCACCGGGTAATCGGTCGATCTCTCGATCTCAGGTGGTATCGTTGTCATCACTGCCTCGGGTTTTAGCGTCGTTTGCGATCGATACATCTTCTGGATCTCCGATGGATCGAGATCCTTCGCAAGACCGAAGGGCCGACTGGCTTCTTGGGTTTTGTTGGGTTTTGTTTCGTCGCCGATTTCTGCATTGATACCGATAAACTCATCGTCCGCCGATTTGCTTGGGTCTTTCAGCATTCTCGGGGTAACGGGAAATGCAGGACTCGCCGAGAGGGTTGTTACTTCGGGGGATTTTGTAGTCGCGTCTGTATTTAGGGTTGTAGTCGTTGGGGAACCGATCGAAGAAGATTCACTCGATTTGTTGGTTCTTTCACTCCGAATGCTTGCACTCTCATCGGAGGCAAGAGCTTCGACACTTTGCGCACTTGTTGGTACTTTCTCTGTTTGATCGTTCGGTCCTTCGGTTGACCTTGTTGTCGGTGACTCCAAAGTAGTGGGGGTGGCTACGGTAGTCCCTTCCGTATCTTCCAACACCTTCCCCATCGTCGTCACTGTAAAATCGGTTTGATTCGCACTTTCCACAGAGCCGACAGTGCTTTCCACTTCCTTATCCGTCATCGCGACACTGGATTTGTTAAATTTATCGAAACCTTCTTTAATAACATCCTCAACAAGATGAACACTCGTTCGACTCGCACTCGATGTTAATTCACTGTTTTCTGTAACCGTACGATTTTCCATCGATCTCGAAGCCGCGAGTCTCGCCTCCTCGTTGTTACCGATTTTCGAATTTTTTATTCTTCTGTTGTTCACAGAAGTCGGAGAAAATAAAGAAGCGACCGATTGTCTTCGTCTTTTCAATTCTTTAACCAAACCGTCTTCGATCGTTCGCTGATTAAGAACCGCACTAACCGATTTTCTAAGATACCTTCGATCGTTTCCAAAAGTCTCGGAACGATCGGCACCGGTACCAGCGATTTTATTTATTCCCGTGTGATTCCACCTGCGCGTCGATGTCGAAAGTATAGTTTCCGTTACTTCATCGATGTTTTGCCGATCTTTTTTCGACAATGGGATCGGGTAACGATCAACCCCAGCGGTCGAAGTTCCACTGACCTCAGTGGTAGTGACCGGTATGGAGGATGACGGCGAAGTGTTCCTCGACCCGATACCGATACCACCACTACCTCGATTCTGATTCTGCTGGTGGTACTGTTGCCTCGTACCGACTGCACCTTTTCTCCCGCGTTCTCCCACCAGGTGCGAAGAAGAAGAGGAAGCAGAGGAAGAAGAAGAAGAAGAAGGAGTCTGACTACTACTACTGCTGCTGCTGCTTGTCCCGATCGCACCACTATTACTACTACTAATGCTACTACTACTACTACTACTACGACTACTACTACTACTAGCACTTGTTATTATTGGCGTACCGCCGGTGCTCGTGTTAAAATTGCTCGTACTGCTAGCAGTGGCTTCGCCGACGTCCGTACCGGCACTGAGTTCGCCAGGCGTACGCGCCGGTTCTACTATGCCACCACTGCCACTCGATCTCAGCAGAGTAGGAAGAAGAAGAGGAAGCGGTTGCCGTTGCGGTGTCCGCTCCCCATCTCCACCAACGTTTCTTATCTCCTCTATGCTCCCAACATTGGTCCTCTTCAATGCTGAATCCGACTCTTCGTTCTCCTTGCCTCTCTCAACAGGCTGTTCTTCTTCCACCTCAATTTTTTTCGGCTTCTTACCGCTCGTTTTGTTCTTTTTCTCATCCTCATCGACCTCTTCAACGCTCTCCTTTTTTCTACCGTTCTCCTTTACCGTGTGTTCCACAACAGCGCTTACCCCAGGTCCGGTGTAGTTGCGCAACAGTCGCGTCACGTTCGTTATCTCGTACGCGTAAGCGTGTTGTTGCTTCGTTTCTGTTTTAACAGTTTCTGCCGCAGGTGCGTTCGATCGTTTAATCGCTATCGATGATCCCAATGTCGATTCAATGGTGGAGACTGTGCTACTGGAGAAGTTTGCCGGAAGAGATGATGGAGATGTAGGATTTCCGGTTTGACGCGAATCTGCTCCGCGATTAACGGTATCCTCGTCGACTTCCTTCTCAGCATCTTCCAATGCTTCTTCTCCATCTTCTTCGTCTTCTTCTTCTTCTTCTTCGCGAACGCTCTCGATACCCGACTCGTAGATCATCGGCTCCGTTACCACAATTCTCAACGAACTCGCGTGAGACGGACCGGCGGCCGTGGGAACTATCGAAGAACTCTTCGGTTCCAATGTCCCCGCGAGGTCGTTGATCGTGCTGGAGGCCATTCTTGAAACTTTATCGATATCGATCTTCGTAGCTGAAGTCGTCGTTTCGTCGTTCGAATGAACCGTTTGCCAGGTTGTTATTTTATTGGATTTATCATCGAGACTTTCGTAACGCGATGTCGTTGGTTTTAGGGTCAAAGTTTCCCGATTAGTTGAAGACGACGAAAGTGAATCGATTTTTATTGAGTTTGTTGTGGAATTTTGCCGTTTTATGTCGGTGTACGAGTGATCTTTGCGTTGGTGTCTCTTCTCTTTATTCGCCATCGGCTCGGCGTCTTTGTGTAACTGGGTCGACTCGGCCGCATTCCCGGTTGTGGCGTTCCCAGCTCGGTGGGCAGCGACTGCTACAGCAGCAGAAGCCGTCTCGGCAACGGACTCGGCGCTACTTCCTTCGTCCGCAACGATCACCACCTGGTGCGCGTGAGCGGACGGGTCCGAGTGAAACTTGCCGCTGTTCCGCAACAAAACGTTCTCTCGCTTATCCTCCGACAGCGCAGTGGCATTTCTCGGTGATTCACGAGTCAAAATAACGTTGGAGACGATTGTGGGATCGGTAGGTCTCGATACCGATTTTCGGAAATAGGCACTCGAACCCGGAGCTCGGAAGATATTTTTCGTTTTCGGTATCTTGTTTCGCTCGATCGTGCTGCGCTCGAGCGCTATGTTCATCTCCTCGTTTATTATGTCCTCAAGACGCGGAATCGGTATCGGTGTCGTTGTGCTGAATCTCTTCATTGAGTAACGTCGCCGGGAACTCGGCACACTGGATGACGTTGATGAGGCGTCGATAACGGAATTACTCGAGTTACCGGAGATATTTTGATTCTCCGGATGGATCTTCTGTCCAAAGTAGAGAAACTGTGTCATGTCCTCGACGGGTATATTGCTCTCAACCGGTCGGAAGTGATTGTACAATGAGTCCGGCATTGCCACGATGTTTTTTCGACGAATCTCGGGCTCCGGGGTTTTTTGCCCGCGCGACATCGAGCTGTTTTTCGATGTATCGTTGATCTTCGATCCCGTAAATAACAAGAGATCGGTATCGTTGGCTTTGATTGAAAGAGGATTCTTTGTCGATTGTTCCGCGTTCTCGTGACCGATCGGCGATTTTGTCGGTTCTTCTGGACTCCCAAACTTTACCGATTCCTCATCGTCGTTGGAAACAACGATCGAAATTTCGTCGCCAATCGGCGCGGTAACGTAGACACCATGGCGAGTTTCCTGAGCCTCTAGCATGTCAAGTGGGTCCTTTGATACCGATATAACCGGTCGGGGGGTTCGGGGCGAAGGACTCTTCGGCACATCTGACATTCTGGGTCCCAAAAGTTGCCGTCTTCGGGCCGCTAGGATATTGCGAAGCGCTTGTTCTCTTTTGGCCTTTGAGGAAGGAGCCTCCGCGTGAAGGGCCATTCTACCCTGACGATGGTCCCCGTTGTTTCCATCTGGAGTAAGAAAAAAAAAACAAAAAAGTTCTATTAAAAAACGGAACCCATCTATGTGTCTTTGAGTCAAGAATAGAGTTAATAAAAAATGAAGACAAGGCAAGTGGCCTTTCTCAATCGAGATAACCGTTCGCCGGTAACGGGAATGATTTGCCGGTCGATCGGTTTCCCGAGAAAAGAGGTATCGAAACTCGATGTCTCTCTGCCAAAACGATTGTGGGACCACCGTTAAGAGGCACGGGATCGTTTAGAAATGTACAAAGACTGAAACCCCGTACTGTTGAAAAGCGTCGACTCACGTCGCGAGGGAAGAGTCGTTTGACTCTCTGTGTGTTGAGATCGGCACGGCGTGCGGGCCCCGGGACCTCTCGAGAGCTCCTCCATTTACGAGAGAGAGTTAACGGTAAGGAGTCCCAGGAATATACACAGCGGAGGTACCAGGTACATGGGACTGTTAAGCGAGAGCGTAAAGAGTTACGATTCACGGTTGCAAGGTCGTAGGTCATAGCTCGTGGTCCACGGCGTTGTTAAAACGCAAAACAGCTAGATATCTTCATTCGATTGCTCGACAAGCCTGCGACGATCGGACAAGTCTCTGCGACGAGGTTTTACCAACGGTTTCTACGGTTAATTATACCGCGAATTGAGTTGCGCCGTGTGGCGATTAATCTGCGAATCGAAAAAAAAGACGCGCGGGCTTGTATGTGTCGCTGTGGGGGAGGTTCGTGCAGAGGTCATCAGGGTCTCGTACCACACTAGAGATAGAGGAGGAGATGCTAAACGCGAGCAGATCTAAATTAGCTACGAACTCTGTTCGAGACTCATGTATATCACAGTTGCGATCGTGCAACATGCGGAACGAAAAGAGTCATTGTCACGATCGGCTTACCGATCCGATCGGAAGAAAACCGATCGATCGTGTTCCGCGACTCTCCGGGACTCCGAGTCACGAGGTCGAGAAGCCGATACCGCTAGACTATGTATGCATGGAACTTCGATCTCTGTAATGCTACGATCGTTTGAGACGGCAATACCGCCCGATAGATCGATACAAATTGTCCTCTTGCATTATGAACCTTATAAACGATCTCGTGTATTCATTTTTTTTTGTTTTAACTTTCATACTATAATGCAAGCTGTAGCGATGAAATTAAACAATTAAATTTTTAAATCTTTGCGATGTTTTCGAAAGATTTCAAGCTTTCGACATTTTTTTTTTTTTTTCAATAAAAAAAATTTTTTTTTCAATAAAAAAAAATTATATCGAGAAAATTGAAAAAAATTAATAACGATGTAAAATTTTTTTTTAATTAATTTTATAAATAAAAAAAATTTGCGAGTAAAAATTCGTCTACCGTGCCATTGATCTGTCAGCGTGCTGACGGCGGATTAATTTTTAAACGCGGAAACCGAATTGAAGAAGAGCAACAAGTTCGATAAGTTCGAACCGACGCTCGTTTGTCTCGCAAGTTGGACAGTATCGATGCCGAATAAGATTATAAGGCATAGAGCAGCGTGAATCATTAATCGTGCGGTTCCTGGCAACGATCACGATCGCTATCGGCTCCGCCGGCACCGTTACAATAAGATTCATGGGGGTCAAGATCACGGAGATTGGGAGGGGATATTCTTGTGCCATGTATAGTCACGGGGAGTCGAATCTCCCGAGTGGTACCGATATATAGCAATAATAATTTTGCTCTCATGTTTCATCCGCCATACGAGAAATTAATTAATCCTTTTGTCTCAATTACAACGTCTCAACGTCGAATGTTGATATTATTATTTCCCACGGTAATGCCTATTTATTATGACACAATAATTGATCAATTAAGCGTTGTAACCGATCGTCGATCGGCTCGCATAATCTTAACAAGCGGCGGCGTCCCCCGTCGTTACAATATTTGTCAAAGATCGTCAATGACGAGCCACCGGGTGTAGGAAGGTTAGTCGGGAACCTTATGGGGAGCTTACAGAAATATAATGGTCTCCCGCCAGGCTATTACCAACGACGTTTTCAACGTTTGCTGCGGTGTATATGCAATAGCATACATATTCGCAATACCATAGGCGATACTTGCAATATTCCATACAACACCCGAGTCTACCCTACGTATACAGGTCGATGTAAAATAAACATCGAATTTATTTTTCGATCGATTTTTTTTTTTTTTTTAATCATTGTATCTTCTTAAAATTCTCGAAAACTAATTATTCAGAATAAACGTAAGTAATTGCCACCAATTTGGTAAAAATTTATTGAATCATTTTTCGATGATTTTTTTATATTGATAATTTTTTATAATACGATAAAATACATCGATAAATATTTTTGATAAACTTTTTTTTTTAATTTTTCATTTATTTATAAAAAAAATATTAATATCAAATATTTACGTTTAATAATTTTTAAAAATTTAATAAAATTTTTTATAGTGATGAAATTGTTGTTGTTTTTTTTTTCGGAGTTGAAGAAATTAAAACGAACTCGATATTTATTGTGAATCGTACTGTATATGTCTATACCTGTATTATATGTTCGGAGCTCTGTACACCGCTCTCATATTTGCCTTCGGGGTACTTACACCCACGCAATCGTAAAATATACATTCCCTGGTGGCGTTCCGTGTCCGGTAAGTATGATCTACGTATGCGGTACAACTTGGACTATTCTCTCTCGCCGTCTCTCTTCCCACAGCCACGGGATTTGTTCCCTATGCAATGCAACCAGAGCGTTGCGCGTGTACGCGTTTAGCGAGAGTTCAGTACTGCACCGCGCGTCTATATAGCTTCGTACACGTGCATCTATCTCATTCTTTGCCGCGGCTTTGAGACCTTCGCGTCTGTACGATGGTTTGAACTGTTGCTGCCGCTGCTGCTGTTGCAGCTTCTCAAACTGCAGCGAGGGGCTCCGGCAACCTGTGTCGGACGTCCAAGTTCTCTCGCCCTCTCCGAGACTCTTCTCTCGTCCATAGATATATTTTATCGTAGGTGCGCGGGGCACGCGAAGAGAAGAGCGTTTTCGCCGTGTGCATTTCAAGCTCTTCGTAAATCATAAACGAACTGACGTAAACGTCGTGTTCCTTCGCGCTTAAACTTCTCGCTATTTTGTCACGCGGAACTAACAACTCGGGCGGTAATAAACGACGTTTTGTTTTGAGAGTTCACCGTCGTGGACATCGATTTTTTTTTTTATCGGAAAATCTTGGCATTGATTAATTCTTGAAATTTAAAATGAGAGACGCGAAGTCCGTGGCGCACGGGATTTTAATACTCGACTGTCTTGGAACGTTTTAATTTATGCTAATTTTGTTAATCACGATGTCCGTGAAAAAGTGATCGACTCGTAAGTTATAACTTTCGATGAAGGCGATTGAGAATTAGATGCCGAAGGCTCTTTTATGCAGATCGTTGACGTTTTATGAAGTTGAAAAACCCGCGGAAAAAAAATGTGAAAATTAGTGATCCGTAATAAAATTACGCGGAACTATAAATCGAGTAAAAAAAAAGATCGACCGATAAAAAAATATGTTAACTAATTTTTTTTTTAATATCATAATAATAATAATTATTTCATTCGACCGGTTGAATGACTCTCCTACTCTTCGCAAAGTTATAATGATATAAAAGAATTCGAATGTTCTTTTTATACGCCTTTTAACGACGTTTTACGATATCGCGACACAGTGTCCGATAAAACGGCTAATGGCTTATATTTTTCTTTTTCTTTACGATAATTAATTCTTATAGCGTATTCGTCGAATTTTTTGGGTCAAAAAATTAAAAATAATGTTCGTACTCTTCATTATCACCGATTTGAAATTCGTCTTTAATACGCGTACTGCTTACCTCCGCGTAAAAAAAAAAAAAAAAATTCATTGCCATATCATCCCGTATTATTCTATAGACATATCCGTGTAGCGGATACAGCTGTAACGAGACGAAATTTACAACGGCATAAAAGTCGTGCCGCCCTTCTCGCCTCGTTAAGTCCAACTCTGCGCGAAGGCTATATTCCGCGTCGAGTTTTAACCCCCGTATGCCAAACGCGAATACACACATCGTCGGAGTTCGGCGGTGGCGGTGGTGAGAGACTCTAAAACTCGACGGACTATGCAACACACGAGAAGACCCTATAGGGGGCTTACAGTCGTGAGATATTAGAGTCCCCTCGTTCGCGATTCTTCCTCGAGCCGTCGAGTGAACCTTATAGTATCACGAAGAAATTCACACAACCGCACAATACTGCGGCGCCGCGGCTAAACTTGCGCGGTCATTGAAATACGTCGGTAAAATACTCTCTCGCATACCGTGCTATTTATTTATTATTAAAATGCGATTAGCGCGTATGCGTCAGCGAAATAATGGAAAAAACCTGTAAATTTATCGTTTTAATTCAAACCCGCGAATATCTCTCGTATTTCTCGACAAATTTTCGTCTTCATCTCCGTTGAAAATTTTTTTTATTGTTAATTTATTATTAATAATATAATTAATAATACAAGAAATAAATGAATGTAATGTAAATAATAATAATCGTAAAATTATCGTAATTTATTAATAATAAAACTATTATTATTATTATTATTGTTTTTTTTTTTTTTTTTTTTCGTTTTCGAGATGAGGGTTTCAGATTTCCAGTCTCAGTAAGGCGCCGCTCTTCATATGGGACAAGACGAGGACGAATGAAACGTAAAAAAAAAAATGAAATGGAACGACACTGACCTCGCTAACTCATGCACTCACCCGCGAGAGTTGCACGTTTCTTAGCGGCATGAAAATGTTACTACGATCCCCTTTTCGTCCTGTTTCTCTCATCGTCCTCCACTCTCTCTTGGGCTCTTTATGCGGTCACGTAGCGACGATAACCCCGGCGCGACTACGACGATGCAGAGACCAAGAAAGAGAGAAAAGATTCTCTTCTCTATAGAGTCGAGGAATAGCGCATAATACTCTGCAGTATGTGTTATACAGCCGTCCCGACAACGCGAGGTCCCTTCTCCATGGGACCCCGCGTGCAGACTATCGGACTCGAAAAACCTTTCGGCCTCGTGGTTAGAAGCTTTATTATTCGCTTAAAGATTTGACCTCGAGACTACGACCGCTCGGAAGGTTCGGCCCTCTCGTAGACCAAGGACTGCGCTCAAGCTGCAGATCGATCAGTAAAAAAAAAAAAAAGAAAATGCAAAGAGGAGAAAGATAGAATGCAAATTCAAAAAAATGACGAAGTAAAAGTATCAAATTAAAAAATATTATCAGTGAGAAAAATTTTATAATTTTTATATAATTTTATTAATAATAATAATAACAATTATTATTTTGATCTGAAGAAAAATGAGAAAAATTGTTAATAAAAATAAATGCGATTCTTGCTATTTAAAATTTTTTTCGATTTTTTTTTGTCAAAATTATTATAATCGGAAAAAATTATTATCATTGTTATGATTTTCTTTAAATTGTACGGCATAAAAAATCGTACGGATACGATGTAAATTTTGAAAAATACGAAAATGAAATTCTGTATCAAATTTGAAGAGCCATTTTAAGGGAAAAAATGTTCGTAGATGAAGAAGGATAATGCAGAGAGAATGGAAAAGGGCAGCTATGAGGAATGATAAGAGAAAATAAATACAGCGGAAGACAGATAAGGAAGTTAAGATTCACGATTGAGATTCCTTTGTTTCGAGAGAATTTTCTACGAAGGGCCCTCCGAGAGAGGGTTCCCTTAAGGCGAACGCGCCACTGTTTTCTGCAGCGAGAGGACAACAATGCAGCAACAGATGCAAAAGCCCCCAACGGTCGCCAAAGACCCAACGATCTCAACCCTCGTCGGTGAACTCTCACCATTCCGATTTATCTCCGACTCGTGAATTCGCATTCCACGATGTTTTTTTTTTTTTTCTAATTCTAAGCTATTCTAAGGCTCGAGAGTTGTCTGGTAAAAAAAAAATGCCAAAAAAATCAAAGATCGCGAAATGTTTTTCGATTTCGCATAATGTCGATTATTCAGTGTCCATTCGTCTCGTTACTGCATCGCAATTTTTTTTTCTCGTTCGGAATGTCGATTTTTGTTTTTCCATGCAGAGAAAACAAGAACGCGCCTCCCGGAGGCAAAACATTTCCAGACTCGGAGTCTCGCGGCTTGAATATCGGGAGAGCCGGGGATGCAATTCTCTGTGTTGCAGTGTGTGGCGAACGCTCTCGCGACGCCTTATGTAAGTTCGAACGCGACGAAGAAGCAGCCTAAGGCAGAGAAGGCGAGAGAACGCTGAATCTTGTATAGGAAGAGAAAATAAGAGATGCGAACCCTGCGACTGCAAGGCGTGTATTGGTAGAACAAAAGTTCCGAGGGAGAAGCGAAGGGTTGGGAGTGAGTCGAGTGAGGAGACTACTCCTTTTGCTATGCCGTAGGAGAGCGCGAGGTCCGCCGTTCCGCCAATTTGACGCAATCAAGGTCCCGCGTCCGCTCTTAATCAATCCCCCCACTGCTGGCATCTCGTCTCTTCCACCTTCGCCTCCCCTCGCCCCCGTTTATATTTTTTTTCTCGGTCTCTCTCGACTTCTTCCCTGCTGCCTCCCCCTTTGCCGCGCTTCTTTGATATCGGGAAAAATGCAAATTGCGAGTAAAGCTGCCCGCGAGCACTGGAAGAGTGCCGGTCTCGCAGTTATTCATTCTACCGAAGAGTCCGAAGAGTCCGAAGAGCTTCTCTTCTCTCCGCGCGCTTTGGACCGCTTCGGTATGGGTAATACCTCTCCTATGTGCTTACGGACGGACGGACGGACGGACGGACGGTAATACGTATGTGTGTATGTCTTATACCTGAAGCATGTAGCACGAGGATCATTCTCCTTTTTGTCCGGCTTCCTCTTCCTTCGATAGAGAGTATAAGTGCCTGTATACTGCACAGATACACTAACTATTATAGTGCAGATAATGCTTGTATATCGAAGATATTATAATAAGAGACCAGAGAATGGAAAAAAAAGAAAGTGAAATTCAATACCGATTTTAGCGATATCGATATCGATATCGATATCGATTATCCGATTTTACCGATACAGAAAGCGGTAACGAGTACCCGATTTTACTGAAACCGGTATTGATTGGCCGATTTTACCGATTTTACCGATTTTACCGAAACCAGTATCGATTACCCGATTTTGCCGATTTTACTGAAACCGGTATTGATTGGCCGATTTTACCGAAACCAGTATCGATTACCCGATTGTGCCGATTTTACTGAAACCGATATTGATTGGCCGATTTTACCGAAACCAGTATTGATTGGCCGATTTTACCGAAACCAGTATCGATTACCCAATTTTGCCGATTTTACTGATTTTACCGATTTTACCGATTTTACCGATTTTACCGATTTTACCGATTTTACCGATTTTACCGATTTTATATGCAACAGGCATTTAGCAAAATTCGGTGTTCCGAAAAAATGTCTACGGAACATCGCGGATCGCTAGAAAATAGGGTCGGCAGTAGAATGTCGATAACGACAGACAGACAGCCATTAAATCCCTTTTTTGAGATACTTTTGCATAAAAAAATTGATTTATGAAGATAAAAGTTGGGAATTGGTTTTTTTTTATCCTATGATGTCGAAATTCGTAATTTAGTCCAGAATTTAAATATAGTTTTTCCCGCGATTGCAATACTTTGTTTTTTTGATATTGTCTGTTGTAAGCCGTAAAAAAAACAAAAAAAAAAAAAAACAATTGCTGCTTTCACAGTCGGCTGGTAGAGCCTTGAGACCGGACACTCATCCTTATTCGTGTATATTGGATGTGCAGTAGGTAGTTCCTGTATAATGCAGTATACCGATTGGTAAGCGAAATTTACACAACGAAATTTATTCGCCGGCACGAGAATTCGTGAGTCGAGTAAATGCAATGAATAGAATAGCATATGCACACTTATAGCAACAATGTAAAATGAATTGAAAGGATAAAAAAAAAAAGTTTACTTTCGCAATTAAAAAAAATGGCGACAATAGACAAATTTTTGTCACCTTCGATCTCCAATGGGAGTAAAAGAAGAAGTTAAGAACCGCGTTGAGGAACGATCGACACGAACTTGGGAAGAGGCCAAGTTCGTTGAATAAATATATTTATACTTAGTATAAAGGTAAATATATGTTCTTGGGACTTGTTGGAACGTCGGAGCCCAACAAAGAGGCATTTCCTTCACGGTACATACATAAGGCTACAACAGGCTTGGCACACAGCACGACGTCCCGAGCATAAATTCACGATCGATAATCGTTACTCAAAATGTTGCACATAGAAACAGCCTCTTCTGGGATCTATATCTCTTACGGTAAAATACGCGAGGGAAAAAAAAAGTATAAAAAAAATTCTCAGAATCACCCAAAACATCGAAATTTTCGTATTTCGTCCGATAAACTATTTATTTATTTATTTATTTATTTATTTATTTATTTATTTATTTATTTATTTATTTATTTATTTATTTAATTATTTATTTATTTATTTATTTATGTATTTACTTATTTACTTATTTATTTATTTATTTATTTACTTATTTATTTATTTATTTATCACCGCCGAGTTTCGTTTAATTCTAATATATTTTCTGCATACGCTTTTTCTCGATGTGCAATAGCAGAAAAAAAACAAACATTCTAAAAATTAGATACACATCTCTTTCGTATTAACAAAATTTCCGGGTACCAAAATTGGGTATACAAGTATGTATTACGCGAGTCTGATACAGCTAGTAATTTTTTTTTTCTTTCTCCCGATAGTCCAACTTTGGTCAAAAGTTCATACGGCAATGACGCGCTACCGGTAAACCGCATTCACCTGTAGCTAGTAATTACGGCGGCGTTCATAGAGTTATTAGAGACGATTATGGCAGTGGCTCGGCGGCGCGTTAATCATCCAGCAAACCCGTTAAGAGACTCACACTTTTTTTTTCTAACGTATTTACTTCTCTCGTGATCCACACACGTGCTGCGAGAGCGATAATATCGAATCGAAAATTCTGCGTCTAATTACAAATAGCTGTAAACGGACGAATCATAAATTATAATTCGTGGAATAATGTAACGTGTAATGGAATCGCTGTATCATCTGGTGGGCGGTATGACTGACGCGGAATTACCTATAACACAGAATAAGTTCGCGGCACGCGATAACCACGCGCTCTTTTCTGCGATCCCCTCAATTCCACACTATGTTTCGTCTTTCGTGAAGCGTGTATCCGTTTCCGGTGGGGACTCGACTCGACTCGACTCGACTCGACTCTACTCGACTCATACAAAGCATTGAGTACCAAAGGATATATCACCCGACAGTGGCAAAACCGCGGCACCAGCAGCCGCATCATCGGCAGAGGACACTCCGGTCACTGGGAGGCGCGCATAATCCTCCGAACGATAATTATGTAACGCGAAATCGCGTACCAGGATCGACTACCACTACTGCATGTTTTTCCACCTGGTTGCACGCGAGATTCGAGATCTATAGATCCGTCTATCCTGTAACGGCGGGGACCTTGGCGAGACGAGTCATTAAATACTATAGCATATGTGTACATAAATGCGAGATAAATTGATACGCTATGCAGACAATAATTTTTTTTTTCTCTTAATTTTCAGTCCTTGTATTATATTCGCAAAAAGATTTGGTTAGTCGCGATCAAAGCTCGTAATTTATTTTGAGAAGGTCGAGAATCGCGATGATTCAAAAGATTAAAAAAAAAGACTCCGCACGTCGGTGTGATAATTATTTTTATTGCTTTCAGCAAGAAAAATGGTCAATTACGGAATTTAAATCGAAAATAATAATAATGATAATAATAATATTATAATTAATGGTCTAAATGATCAATAGATTATATAACAATAACAATAATAATAATAAATATTATTTTTATGATCCATAGATCGTTTAGATCATTTAGATAATTTTAATAATAATATAATTCGATAAACAAAAAAAAAACTTTGATGATGACCTTAATTTCGACGATGCAATTTGGAATTCGGACAAAACGATTGGTCGCTCAATAGAATTCATAGGATGCACGGCGGACGATGCATCGCCGCATTGCAGCTTATGTGGAGGGTTACGTGTCGAAGATCCTATCGTGGGTACGAGAGCGCGAGTATACCGGCCTGTGGCCTCCTCGCCCCTCTGGTTGCTCGCGTCTCCGTTACATAATGTTTCCCGACCGAGGCCCTCACAATGCTGTGGTGCTCCGGCACGCTCTTGGGATCCATTAAATCGTATGCAGATTCCGCGCGCGAAACAATGGAGGATACGACGATGGGTTGGGGGCCCTCGCGAATAGTGCGAGTGCGCCGGTTGCGGATCAACGCTCGAGAAAAGTCAGTGCCTCTTTCTTCGCGATGAGGAAGGATCTTCTTCCTCTGTACTACACCCGAGCACTTCCTCTATCCGACTCAATAGAAACACTGGCATAACTCCGGTTCAAGCGTTGCGAAAGAGTTGCATTAATCAAATTTTTCTTTCTGGTGTTACGAAATTTTTTTATCGAGTATCGAATCGATATTAAACTTATGACACGTGAAATTATTGGTCGTTTAACGTTTTTTTCGACTCGACTTCATTTACTTGAATGGAATTTTTCAGATCTTTATTCCATATTCAATGATCTATAGATCATTTAGATCACTTAGAAATGATCCATAGATCATTTAGATCAC
This sequence comes from Cryptus viduatorius, assembly GCA_964006125.1. Classification (NCBI taxonomy): domain Eukaryota; kingdom Metazoa; phylum Arthropoda; class Insecta; order Hymenoptera; family Ichneumonidae; genus Cryptus; species Cryptus viduatorius. The sequence continues at coordinate 15,131,984 of OZ023225.1, read as the reverse complement.
TTAGAAATTATCCATAGATCATTTAGATCACTTAGAAATGATCCATAGATTATTTAGATCCCTTAGAAATCATCCATAGATCATTTGGATCCCTTAGAAATGATCCATAGATTAATTAGATCCCTTAGAAATCATCCATAGATCATTTGGATCCCTTAGAAATGATCCATAGATCATTCAAATCACTTTAAAATCATGCATAGATCATTCAGATCACTTACAAATGATCCATAGTTCATGTAAATCATATAAATCGCTTAAAAATGAATCACAGATCATTTCGTAGATCATAAGACGTACTGCGGCAAATTTATTAAAAGATAAAAAATAATTCCATGATGAAACATAACCATTATTCCATCTGATTTATCCGCTTAGTATGAAACACGCAGACGGCACGGAATGTATGTTTAGAAAATAAAAAGAGATTAGGATCGCGTGCGTGAATCGAATCGAATATTGTATTGACTTCCAGTCGTTAGAGCGATTGTATCGAAAAAATAATCCCCTTGAATCAATGACGTAGAGTCTTGCTTCACGCGGTCCAGAATCAACGGGCGAAGTGTCTCGGTGCGATCGTGTATAAAATCCGCTCGCCGGGAGCCAATATAACGGAGTCGTTGTTCGATCTCATGCGCGCGCATAACGCGATCATCAGCGGGGGCCATCGTGTCGTTTCGACCGGTAATAATTATTCGTGAGTGCGATAGGTCGCGGCTGAGAATGAAATGATCGAAAGAAACACTGCGAGAACTCTGATGTACGAGGTCTACGTGTTGCGTTTGTTCAAAACGAATCTCTCGCGGCTGCGCGCGTGCATGCATGCAGCTTTTGTGCACCGCGCTCACGGTAAGTCATAAATTCCTATTGGAAGGAGCAAAGAAAAAAAAGAAATAAAGAAGAGAGATGAGAAATTCGCGTCTGCGGCTGCACGTTGTACACATTATAAACAGTTCGGCACGTTTCTTCCCATATATCCACATTCTATCTCTCGTGTTTTCATCGAATATACGAGTTCGTAACATATATATCGCGGAACGGCAACAGCTCTTTCCACCGCGAACACCGCGCATATACGGTGCACGTACGTACAAAATATAGCACCGATTATCTTGGGGATTCTGGCACTCGCGCCTCGTCCTCGTTGTACCGATTGAGGCGGGTCAAGATCCTTCTTAAACGAATTTACGGCGACGCGCTAAGTGCGCCCTAGCGAGTGCGCTTCTTTGCTCGCTTCCTTCGTCCTTATGCGATACTTACCTACTTTTCGCGGATATTCCGTACATTTTTTTTTTTTTTCGATCTTTCGGCTCTATAAAAAAAATTTCAAAAAAAATATTTCCGAATTTTTTTTTTTTTTTTACGAAACTTGTTTGATAGATATTTTGAATAAAAAAAATGTATAATTCATTTGAAAATTATAAAAAAATTATTATTGTAATTTTTTTATTAAAAAAAAAGTGTCCTATAGAATGCGAAGACATGCAGTGGAATGAACGAAGGCGAGCGGCGATCAAGATCATTGACTTCACCCGCGATCGCGCGTGAACGTAATACGATCTCTTCCCCTCTGTATCCGCCGAAGCCACCGCTACATCGTGGCATCCTGCATTATTATCGCCCTTTCGCGCATCAACTGTTACGCTAACAACAACAGTTACGACGATACAATACTCGCGTTGACGATCGGACGTCGAGCAACCAATAATCTCGTGTAATTATTATTCAGTTTATATATCCGTTGACTGCGGGCGTTGTTTATTGTTGTATATACAATGGGAGAAGAAAATTCAACGATACAGGGAGATCGAGAGAGTCAGGAAACGATCGGTAGGCGAGATGAGAGCTAATAGCTTCGATGCATACAGACTAAGCGTATAAGAGCTGAAAGCCGATGTGATCACTTATACGCGGTTGGGTTTCTGTATCTAACGGTATACAATGCGCGAGTTAAAACAGCAGGCTGAATACTCTTATCTCGACGGATAGAGAGGCTCTCTTTGCTTTGCTTCGCTTTGCTTCGCTTCGGTAAGCATTTGCTCGGTTATACTAACTCCGGCCGAAGATATCGAGAAGCCGCGCCGCGCTGCGTGGAAGTTCGATACATTCTCGCTCTGCAAGGATAAAATCTCGGGGGAGTGTTCGAAGATTCTTCCTGGTTCTACATCGTCCTATCCAACGATTCTATTGCCAATTAATTTTTAGAAACGCCAAGCAATTAACGGCGCTAATTGTCTCCGATTAAAATTGATAAAATGTTTTTTTTTTTTTCGATCTTTATTATTATTATTATGATTATTACCGATACGGAAAATCGGTAACAAAAATCGATACCGATGATCGGTAATTTATTATTATTATTATTATTATTATTAACGAAACGGAAAATCGGTAACAAAAATCGGTAACGAAAATCGGCACCGATGATCGGTAATTTTTTACCGATTTTTTGCATACCGATAATGGAAGAAACGATCGGTTTTTTTTTCTATGTTACATCAGACAACTACCAAAGAAAAGTGGAAAAAGTGTTCCGTTCTGATCGGCAGTGATCGAGTGACGGCTTTCTTCGTTGGAACGACTTATTGCGTGCATATCCTTCGTGCCGTATCTTCGCCGTGTGGCCCGCGGTGTGAGAGAGCGAGAAAGGGGGATATTCACCTCGAAGGCGATCTTTCAAGGCCGCGACTTCAAGATCACGGTCTCGCAGGCCAGAGAACCCTAAGGCTTGAAAGTGGAATGAAAAAAATGTTCTCGAATAATGCGAACGAACTTAAGGTCGCGCTGATGCCTGTCTCCGCGGTCATCGACATTCGTGCCGATCGCGTATGACGAATACATAAGGGAATCTGAATCCCTTCGCATTTTTTTTTATAGACTTTTTTTAGCGTGAAAGAGCAGCTTAGCGTGTTATCCTGTCGGATCGATGCGAAATCGATTCATCTCAATCGACTAGAGATCGCGAAAAAATTCAATGATATGCGGTAATCTGATCAAAGATTCGGTGTCAGATGTATCTTTGCCGCGAGTTTATAGCGTCGGATCGAGTGATATAGAAGGACTAGAGATCGTTCGACTAGTGTGCGGTGAACTGTGGATCGCTAGGGAGACGGTGGGACGCACTGGGAGAGGGATAATTTACACGGGATGCTGCAGTTGCTGCTGCTGCTGCTGCTGCTGCTGCAGGGCAGCAGCTCTCTTCCGGCATACGCGATGCGCCTCGCCTAACGAGGCCACGTGGTTCTCCGGGACTCGCAGCTAGCTGCGCGGATCTTTCGCTTCGTCGAGAAGAACTCTCGATTCGATACAGAGAGCCGGTTACATAAAGGCGCGATCGAGCGTACGGTCATGAGAAACGGAAGGCGTGCCCCACCGCACACAGTTCACTTTTTCTTCTTGTTCTTCTTGTTCTTCTTCGTCTTCTTCTTGGACCAGTTGCTCATCTGTACGAACGCCCAGCAGGAAGAACAATCGATTCAGTCTTCGAGTTCAACTGCGTATACGAGAGTTTCGCCCACGTGAAAGTTTGTTTCTTTAGGTTCCAAAGATTTTTTTTTATAGAAAAGGGTTCAAAGATTAAAGATTGAATTAATCCGGCTGCAGCATCCGTGTTGGTCCACAAACATCTCGCCATTTACATGATTTTTTTTCGGAGTCGTTTTTTCGAGTTTTCGAGATTGAATTAATCCGGCTGCAGCATCCATGTTGGTCCACAAAAATCTCGTCATTTACATGATTTTTTTTTCTTTTTTTCGAAGTCGTTTTTTCGAAATTACAAACTTTTTGGCATTATTACCATGCAAAATTAATCTTCTCAATACCTCGATGAGGTCGTTTTTTTTTTTTTTTTTTTAGAATTTTATTCCATTGCGAAGTATTGAAAATTCTCTCTGAATCTCATTTTTGGTTCGTAATTTTTGGTAATGATATTAACCCTCCTTAAAGCCTAATTTCAAGATGTTCCAAAAACGTTTCGAAACGATCAAAAAAAAAACCCTGAGGAATGAATGTCGCCCGTAGAATTTTTTTTTTCGATCTTCTATGACAATGCAATCCTCTATATACCGATCTAGTATCGTGAATAGATCGAAAAGTACAGAGAGTCACTTGTAAAAGAACTCGAGAAGGTGGGTAGATATGTATATAAGAGTAAAGGAAAGGCGAGGGAGAAGAAGATTCCCATTGTATTTCTGTGGCTCGGGAGTCACCGTTGTTGTTACCTCCCAACGCGACAAGATGATGCATCGGTTACAACTCTTCCTCGCGGTCCTTTACCCTTTCGCGCTTCGGTCTCCACGAGTCTATACATACAAATATATATGCCTACACCTATATCTATACAATATACATATATGCATCCGAATACCGTCGTAGCGTTGCGGTGGGTTCGCCTCCCAAAAGTGGCGAGAGACTCAGTTCACGAACACGTAGGGGCAAACGGGGCAAATTGGACCGGCTAAGATATACAGTCCATTGACGTGATTCCAGAGACAAAAATTAACTGTATATTGCCAAATTAAATTTATAAAAAATATTTCGAGCATCTGACGAAAAAATTCCGAAAAATTCCGTTGGGGGTAAAATGGACCATTTAGATCGAAAAGCCCCGATAATAAAATTGGTCTACTAGAGTAGTAGAAACATGAAAACGTTCTGCTAAACTACACTTTTATTATTAACTTTTTTATTTTTTATTTTAAATTAATAAAATATCAATAAAATAATAAAAATGTTCTACTTTTGTATAACAATTTTATTATTTTATTTATATTTTATTAATAAATAATAAAATTGTTCTGCTAAAATTAAACAATTTTATTATTTAATTATTTACGAAAGGAGAACAATTTTAGTTTCGTCCGTTTATCGTCGTTATTTTCGACTGGTCCATTTTGCCCCGGTGGTCCATTTTGCCTCAGGCTTCACTACACACACACCAATTCTCCTGATTTTTTTCTCTATCTGCGTCTGTATTATCTCTGTGTATAAACACCGATCGAAATAAATTCTTGCCGCCCATTTGTATATTTCACGGTGGAGCTTTTGCATTTATCGGGTGTTTCTCCGTTGTCCCCGAGACACTCGGTGATCGAACGAGGGTGGAGAACAAACACTGCGGAGAAGAATAAATACGTAGAAACTACGAAGGAAAACAGCAACTGTAGTGTAGTAGCGGATAGAAAGTACATAAGCAACGCGTAAGGATCGCAAACGGACGTTGTACGTCGTCGAGTTCTCTATTTTTCCTTCAAGTTCTCTCTCCATCTCTCAGAGTTCGCGTTCGTCCGGAGGTTTCGCGCACGCATTCCGGCAACGAGTTATAAATCGTAGATCGATATCTTCAAACGAACAGTGAAACTTACGAATGGATGCTACTGTCGATTTGAATAACTGCCTCTTCCGGCGATCTATCGCGAGCTTAAGGATGGAATTACGGGAAAAAAGAGGAGGGGATGAAAAAAAGATCGCGGGAGGGTCGTGTCTTTTCGAGATCTTTTTTTTCGTAATTTTTTCCGTTGTTTACGCTGTTGAAAAACTTCCGGTAAAAGTTCATCAAGTTTCTAGAAAATCTTTCGTGAATATTGTTCTTCGATGTATGTAAACTATCCACCCACTCGTCCGCATTCTCGCGCGTTCCAATCGCGCCGCATCCGAGACGCTCGAAGCTCATAGATCCAAACTCGACGTATACGTCGAGGACAACGCCGGCTGCTGCTGCTGCTGCTGGGGTTTCATTCCTTCGACACTTCGAGGAAGAAGAGGAGACACCAGTTTGCAAAGCTCACGTCGCTCGCGTCCTCGCGAATGCGAAGAGGGAATATCGAATTACTTGCGTGCGAGAAACTCGTGGATACAACGAAACGACGAGGAGGAATAACACTCTTCGGTTCTTCTTCGTCTTTCAGCAAAGAGATGCATATAAGACGCGCGAGCGCGCCGCGGCGTGATTCTCGAGATTTATCGAGTGTACGGTATTAGGTACCCAACTGTATACACAAATGCGCAGCACACGCAGCTTCGCATCGAAATTCTCGAATTTAATCCAAACGATGCCAACATAAACGTGTTGCATTTTTTATATACTTTTATACCGGATAATTTATAATATATAAATGGTTTTTCGCCGCGGTGTGTACGACTTGTTTAATTTTTATTTTTTGTTAAACCCGTATATATGCGCCCGCGAGAGGCGCACCTCTTCGTGTACCTTTACATACGAGAAACCGGCGGTGAAGAGATTTTTCGGGAAGGGCCCAACCTTCTCGACCGAAACGGACAGCGTGTAACGATAAATTCTTCCCCGCCTACGCCTCGGTTCGCACTCATTTCGAGAGCAATTTTTTTTTTCATTGTTTCAATGGACAAAACTTCGAGGATAGCGTCTCGAATGAAATATTTTAAGTTCGGAGTAAAATAGATCAGATTTTTGAAATATCGAAAAAATGTTAATTCTTTTTCGAAAATTCGAGATATTTTTTGAAAATATGAGAAAAAGTAATTTTTTGAAAAAAAAAAAAAAAAAAAAAAAACTCGGAAAATCCGGGACTACGTACTTTCATGTATTATTTCGATAAATGAGAATTCGATCGAAATTTTGTTTCGGAGTCGAACAAAATATTGATAATTTTCTCGAACGATTTTTTTTTTTTTTTTTTTTTAAGTCGGAAATTAGATCTTTTAGCCGACCAAACGATAATGTAACGGGAGACTGAAAGGGTTCAATGAATCTTGAAATATACGTCGCGAAGCAGGAAGATGCCGCGCATTGCTTAAAGAGTTCAAAGTCCGCGAAGCCGAAGAGCAACGCGAGGTAAATAAATATAAATGTGGTACACAGGAAGATGTGCGCCGGTTGCTGCCGCTGCCGTTGAGTGGATAAAATAAAAGTTGCATTCTCAGGGAATACAAGAGGAGGTGGTGAGCGCGAGCGCCTTGTCTCTGCTCCGTGTCCCCGAGACATGGGAGTGTACAACGTAAGCTCTCGCGCGGAGAGTTTAACCCGCAAAGCTCGCGTGCGCATTGTAGAAGAACGACGGAAAGGAAGTAAAGAACGATACGAGAGAATCGTAAATTGCCCAAAGGAACTTCTTCACCGCTTCCTCTTTCCAGCGTTGATATTTTTTTCTTTAACTTCAACTCCGAACCATCTGCGCGCCGGTGGTATTCACGCTTAGACATTGTTAGAGACTTTTTATCGTTTTTTTTCTTGCATAGAACGGTTTTCTTAGCTCTCAGAACATTCGGCGCGAAGTATTTACTACGGAACTACCGGAATATAAAATGAGAATCGTTAATGTAAATTCTCGAAAAAATTTCCCACGAAATTTCATTGATAAGACTTTAAGGACGGTAAAAGCATTAATTATGTTCCCAGGCAAACGAAAGATTCCGAGAGAATTTTGAATACTTCGCAATGAGATAAAAATTTGAAAAAAAAAAAAAAAAATTTGAAAAAAAAAAAAAATCATGTGGCAGTCTAACTTTCTGAAAATTAATACAAAAATATTTAAAAAATTAAGACAAAAATTTGAAAAAAAAAAAAAAAATCACGTGATAATTGCAGAAAACGTCAATTTTGCATAATAATGATCCCAAAAAGTTGTTAACAAAATTAAATTTTTTTTTTTTAATTATTAAAAAATCCTCCATCACTTCCAAAAAACCATTCATCCAACCATTTCATCAACTGGTACATCAATTGTCCTAAATAAATTCGCGGGATGCTTCATTTGATATGTAATATATTTTCTGCCAGAGGCTGAGGATTAACTCAATTCTCTTGTCCTCGGAAACAGCGCACGGGCTTCGTGAACCTTTCGTGCCAATCGCGGCCTTCGCCCTCACATGGGTACCGCGCACCTACCGAGAATCTGCATGTCGTAATGACTTCCTGCCGTTCCAGCATCAGCGGCAACGCGCACCTCTCTATACGTCGGCTTTTCGCAGCGCACGCGCGCGCGCGCGCTGCGGATAAAAGGGGTTTCTCTGTTCCTTTATTCCTGTGCACCTTTCGCAGACGAGGTGTAGTTTGCCAGAGATCTGTGTAACTCGAAGTACACAACGACAACGACGCCGACGACGACGCAACGCGGTACACAGGTCGATTATGTGTTCTCCGTTTTTTTATCCTTCTTTCGCTCTCGTCGACGATGTTGGAGACCCGTTGTCGCTTCGCTTCTTTGGCTGAATGCAAAAGATTCTGTCGGCTTATTCTCGCGCGTTGAAAGCATCCGCACGCTGGAGGATCTAAAGCGTTGACGGATGATGAGTCACGTATCAGCCTCGTCGTCGTCGTCGTCGTCGTCGTTGCAGTCTGCTCTCTTCGTTCTCTCATGTGTCGTCGTCGGATGAATAAGATCCGCTCGCGAGTGCCGCGAAGAAACGAAAAATCGAGGAGTAATAATTACCGAGTGATGTGGCGCGTTCCTCTCCCCTCGGGATGCTGCTACTGGATGTTTTATCTTCGCGGATGGACCAGCGTGCGAGAAAAGAGGCGCCCGCGATCTAAAGATCGGAGGACCGAGGATGCTGCTCCGTTGATCTCGCTACTGCAATGCTGGAGATGCTGGAGCTGCTGCTGCTGCTGCTCCTACAGCAGCTACTGCTGTGCAACAGAAGCAGCCGGTTTCTTCTTTGATTACGCGGTAGCGCCCGAGCGAATTTGCTCCGCGAGAGTCTCACTGATTGCGGATGGGAACTCGGAAACTTAACGAGCGCGCGAGGCGGTGAAAAGGATGGAAAAAAAAGGATCAAAGTGGAGTCGCATTTTTATTCATTTCTTTTTTTTTTTTTTTTTCGCCGGCTCGGGATTCTTCTTCGATGTAATCGAATTTAGAAGACATGCGGCAAAGAGAAGCCTTCTTAAGGGAATTCGATATAAATGAAAAAGTGGTTAATTTCAATGGCGTAAAATAAGCGAAAGCGAAAAACGGCAAAACGCCCATTTGGCTTCAATGTCGACTGCGCGTAAACCCGAAAAAATGTACTTTCACATTGTACAAAAATAGCGGTAAATTTAATATACTCGAAAATAAAAAAAAAAAAATATTTTTCAAATTTAAAAATTACAGAACTTTAATTTTCGAATAACGTACGATAGTTGCCAATTTTTAGTTTCCGAGAACACCAAATTAAATTTGTTATTTTTTATACTCCTTCTTTTCGCTCGTAAAACTTCGACATCGCGGAGCAAAAAACTGCTACGAAAAAAAAAAAAAAAAAAAAAAAAATTCCCGGTAGCCAAGTGAATCGATCGAAAAAATATAAAACAGCTGCCATTAATCTCAGTGGCTTCTTCGTGTTTATGCTAAGGCGTCGAAGAATATTAAGAGGAAATTCGAATGAATTCTGCGAAGTTTGCGCCATACGACAGTGTGAACAGTAGGATCAACGTTCGAGGTGCGAAAACGCATCTTCTCATTTTTTATTTCATTTCTTTCGAGTCGTGAAAGATACGTGAGGATCTTGCGAATGAGAGATACCCGAAGAGATCCCCGCGGATCTCGGTTACCACCTCTATTTATCAACTTCATCGTCTAATGCTCGTCTATCAACGTTTCTCGAAAAAAAAAAAAAAAGTGTACTATGCACTTCGAGCCTCGCGGCCGCAATGGTTTTCTCTAGTAGCGTCGTTTACTCGACTGTTGTTCTTTGTAAATGCTTCAGCATCAACTCCCTGGTAAGTTACTCCATGGAAGTTTATTCTACCGTAAGAAAAGCAACGTAGGATATCTCTCTTTTCCTCCCGGCGAATGTCCGACCGGAGTCGTTGATCCCTGAGAAGGTATATAGCTTGAGGCTGTGCGACATATGGTACGGCGTTTATATACATATATCTACGCACACAGACGTACATATATGTATATATATATATATATATATATACTTATATGCCGCCGTTTTACGGTGAGGGGCTTCTGGCGACGTGGGGAAGCGCAAGAAACCGTAGTTGCGTAGAATCTCGCAGCTAACCGGCAAGTTTCTCGTCCGGAGGAATCGCGACGACGTCTATAAGCCGCGCGCGTCTCGGGGTATTCGCGCTCGTTTAACTAGCTACTTCTCCTCTGTCTACTTGCCCCGTGTGCTCTCCGTACTCTCTTCTACCTTTCTGCAGCCGATGCCGGAACGCGGAGAGAGCTCCATCGAAACGACGACCGACGAACGACGAACGACGACGACGACGAGAGTGACGGAATCCTTTGGGGCACACAGAGTGTACACACAGAAGCCGAGGAGAAGACCGCGGAGAAGAAATAAGAATGAGAGAAGGAAGGATACGAAAAGGTGGAGCGCTGGAGACGACGAAGAAAAGTCGAGACGTACGTTTATTTTAATTGGAGTCACCACTCTTCGGCAAAGAGGATTCTTCTTGTTCCTCGTGGGGTACCATCGTTCTCGCCTCGTCAGCTCGCCATTCTTTTTATTACTTCTCTCTTTACGCTTTATTGCTGAACTCAAGTTAAGGGGTCTATAGGAGTTTAAAAATTTTTAAAACTCATTTTCTTCATCGCGCTTTTTTGTAGAATGGAATCTTAACTTTAATTTGCAGCAAAGAATTTGTGAATATTTGAAAAATTGATCGAGTTATGACGATTTTTGGGGAAAACGGAACAATACCCTTTTTTGCATTTTTTTCGGAATTATTTTTGTAAAACGGTGGTATCTCAAAATTTGGATTCATTTAATTTTTGAAATTTCGAACTATATCCGTTCATAAAGAAGTTTTATTGTTGTACTACTAAAATTAATTTTTTTTTATTATTAATTTCCGAATACCTTAGCTGCCGGGACGAGGCGCAACGATCGCGCGCATAGCGATTGCGGTACTTTATGTAAATTGCAATAACTTTATTGTTTATCAATATTTTTCAATAAAAAAAATCCTCAAGTATGACAAGTATATGTATGAAATATGTGTAAAATTTCGACCTTCTCATTCCAAGAGTTTCGTCAGAAAAAAAATTTGAAGATCGAGCTATTTTTTGGGGCGTCACGTTTACGCAGACCCCTTAAGAATGGTGATAAAGCGATCCGTTGAATACGCCATTGTGGAATATATAACAACCGCTTTCCCGAAGACTGTAACTCCCACTATTATTAAAAATAATTTACAGACGAAAATATCGCGGCTATTATTAGACTAAGAAGAGAAGATTACGAGAATGAAAAGTCTTCACCCCGAAGTGCAAAGCACCGTGTGATCATAGAGGTGAACTATTCGGCCTCTAATTACAAGCCTAACGATCCGACGAGCATACATTCTGTAAACGCGAACATCGGCCAATGTGTACTATGTATATACAGCGATAGAAGTCGTATTACATGTTATTATGTATATATAATTCTCGAGCTAAAGACAGGGGGACTTCTCCATATTAGTATAATATACTCGTCTACTCATCGATTATAATTTCGTCTTCTACGATTGCATACATGAATTTTTTTTTTTTTACGTTTCTATAAATATATATTCCACAAATCGTCAATGGTACCAGAAATATAGTTATGAGTAATAATTAAATCACGCGGTAAATTTTATTACGAAAACATCGAGAACGCCTCTCGGTCTCCATATCTTCCGATCGCTTTATTATCGTTTATTTATTAATAATAATAATAGTAATAAAATAATAAAAAAAAAAATATTATTATTTTTATTATTAATAATTTCGATCGATATTATTTATTATTAATTAAAAAATAAATAAATAATTAACTAAATTTTTGTTCGTACGCTTCCTGTTTTTGTATTATTCTCCATATCGGGCTTTTCCATTCGCGGTTCAGAAAAAGAGGTGCGTACCTCTCGTAAATGGTGGCGGAGCCCGTTAACGCCGGCGGGTACGACGGAAGAGTCTTTTGCAGCGAAGATACTCGTCGAAGAAGGGGGTTGTTGGCTCCTCTCTCGATCCCTTCGAGAGAGAGAGAAGGAGTCAAACCGAAGCGGAGGAAACACACAGCTCGCGCCATGACAGAGCCGGCTATTAAAGTGATTACAGTGGTGGGTACCCGTAAAGCAATTATTATGGGGTCCGCATTAACATTTATTCATTGCATCGGGATGCAGCCTCTCCGCTCGCGGAGCAGTCTACTCGTTGTGCTTCGGCCTCTATGAGTCCTACCGGCCACGCGGTCTGTATATACCTCCTCATGCCTTATACATGACTGGTAGCTAGAAAACCCTCCGTGACTTTTATGGCCCAAGCGGCAGATAATGCGACCATAAGCCCATGTATATCTTAGCCTACTACTTGGTCCTTCATACCCGTAACTTTGCATCATCGTACCGAACGAAAAAAAAAAAAAAAAAAAAAAAAAAAACGGAGTTAAAAATATACATCCGACATCCTTTCGTCTATTTCCAGACGCCGATTGCCAAGAATCGATATTCCCGCGGCGAACGAGCCATTGGCATAAATTATCGGACTCTCAATGCTCAAAGAAAGTTCAATGATAATGCATTCAAAGAGTTAATCGATAGGGAATTTTTACAATAAAAAAAAAATTATAATAATAATCAAATTTATCAAATTTATTTGTGTATTTTAGCATTTATTATCGGTATTTACTTCGCGCGATAAAAATTTCTCTATTCGAAATATCAGCTTCCCATCGCGATCTATCTTGACACGGGAGATGAAGAGTTCGCGATGAACGCGCAACTTTGCAGTTTTTTCAATAACGAATGCTAATCTCATTGGTCGGCGGCGAGGATCGATTACATTGTAAGTGTAATTTATTCCGAGGATATGCCATTTGAAGATCGGCAATAATAATAAAACGAGGTAAGCCATTAAATCGGGAAATCTCGTTGCCAAGTGCAACGGGGTTACAACGGACGATTATAATGTGGCACTGGGTTCGCGAAGCCAGAAGCCGAGTGTGGAACGCGGTAAGCCACTGGCGAACGTATAACCCTCCCACCGACACGTTTCTCTACGAGAGAAGTGTTATAGAGAAGCTACCTATATTGCGTTTGCGTGTACCGCAAAATCTCTCTCTCTCTCTCTCTCTCTCTCTCGCTTCCGCGCCTCCAACTCGAGCGCATCTACATTTATCACACATTTTTTTGCGATCGGCTTACAGTACCTTTGGCTTCGAGTACAGAGAATATGCAGCAGCGCACCGACAGACCCGGTGCTTCTTCTCACCGATCGAGAGAGGAGAACCCTTTTCACGCGACCAACGTGAACTTAACACTCGCCGTCGGGCATTGAAAATATACTAAAGAAATTCGCATATGCATATTACGCACATCGTAGAAACCCTTATGTACAGCATGATTAACAATAAATATCAAATTTTTTTTTTTTTTACGATTTTCGAAAAAAAAAAAAAATTTATGAAAAATAAAATTGGGAAAAAATATATTTTTTTAATCATGGAATTTTTTTAATAAAATTTATTTATATATATTCCGCATATGTATACATTTATTGAAATTTATTAGTTCACTCGATTTTTCAATCTGAATTATTAATTCGCGTAATTAAAAAAAAAATTTATTGGGATTTTTTTTTATTTCGATACATACGGTTTACTCTGTCGATGAGCGATTTTGATATTAATTGTGAATCAGCCTGTATATATGAGTATATATATATCTTGAATAACATAACGAAGTATGCAAAGAGGTCAAAGAACCCGCAAGAGGGATGCGGGTTATGCGGGAAACTCGAGGGTTCGCGAATCGTTAATTCCTTCTGTCTCGCAGTTGTTAAAACTGCTGCGCAGTATATACCATTGGCAACAACGACAATTTCAACCTTTTCACAACATAATAATTCACGACAATTAAAACAAACCGCGCAACGAATGTCTTTTGAATCATCGCGATGACGAATATATAGAAAATCATTGTTGGATATAAACATTTTAAACTCGCGAAATTTATTCGTTTAACGGGTCTCTCCTCTCCTCGAATGCATGTGTAACGTGACTCCGCAATAACGTGCGCGCGCAGCTGCGCTTAAACCGGCTATATCTAAATCATTAAATAATTTTCAAGTGTAGAGATATAGAGGCAAACATCGTGTGTAAGTTTGCTGCAGCCAGCGAGTGTTACTGCTGCTCCTGCCGGAGTTACAATTAAGTGTATGCGAGAAAAGTGATCGCGTGTCTCCGGGCCGAGTCCGGTATGGTTGCTTGCATGGCCTAACGTCGTGTATAGATAAACGTGTACAATTGTACGTTCACGTACGAACGTAATAGTAGGCAAACGATCTTTGAGTCAATGCTCGTGGATCAATCCACCGTTCAGCGTAATAAAAATTTAAAAAATTTATATTCACTGTAAAAAAATATTTTTTAAATTATACCATAATGTTATTATTTTTGAAATCTTTTTATACTTATTTTCTCTAATATAAATATTTAATGAATAATTTTCTTTTATATTTCTCTATATATATACAAAGATTTCGCCTATGGCGCCGTATATGTACGTACAAGACGGTGACTTAGGCATTACGCAAAAGTCATGGGGGCTAAAGCCACGGAAGAGTTAAAGTAACGAAGCAGCTATGGCGACAGAGAGGTTAGAAATTACGGAGTAGCTAATATCACGGAGACGCTAAAGTCGCGGAGTAGCTAGACTCAAGGAGACTAAATGACGGAGTAGCTAAAGTCACGGAGTGGATGAAATGACGAGAATCTACAGTCTCGACCGGGCTGACATGACGGAGTAGCGAACTTCACGGCCGGATTGCTATGACGCAGTGGCTAACGTCACGGAGAGGTTAAAACTACGGAGTAGCTAATGTCACGGAGAGGTTAAAACCACGGAGTAGTTAATGTCACGGAGAGGTTAACATCATAGCGCAGCTCACGTCCCGGAGGGTCTGAAATCACGGAATGGCTAAAATCACGGTAATGCTAACATAACGAAGGGGCTATTATCACGAAATGTCTATAGTCACGGTGGTTACAATGGCCATAGCAACGGTTGCCGTACTCAGTGACTTTGAAAGATGAGTCTCATTAATCCGGATGGTGGTGTCAACAATAGGAATGTCGGAGTTTTTGTAGGGTTTTGTACGACGGCCGCGAGCGCGTCAGGTCTACGAAACCGTCGTACTATATGTATAGCCACGCGATTTGCAAGTATTTGTGCAGTTCGCTATAATACGCAAGTATTTCAACGAGAGTCACGAGTGCGTTTGTCCGTGGAGTTCCACGATGTACCTATAGTACTAAGCGATAGTAGAAGTACAAAAAAAATATACATGCATAATATGCACGTGTGCATATATAATGTGTAGGTATAGGAAGAAACGTAAGAGTCGGACTCGTGTGCTGAGCGAAACGCGCCGGGTCGTGCGAAAGTCATTCGATTTCCCGGGCGCAGACCGCGCGAGTATATTCCCAGCGTACAATACACGTGGATGCAACTCACATGTGCGCCGAGAGATCGCACGGTGAAGCTTAGGACTCGTCGGAGGTTTGTTATAAGAGATTCCTACGAGATTCTTCGGGCCATACGAGTCGGCAGTACATACAACGATACAGCTGCCGGGCATCTCTGGACTCTCTTTATAACATTCGAATGGATTGGAAAACAAAATTCAACAGAGAATACGACTTGTTTTACCATTATTATTGCTATTAGGCCGTTAGAAGTGTAGAATAGCCGACGGCTGATGATACGGAGTGAAAAAGTGAAAGCTTCTCTATAGTTTTCTGCGGTTCATACGCTGAAAGCATTTCTGTGTCCCTTGTGTGTGTATTGTATGGCAATCGAGGCGGCGCGTGAGCGGCAACCCGAAGGTGCAACCCGTCGACGATGCACCATGCAATATCGTAGATTCGGAAGCGTCACTATCGAACGTTATGCGGGGCTTTCGAATTGCTCGTGAAACAGCATATTTGATTTTTTTTAATACATTTTACGGACTAAAATAAAAACGAACGAGAAATTTTTATTTTTAGTTCAATGGTTGGTGTTTGTTGTCAGGAGTTCGTATGAACCTTAAATCTTTCGAAATGTTCATTTTTTTTTATCCCAATAACGAAAAAAAAAGTCCGAAAAATTATCGATTTTTTTTATTAAAATAAAATGAAGTAGAAAAATTATTTTCAGCCGAAATGAAGAATTTTTGTTATCAGTAATTGGAGCGTAGGATCAGTTTTCGAAATATAAATTTTTAATTGCGGAAACGTAAAAAAAAACCGCAAAATTCCCGAATCGCTGAAGTAATCTCATATTTTTTTTTATTCGAGAAATTAAGTAAAAAATGCGAAGAAAAATGGAAATTCGCGGGTGAAGAAATCAGTTTGGATGAAAAAAAAAAGTGCACTCGAATATTTTTTTTATCCGAAGTTTAATCAAAGCCGAAGGTACGGAAGTACCTTCCGTACCGGAGTTCCTCGTGGGAACTCAACGGTCAACGCGAATTTAATTGACTATAAAAGTAACTGTAACGTTCGCAGTTAGTCATCGAGTGAAATAAAGAGCGGTTGGTGCGCTACAAAATGAAAAAAAAAAAAGAAAAAAACGAGCAAAGAAAAAGAGATTCATCCAGTAAGATGCATAGGACGGTACGCGACTGTCGCACGACGGCGGAGATCCTTAATTACATCCGAGAGCGACACGGCAACCCTCTTTGCCTCTCTCTCTCTCCCCATTGCCTCTTCCGTTCGTTGCCCCTCCCCCTCCGTCTCGTTACCTAATGAAGTAATGAGATAATTCGGTTACGAAGCGCATCACAACGGGAGGCAACTCTCGCATACACCTCGACGCGCGAGCGAATATACTTACGCAATCGGCGTCGAGTTTACGCTCTTCGAAGGCCACGAAGCCGCGTGAATTATTTTCACTGGTATTCATAACGTATATTCGTATACCGTTCGCTCGCGAGTGGAGCTCCCGGTGCAGTAAAGTTGCGAATACGATAGTCACTCGCAACTATTCCAATTATCGAATTAATAGCTCTATATCCGCGAGACTTGATTTTTTATTCAAATTTCGGAGTAAATTCGTAGTTTTTGCAACGATCTCGAAATCGCATTAAAATATGTCGATCATAAATTAAATTTTATGTTCGAGAATTTTTCACGTGTTCAACGATAAATAATAAGAGCCTTTAAATTCTTTGTTTCTCGATTTTTTTTTTCTTTTATTTTTTTTTTTTTTCAATCGAATTTTCTTTGTTGTCTCTCCCAATGCCGCTCTGCCATTATCGGCTCTAAAAGCCTTCGGGAATATATTATATTGCCTATAGGATAATATACAAGCCGCGGAGAGCGAATGGGAGTTAACCGCGGAGTAATAAAAGTCATCGTGAATTAACCAATCAGTGTATAATAATGGCTTTGTCTACTGTGTAAAGTTAAAAAAAAAAATAAAAAAAAATCTGAAAATTTTAAATTGTCATATTGCTGCATTATTTTTTTTACCATCAATCCTTTTACTCCGAAATCGCAAAAATGCCGATTTCTCGTGAGTTATGAGAGATCGATAGATCAGAAAAAAAATTGATTGGCGAACCGGATGTCTGAGGTCATACCGTGCTTCCGGTGGGAAGAGTCGGCTTTTCTCACGACCCGTAGAATCGTTTGGCACGAGACGCACGAACGTCGACGACGACGACGACGAAGAAGCAGGCGGCGCGCGGTCGGCGCTCGATTTACTCGCAAACTTACCTGCAACAAGAAAAGAGGAAAAACCGGACTTTAATTAGACCAGCCGGAGGAGTGCAGAGAGATACAGTGCAGCGCAAGAATCGCAGAGAGGAAGAAGCGAGAGGATCTCACCGCGTTGCTTTTGCTGCGTTCCCTTCGGAAGATACGCGTTGCACGCCACGCGGCGTTATAGATCGTCATAAACGCTTCTCTTACTGCGGCTCTGCGCAGAGAGCGTGTATACCCCGCGCATGCTATCGGTATTATACTGAAATACACTTCAGAGCCCATAGACGTCGTATAGTACAACGACTGAGGCCACTATAACATCCCCCTTTTATATAGTATAGCATAGTATGGATCTACCGACGCTCGGCGCACATAGTACCGCGCAGCGCATCTCGGGGTGCAATTAAGAAAATGTGAAATCGTGTTAGTGTGTTACTTGGCTCTCTGGAGGTTTTAAAGAAGCCCCGCCGTGTAGAATCTCACGCTAAGAGCCACGATGATAAAATAAACATCGAGGGGGAGAGTCCATGTAAGCTTTGCGGTCTGCAGCGTGTTCTTGATAATCGTAATTTTTTTTTTTTTTTCAATGAAAGTAATCATAGCGATAGGAAATCGGGTAACATTGAGGATAGAGGTAATTTTTATAACAGGAATTGCAATTAAATGCAATGGTTTTTTTTTTTTAATGTTATCGAGCAAAATATCGGATAAGTTGTTGAAATTATAATGTTGGAATTTTTTTTTTTTTTTTTTCGTGTTTTTAAGCTTATATTGCACTTTTTTAATTGGGAAAGGGTACCATTAAGGATAAGAAACGATTTTATAATAGTAATTGCAATAAAATACTATGATTTTTTTATTTTTATTGTTATCGGAGAAAATATCGTTTTGATCGCTGCAATCATAGGTATTGAGTGCGTTGAACTATTGACTCGGTAAATTATAATATTGGGGTTTTTTTTTAATGAGATCATTTTTTTTTTTTTTTTTTTCAAGCTTTCGTTTTATTTTCCTTCGGACGTTTGAAGCCTTCGCGTCTTCTTTATTACAGCATCCGAGCAGTTGTCCGGCTCTCGCGTCAGTATCTCCGCTCGAAGGAATGTCGAATGCGCTCGCGGGATCATTCGAGTTCTACGAAACGAGTTTGCTACGCTGTTCTCTTTGCTATGATGCCTCTTCCCTTCTGATGTTCCGTCCGCTCATTTTCCCTTCGCGAGACCTCGCGAGCAATGAAAATAGACTATCATTCCAAAAGGGGGAGATAAAAGTCTCGCGCGGGTTTTCGAACTTTACGCGTTACTGAGAAATCGTTCGCCGACTCTTATCCCTCTGTACCTCACCGAGAGAGTTTCTTCGGCGAGATATTCAGCTCCGAAGAGCAAAGTAATACGGAAATTATTGCGAAACGATATACAACGAAATAGCATTTAACGGTTTTAAGGCCGCGAAGGGGAAATACACGACAATGTGTGACAATTTCCCAACTTTCCTTCTAATGACAATGCCTTGTAGTTCGCTGCTTCGCGAGTTCTACCCGTCCGGTCAGCGCGAAAGCGACGACAGCGAAACGCTCGACGGTGTATACGCAATCGACATTCCGCGATTTTTTTTTTTTTTTAAAGATCACATGAATCTTGTGAATTTGTCTGTCGGACCTCTCGACGGTATGTCTTTGGAAAACGGTGCGAAAAAAAGTGTCGACATTTTATGATTAACAAACCTTTTTCACAGAAAAAAAATTTAAAATACATAAAAAAAAAAAAAAAATCTCAAAATTTTAAAATTTTTATAAATTTTTTTTATTTTTCAAATTTTATGTTTTATTCGGTCGGAAGAATAGAGATTCGTTTTAATTAAGGATTTTTATTAAATTAATGAAATTCATTTATTAAATATTCATAATAAATTGAAGAGATTTATTAAATCGGTTTAAAATCGATCGATCAAGAAATTTATGATCGTCCATAACTGCGACATGATCTATCGACTCGAGTATTTTTTTCGTAAAAAAAATCGAATCTGTTATTACTATTGGTTGTTTTTATGCGTCGAATTACGCCCCATCGATAAGCCAACATCAGCGACGTAATAACAAGGAACGACGGCGCATGGAACGAGGAGGTTGAATAATAAAAAAAAAAAAATTCTACCCGGCGATGCGAGCGAAAAGACTTCTCGGTCAACCCTTCGTCGTTCCGCCTCCGAAACCCTCAATTAAATTTTGATACGCGAAGGATTTAGGGTCGGAATCGCCCGAATCAGCGAAAGAATCCAAATTCTCTCGTTCTTCCTCTTCCCTCTTTTCTCGACGTTAAAAAAAAAAAAAAAAAAAAAATTAATTTCTCCCGAGTATAATATCCGGTTAACCGCAGAATAAGAGAATAATCGAAACATCGAAACACAAAACACGAGGAAGAATCATGAATCGCGATGTATTGCTATATATATTATTCATTCTCGCGGAGATGCATCTCTCTCTCTCGCGCGCAACAGCGCCACCAACGTTTATGAATTATGAAAGATAACACGCCGCGGCTCGCCGATAATCTTACCTCATGAATTGATATTCAACGATGCGATTATTTTCGCCGAGCTAATTATCGCGGATAATCGCTTAAGCGCTGCTGCTGCCTCTCGTGCGCTGCTCTCCGTCCGTTTCCACAAAGCGACGGAATTCTTACAGAACGCGAAGAGATTTTTCGTGCAGACGGGGGAGAGAAGGAAAGCAGCCGAGAGATGGGAAAAAGTGGCACGAGGTTGCTGACTTCACGGAGAATCGTTCCCTCGTTTGTTCGTTCGTTCGCTCATTCGCAGAAGCAACCCGAGTCAAGAGAGGAGCAGACTTAACGCTCGGAGATAAAAGCATCGGCGTACGGAGACGAATCGTGATGATGATTTGAGCTGTTTGTGCGTCTGTCGCATATTTTCACCACTTTTTTTTTTTTTTTTTTTTTTTTTTTTTTTTCATGTAAACCGGAGTTATGTTCGCGTCGGGACAAAATCATAAAATCTCTTAGGAACGCCTGGCGTATATCACGAAGGTAAGCGCGCGTGCGCAAGCGGCGGCACGGCTCGGGATGCCCGCGAATGTGGAAATATCCGAGAAATGCCGGGTGCCCCGACGTGTACATACAATTAAACACGTACGTTCGCTACACCGTATCCTACTATAATATTCCTTTCGTTCGTGTGTATTATACTATTACACATACATATAGATTTATGCAATCTCGAGTTGGCAAATATGTTTGAGAGAATTACGAACTAAAACCTCTTTCGCACTACTATATATATACAGTATGATTCACAATAAATATCAAATCGGTTCGTATTTTTCGTCAAATTAAAAAAAAAAATCTTCGTATGAAAATTGAGATAAGAAAAAAAAATTTAATTGTCAAATACGAGTGTAAAAAATAAAAAAAAAATTGAAAAAAAAAAATTATACAAGTACAATTTTTTTTTTATTTATTTTTTATTAAAATGTGTTAAGTAAAAATAATAATAAAAATCCAAACAATTTTTTTTTAGTCATAATACATCGAAAAACATCGAACACACACCGCTTCAGTGTCGAGAAAGAAAATCAATATTTATTTTGAATCGTCCTGTATATATACATATATATATAAATATATTGTAACTCTTCCACTGGACAGCAGGTAGAATTTACGAGTTGCTTTGGATCGTATAACAAATTTTCTTTTTTTTATCGTATTCTTTTTTATTCTGTAGGACTTCGTTTATATCGCGCGAAAAACTATTTGTTTATGCGATCTTTACTTTTAAGACTGAGATATCGGTGTTCTCGAGACTCGAAGTCGTTGTTTCTTTTGAGATAAAATTGATTTCTCTTCGTTCTGTCGCGTCTTTGTCGGAACACTGAAACTCGTATGTGTGTAAAATGTCGGAGCGTCAGTCGCGCGCATAAGTTACGATAGCACTTGCAATCTAATCGGCGCAGTTAGTTCCGACCGGAACGAGTCCTGCGACCGCAGAGCGAATGTCCTGCGAAAGGCAACGCGAACAGACGAAAAAAAAAAAAAAAATAAGAGATCTAAGATGTCCCGAACGTCGCCGGGCAGCGAGGACATTCGTTACGCTAATTACGCGAGAGTTCATCGTCCATCGAGATATCGAGGCGAGAAAAGGTCGTAAAAATTTAATTTGAACGAAAAATAAAAATTAATAGAACAACTGATAGTATTCTCGATTCATTAAGCTCCAGTGAAAATAATAATTATAAACCCGGCGATCTTTTAATAAACACAAATAAAGACAACCGCATCGTCGAGTTGTCTAATCGAAATTACTTCATATCTGACTACACTGGCGCTCTTGCAATCAGCATCAATCCTTACGATGAAAAAAAAAAAAAAAAACACAAACGAAAACAATTATTAGACCCCAAAAGAATAACCGAACTCGCAATCGCGGGGCTTTTATTATGCGGTGTTTCGTCTCGCCGTTATAAAGAAATCTTTCGATCCGGTCGTTCTTCGATTTAATGGAACGACGAGAAGGGTTGTTATATAGACTTCGAAAAAAAAAAAAACGAACTACAGACCTATAGAAACGAGAGCGTGAAGCAAAAGATAAAAAAAGAATAGAAATAAAAGAAATAAAAAAAAAAATAAAAAAAATACTTTGGAACACAGAGGGCGGTTTAATTAATCGCGAGGCGTATAATTGAGCGTCTCTCTCAACGCGTCGAATAATCGGAGCGTTTCTTCTCTTCAGCGAGAAGTCAGCGAGGAGAGATTCGCGGTCAAGTAAAGCATATCGTATACGGCTGGCTGACTTGGCGAAGTCGACGAGACGAGTGCATAACATCCTCGTAATAGAGGGGAAATTAAAAAATATATATATATAAGGGGAAAATGGGGCAAAATGAACCGGAATAACAGTTCAAGGAGTTTTCTCGATATACAACAATAGTTTTCCATTATTTTTGGCGCAAAAAATTGATTTCTCACCCATTAGAGTATTAAGGCGAAAAAAAGGAGCAAAATGAATTGCAACTTAGTGGCGTTAAAAAAATGAAAAATTTTATTTTTAAATCATTTTCTACCTATAAGCGTTATATAGACTATTCTGAAACGAAAATATAAATTTCTCCGTATTAAAAATATCGGAAGCATTTTTTCAAAGGCAATTATCGGAGAATATCTCAGACGATAAAAATGTTTCGTAGAATTTTGATAAACGCATTTTCCCGATAATAACAGCGATATGCAGGCTAAATAATTATAATAAACCTTGAAAATCTGTTTTTTTTTATTCAATTTCACGAATTTTAGCATTGGTCCATTTTGCCCCGTGGGTCCATTTTGCCCCCAATCTTCCCCTATATAGACTCAGAAGGTTCAATGAATTCGGGAGGTTGATATACAGTAGTAAAAGAGATCACAGCCTCTCGAATCTCGAATGGCGCATCCCGAACCTCCGGAGCCTCGCGAAGGGGAGAAAGAGCCTCTCGAGCGGTACGCGAGAAATTTACAGTTCATTTTTGCGTTCCTCATCGTCGTAGCGTGTACCAAAGTCTTTCGTCTTATTTCGTCTCGGGACTCTCGCGAGCCTTTCGAAGGTATACTTTGATACGTGCGAACGGTATTGCTTGATTCGAGGTGTGCGCATGTCTGTGTGTTACTGTCGTAGGTTATTATTATCAGGATGCCCCGAGGGTCCTGTTTTGCTGGGTTTGTTTCATGCAGCGATTCTTACGGTTTCGGTTCACCCGGCCGAAAGGCATACTTCCTCTTACTCGATCGAAACGAGAGTAAAAAAAAAAAAAAAAGATGAAAAGGAAGAGAACGACGGAGAAGCTGCGTGCGTGCGTGCGTGCAGCGCGCGTTGTAATGCGCGAGTTCGGCCTCAGCGGTTCAACGCTGCACCGTTAGCCCGGCCTCGAGAGAGAGAGGCTCTCCTCGCGCAACTCGTACATACGTATAAGAGATACAGACTCTCAACTGGTAATACTGCACTGACACGATTATTGCGAATACATCCGCGTGGTCCGGTATTTCGAGCGGTTTGATTGCTTCTACGTATTTTAATGCGGTGAGCGCAGGCTATCGAACCGATGACTATTTATCCGTTTCATTGGTTCTCGTGTTCTCCGAAACTGTAGTTTCCAATTCAATTGGCTTAAACGAACGCATAGATTATTCCATTGTTACCGGAAGATCATTAAATTTACAGCCAGAAAATTGATATTCCGAAAGAAATTTGAATACTTTGAATACTTTATATACGGAATTTTCGAAAATTCAAAACAATTCTAAAAATTGTTAAAAAGTATTTCCGGTTTTGTTAATAGTTGATTTTTTTTTCTGATTTATATAGCATTGGAAAGAATTAAAAATTCTAACGAAATCACATTTTTCGATGGAAATGTAACGATACACCATTGTTAGATTTTTGTATTTCGTAATAACTATCGAAAGATTTTCAAAAAATTCATATGTATTTTTCGTTTTTTTTTCGCAAAGGTTTATTTTTTTTCGAAAAAAAAAAAAAAAATTGAAAATCTCCGATTTAACATATCGAATCTAAATCGACGCGTCGATATATAAGGTTCGACTATAAATAACAAATAAAAAGAAAATTATGCAAATTTTTTTTCGCAAAGGTTTTTTTTTACGAAAAAAAAAAAAATTGAAAGTCTCCGATTTAACATATCGAATCTAAATCGACGCGTCGATGTATAAGGTTCGGCTATAAATAACAAATAAAAAGCAAAAAAAAAGAAAATTATGCAAAATCCATCAATCTCGTAGCACGTGTTATTGCACGATGCTACGCTGGTAGAGATGCACACACCAGAGACAGAAAGAATCGCGATAATAGACGGCGAGCATTGCACGTACTCCGGAGAGACGCGGAGAAAAGACGGTATTCAGGTCGCGCGCGCAACACTATACAATACACTGCATATATATATTTATATATGTATATACAATACATGTAGGTAACTTAGAACATATAGTAAATCTCGCGACTTGAGATATACGATAGAAGAGAAGTTCCTCGCCTCTCACCTGCGCGAACTCTGCGCGCGAGAAGCACGTGGGAAATTATTCGTCTATAGTACTACCTGCCGTTTGTATGCAATACGATCGCATGCAGACTCTAAAATACGTATATACATTCTTAATTCAAAGACAAACACGATTACGCTTGCGTTCCGGAATCGAAATAAAAAAAATAAAATTTCTCTCGATCGTTGAATTGTCTTATCTTAGTTAGAAATAATTATAGCGTAAATTATAGTCGAATAAGAAAGCTCTCGATGTATAGGAGCCCCGCGTGTTGGTATCTTCACCACAATCGATCATTATAATCGACGGTATTTATCGCTGCCTCCCCACATTATTTCACTCTTTCTGATTTTTTTTTTTTTTCAACTTCGATAAAATGTTTTTTCAATTTATTTTTTAATCGACAAGAAAAAATTTCTTCGGGGCGACTCGATGCATGGAGAGCTTCGTTAAAGAAATATTCCGACGGTTCCCGCGTACAGCTTATTTCGCTTACCTGTCGGGACTCTCTTTGGATTCGCCGGGGGAAATATATTTTGCTGGCTACAGTGGTAGGGGATGGTGGGGCAAAATGGTCCCTCGATACCTCAATATTAAAAATAATAAATTTCTTTTTTTTTTTTTTCAAGAAAATTATCGAAATAGTTTAATTTATCTTCATTTCTATTTTCGTATTGGTCCATTTTCTCCCGAAAAATACATTTTTCGTAGAATTTCATTAAACGTCGTTACCGATCTTTTTTTCTAAGCTGCGATCTGCAAAACAGATAATCACCAGGAAACTCGAAAATCGAACTTTTTTTAAAATTTCGTGAATTTTACCATTGGTCCATTTTACCCCAAAATTCGAGTTGCGTGACTGCCATTTTGCCCCGTTGGACCATTTTGCCCCACTTGCGTCGTGGCGCCACGCAATTCGTTTATTCGACATTGAAATAAAACAATTGTCGAGAGACTCGACGATCGTTGGGGGGTGGAGGGGGGGATGAGGAAATTACGAGTTTGGAAGGGCTTTACACACCTCGAAGGGTTAGGTGTGTGCAAATGCAATGAAAGACTCGACGCCGGTCCCGGGCCAACGGCACTTAATCACCATGCAGCGAAAAAAGCGTTCCCTCCTCTCGCAGCAGCGTCGTTGCAACCGCGTCGTTCTTTTATTCGTTGAAATTAGTATAACTCCACGTGCAAATAAACGAGGTAACGGCGAAGACAAATGGTAACCACAAATATTGCGAGCGCCGCGGCAATTTATGAAATTTTTTTTTTATTTTGTTATTCTCTTATTTGGCAGAAGAAACGGTCATCGACATTGGCAACGATTATCTGTTTTTTTATTTTTATTTTTTTCTGACGCAACAATTTATTTGTAAATGTACTGCTGAATCTCGACAAGGCGCCGGAGATGAGAACGCGAAGATAGAGAACTCAAACGTCTGTAATGTCTGAGGAGTATATGATTTTTTTTTTTTTTTTCTAGACGTGAAATAGCAACGTTGAAAATTGTATTTTTATTGCTGTCAGCCGAGCCTCACAGAGAATATGGGAGAGAAGTTTAGAGATTGAAGTTGCGCGAGAGAATCCACGCTGGGTAATGGATTGGGAGTGAGAGATGCCTTGAGGCATGAGGATCGGATCGATCAGTGAACAACGATCAGCGCGAGGCTTGCGCGCATATAGAAGAAAACAACTCGAGAAGTCAGAGACTCGGGTGTTACAGAGAGTTCTGCCGATCTATCGACAAGAGATCGCCGGATGCTCATTAGGCACGTGCTGCGTATACGCCACGTGGAGCACTATAATTGTACACCGCGCGAATCACAACCGAAGAGATCGAAGAAAAAAACAAAAAAAGAATAAAAATAGAAGAACGAAAGAAAGAATCTTGTGACACGCGTACGACAAGCTCTCGCACCTTCTCTACTTTCTCAGGGAGGTTCCGCGGAGCTCAATCCATCGAGATCGGCGATAAGAAACGAAAGATCGGTATATAGAAATGCAATTTGCAGAACACGACCGGCAAATTGAATTGGATACATTTTTTGTTGTATAGTATGTTAAATATCGCGAATGGCCTCTGGCGATCGGTAATAAAGACGATAACGATTTCTCGAGACGAGGGTATTTTTAATTCAGCGATTTTTATTTTCATTTTATTATTTATTGCCATACAAATTTATGGCATTAGAAGTTTCTAAACAATCTTTTTTTTTTCTGCTGGAGTTCGATCGATCGCGATCGGCGATAAGAATCGAGAGATCGGTATACAGAAATGCAATTTGCAGAACACGAGCGCCAAATTGAATTCAATAGAATTTTGATTGTAAATAAAATGTTATTATCGCGAAGGGCCTCTGGCAATCGGGAATGAAGATACCTATTTCTTGGGACGAGACGACGAGATACGAGTTTAATTTGCAACCGATCGCGAATTCGGTTATTTCGATCGTAAAGAATTCAACATCGTAAAGTAATATCCGGAACTCCTCCGGACGATCGAAAACAGCGAGATGATCTACTTTCGTGAGATAACGAGGAATAAAATCGGTATGAAAAATAAACATCGTTAAATTCGAGTAAATTTAATATCAATATACTCTCCAATGATTGGAGGATCGTAAAATATTGGGGAATATATACGAAGTACGATATAATTTTTTTAATACGATCGTAAAAAAGACAAATATCGCAGAGCTTTTGGCAATTATGGGGAAAAACGGTATAAAATTTTTCCTATGTGGTAGAAAATTCAATTCGCAGCCGCAAGTGGATGAAATTTAACCGAATTCCGTTGACTCGGAATATAAATAATATAAAGTCGTAAAGTAATATCCGGAACTCCGCCGGTAACTTAAACGACTCGGGAATCGTCGAGATTAAATGATACGGAGTATTAAATTTGGATGAAAAAAAAAAAACGGAGCAAATTAAATTTAAGTACAGTTAATTTTAATTATTTCGCGAAGAATAAAAGACTCGTAAAAAAAATATCGCAAATTTTATTATCTTGCGAAATGCGAAAAAATTCTGGTCGAATAACTGTATATTCCACGAGACTATAAATCCACAGGTTGAAAAAAGAAGAAAAAAAAACGATATATATATATAAAAGACTACAGTCGAGTATAGAAAAGTGTAATTGTGGGCGTAGTGGGTTAAGGGGCGCGTATCGCCGGTTTCGCTTTCATGCAGCAAGCAGTTTATACGCGCGGAGAAGTCGACGAACGACGCGAGATTTGACTCTCTTACAGAGTTGAATTTACCGCTCTCTCTACGCGGGAGGCTTCGCGAAAAACGATTCGAATCTCTCGCGAGAAGCGTTGAGACGATTGACGTCAAGCTTCGCGCATCCCTTCGGATAATATATCCTCAGTGCGATATGCGAATGTAAATCGAAGCTGTCGATTCGACAGCTTCGATTCGCCTCGATGGTTCTTCGTATTTGCGCGCACCGTTGCGCTCCATTAATCGTTCGTATTATTATCCGACAAATACGAACGAAAAAAAAAAAAAATTATTTCAACGCAAAGCAATTTTTTTTTTTTTTTCGTTTTTTCAATCTTTCGGCCCGTTGTATCGGTTACCCGATGTGTATATATAAATTTATTTCCGTCCATATGTATACATAAGCCGAACTACTAAAATGCGAGAAGCATAAAATTTTCCACCGGATGCTCGCATTACGGAATTTTCAAACTCACCACAGTGGAAAGAGAGTTCGAGTTTATAATATATAAATGTAGAACATAGTAATACATGTATATATATGTATATATACATTTCGCGTGTATAGAAAACATCTTCCGGTGTGGTATTGTCTCAAGGTTTCTGCGGGGTGGTAGACGGTGCATGACTCGGAGTCGTTGTTACGCTCGTAGAAAGGGGACGAACAAAAAAAAATTATCGAGTTACCATTAGCCAAAGGAAATAAATCTCTATGAGAGGCGCTCCTTCGGCAGTAATTTTTTATGTATGCAAACATCATTAACGATGTTTCCTCAACAAGATTTAGCTATAGTAATAATCTGCCAGCGGCAAAATGAAATTTTTGAAAATCAAAAATAAAAAAAATTAAATTAATTGAAAATTAATAAAGTTCATTTATTATTATTATTATTATTATTATTATTTTATTAAAAAAATTACAGATAAAATGTTATCAATTAAAAATCACTCAACGATTCACCTTTTTCCTGCCGATTGAAATGATCGATCGATTGATTTATAGTTTCTTTTTTTTTTTTTTTTATTGCAGTCGAGGTATAGTGCGACTATTAAAGATATACAATAGCCGAACGATGACTATCGTTGCTCTCGAGGGATGCGTCAGCCATCGCGAGAGGAGAGCTTAGTGTCCGAGAATTTCTAGCAAAAGTATCTCTCGACGATCTCGAACGTCTCTCCACAGAGAAGAGAGGCCAACGTTCGGTGTGACCTCTCAGCTTTGCCTTCTATCAAAGTTTATACCGTAAAAATCCAAACCGCGAGTAGTAAAACGGAGAAATAACCGATGCGAAAGCACACGCGGCATCGCCGACCCCTTTGATTAAATAATTATCGATCCCGTAGTGAGTGTGAATAGGAAAAAAATAAAAAAATAAAAGATAAAAGAGATAAAGGAAATGCAGGAGAGGAATAATAAGTAATAAGCGATGGAAGATGCGCCGACGTAGCGAAATTAACACCCACGCGTTTGTCCCTCAATGATTTTGAAGACTCTCTCCGCTCGTCTCTCGTCGATCGTTTCGTCACGATCGCTCGGTAACCTCGTAAAATATTACGTACGTTAATAACAATCTCTCCGATCTCATCCTACAGCGGGCTAAACTTAATCCTCGACGTCGACGTTTTTTTTTTTTTTTTTCATTTTTTATTATTTTTTTTCCGATTTTTTTATGATATTTTTCTAATGGTGCTATTGTTCGCTGAAGGCGTTATTATCAATTGGTTCCTTGGGCTGTCGCTCCGCCGGGCATCGGGGAGATATTTTCTCGTGAAAGAAACACAGACACGAACCATGAGGTTTCCTCGTCTTCTTATATCTCTCCGATACTCCGCTCGCTGCGGCGGAATCTTCGGTGCATCGAGATGTGCAATTATACGTCACCTCACGTACGTCTCGAAGGACGAACGAATCTACGGCTCACGAACGACGCGATCGTCGCGAGTTTCGCGGTGAAATTAAAAATACGAAAAAATTGAAAAAAAAAAAAAACAATATGCAACCGCTTCGATTGCCAATGGAACGAAGGTATACATGTCTAAACATTGAATTACCGTATATCATTAACATCGAAAGGTCATTGTGCGCCATTAAGACGGAACACATCGAGAGAAATGCGCGAGGATTGCGGATAATTGTATATATACCTAATAATAAAGATATCGCCGTGGAAAAGAGGGGAACTTTATAATCGATCGAACGTCTACGACGAAATCATTTGATAGCGTTATTAAGCTTTCGCACAGTAGTATATACCCCTTTGGTTAGCTTGATGTATAAACCTTTTTCAATGGCAAAGCAGCGGTCGGAGAAGCAGAAGAAGAAGAAGAAGAAGAAGTCTCTCCGCGCGCGACACGCGCGCAGGTGCATCTCGCAAGGGCGTTGCAAAAAGATCAGGCAAAACTATACAACGATTTTATCGAAGCCGCGAGAAAGAGTGAATCCCCACGGAGAGGAGAGGATAGAAGAGAGACGAGAGAGGGGGATGCTGGATAAGACGGAAAGAAGTACCTGTTGGAAGAAGTGTTATTGCTGGCCACTCGTGTATCTGACTACGAGATCGCTAATAAATTCTTAAGCGACCCTGAAGCTGAAGCCGGTGAAGCTGTGTAGAAGGATGAAACTATCTTGCGCACAAAGTACGCGCAATCTTATTACGATATCGCTCCGCGATTCTACGATTATCTGATTCTATTTCAATCAATCCGATTTTTTTTCGATTTTTCTACTTTACCGGCAATACCGACAATATCGCGATGAAAAAAAAAAAAAAAATTTTTTTTTTGCTTTCGGCATTATTTAGATGGAGTTTTTTGATGTTTTATTTTCCGGTCTTTTCTCGATGGCTTCTCGATACGTTACAGTCGAACGGAAGGGGTTAGTTGGTCCCGCGATCCCCGATCAAGCAGAGAGGCTTCTCGATCAACGTCAGTGACGTATAGAGTTGGTACCCTGCGCAGCCGGATGTTGGGAATCGCTCGCTCGCGCGCGCGCGCGCACGCAATTAAGCCTCCTCAGTGGTCCCCGTCGAAAGACAGAGACGAACGACAAGAGGCAAAGGAAGGTATATAAAGAGGGGTTTTACGAAGGCGAAGGATCGCGAAGATCGATCCCCACAATCTCGATGCGGAGGTACGGCTCTTCGCTGTCTTCGTGGAAAACGATCGGGATCCGGGGGGAGTCAGTCTAAGAGTCTCAGAGTCTCAGAGTCTCTCCCTTCTCGTCCTCTCGGCGCTTCGGCGAAATCACGAAGACAGCGTACGAGAGATCGTGACACACACGTAAAGACACATCGCAAGAGTATAGAGAGGTGCAGCCATCAATGTTACCAACTCCGGGCAATTGCCCACCGGGGACACATGACTCGACTTTGCGTAATTAGTGCGCTCACTCAGGCGCCGCGCAATGTTCACGTGAACGAAAAAAAAAAAAAAAAAAATGGATAAAAAAAAATAACGTCACAGATAAATTTCAAGAAGGACAATTAAAGTACAAAAGGGCCGCGCGTGACTCCGTAAACAAGCGATTTCTCGGTAATGATTTAGATTCTCATCTGGAAAAATATATATGTATATTTTTTTTATTTTTTTTTTTATTTTTTCTTACGATGCGTAATCAGGAATTTTTAAACTCGTACATTCAATTATAACGAAGGTTACGTGTGATAAATTTTTTCGAGGAAGGAACAGAAACTCGAATAATCATTTGGAAAAATATATATTCAAAGTGGCAAATGAGATGACTCGTCAGAGTGTCCGGTTATAATAATTTCTAAAGAGAGCCACCGAGTGACAACGACGACGTTAGGTGTACTATTGAAATCGCGTGAAATGAAAACATACGAAGAAAAAAAAAAAAAAAAAAAGTCGTCACACTTGCGTGTTGATTTACCGACTGCTGACCTTACGCGTCAGGACGGTTTCGCAATTCAGGATATTTCTAGACGCGTACTGATAGAAACAATTATTTCAAATGTTTTTGATTTACGACGCGAACGCGTCGCGAGTGACGACTTCTCTTAATTGGTTGTTACAACTGTAAATAAATATTGGATGCCATAATCACGAGAATGAATTTAAAGTCGAACGATTAACTTCACCGAAGGAACGCGAGAGACACGTTATAAAATATATTCATGGAGAAAGATCGTTGACCCAGACATCCGAGAGACATTGCCGCGACCAGAGATCGCGAGAAAAATTTGTATAAAATTTTTTAAATAAATATTTGTGACGCAATCGATAGTAAATTAAATCGTAAAATTTAAAAAAAGATTTTGTCGTGGCGATCGATTTTTCGAAAAAAAAAAAAGTTCGGCACAGAAGTTGGGGAATGCAAGAGACAAGTTATTTATTTATTTATTTATTTGTTTATTTATTTATTTATTTATTTATTTATTTATTTATTTGTTTGTTTGTTTGTTTGTTTGTTTATTTATTTATTTATTTATTTATTTATTTATTTATTTATTTATTTATTTATTTATTTATTTATTTATTTATTTATTTATTTATTTATTTATTTATTTATTTATTTATTTATTTATTTATTTATTTATTTCGACGAGAGTAACACATTTTTTTCAATTTTTTTTCGACGGAATTCGTTATTTATCGCTTGGAAATGTTATCCTATCAAAACATCTCAGTTCCAAGGGTTAGATAAAAAAACTCCAGCAGCGTCGACTTATTCCCGCAATTTGTCAAAGGCGGATAGAGTGTCTAATTGACAGTTTTGACAAAAACATATTCGAGGAGAAAGATTGTTTGAAAAAATGATAGACAGAAAATCCGTATAGTTATATATCGTAAAGCAAGTGGAAAATCCTTATTGGATTCGAAGAGATCGTTGCGTAGGCGCAAACGCGTGAAGAAACGTTCTTCCTCCTCGTACCTCTTAGACGCAAACGTGCCGGAATGATTTGTGTTGCGAGAGATGAGAATGGTCGAGGCTCATCGCTCTCTCGCGCGTGGGTTACAACAATCGTAGAGCCGCATATACATTTTCTATACATCATTTCGATTCTTTTCAAAGATTTTTTTTTTTTTTTTCTATCGATAAAATCAACATACGCACTTATGTGTCGATAAAATTTCAATTTCTAATCCACCTAATCATATCGAAACAATCAACGGCTTACATAGAGACGAAGTACGAAAATCCATATACAAGACGTTATACGGTGATTTATCTGGAAATGAATCTTCGCGAAGAGATGCGAGAGTACCGTAATCGACGGGCCGCGAGTACGCGCTGTGTGCATATTCTCTCTCGATAAGAGAACCCGAACACCTTTACCGATTGGATAGGTAGACTCTCTTTCTATCTTTCGAGAGGATTCCCCTTCGCAGCCATCACTCCTGTCAGCCTCTTCCTTCGCCAAGGAATACACTCTCGAGGATCGCGAATTTACAGTTACTTGGCCTTACTGTTTCTATAGCCGAGGCGATGCTTCGATGTGTAACCCATTCGAGACAGTATAAACAGTACGACCTGCCGAAGAATGCGTGAGTGCGTGCAGGTAGGTAGGGGGTCTTTGAGGCAATATGAAAAATTATGGAATGCGGACATTCTTAATTATACCGATTTTTGTAATTTTTTATTATACCGATTTTTGTAATTTTATATCATACCGATTTTTGAAATTTTTAATTATACCGATTTTTGTAATTTTATATCATACCGATTTTTGGAATTTTTAATTATACCGATTTTTGTAATTTTTAATCTTACCGATTTTGTAATTTTCAATATTCCGAATTTATCAATGCGAATCAGACCGATTTTTGTCACTTTTATTTAATACCGATTTTTCTCGTTTTTGATCGTCCCGACTTTTGGAATTTTTTTTTTTTCCTACCGATTTTGTTATTTTTAATTATACCGATTTTACAATTTTCAATCGTACCGATTTTTGGCATTTTCGACTACACCGATTTTTGTAATGTTTTTTTCGTACCGATTTTGTTATTTCTTCACACTGTGCGAACCGCTCATTTTCCCCCATGTTTGCATTGTGTTGCTTCCGTCCTCATTTTGCCCCGATCTCCTTTACATACGTGCGTTTCTATGTGAAACAAACGAACGGACAATTCCCCTTCTACATATATACGATATGGTTGAAGACACAAATACACAGAGAGACAATCTCTAGTCGCGCTCTCGAGGTCTTCTCGATGATCAACGAATGTGGGTGTATACGGCCGCTTTCACCGAGCATTATAACGTTTATGCTCCAGCGCGCAACATCTTCGCCCGAGAATTGTATTACCGACGTACAGTAGTGTTTTGCATTCACTTGTAAAATCATTAAATTCCAGCGCAGCAACACAGCTTATAGCAACAATGTTTAGCGATTGCCGTCATTGCGTTGGACAGTAGGAGGATAAATATAGTTTTGGAAGCTGTAGACGATTGCTTGCGAGTTAAGATAATCGTTTAGAATGCTCGGGATTTTTTTTTTTTTTTTTTTTTTAAATTCAGACTTTCATTAAAGTAAATATAGATACCGATTTTTTTTTAGTAATAAGTAAAATAAACGTATAGTTAAAAAAAAAAAAAAAATTCCCGAAGACTTGAAAAAACATTAATGCCGCCGTTTAGATCGCAGTATAAGAATAGTAAGAAGACTAAAGTACAGTTCTTCGAAAATTTAAAAATTACGATTTAAAATCGTTCGAGATACACGAGCGTTATGCTGATTAAATAAAATACAGGCGCAATTTTTTATTCGTGACTTTTAAGAACGTGTAGTTTTAAAGATAGTAAAAAATGAAAAGAAAAAACCCGCGCTATTCCGAAGGTTTAATGAAACGTCGATGCAGTTAAAAATAGAAATGAAAAATATAGCTGACGATGGGCGGCATGTAAAACGAATCCCTTATAAACTACATAGTAAACGAAAACGAGCGAAGATAAAAAAAAAAAAAAAACTAAGCGCATGTACCTCAAAGACGTAGGTTGTACCTGTCGCGAGGGGCAGTAGTGCAAGTCTCGCCGGTAAGAAACCCAACAGTGCATCGAGCACGCGAGGCCCATCCGGTCTACAAGCTAAGAAAACGACGAGACCAGTGGGGCCTCGATGTGTGTGCGCACTTAATAATAATAGCGTGAAAAAGTTGGAAGAACTCGAGAGTGAGAGCTGCTGTAAGATTCCCCTGGGGGCTCTATCCTCGTCGTTCTTTTCTCTCTTCGGAAGATGCAAATGCGCGGTATCGCTGGTGGCCGGCTATCCTCCGGGGAGGGAAGGGATGAACGCACCGAGTCGGCGAACGGACCGGAGCCTGACTCGCGAGAGTTGCACGCGAGCTTTTCTCCGCGAGTTCTCTCGACAATTTTTTTTTTTTTTTTTCAGACCCCAAGTCAACGCAATGGTCGGAATTCGCGTTGTCAAAAACGCAGCGAAACGTGGAACAGCGCAAAAAAATGTTGAATAAAAAAAAAATATGGAGGAATTGCAATTGCAACGGTGCGTTGACCGGCGGTCAATGTTAGATCCAAGAATAGCGGCAAACGTCCTAGAAATATGGGAATTCCGACCTTCCGCACAGCACTTTGCTTACACGCGTTTATAGCCTATACGGTTATGGAATTGCCACCCTTGTCCCGCCTCAGCTCTCTTCCTCTCGCAATGACCCTATGTATTTTCATCCTCGAACGATTACGCGAAGAGCTAACAATTTTTTTCTCTTACTCGTCATCATCATCATCATTATCATCAATATATAATTTGCAACGAAATAATGAGAAGTCATTAAAAAAAATAGAGAAACACGAGAAGATCGGAGCTTCTCAACTGACTCTCGAGAGAAGAACTGCATTCTCAGAGAGTGCAAAACCCCGAGTGTACTATACGAAGGTCACTGCCAAGCTTCACCTGCGCACGACACCTGTGCCTTCGGGGGGGACTTTGGTCATACCGTATAGTAAAACTATCTTGTAATATAAACTGCACAACGTGCGAGTCGTGAGTACATATACCACCGTATGTATATACATATATACAGTATGATTCATAATAAACATCGAGGCTTTTATTTTCATTTCAGAAAAAAAAAAATGTTCGCAGCGAAAACTAAAATTGGGGTCTTCTGTTAATATTATAATAATAATTATTATTATTGTTAAAAAAATGCTGTTTTAGTTTTGATAGAATTGTTTCTTTTTGCTTTCTCAAGAAGCTTTATTTTCGTGAAAACACAGCTGAAATTTGCAACACATGTTGAAGTGTCAAGTCTCCTTCTTTGATTGAATTTTTAGCAAAATCTATGCAGTCGTTGAGTTTTTACGCCATTGTGAATTTTTTCAAAAAGTTGCGAAAGCGCTGGAACTGCTACATTTCTTGAGATACTGGGCTAAAATTTGGTACGAAATTGGACGATGATAAAACAATGAACGGTATTGAATTTGGGCAAAATCTATGCAGTTGTCAGTTTTTACGCCATATTGAATTTTTTGAAAAAATGATGGTGTCTATCGAACCGCCACAAATTTTGAGATATCGTGCCAAAATTTGGTACGCAGTTAGACGATGATAAAACAATGATCGGTATTGAATTTGGGCAAAATCTATGCAGTCGTCAGTTTTTAAGCCATTTTGATTTTTTTGAAAAAATGGGTGGTGGCTATCTAACCGCCACAAATTTTGAGATATCGTGCCAAAATTTGGTACGCAGTTAGATGATGTTAAATCAATGATCGGTATTGAATTTGGGCAAAATCTATGCAGTCGTCAGTTTTTACGCCATTTTGAATTTTTTGAAAAAATGATGGTGACGCTATATCCGCCACAATTTTTGAGATATCGTGCCACAATTCGGTAGACAGTTAGATGATGATAAATCAATGATCGGTATTGAATTTGGGCAAAATCTATGCAGTCGTCAGTTTTTACGCCATTTTAAATTTTTTGAAAAAATGATGGTGGCGCTGCAACTCCCACATTTTTTGAGATATCGGACTATTTCTGTATGCAAATAGAAATACAAAAGGAGAGATTCCATATTTATTATGAAGTCTGCTGTACATAGGGTACGTTATGTACTATATAGTAATATCAAGCGTGTCTCTCACCCCGAGGTTCGAACTGGTCCCGGGAAATGCCGGGAGCGGATTGCCCACGAAAGAGCGTTTATATACCTGCAGCACAGGACTGGATATTACGTTGCAATGAGAAAGAAGTTAAGAAGGCCGACGGGTGGAATAATCGTCCGGTATACGAGAGATCGAGACGGCAAAGAACGAGCTAATGGCGCAAGAATTATCATCATACGTCGTGTAATACGTGTCCCTGTATTCGTGTGTATATGTGTTTATATCCGCTATAATAACCTAACAGACCACTACATTCCGAATTATGTATATACAGCAAGCAGTTCAATGGTAGAACTTCTCTTATCTACGGAAATAGAAATAGCGATAGTCCTTATTATAAGTGTATACGGTGTATTATACCGGTGAGTATTATCTGTTATCTTTAGGATCTCTTGTCGTTTCAGCGAAGCCGCTGCCGATTATAGCGATGCAGAAGGAGAATTCGTGATAATCTACAAGGATTTTGCCTCGTAATCTACGAAAGAACGGCCAACAACCTGCTTCGTGCGATTCCGCTTCTTATCTTCTTCCGAACTCAATATAGGGAAGTTGAAATGTGAACAGCATCGAAGCATAGACTTCCGCAATGCTACTGCACTTTCGCGATGTTTATCCGCATTCGTAGGGTGAAAACATCATTTTTTTTCTTAACTTTTTTTTTTCGTTTTTATAAGTTTATTATTTTTGCAATGCGAAGTAAAGGTGTGGCATCGATAGTACGTTTAGTTAGAGAAAAATTCGAAAAATTTTTATATTATATTATTGCGCGAATTTACAAATAAACATTATTGGAATAATTATTAATTTTGGTTATTCCGATTACTGATACAAAAAAAAAAATTAACATTTTTTTTTATTTAGAAAAATAAAAATTAACGTAAAATTTAATTAATTAAATAATTATGATGATATACATTTTTTACCATTATTATTATTGTTATATATACAATTTGTTATGTATTTGCAGAAATATATTTTACGATATACTATTTATTCCATGTGCCGTAATCAGTGAGGTGTTAATAATGCAATAAAATTTAAGATTTTTTTTTTCAATAGACTAATTAATGTTCCCACATCCTTTCGTCACTTAATTAAGTTATGCAAATAGGAGTTTAATTAGAAAGAAAATCAAAACAATTTGTCTCTCGTCCGACTATTGCCGATTTCGAAATATTAAATACGATCAAATCGGTACAACGATACACGATTTTACAATTAACATTATTCGAAATGCTGACCGTTCGCAGTTTGTTTATAACAGTTTAAAAAAAATGATCAGGTAAAGACAGCTTTACGGCGGATCGTGCTGATCGTCGTAAAGTCTGTAAACGATGCTTCGGGCGACTCTCGACTTTCACCCGATGAGAGCGCCGGGGCGGAGCATCGTTTGCATCCGCGAATGCATATAGTATATACATTGCTGCAGGTTCACGAGTTCTCTCGGCCACAGGGCTCTCCGTTTCCAAACGAGATTCGTAAATCCGCGTCACGACCTGCCGCAACCCTCGAGATCGCGGCTCTCGCAGGGTTGAGACCTTCCGCGACCGGAGAACCCGAGATCTTTGACTCTGATAAAAAAAAAAAAAAAAAAAAAAAATGGCGCAAAAAACAAAAACAAAATGGCGGAAAAAAAAAACATCGAAGATGGCGAGGTTATCGTAGACGACCCAGAACTATGTAACCGAGAAAGGTACCCCCCTATCCATCAAGATTCGCGTCTCTGGGAATTCTGCGTTCCACATTCACAGAACTTTCTCCTGCAATATTTTCAACCGCATAATGATAAAACATCGCGTTACATTCATCGGTCTCATTTTTTCGCGTGCGTGAAAAACTATACAGGAAGAAGAAACATTGAATATCTGCCGACCCACCCGCATATCGACTCTCGCCAAGTCGGGTAACAGTGATAATAAAATTAATAAACGCGTGTGTCTCGGCGCGCGGCGCGCGAGAGATCGTAAAACTGAAACAGGAGCTCTCACACCCCACTGTATGTGCGAACCCACCGTTAAGGCGAGTTAATCTCTTTCTCGGAACGATTAAAATTTATTGAAAGCAATATTACATGAGCCTTTGGAGCGCCTCACCTTATTCGTATATATCCAACAAGAGCGATTATTCATCCTCGTTAATAAATACCGCGAGCCATACAGAGAGAGAAAGACACCGCGACAGAGGTGCGAGAAATGTACGCGGGGCACCGCTTGTCGGAGATTTGTTAAAACGTCAAGCGACGCTTCAACGACACCGAAAAAATTATAAATAAATAAAAATTTACTAAAAATAAAAATAACTAAAGAAAATTACCATCTTTCTCGGTCTCTAACAGGATAGAGAGAGAAATTGCTTGGGATTCGCTGACTCTTGCGAAATGAATCACCCCGACGTGTCCGTCCCGTAGGAATACCTTCAGGAGGTATACATATACATAAAAATCCATACATACAGCATGATTCAGAATAAATATCAAGTATATTTTTCTATTTCTTCGATTTTCGTAAAATGAAAAA
The DNA here is from genome assembly GCA_964006125.1 of Cryptus viduatorius. Lineage (NCBI taxonomy): Eukaryota > Metazoa > Arthropoda > Insecta > Hymenoptera > Ichneumonidae > Cryptus > Cryptus viduatorius. Next base: position 15,092,487 of record OZ023225.1, on the reverse strand, counting down.
AAAAAAATTTGCTAAGTTAAAAAAAATCAATAATAATATTTTTGATAAAAAAAAATTTACATAAATAAGTAATAGCAGTTTGTTAAATTTTTTTTTGAATTTTTTTTTGATGTTTTTTTTTAATCATTATCGATGTATTTTCATCTCAAAGGGTTAATTATTACGAATTTAAATAATGGAGAACCGAATAAAAATAAACAAAAACGCGTATATCGGGATTAATGTCGACGAGATTTCGATATTTATTCTGAATCCACCTGTATATGCATACATATGCTTTACCACCTATAATGCCCTATAGTGAGGTCCAAGTGACTAACGTGTCGGATGCACTTGCAATCCACGCGTTGCATACTGTATAGTAGTTCTGCTATGGTAAGTGTTAACCTCCCAGCAACTGACTGTACAGTACACACGAATCTCGAAGATGTACGCAGGTATGCACTATGCATCAGTGAATATAGCTACTTCGGTGCGCGCAAACGAAAGATAGAGGTGGCTGCATGTATGTCTTGCAGAAAGTGCGGGCTGCGCGCGCGGCACGAACCCTCCTCTGCCCATCATTCATACGGTGCATTAACACCGCGCCGAGCGAGGCTAGCAAAACGTGCAAACTGTACAGCACTCACGCGCCCGTCCAACACACCTATTCCCTTACACCTGCTTTATTAACGTTGCCTGCGGTATTACTCGCGCGCACGAGAGACTAACGCCGCGAGCGATAGTCGAACTCACCGGCCAAAAAAAAAAAAAACAAAAACCACAAAAATGTCTCCGTCTCTCATTTTTTCGATTATAAGAAATAAATGGTTTGAAATTATCCCGATTGCGAAATAATAATAATAATAATAAATTAATTTTAATTTAATTACATTTTTTTAATAAATTATTATTATTATTTTTTTTTTCTTTTTTATTATTATTATTTCTCAATTGGGTTAATTTCAAACCATTTATTTCTTATAATCCAAAAACTGAGAGATGGAGAAATTTGGAAAAAAAAATAATAATAAGAATTTATTTTAAAAAATTTAATTTAATTTTAATTAAATGTTAATTAAAATGTATTAATTAGTGTAACGGAAATTAACCAGAGGATTAATTTTTTATTACTTTTTTTTTTTTTTTACAACCGACAAAATATGATGTCTCGATGTGTGCGCTTAAGCGAAATCGATTGGTCACACGACGTAACAAGTGAAAGATTAGAATGTACAATTACAAAATGTCTGTAGCAACGCTTCAATATCTTCCTTTTCTGGATCGCTAACATTCGAAAATCAAAAGAAAAAAAAAAAAAAATGAACGTAAGCAACATCGCGAGATCGCGAGAGCGAAGTGTTATTTCCCAACGGCGAGGATACGCTAAACGCGTGGAGAAATAACGTAAATTGCTTTAGACACATAGTGCCAAGTGAGAGAATAAACTCGAGGAGAGTATGTCGGGTAGAGGATAGTCACCTAAAAAAAATATAAATACTACATATATATATATAGTATAGTGTATAAGAGGAAGAAGTTCAAAGCGCACCGAGTATCTTACGCAACTTCTCTCGAGACTATCTTCCTTCACAGATCCTCAGAAGTACGTTATTTCTGTATGTTATCTTTAACCATTCGATTTCACGAGGCGATTGGATCACACACTGTTCTTACTAAACCATAAAGAAAATATCTGCCTGATGTATAGTAATAATACATCGTTGAAAAGTAATACATGCGGTCCGTTGTGTTCGATGATTTTCGTATCTCTTCACGGCACACCTCACGTGTCAGATAATAATCTCACGCGCGCGCGGGCGCGCGAGAGCGTCGATCATCATACCCACAACCCGTTTCACTCACATACCCACCCAAAAATCATTCGTTCATTTTTTAACGAGAGTCAAAACTATTTTTTCACTCTCCCCTTTCGATGCATGACGTTCATTGCTGAAGCTTCGTAATAAAAAAAAAAGAAAAAAAAACACTTGTACACACGGGAAAATGGGGCAAAATGGAACAGTCACGCGACTCGAATTTTGGGGTAAAATGGAACACTAAAATTATTTAATTTATGAGACTAAAATTAATGAAATAAAAAAAAATTGATTTTCAAATATTCTTCGGAACATTTTATTGTCTCTCAAAAATTATTATATAAAATTATTTATAAGTCGTAAAATTCTTCAAAATAATTAATTAATTTATTGATTATTATATTATTTTTCTATTTATTTTTTGTTATTAAAATCTAATTTATTAATTATTCATTTTTTCAAATTTCTAAATTTTTTAAATAAATTGATCTGTGGTTCATTTTGCCCCATTTTTTTTTCAAATTAATAGTTTAAAGGGATGTGACGAATCTATTTTTTGGTACAAAAGTACCGGAAAAGTGTTGTGTGTATCGATAAAACGCCGTAAATTACAGAAGTAGTTACATTGGTCCATTTTGCCCCCCCCCCCCCCCCCCCCCCTTCCTCTCGTATATATGTATAAATATGAGGGCGATGTACGTCATGGGGAGAATCACACTGGCAACGCGCCGTGTGAGAGTTTCAAACAAATTAGTGTCCGAAGGTTATCGAACCGATGCGAGGAGATTCTCTCTCGTTGTGGCGCACGTGAACAGATGTAAACGTTACTACACGAATCTCTCTCCGGAGAGCCCCCAACGTTCTCAGGTACTTTAACGAGCTCTGCAGGAACATAATTTGTCGTTGGTTTGAGTCTCGTCGTCACACCGTCGAACGATACATACTTGCATCGTGCATATATCAACGAAGCGCGTTCGTGAGATTATCGAGAGATTTGATCTCCTCGGGAGACCGAAAGGTACACGAGGGTCCGCGGTCCATCGACTCAATCATCGGCTTGACGTGATTCGGTATAATCGTCGAAAAAAAAAAAATATAAATAATAATAATACAAAAAAAATGAGTAAGTAGAGAACGAGAAAAAAATAGGAGTAAAAGGGTTAACCATAAGCGAGTAAATCAATAAATAAGATATGTTTATCGTGAGATCGCGAAGAGATGCTGTGCGTTTGCACAGCGAGAAAAAAAAGGCAAAAAAATGTTACAGGTGTGAGAGCGTTAATAGATAAATAATAAGCGACTATTATAAATAAATCGACGATGAGGAAAAACGCGAGAGAAAACATCGGTGAGAGTGGCGAAGTGAATTGCCAATGTACAAACGCTGTGTGGCGTGTATAATGCGCGAGAATTTGTTTTCCGGTTGTAGAAGCGTCTCAATCGCGATGGGAAAAATGCACTATGTTATCTTTTACACGTGCCTTTCGTTCTTTCGCGTCTGCGTAATACAAACTCTTACGAATATATCGAATTAAAGACAGGAAATCAGACGAGGAAACGAGTGCCGAGAGTGCTATGTATACGGCACGTTGACGTAACGTTGCACTACATTTTGCGCTATAAAAATACGAGGATTGTAGACGTAACGAATTGAAGAATACCGGAGATGAATGAAAGAACAGAAATCGCACGATCCGAGTCGATGTTTAAGTCGAGTAAATTATTTTCATTCGAATCCCTGAGACTGAGAAGTAAAATCGTTTCTACTGAATCGGCGATTACGGATTGCAAACATAAAATTTATTTCATTCAACAGAATAATTGGCTTGCAAAGTGTAAGGAACAGTTACGGAATGTATATCATTACTTTTTCAGGGAAACGTAAAAAAAAAAAATTAATATTTTCCAATCAAATAAAAATTTGAAAAAAATTAACCATCGAAATAATGTTACGAGAAAATTATTTTTTTATTTATGATAATAATGCTAAAAAATTATTACGAAAAAAAAATGCTCATCGAATCATCCCGATACTTTAGTGGAATAAAAGAATTTTTTTTATCTCAACGCGGAACTGAATCTTTGACCCGACGCGGATGTCTCAGATCCGCCTTTTGCGCGTCTCGCAACATACGCTTTTATATCCAGCTGCGAGATCGTTTAAATAGAAAAAAATAAAAAATAAAAACAATAAAATAAAACCACCGATAGCTTGAGGTATTCGTGTCGTCTTTGTCGAGATAGGGATCCACGGTCTATCGACGCGAGAATTGCGCATACTTGCGTATCGACACTGCAATCGTTGTGGCTACGTAAGTCCTCACGTTTTAAAGCTTCTGCACCTTTATCCTCGGCAAACTAAATACGATTTATCTACTTATATATATACGTATTCATACGAAGTATAACCTAACGTACCGTAACGTACCGAAGATCGCCGTGACCTCAATTGATCGATTATTATTCAATTTAGGATTAGAAGAATTCTATTCAAGATAAACTCCCAACCGGACGAGAAGAAGATAAAGATTTCAATCTTTCGCGCAGCATTCGTTAGAGTCTTATGCGCCGTTTCACCCGTTTCGTTGCTCTCCTACGCGATGAAAAAGAATGAAAGAAAAAAAAAAGTTTGAAAAAGTCCAAAGCTATGCGAGGATCTATTCTCGGGAAGGAGCCGCGACTAATCGAGAGAACACACGCGGTGATTTCGTTATCGGGGTTACGAGAGGCTCGTGAGGCATCGAGACTCACGCGGACTCTCCGATTCCGATTGTAATTCGATTGAAAAAAAAATCCAACGCGCCGTCTTACGCGTCATCGTGAGACCTTTTCGTTCGTCTCTGGTATCGTCGATTAAACTTATTAGGGTTTCTCGCTACAGTCGACAACCGCATAATTTGACGTCAGATAAGATAAGAAGAGCGTAACGTAACATTTTTTTTTTTGGGAAAATCGTGCCGTTCATTTTTCGGAATGTTCTCAGCATCTTTTATATAGTTGATTTTTTTAACGATTTATAATTTGAAAGGAAGTATTCGAAATTCTCTCTGGATTTCACGTTCGGCTGGCAATCTAACTATATACCCTTCTTGAGAAAAAACAACCAGATAAGTTAAAGTTCGTTCCCTTCTTACGATTTTTCTATCAACTCAGTAGGAATTAATGTGTTTGCTCATTCCTAATCGCTCCCCTTTCCCAGACATCAACTTATCCAGTCGTCCACTGTACACTAAACTCAATCTGGAATCATCAGTCATCCAGACTTGCATCGATTTCTTACCAATGATCGTCACTAATTGGTCCCTTTTCCGAGACACTACCTTAACCAGTCGTCCACTGTACACTAAACTCAATCTGGAATCATCAGCCATCTAGACTTGCATCGAATTCTTAGCAATGATAGGCACTAATTGGTCTCTTTTCCGAGACACTAACTTATCCAGTCGTCCACTGTACACTAAACTCAATCTGGAATCATCAGCCATCCAGACTTGCATCGATTTCTTAGCAATGATCTTCACTAATTGGTCCCTTTTCCGGAACATTAACTTATCCAAACGTCTACTGTACACTATATTCAATTTGGAATCATCATCCGTCGAGACTATCATCGATTTCTTATCAATGCCGATCGTCTCTAATTGGTCCGTTTCCCGAAATATCGACTTATCCGGACGTCTACTATATACAACACTCAAGTCGGAATCATCATTCGTCGAGGCTTTTATCGATTTCTTATCAATGCCGATCGTCTCTAATTGGTCCATTTCCCAAAACATCAACTTATCCAAAAGTCTACTGTATACAACACTCAATTCGGGATCACCATCCGTCGAGACTTTCATCGATTTCTTATCAATGCCGATCGTCTCTAATTGGTCCGTTTCCCGAGACATCAACTTATCCAATCGTCTACTGTACACTATATTCGATTTGGAATCATCATTCGTCGAGACTTTCGTTGATTTCTTATCAACGATCGGACAGGTACCGCGCGATTGGGTACTGTACTCCATAACTTTCGCAGCCTCCAACACCTTTAGGTTAATACTTTATATCCTATTACGGTATGATCTCTATATATGTATGTAGTATGTACCGCGTAGTACTTATACCAACGTTCGAATGTTCGAATCTCGGACTACGTAACACAGTGAGAAGAGAATTTATCTCGACGGGCGTTGGTTTCTATTATTGCGCGTGTCCTATCCAAAGGTTAAAACGATTTCGATATGTGATGCTGGTTAAGGCTCTATATCGTTTATTTACGTTCACCACATAGTTTTGCGCGGAGGTAAACGAAAATGATCCCGGCGAAGGAGATCTCTTTCTTAAATGGGGGATATGGAGCTGCGTGTATCTCGGGCTTTTAGCCATTTTATCCACTCAATACGCTATATCCGTGTATCGATAATACACGAGGAGGTTATCGGCATCGCAGATCCGTTCGCCTTCGACTGAACAATCCTGAGAAACCTCGTGTGTAACAACACACGAGACAGGATATAAATCCATTTGCGGTTAATTTTTTTTTTTTTTTTTTTTTTTTTTTTTTTTTACGCGGAGCTGATCGTTTCTGTAGAACACGCGCCGTAAAACTTCCAAACGTTAGGAGAGTACAAAAGATTAATTGCAGGTGAGTTACGATAATTCGAAGATGACTCGGCGTTATGATATCGGGTATTAATCGGTTGAAGAAGAGACATAGGGAATCGAATCAGAGGTTTTGAAGGCTTCTTTGCGGATCTATCGTGAACATTCGATTCTTGTAATAATAGAGCTAATCATCCGGAGAACGTCTAACGCCAAACTTGACGACCCATTGACTCTTTGACGTAAGAGGTGACGCCATTAAATAATATTGTTATGGCTCTACACCTGAGCTCTTCGTACTAATGAAATCTGATAAAAAAAAAAAAAATTGTGAAATAACTAATTATTTTTTTTTTTTTTTTTGAGACAAAAAAACACGAAATTTGAAGTGATTTTCTGCAGTAATTGGTGAATCGTTACGTAGTTATTTGATTAATTTCCGAAAAAAAAAATTAATAATATCAGGATGACTCGTCGATATGTTATTGATTATCAATGGATGGAATTAAATTAAATTACAGAATTTAAACGCTTCCTTGAGAATCTATAGGATATATTTGATTCTTAGAATAATAGACGTAATCATCTTTTTTAGAAGGTCTATCGTCAAATTTTACCACCCATAGACTCTTCGATGTAAGAAATGACACATCAAAATATAATTTCTATACCTATACTGAAGTCTTCTCACTAATAATAGTGAAATTCCGATGGAAAAATGCGGGAAATTTAATTTTTTTTAACGCTATTATAAAGTATTAAAAATCGAATTCTTTTCGGTGGTAAATCTCGAGTTGAAGACTGAAATTACACGTAAACATCCCATTGAATAATCTCGTGACTTCGAGCGTTCAAGCCTTTTGCACTTTGTGCCCTTCAAATTGAGTCAGTCGTTGGGTTAACTGCGTGCCGCTTTGATTGACAGGCGCACCCCAATTTCGTAAAGATTTCTTCCCCCTCTGTACTTATGTTCTCGCTGAACCCGCATGTACGCGGTCTTTCGGATACATCTTAATTTCACGGTATAATAAAACGGCCCGAAGAAGCAACGAAAAAAAAAAAAAAAAAAAAAAAAAAATGAAGAATTTTTTCGATGTTTTTCGAGTCTGAAGAGGCAAAGAAACGCCCGAAGTTCGAATCCCCCTTTGCATTTATCCGGCAAGTGCACGTTTCGCGAGAGTACTAATTACTGCATACATTAATGGTGTTACTACAGCGTTACGGTGTGAATTACACAGCGCATGCGCGATGTAACTATCCGCGTAAATAACCTAAATCTGCACTGTAATCTCTTTAGATTTCTGACCCACCGAAGACCTTTTATCTATAGATATAACGATTCTTCGTTGATTTAGCGTCTGGCGGCCATTAAATCGGCTGAAAGAGAGACTCATGGGAAAATTTCGCTGAGTTTCTTCTCGCATTTATGAAGCTACCGACGAAATCCCAAAGCGTCCAAGTCGGATAGAGTCCGACACCATAAACAGTAGTGTGCGGAAAGGAAAAAGACTGTCGGAGAGAAACGATGCAGACACACAAACGAACACATACATCGGAGTAATACTTCGGTGATTGTCCCTATACCCGGGACAATCTCGTACATGCGGTATACGCGGAAACGTTACGTGACAATAAATTACGCGAACGTACCGTCTCCGCCACTATATTGCATCTCTGCGACTGCGACTGCGACTGCGACTACTGCGACTGCGCCGAAGACGAGTCTTGCAATTCCGCGAGATCCGACTGTACAACGACTGTCTGAGAAATAAACTTTATTGCTCCGAGAAGATACGAAATTACGACTGCGGAACAAAGCGAAGTTTGTGTGAAAAAAAAAAAAAAAGAAAAAAACATCGAAAATTAACAAAATTCCCGACAAAAAAAAGTGTTGTAAAAAAATTGGATTAACATAAAAAAATGAAATAAAAAAAAAACTACGAAAATGAACAAAATTCCCGACAGAAAAAGAATTTTAATAAAGAAATTGTATTAACATAAAAAAAAGAAGAAAAAAAAAAAGTGCCATTCAAGACGATCGATGAGAAATTTTGAATATTGATTGAGAGACTTTCCGTCGAGATGGACAGTAACGATAATGCGCCTATCTTGAATATGCAAGCGTATCTTTCAACTCCATAACAGAATTCAATTATCTTCTCGCTTCGTACGAAGTCTATGGTACAGAATAAGCTATACATCTATGGATGGACCGTTGCATTATGCACAACTATATATGTATATATACTTCGAGAGAGAATATAAGATTCAGTTGGGTAGAGAGTCAGCTTGACGAGTAGGCCAGTGAGCTTCTTCACCACCGGTCGGACAGTGAAATCGCGATAGTACATCGCTCATCCAGTGAGCATCTATTAACGACCTTCGACCCCAACGATTTATCTCTATCTCACTCTCACCCTTCGAGACGACGGCTGCCGCGCCATCGTTGCATATTCCGCATGCGGTATAACTTAACTCGATATTTCTCTCGAAGACCAGAAGAGAGGTCATCAATACTATCCATCGAACAGGAACCCTCGGCGGGGTTCTCTGTGATCCTGAGATCGATCGCAAATCGATTGAAATTTCTAGAAAATCGCACATCATCCGAGAAAAGTGGCAATTTTTTTTTTTTTTTTTTTTACGTCAAACAATCGATTCGATACTCGATCGTGACTACGAAGAAGCTGAAGGCTAAAATCACGATTTTTTTTCGAAGCCATTTTTTTTTTCGATTTTTTTCGTAATTTCTAGAAAATGGCACGTAATTCAAGAAAAATGGTCATTTTTTTTTATTTCGAAAAATTTCGCCAATCGATTCAATACTCGATCGTGAAGATGCAGAAAATCGTAACTTTTTTTTATTCCGTTTTCATTGGATTTAAAAATTATTTCGCAGTTCGGTAACGCAGCTATTATAGAAAGCGCAGTTTTAGCGATCGCAAAGACAGCGGTAGAGATACAACGTGGTTATAATGGAGTTATATAGACGCGGAAAAGAAAGAGAAATAGTCGAGAGACTCTCTCGTGGATAGCGTGAGAAGATGCTCGGGGGGTACACGCACCCCGTTGAGCACAGGGCTCAAAGTATGAATTTAATGTATACTTCGCTTGTGTTACACAGAGATCTCTCTCGCTAACCGAGAGTATATAACCCGCCACGCCTATACAATTGCGGATACGATTGATGGCTCGATAGTCGCTTGCTGAGGATAGCTTCGAGCCACTTGATGCGTACATACGTTTCCCTCCCATTGCACACGTATAACTTCGAACTCTACCTGTATAGGGTATCCGTACGGATATAACCGGCAATTGCGAAATACCTCTGATCATCATTCGCGCACGTCGACGGCAGATAACTTCGATGCTTCAATACGAAATTGCGGGAAGATGAGACGGAGATTCGGTCATAACGATTCAATAATTTCAAAAAGATGATTCAATGGTATTTTTTTACGAGGATTTTTCGAAAATCTCGTTACTGCCGGCAACAAAGGAATCTGTTGCCGATCAATATTTACCATCGGAGTACCAAGTACCATTTTGTTGAAGACGTTAGCTTCATTTTCTTCAATTTTTTTTGACTAACGATTTTTTTTCTTCAAGAATTTTTTTGTAATTTTTTTTTTTTTTATGATTATTTATTACAGTATTAACACGGAGATCGAAGCAGTATAGCGACCTTTTCAATCGATTCAATAAATTAATAACTCCTAATCATAATTTGAATGCGGTCTTTATAAACATATCATTGAGTTCTTCGTCTTTTCTCACGATATATCTTGCTAATGGTGGATATGCAAAATTTATCGTCAATTTCGCGTCGTTCTCAGGAACTTTGTAACTCGTAATACTCAATCTTCTCGAAACACGTGACTTTTGTTGAATCGAACTTCGTAATAATAATAAAATTGAGAGGAATTGAGAAGAAGAGAGGATAGAAGAGGGATGCTGCTGTGGATGCTGCATGTGGCGTGAGGAGAGGCTGTAACTTAGGCGAATACCCATAGGTACCTTATATACGCTCCATGTCGTGGCCTTTAACCGTAGCGCTTGTTTTTTTTTTTTTTTTTTTTACGGAGATCTATAGATAAGTCGCTCTATCTCGCGGTTTCTCACTTGCGCCGTACGACGTTAATTACCCCGGCTGCGGCCGGGCAATTACCTATTGGAATGGGCAGCAAAGCGCACGCCCTAAATTCCTGTACGCCGCGGCGGTCGAGATATATACACACATTTACTAAAGTCCCCATAGGCAGAATCGAGCGAATGCATTGAACTCTTCTATAGGTACAGCCGGACACGACGCGAGATACACTGGCCACACGTGTACACGTGTTTCCCACATATTGTACGCCCACCGCGTCTCTACTACGCTCCCCTAATGATACACACAAAGCTTCGAGAAAACACGCACACGCGATAAATCGCGATTGAGAACGCGACGAGAGGCGAACCAGTTTTCGTATAATCTAATCTAAATTATTTCCGTTTTTTTTTTTTTTTTTTTCAAATCATATTTTACATACCGTGCGACGCGCTGAAGATCGAACGAATAAATAATAATAGAGGTTTATCGGCGAAAGATCGAAAAAAAATTCAAATGCTTTATCGATTCGGGAATAACAACATCGCGATGTGAGCGATTATTTTACGTGGTCTATAAAAAAAAATGGTAAATTTAATGTACGTGTAAATTAAGAATTGGCAGTCGCATATTAATCGGAAATTATTGGATAATCGATGTCAATTTTTTTTTTTTTTTTTTCAAATACATTAAATTTGTCATTTTTTTTTAGAGTGTATATTCTGAGAAAATCGATACAAAAATTTAATTAATATATGAAAAAAAAAAATTTGTCACGTCGTTTTAAATTTACGATATACGAGTTCCCGTTGAACATATTTTAAGGAAACGGAAAATGGGGGTAAATTGCGTCAAGTAGACTATCGGCATAACCCGAAGCCGCAATTTCGATTACGTATCCCGCCGTCTGTAATCTTCTAATACCAAATGCATAATAATATCTCAAATCGAAATCGCTCACCGGTTGAGTTTATAATAGTATCGAATGCCGCGCGAAGTATAGCGCATACCGTTTCGCATTATATAAAACAGGTTATAAAAATCCCGTGAATTCTTAATAATCCGATATCTCGCGTTGCGCACAACACCAGGTGTACGTCGGCGACAATCAGCGACAATTCAGGAAGGTATTTAGATCGATGAAAAAAAAAAAAAAACACGAATCACTATATTATCGCGACACGATCTCGAGGGTCAATAAGGGGTTCTGTCGATACTCGCCAAGGTACGCGCGAGGTTTGTATTTATGTATTAAAATTGCCGTGATAAAGATTGATGGAAGGCCAGCAGCCTTAAGAGATAAGAGGCTGAAATACGAGAGAAAAGGATCGGAGATTGAAAAATTGTTGCAGACGAATGGAATCTCCTGGAGACCGTTAGCTCGAGAGCAGAGGCACGCGAAATAGAGAGATATCTCTCAACCCCTCTTTCCATCCCTTTTCTTTCTTTTGAAATATATGTGTATAGAAGCGCCTTTACTATATTTGAGCGTTTATAGCCTCGGAATAAAGATGCATGAATAAAGATAAAGCAGAGACTCGACTTATGGCTTATAGGGTAATATATAGTATATAAAAAAGTAAAATACGCTACGTATGGGTATATGTAATATACTTATATGTACAGCGTACGAATGGGGTGCGAGAAGGGTGCCACACTGAGAGATACTCTGACTAGTGGTCGGGACACGACTATCGGTAATCCGCGCAGTTTCGATCAACGCAGCGGATTGCCCTCCAACACACCGAAGAGGATACAGTCTCGAGAAATCACGCGAGTTCTCTCTTCGACGGCTTTTTCGCACTTCGCTCTCTCAACCGTTTCCCGTCATTTGCGGTCGGCTCCGCGAGAGCGAACGTTTTCGCACTCGTTCGTTGTGGCAGAGATAGAAACTTGCGTGGAAACGCTTACAGCGAAGGCGCGTGAGCACAGGTGCGCCGAAGTGAACGTTTATCACTTCTCGGGGTCTCTTCTCTCATCACCGTTTGCGGTCTCTCGTATTTCTTCTTTTACTATTATATGGAGTGGAGAACGGGGCAAAATGGACCAACTGCGGCGAAACCGAACGATATAACGAGATAAATAAAATTTGAAAAAATTTTAAAAACGATTTCGAAAAAAAAAAAATTTCTCGATTTTGTCGAAGTTTTCTCAATTACAATAATATTTTCAAATTTAATAAAATTTTCATAATTTGATCAAATTTTCGCAATTTGAAAAAAAATTTCATAAATTTAATAAATTTTCGTAATTTTTGAACTTTTCATGATATTTTCTCAATTTTCATGAAGTTTTGTCATTCTTTATCAATTTTCATGCCAATTTTTTTTGGCAAATTTTAACTCAATATTTTATAATTTTTTTCCATTTATTCCGGTTTCCGTGTGCAATTTTGCTGAATGGTCCATTTCACCCCACTGTTCCGTAACGATATGTACGTATTAACCCTTTTTCTTTCGCACTTTCCATCGAAAGTTCGACAGACTCCTTTCCATCCGCGGCTCTGCGTGAGACATCGACGTCGCGACCCAAGATATATATCAACGAGTACAGTGCGCAAGTTAGATAATAACGCAACTATATTTTCCTAACGAGCAAGAGGCGCAGCCTCTCTCGCTTAGACGCTTCCTCAATTCGCCTATCTTCTTAATCGGCGCGCGGAGCTCTCGGTACACTCAAGAGAGATCGACGGAAATTCCACCGCGAATGTATCACGGAATTACGTAAGCTTCTCGCTAAACTTCTGCCACCGGGATATTTTCTGTCTCAAGCAACTTGAAATTAACTTCAATTCTAATTATTACTCAGTCTCCTGTTATTTTTTTTACGCGGAAACTTTTTCTCAAAACTTCGTGTATCGCGAAAAAAAAAAATGCCGACGATGATGCGCGATGTCGGGCTTCGAGACGCGTTCATCTCGACATTATTAGTATTCGAGCTCATGGACCATTGTCTCATCGATGTTATTCAGACTCATAGATAATTTTTTTTGCTATTTTTTTTTAAAGATCTTTGTTTTTTTTTTCGCGTGTCGAAAGATCGAGAATGATAAATGATCGGTAAGAAGAATACAGTGGATAAGGATGCTGCGGTCCAGAGCCACAGTCTGGAGGCAAACAGTGTCCGTAGAAAACGACGCGGTAACGCGTAATTCTTCGACGACCTCGAACGAGGTCGAGGGACCACGAGAGGGATAGCCGCGTCGATTCTTCGATTCGATAATAATACGTGTACTGGTATGTTTCGCTTATGGAACTCACGTGCGTTATAAATGCGCTTAAGCCACGCGAGAGTGGGAGACTGAGAGAAGATCGAAGGAATTCATGGTCAAGGAGAAATATCTCGGTTCGACCACCGCGAAGACGAGAGGCTGCAAATGCGAGAAAGAACGCGCATCACCTTACGTCTCAAAACTGTTGTTTTTTATTATCATTATTATTATTTTTGAGAGAGCTATATGGCATTAAAATTATCCCAATTCTTCGGAGTGTCTGCGGGCGGTCCGCGTTGATGGCGCAGCAGAGCATCGGTACAACGTGTGCAGTAAAGACGAACACGAAGGGGAACTCGCATTAAGCTTCGCGCTACGGGAAGTGCCAACTAATCATCGGTAATTATATCGATACTCCTACGAGCCTCTGTTCTATATAAATACGAGACTCGAGAAAAATATATAAATCGTTAAGACAAGAATAATGAATATAAAAAATATAAAAATCGGTAATTATGCCGATCTTCTGACGAGTCTCTGTTCTATATAAGATCGACGCTCGAAATATAGAGAAATAAATAATATAGAAAAATATTGAAATCGGTAATCGTGCCGATACTCTGACGAGTCTGTGTTCTATAGAAGTTCGACGTTCAAAAAATATAAAAATCGGTAATTGTGCCGATACTCTGACGAGTCTGTGTTCTATAGAAGTTCGACGCTCGAAAAATATAAAAATCGGTAATCGTGCCGATACTCTGACGAGTCTGTGTTCTATAGAAGTTCGACGTTCGAAAAATATAAAAATCGGTAATCGTGCCGATACTCTGACGAGTCTGTGTTCTATATAAGTTCGATGCTCGGAAAAATATAAAAATCGGTAATCGTGCCGATACTCTGACGAGTCTGTGTTCTATAGAAGTTCGACGTTCAAAAAATATAAAAATCGGTAATCGTGCCGATACTCTGACGAGTCTGTGTTCTATAGAAGTTCGACGCTCGAAAAATATAAAAATCGGTAATCGTGCCGATACTCTGACGAGTCTGTGTTCTATATAAGTTCGACGCTCGAAAAATATAAAAATAAATAATATAAAAAAATATGAAAATCGATAATCGCGCCGATACTCTAACAGGTCTCTGTTTTTTATAAGATTGAAGCTCGAAAAATATAAAAATAATAAATAAAAAAAATATGTTCCAAAATCGGTAATTAAATCGATACTCCTACGCGCCTCTTCTGCATGATTTCGAGTCTCGAAAAATATAAAAATATTTATCGAAATTCGTGAGTCATTTTTTTTACGCCGCACCGTTCCATCGACTTCTCTTTCAATTTATTATCTTTAATGCTTCGAAAACTGCGAGCGGTATATCTTGAGAGCGGATTGATGGAGGATGCGCGACTTACAAGAGAGCCAAGTGGGTGTCTGGCTTACCGATAAGCTGAGAAGAAAACGTTTTTGCTCGGAGCAACGAGAAAGTGAAAAAGGGTCGATGGAGTCGCTGCAAAGTGTAGACGCGAAACTATGCAGCGTCAAGGATTAAAAAATGAAGTTGATAAGCAAAAAAAGAAAAAGAGACTCGAGTTACTTCCCTGCGATGCTCGTCCAACACGACGCACTCCGACGCGTCGTCGGATGTCTCTTACGTTCGCGCGATGTCTCGACGCATAAATTATGCATGTACTCGATAAAGTGTGTACGCAGACTCTGATTACGCACTCGAACGCCCGCGTGACGCACTTTCGCCGGCCTCGCGAGAGCGATGCAGAAACTCTCGTTTGCTTCGGAGCGCTATATGGCTATATGGATCGTAAAATTCTCGAACAAATCGCCGTGAAGGCACGCGACTACAGTCGGAGTGTCGAGAGAGGCGCGCGATATATCGACGATTCTCATAAATAAATGAAAGAAATAACGATCGGTAAAGCTGCGCGCGAGAATAATCAATGCGGCAATGCGCCGCGCGCTGGAAGCGTCGATGGGGAAAAAGAAAGGATTTATAGATAGATAGATAGATAGATAGATAGATTCGAGAGTGGAGTTGGGATATTTTGCTGCAATGAGGAGTTCGCAACACCCACAGGCCACACACAACTATGATAATTAGAGGCGAACAGTGACCGGCGAGGTATGATAATAGGCGCCTTAGTTTTCCCCATCGGGATTTCGAAACTCCATTATTCGCAATCGATTGATCTGCTGGTTATGGATTGAGCACAGAGTTTGGGAGGCGCAATTTTTATTCGTTTTTCTACTAATGGAAGGAAAAATTACTGTCCAATTTGCAATTTGATTGATTTTTTTATTTGACGATCGGTAAGCGAAAGGTTACGAAAGGTTCGAAGACGACATTCGATTTGGAGGACTAACCGATTTTTTTTTTTAATTTTTTTTTTATGTTTGGAATTGTTTATCGTCGATTAACAGCACAATTTCGGATGCGCATTTTTCTTTTTTCTGATAGAAAAAAAAAAAAAAATTATTGTCCCATTTGCAATTTGATTGATTTTTGTAGCTAACGATCGACAGGCAAAAGGTTAGTTTCAAGAATCGAAGACGACATATGATTCCGACGGCGGAAAAATAAAAATAAAAAGAATTTATTAATGGATCTATCTCTTGGTTATGGATTAAGCGCGGACTTTGGGACGCGGATTTATGTTCCATTAGAAGAAAAACATTGAATTTCAATCTGCAACGTGATTGATTTTTCGATTTGATAATCGGCGAGCGAAAGGTTATAAAAGGATTGGGACGACATTCGATTCAGACGACTACACAACTTCATTTTTTTTTTTTTTTCATTTATTATTAATGGAAATTTCTATCGATCTCTTCGAGAACGTGAGAGAGAGTTTCCTCACCGAGCGGCCGATTAGGACACATTCTTCGAAACCGGAGTCGGGGCATCGAAGTTCCATAAAATGGATCAAACGATCGAGTAGAACACGACGACGATGATTAATCTTACGAGAATTCGCAATTCGACGAATGGAAAGAAGAGAGAGACGGAAGGGGAGGGGTATCGAGAGCGCAAACGGCGCTTAATTAGCGGGTCGATTAATCGTTACCATAGGCCGGTAACGGAATCGAGGGGCGTAATGAGACTGAAAAATACGAAGATCAAACGATTCGAACCTAAGAATTCGACACGGTCAATGGCAGTGCTATACATAGCTAATTATTTCTCCGCTAATTATACGCTTTTGTCGGGTAATACGGAGAAATCATTGAATAACCATTGTTTTTCATGTTTTTTTTACCACAAATTCCACGAAAAAAAATTTTAATATTAAGGTATTTACCTTAATCTGGAGATTTCTCCATCCGAATAGTAAATTTTATTACGAAAAAAAAAAATGCAACAACACATTTGTTTACAAAGTAATAAATTATCATTGATATTTTGTTGCGTATTTTATTAAAAATAAGTAACAATAATAATAATATTTTTTCTCATTTTTTCTTAATCCCATCATTCTGATTTTTTTTTTTGGTAATAATTTTTATGGTATCTTTTTTTTTTTTTTCATTTTTAATCATTTCGTTATTACCAAATTTCAGTTGAAAAATTTCGTAATTATTAAAAAAATTGTTATCGACATTCATTTTGCTAAATTAAATATTATTTTACACAACTAATTAATATTTCTTGACAATAATAACACTTGTCGCATTGCATTTCTCCTGCGAGTAAAATTAGATCACAGCACCGGCTAACTTTGCGGTTGCTTATTTATCGCAGAGGTGTAACAAGCCTCTGGTCCAGTATCGCGAATGGATATTGAGTTACAATGCGTCGAGTTATATCTATGCGATGACTATTAGAACGGAAAACCGCTATTTCCCAGCTGAACTGTGTGGCAAAAGCCTCGATCTCCTTTCCTCCCCCTCCCCCCTCGTCGTAAGGTAAAGTGTCGGTCGTGCGGCAACCCGCGAAAGATCCATAAGCATCTCTCAACGGAGAAAGGTAAAGCCGCCTACGGGCGGAGCTCACGACAGTGCAGTTTCGCTGCGGGACGTGCCTTGCAACTCGCAGCTCTCTCACACCTTCGTTTCTTCGGCGGGTTAAATTTTTTTTTTTTTTCTTGATTTTTTTTCGCTCCCGGCGAGTTCCACAAAGTTCAATAGCAAAGGCGCGGCTCTGTGGATAATTCAGCAAGGTTCGCGGACTACGGTTACACACAATAGCGGCTGCGCGTGCGCGCGAACTGTATCGCGAACTATTCGTAATTCTTTCGTAGACTCTGAGAGATTCGCTCCACTTGTTGCGCGACTAAACGCACCGGTGGAGAAGCAACAACAGGGTTAAAAAAAAATGGCTCGCGATGCGGCTACCGCGAATCTCATCTTTATTTAATTTTTTTTTTTTTTTTCGATCTATAAAAACCTATCGAGTCCAACGAGACTTCATCGAATTCTTGGAGTAAAAAAAACTTCTACTCGAGCGTAACCTTTTTTTTTATTTATTTTTTTTTGTCATTATCCCGGATAAAGATTGTTAGACACTATTATCAGCGTGAAACTGATTAACGTAACGAGTTACACAAGGATAGAATAGAAAACACGAGATTGTCGCTCGTGAGAAAATTCTTGAAATACTTTTTTCTTTTTTGCTTGCAAGAAGCTTCGATTAATAGTCAATCGCATAATGGATCACGTGGAACAGAAATGTAGACTCGTAAAAAAAAAATTCGAGTTTCGAGAATAAAAAAAAAAAAATAATAACAATAATATAAAAAATAATAATAAATTATAAAATAAAAATAAAATAAATAGAATATTAATATTTATAAATAATATAAATAATAACATAAAAAAATGGGCATAAAAATCGGCAATTACACTTTTCTATATACGATTTTCGAACTTATGTACAACGGTGCGATATACGTATCGTGTATAGTAACGCATCTAAAAAAAATAGAAAATAGAAAACACGATACTGTCGCTCGTGAGAAAATTCTTGAAACACTTTTCTTTTTTTTTCGCGTGTAGAAGTTTCGATTAATAGTCAATCGCGCGATGATTCATTGAAAAGCGTGGGTATGAATAGGAGAGAAGCTCACATGCAGCAGGGAAGTAGACTCGTAAAAAAAAAAAAATCGTAATAGTATTGTATCTAATCGCTCGGAATTCCCAGCGATTCTGAGATGGGTGGACGGGCAAGTAACTCGATCGAGGCTGAGTCAGAAGGTTAATAGAACGCGCATATTCTCGTGTTTACTCGGCCGATCGCGAGATACGTGAATAAATCGTGTAATTAATAACCCGGCATTGGGAATTGCATTGATTTGTCGCGGAAGGACATTCTCCAAGTATTATCCGATTTTTTTTTTTTTTTTCAATAATAAGTCGCGAACGTGGGATGATTTTATGCAAAACAAGGATTTTCATTGAAAATTCTGGAGGAACAGTGTCCTCGACGGAAAATATGATTTATCTTTATTAATGTGGCGAATATATAATGTTTATTCAAGCGTGCGATTCGATACACAACGACGGTCGTGTCCTTCTCGAGAACGTACCGACAACCGGTAATTATCGGAACTATCGCGCATGAAAATCATAAATAAATTAACGTTTTCATTACCGCGAGGTGTCGATTGTTCATTGATCTATTTATAAGCGTTTCTCGTCGCGACATTGATAGCGATGTTTTTTTTTTCTCGATTTCAAGATGACTTTATTAATTTATTATCATTATTATTTTATGTAATTGCTTGCCAATTTTTTTTTTTTTTTTTTTTTTTTTACGTATTGCCGCTTTTGTTGATACGACTATAACTGTAGAAGGCATTTCTTCGATCGAACGGGATGTTCGAAGGCCTCTCACCGCTCGGGGGCTAAAGAAATTTTTAACCCGTTTGCACACGCGATCTCCTTCGTGCACTTACGTGCGTCATTTTTTTTTTTTTTTATTATCATCTTATTTGACCCGTTCACTTTCTTCGCGAGTGAACGCCCTGATACCTGAAAAACCAGGCGCTCCGGTTTCAGGAGTGTCTCATCGACACGCGCCGTCGCGCGAAATTAACCGGATTCGAGTTAAAATCCCTTCCGCGAGATGCCGCCATTGCAATTAGGCCTTTCGAATCTTTCTTCTCCCGGGTACTCTAATTACAAGACTATTAGCGAAAGATCAAGGTTAGCAGTCGAATGGAGATCAGGGGCGAGTTTTCTCGAGATTGGAATGGGCGATTCCTCGGTAATTATAGATCGCGGAGAAAATCGTGTGGGAAAATCGTGTACACCGTTAATGGAACGAAGATCACGAGAGGTTAACTTAGAATTCGAGTAAAAAAAAAAAACAATTAGTCATCCATTCTCGTTTGATAAATTACGATTCAATCAGATAAAAATTCGTTCATTGTTCAACTTTTCAATACAACTCGCGTTTTTTTTTTTTTTTTTTTTTTATCGTCGCAGACCTGTAAAAGTATTTAGCGTTTTTTTATTTTTTATAATTTTATTATTTATTTATTTAATTTAACATTTTCCGAAAAGTCAATTTTTCGAACCAAAATATTATTGCTATTAAAATTTTTTTTTTTTTCTATTTTTTCTTAATTATTAATAATTTATTTTAATTTTTCCGTAAAACTAAATTAAATTTTCATCATTATTATACATTGCATTCAATGTAACAGTTTACGCGAAAAAAACTTACAGTACGACTGCAGTAAATATAATTTTTATTTTTTTTTTTTTCGTCTTTCGGTTAATAGTTGCGCACTGGTTGTAGAGGCGTGCGGAGTGTCGAAATTTGAGTAAAGACCGTTGGATTTGAAGGCGAGAGTACAGCGAGATAGAACTGTGTAAATCGTCTCGGAGTTATGCCGGAGCTCTCCGCGATTGCGAAATTTCATTACCGAAAACGGCGCGTTGTTAGCGCAACGACGACGGGGCGGCTGTTAAATTCTTCCCTAACGTCGGACAAGACACGCGGCGCGGCGGAGAGTCATTGCTGACGGTAACTTTTCGGACGAGAGAACAGTAGTCGCAACGAGAGTCCTCGTTGACTTCTACGACGGAGAGACCTTATAGCATCGTTCCTTCTTCGTGGACACGAAACTTTAACGCCGGCAGCGAGTCTACCGACGTGCGTGCGGAATATATATCTCTATCTTTTTTTTTTCTCTCTTTCGCGACGATGCAACTGCGATAAACGGAGTGTCATAACGAGATAGATACAGAAATGGAATTGTGAGGAGACGCACCTTGGCACGGATCGGACACGACACCGTTAGGAAAACGTACTTACAACTGTTGCGATCGAATAAATCCTCGTAATTGTCTAACGTAGAAAATCATTTAAAAAATTGCAATTTTTGGACGCGCCGATTTTTGAAAAATAAAATAAAAATTTCGTATTAATAATTGCAATCGATATTTTGGCTCCAAAAAAAAATTTTTTTTTTAGTTCCAATCAATAATAATAATGAATTATTAATAATATCACCGATTTTTTACATATTAATGATTAATGTATTGACGTCTTCATAATCGCGAAACTTTCCCAACAATATATATTTCTAAGGTGAATTTTTTTTTTTTTATTGATTAAGCAATAAAAAATGTCTTAAAAATCGGCACGTGCAGAAGTTTGATTTCTTAATAAAAAAAGTGATCGCTGATTCGGGACCAAAAAAAAAAAAATCGTTTATAAAATTCGGGGTCAGCGAAACACTATAGATGTGAGAAGAAGGCGTATCTTAATTATTGTCTTGCGGTCGCGGAGGCGACCTTTGTACTGACATCGATGACCATTTTCGGCCCTCAATGCTGTAATACTTTTGCAGACACAGGAGAATACGTTAGGGGCGTTTGTGTATGTGAAGTCCATTCTCGATCGATTCTATAATGTCGACGTTCCGCTCGATCGAGACGATTCAATGACGATCGTTAACGCTACATCGACGAGTCGTTTTCAATGGACAAAAGCAATTTACCTCGACGATGACACGACGATAACGCCGCAAGTACCGACTCTCGGAGTTTCACTTACGCGACGGGTTTTCGAATGATAAAATTAATTTTAGGTCAATTAGGTCGGCCGCTGCCGATTTTTTGAGAGAAACAAAAAAAATCGCGTAACACTTGTGAAAAAAAAAATTGCGTAACATTTATGAAAAAAAACATCGCGTAACATTTGCGGAAAAAAATCGCGTAACATTTGCGAAAAAAAAATTCCGCATCATTTGCGGAAAAAGAATTCCGCATCATTTGCCGGAAAGAAAATTCCGCATCAATTGCCGGAAAAAAATTCCGCATCATTTGACGGAACGAAAATTCCGCATCGTTCGTCGGAAAGAAAATTCCGTAACATTTTGCCGAAAAAAAAATTCCGCATCATTTGACGGAACGAAAATTCCGCATCATTCGTCGGAAAGAAAATTCCGTAACATTTTGCGGGAAAGAAAATTCCGCATCATTTGCCGGAATGAAAATTCCGCATCCTTTGCCGGAATGAAAATCCCGCAACATTTTGCGGGATTGAAGAATTTTTTTGCCGCGTTGATAAATAAGGAGGAAAAAACTTACCGGCGCGCGGGTCAGAAAAAAAATGTGTCGCATAGATTGAACGATCCTCTTACCTGGAAAAAACGAAGGAGAAAAATAAATGAATATAATTAGATGGAAGATTCTTATGTGGAAATTACGTTATTTGCGTGACGCATTCGCGAAGGATCGAGAAGGTGTTACAGAAGAGTTGAGATCGAGCGCAGTCTTCGAGGAGCGACGCGAGGAAAAATGTAGTTCGAGGCTGTGAAACGCGACCGCTTCTTCTAACATCATCAACACGCTACATACTTATACTCCTTATGGATTGTATCAAGTTCGCCCTATTACCGCGATCCATGGAACTTACATCGCGGCAAACCAGACTCGCATATATTTGCATGTTTAATCGTGACGCGAGAGCGTTAAATTACGTCGGCGAGTTTTCTCACGATATCGGACTACACGACTTGACTACCGACAACATTGACTTTGATAGCTTTGAACTTTTGTCCAAAGTGCTAATGGCATTTTTAATGAATGCCAAAAAAAAAAAAAGGATGCGTGTTTTTTTTACATTTTTTAAATTTTTGTGTAAAAATATATGACCCATAAAATTTTAGGCTGCAAAGATCGCGCGGATTTTAAAAATTTTTACATTTTTTGTCGGAAGCATGAATTTTTTTTTTAATTCTCTTTTTTTTCTAAATGTAATTTTTTGACGTTTTGGAACAATTTTTATGACATGAAAATCGCAAAAAAAAAAAAACAGTTACGGAAGCGAAGCTTCATCTATGAAAAAACGAGAATTTTTTTTTTTTTTTTCGTTTAAATTTTTTGGTTCTTTTTCGCATAAATTTTAGTACAAAGTTTTCGGAACCGAAGATCGGATTCTGGCTATGCGCATAAATCGTTAAGGTCGTTAAAAAAAATAAATAAAAATTCTAGGGACGCCGAGAGACTCCGAAAAAGTAGGAGCAACTCGCTGTGATTTTGTGATTTGTGAAGGATATTCCTGCCGTTTGTAGTTCCCTTTCTCTCGCATTCGCAGCCGCGAATGGTGAGTTTTCTGTGTCCTCAAAGGGAGAAGCATCAGGTCCTTGCAACCGAAACAGGACGACAAAAAACAAAGTCGGCAAACAATGTGTATTTCAAAATAAAAACAAAAATGGCGCGGCACAGTGAAGATACGTGGGTCGTCGGGGAATTCAGTCTATAGAATTCACAGTTCGATTCTTGCAAAGGGTTCACTCCTCATCCTTATTTCTCTTTTTATTTTTCGTCTTTTAGGACGAGTTCCAGGAAGTTTTTTGTTTCACTGCCTCAGTGGCCCTCGAATCGCGACCTACGTAATTTCTTCGTCTCTCTTTCGCGTCCTTCTCATTCCATTTGCTTCTCTTTCACGCACCACAAGTTTCATCTCCTTTATTTATCGAAGGAAGAAAAAAAATTACCGGGTTAAACGGAGACTCCAAAAGAGAATTTCAAGGCTGAATTTTTCGGGGCCTTTTTAGTGGGACTCCGTAATTTAACTTTTAAGACTGACGAAGGTGAAGGTCGGGGTGGGCGTTTGGAATGGAAGAACGTGAAGAATTCGCAATCGTATTTAAAAAAAAAAAAAACTTTACATATATATATATATATATATAGAGCTTCAGAGTCGACGAATACCGGTCAAGTATGCGAAGAAAAAAAAAAAATCACATATATATATATAGATATATAGATAGAGCATCAGAGTAGACGAATACCGGTCAAGTAGGCGAAAAAATGATCGCTCCATTCTTAAAAATCGAAACAGTAAGAAAGTCGAAGGCTTCGGATAGCAGGAAATATCCTTTCACTGTATTTCTTGCAATCCTTTCACTGTATTATCTTATAATAATACGGTAAAGAGTGTAAGTTACGCGGAGAGTTCGGAAGAGAATGTGCAGATGCTGAAGAGAGTCGATCGTAAAGACGGGTGAATATCTCCATTCCATGAGTCGTGGGCGTTCCGCACGAGTCAAACAGTACACAGTGTACGTGAACCCAACTGCATACCTGAGTTTGTAGTGGAAGAACAACATAACGTCGCGCTATACGACTTTCGATGCATCGAGAGTCAACGAGCGAATGGACGAGTAAACATACACGCCGAGTGTGTAACACGTATGTATATGCGTGTAGTATGGAGTACTGTTGGGAATAAGTAGGCAGTCGGGTCGAATCCAAAGTGGGTGACCCGGTCCCGGAACCCGTTTGTCCTCCGAGGATCCTGGCGGCGGCGCCGCGCGCATCGCGCAGCCGTTCTGGACGTTCGAAGAGAACGGTCAACGGGCCTCTAACCTCTAACAACCCGCCGGTTTCATACGCGGTTGGTCCATCAGGAAGTCTTTCGACAAAACGATCTTCCGATTTTCACTTTCTTCTCGAAACTCGAGCCGTTTACAACACCGTCTCCACAGTCCGGCAATAAATTTCGCAAAGGAAACAAAAGCCAACATTTCGAATTTTTTTAAATGATGAATGAATAATCAATTTTTTTTTCGAAAATTAGTATCAATTTTCGAATAATTGAAAATCGTGGAAAATCAAGAAAAGTAAAAAAAAATTCTTAAGTTCGATAAAATTTATAAAAAATTTTATTCGACTAATAATTTTTTAAAAATTTTTCCGATAATAAACTATTTAATTTTTTTTTCGTACGTAATTTTTTTTTTTTAATTTTACTAAAATAAAAATAATAACAATTTTTGCCTTTTCATTTGCATTATTTTGCATCAAAATATAATGGTAAAAAAAACGATACTTCCGGTGTAAATTAAATTATATAGACGTGTGTATTAACAGTTGCATTCGATAAATCGGTCAATCGTTAGACAAAACCCACGTCTTCGTCACATCGAGACTATTATATGGAAATGTATATATAGACATACAGTATGCAGTATATATATGTATATATGTATTTCAATTTACCGCTACGGCGACCCAGATTACGAGATCCTACGCCTTTAATCTTTTTCACTCGCACTCGCGTCGTTCGTATTCTCGATTTCCATCGTTAGATCGATTTGTTTTCGCGGTCTATGACTCCCTTGACGAATAGATATTTTTAATTTATCAGCACTCGTAAAATTAATCGTACTGTTATTAGGAGGAAAGAAAGCTGCATATACGGCGGAGGATGCATATTATATATAAATACACAACGTGGTTAATGTATGCCGCACGTCTTTCCAGTAGAAAGTGGTCCGAGCCATCAAATACCATAACGGATCGTTTCGTGCCTTCGAGATATCATCGACCAAATATATATCGCGTGAGGATTTCACCTCTGTATGAATTTGTTTGACTTCGAAATTTTTTTATTTTTTTTTTTCCTCCTTTCAAATTTACAATTTGCCGAACCGAAGAATCGTCGAATTTACTTTTTTTTTCTTCGCTTTCAAATTTACAATTTGTCCGATCGAAGAATCGTCGAAATTTGCATTTTTTTAAGGAGATTCATATTTTTCGTCCTTCGCGATCCTCGATGTATTTCGCGCCGATGAAATCGCCGCGCATGCGCGGAAGTGATTTTTTTTCTTCTCGTATCACTTCGATGCACGTGCGCAACTTGCGTTTTCATCGCGTGACGGGGCCATTGGCGCGAAATCGAGAGGGCAACACGATTGATTGGAAAGAAATACTCTCGCGAGAGCTTAAAGATCAGACGCATCGTCATCAGCAGCCACGGTAGCTGATGCTGTCCGCGTCAATCTTCGAGCAACAGACGGAAATCTCTCGATCGAGAGATCGAATACCTTGCGGACGATGAGTGAAAGCTGTTAAGTTTGTTCTCGTTAAACATTGCACGCACGTCGATGCGTAATTAGCGACTGAAGCGTCAGACGCATTAAAAAAAAAAAAAAATTCTTCGTAACTTATAACTGACTATTGGTCATAGTTATTTCGACAAATGAAACTATAAAAAAAAAATTTAAACACCATTTGCCTCGCATACTAATTAAGTCCCGAAAAAGGCGTTGCAACGAATCGCCACATAATTCTCAAGTACGATGATAATTCGAAGAGGCGACAAAAAAAAAACCAATTATGACGAGAATAATTGATTTCTCAACGCTAATATATCTTTTCGCGATTTCTTTTGCTCTCCGCGACGACGAGATGAAATAAATTGTCTGCTCGTGCCGTTGCGTGTTTCTTCTCTATAACGAGAATAGATCGATCGTAGCTCCCGGCTGAATGTTTTCTCGCCGCTTTTATGATAAAAAAAAAATTAAAAAAATTAAAATGAACGAAATAAAAAAAAATGATTCTAAACCCTAAAGCTTCTTCTCGTTGGTTTAATAATCTCCTGTAGGGCGATAGAGAAACACGAGAGTTATTAAATGCACATCTTCGAAGAGAGCCCTTGAGAATTGAGATTTCGCTTCCGAGGAGCAGATTACAAAAAAGATATTGAAAAAAAAAAAAAAAATTTTCCTATAACTCTCGTCTTCTTTAATCGCGTTCTAACGAGTGTCGAGATATCTTCATCCCCGACTGCTGCACAATATTTATCGTCTGTAATATAATTTATGAATCGCAACCGTCTGCTGCGCACTGCGCTAAAAAACTCCGAAAAAAAAAAAAAAAAAAAAAAAAAAAAATTGGTAAAGAGTCGAAAGAGCCGCGAGAGAGGTGAGAGACACTCGGGAACTTCTGCGAATCGTCGTGCAAACCGCATCTTCATTAGATCCTCACCTTCTACATAGCGCGAGATGTTCATAGCGACTGCTGCCTACTCTTAGCTATATATAGAAAACCTTTAATGCAATTCTTTACTACCACGACAAACCCTCCTCCTCGCCCTCGAGATATCTCTCTCTCTCTCCTCTCTCCTCTCCCTTCTCTCTGCGCGAATTCTCACTGAGATGTCGCTACACGTATTCTCGACGTGCAGCGTACAGCCTTTGCCTGCAGCCTCCACCCGGCAAAGCATTCGATCAATTAGCCTATGTATACAGTAACTACGCGCGTAAGTAGCCTCCACGCCGATTTCCTGCGTACAACAAACCTTTGCACACAAGGAACTTTGTTGATCGAGTCGTTCGCCTCGGGGAAAAGAAAGATCCACGCGTCCAACGATCGCGCGATCTCACGTACATCTGTTCGATGCGGCGGATTGCCTTCGAACTTTCGACCTCACGATCGTACGCGCGATTAAACTCGACTTAACGTTTGTAAATTATAATTTTATTTTATGCAATCTCAGTTTATCGCGTTATTTCTTTCGACGACTTTTCTATGGTGGAAAACGTATGATTTTTTTTTTTTTTTTTTTTCGTTCTTTCTTTCGAGAGTTGTATGACACCGATGTACGCGTGTACTCGCTGGAGCGTTACTCGCTCGGTTCGAGCTCTGTGAATCAGGCGTCGGCTTTGCGCTGTCGCTTTGCCGGTGACAAAAGACGCAGCTGGTAATAACGCACGTCCTCGTGCCACATTCGTTTTGCGTCGAAGAAACAGAGTCTGAGGAACTAGCGATGTTACATGCGGTGCGAGACGCTTTTTTCGCTCCGCTCGCTTCTTCGAGAGATGAGTCGAATTTTCTTTTTTTTTTTTTTTAATTTCGGGGAATTTTGCGATGTCATTGAGAGAACAGAAGCATCGTTACAATTTATTAAACTGTATCGATAATTTATAATAATTTTTCTAATTATTATTTACGAGATTCGCGATAATAAAGAATTTTTATGGGACGCAAATAAACGAGTTTTTTTTTCTTTTTAATTTGGGGGAATTATTGCGATGTCATTGAGAGAACAAGAAGCATCTTCACAATTTATTAAACTTTATCGATAATTTATAACAATTTTTCTAATTATTATTTACGAGATTCACGATAATAAAGAATTTTTATGAGACGCAAATAAACGAGTTATTTTTTTTTTTTTTACGGAGCGCGAGATAATCAGAAAACCGCTACCACCTACGTACATCGGTACTCGAGACGACGAGGATAAAGCTGTCGCGTGTCCAGGATGGATGGACGGACGGACAGACGTCCGTGAAAGTTTCGCATTGTCGCCTCGCACCCGTTCGTAAGCGAGTGTGACGAGAGTGTCAATGAGCTTCGCGGTTTCATAGCCTGCGGGGCCTCCATGTATGATCGACGCACCAACCAACGCGATCGAACAATAATAATTCATGAATTCTTTCGATTCAAATTCATTTTCTATACAACGCGCAACATTGGACGGTAAAAACATCGTCGAGAGTGAATGAAAGCTGATGAAAAAAAAAAAAAAAAAAGATCGGTATTGGTATTCGATCTTTAGCTATGCATTGCGATCGTATCTCGCAAACCACGAGTTTTAATTAATTATAATACTGAAATCCGAAATGGATTTTTTTTTTTTTTCATACGGAGAAAAAAATCGGTTGGATCGACCAAATCGGCGGTTTTGGTTGATGAAATAAGATATTTCGTCGATCGAAAAAAATACACAATCGATTGTCGTAACTGTTTGGGTAAATTTGCTATTTATTCTTCTTACTGTGAGAAACATTTCGTTTAATCAACCGTACATTTGTCTCGTCAACCGCAATTACCGATTTAACCGATTTTTTTCTCAGTGCACCGAACATTTGTTTCGCCAACCGCAATTACCGATTTAGCCGATTTTTTTTCTCAGTGCACCGAACATTTGTTTCGCCAACCGCAAGTGCCGATTTAGCCGATTTTTTTTGTACCGCACCGAATATTTGTTTCACCAGCCGCAACCGATTTATTTTCTCGATTTAACCGATTTTTTTTTTCAGTTCATGAAACGAATGTCCACAGAAAATATAAAACTCGGAGTAAAATAAGTTACGAATTTACGATTAACGGGAAAAAAATACATCGAAAACAGCTTTGAAATGATGAATCGCAAAAATGTATTCAATGCGTCAGTTTGCAAAAACGAATTATTGGACGTATCGCTAAACAGCGATATTTTTGTTTCTCGATGGAATACCGGTAAAACCCATTTGATTATCCTGTTCCACGGAAATAAAAATTTACATAATAAGGAAATTGGACGAGTTAAAAAACCGTTTTTCCGTGTCGCTGCAGAGCGAAAAAAATTTTTTGAAAATGTTTCGAAGATTTGTATTTTTTTTTTTATAAAAATAGACAATTCCAAGAGAAATTTTTTAAATTTCACATTTCGATCTATTTTCGCGGGATGAATACGAATCGATAATTTTTTTTTTTTTTTGCGTCAATAATGACACTACTAATAATCATAATAATAAAAAATAAAATAAAAATTGCACAGCGCGTGTAGAAGCCGCGTTAGCATCGAGCAAACGCTGTACCTGTATATGCAATGCACACGCCAACCCGTTCACCATTGTTTAGTATACACACTCTGCGATACCGCTGCGTGTTGCACCGCTAGGCGAACGATTTCACAATCAAGCGTGGAATCATGACGACGTTATATTCATATAAGAACCGTGTCGACTCGATCCTACATTAAACGATACACGATGAAGCTGCCTAAGAACCTGCAATTTCTCGTAGTAAATCTGCAGGTAAAATCGTTACGAGTCGTTCAGTTTCATCGTGGAGTTTCGTGCGTTTAGGCGTTGCGCGCTGCATCGGCTTTACTCATGCGATGCACTTCGCCAACGTTCCACAACTCTCAAGAACATCGTTTCGTCCCGACTTCGATATTTTCTGCCTCTCGTCGCATAGGCGAAAATTTTGCTTCAAAATAATAATATGCAATAAACGCCACAAAAATCAGAAGTTCACCATTTTTCTCTAAAATTGCATAAAAAACATCGTTTTCGTTTTATTTTCATCGAATCGCCTTAAAAAAAAAAAAAAAAAATTGTAAAAATTGAAATTTGAAAAAAAAAAAAAATCGGTCAAATTTTCAACCGATATATTTATTTTTATTAAAAAATTAATTTTCATAGAATTCAAAAATAATTAATATATAGTTTATTTATATATATTTTTTATTAATTATTTAATTTATTTATTATTGACTTTCACTATTATTATTATTAGTTTTCTTTTTTACTCCGAGTACAGCGAGTTCATCATCGAGTCGCTCGAGTTCGATATTTATTCTGAATCAACCGGTAACTCATCCGCAACGAGGCGTTAATCGATCGTTGCAAGAAAAAAAAAAGAAAAAAAAATAAATCTATAGAATATATAGAATATATATATATACGGAATTTATTCAAGCTGAGAACACGATGGGAGAATCCGAGGAGAGGTTATCGATCAATGATACATGAACAACGCAAGGAGAGTGGTGTATAATATGCATGGATGCAGTTGAGAAGAATTCTCGCTAACGATCATCAGAGCTCGAGCCCAAGTTGCGTAAAGAAGCACTGATTCTTATCCGGTGACTCGAGATTCTTCGTTGCCTTTCATTTAACTCGTGAATACAGGTTGCGGTCGGTACTGCTATTGGTTCTGCTGCTATTGCTGCTGTTGCTGTTGATGCGTTACCGCTTAAGCGGATTAACTAATTGCCTAAATGACGATGTCTTCATTTAATCGTCAGATACGCTTAAATGGAGAGAAAGACGAATCGGACGTAAAGGGGCGTCAATAATGGGCAAAAAAAAATCATCTCTTTTTCAGCATCGGCTACGAACGAAACGAAGACTGAGGGAAATTTCGGTAAATGATTTATGAGCCCTGAAGCTACGAGATAATGACTCGTGTACCGAGTTGCAATAACGCCTTTCTTCCTCCCAAAAGACTACAAGGGGATTAGTTCACGATATTTTTTTTCAAAGGACTAGTGCTGCAAAGACACTTCATATAATAACTCGCGAACTGTGCGAAATGAATAGAATAGAAAGCTAATTCGCGATGTTTTTTTTTTTATTTTTATTTTTGCTACCGTAAGATAGTTTTTTTTTTACGATGAATAATTAATGAATAAAAATTCTATTTGCGAACTATCGATAATGGAAGTCTCTGCGGTTGTAATGACTTTAGGACTGTTTACCGAGCGAATTTAACGCTCTGTGCCTCGAAATGCCACCCGCGGGGATATTGACTTTTTTTTTTTTTTTCTGAGACGTATTATACAATCTTTATGTTCAATCGACAAACGAAGCCGTGAAATTTGTATGAAAAGTCTCCGAGAAGAAAGAACGAAGATTCGAGAAACGACGATGTCTTGGTACGGGATGTCACAGTATTTCGTTTGTCGCGGACTAAAACGACACTTTCTAAATCGGTTTCCGGTGTTGCGTTTCATAAAAATCTACGAAGCAGATTCTCCAATTATCGTAAGTCGCCGTATTCGGCAAGTCGAAACTATTTGTTTTTAATTTTTTTGCATTTAATAAAAATCGTGAAAGCATGAAAATTATTATGCAACGCTGTTAGAGGACTTTTTAGTCGTTAATAAGTAAATTCGAAAGGCCACAATGTTTAGAAATGTTTAGAGGGAAGAGTAGGCGCTTAACGATTATTATTAATTGAGCAATGATATGAAGATAAAAGACGAAAACAAAATATTGAGGCTAATTTCATCCGTTTAGCTTCTCTGGAAGAGTTTTTAGAGCAATCGATCGGTTTTACCGATTTTTCATGCAAGAATTGCCACATTTCGAAAGGAGACTTTTTTGTAGTTTATAATTAAGGATGCCATACAGATTTGTTGATCTTTCATCTGTGATCTGAGTTCTGACAGAAATCGAAATGTTGAAAAATCGATTTTTTATCGCGAAAACAAAACCAACAGGTGATACCGATCGCTGTGCGATGAAATGGGTTTCGTATTTTTTAATATCTCCAGAGTAATCTTTTAACAATTAACAATTAGGTAGCCGATTCGTTACTATTAACATAAAAAAAATCGTGATCGGTATGACGCCGTCTGACCGGGTAATACCGGTCACCTACCATATCGGCCAAATCACCTTTTTCCAATAATTAATAATAATAAAATTGAAGAATTATTATTATTAAATCATTTTTTAACCTCAAACGCTAATAGTTACCGATCAACATCCCGAAGTTTATACCGATTTCAAAATTTTCATGAAATGGTCACTTTATCACTGCGATAATAGAGAGTTTTCGCTTAGTTGGCCGATATTCGCCGACTCTCCGCTATCTATCGATCGTATATTTATTTATTTATTTTTTGCCACAAAAAAATGCGAGATCGGTATCGATGTTTCGTAGCTTCGTAACAATGATTGCTCCAGTAATAGAATATTAAATACGCTCCGCGCGGAGAAAATTGAAGATGAGTTGACTGAGTTACTTCTCAACGGCAATTTGCTCGTCCCTTTTCCTCAGGGTGAGGTCCCGGCTGTGTGCAGTAGGGCCGCGCGCGAGACGCATCAAGGCCCCCGTAGGTGGAGAACACACAGTGATCTCATGTTTCATATTTATACTCTCATCTGCATATTACGACCGGGGTGTGCCTAGGCGCTCACTGCTCTTATCCGGAGGCCCGTCCCATAGGAACTCCGCAGCATTGTGGTATGCAACGCGATCTTCGTTCTCTTTTTCGCTTTTATATCCTCCGGGAGAACCTCTTTCTTTCGTTTCGGATTAGATTCGTTATTCCACATGCATACGCGACGCACGTCAGCGCATTCGCGTTTCTTCCGTGAAACTTACGTCATTAAAAAACACCCCAGGAGTGACGATAACCCTTATTGTGGCAAACGAAATTATTACAACGAGATCTGCATATGAGATTCGGAGAGAAATTTGAATACTTCCCAATGGCGTAAAATTTTTTAAAAAATTGACAATACAGAAGGTGAAGGAAACATTGATTTTTTATAATAATAATTCCAAAATGTTAATAATAAATTAGTTGAAACAACAGTTTTTTAACAAATTTTTCAACAAACTAACGTTTTTTTAACAAAAATGCATTTATTAATTTTTCAAAAATTTGATGTAATTTCTGAAATTCTCGCTTTTTGTAAAAAAAATTCCAAAATTCTTGATTTTCATCCACAAAAAAGAAAAAAAAAATCAAAAATTAGAAAAAATGAATAAATATTTATTGAAAAAGATTGACGTATCAATTTCTTTAAAAAAAAATCGGTTGCTAAATAAATAATTTTTCGATAAATAAATAAATTGATTTGTTCATAAATATTTATTATTATTATTATGCAAAATGAATACCGATTTATGTCAATTTTAATACAATAATTTCGAAAAATGTTACTGCAATACAATTCCATTTTATTATCGTAAAATCACTCTAACCGTGAAATATCCGAACGAAATCTATGGCATCAAAGGAGAAAAACCGGTTTTGATCAAATTATCGTGAATGTGTGAAAATTCCCAGGACTTTTAACTCGTTGTAGTATACGGCGATAACTATAAACTTTCAACGATTTACAGTATTTTATCGTCGATTTTGTTCTACGAAACGATAAATCGCCTTTTCCTTTCCAATTCGTTTTTTTTTTTTGTTTTTTTTTTTTTTTTATTATTGTACCACACATCGAAGTGGATGATGAAGGAAACGTGACTCTTCGAGTTATACAGAACTTTACTACGAATCATTGCTGGCTGCCGGCGTAGCAGATATACCGGTTTATGCAATTTCCATTTCATATTGGCTGACATAAAGAAACGCATACATCTATCGTATCCTTTTGCTGTCTATATAATTTCATTCGTTTGTAAGATACCGAACGAACTTGACCATGAAATTTCCGCACGTTCAGCATAACTATTCCTCTATTCACTTTTGAATCGTTACCCTACACGATTTCTCGGTAAAAACGTGACGGTATGCGCGGCGGCAACTCGATGACTAATTAAAGAGAGTGATCTCACGTTATTATATTAACAGTCCCATTGTCTTTTTTTTTTTTTTATTCGTCACACAATCATATCCACCACATAATTCAGCATCGTCGAGGAATGATAAAAATTTTCGAAGATCGGTATGAGAACCGAAAAAGATCGATAATTTTTAGACGTCATCCTTGACCCATAGGATGGGCACTTCGATCAAAATCTAAAATCGAAACGTCTTCGCCGTTCGAATAAACCACCTGACATATCGATCGTTATCGGCAGTTAAATCTAATTATCGAACGCAATCGTTGGAACCTCTAAAATGTCTGTCATTTCCGACACCGCGTAATGTTATTGCCTAATCTTTGATTTGAAGTCATCAAAGAGCGCCGAAATGGATTAATAAACCGTTTAAACTTTAGCCGGTTGTGAAAACAGAAGAATGGCACAATGGACCAATAAAAAATGGCGAATCATAGAGTGTAATGAGTCGGCGGATGGGCCGAGAGGAGTAATCGATGTCTGCGGACTTTACGCGATATATGCGGTATACGTGTTATGTGTACTCGCGACTCGCACAACCCCCGAGGCAATCTATCCTCCCGGAGAACCTCGGCGTAGGAAGAAATTATTACGGATAACAATGAGAGGCTATTAACGCGTAACTCAATGTCGAAGAGTTGACCACTCCAGGAAGCGGAGGAACTATTGTCGACCCACACGCTTACCATGCGCCAAGGTGCAGTATGTCTCTCGCGGAGAAACACCATTGTGAAAACCCACGATGAACTTTGTCCGCTTAGATGGGCCCTACGTCGTCGTTATTGCCCGCGTAACGATATACTGTACATCTTACGATAATTCAAGGTGATACGGCAAATCGGTACTTTGTTGCGAGACGAGCCGATTGCCACTCAACTTAATTGCGAGTTCAAGTTTATCCGTTTAATACGAAAAATAATGGAATTGAAATTTTTTTTCATTTTTTTTATTGGGCATCAAATTTAATATACCGATTTATCGTATTTAATTTTTTTTTCGATTTTTTTTTATTGGCCATCAAATTCAATGTACCGATTTATCGTATTTAATTTTTTTTTCGATTTTTTTTATTGGGCATCATATTTAATTTACCGATTTATCGTATTTAATTTTTTTTTTGATTTTTTTATTGGGCATCAAATTTAATTTACGATTAATGGTATTTTTTTTTTTTTCGATTTTTTTTATAGTGTGATTCAGACTTTTCGCAGTCTCTTTCACACTCTTCAGTTTCCCAGAAATCGATATCACGGGTGACGGAATTCAGAACCCCCGATCACGTGCTCGCGGCTCGTTTAACCAATGAAATCATATTCCTATATGCAGCGAAGTAAAACTCCATAAGAATGTACCTCTCGGAAATCGTGTCTCGCTTTTTCTCTTCGTCTCCCTCTCGTGTGCTCCGTGCGTCCTATTCGAAAGTATAATCCCCGAGTAAATGGTAAGAGATGAAACAACCGCGTGACACGTGTACCGGCACACTACGTGCAGCTAAGGATCGGAATATATATCCCCTGAGAGAGGAGCGGAGAGTGCCGAGAGTGGCGAGTCTGCGGAGCGCACGATCGGCACGAGTAACGAAAGCGAATGCGAGTCTCAGGAAGAGAAGAGAAAACGTTCGAGAATGAAGACGAAGAAGAAGAAATAATAATACGAAGATCGCACAATGATCCGCCCGCAACGCCAAGTGAAACAGAGAGAAAAGAGAACCATTGATATTGAGAGCGATAAAGAGAGAGTAAATATACTCCTTTATTCTCGGTCGAGCAGTTCGTGGCTCGGGGTGGTCACGTTTCGCATCGCGGAACTCAATTTTTCCCTTTTTTTTTTCCTCCTATTCTCTCCGAAGCCGAAGATGTTGGTAACTTATATTCTGCGCGAAGGAACGCGAGTAACGTGCGCATCAGCATTGGGGAGCACGGCGTCACCGCTTCTGCACCGCATCAGCGTTTATTCTCATCTTCTCGTTTTTCATTGTTATTTTTTTTTTTTACGAGTTAATCTTTTATTTTCATCAATTTTTTTTTTTCACGTCTCATTCGATATTTCGCGACTACCATCGCGAATTTTCGTCTCTCATCAATTCTCCAATATTCTCCGCGGAGAAGCCCCTCCGATATACTCTTCCGCTTGTATGCACACGATTTCGCGGTTTATCCTTTGGGAATTTGAAATTTGGGCCCCGAAGGGCCCTAAAAACGGACCGACAACGGATAATTGGTAGTTACGCCCGAATAACTACCATCTTTGGCATAATGTACTGGTCATCCGTGTGCATTCGCGATGCATCCTCACCCTCCTTTACCCTCTCGTCTCGGGGTCCACAGTCTTTCGCGATCGCGAGTATAGTAGGGTTGGTCGGTATTCAACGCTCGATCGATGCTGATCTTGATGCCCGAACGAGCGCGTGTCTGGCTATGGCTCTCGTATGCGCATCGCGCTCGGCCTTCGGATGGGGATCCTTATTCTCCGATCCTTCGTGTATACATATCGAACACGCGAGAGAATAACGTTCGGTCTCTCCGCCGGGTGGATCGCTCCACCGCGATCTCTTCTTCAAGAATGGGATACCACTCGATCGCGAAACCATTCGTTATAATTTATACTCGCGTTGCCTCTGAGACAAGCAGAAGAGATCGATATGCCTCGATGCAAACTGACTTTGATATCTTTGTTGTGAATTCACGATCGAGCGCCGCGCAACCGTGAATCTTAATGATCTCTTTCTCGCTGACTGGGATCAGCTATCGCAGACGTAATACTTATAGTTTCGGAGCCGAAGAATTTTACTCCGAGAATCTCGAACTCTCGAATGCTCCGAAGAGAAATAGATAAAGGGAAGCAGAGAGGAGAAGGGAATGGAAAAAAAAATAAAAAAATAAGGATGCATAAAACATGAGAACCACCTACGCGGGAAGGGTAGTCATTGGTAGGGGTTTGGTATCCGTAGGACGAGAGAACCGGCGGCGCGAGAGGCACCGACAAGGCGCCCATAATGAGGCAGAAAAGAGGAAAGGGCCCTTCGAGTGTTCATACACCGGTTAAGCCGCTCTTCCAATGCGCAACTTTGCCAACTAAACGACAACGCCGAAGAGAACGGAAACGGAAAACAAGAAATTGGCATTTCACGCGGTGAAAAAAAATAACAAAAAAAAGAAAATATATATATATATTTTTTTTTTTTAACAAAATATTGATAATAATAACATTTATATCTATTAGTATTGATTATTATTTTTTATTTATTTTTTTTTTTTCGAGGAGGAAGCAAAATATAATTAAAGTTTACGGAGTGAAAGGCTTCGATCATTTCCGATCACAGATCTATCCCATTCGATGGGACTACGCGCAATATTTTTCGTAATTTCGCGGAAGATTGCACAGTCGATCGATTTTTATCATCCCGAGAGATTGAGGACGTCGGGGTGTATCTAATAGCTCGTAAAATTGATACAGCGAAGAAGAGAGACGCGGCTATTGCGAATAGTATCGTCTCGGTGAAGCTATGGACCGCGTGTATTATTAAATTCCAATCATTCGTTCGCCGCTCTCCGAGAGCGGTAACAGGACACAATCAGCTGGGTGAGGAATCCCTTCCGCAAGATATCTGCGAGATAATAACAGTCGCGAGACACCGCAACGATGTCCTTTGCTGTGTTTGTCTTGCGATGATATAACGGGGAAGAGATTCCTCTCGGAAGATCGTCAGAATTAAAATTTTTTTTTTTTTCGTTTTTTTTTTCTCGGCCCTCTTCGGGCGGAAGATAGCCGTAGATCACCGCAAAAGCTCCGGCAGACAAGTAACAACGATACCCCGGATTAGCGAAGTACATCGCGAGAGCCTAACTGGTGAGAATTAATTTTCACCGCGAGCTTAGATCAGCGTTAGAGTTTACGAAGAGCTCTCTGGGATGCTGTAGTCCGCCAGAGAGGATCTCGCATAGGGCTTTAGCTGCGGGTCAGTAATTCTATATTCGCGGCGGTCAGACCACCGTAGCGAGACGCGCGGTCGCTCACCAACGTTAATCCACATCATAACTATCGCGAGTACTCTATGTGGCGAGAGACAAGCGAGATAACGTTTCATCTCGTGGCGTGAGATCCGTGTCGGTAACTACGTGTAGAAAACATCGAAAGATCGAAGGAAAAAGAAACCATCGAAAAAAATACGCGGCTATCCAATCGTAATAGTAGTTTGCGATACTAGAAGGAGAAAGCGGATTTTACGTTAGGAAGTCGTCCCCCGAGCCGAATCGATCGCTACAGCGACGCGAGTTTCTCGATACCGAATTCTTAGTTTTCCGATTCGTAACTTTTTTCATCGATTTTTTTTTTTTTTTTTTTTTAAGTCGAAGAAAATTTTTACGTGTTCACTAATCGCTGCAAATATATAAATAACTGATGAAGATGAATTTCTAAAAAAAAAAAAAAATAGCCGTAGAGCTCCGCGAGGGTCGTATCACTCGCGAGATCATCGAAGTCGAAGAGCGAAAAGCGAATATCTCTTCGGCAATGTCTGGGGGTTTCGCGTCTCGTCTGTCTCGAGTGATCAGGTGGAAAGTCAGCGAGCCATGAATGACCGCCCACTTGTATCGCATGCCTTCGCTGCGAGAAAGATATATACCAAGAAGGGAATCTCCGTAGGTACGTAAAGTAAAGTGAAGCAGCGGAGTAGTAGATCGCGAAGTGCGCACGAGAAGAGGCTGTCTTTGCACCTCTCGCGACTACAAGAGTCGGTGGAACGTCTCTCGACGTCGACGTCGACGACGACGACGACGGGAGACCGAGAGAGTTCTACTTTTGCCTTTTTTTTTTTTTATTCTTCTTCTTGTTCATCGCTTTCCGTGGGCTGTTTGATTCGCGATCTCGCGGAGAGCAGAGAGCAGCGCGCCGTGCCACCGGTCGAACCGGCCGGTTGCTGCTATTCTACTCTCTCGTAAACACCGAAGGCGAACGTTAGGCGATTCTCTCACGGCAGCTGCGACGATTTATTGCCGACCGAAGAGCTCTGGAGAACCCCGTGCGCGCGTCTCTCAAACCGAACCGCGAGAACGAAGGGAGCGAAATTGCGCGACTCGTATCGATAGTATATATCGACACTCAACGTTCCCCGGAGAGAAAGAGAGGAGGGATTTCGAACGACGCTCTAAATCTAAGTCACCTGTCACGTGGGGAGTAAAATTTAAAAAAATAAAAAAAAAGGACACATTTTCGCAAAGAGATCCTTAGATCCGCGCGGTTTTGCGACCGTTAACTTCGGTCCTATTATACATCGTAAATAGCGCGATATTATCGTATGTATAGATCTATAGGTTTTCCATTCTTTATCTCGTTTCTCGTTGAGCTATTAAGAACCATTTCGCTGTTATTATACACCGTAACAAATCATTCAGTTTCTGTAGCTAATTATCGTAATAATTCGAAATTATTATTATTATTATTTCGCGTTAATAATAGTAAAAAAAAATTAATATCGATCGATCGAATCGAAATTTTATTACCGAACGAAAAATAATTTTCAAAAATCGATATTTTTTAGATATTAATAATAATAAATTAATTACTGTGATCAATTACATTATTATTATTATTTTTGAAATATCGATTTTTAAAAAAAAAATTTTAATCAAATAATTTTAATTATTAATACTGTTATAAATATTTTTGAAAATTACAACGATAAAAATAATAAATAAATTAACGTTAATTAGATTATTATTGGTATTATTGTAATAATAAAAATTTGTAATTTTTTTTCTCGAAAGACTAACGGGATTGCTAGCGGATAATATACGAGGAAAGAAATCATCAAGACTTCGGGTTAATTATCGGAGTAATTCGACTTACAATCGGAGCGACTAATGGGAATTTTACGCCGTTTCTGCGGCACTTTATTCTCGCGAGAAACGAGAGTTCCGCGGTTTACAATAACGTTATACGTTATGGGTTAAGGATAATTTATTATTAACGATCGCACACACCCGTCGTTAATACGCGCGCGTTACTTCATACCACTTGCGAGTCCTATATATCGAAAGATCCGGCCGCTCGTTTGGCTCGAGGATCGCGATCGATGAAACTTAAGTCGGACGATGACGAAAAAAAAAATAAAAATAAAATAAGCAATAGAGAAAATTGTTTCTCACGCGAGAGTTGGGTGTGCGTACGCGAGTAATTAACGACTTTGCAGAGAAGAGGGATAGAGAGGCTGCGAGCACTCGTTATCCTCTCCTCGCTGTGTCTTTCGATCTCCGGACGGAGAGATCGATTATACGAGGGCGCAGCGCTTCGTCATTACGTCCACTTCTGTACAGTGGATAAGTCCGAAGAGTCGTTATATTCTCTGACGTCGTAAGCGGATAACTCGACGAAAGGGAGAAGAGAAAAAAAAAAAGAAACGAAAAATTAGGTACGCGGAACGAAGAACAGAGATTACGTAGATCCGCGAGCTAAAGATCGAACTCTGAGATACAGATATCCTTTGGAGTGATCTGTGAAACCGTAATCCCTGAATTTACAACCGGAAATCCAACTGATACTAAATTCTCTCAATTAAATAAATTTCTTAACGATTTAAATGCCTAAGAAAATCTCCAATTTATTATTATTAATTCTATTATCAATAATAATAATAATAAAATAATAACTATCGAAAAATCAGTAGATTTCTCAATAAAAATTAAAAGCCACATTTCCATATATATAGAAACCAATAAAAAAAAAAAAATTCGGAGTCGAGATAATCGTAATTTACGTCAATCGAAGTTACGTTCAAAAACAATATTCTCGTATTCCCGTTAGTCGCGTAATGAATTTAGCGTTTATACATCGCGGCGATGACTATGACGATGCGGAAGAGATATTATTCACAGACGATAATTCTTGCGCGGTTGTGAGGAGCCGCGGCGGAGTTTAACATCGTCATGACAAGAGAGAAGGAGGAGGTAACTTAGGAAGGGATATACTTTGTACGTTGATTTGTGGCCGTTGATGCCGAGTAAATCTTTCCGCCCGAACTCAGCCGCGGTGAATACTCCGCCCGCTTGTACTTACCGGCTAATCTATAGTAAACCATACATTTACCACGCATATGTATGGATATATATACCTATATATACGGCGATAATATACGTAAAGCCATTGGCATGTACTCCTCGTCTAAGATAGTTTTCAGGCCCTCTACGTTACAACTTGTGGTACAAAACGCATCGACGCTGTATTATAAAACACACGTTGCCCTGCGTTATAGGGTGTGCAACGCCTTGTACATGTTTATTAGCGTTATTTACCGTTCGCGTGTACCGCGAACCTCCATTAGCCCCGGCGGCTAGAGTTCGAAGGAAAAAAGGAAAATCTTCGAACGGAGCGATTATATTATATTCCCGATGAGCGCTCTCGGCGGGCCAAAAGGAGAGAATCCCGAAGAATTCTCTCTTAGAGAGAGAGAGAGAGAGAGAGATCTTCGAGAGCTTCTCGATCGTTATACGATCAATTACTCGCTGTTTTATTCCTCCTTTCCACGACCAGATATCTCTTCTCCGCGGCGCAGATGCAGATCTGCGCGGCGGAGATGCGCGTCGGTTTCTCGCGATCAAAGGAAAGAGACCGCGTGAAAAATCGCGGGAGACGCGTCGAGCAAACTATGTATATGATAGCTACGGTTTCATAGAGATCGCGAGTTACGCGGATGTCGAGGAGAATCGCAGAAAAAAGGACTATAAACACGACGGTAAGATATCTGCGATATCTGCTTATATAGATCGCAGCATCCCTCAGAAAGGAGTGAAAAATCGCGGGAGGCGCGTGGAGCAAACTATGTATATGATAGCTACGGTTTCATAGAGATCGTGAATTACGCGGATGTCGAAGAAAATCTTGGAAAAAAACCCTATAAACGCGACGGTAAGATATCCGCGATATCTGCTTATATAGATCGCAGCATCCCTCAGAAAGGAGCGGAGAATTCAGGGAGGTGAGATCAATGGTATCTCTCGGCATTGCGTTCGTGTCTCCCGTAACGTATGCAAGTGCCGCTGTCAACGTGACGAAATCGTGAAACGATAACTCCAATTAGTCGTCGGTGGTTGACTGCGGGAGATAGTCCGCGAGATAGAGAGAGGATAGAGAGAGGAGAGGTGAAGCTGGGAGTGGAGAGACGCATAGCTACGAAGATATAAGCCGGTGGACGAGGA
This sequence comes from Cryptus viduatorius, assembly GCA_964006125.1. Lineage (NCBI taxonomy): Eukaryota > Metazoa > Arthropoda > Insecta > Hymenoptera > Ichneumonidae > Cryptus > Cryptus viduatorius. Next base: position 15,050,269 of record OZ023225.1, on the reverse strand, counting down.
ACAGATTGAGTTCGCAGCGAAGAAGGCGAACACGTCGATAGCAGGGGAGAGGAGAGAAGAAAGGCCACGAGAGAACGGTGAACAGGCGACAAACGAAAGGGAAAATACAGTACCGGCCGAGTTTTACACGGTGGATAGAGAGTTAAAGGGTCCGATGAAACGTCAACCTGATTTCCAATGTCTCGTATCTCCGTCTGTGTGTCTGTGCGTCCGAACCGACCGGTATCCGCGCGCTTGTTTACCTGATTAACGTACAACGAACGGGCAATTAACTGAGAATTTATTACGACGATTTCCAACTCCTCGATTCTCTTACAACTTCGATCTTTCGCGCTCGCCGATGCCCCTTTGCATATGCGTGTGTAATGCGAAGGAACGCTTCGGAACGCTTACTACCCGTGTCTGGTAGACTGACATTTGTTTTGGCCTCGAGAACGCCTTAAATTTCATTGCTACTTCGACGACACGTAGACTCGGGTACCGCCGACTATCATACGTATGCACGAAGGTGACGCCGAGGATTCTACGATATATACACAGGTAGGCGATACCCCGATTGCCGGGCTATGGATACTATGGATGCAAAGCCACGAGAACTCCCGCGAGCGTTTCAATTTAACGATTACAAACTCGTACGATCGATCGCGCGAACGGTGACGACAGTGTCGAAGAAGCTTCGAACGTTCGTTAACCCCGATGCGATCTCGTATCGTCGAATATTCATTTCGAGAATCGAGAAACGATTTTTTTTTTTTTTTCCATTGAAATAAAGAATTATAATTTTTTTTTAATTTTCTCAACAATTATTTGACTTTGTCGAAATAATAAATCGAATTGAGACAATTATTTTTAAAAATAAAAAAAATATTATTATTATGATTTTGTGAGACGAAAAACCACTAATTTTTTTTTTATTTTTTTTTTCGTCAGAGTTGAGAAAACATTTATTTTGCGGTAGAAAAAAAAATCCTATCGATCTTTCGTATAAAACAGGTATCTTGTTACATAATTCGATGAAAATTCTAGGAAATGAAAACGATCGCTGATTATCGAGGGTAGAGACGTCGCCAGGAACAAAGTATATCAGTTTTCGAATGGCAATGTATATGCGAGAGACAGCGTAAGTATGGAGCACTTTCTTGCCGCAAAATTGTTACTTGCCTCGTCTAATCTTATAATACATCGGCACTCTCGCCGCGCGATCCCCCGGAGAGAGCGCACATCCACGTGGAGACTCTCCGCCTGTTTTGTTGTCTATTTTCTATCGGCGATCGTGAGACTCTGGTATCTCGTGCGGATATCACTAAACTGCATTGCTGCGGGATAATCGTTAAAGAATCCTCGAAGAAACGTTTCTATACCGCGAATTTAATTGGACTGAATGCGATGAGTGAAAACGTTCTGATTTAATCGAACAGCAAAAAAAAAAACGACAAATAAAAGCCTCGAGGCGAATCCAAATGGGTCGATGCAGTGATTACGAATTCACTGAAAAAAAAAAAAATGGAGAACGGAAGTAGGTGCCGCTGACTTCCGGCACATCGCCTTCCGATTGCCGAGAAAACAATGTGTGAATCAGGAGGGAGCGGCCTTTTCAAACCCATTTTTTTAATTTTTTTTTTTTTTCGTTCACTCGTAAGAAAATTACATTTCAATAGCTATTATCCGCTCTTCCACCGGCTTTCGTCTAACATTTTTTTTCGTTGCTATCTCGCGACTGTGAAATATACACACCGCGCGTTGGTTGAGGTAAATCCGGTGCTTCCGCGGAGCGTTACCATTAGTTCTTCTCCCGGCGATAAATCTAAACGTGGGATCGCGGAAAGTTCTATAGCTTCGCAAAGTGTTCTGGAGCTATCGCTGCCGGTTGCAAGCGGTAGCATACAGCGATTCTTAACCCGTTTGATTCGCTGTTTCTCTCACGCCGAGTCTTAGTTTCCTTCGCCATCTTTCTCGGCTGCTACTCTTCGCAGTAGTAACGAGGTAACATGTACCACGAGCGCGAGAGTCACTTTTGTATCTCTCGCTTCTGCTTTGTATCGAAATCCACGCAATATCCTTTCTGTGTCGTTGGGTTATTGGAATTATCGGGAGAACGAGCGGCGCGCCGCGAGACCAGAGGCTCGCGAAACAGTGGACGCAGGCAAAGGGTCGACGTATAAGAGGAATGGCTATTTCTCACGCGCTATCGTATCTGCGATTTGCACAGTGGGTGAGACAGGTGACAAGGGCTCCGGGGAGTTCACAGGTTGCGACCGAGAAAACCGCGGGTGTCTCGTTTAACTCGTAGACTTCGTGTACAATCGTCCCGCGGCATTGCGGACGGCTTGACAAGGGTCGCGACTCAAGAGGCAAATATAAGTGTTGCCAAAGGTCAGATAGGATGGGACACGAGTTATACTGCGTAAGGGAAGCGACATGCAGAGACAGAAGTTCCTGTGAACTAACGTCAGCCATTTTTTGATTGATTTACGGAGAGTTCTGATACTCGAAATATCGGCAACTGAGTAAAAATCTAAAGGATTAAACATTTTTTATTAAGGGTCGCAAGTCCATTGAAAAAAATGATTATTCGAGAAACTAAATTAGTTGAGACCACTTTTTTGATCAGAAAAAAAAAAAAAAAAAAATTCGTAATAATTATAAATTTTCCGAAAATCATCAATTTTTTGCACTCCGATACGATATCCGATATATATATATTTTAGTTTCGAAAGTGTTTTTATTTTTCCGTTTCCTGTCAATTTCCTTTCGGATTACTAATCCATTTTAAAAAAACGGCATGAAAAAAAAAAAAAAAAATTGCTCATCTCTAGAATTTTCTAAAGAATGAAATGATCGACGAGCAAATTACAGACATCCTGAGACGCGCATTAATCAACTACAGTGCTCCACTGCAGGATTCTACCATCGTTTGCAGTAATTCCCTCGTCTCGCAAAGTTGCGCAGAGGTTCAATGACCTGCTGCAGGGTAGTTAGTTAGGAGATCGGGGATCGTTCGCGCATTTACCATATTTACTCGGAAGGAAGGTTTCCCTCGTTAACCAATGCCTCTCTCCTGGAGGGCGAGAGAAACCTTCCGCGAAGTCAATGTCACGGCTCTTCGGTTCACCCGACTGTCCGTTTCTCCTTCTCCGCGAGGTGGTGGAGTTCCCGCTACCGTTGGTCCGTCTCTCCCTCTGTATATCCATTCTATATGTACGTATATATGTATATATGTACATATATACGAAGTGGAGGTCTCCAGAGGTAGAGAAAACCTTGAGGTATATGTCAGTGTCAGGGACTATCCGGCTGATGGTTGGTCCCCGCAGCACCGTTCGCTTCAGGACGGTGCTACTCGACGTACGAGACACCCGAAGGCGACACACGATATCACCCGAATAACCAGTTTCGTTACTCACGTGGCGATCAACGTGCGAGTAAAAAGTCAAGACGAATAAAAAAAAAATAAAAAAAAAATAAAACTCGTAACGCAGACTCCGCGGCGCACTGTTTTGAAAGGTTATTAATGACCCGCGTGTTTTCGGAACGTCCGATACGCCGCGTTAATGCGCATATCCACTGCACAGACAACGTGAATGCCCTCCCAACGAGAGCTCTCGATCTCTCGATCGGGCGATCCTTCGCGCCGGCAACTTTGAGACTCAAACGATTTAAGTCTAAAGCCGAATCTCTCCAAGTGTCAAACTTGTCTCGGCGAGAGAGCACCGGCGACATTAGACTTACCAATCGTGAATACGGTAGTCGGTCAATGCAGTGGGCCAATGATACGAAAACGACGGGGAAGCAAACATCGACGGAGAAAGAGAAGAGACCGGGAGCCGTGGAGATAAGAGAGAAGATGGAATATAACGAGTGCATCATCTCTGTCAGGTTTCACTTTCTTATTTTATCTTTTAATTCTGATCGACGAGCGAAAGGAAAGACTTCGATACGTCACGAAGCTCGATATACGAGATGGAACATCCGGAAATTATTTTAATTATTGTTATTACAGAGCAGAGACTCTGCGAAGATTAATAATAGGTTCGTTAACAGAAAAATACAAAATTCTATAATAATAATAATAATAGGATAGAATTTTTTTTTTATTTCGTAGTTGTTTGCGAAAATTGCTTTTGAGAAAAAAAAATGTTAAGTGCCAATTTATTATCAATAATGAAGTAATAGTTAAAAAATAATAACAATAATAATAATTTTTTTTATTATTTTTTTTTAAATTACAATTTGAAAAAAGAATAAATATTTATTTACAAGAAAATAATTATTATTTTTATTGCTATCGTAGCGAATTCTCATGAAATTTTCGGTTAAATTGGATTTCTTATATTGCGAAATTTGGTGTATTTTTCTATAGATACGAGTGAAGGCTGAGAGCATTAAATGCGCGCGCATTTGCCATGAAACTTGTTACAGTGGTTATTTTCTTTAATTTCCGATGTTTTTTTTTTTTTTCATTTTTCTGGGTAGTTGAATCGGCTACTTCCGCCGCGATAAAGAGAAGAACTCACAGAGACGTTGGGTCAGCAACCAGTAACAGGTTTGCCGTTCATCCTAAGCGCGATGAAAGTGCGATGAGACGACGAGCGGAGCGCAAGTCGACTTCGCTGAAATTATCAACTCGCCCGTTGCTTGGCCGGTGGTTACACTACTGCTGTTAGTTTTGATGCTTCTTCCGGCGCTTGGATTTACAGCTCGGAGATCCGCATCCTACTTTCGCCTTTTGCGCTGTGCCTCTCACCCGACCGACAACTGCAGTACGACTCTCGCCTTTGGTTAGGATTCTCGAGATACCGGTGTATATATGTGTATATATACTGTGCGAAAGTAATAACCGATTTGCCACTGGCGTTTCCCTCACTTTTCTCTATCTATAGACCCGCATCTCCCACGCGTGATGCTTCGAACGATCGCAAGCGATTCACGTTATAACCGACTCCGGCGAATACCGAGCGCGGAACAGAGTATAAAAGATACAATCGATTTTCACAATGGTGCAGATAGCCATCGATATAAAACGCGTCTGTGTGCAAAACACGTCTCGGAGAAGAAATAAAAAAAAATAAAAAAAAACATTGGAAAGAAAGTAATTGCGGATATAAAACGGGGAATTTCGTTCAGATGGTGTTATGAAACTATAAAATTGAATTGAATTAAATTATGTTGACGCTTTCGTTACTTGCTGTTGTGATTTTTTTTTTTTTTTAGGTACAGATATGGGATGTTTCGCGTGCGCGTTGCTCTCGGCTTGTTAACGGGAGAAATTGGCATTAAATAGATTTTGACGACTTTCATTTTATAATTTTTTTTTTTTTAAGGTTGATATAGAATTTTTTTTTATGCGCATTGATCTCTACTTCCGGTTGAACCGATTTCGCGTTGAATTGTTTTTGATGATTTTTGTATTTCATTATTTTTCATCCGATCGGTTGGGATCTCTATTTCTCGTAATTGTATAGTTTCTTCATTTTTTTTTTTTTTTCGTAGTCTTTCTTGAAAAAGAGAGAGGCGGATGGATTAAGCGAAAATACCTGTTTCGCGAAGTTTAACACAGGAGAACACGGCGGAGGGATCGAGATTCACCGGAAGATGAGATATATCTGTAGGCACGCGGCTATGCGTGAGAGAAACTTAGCTGCAATTCTACGAATCGCGAAGAACATCGAGTGTAACACGTTGTGAACATCGGAGTAAGGAATATAAGTGTATGTATACCGAGGAAAAGGAAGATGCTGATTTTTTTTTTTTCTTTTTTTTTTTTTTTTTCAAGAAATTTCCGAGTAATGGATCGAAGATACATCCGCACAAACCAATTAAACATTTTTCAAAAAATCGATTTTTTTTTTTTACGATGCTATTTCCGTACTAAATTACCATCAATTTTATGAATTTCCACCTTAAAAAATAATTAAAATAAAAAAAAATTAAACGAAAGGTAAAAATACAAGGAAACGTAAAAAGCGGTAGCATTTCAGCAATGTAGCAGCGAGAAAAGCAGAAACAGACGAAGAGGAATGAGGAGAAGCAAAGAAGAACGACGACAACAATCCTGATTTAGTACTCGCGCACCAGATGGAAAACAGGTCTCCTCCTCGAATAAATGTTTTTGCTCTTAGAGGGCCGACGAGACGCGACGAGCGTAGAAGTTTCTATGGAGAACGAAGATTCCCCCGAAGGTGTATAATAATACGAGTCAAGCTTCGCGAGTATCACGAGAGTAGAGGAATTCCCTCGCGAGTCGTTTCAAGTTACACCGAGAGGAGTCTGCCGTCGTGCCATCAATTTACCCGAGAAATAGTAAATTTTTCCCGAGCGGCAAAACCGACGTCGAACTTATACGTATAGCAGCGTAATCCAGACGCAAAGTTAATGCGCAATATAGATAATGGTATCTCATAATAACCGATTGAAATCCAGTTATGTTAAATAATAATCTGTATACTTGTTCAAAGACCACTTTTAAACCCATCATCTATCCAATAGCTTCTTGTTTGTTGCGTTTATTACATAAAAAAAAAAAAAAATTCTTTGATCAGCGATTATTATTTATTATATTTTTATTTATTTTTATTTTACTCAAGCGAAATTACGTTTATTATATAATTTTTGTGTATTGTAATTTATATATTATCTGCGGAGATGCTTCGTGGGTTTTTCTCGTGAGGTACACGAGAAGAAAATTAATGGGATGGAAGAAGATCTACGCTGTTCGAAGCTCTATCCCATCCTACGGCATTCTGTATTCCGTAGTAGTAGGTATTACCACGGGCAACAGCGTAGAAAAAAGTTACTTAGAAAAAAAGAAGGGTAAAGAGGTACAGTACAACCCCTGTTTTCTTCACTCGACGGGACTGGACACTTTCGCCTTAAAATATTTCTTTTGCAGTCCCTTCTCTCGTTCAGTTGTTGCCGATAGAGGCAACGCGGGGTATACGCGAAGTTCAGTTAAGCAAAATCACGATAAGAGGCGATGTTAAGCGAAGTTAAGAAAACTGAGGTTCTACTGTAGACTCCCGGCGTGACTTTGCGCATGCGCGGCGCTTGCAGTGGGGTAAACGGACAACAGGGGGCCTTCGGTTAAGCAAAACGTTTGCCAAAGTAATGGGTTTAAATAAGCAGGTAGATGAATTAAGCGAAGTTAAGAAAACTGCGGTCTCACTGTAGACTTGCGCGTGACTGCGCATGCGCGGCGCTTGCAGTGGGGTAAACGAACAACAGGGGGCCTTCGGTTAAGCAAAACGTTTGCCAAGGTAATGAGTTTAAATAAACAGGCGATCGAGTGAAGCGAAGTTAAGAAAACTGAGGTTTCACTGTAGACTCCCGGCGTGACTCTGCGCATGCGCGGCGCTTGCAGTGGGGTAAACGAACAACAGGGGGCCTTCGGTTAAGCAAAATGGTTGCCAAGATGATGAGTTTAAATAAACGGACGGTTGAGTTAAGCGAAGTTAAGAAAACAGAGGTTCCACTGTAGGTCGTTGCGCGCCTTGTTCCCTTCTTCTGCCGATGCAAACTGTTGCGCTCTCGACGGCGCACAGCCAATTTTACTCATTAAGACTAGATTCCTGCACGAAGCGTGTGGCCGGGGCGACGACGCCGCACGTCCTGGGAATAGATCCTTCGACGGGATAGTGCACCCCGATCCCTTCGCTACCCTTCCCCATTCCAGTGCTCAACGATCTTTCTTACGCGATCGTAGTTTCGATCCCAACACGCCGCAACCTATAGATTCGTAATTGAATTTCTCACCGTGGGGTTAAAAAAATTATCGAATAAAAATGTTGTAAATTTTTGTCGAATGTGGAAATATGGAATAAAAACGAATTCGAAAGCCTAAAAATAAACTTTTAAAATATACCATGAAAAATACGTTTATGAATGGAAACCGAATGTTTGACCCAATGTAACGTGAAATTCTGTGTCAGAAAATTTCCCCGCTATTACCATCTCTCTACTGGGTAATCCTATAATCCTGAATAAGTAATCGGAGAGTGTTGGACCGAGTGGAGGGGTGAAGAAGCCAACCGTCGGTAAACCTCGAAGAGGCACGTGTCTCTTGCATGCCAAACAAGGATAATCGAAGAAGCAGAATAAGAAACGCGTCGTTTGCCGCTGTAGTCAGCGCAAAGCCCACCTTCTCTCAGGATTATTCCGTTCCATTCGCGGACGCGTCCTCTCACCGTCTATATATCGGCAATGCATGCGATGTGTATATATAAAATTATCGCTGGCGACAATCGTACGCGCGCTCGCGCCACCGAGAAGATATTATTATTGTAAACGCTCGTAGAGTACGGAGATGAAATAAAAATAAAAAATAAAAAAATTACAAAAAAATTAAAAAAAATGTAAAACACGAGTCGACTGCGCAAAACGAAGAGGCGAACAGGTGCACAGACTCCGGAGTCACGTGTAATCGCGACAAATATTCATCTCGTGTTAAAAATTATCCCGAGTTCTCTCCCGAGCTAAAACGCCCACAGAGCCGAGAGAAGAGATCTCTTCTCGCAAATACTCGTTCTCTCGAATTATTTCTACACGTTCGTATTTCTCGCGATGTGCAAATGCGGGGACGATACTTGCTACGCACTCGTCGCCACTGCATATATGCGTGCGGCAATATAATAATCGCTATGTATCCTCACGTCCTCGTTCTCCCGATGATATCGAGTTTCCATAAGTGTACACGAGAGTTCCCCCTTCTCGCGTTGCGTCGTCTCGAATTCGAACTTACGAATGCCTCGAGTGCATATAACGATTTTACAAACGTAATACTCGAATTACTCGGGCGAACAAGCGAACGACGAACGAAGGTCCGCCGAGGGATTGAATTTAATATATTCACTGACGAATTATTCGGCGATTAACGCCGATTTCATTGAGCCGCCATTTCTATGGGGGGCTTTTCGTGTCCTCGTATAATTAATAAATTTCACCGAAGGATACGGCAACAATTTTAGCGGCGAAACTTTTCGAGGCTCTTTCATGCTATTTTTATCACGCGACCGAAATTCATGGAGGTGTTGCGCGTTTGACATTGAAGTGTAGTTATCGCTTCGTCGTCTGCGACCTCGAAGCGGCGAAATATTGAAAAGAATTTAATACATGCAAAATGGAAAAAAACAAATACAAAACAATATGTAAAAATTAATAATAATAATTATAATAGGTATTATTTACAACTATTACCCAAATCGAGTAAAAAAAAGTTAATTAATAAACGATTGTTAAAAACAAATATTAAGTTTATAAAATAATAATCATTTTTTAATTTAATAATTTTTTATACATTTTTTTCAAATTCGATTGAGGAATATAAAATTTTGTTAAATTTATATAAATTGTCATATCTATTATTATTATTATTTTGGTGAATTGGTTCATTATTCACGTTTCTCAGCCGCAGTGAAAACTTTTTTTCGATTTTTTTCGTGAATTTTTTTTTTTTTCGACTTGAAAATATTGTCACGCATTTAGTTTACGAGAAATATTGGAGAAAAATTTACTTTTCTCGTGATATTATTCAGGGTCTCGAAGGGCTTCGACCTTAACTCGAGGGGGTCGAGAAGTGTGAGGCACCGGAGTGCAGCGAAAGACGACGAAGACGAGTCTCCTGGACGGGTTTAGAAATTCGAGACGCCAATGGCGGTTCAGCCCGGTGAACCCTCGACAATCTTTCTCACTCTCTGTCTTTCTTTATCTCTTTCTTTCTCGCTGCAACTCGCGCATCAAGTTCATGGACTATAACGCATTACACACGTACCCCACCGTAGCAACACTCTTGTCTCGTTTTGTTACATTCGCTTGAATATAATCCTACAAGTTCGTCGCGGGTCAACGGTCTCCCTTCGGACCTCTAAGTCCTTCTCCCATATTTTTTAAACCTCACCAAACATACCAAATTTTTTGGGATTTTTTTTTTAATCAAAAAAAGTATCCACGAAGCTCCGAAAAAAATTTCCGAATCTTCTAACCATATTTTCGTGGCATTCGATCGATTTGAAGAGATCGCGGATCGGCCGATTTCGGCTCCTCGTCAGAGTCCTCTGCACGAAGGGTTAAAGATACCGAATTCTAAAATTTTGGCAAAATTTCACTTTTTTTTTAAGCTTCTCAAACATCGCCAAAGGAAAGCCGCTCTTTATTTATTTTGAAGAAAAAAAAAAGTCATTCGGCTTGACGAAGAGACGCGTTTAAAATTCATGTTGCGCTCGTCGCGAAGTGCGGTCATCGGAGTTATCGTTGCACTACAAGCATTCCGTAGTCTGTTCTAAAGACGCGTACGGAGTTGTGTTACGTTTTTCCAAGTGGGCCACGCGACTGCCTTTGCCTTCTTCTCATTTTTATATACGTTTATCATTTTTTTTTCTACTTCAGTTCTCTATAAACTCCAACTGACCATTCGTTTTCCTCACCTCCTGCGTCTCATACGCTCTTTCGCTGTCGCCTCGATGTCTCTTACCTCTCTGTCCGCAGTGTCTTCGAACCGTCGTATTCTCAAGAGCCTTTGTCGCCGACTCCACTGACCGACACTCGGACGGTCAGCAACGAGCCACGAGTGGCCCCCGCGACAAGACGTCGAGTCATCGTCCCATTACCGGAGCGAAGAGAATGAAACGACTAAGAGGAGCAGCAGAACAACTCGACTGTCATACCGTCCCGATGACTGTTGTTACGCTCTCAGATCACAGGGCGGCGCTCATTCATAATATTTATTTTTATATTTTTACTCGAGTACACATAAGTACTGGTGTATAAATAATTGTATGCCAAGTCGACAATTTTTTGAACTACGATAGCGGAAAAAAAATAATAGCTACAAGATAAATATAGGAGTTTACGATTTTTTTTTACGTTTACGAAAAACGATGTGTATCAGCGATCTATTTGTATTTCATTCGTCGCTATAATATTGCAAAAACAAAAATTATTTTTTGAATAATGATGAGAAAAATAAAAATAAAAAAATCGATAATGAATAAATGATTATTATTTTTTTTTTTTATAATTTTTATTAGAAATTTTTTTTTAATAATAATAAAATTGTTTCTGTTATGTTTTCGATAATAACGGTAGTGAATTTTTTTTTTATTTGTCGTATTAAAAAAAAAAAAAAAATTGCAATCTTTTTATTCGATTTATTTCGGTACCGATACGATACGATACGATACGAGAGCGTAAAATTCAACCCTTTATTTGTTCAACGAGTTCTTATCTGCAGAGTTGAGAGGCGAGATGTGGGTTTATTGCAACTAAAAAGGAATAAGAAGGATGGAGAAAAGCTCGTGGAGATCTCTCACCGCAGCGTATATATACAACGCGCTTGAGTCCCAACCTCGTCGAACAATATGATAGACATAACCCGTGACCTCGAACGTTAACGAGAGAAAATAAGAAGATGAAAGTTAAGAAAGGGGAAAAAAGAGAGGATCGAAACGATGAAAGGAAGGGGAGGGTATATAGAGATTCGCTGTGCTACAACGCTGTTACACGGCTATAAACTCCGATGTAATCGCCACGTTTGTGTTCGGTAAATTGGATCCGATGATCGGATCCCTTCAAGCTGCTCTATAGCCAGTAGAACAATCATTTCTCCTCCTCCTGTCCACCACTCTCGACTCTACAGTCGTTCTCATCCTTTCATCGCAAGACAACGCGAAAAAAATTTCAAATTTTTTTTTATCGCCAGAATCGTTAATAAATCGATAATCGGTAAGAAATTATAAAATGCCGAAGAAATTTCGTATCCCAGAATTTTTTTTTTTTTTTTATGATTATTAGTGTTACTTATTATTATAAAGATAAATCAATTAATTTTTTTATTACAATTATTATCATTATTTTATTATCACTATTTACTATAATGTATGAAAGTTTTCGTAAGAATTTTGGATCGCAATAAATTATGAAAAAAATGTGTTTGTCCCATCAAAAGAAATTTGTTACTTTATGATTTATCGAGTCAACAAAAAACGCGTTTATATGTTTTAATCTGTTTGTTCTTTCGTCTTTTATTTTGACTTTCTCTTCCTACGATTCGCCTTCGTCGAGAGATTGTGAGAAGAGTGAATGAGTCTTAATCGCTTCAGCCGAGAGGCACTCTAAGAAAAAACACGAAATCCCCTCGTGACACCCACAGTTCTTCCGAGCGAATAAAGCATTAAAATTTTCGAGAGCCCAAAGTTGTCTTCCAACTGAATACGATTTGTCTTCCGGCCGATAACGCTTCGCTCGCTTCGAATTCATTATCGTAACTGCACTCTTCCTCTCACGCGGACCGAATGAAGGCTTATAAATATTCCGTCTGTCCGAATGGACGAGAGGTGCAAAAAAAAAAACGCCAAAAAAAAAAAAAAAAAAATGAACTTTTTTTCAAAAAGTCAAAAATCGGAACGGAATTTTTATCTCGTTAATGTTTTCCTGATGTCCGAAAAAAATCGAAAAAATAATAATAATAAATGTTTATTTCGCGAAAAAAAATTATTAAAAAGCAATATTTTTTATTATACCAAATCTTCGTGTTAATATTTGATGAAATGGAGTCATCGGTCGTTAATGGCAAAGGGTGGTATCGCTACCTATTAAGGGATGAGTCGTCGGGCATCGCGCGATGTAAGAGGTTTGAACATAGCAAAGGAGTTCCTCTCGAATGGACGCGTAGGTATACACGCAGCAGGTACACGGAACGGTAGGAAAACCGGACAACGAGGGGAGGTAAGACAAGAAGGATGGAACGAGAGAAGAAGGGAAAGAAGGCACACATGCAGCTCGCGTATGGACGATCAATCTCGAAGCGAGAGCGCGCGTACAGCAAGCGCAAGAAGCGGTCTTTCGCATCGCAGGCAGTAAACCTTCTGGGGTACCTTGCTAGACTAGTCTAACGAGATGTTATCCTCCGCCTCTTACTCGCCCTAACATTTTTCTATGTTATTATTCTCGTCTTTCCAACCCTCGAACGCCTAAACATTGCACTTTTTTTTTTCTAACCAACAAACGCATTGTTCGTCTTCATAGTACAGATCGAACAAAATCAGTAGAGAATGGATACAAAGATCGGCTTATTTTTTATTTTTTGATTAAAAAAAGTCTTTTTTAAAATAATATTATCATTATAATGATTAAATAAATATTTTATAAATTTTGCGATACAAAAGTTAATACTTCGCGGTTTTACTAAAAATTGCATAATTTTGAATTTTTTTTTTTTTATTGACAATTTAACAAAATTTTTAAAAATTATTTCGATTTTTATAGCCATGATTTATCGGTTTTTTTACGATTAAATTGTCAGTAAAAAAAAATGGACAAATTCGCCTCAATTTTTATTGCAATGATTTACCTTTTTTTCTTTGCCATTTGGATGGTCAAATTATTAGCTATTACACGACTCGCTCCAGATTAAGCAAATTCGATAGGAAAGATTCTCGTAGTCGTCGCCGAAGACGAGGGCACAGAGGGCGACTAGATACTAGATAATAGTTCCGAGGAGAATTCGTGAGGACACGATGTGCCTCTCTGTTATAGTCTGCCGTTGAGCTCGAAACTATTTTAATGGCCTCCTCAACTAAGAGGAAGACCACGAAAAAAAAGAAAAAAAGGAGAAGAAGAAGAAGCTGAGAGCAGAAGCATCAGGAGCAAACTGTTCGCCCACGAACCGGGCACGAGCACCGCTCGATACTAATCGCCTTTCAGTAGTAGCTATATCTATACGTATAGACGGGCTTTGGCCGTATGGCCTATCGAGTAGTAGTCCACAGTATAGAGATGAGTATAGGCGAGCTGAAGTCAGGCCTCAACAAATTATCAAGATGCATGACATCTAGAAAGCGACTACGCGCTGCTAGTAGGAGAACTCACTGATGCTTCTGTTGATTCTATAGAGCGCCACGATGTCTCTGCTGTATAAACAAACTCGAAAACGATGATCGCCGGTCACGACGACAAGCAAAAACTGACCTAACTGAAAGGATATTCGAGCTTTGGAAGTTCAAATACATCGCAAAATATAAAATAAGAATAGTCTTATAATGTAACTAGAGGTTCGCAGAGTTCGCGAGCTCGCGGCCGTCCAACAACACGAACTGACCCAGTCAAATCTTTACCAGCGAAGTCGTTGCTATGGCAGCCCTTGTTATGGTAACCATTTCTAGGATAACCTGTGCTATGGCAGCCGTCGCTATGGCAACCGTTGCTATGGCAGCCGTCGCTATGGCAACCGTCGCTATGGCAACCGTCGCTATGGCAACCGTTGCTATGGCAACCGTTGCTATGGCAACCGTTGCTATGGCAACCGTTGCTATGGCAACCGTCGCTATGGCAACCGTCGCTATGGCAACCGTCGCTATAGCAACCGTTGCCATGGCAACCGTTGCTATGGCAAACGTTGCTATGGCAGCCGTAGCAATGGCAGCCGTAGCAATGGCAGCCGCTGCTATAGCAACCGTTGCTATGGAAACCGTTGCTGTGGCAACCGTTGCTGTGGCAACCATTGCTATGGCAACCGTTGCTATGGACTCGGTTCGTGAACACATCGATAGTGGCGAAGTTTTCATATAAAATCGAGAGATATTATAATGCTATCAGGTTATTTTGGGTGAAATAAATATGTAGCGATGATAGCTCTTGAAATCAAAACATTTCGATGAGAAATTAAAAAAAAAACCGTAAAATACACAGAACATCTCTGAGGACAGTAGAGAACTGTATTTCGTATGGATTCACGAAGTGATTATTCCGAATCGTGTGTGGAGATGCGATGACAGCCGAGTCCTCGCTTTCAAGGTCCACGACGTCAATCTCCTCGAGAAGTGTAGGTTTATCTCGGAGAGGAGAGTCCCTTCGATACTCTACGAGTCGTCCATCAGTCTCTAAATCATGAATCTTGGATCGGGAATACATACGTGTAGGTAGGATCTTACCTGTCGTTGTATAAATAAAGATCGCCTCAGGAACGCTGTGGGTTCTGTGTAACTCGCGGTGATCGCTAACGCAGGATGATTGACGGGTATCGAGAGAAATCCTGAAATCTATCGATAAACGAACGAAGCTGTAACGAACCCGTCGCTCGTTCTTAGTTTCTTAGATTCTCTATTATTGTGATATCTTGTTTACGTAGCGGCCACTTTAGTTTCTCCAAAGTCAATTTCTCAACTTTTTTTGACTATTTTGATAGCCTATATTTAGCTGACTATGTGATGTTAGCGGTAATTCTAAAGTGGTAACCAACAATTTCATTGTAGCGGGAAGTTTGAAGGCCAATGAAAACCTTTTCTTACCGGTTTTGAAATCATCAGAATCAATGTATAATTAAATCGGTAATTCACCGGTCTGAAACTATTTTAAAACAGCTTCCGGTACCTTTTCTTAAGGTCAATAAACCCACATCCGTTCCTAAATGATCTCGAAGTCGTCAAGCTGATTATGTTGACGCGTAATTAAATCGGCAAATCGACAAGATCGTTAAGAACCGATCTGTGCTAACATTGTATGATTCATTCGTACTTTTAAGGTTCTGCGAGATGATTTAAACTCTTATTAATTTAATTGCTTCAACGAAGAGAATTAAATCGTTTCAATGTTTTCTCAGCGATCGAAAATTGCAAAAAAATACGGACGCAAAAAAATGGAGCGAAGAGAATCCGAAGAGGGATGGCGGTATCGCATACAAGATTCTAAGTATAGTGAGAGCAGCCGGATGATGTGTACAGCGTGGGCTCTCTTCGAGTAATCAAAGTAAGTAGACCCCCGGCGAGGTGGAGAATAACGATCTGACTCGCCCACCGCTGGGACACCAAAGGCTTCGGACCTACTGGCTCGGTAGTAGCAATGCTGTTTGCCGAGAGAACTCCGAGAGAGAACTAAGTCTTTATGCCGATGAGACTCCTCGTGGCTGTAGAAGAGTACAGTACGTGTATCTCCAGCCGGACATCTGGACCTCCGGCTGCATTCAATTTCATAATCGTATAATGGACGGAGAGAAGCTCCTCTTCGAAGGGCAGGAATATAGTAAGCCTCCGTAAGACGATATACGGCAACGATATTAAAGTATATCTATATGTTATTCAACGAACCAAGCGAATCAGAAGCAGATAAGGTTCTCTCTAATACCTATACTTCTTCTCTTCGTGTATATCACACGTATATCTACACGAGGGGTTCTTACGAAAGGGGTTTGTTGCAAGCGAACGATATGCGGGTATCATTAAGAGTTCAATACGTAAAACCCAACGCAGCAGGATTCCGAATCAATGGATCGAGACTTGGATTTCGAAGAGTCGGCGAATACCGATCACCTAAAGGGCATCTTTATTATTTCAGTTATAAAGTGAAGATTTCATGGAAATCTTAAATCGGCAGAAGCTTTGGGAATGGTGAGCGGCAACTGCCAGCGATCGACGCTACACGCGGAAAGAAAAATCTGCTAGAAATTACGCTATCCTCTTTATTTTTTTTTAAACATAATTTATGGTGAAAACTAGCATATTTTTTGTACTTTTCGACATTCGCTCCGCACTACCAGAAATTTGCGATATTTTTTTTACGAAATATATCGTAAAAAAAATTACGATTACGAAATTACGAAATTTTTTTTTTTACGAAATATATCGTAAATTGGATCAATTCCGTCCCTCGGGATACAGTTAAAATGATATTAAAGTAAAATTATTCTGAATTATAAAAAAAATGAAAGATGCAACGATATATTTCGCGTCATTTATACAAGAGATTCATTGATTCAGAGGCAACATTTCTCGCGAATACGTGAGAGTAACGCGTGTTTAATTCTTGTACTCCTACCGATTTTTTTTTTTTTTTTCTTGAAGAAAGAAAAAAATTCCACAGCGAAAAGGAGTAATTATATGCGGGGAACCACCCACGCAGAAGTACGCGGTAGAGCGGATATGCGACGGCGAAGATTTGCCCGGGTATACGAAGCGAGGGTGGTATCTATACGCTGTTGATGCACGCAACGTAAATCGCGGCTTCTCATCCCGTGAGCGTTCACGTGAAGTCGTTCGGAGTGTAAAATCGCATATACCAAGTCAAGAAGTCAAGCATCTTTCTCGACTTCTCTTCGAGGAGATCATTCTAACGTGGCTTCCGGCGATAAGAGGGAGGAGAGGGGTAGAAGAACTTGCGTTTGCCTGAAAGCACGAAGGCGTTCGCGGTGGCGCCGCTCGTTCGGCCGTTTTCTCGACTTCGTAATTAATTGGAAGTCCGCCAATCTGATTCCAGACACGCATTCTACGTATAGACATATACGCTTACTGCGCATGCGCACAGAATGAAATCTAAACTCCGCGCGTTTATTCTTGGAATTTGTTTTTTTTTTTTTTTTTTTTTTTTTTCGAAAAAAAAAAATAAGGGATGTTAATTAAACTTCAATATTGGATTTTTAAACAATTTTATTTATTTTTTATTCCAAAGTCGGCGATGAAATATGATTTCGAAATGAATTAATAAGCAGTAATGAAAATTTTGCAAATTTTTTTGCTCGAATCAAATTTCGGAATGTTTCGAAGTATCGTTAACGTATCGGGTATTGCAGGAGTGTTAACGCTGAAGATCCGCTTTAGCTTCGGTATAATATACACGGTGACTCCGGCAGGAAAGAGAAACTTTCTAATTAGGCGCGAGCGACGTACCTCGCGAGCTGAGAGCTACACAGACGCGAACGAGACACACACATGGCATCCCCCACCCCCGACGGCAGCGTACATATGAATAAATATCTCTCATCTATGTTTACGCGGATACGAGATACAATCCAATGGGTTTGTGCAAAACTCCTATACACTTGCATACGCCGCAAAGTTAGCGCTCGCGATGTATCGCAAAAAGGTTTAAACAGCTTCGGGAATATTACAGAGACGTATGACTAATACCAATGCCCTCCCTCTCCTCCTGAAAGGAGGAAACGTCATTTACCGACATCCTCATTACGGAGTCCGCGGCTCGCCGTTACGGTTTACGAACATTTAATAAAACGCTGGATTAACCGGCTAACGAGGGGATCCTACCAGCGAACGGCAAATGTAAAACGTGTGCAGATTCGTGATGTATACCTACTTAATACGCGCGTACAACGGAGTACTACAGTTGGGGGGTACTATTCAAAGACTCGCGTTCACTCGGACACTCGAGGCGCTCTTGAACCCGAACCTGCGGCATTCTAGAAAGCTATATTGAAGGCGATTGCCAAGAGAATTGTATAGGAAGTCAGGAAATGTTAGTATTTACAATTTTACTCGATCGCGGCGATTCCGACAAAGGGACGAGAGCAGCTTGACGCTAATTTTCGTGATGCGTTTAACGCACTAACGTATCTACCGCGTCAGGGGCAATCGAGGAATGCGGAGAAGAAAGTGATCGCGAGAGAAATTATTTCGACCGCCGAAGATGCCGACGAAGTGAAACGGAGGAATCTTCATTTTTTTTTTTTTTCATATAGTGTATCATCCGTATTTAAAAAAAATCAGCATAAAAAAAAATAGAAATCAAAATGAGGAATTTAAAAAAAAAATTGCCGAAAGCGCAAAATAATTGAATTATCATTATAATTTATTTAATTTATTTAAAATAAATTAAAATGGCGTAAAGAAAAATTTTAGACCACATTGAACTTTGTAGAAAAATGAGGAAAAAAAAATAATCAGTAACTTGAAAAAAAAAAAAAATTCTTCGAAAACGCAAAAATAATTTAATTATCATTCTAATTAATTTACATTTTTTAATTGAAATAAATTAAAAATGCGTACATAAAAATTTGAAACCATTTTGAACTTTGTAGAAAAATGACGAAAAAAAAAAAGATCCGTGGGAATTAAAGAAAAAAGATCGCGAATAAAATAAGGTACATGGGAAACTATAGATCTTGAATAACATCCGATTTTGCTGTCGTGATGCGATTCGATCTTCGAGAAACGTTGAGAACTCGTGTAAGAAAATTGGACGAAACAAGAGCACCGCATCGTTTGTCTCCGCGACTCTTTGCTCCGAGAGAATTCAAGAGATTCTCGTCTACTCGTTCGCGATCGATGTACAACTATAAATTCGCGTTCTTCGACTCCTTTTTATTCTGTTCTATGTCTCTGTACCTCTGTTTGTAGTTATTCCACTATAGGGATCAGGAGAAATGAACTAATAAAAACTGTATACGAAATTAAGAAAAAAAAAAAAAAAAAACTCGGAGTACCTGCATGCATGCGGCGCGCGCGCTCGCGGGCCCTTAAGATTTTTCCTATCTATCGGCGAGTGAAACGAACGAAGAACCAGTTTAACCTAGTAATGGGTTCAGTGGAACTTCCCTTTACCTCTTTCAGGTTCAGACTCTATTTTTCCCAGCGGTTAAACCTGTTCGTGGCTTCCGATTGGTTCGAGAAGCTCCTCTCCTCCCCTCTTCTTCATCCTGCGCGCTTCTCCGCCCCTATAAACTCGTATCTTTTCCTCTCGCTCTTTATTTTTCTCGTGTCTCTTTTCTACTGAATGCACCTTCTTCGCTCGCGCACTTTTTTTTTTTTTTTTTTTTTTTTTTTTTTTTACGCTTCCTCTCCGCAGTCTCGTACGGAACGTACGTGATGTACATACACGGTTAACTAGACCGGCTCATCGCGGACTTTGTTCGTACGCTCGGCTGTATATACGTTCGTTTTTTTACTTTGATTCTCTTATTACTATTCGTCTAGCGAGGCACATCGTCTCCGACGAGAGAAGGACGCAGAGAATTCTCCCCGCCGCCGAAGAAACGACGAGTATACATACGGTATAAACTACTCGTTACACCGGGATGCACCTGACCACTTCGACGCTTATATATATATATACTCTTTTAAACTCGCAGAAGAAATCCCTATTTCTCATTTTTACCTTTTAGCAGCCGTGTGTTTTACTGATATATCTCCTCGTGTATAGATCTGTGAATTTCATTTTCTCGTCTTTTCTCGAAACTACGCAATGCTGTGTTTCTTCGTTCCGTAACGACAGTTGCGGAACTAAAAATTTTCGAACTTTTTTTTTTTTTTTTTTAATGGGATTTTAGGATAATGGATTTTCGATAGAAAAAATAATTTGAATCGTTAAATTGCCGTGCAAACGAGAGTTTTCGGAGTATACGATTTGGTCCATTTATCGGCGAGTGTTCATTGAATGGAAGATTCACCTTAATAAACTCGGAGCACCTAAATGCCTCTTTCTTTTTTTGTATGTATTTTAAATAGAAATTCGTCTGACCCGTGAAGTTAATTCGTGACACGCGATGTCTACTTTTAATTTGAACTTTCGTTCTTGGAATTTCGAGACAATAAAGTGAAAAATATGAGAGAATCCGACACACGACATTGTATACGAAAGAAAAAAAATAAGGAACACCGTGACGAGAGAATTCACGGAAGAAACAAAAAAGGAGGAGACACGCGCGTCGACGGCAATAATATTTATCTCGGAGTTGATTGACGGCGGCGTGGAAAAGCTATAAAAAAGAATTTAACTATTCATTGTGTCCCTCCGGCGATAGTTATAACGAGAGGGGCTCTTGACGAACGAGAAACTTATACGAAGAACGCGAGAGGTTTTGTTAAGGGGTCCGTATATCCGGAGAGACTTGCGCTCTTCGTCTGCAACGCGTTTTGTACGCGCAAAGAATTTTCTCTGTCTCTCGTGGCCCACGGAAACACGAAATACCAAAAAGAGGATAACAGAGTTCGAGTCAGCAGTTTGAGACGACTGCAAAGGATCCAACCGGAGGCAAACCGGAGCGTCTTAATGTCCCTAATTACACGCGAACGAGGAAGGAAATTAAGGTGGTCACGTCGGACGGAAGACGAACGATTTTGGTGGAGGCGCACGAGAAAGAATTTCGTGAAAAAAAAAAAAAAAAAAAAAAAACAACCCCGCCGTCTGGTCTGAGAAGGCGAAACCAAGAAATCTGCGGCCCAAAGGCAGAAGGAGAAAAACATTGCCGGCGAAAGAATCACCTCGTAAATTTTGGTATATTCGCTGAAAATGAGGATTTATTGGGAATGGTAACGATGTTGCAAGAGAAATGGTTGGGATACAGAGATTGCAGGTGTTTTCACAATGTTTTACTATCTTCCGCGGGATTTTGTAGCTTTCGCTACTAATTTTCTTGTTGAAAGCTTGTTGAAGGTGAATTTTGATGCGGAAATTATAATTGATATCATTGTTAATACGAAACAGTGCGAAATTATTTTTTTTACTTTTCCGTCATCGTCGGAGTGTTTAGAGACGTTTGAACATCGAAAAAATCACTTATTGTGGAGAATTTTAATTTTTTTATCTCAGAAAAATAAAAAAAAATGAGTGCATTAAAAATGAAGTAAAAAATGATTATTTTTTTACTTTTTAATTCGATGTTATTTGAAAATCCTTAAAAAAATTTTATAGAATTTCAAATTGTTGGTATTAAAAAATCAATTTAAAAATCGAGAAAATTGGAATTTTTTCAATTGATTTTAAGTGAAAACATTTTTTTTTTTACGATCGCATTTTTACACGAAGATTTGGGTATTTCGCCAATGAGTCAGGGAATTCCCGAGCAAAACACATTACATCTCGGAGAAAATCAATAAAAGTATAAAACAAACGATTCCAAGAAACGCCTTCTGTTATGACATTTTATCGGGACAAATCGAAAAAAAAAAGCACGATATGGAAATACCGATGATGTGAAGTCGAGCTTTTCGAGTTCTATATGCATACAATCGTGTAGTTTTTTCAGCCCCTTTTCCCATAGAAGTTTCACACGGTCCCATAAAAAGAATCGTCTACGGCTATTATGCATTAGCTGAGCGTACCGGTGATCAGTATTTGCAGTAGCCGATGGCTAAGAAGCGAATCTGCATGCATATGCATCGACGCTTCTCAACGTGGGCTCCCGCCTTGACTCGAAGCATAAACGTGGAATAGATTGATCGAGAGGAGCGGGAAGGTTGCGTTCACGAATGTGCCATTGTCCCACGAGACACGACAAACACCAACAGACAGGCTACTTGTTTTTTTTCGCCAGGGAAGTAGTTAGGAATTAGAATCGCGCGTTAGCCGAACGGTACATGCGACTCGTACATCTATCGGTCGCATCGATTTTTTGCATTCCTTACCGATGCATTTTAACGCGGAGAATTCGTGCCGCAAGAAAATCGTGGAATAGATCGGTGTATAAAAATACGGGAGAGTAGATGTGATCGATGTGTAGTGTATCCATTTGGGGCGTTTTCGAGGGGTGAGAGAAAAATCGGCAAAACCTATAAATCGGTTTCAAATTTTTTTCAGAATCCTTAAAAAGATAAATTTTTTTCGATCGTTTGTTTTTGGCGCAAGATATTTCGAGATTTATGCCGATATGATCGGTCGATTTTTTAAAATCGAAATGATCGGTATCGGTTTCCCAATCTTTCCCTATAAACGAATTTAGACATCGTAGAAATTTCTAAGTTGATTTGTTCTGTTTTTGGCGTAAGATATTTCGAGATTTGTGCCGATATGATCGGTCGATTTTTTAAAATCGAAATGATCGGTATCGGTTTCCCAATCTTTCCCTACAAACGAATTTAGACATCGTAGAAATTTCTAAGTTGACTTGATTTTTTTATTCTCGCAATTGAAGCGACGCCGACGCGGGTGGCTATAGAAAGTGAGAATCCCAACGGCGTGCAGGCATTTTTGCAATCTTCGCAGTCGACTCGGTCGTCTGTAATAGCGGTGAGAGTCGTATATATCTTAGACGTACCGCATCGAAGCTCGAACTACTCGCACGCACGCCTAGTAGAGTGCGTCCACTGCACTTAGCACGCACTTCGATCGACTAGTATTACAGACGACGACGCTAACGTAGCGACGTAAAACTTCCGCCTTTCTAGCGGCATGCTAATCAATCGTTCGCAATGGCGGTACCGGAGAAACTATTAAAATCCCAAATAGAACGCTAAACCATTGTGACAACGCGATCGACGTTAAGCACCGAGGCAAATATTTGTATTCTAAGAATAGCATCGCCGAGCATTTTAAACGGAGAAAAAGAAAAAAAAATCGGTTGAATCGTATAAATCGGCGCCTCCGGGTGACAAAATGAACGATTCGTTCTTTCAAAGAAATTCTCAGGCGTTTCTACTAACGGTTACTTGAATTGCCGATTTCTTTCCTTACCGTGACAATTATATCATTTGTTGCGTCGCCCACATGTGCCGATTTACTCGATTCAACCGATTTCTTTTCAATCTATGAGCTCAAAAAACTGGCGATTCAATTTTTTACAGCTAAATCGGGAAAACGCCGCGTATTTTATTCTTCAAATAAATAGGATCGTCGGGTGTCTGTTAGACCCCATTAAAAAATCGTTATCATTAATGATATTTTACAAGTATCAGATTAATACGAAAAAAAAATGTTTAGTTGAAACGAAATAGATAAATCGTTAAAAAAATGTATCATATCGTAAAAAAAAAAAAACGATTATTATTTACTCCAAAATAAAAATAACAATTTTATCGTATATTTCATCGAACGAGAAAACAATTTATAATATACCAAAGCGACTTTGCCGGTTTTTCATTTTTTTTTTTTTTTTTTTTTTTCGTATTAAAGAATAATGCTATCGGTCTAACGACGGAGCGTTATGGCGCGATGCATGCGAACTCTGGACGAGCCTCGTATCTCTGTCAGTGGTGGTGTTTCTGTTGCCGTAAGTACACCGGAGGATAGCGCAGCGAACGAAGTATTATACCGTGTTCCCTACTTTCACGCGAAGGAAGGCGCGAGAGCAAAGGCCGCCTTAGCAAGAGAGACCGGCGACGAGGATAGTCTCTTACAAATACCTCGGAACAATTCATATACACAAACACACGAATACCCATCCATAAAGCAAACATTACAGAAAGTACATGCAGTCGCCGAGTGGTAGAGAGCAACAAAGTTCAGACGTTCACCGTTGTTGGCTGCACGATTCCCGGTGCACACTACTATCCCATCAGCAACGATAGATGAAGCCAACTGTCTAAGAAATACGCGATTTCACGTGACCCTTCTCTTTCTCTTCTAGAGATTCGACGTTTGTTTCCATTTTTTTTCCATTTTTTTTTTTTTTTACCGCACCATATAATTCCTTTATATTCTCGCACCTTCGTAAATGTACTATGATTTATAATCCAATTATCGTTTCTCATTGATATCTCTGTTACTGGTTGTTACGAAGTTTTTTTCTTTTTTTTTTTTTTTTTATTCGACCATTTGTTTGCCGCGATCGGTTTACGGCACTTTAGGGCACTTTTGCCGGTCAAGCGATCGGTAACATTTTATCTACGATTTTTTTTTATCCCCAACGTTCGAAGTGTTTTTACGACGATTCGGAAACTGCGCGATAGATTTTTATTGTTTTGATGGTTAGAATTTTTTTTTTTTTAATTACCTTTATCGACGCGTTGACGATCGCTCTTCGCAGCAGCGATTGTAGACTCCTCCCGGACACCAGCCGGCGTCTCGACCTCATCGCCGTTGATAACAATAACAATAGCCGCGAAAAGGAGCAACAAACGGCTCACCAGCGTCATTTTGCCGCAATTAACGACGCACACCGGCCTCTCACACCGTTTCGTTGCTTTTTCGAAATCCTAACCTCGTCGTTCGAACCGTTTCACCCGCACTTCGTCCTCAGCTCGAGTGTGAAATCCCCTCCTCGAGGCGGTTACATTTTTTCCAACTTAATCCTCTCTGCCACCCGAGTTACGAGCGAACGATGAATAAAAAAAAAAAAAAAACAAAAATCTTGTAATACGAACCCAAACTACGAAATCATTTTTATTTCACTAACGAACCGATCGATCGCTAAAAAATATCCTCGTATCATCCAATCATCGTGTTGTTTTTCTTTTCCTCGCAATCGTATTCCAACGTGTTGATATGATAATCGAATGACTTGCGAATTAATTCTACAGTTACGAGTCACTAAAATATTTGCTGGCCTCTCATAAATTTGTTTTTTTTTTATTCACGTAAACTATAATCCCAATCGAAGTTTCGTTTTCGTCAGTCTCTGTTTTTTTTTCCTTTTTTTTTCGTCTTTTTCGTATTTGTTTGTTTTTTGTTGTTTAACTTATTATTACCACGTAAACAATAATCCCAATGGAAATTTCATTTTCGCCAGTCTTTGCTTTCGTTTTTATTTTCGTCGTTATCGTTATCGTTTTTTTTTTTTTTTTTTTTCGATCACGTAAAATTTTTGCACGCGTCGCGACGCGTACCACCCGCGTTGTTTTTTATCGTTGTAGCTTTGTTTACAGCGGCGCCCGATCCGCGTTGCTACTTGTATTTAAAGAAGTGTGACTGGCGCACAAGTCCACGCCGCACTGCTGGTGAACGGTCAGGTGTTTCAAGGAGCCCCGCGCCTTCCTCCGGGCGACCGACACCTGGCGGACCGTCACTGAAGCATCAGACTTGCATTGTCTATGTATTGGTGGCAAACCTCACCTGGCAAACGTATACATTCGACTCTACAACGACCAACACGAGGGATTTCATTCATGGGAAACTCAAGCGAAGGCGGACCCCCCGCCGGTATACTATACCAACGCGGATTACGACGGACTCCTACTGGTATTTCGCTCGATTTCTTCCCAACGACGACGCTTTATATCGCTCGTCGATGGAATGCCGGTTTCATCGATTCTAAACGAATTCATAATCAACCATTCCTTACCCTTTGCATTCGAACAATTGTTGTTGACGTCATGTTAAATCGAGGAATTCATTTTTTTACCGACTGCGCGATAGTGCAGAAGACTCAGTGTAACGAGAGAAAAACGCTGTTGTAATGTTTATAACTCGTTGCGATATCCGTAAATGGTAATTATAAAAGTACTTTTATCGGCATTATCATTATCATTATCATTATCATTATCATTATCATTATCATTATCATTATCATTATCATTATCATTATCATTATCATTATCATTATCATTATCATTATCATTATCATTATCATTATCATTATTATTATCATTATCATTATCATTATCATTATCATCATCATCATCATCATCATCATCATCATCATCATCATCATCATCATCATCATCATCATCATCTTCATCTTCATCATCATCATCATCATCTTCATCTTCATCTTCATCTTCATCTTCATCTTCATCATCGTCATCATCATCATCATTATCATCATTGAGATCATTTTTTATTGAAGTGACTGACCATTTTAATTTTGGAAATGTTTACTTATAGTTTAATGATTTTGGAAGCAAATTTGTCAAAAAAATGTCAATGACAAAAAAGTATCGATCATTCGTTTGAACGATATATCAGCTGTTTCTGCAGGCGATTCGATGAACAGCCAAATACGATAATTCCTCGTATATTCTAATGTAAAGAGCTGTAAATTATCTTCTGGATAAATAGTAAAAAAAAACCGCAGTAAATAGTAAAAAAAAATATTTTGTTTCCGGTGTAAGTTACGAAAATCTCGAAAAAAAAAACGGTATAGATCACTCGTATGAATGAAAAAGTATCGTTAAGTACGCTGCGCCATTTAAAATCCATCGATAGATAAGAAGAAACCGATAAGACGATAAGAAAAACAAATAATAATATTTTAAAATTCGTCGAAATTACGAAAAACCAAAAATAAAAAAAAATGAACGACTCACCTGTATAAATGAAAAATATCGCCTATGTACACTGAATCGTCGAAAGATCATCGAATGACGATTACCCAACCATTAAAAAACAGCGAAAGCCTTGAATTGTCGCGTTCATAGATAGTAATTTGACAAAAACGATAAGAAACTATAAATAATGATATTTTGAACATCAATTTTCAAGGTTTCGGAGAAAAAAAATATATCGCGGGCGAATAAGCCATTACTTTGCAAAAAAAAACGCCCCGGATATAGCTGCCTAACCGCAGTACATTCGCATATATTTTCGCAAAAAGTTCGCGTGCCGAGACGAGGTGTAAGCGAGGAGGAGGAGGAGGAAACGAATCCTCGGCGACTTCCTGCGCGTCGCAAGGGATTTCGCAATAACCCCGAGAGACACGGCTCGAGTTGAGTGCGCGGCGAGTCTTACGGTGCAGCAACCTCGCGACGCTACCACCACCGCCCCCGTCGTCGTTGCCGTTTTCGCAGTGTCTTTTCCGCCCTCTCTTCGTCGCTCTCCCCCCTTTTTTTTCTTTTACTCGCCACGGTATTTAATTAAAGCCTTTTGGCCGCACAATCGACTGGAGACAACGCAGGCGACCGGCGGCCTCTGCGGCATCTTCGCCACCGCGAGAGGAAACGATGAAACAGAAACGAGAAAGAGGCTGTGGCGTTACAGGAAACGCCGGGGACTTGTAGCCGAAGCGAGAAGAGGGAAGAAACCGAGAGGACAGAATTGAAGACAGAAGTGTGCTTCGCGTGCTCCGTTACTACTTTTTCCGGAGTTACACCAGTTCGCCCATAGCTCGGAGAACCTCTCGCGGCCCATTGGCGTAACAACCGCAAGCAATCGCGATAACAATTATATTAACCTCGTCCTGCGTACAATTTTATTATCCTGTCCTTTGATCTCGTAGTTTCTGAGACACGAACTTTGTAATAAAAAAAAAAAAAAAAAAAAAAAATAGAGATTAAAGTTGACCTTCCGTAACGATGTTAATTCATCTCGTGAGAGAATTTATCGAAGATCGTGAAGAGACTATAGCGGTATTATTATAAACGTTGATCGCGTGTCTGTTAGAATCCGGTGCTTCGTTCCGTGATTCACGCGCTGACGGCCCTTTTTTTTTTTTATATTAGTCATCTTATTTTTTGTACTCATTTTTTTAATTCGTCGTCTGCTATCAAAGACGACGACGACGACGACGACGACGATTTTTTTTATTCGTCGTCTGGGTTCAAAGACTTTAAAGACTTTTAAAGTAAAAAAAAAAAAATTTGTTAATAACTTTTTGGCATTATTATTACGAAAAATGATGTTCTTAGATCCTTCTATATGGTTAATTTTTTTCAGTTTCGCGATTCGCGAAATGCGATTTCCATCGTCGGAAATCGAGTTTAAAGGGTCATAATTCATTTTTTTGGCATTATTATTACGAAAAATTATGTTCTTAGATTCTTCTATATGGTTAATTTTTTTCCAGTTTCGCGATTCGCGAAATGCGATCTCCATCGTCAGAAAACGAGTTTAAGGGGTCTAAATTCATCTTTTTGGCATTATTATTACGAAAAATTATGTTCTTAACTCCTTCTGTGTGGTTAATTTTTTTTTTATTTCGCGATTCGCGAAATGCGATCTCCATCGTCGGAAATCGAGTTTAAGGGGGCATAATTCATCTTTTTGGCATTATTATTACGAAAAATTATGTTCTTAACTCCTTCTGTGTGGTTAATTTTTTTTTTTTATTTCGCGGTTCGCTAAATGCGATTTTATCGTCAGAAATCGAGTTTAAGGGGTCAGTAGCGAGTTCGCGCCTTTAACGCGCAACGAAAATTAAACTCGAAAAAATTCGCCATTTCGAGAAAACAATGAAAACAATCCAAGTTCGCACGGGATTGGGTAGGGAGGCTGCTATACGGGGAACAGATAAACACACCAACAAAAGTTTCAGTACATAGTGACGTTTCTCGAGCACTGAACTCCTGAGAATTCTACTTGGCAATGCGTGTATACTTTATTCGCGTTATCTCTTTCTCATTGCTATACGATCTGTTCCTGTTGGTTAGAGGTGTACATACTATTCACCGGCCATTCCCATTGTTCAGTCAACAAACAGACGCGGAATAGCTGTAGATGCGAATAAATAGAATAGAAACATATTAGAAAGAACGTGAATAAGTACGCGTTACAATCTTTCCTGCTATTCGCTTGACCCGCAATAGCAATCGCGCATTCGAAAAAAAAACTCCGAAAAAAAAAAAAAAAAAAAAAAAAAAATTGGTGTAAAAAAAATCAAAAAGAAATAGAATTTTCGAAATACTTCGAAAAAAAAAAAATTACAAATATAAATTAAATTTTCCAAAAAAAAACTTGTCGAAAAAAAAAAAATTGCTCCGATTTTGATAAAACAAAAAACACGTCTCGATTCGCGATAAATTTCGAGGCACCGTCTTCCCGGGGCATTATAATACTTCTGCAGGTTGATTGTAACCTGTAGCTGCGTACTATACCGCTTGTGGCAGGTACACGAATCGTTGAAAGAAAAAAAGAAAAAAAAAAACAAGAAAAATTCCCGAACAATGCCTACTCACTGACCGCACGAGACTCGGTATCGTTCGTTCTACTACACCGGCTTCTACCTCCCTCCCCCCTCTGCCACAGTAAAACGAACATAAACGATCTTTTTTTTCTATACGTACAATGTGCGGGTCGCGATCGTCCGCGCGAGATTATCCAAGAGTGGAGAGTTTAAAACACATCGTGTAAACTCGAGACTATCGCGCACCACTCTCCTCCGCATTAGATTATGCGTATATATAGAACAGTTTAAGAAGAAAACAACGAATAAAAAATGAATCGCGAATGCTCCTTCGTAAAAATGATGTTTTTTTTTATGTTCTATTATTTCGTGATTTCCTTATCGATTTTTTTTCTTTTTTTTTCGGATTAAGCAGACAATTCTTTTTTGCGTTTATAATTTTCTTTTTTTTACAATTTTTTCGCGATTTCTTATCGTAAATTTTCCATTTTCGGTTCATGCGGACAATTATTCTCTGCGTTCGTAGAATTTTTTTTTATGCTTTATTCTTTCGCGATTTCCATATCGAAAAATTGCCGTTATCGGGTACCGCTGATTATTCTCTGCGTTCGTAAAAGTTTTTTTTTTGTTTTATTCTTTCGCGATTTTCCTACCGAGAATTTGCCGTTATCGCTTAACGGGGAAAATTCTTCTTCGCATATATAATATATATATATTTTTTTATTTCTTTCGCGATTTTCTTATCGAGAATTTTTCCTTTTTGGTAAATGAGGACAATTGTTCTTCGCGTTTATACATTTTTTTTTTTTTCATCTTTCGCGATTTTCTTATCGAAGATTTTCCATTTCCGGTTAATGCGGACAATTCTTCTTCGCATTCCTAAAACTTTTTTTTTTTTTTGTTTATTTTATGCTTCCGCGATTTCCCTACCGAGAATTTGCCGTTATCGGTTAACGCGGACAATTATTCTTCGCGTTTGTAGAACTCTTTTTTTTTTATTTTATTCTTTCGCGATTTCCTTACCGAGAATTTTCCGTTTTCGGTTAACGCGGACAATTATTCTCTGCGATTGTAGAAACCTTTTTTTTTTTTTGTTATTTTATTCTTTCGCGATTTCCCTATCGAGATTTTTCCATTTTCGGTAAACGCGGACAGTGATATTCTTCTTCTCCGCGAGAGAATACGCTACGAGCGTTTTTACGAAGATCGGTGGGGATACAATGAAAAGCGTGTTTTGCGAGTCGATTCGCTTCCCCGTCGCGGATTTATATCTCCGGTTATATTTTCCGCTTGTAGCTCTCCCCAGCGCCATGGGTTTTACTCGAACGTTTGTACGGAGAGAGAAAACACATGTAAAAGCAATGATTTCTATGCGTAGGTACATTGGATTCTATCGCGATTCTCCGGCGACGCGGCCGGTCGTCGACAATGGCGAAGAAAAATACGTCGTGACTCGAGTCGTTCGTTTTCTTAGGTTTGCTTCGTAAAGGTGCTCGCGGTACGTGAGAACGAGTAATGAATTCGCCTGCTTAGTCGATTAATGTATTTCGCGATATTTATTTATATACGACGTTCTTTATTTCGATACGACGCGGAATTGAACGAAAGAAATGCGAGTGTCGTTCGGTTCGGTGTTATCGTTCGTTTATTCCTTCCCAACGATTCTTTCTTTTTCTCGTCGCGATATTGACGCTGCGAAAGGGGAAAAGAGATATAGTCGGGGAGGTCGTGTCAGGAAGTGGCGACAGCCGGGGAACAGCCAACAATAAACTCCCAGTCATTTCACGACCATCGTATTGCTAACCGCAAGTCGCTCTCACTGTCGTGGCGCTCCTGAAGCAACAGGTGTTCGTCTCTTCACGCGAGTTTATTGTCGATATAGATATACAGAGCCATTGACGCCTTAATACAGATGGTCTTTCAGAATTTTCCTCACGCGAATATGGCAAATACGTATTCTAAATACGATCCCATTGAGGCGTTAATCACGAATAACTGGGAGACCGTTATGGTAAAAAATTACTTCCTAATAATCTCGAGGTTGCGATCAATTTTGTGATATGGCCTCCGCTTTTTTTTTAACTCCTAAATGAGATTCTGAATAACATTAATTGTTTATACAAAGTGATAAAAAAGTGGATGACTACATTGCGTTAAAAAAAATCGGTTGAATCAGATAAATCGGCACAAATCCGCCATTTTTTTTTACATTAATCGACCGTACATTTGGATAGTGAAATAAAAACGATTTTATAAGCCACTAAATAAGACCGATTTTTTATACAAAAATAGATGAAATCGGCAGAAATCGGCAATTTTTTTTGCGTTAATCTAGTGACGATTTGTAATGGTTAAATAGAAACGATAAATGACCTACCAAATAAGATCGATTTTTTATGCAAGCCGATAAAATGGGCAAAAATCGGCAATTTTTTTTTTTACGTTAATCGAGTGACAATTTGTAATAAATTTTACTCGAAGATAACAATCAACTATATATATCGGTGAATGACGGAATATTTGTTTTGTTATCCGTAATCGCCGATTTAGTCGACGCAACCGATTTTTTCTCAGTGTACTAACGGTCCAAAACTATCGCTTTAAAGATATCGGATTTCCGATGAATTTTACATTTTTTGAAAAATAATTATCATCCCTCATAATCGACCATAAATTTTTGATCAACCGATTGAAAACGATATTTTTCTTAATTCGAATTATAATTTTTTTTATATTCTCATTTTTCATAAAATCATCTTGCAGTTTTTATTACAAGAAATAGTTGAATAGAAAATTGGTGGGAAAATAAATTCGAGACGCTTCCTCAGTTATACAACCGATACTAAACAAGAAGAAGAAGAAGAAGAAGATGAAGAAGAAGAAGGCGAAGAAGACGAAGAGTCTCAGTCGTCTCAGTCGTAAGTTCGTCGGTGAGTTATCTCGAACAGGTTCCCCCGTGCGATCGCTCACTTCCGGCAGGTGCAGTAAAGTGCATCGGCAAAGAGTATGTTACCCTCTGCTTCTGCAAGAGCGCCTACACCACTTTTTTATATTTTTTTCGTCGTTTCTTTGGCTGAACTCGAGAGAAGAACGACGGTAGTCAGAACATCGGAAATTCTTCGATATATTACGAACGAAGCTCTTTCGTGTCTTCGCTATGTCTGAGAAGCGATCAACGAGCGCTTCACTGTTGGTTTGCATAGATAATCCCGGAACTCGTGTAAATTCGCACGCGCAATCGAAAAACCCTGCGGTTTACCTACCCAGAAGTTTTTATAGTCTCCGCGAGAAGAGAAAATATATACCGACGAGTTATTTTACTATGCAAGACTCGGGAGTGACGAGGTCGCGTCTTAAGAAGACGAAGAATATGAGAGGACGAAGAGGGAAGAAGAAGAAGAAGAAGAGTATAAGATATCCGGACAGCGCAATAATAATTTTCTCTTCCTTTTCGCCCTCTCAACAATCCTTAAGGGCGATGCACCGGCGAATCTACTCTTTCCTTCTTCAGGAATCTCCGCTCCTTCTTTCTCTTCCCTTCTCTCGTTCCACGAGTGAGTATCGTCGTAAATATTCTCAAGATTTACGGCGCACTTTGCGACCAATTTGAAGCGATAAATTTCGTACCACGCCACAGCAGCAGCAAGCGGCAGCAGCAAGCGAGAGAGGTACACGTGAAA
Source organism: Cryptus viduatorius (assembly GCA_964006125.1). Taxonomy (NCBI): domain Eukaryota; kingdom Metazoa; phylum Arthropoda; class Insecta; order Hymenoptera; family Ichneumonidae; genus Cryptus; species Cryptus viduatorius. The sequence goes on along the minus strand of OZ023225.1, from coordinate 15,017,389 downwards.
AGGGATATATCGCGAGTCGTTGCAGGGCTCTCTTTTAGCCGCGAGCCCTGTAATACCGAAAGGATCCGCTAATATTCTCGCGGTTCATTCGATATCGATACGCGGTGGTCGGGAATAAAAAAAAAAAGAAAAATCGATATAAGGGCCCGCGGAACAAAAATATTCTTCCGCATGCGATGAAGACAGCCGATTTTTTTAAGACGTTTCATTTTTTTGAAAATGAAAAAAAAAAAAACCTTTTTGCGAATTGAGATCGATTTTTTAGTGTTTCGTAACGAATTTTAATCGATTTAAGAAGTCTATTTTTATTTTCCAGAACGACACGTTCGATACCATTTGTTATCGAAATTCAATTTTTTTATAAATATTAATTTTGTCAAAATTTATCGATGATTGAGAAATATTGTGAATTCTCGCAATGATTTCACGAAGCAATAAAATAATCTATATGTAGGATTGCGTGATATGCCAATGCAATCGACACATCGTCCGATAGTACGAAATTATTGCCAAACTAAATAACAATTGCAGTGACTAATAACTGTGATCGAAAAGACGCGGGGAGTGTATCCTCTGCCATCGACGCTCTTCGAAACGTTAGTCTATAATTTATTATCGAATATTATACGAATTGCCCCCCCCCCCCCCCCGCCGCCCCTTCGCCCGCCCAGCGATAGATTTCCTTCAATTCTGTTTCGAAAATGTCTACACTTCTGTGTACCTATATGATTTTTCACGCGCTTGCGAAATGACGTCGCTGTACCGGGCGTCAGCCGGTGCTCGTCGTTGTTTCGACGAGACCCGGCGCGCGCCGCTCGACGCTTGCGAAATTGAAATTATACATGCGAGTGTACACGGTGACACGTTGTACGCAAGAAACATCCGGTGAAACATCGCGAATTCTCTTAATACTATCCATTAATGCAAAATTCTATGTATAAGAATCGTTCATGCGGGACAACCAATTTTCTTACCTTTTCGAAGTTATTCACGTGTACCGAAGATCCCCGGCGAAATCCCGTGCGCAGCTGATACCGGTACTTCTTGACAGTTATAGCGATGCACGATGTATTTAACCCGAAATATGCGCGAAAGATAGATTGCAGGCATTCTCAAGATGCTCAGTTTATGCATATTCGGGATTAGAATACAAATAATTCTCGGAAATCAACTGACATCGAAGAAGAATATAGGAAAGAATACGATGCGGGTTGCAATTGGGTTTCGTCGCGATCTTTTTGTCACTTGCGAAAAAACTGTATCGTCGGTTAATATTGTGCGAGAAACGTCATTTAGTTTACAAGTATACTTCCGAAAACTTGTGTATTGTGTCGTGTAGAGAAGAGATATATATATAAAAGAAGTCCCGATTTTTCTTGTGTGTTTGTCCACGAGACGCTCACAGACACTCACAGACACTCACAGACACTCTCACAGACACTCACAGACACCTCTCACAGACACTCACAGACACCCCTCACAGACACCTCTCACAGACACTCACAGGCACTCACAGACACTCACAGATACTCACAGACGCTCACAGACACTCACAGACACTCACAGACACATATATAGAACATAAAAATAATCTGTAAAAATCATACTTTATTTTCGGTTTTTAATGCTGCCTATTGTGGGAACTTAGATGATTTTTTTACCGTAACGTCTTCTTTCAATAAATACAAGTGTAAATTCGCTTACAAATTTGATTCGGATTGCGCTGGTGGTGTTGTAAAACACCATGCTTTTTTGCAAACATTCGTTCACAATAATTGTACTGAAATTTATTCGTCCCAGGGACATACGCAAAAGAGTTATTGAGAGTCTGTAATTGTTCTTGATTCTGCCGATAGTATTTGCGGGAGATTTTCGACAAACTCTTCCTGTAATACCTAGAGGCAGTAAAGCCCACGCCATTAATGCATGTGTGAAATCATCTTTTTGTGGGAATCTGTCGGAATTTTGACTCTAAAAACAAACATGCAAGGTTATTTAAAACGTGACGCATGAGCAGGTGTATTTTGTGATACACTACTGCAAGTTGGCAGTGGAACGTACCCTGAACAGAATGGCGAAAATAATATTAATTCAAAATTAGCGACGGTGGTACCTGATCTGATTGAATTAATATCAAAAGTCTATCCGAATATATCGACACCTTCAAAACATACGGGCTCTTGATTTCGGGAACGCGCTATACTTGCGGCGAAAAATGACAGAGTTAATTTCATCAACGAATTGATACTTAAAGATACACATAAATATGTGTATCGGTCGATCAATAGTGTCACAGAAATTCAGCAAGTAACAAATTATCCCATTGAATTTCTAAATTCTTTCAACCCTCCAGGACTTCCATGACATACCCAAAAATTAAAATCGTAACCCTTATTATACTATTGAGAAATTTGAATGCACCAAAACTGTGTAACGAAACCAGATTAAAAATTACAAGATTAATGATTTACATATTAGAAGCTGAAATTATTACCGGTAATTCAATCGGCGAACATGTGTTAATACCACACATACCCGTGATATCAGCAAATTACCCATACACGATGTATGTTTTTCCCACGGTCAACTATATGTAAGGTGCTCACGCGTAAGTTCAGAAAAATTTTTTTTCATTCACGTATCTGGAGATAAAACACCCAATATTGTGTACACAGAAGTTCTCCAATAGGGTGGTAATTTTAAATTATGGTTTTGATTTTACAAAATCGTGTTCGTGAACCATATTTGTAAATTTGGTTAACAAAAATGAAATTGATATTTAATATACTTTATAATTTTCAATTGCTATTTTAATTCGAGAATGGTTACGTAGTCATTTTGAAACTCGCTACGTAATCAATCTCGAATTTATATGAGATGCTTAGTTGTTTACCTTCCCATGGTGCATCTCGAAAACAAATTCTCGACTCAAAGACTATGACTCAATTACGAGTGAATTTGTCCAAAAACCAACAAATAAATTCTATCAATTGTAGTAACACGTCGAATTTTTTTCGTTTATTCTTTAATACTTAATGACACTGTGTACGCAACCCTTTACTTAGACAGTTCGAATGTAATCCAATGCGAGCGCGCGCAGCGCGCGAGCCCAAAAACCTGCTAGTTATTCATATTTTAATACGAAGGAGTTTTTTGATATAAAGAATTGTACGTTTAAAACCCCGAGAAACCGCGGTAACCGTTGCAGCATCACGAGAGCTGTCGCCATATTGCTTGAATCAGGCGAAACGCTCATACACTTATGTTGTAGAGGGCAGCACCGACAACGCGAGAGATTTTATGTAGCAACTTCTTTTTAATTGTTAAATTGCTGAGATGTAAACAAAACAAATTGCATTCTATGGTACATAAAAAACATTGTTTAACGACAAAATAGATAAACAAGAAGTTTATAAATACTGCAAAATTTTTACAGCATCGAAATTGCTTTATCACTAATCGATAATAATGATTACGATAAGGTAAACATTGAATGATCACGTAACAATGACCATTCGCTACAATAAAACATCAGAGGAAAATAGCGCTGCCGATTTTTTTTTCAAAATCAGATTTAAAAAATATTCGGCTGTTGTATCGATTCAGTAGAGCGATAAGTTGGATTATATAATCGTTCCGATTTCGAGTATCGCGAACCCGACGCGCCTGAGGTTTCAGCAGTTGAAACGAGAAATACCAATTATTCCCGCATTTTCAATTTCTTCGTAGATTGGTTTTAAAAAATGATTTGTAGGTTTTCACAGCATTTAAGTGTAGTTTCTGTCTGAAATATCGACATTATGTTATAAATTCGAATAATTCGGTTTGTGCATAGCACACATGCGTATTGGGAAGTATTCGATCTCAGCGCCTCTTACGCCGAATTGTCGAATTCGTCTTCCCACCATCGAAGTCGCAAAACGCAAGACCTGTATGTAAGAGTCCCTCCGCATGGAGAGTAACTTGCGCAATTAATAAAAACCACTGCTAGTCACTTATTTTTATTTCGTGCGGCGCGGCAAAAAATAGCGTAATGTAAGTAAACTTTAACGATTTTTCCGAAACGCTAAAAAAATACGCGTACACAAGTTACGCGGCATGTGAAACCACCCTAAGATATTTCGTGGCAATATCCCCACTTCTCTTCAGTCTTTAGTCCTAATTCATGGCTTCGATGTTTTCAAGTGGCGCTACGGAGGCCTAAAATTTGGTCCAACCTTTTTTGCATTGAAATTTTACATCCTCAAAAAATTCGCACAATATTCTCGTAAAATTTCCAAGGAAAAATACAAGAATCTCGGCTTATTTTAATCGATGGAAACATAAGTACATTGTAGATCCGAATAATACTCAGTATTACATATCGATTTGAGTATTCGAGAGAGCGACGTGCCGCATATACATCTCTCGGAGAAAAACGCGCGGTTAAGATCGACCGATTCCTTCGGTTAGGTTACGCCGGCAAAATATATATATATCCTCTGGCGGCACGGTCAGCACCGTACGTCTCATTTAGCGTATATAAAAATGGCGGAGGTATCGCTCTATGATTCGGCAATTTGTCGATTATGTGCGGAGGACAATGGTAATGGTGAATTGTTGTACGCGATTGACGGCGACGAGCAAGATTTAAGCTCTATGGTGAATCGCTACTTGCCAATTAAGGTAATAAAACTACGCAACTATTTATCGTACGAATAAGACCCCAACTTGACTTGCCTATCGTACCGCAATATGGAGGCTACACTGATTTTCGTTGCACGCATCGGAATTAGCTACTACACGAATCAAGATATCACATGAATTTGTATGACTCTCCGACACGCTGAACAAAACATTTCGAACTGTTTTCAAAAAGGGTTATAAATGAAAATTACTCTATGACAGTTTTCAATTTCATGCCGAAGAATTACAGTACATCGATGTATAGTCGTGTCACAAAAAACAACCTCAATGCACTCCGCGTAATTTAGATTCTATCAGTTATTTTGTCGATTTTATAGTAAGGAGTTTTTTTGACATCTATATTGTCGGTAAAGTTAGAGATTTGAGGTCACTGCAAATGACAAATGCGTTAAAATGCTTAAATGACAAATATAAGATTTTTATTTCAAAGTTTTTGCAGCGCTGTCGTCATACCTATAATTCATTTTTTATCATGCGACAAAACGCTACGCTATGTTTTCTGTCTGCGCAATAAATTTTTTGTAGTTCTTTTATAAAGCGCTCTCCAGAAAATTGCTTCTCAAAAATTATTTTTGAAATTAAAAAATTACGTTTGTTTCGTTTTTTTAACGATTTTCAAAACAGTACGATTTTTTTTTGTCACGTAAATTTTCCGATAAACGAATTTATAAAATTTTATTTGGAGTGAATTGATGAGATTTACTTATTGTAGCGATGGTGATTAACGTTTTTTCTTTTTACAATGTATCGTAAGATTCGAGACGATGGAAAATTACCGAGAACCATATGTCCCGGTTGCAACATACAACTGGAGGCGACGGTGCAATTTTTCGAATTGCTCGTCGATGGACAGCGCAAAATTCGCGAAATGTGGAAGCAACAGGTTGAGATGCAAAAAAAAACGGAACGCGAACGCTTGAGAGTGGAACGAGAGAATACGGAACTCGCCATAGAAACTCCGGAACTCGACAATTTTTATACTTCCAATGGTGATGAACAATTTTCTCAGCAGATCATCATCAAGAGTATGTTACATTTTTTTTCATATAAATAAAAAAAAAAATCATTCATTCATGAATTTCGTGATGGAAAAAAAGAAATTATAAATCTATAGAAAATCGATTTTCAAATATAATTAAAAAAAAAATGTTATTCTGTATTTTACTATTCTATTCTATAATTATTTTCGATTTTTTTTACTATCAATACTAAAAAAGAAAATTATTTTTCGTAAGAAATCGAAAATGGGGAATTTAATTATTTACTGTTTGAATTTTATTCTCAGTTTTGCCGGATGGTTCGATGTACGCCGCCGAACACGATATGAGTTTGCAAATGGAAGGACTCAACAAACCTCGAAGAAAAAGAGGCCGCCCTCCGAAAAGTCTCGCCGAACTCGATAATAAGGTAAACTAAAAAAATTGCGATTATTTGATCGATTTTCCTATAATTTTGTACCTAATTATCCTGATATTAATCAAAAATTTTCCCGAAGTTGACGGAAGATGCTACGGACGGAGCGAGTCAAGAGGAAGAAGAAAAGTTGGATGACGACGCGGACGAAGTCGACGGAGACGGCAGACGACGTAGAAAAAGAAAAGTTCCTAAAAGGTCAACAGCGTTATTTTTAAAATATTTTTTTAATCGATAATTTTGTTAAAATTTTATATTATTCTTCACGTAACTTGTTATATTGCCGGTTTCGTTATTTTCGTAATATTTCCTTCACCGTTTTTTTTACCGTTTATCTAAAAGAAGTTTTTTACAATTATTCAAACAGATTCTCGGAGGCGGTACAAGGAAAAGAATTGGAGAGAATATTCAAAGAAGAAGGCGTCATCGACGACGACGACGATGGAGCGGACAATACGGTCGATGATCCCGAAGAACGTGTGAAGGTTCCGACTCCCGATGGTCACGAAGGTTCGTTTTATTTTTTCCATAAATTTCTTCGTTGTTTCGCGATTTTTTATCGACAATTATCAAGTCGAACAATGAAATGCAAGTAACACGAGTAAATTGCAAATTCATATGAAACTCATGAAAATTCCAATTTCACAGAAATAATCGGTCACTTGGAATCCGAAGAGGGAAAAGATTTGGGGGAATTGGTAATTGTTAATCGCGCGAGAGGTCGCGGACGGCCCAAGTTACGCAGAAGAAAGAATAAATTCACCTGCAACTTGTGTGGTCGCGGATTCCTTCAGCGAAGCAGATACATTATGCATAGGTGTGTAATCTCATTTTTTTTAATCTAAAATAACAAATATTTAATTTAAATAATACATTTCCATATATTATTAATATGAATTTTCAACATAATATTTTTTTTCGTTACAGGAGTTTTCACAAAGGAATAAAGTATCAGTGTTCGGAGTGCAAAAAGACATTTACGAATAAAGAAAATTGCGCGTTGCATCAAAAGACAACGGGTCACAGCGGAATAATCGAAGGTATCGAATCCGAGGAGACAAGTCCTCAGGAGATCGAGCCGAGTGCCGAGGAATCGGAAAAATCGTCTCCAGAAAAATCGACTCCCGAAAAAAGTTCGACTTTCGAAAAATCTTTGCCCGAAGATTCGAGTCTCGAAAAATTGATTCCCGAAAATCAAAGTCCCGAGACATCGAACGGCGAGAATCCAAGTCTCGAGAAAACGAGTCCAGCGAATGACGAGGAAAAATCTAAAGACGCGGACGACGAAAAGATCGAGGATAGGAAAGACGAAGGAAGCGGCAACGAGCAACCAATCGGGAGATCGAGTTCACCGGAAACTCAATTACCTCAGGTTGACTATACGACAAAACCATTCGATTGCACGCGATGCAAAGAATCTTACGGTACTAAGTTACTGTTTGAACGCCACTTGCGAATCGTTCACAACGGTGAGAAACCGTTCGCTTGCACCCTATGCACTCGAACTTACGCTTATCACGCGGCATTAAAGGAACACCTGTTGACTCACGAGGTACACATTTCTATCTTTTGTTTTATCGCAACAATAAGAACGATATAAAAAAAAATGTACAATTTTATGCAAAAATTTGTGGACGGAATGTGAAAAACGAATAATTGGAAAAAAATTCATTGCAGCGAAGTAACAAATCCGAAAAGGGTTATCCTTGCGACATATGCGGCAAAGTATTGAATCATCCGAGTTCCGTGATATATCACAAGGAAGCTGAACACAACGGTCGTCGTTTCGTTTGCAACAAATGCGGAAAAAGTTTCAAACACAAACAACTGTTGCAACGCCATCAGCTCGTTCACTCGGACGATCGTCCCTACGTATGCGGCGCTTGCAACGCGAGTTTCAAGACAAAAGCTAATCTCATAAATCATCAATTCACTCACACCGGTGAGAAGAAATATTCTTGCGAGCTCTGCGGTCAACAATTCGCTCACAAGACAAGTCTTACGTTGCACTATAGGTAAATATTTATCAAGAAAGCAATAGCTGTTTCGATTCGACGCGCAAATTTTTATAGGAAATACTGAGCTCCGAGAAAATGCATTTTAGTACCGTAGCATTGCCGACGACTGTAATACGATAAAAACAAAAAAAAACGACTCGACGTTTTATGCCAAAAATCGATCGTACAAACATCGCAATTCAACAAGTCCCGGAGACCTGTAATGTCGTTTGATCATTTCTCGAAAAAAAAAAAAAAAAAGATTATACGGTCGCCAATTTTTGCTCATTTTGTGATCATTATACGGCGAATTTTTCACGTGAAACGATTAATCGTTTTTATGGTTATTTTTTGATGATTTTCAAAGCCGATTTCTCGAGTAATTGGTGAAAAAAAAACTCCAAAAATCGCAGTAAAACAGCAGAAGAAAATCGACAATTTTTCCGATTATTTCGATGTTCTTTGGACTATAAATTCTTAAAAATCCGGGAAATTTTTTTGAAAAATCATTAATTTACTGTTTTATCATTTTTGTTTTGTTTTTTGAATAGATGGCACACGGGACACAAACCGTATTCTTGTGAGGTGTGCAACAAGAGTTTTTCACAGAATGGTAATCTTCAGGAACACATGAGAATTCATACGGGCGAAAAGCCTTACAGTTGCGATCATTGCGGACGAAAATTCACGACATCTTCGCAGTTTAAACTTCACGTTAAGCGTCACACGGGCGAACGTCCGTGGAAATGTGAATTTTGCGCGAAAACATTTCTTCATAAAGACACGTGGAAGTGTCACGTTCGACGGCACAAAGGCGAACGACCGTTTCAATGCGCTCACTGCAATCGCGGATTCACGGAGCAATGGGCCCTCAAAAAACATCTTCGACTGCACACTGGTAAAATTTTACTGAAAATTCATTATCACCTTTTTGATAATTCGAATAAAATTTTGATCAGAACTAATTACATCATTTTTACAGGCGAAAAACCATATTCTTGCGATGTTTGTGGAAAGGCTTTTGCCGATTGTTCGAATCTCACGAAACACAAAAAGGTATCAATCGAATTTAAAATTACGGTTTATCGCAAGCGATTTATCAAAATTTGTTTTTCAAAGATTCTATAATATGACTGTAATGATTTATTGAATTCAGGTACATCGAGAAAACAAAGTTTTGGCTATTAACGATTTGTCGAAAGCCGCTGCCGGTGGTGAATTGTGGCAAATTTTGCCGGCATCCGAAGACGGCGATGAACATTCTCTGGGCGAACATGTGACTCAAGTATTCGCTGGCGAGGAAACATCCGAAGACGGAATACCGCAGATTATTTATGTCTCTTATCAAGATCCGGATGATCCAAATCAGTCGCGTACACTGCATTTTGGTAAGAAACTGAAAGTCTTTGAAAGATTAAGATATTAATCCTTAAATATAAGTGCGAAGTTTTTTTTTTATGAATAACCTTTAGTATTTGCCTTTCCGAGGAAAAAAATCGGTACCGATATCGGTATTGATAAATTGGTATCGATATCGATTCACTTCTATTTATTTCAAAATGACAGTGAGAAATATCGCAAAATATGGATGGAAACCATTCAAACTTCGAAACATTTCTACGATGTAAAAGACTGAACAGTGAACTTTTCATGAAATCATTTGCGGCATTGAAAAATATTTACATTAATTTCTATAAAGTTGGAAATTTAAAAAAAATTGTACTTGGAACTTAAAATGTCTGATATCCAACAATATCCTTGAGACTTCGATAAAAGTGAATTTTTAAATTTTCATCAATTAGTCGACGTCGGTGTGATGGAGGATAAAGATGGAATAGCAACGGTGGCGTCAGGTCAGTCTTTGCCAACGCTGGAAGTTGCCGATTCGGTTGAAGGTATCGCCGGTGCGAAACGAGTACTTCCAGCCGTTCAGCAAGAAGATTCCACGAGAGAAAACGACATAGTATTCGATGATTCGAATCTTCAATTACAGGTAAATCGAGAAAATCTTTGAATTTTTATTGAAAACTCCATAACAAAAAATTAATCGACGGTATTCCTTTTCGTTTTCAGATTACCGACGAAGAAGGAAATCCCATTCCACTGTCGATACAAGATGCCCGGCAATTGTTATCCGATGGAAGATTCGTTAGTCAGCTAAACGACGGACAAGCGATCAGAATATCCGACGAATTAGCTCAGCAATTGAATCTCCAAGTCAATCATAACGTTGAAATGGAGAACATAGAATCCACGAGCGCCGAGCCATCGACAGCGGAAACCGACGCTGAGGCGATAGTCAAAGTTTTGGAGGTACGAACTGATTTTCAGTCGAAATATTTTCATAATAAAGTACAAAGTTTTTTCATTAATAGCCTTTGAATCAAAATGATTCCAACTGTTTACTTACTAAAAAAATATATCGAAAGATTGGAAATTTCAAATAATTATTCCAAAATGTTTTCAATAGTTTCACAGTGAATTGATTAATTCTTTCAAATTAATCACTAAAGAACATCAAATGATTCGAAGCTTTACGTAATTTTCCAAAAATGTTTTCTGATCTCATAAAAAATGTTAAATAGGACGAAGATACGGATGCGACGGCAGTAGCGGCGGTGAATCAGATGGCAGGCGAAGCCGAGATAGACGACGGCGCGCAAACAATTGAGTTCACCACTCAAGACGGTCAAAAAGTTCGTCTCGTTACATCGTACCACGTCGATCCGATGCAACTCGCTTCAGAGTACCTGAGTATAGTTTAGATAGATGCAGAGAACTCGATAAACTGCGAAATAGGCGCTTCTTATACGTCGTGAAAAAGTTCCGAATCGTTACTTTCCGTAGACGGAAAAAAAAAATTTATATTGGAACATTCAGCGCCTCCGCAACGACGTGATTCATATCGAGCGAAATGTTTTTTTATTCCTACGATAAATACGTAAAAATATGGAATTGCATCGTGAGTTCGAAAACGATAAGTAGTTTAGGAACATTTCATTTTTTTTTTTCAATAGTCTACTGATACACATTGTCTAAATGTGCCATTAATTTATTTCTTCTCTTATCGCAAAGTCCAATTTTTTCCTTTTAGTAATGACTTCGAAACGCAGTGAAATTTGACTGAATGTAAAAAAACGCTACAGTAATTTTATAACTCGCCGATCGGTACGCGTAATCTTTGATTCAAGTTTTTTCCTCGAGATAAGGAAAGTGCGGCTTAACTATCGGCAAAGCGTTAATCTATATACACACAGCGAACCACAGAGTAGCAGACTACCTGTACGACATTAAGTAACTTGTAAATTCTTCGGATTTGACACGCAATGTATAGTATATGTTACTTATCGTTATACGAAACTGGTTAATCGTTCAAACCTGTAAATATATAAAATAAAATATTCTTTTTTTTTATTGTAAATATTTCTCTGGCTGTAGGCACCGAAAACTCGAAATCCTACGCTTTTTTTTGCCTTTCGAATAGAATTTTGAGAGAACCGAAAGAATTCTGAATACTTTTCAATGGGATAAAAATCTGAAAAAAAATCAACATTAATACTTTTTATATAATTGATTCTTTTTTTTTCAGATTTTTTTGCCGATTGAAAAATATTTGAAATTGTCTCCGAATTTTACTGTTAAGAATTAAGAATTTTCATGAAATCTGACGAATTCGATTTTAAATATAAACGTAACAACGACTCGGACCGCTAAAGAATATTAATTAATCGTTACAGTCGCAATAAAAATCATTCGGATCCTCGCAAAAGATACGGAGGCGGATGCATAAATCTGTATTTTCTTGAATGATCGATATTTTACACGTACAAAAGTTTAAAACAATATTCGCACTGTTGCGTTGCTTCAAGAACGGTACAACTTTATTTTACTGTATTTTGTTCTTTTTTTTTTTCTTTACTACTAAATAGGCGAAAAGCTTTCAGCACTATATAGAAAAGCGTGATGACAATGTTGGTGCTTTTTAATAACTATAGAGTAACGCTGACGCCGAATACACGGATCCGCAGTTTTCTTTTTTTTTTTTTAAACGACGTTCCACGTTGCATATTTTACTTTATTCTTTTTTTCATTACGAAGCGTTTCCGGTTCGACAATTATCCATTCGCATAATGAGTTTCGTATCGATCTTAAAATTCGAGCGACGAAATTCTGCCGCCCGAACGGGCCTCTCCTCGCAGACGGTAAAAGCCTTTTTTTTTCTAACGACAATTTTTCATGTTTTTTTCAGCGCTATAAGCTTCTCGATGATCAATTTTTTTTTCTTCGCACAGACGGATAAATGGCAACGCGCAACGACGACAAGAACCGATTTTAGCCAAATACATTTTCTTTTTTTTTGTTTCTCACGTTTTTTCGTCGGAAAAACAGATAATTTTTAGCGGCAAAGAAATTTCACGCGGGTTGATACGAACTCATAGCAATGATAAATGTTTCTTTTTTTTAAATTCTTTTTCCGGACACAAGGGCCGATATTTTAGTGTGTAAAACGTTCGTTTCAACCGGATGTACTAAGCATAAAATTTTGCGTGTAATCGTATTCAATCGTCGGTATGACGGACTGTACGAATTTTAGAAATATTATTAGATACATGTGAACACCGAGTTCACCACCTCCTTCCATTACTGTCTCTATTATCTTCTTCATCACCTCGGCGTGTCTGAAAAAAAAAATTCATTTGAAACATAAAATGTTATTAAATGGAATAAATATGAAAAACGGAATCATTGACTATTAAGGACTTTGATAGTTAAATAAAAAATATAAATAAAATATCAAAAAATTATATAAATAACTTTAAAAACCTTATTAATTATTATTATAAGAAATATTATCAATTAATTAAAAGTCATTAATTAATATATAAATATTAATATATAAGTAATATTCATATGAAATTCATTCAATTAATTTAATTAATATATTTTTTATTTATAAAATATATTTTTTGAGTTCTCTATTTTTTTTTCATTAAAATTTTTTTTGTGGTAATATTAACATATTTTTCCATTGAACGAAATTGTACGAAAATTATCATTTTTTTTTTACCTGCACGGATGTACCGATGCCATAGGTGGTCCCGGCAAATGCGGATGAGTTTCCATCGTTACAGTTTTTTTCGCGTGATCCTGACTCACGTCTTCGTACATCTCTTCGACGGTTAGCGGCTTTTGATTCTATAGAATGACATTATTTATTAATAATGAAAGCAATAACATTTTTTTTTTTAGAGAAAGAAAATAATGAAATAATTCGTCAAACCTCGTCGTATCCGAAAAGCCACAATCGTGGAGTTTGATAATATTTGTCGTAAGTGATGTGCAAATCGTAAGTTCTCGTGTGAATTATTTCGCCTTCGGGAAATTCTCGTTTTTCTTTTGCAGGCTTTTTGCCCGTTTCGGCTGCGTATTTATCCTGTTCGTCAAGCATACCGCTGACTTCGAACGCTTCCATGTCCGCTGCTTCCTCGTCTTCGTCCTCATCGTCGTCGTCGCCGCCACCGGCCGAAGTTGGGGATTGAGTCTCGTCGAGAGTCATTTCCGAGACTTTCTCGTCGACTCCCCCGATACTGGAATCATAGTGATGCGTATCGACCCATCCGCCCTCCGGATCGTCCGCTTCTATTATGCGTTCCTGTTCGTCGCAATATTCGATCTATAAAAAAAATTAAAAAAAAAACAAATCAGTTGAAAATTTGATTATTTTTTTATGAATTCGAAAAATGCGTTTTTATTCGTGAAATTTCGGGAAACGGTAAACATTTCTCTCGAATTTTTCAACGACTAAAATCTTATCGAATTCTTTCGAATTGTTGAAACGTCAGCATTTTTTTTTACGGTTGGAATAAACGTGAAAATCTTTGAAGAAATCTTCTTTAAAACTTCGAATTCTTAACAGAATACTTTTTAATTATATTCAACGTGTAGTAATAGAAATCTAATAATAAAAGATAACATATCGATCAGATAAGATAGTGAAAATGGCATCGCGGGATTTTATACATTTTTTTTACTTATTGCTAATTTACGCAAAGGATAAATTCTTAATACTCCAATCATTTTTTTTTTTTTTTCAATAAAAAAAAAAATTAATTTTAACGAAAATCCAATTCATGAATTTACTTAATTAAATAAGTAATATAAATTCGTCATTAATTCGTTAACATTTTTTTTTTACTTAAATTTTTTTTTTTTTTTTTAATGGCATTATTTTGATGTTGCAGCGGTAAAAAGAAAAGAAAATTTAATCGTTGCACAGATTTTTGATAATTAAAAAAAAATCACCTGTTTGCATCGTCGACTGCAGGGAACATTTCTCGTTAGTAAAAATTGCTTCTTCTTCGGAAGATAAGACTTTGTTCTGTCCTCATCGCCGGTAGCCCACTGCCAAGTCGGACAGTGATGGACGAGATGATCGCCAGCCGCTACAAACTCCTCTGGCGTCAGTACGCCGGTTTCTCTAAATTTGCTCTCCTGCAAAATTTAATCGAATTGCATATTCGCAAAATGTGCAAAAATGAAAAATCAATTTGCCAATTACGGATTTTACGACTACAAAACATATTATTTTACATTGAACTATTCGTTTCCTTAAAAAAAAAAAAAAAACGAAATTCAGCAAATTTTATAATTTTGAAAATCGACTCGAGACGCGAAAAATAATGATATCGTCAGTTCAACGAAAGTTCATTGCTGCATGTGAGGAAAAAAATCATTGATTTCTCACTGAAAAACCGAATGTACATTCAATTGAAATAAATCGTTGGTTTGATTGAAAAATTGCGTGATTTTTTTATAACCTTAAATGATTCATTGAATAATTGGCGATCGACTTTTATTTTTTTTCAAAGGAATTGAATTCTTTTCACGCAAACGAATATCGAATTAATAGAAAATTTAGAATCACTATTGTTGTGATAAAAGCATTTTTTTGTTTAATGAAATAAACGTTGTTATACCTTCAGCACGGGGGTTAGATACTCGGCGACACCGAGCGCTGTGCCTTTTACCGAATTGATAACACTCTGCATTTTCTACAATTAATAAATCTCTTCGACGCGTATCGAACAACGAAAGAATGTTCCGTAACGACGTTATTCGCGTGTTTCAATCACAGATAATTCTCACTCATGCTATTGTATTCTTTAAAACGAACTAAAACAGTTTTTCACGCGTTTTGACACTTCCAGCACCTTCGACTAATTTGCGGGATCGATTCACCCGCATATATATAGTACATACACATGAAAAAATAAATACTTGGCGCGTCTTTTGAATACGCATAAACGTTGCTTATTCCATATTGCGTAAAAGAAAAGACGTGCCAAGTATTTTTTTAATGTTATTTTTTAAATATATTACAATTTTTTAATAAATTACATCGCATATTTATAAATATCTGTAGAAATTTTGCTCAAGATTTGACTTTTATTTTTAATGAGTTTTTTTTTTTTTAAGCGTTCGGTTGAGTTTTGGTCGCATATTTTTAACGTTTTTAGAGAAAAAAGTAGTTTTGGGGGGTTTACTCTACGGAATTTTTTAGGAGTTAAAAATTTAAAGCCTTTGGTGCATTTGGTATTTTCTTTTGGTTTTTCACGATCAATTTTGATGGATTGTATGCAATTATTACATTCAATAAACATCTACATTACATACTTTATACATTATCGTACTTTATCTGCAAAGCATCTTTTTCGCGTGCAGAAAAATCGGTCTCTCTTGCACTCGTGTGAGGCGCGCGCTCGCCTTCGGCTCGTGCGTCACGTCACACTCGTCGAGATCGAACTTTTTTCCTCGCTCTAGACACGACATTAACTATTTTTTCTATTTCAAAAAGGTATTGCGTACGTTGAGCACTATATATGGTACAAGTATAAGGCGCTACCGAATAAAAAACTGTGGATGCATTATACACATTTTTTTTTACAATGTTTTCGTGTTTATCAAGAGCATCGATCCCAGGGGTTCACTCGCATGCTTAGCGCGCCATTGTATTTTCATTCTCAATGTCCTCGCAATCTACAATCGTCAGCAATGTACACAGGGCGACCGTAATTAGGAATTATTAAATTATCCTCCGAGCTCTCTTTTTTTGTTTCGCACAATGAATTTTGAGATCGAAATGAAGTTTAAACGCAATGTTTACGTTTCATTTAAAAGCCGATGGTACCATCTGTTCTCGCATACCAATAAAAAAAAACGACACTACACATTCGTGTTGCATTTTAGAAGCATTATAGTTGTTCTAATACGATAAATAACATGCGAGGATAAAAGTTAGCTACACTCGGGAGTATTAACGGTTTTGATTAAATATTAAAAGGAACAAGTCGTCTGCCTGATGCGCAGCGCATAATGTATCAACGTGATCACTCAAAATCGGAAGTGCGATCGAAAGTGTTCATTTTTTTAATGCTGTCCATTCTTATGTATCTATTTCGCTAGAGTTTTCTGTAATGATTGACGATTGAAAACTTGCCGTCATGAGATTCTACGGTATTATATTTATGAGTTCAATGATTACCATTTTTATGGTATCGGCTGGAAAAAGTGATATTTTGATGAATTTCATGGTAAAGCCGTGGATTTCGAGGGATGATTTCGCACCTTTGATCGATGTTTCGTACAGTATACCGCAGTGTGTCAACATTTTTATTTGCGGCAAGTAAATTAATTATTACGTAATAGTAATATCTAATGTGTGATATGGGTCACGTGTTGTAATTACGTTGTAATTTTAAAAAAATCGAGTATTTTATACATTTTTGCACACGATGCGCCATAGCATAGAAATGACGATAGGGAATTAAACGCATTATTAATATTCGATCCTTTTAGATCGAAATGTGGGCACTGAGAGGATTTTTAAGGAATTTATAAGTGTTTACCAATACGTTTACGTCTTGAACACTACGTTGAGTTATTGCGATAGTTATCTCTTTATTGGTCGTTCCGAAAAAAAAGTATTAAAATATATAACGAGGCAAGTCTATGGATTCACAAAAATTATATTTCCCATCACCCACACGGAACAAAAAATATATGTCAGACGATATAAAAGACATATAAAATGGCAAAAAGTTTTCTCGTATGTAAATCTGAAAAAAATTATATGTAAAATATATGTCTTGCATATCTTTGATTTTCCATGAGGGTAACTCGTTACTTGTTTATCGATGTGAAAATATCTTTTACGGGGAAAATATCGATCAGCGATATTATATATATATATATATTACAAAATATATTCTCTATTATTCAGTCATATTACGAGAACTGTCAACGACAAGATGGAAGTTTTCATTGTTATCGACGACAAAATTAAAGAACGAAAAGGAGTATACGATAATACCTACGATAAGGGAAATACATACGACATTTTGACAAGTTGGATATATAGTACTGCAAATGTGAATATTGCTGCACGTAACGGTCTCTGGACTTTGACATACCGTGATGTATTTAGCGGAGTATTCAAGAAGGTTTTCAGGTTAAAATAAACGAAAAAAAGTGGAAATTCAACAATTATTATGTTTTCAGCAAATATGCGTGAATAGCGAATAAATTCTATTGATATCATTGCAGTTATAATGACATGGTGCACCCGAAAAGAATTTTAAATTGCGAAGCTGACAACTGGTATGTGGCGACATTTTATAATCCTCCATTTTGTTTTCTGCGAACGACCGACATTCAAACTATAAATGGCTACGAGGAAGAGGTCTTTACCCGGAAAGATGGTAAAAAAATACAATTAATTCCAAACTAATATTGGAAAATTATAGAAGAATTGTATAGTCAGAAAAAAAATTATGATTTCTATCGCAGAATCCGAGGTTGATGGAATCGAACTGAAACTTTTTCAATTAATTGCCGAACGAATAAATATCTCATACACGATAATAAAACTAAGCGATAAATTGATGTTAGTAAATCAAATTTAATTTTACGCGATAAGCGTACATTTTTATTATTCGTATACTAGAAAAGCGGACTATTTTTTTGTTAATAACAAAAATAAATCAGGACAGAGACAAGCAACGAAAGTGTCTGGGAAGGCGGCATGATTGGTAAAGTATCTCGAACGGATGTCTTCTTTTATTTCGGCGGTCTGTGGCTCACGAAGGACAATACCAATGAAATTATAAAGATGACGATACCGTGGAAAACGGTTAATCTTCAATTTTTGGTACCGAGACCCAAGCCGCACTCGAATTTTTGGGCGCTGATAACACCTCTTTCGCCTGAAATGTGGTTCGGTATAATCGTTGTTCTGATCGCTCAAAGCGTTTGCATTTACGCGGGCGCTTGGATCGATTCACGAATCCCAAAGAGTAATTAACTAATATTGTATTATATATTACTACATACATAAAATTAATATTATATATTATAAAAATGGTATATGTAATAAAAAATAAATATTTGTATGTACAATTAACTAATATTTTTGGTAATTAATTCCGACCGATGGTAATGTAGCGATTTATAAATTTTCCAGAATTTCGCAGTTTCACAACTGTATGGACAGAATTGATGGCAGGATTGTTAGGTACATACGCTCCCAGCGACATTGAATGTTTTAAATTACAATTCCAACTTTGGTACGTGTTCGGCGTTCTCATGGTGACCGCGTACTGCAGCAGTTTAGCAGCCCGATTGACAAGCAAACTTTATGACAAAAGGTCAGTTATTAATAAATATCTGATTTTTATTAAACGCTTAAATGATTACGCGCGGTTTTTTTATCGACAAAGAATTGACTCTGCCGAGGACTTCATCGCGGCAAATTTAACATGGGGCAGAAATCTCATGATAACGAATTTTTCGCGTTACTTCGACTTATCGGTAAGTCAGAAAAAAAAAATTAATTTTGCAATACGATTATTAATTTCTACAAGAAACGTTTAAAAATCGTAAAACGTTTATCGAATGTTAGGATTCTTACAACGCGCGGATACCCAATAGCTTTGAATACGAAACGAGTCCGACGGTGAGACACGCAAAAATTTTGAAAGGGAATTACGCAATATATGGCAGTCGTATATCTTCGGCTTTTTTCCCTACTGATTATGTCAGCAATGAAGATTTGAAAGTAAATATTGGATACTGAATTTTAAATTTTTTACGAAGAACAAAAAACGTTATCTGATTCTATTTGATAAATCGTTATTGAGGGTTATAGATTAATGAGAGATACTATGAAAGAGTATCATTTAGCGATGGCGGTCATACCGTGGTTCGAGAAATCAGTTAATCAGGTAAGACGCGACACGTTAATCTCCATATTTAATCACCCGATAATTTGTATAATTAACGAGACAAGACATCATCTAAAATGTCCATAAGGTAATGCTGTGGATGCAAGAGAGCGGCTTAGTAGAGTACCACTTCAACAACGTGCTGCACAGACGGATGTCATCAGCTCTTCGAGAAGTTCTCATCGAACATGACATCAATGACGCTGAGCCGACAGTTCTTGATTTAACGCCATTCGGCGTCGGATTTATCTTGTATTTTGTAGGTATTTTTCTTTCTACTGCGGCCTTTTATCTCGAACTCAGATCCGTCAGAGGATCCGGAACAATTCGCGAAGTATTATTTGACATAAAAAAGAAAAGAGAAATCCACGAATCGAGAAAAGAAATGAAGCACTGCAAGGAAATCGAAGTAAAACATCCATCTTTCAACAAGTTCGGTAAAAAAAAAATGGATTCTCGCCTTCTCGTCGTTTAATGTAAATGTAATGTACTGTAATGATATTTCCCAAATAAAATATTGAAAAAAATACAAAAATATTTATATGTAATATCGCTTTCATGGCTCTTCGTCAAATTTTCCTATTTTTTTTCAATACACAAGAAGTGTCGAGTAAATTTAAATAAAAATACAAAATCGAATAGACTATAGTTTCATATATCAATGTAAATTACGTATTATACCATTTATTTTTGTTTAAATTTGATCAAACAAATAGTTTATTTAGAAAAAAAAAACATGTTCATTGTACAAAGTTACGAAATTAATCCGTATATAATATTACGTAAATGTGCAATTTGTTATTTTTTTCCGATTTCTCGTAATTCTTCGGAAATAATAATTTTTTTTTCATTTCGAAAAGGTATTGCGTATATTGAACACTGTATATGTTGCAAGTAAACGGCACCACCGAATACAGAACTGTAGACGCATAATAGACCTTTTTTTTTTGTATACAATGTTTTCGTGTTTATCGGGAGCATCGATCCCAGGGGTTCGTTCGTTTGCTTAGCGCTTCAATGCATTTGCATTCTTAATGTCCTCGCAAGTTACGATCTTCAGAAATGTACGAAAGGCCATCGTAATTAGTAATAATTAAATTGTCCCCTGTGATCTCTTTTTTTCGCAAAATGAATTTTGAGATGGAAATGAAGTTTACGTGTAATATTGTGTACATTTTATTGCCAAACCGATAGCACCATCTGTTTTAGCATATCGATAAAAAAAAACAGAACTACTCATTCGTGTTGCATTTTAGAAGGATTAATAATTATGTCAATACGATAGATTGACATGCGCGGGAAAAAAGTCTCGCTACTCAGGAGTATTAATGTTTTTAAATAAAACATCGAGGAAAAAGTCGTCTCTCTGAGACTCACAGCGTATAATGTATCAACGTGATCAGTCAAAGTCGGAAATGCGATCGAAAATCGTCATTTTTTTATTGCAGTCCATTCTTATGTATCTATTTCGCGAGAGTTTTCTGTAATGATTAACGATTGACAACTTGCCGTCATGACACGCTACACTATTGTAGTAATGGGTTCAATGATTACCATTTTTGTGGTATCGGCTGGAAAAAGTGATATTTTAATAAATTCCATGGTGGACCCGTGGATGTCGAGGGATGATATCGCATCTTTGATCGATGTTTCGTACAATATACCGCAGTGTGTCAACATTTTTATGTGCGGTAAGTAAATTGACTATTACGTAATAGTAATATGTAATGTGCGATCTTTGTGTTACGTATTGTAATTCCGTTGTAATTTACAAAAAAATGGAGTATTTTATACATTTTTGCACACGATCCGCCATAGCATAAAAATGACGATAGGGAATTAAACGCATCATTAATATTCGATCCTATTAGATCAAAATGTGGGCAATGAGAGGCTTTTTAAGGAATTTATAAGCATTTACCAATATGCATACGTCTTGAACAGTACGATGAGTTATTGCGATAGCTATCTCTTGATTGGTCGCTCCGAAAAAAGAGTACTGAAATATGCAAAGAGGCAAGTCGATGAATTTACAAAAAATTAATTCCCATAATCCTCACGAATTAAAGAGTATATGGCACATTATATAATAGATGTATTTTAATATAAAACGGCAAAATTTTCATGTCGCATAAATATAAAAAAAATTATATGTAAATTATACATATATCTTCCATATACTTTATTTTCCGTGAGGATAACTTATCACTTACTTATTTATTATTGACGTGAAAATATCGTTCGCGGAGCTATCAGCGATGTTTCCTCAAAAAACAACGTCTCTTCCGGTGGGACTTGGAATAAACGGACGGCTCCGATTGCGTGTCTATGGATTATAATAAAGTTCCGGTTCCAGCACTCGGTGCTAAAATTGATGCGAGAGATACCTTTAGACGAGGATTTTCTTTTTTTTCATGATTTTTCGTTAAAAGGAAAAATTTCTTCGAGATTTTTTTAACTTTGCCTATTTTATATTATGACTTTTTTCTGTTTCCGCGTATTTTATTAATGATAACAAAAAATGGAGTCGGTACGGTACGCTCTTCCGTACGGATTGTGGCTGTCGTTTCAATGACTTAGAGGCTAATCTGCGATTCCTGCGCAACACAATATGCCTTTAGATTCTTCGAAAAGTTGAATCTTCTGTATTTGCTGCTCACTTGCAAATTTTCCGATTTTTTTGAAGCTGATAAAGGTATCTCTCCCCTTGAAATTATTGGAGATGTTTTCACATGAAGTTTCCGTCATTAGAGACACAGATGTACTCACGATTTTTTTTTTATTATTCAGTCTGTTTACGTTCAGTTTTAACGACAAGATGGAAGTTCTGATTCTTATCGATAATGAACTATATGAACAACGATACCTTTTGGATAGTTTGATATTTCCGACTGCTAATGTGAATATTGCTGCGCGTAACGGTCTCTGGACGTTGACGTTCCATTTGATATATAGCGGAGCATTCAAGAAGGTTCTCAGGTGAATATAAACGGAAAAACGTGGAAATTAAGAAATTATCGCGTTGTCAACAGATGTCCTTAAATAGCAGATAAAATGCCGCTGATATCATTTTAGTTATAATGAGATGGTGCACCCGAAAAGAATTTTAAATTGCGAAGCTGACACCTGGTATGTGGCGACATTTTACAATCCTCCATTTTCCTTTCTGCGAACGACCGTCAATCGAACTATCACTATAGGTGACGCCGAAGAAGAGGTCTTTATGGCGAAAGATGGTAAAAAAAAAATTCATTCGGGATTAATATTGGAAAAATGTAGAAAAATTAAATAATTAGAAAAGAAATAATATGATTTTCTTCGCAGAATCCGAAGTTGATGGCGTCGAGCTGAAACTTTTTCAATTAATCGCCGAACGAATGAATCTCTCGTACACGATAGTAAAAATGAGAGATGAATTTATGTTAGTAAATGAAATTTAATTGTACCCAACTGCGTAAATTTTCATTATTCACATATTTAAAAAATCGATAACATTTTTTTTAATAACAATAATGGATCAGTTTTGGAATACGCAATGGAAGTGTCTGGGAAGGCGGCATCATTGGCAAAGTATTTCGAAAGGGTGTCTATTTTTACTTCGGCGGTCTGTGGATCACGCAGGATAATATTGATGAAACAACGGCGTTGACGATACCGTGGAAAACGGTCAGTCTTCAATTTTTGGTACCAAGACCCAAGCCGCACTCGAATTTTTGGGCGCTGATAACACCACTTTCGCCTGAAATGTGGATTGGTATAATCGCTGTGCTGATCGCTCAGAGCGTTTGCCTTTACACGGGCGCTCGGATGGATTCACGAATTCCAAAGAGTAATTAACTAATATTGCATAATATATTTTTTCATGAAAAAAAATTATTTTATATTTAAAAAAAAAATTGCATAATATTTTTAAAAGTTTATGTAATCAAAAATAAATATTTTTACGATTTTTATTATATTTTTATGTACAATTAATTAATATTTTCAGTAATCAATTCCGACCGATGATAAGGTAGCGATTTGCAAATTTTTCAGAATTTCGCAGCTTCACTAATGTATGGACAGAATTGATGGCAGGCTTGTTAGGTACGTACGCTCCCAGAGACATTCGATGTCTTAAACTACAATTCCAACTTTGGTACGTTTTCGGCGTTCTCATGGTGACCGCGTACTGCAGCAGTTTAGCAGCGCGATTGACGAGCAAACGTTATGACAAAAGGTTATTAATAAATTCTCGATTTTCATTAATCGCTCAAATGATTACGGTTTTTCAATTGACACAGAATTGACACTGCCGAGGACTTCATCGCGGCAAATTTAACATGGGGAAGAAATCTCATGATAACGAATTTCTCACGTTACTTCGACTTGTCGGTAAGTCAGAAAAAACTATTTATTTTGCAATGCGATAATTAATTACTACACGAAACGTTAAAAAAATGTAAAACGTTTATCGAATGTTAGGATTCTTACATTGCGCGGATACCCGACAACTTTGAATACGAATCGAGTCCAACGGTGAGACAAGAAAAAATCTTGAAAGGGAATTACGCAATATTTGGTAGTCGTATATCTTCGGCTTTTTTCCCAACTGATTATGTCAGTAATGAAGATTTGAAAGTAAATATTGTATACTGAAACTTTATTTGTTTATGAAGAACAAAAAACTTCATGAGATTCTAATTTAACTATTTGGTACATTGTCATTGAGGATTATAGACTAATGAGAGATTCTATGAAAGAATATCATTTAGCGATCGGCGTCGCTAAGTTCGTCGAGAAATCAGTTAATCAGGTAAGACGCGACACGTTCATTTCCATATCCAATCATCGGATAATTTATATAATTAATGAACCAAAACAACATTTAAAATGTCCATAAGATTATGCTGTGGATGCAAGAGAGCGGCTTAGTAGAGTACCATTTCAACAACGTGCTGCACAGACGCATGCCATCCGCTCTTCGGGAAGTTCTCATCGAATATGACATCAATGACGCTGAGCCGACAGTTCTTGAATTAACGCCATTCGGCGTCGGATTTATCTTATATTTTATAGGTTTTTTTGTTTCTACAGCAGCCTTTTATCTCGAACTCAGATCCGTCAGAGGATCCGGAACAATTTGCGAGGTATTGTCAGACATGAAAAAGAAAAGAAAAATCCAAGAATCGAGAAAAGAAATGAGGCACTGCAAGAGACTCGACATAAAAATGAATCTTTCAACAAATTCGGTCGAAAAAAATACGAATTCTCGCCTTCTCGTCGTTTAATTTAAATGTAATATACTATAATGATATTTCCGAAATAAAATGTTGAAACACAAAAATATGTAACGCATTTATTGAATACACAGTATAAACACCCAAATTTAACTCTTCGACTTGACTTGTATTATTCATTTGTATTAAATGTTCAGCAGTATTAAAAAAAAGTTACTACACGAACGAAGTTTCTTTTTTTATGAAACGTTATTGATCAGCATCCCTCCCACGCGCGCTTCGTCAATGCCTAATTGCAATTAATAAAAAGCATAAATAATTTCCCAAACAAGACGAGACATGCGACGGCATAAGTTCGCGATACCCAGGAGCATCGATGTCGAAGATAATTATCCAGTATGCATGTTTGACCTTAGCGTATAAACGCGTCGCGTGTCGCAGTGACCACTTGAAGTCGTTGCCAATATATGTAGAGTACGTCCATTTTTTTTGCATTATTCCATTTGTTGCGTTTATCTTTCGATCGGTTTTTCATAAAGGATTATAAAAATAGTCATGAGATCCTACGCTGTTGTATTCGCGACTTCACATTTTATAACCGAAAGATTTCTTCGCCATTGACTGTAGCAATCATAAATTGTAAAAAAAAAGTACGAAATGAAGTTTTGCAAATAAACAATGACGATGTTGCGCAGTGTCGAGTAAATAAAAATAAAAATTTGGATGCACTGTCGATTCATATAATTATGGAAATTACGTATTATACCACTTATTTTTAATTTAATCAAACAAATAGTTTACTTAGAAAAAAAAAACACATTTATTGTACAAAGTTACGAAATTATAATGTACATAATATTTCGTAATTGTGCAATTTGTTATTTTCTTCCGATTTCTCGTAGTTCTTCCAAAATAATAATTTTTTTTTTTCAGTTTTGAAAATTGCGTATATTGATCACAGTATATGTTGCAAGTATAAGACATTACCGAATACAGAGCTATAGATGCATAATAAAAGTTTTTTTCTATTCAATGTTTTCCCATTTATCAGGAGCATCGATCCCAGGGGTTCACTTGTTTGCTTAGCGCTTCATTGTATTTCCGTTTTCAATGTCCTCGCCATCTACAATCTTCAGAAATGTACGAAGAGCGATCGTAATTAGTAACTACTGAATTAACTTCCGCGCTCGCTTTTTGTCTTTTTCGCACAATAAACGTTAACATCTAAATTTAGTTTCTACATAATATTGCGTACATTTTATTGCGAAACCGATGGTACCATCTGTTTTAGCATATCGGTAAAAAAAAAAAAAAAAAAAAACTACGCATTCGTGTTGCATTTTAGAAGCATTAATAATTACACCAATATGATAAATTACATGCGAGAAAAAAGTTAGCTACACTCGGGAGTACTAATGTTTTTGAATAAAATATCAAAGAAAAAGTCATCTCCCTGACGCACAGTGAATAATGTATCAACGTGATCACTCAATGTCGGAAATACGATCGAAAATGTTCATTTTTTTTATTGCTGTCCATTCTTATGCATCTATTTCGCGAGGGTTTTCTTTAATAATTAACGATTGAAAACTTGCCGTCATGAAACGCTACGCTATTGTATTTGTGGGTTCAATAATTACCATTTTTATGGTATTTGCTGGAAAAAGTGATATTTTGATGAATTCCATGGTGGAGCCGTGGATGTCGAGGGATGATTTCGCATCTTTGATCGATGTTTCGTACAAAATACCTCAGTGTGTCAACATTTTTATTTGCGGCAAGTAAATTAATTATTACGTAATAGTGTAATATGTAATGTACGGTACGTTTTACGTGTTGTAATTACGTTGTAATTTTTAAAACAATCGAGTATTTTATACATTTTTGCACACGATGCGCCATTGCATAAAAATGATAATACGGAATAAAACGCATTATTTATATTCGATCCCATTAGATCGATATGTGGGCACTGAGAGGCTTTTTAAAGAATTTATAAGCATTTACCAATACGCATACGTCTTGAACAATACGAAGAGTTATTGCGATAGCTATTTCTTGATTGGTCGCTTCAAAAGTAGTGTATTAAAATATGCAGCGAGGTAAGTCGATGAATTTACAAAAATGACATTTCCCATCACTCACACGCAAAAAATATATGTCAGCTTATATAAAATATGTATTTTTATATAAAACGGCTAAATTTCCATGTTGCATAAATATGAAAAAAATTATAATTAGAAAAAATTATATGTACATTATACATATAGCTTCCATATACGTTATTTTCCGTGAGGGTAACTCATTATTTATTTATTATTGACGTGAAAATATCTCTCGCGGGGCTATCGGCGATGGTTCCCCTAAAAATAACTTGAAATGACTTGAAATAAACGGACGGCTCCGATTGCATGTCTATGGATTATAGTAAAGTTGCGATTCCAATGCTCGGTGTTAAAATTGATGCGAGAGAAATCTTTGGACGAGGATTTTCTTTCTTTTTTTTTCCATGATTTTTCGTGAAAAGGAAAGATTTCTTCGACATTTTTGAAACATTGGCTATTTTATATTATGACTTTTGGCTATATGACTTTATATTATGACGATTATTTCTTTATTACTCAGCCTTTTCAAGTATAGTCAAAACACGAAGATCGAAGTTTTGGTTGTTATTGACGATATAGTTAAAGAACGAAAGGAAGTCATCGACGATACTTTCGATGAGGAATATGAAAGACAGTGCATTTTGAGAAGTTGGGTATTTTCAGCTGCAAATGTGAATATTGCTGCGCGTAACGGTCTATGGACGTTGAATTACCATTTTCTGTATAGCGGAGTATTCGCGGAGGTTTTCAGGTGAAAATATACAGAAAAAAATAGAAATTCACAAATTATCGTGTTTTCAACAGATTTGCTTAAATAACAAATAAATGCCATTGACATCATTGCAGTTACAATGACATGGTGCACCCGAAAAGAATTCTGAATTGCGAAGGTGATGACTGGTATGTGGCGACATTTTATAATCCTCCATTTTGCTTTCTGCGAACGACCGTCAATCGAACTATAGGGGAAGTTGAGGAAGAGGTCTTTACCGCGGAAAATGGTAAAAAAATAATGAATTCGATATTAATATTGAAACAACGTAGAAGAATTGTATAAGGGGTCACATCATTTTGCCGAAAAATCATTCGGCAGAATCGTTATTTTGCCGAACGTTGAATTGTTGAACATCATTTGAGCAAATCAATACATTGCCGAATATCAATATCAATCAATATTTTGCCGAAAAAAAATTGCCGAACAATAATGTTGCATTATTAAATTTCGAAAATTTGATGATTCGGCAAAACGAATTTTCGGCAAAACGACGATTTGGCCGAATGATTTTTCGGCAAAATGATGTGGCCCCTTGTATAATCAGAAAAGAAATAATATGATTTTTCTCGCAGAATCCGAGGTTGATGGAGTCGAGTTGAAATTTCTTCAATTAATCGCCGAACGAATGAATGTCTCGTACACGTTCATAAAACTAAGAGATAAATCGATGTTAGTAAATAAAATTTAACTTTACCCAACGACGTACGTTTTCATTATACGCGTACTTCAAAACCGATAACGTTTTTTTGTTTTCAATAACAAAAAAAATCAGCCCTGGAACGCGCAACGGAAGTTTCTGGGAAGGCGGCAAGCTTGGCGAAGTATTTCGTTCAGATGTCTTTTTGTATTTCGGCGGTCTGTGGCTCACGCACGATAATACTAATGAATTAACGACGTTGACGATACCGTGGAAAACGGTTAATCTTCAATTTTTGGTACCAAGACCCAAGCCGCACTCGAATTTTTGGGCACTGATTACACCACTTTCGGCTGAAATGTGGTTCGGTATAATCGCTGTGCTGATCGCTCAAAGCGTTTGCCTTTACTCGGGCGCTTGGATAGATTCACGAATTCCAAAGAGTAATTAACTACTATCGTATTATATATTTTTGTATGGAAAAAAATATATTTTTTACTATAAAAATATTATATGTAATCAAAAATAAATATTTTTACGATATTTATTATATTTTTATATACAATTAACAGATATTTTCAGTAATTCATTCCGACCGTCGATAATGTAGCGATTTGCAAACTTTTCAGAATTTCGCAGCTTCACTAATGTATGGACGGAATTGATGGCAGGTTTGTTGGGTACGTACGCTCCCAGAGACATTCGATGCCTTAAACTGCAATTCCAACTTTGGTACGTTTTTGGCGTTCTTATGGTGACCGCGTACTGCAGCAGTTTAGCAGCCCGATTGACAAGCAAACTTTATGACAAAAGGTCAGTTATCAATAAATTCTCGATTTTTGTTAGTCGCTTAAATGATTACGCGCGTTTTTTCATCGACAAAGAATCGACACTGCCGAAGACTTCATCGCGGCAAATTTAACATGGGGCAGAGAGCTCATGATAACGAATTTTTCGCGTTACTTCGACTTATCGGTAAGTCAGAAAAAAAAATTAATTTTGCAATGCGATTATTAATTTCTACAAGAAACGTTTAAAAATCGTAAAACGTTTATCGAATGTTAGGATCCTTACACCGCGCGGATACCGGATGGCTTTGAATACGAAACGAGTCCAGCGGTGAGACACGAAAAAATTTTGGAAGGAAATTACGCGATATATGGTAGTCGTATATCTTCGGTTTTTTTCCCAACTGATTATGTCAGCGCTGAAGATTTGAAAGTAAATATTGTATACTGAAATTTTATTTGTTTACGAAGAGCAAGAAAATTTATCAGATTCTAATTTAACTATTTGGTAAAATGTCATTGAGGGCTATAGGCTGATGAGAAATACTATGAAAGAGTATCATTTAGCGATTGGGGTCTCACTATTTTTCGAGAAATCAGTTAATCAGGTAAGACGCGACACGTTCGTTTCCACATCCAATCATCCGATAATTTATATAATTAATGAGACAAAACAACATTCGAAATGTACATAAGATTATGCAGTGGATGCAAGAGACCGGCTTAGTAGAGTACCATTTCAACAACGTGCTGCACAGACGCATGCCATCCGCTCTTCGGGAAGTTCTCATTGAATATGACATCAATGACGCTGTGCCGACAGTTCTTAATTTAACGCCATTCGGCGTCGGATTTATCTTATATTTTATCGGTTTTTTTGTTTCTATTACAACCTTTTATCTCGAACTCAGATCCGTCAGAGGATCCGGAACAATTCGTGAGGTATTATTTGAAATAAAAAAGAAAAGAGAAATTTATGAATCGCGAAAAGAAATGAAGCACTGCAAGGAACTCGAAGTAAAACATCCATCTTTCAACAAGTTCGGTAAAAAAAAAATGGATTCTCGCCTTCTCGACGTTTAATGTAAATGTAATATACTCTAATGATATTTCCCAAATAAAATGTTGAAACACAAAAATATATAACGCATTTAATGAACGCACAGTCTAAACATCACTTTCTTAGCGAAAGAGACACATTACATTTATATGTAATATCGTTTTCATGGCACTTCTTCAAATTTTCTTTTTTTTTTTCAATACACAAGTGTCGAGTAAATTTAAATAAAAAAATACAAAATCGAATACACTATATTTTCATATAGCTATGTAAATTACTTATTATACCATTTATTTTTGTTTGAATTTCATCAAACAAATAGTGTATTTAGAAAAAAAAAAAAAACATGTTCATTGTAGAAATTACGAAATTAATCCGTATATAATATTGCGTGATTGTGCAATTTGTTATTTTCTTCCGATTTCTCGTAGTTCTTCGAAAATAATTGTGATGTGTGAATAATTGTTGATGTGATGCTGCGTTGTCGATGCACGGGCATTTTTTTCTTATTTTTATATACAATGCTTGTAATTGCGTTCGTTTTTCTTTCGTTCGTAAACATGTAAAGAGAAACGCGGTGCAGTGAGTAGACGAAGAAAACAATTAGGAAAATAGGTGCTCACTTAATAGCATTGGCTAAGCAGTACTCTCATTTTTCTACTTAGGCTACAAGAAGAGCGAAAAACTTCTTTTCTCTCGTCGATAAGACAGGTATTGATCATAAGTCTTCTGGTCCATGTATTATCGACATCCATCGACAATAGTGGTACCATTTTCGGAGGGTCGAGTTGGCCGTTTTCTTGCAAGGTGGTGCATTCTTTGTTAGCACTTGCGAACACTTTACCATTTGCCAGAGCTTGCACGCTTGGAGAAGAGACAACAGTCGATAAAACAGACTTTAAAATTGTCGTAATGATAAAAAAATCACTAATTGCATTATCGGTCTTTATAGACATTATTATTAGTACATTATTACGTCAAGTATACCCTATTTATATAAAAGTGGTCCCGAATCTGCATCATCAAAATATCGTACTTTTTCGTGATTTTCACAGATTTTAGCGCCATACAAGACATTTCCTGAATGAAATCTTTCGGCTACTGTGCTTTAACCATCTTTCCTATACCTATCAAGTGCAAAGAAAAAAAAATGCGTTCACCGTATGTTCCGAATTTCAGTGACATAAAACTTCAAACGCCCCTCTAACGATCGAATTTGCCGCTTTGAGCGCTTTTTTTTCTCCAAAAGCTAAAATCGCTCCAAAATACCTGTCTGACTCATTTTCCCGAAATGTTAATGTTTGGCGCCATCGTTCGGTAATACCTTGCACCATTGAAATAAATAGAAATTCGTATTACCGACCGTCATTGACTTCCAGTGTCGGTAATTTACCCCCCGAGCCTATACTTTACAACCTGTTAACAACTTTCGCAGATTTGGAACAACTGAATTGGCATGAGTGTCGTGAAATTTTTCTATTATGCAGCAGCATGTGGACCAATCCAACGAGATAAAAAAAGCAAGCAGTGAATAACTCATGTAAATTCGGAGAGAAGTTGGTTAACAAGTTGATTGTAACCACTTGTATTCGCGGTTGCCGCTTTCGGCGCTAAACTGCCTATGCATCGATGTATTTAACACTAAATTATGCGAAAAACAAATGATGTCTGTGCCCCTACCATCATGTCGATGAAGTTAGACGAGTATTATAATAGTACACTACCACTAAATGATCGGAATAGAAGTCGAATAGTGAGGTTATTTACATTTAGCTTTTTCGTTTTTACAAAATAGTATTTTGCGATACTAGTGCGAAAAGATAGACTTTACAGCGAAGGTTGGGAAATGGCCGCACGGGCGAGAAGGCGAGTGCGCCTACTTCAGAAACGCCGTCGGAAGTTCGCTTTGCCATACAAATATCGCATGATGCTTTTTGTAACAAGTGTAGAAAGAGTGTTTCTGCAGTGACGGCCGATTGTGGCGCCACCACAGCATGCGAGAAGTACCAAAACGCGTGTGAGAAATACGGACTTCTCGCATGCTTCCGTCCGGGAAGAACTGAACGGGAGAACTTTCAGTGAGAACTGAAATCAGGTTGATGTGCGCATGCGCCACGACATTATAGTACCGCTTGCTATGAGGCGCCACTTACGCCACTCTCGGCAGCCACGAGAAATAGCACACCATTCACGCGTTACAAAAAATAATCAATTATTGTCCTATAGAGATTTTTATTGAGATGAGATATGTTATACTATTTCCCATTGATTTTTTTGTTCCTTGGTCGTCGAAAATTGAATTAAAGTTGCTGACTAGGCTTGGCAGACATTGATTCTAAACTTAGCGCCTCGGGCAGTTTGTTTTGCGTTTCGTTGATCGAAATAGGTAAAATCAATCGCGGTTTCAATAGTATTTCGTGAAAACACGTAACGCTTCGAGGCATTTGGCGTATCGTCGTTAGTCTGAAAATGAAATAAAAAAATAATCCAACTCTCGGATGTTACGCGATCTGTCAAAACGACACAAGTTTACCCCGCGGATTATTTCAGCAGAATTTTCGCTTTGTACCGAGAGAGTTTAGAATTCGACGAACGATGCCGACGGCTCGTTCGAGTTTCATTTCGATTGCGGGTTGAACGGGCGTGTGTGTCACGCTATGCGAAAGCCGCGATGCACCGCGAGCGTGACCGATGCAGCACGCGTTCGCGTCGTCCACTGCGGTTACGTATCAGCGCCGTAATTCTGTGCCAACGCGAGGACAGACCGTACACTCCTCTCCGCGCGTATACCCTGTAAACTCTCGCATATATCGTTTATACCCGTGAATGTTTCGAGTACGTATAAACACGATTTTAAACCGCCGACACTCGCGCGAACGTGGAGAGCCTGTCCTGTGCTGACTCTGACACTCCGTGAACCAATGCGTGAAACCCCCGTCGACCAGCAGCTTCAGATTCAACCGAGCGAAACCCCATAAACAGTCAATGTTTGCCTTTCTCCACTCACTGATGTAGATGGTATAACACACTGTTCCGTCCGCATTTCGACACAATCACTAATTCTAATTTCTGTACACAAGGAATACACGAAACAGACGAAAAACTTTTTTTTACAAGTAAAATAGTTTGCAATGCAATTACTCGACAGATAAATAATGTCAAACTCCAGATCGCCCGCAGGGTATAATGACGGAAGTTATGCGTTTGGTATCGATTTGAAGATCTCGAAAACATCGCAAAAAATGGATCCCGAAATGCGCATGCGCGAGCGTAGCTTTTAAATACCGTCGAGGAGCAATCAGCTACTTTTGGCCCGCAAAACGGCCATGAAATGCGCCATTTTCCATGCACGAGTTACAAACAAAAATTCTATTTAATTTTTTCAATATTTCAAACCACCAAATCCCCTTAAGTTATATTTACAAAACGCAGAAAATGAAAATTGAAATGTCGATTTTTCCCGGTCGAATTGGCGGTTCTGAATTACGTTTTTTCCGCGAAAAATACAAAAAAAAAGTGCAACGCGCTTCTCTGCCTTTTTTTCGCGCATTTTTCGTCGAAAGACAAACGGGCATCACGTACTCGTGGATAAACTAAACGAAAACGTGTTGCTTAAAATGTTGATTTAGTTTTATTGACTTTCATGATTACGATCAATTATATCGAAGTCTTCTCATCTATATAACTTTTCATGTGTCTATCGGACTTTACCGATTGCATTATTGTTTGAACGTGTATAATATTGATATGGGGACGATACTGTATACATTGACTATGACCGCGGGGCGTTCGTTGATGACGAGACCGTGCGCGGAGGGTGGGGATCGAGACGGCGATCAGCAACGGGCGAGCAACGAATGTCCGTCAGCGCTCTCGTGTACCACCAGCTTCGGGGGTTGATTCGGCGAAGCGTGTATGGCGAGGAAACATACGCGAGGGGAGATTCACGATGTCGAAACCGGTGCATACAAGTCAGTTCGGGGTTCGGAAGAACGAGAGCGTGGAGAGTTGGAATGAACGACAGAGTGAGGGAGAGAGAGAGAGAGAGTAAAAGCCACGAAGAAGAGGAGGCGGCTCACGTTCGCGATCCATCGTAGGAGAGTGCGTTTGCGGTAACGAGTATAAGAGAGACGGACAACATTGAAGCATGAAATATTCATGCTGACGGACACGGACTGACGCGTGCTGTTTATGCATTCGCGGATCCCCAGGAGATTGCAAAAATACACACTGACTGTGGCGGCGCGGACTGCTGTTGCTCGGAGTTTTATAAAGAGAGAGATGGGAATGAGCGCGAAAGAGGTGGCCGCGAACCGAATTCCCCCCTCGGTGCCGCAGGGTACTGTGATATGAACTAACGAATTCGTAAAATAAATATCGCGCAACGTTAAAGGCACCATTTTTTGTTTCTTCCATTTTTCCGCCTCCGTTTTATTTGCCGCCAGCAGACCATTCGAGTTTGACGCTTCACCGACATCGCGGTTAGCTGTCGATATAGATATCAACCCACATTTCTTCACGCCGTCCCGTTTTTAATTTTTGATTACTGTACTTCCGCTTCTCGCAACAGTAATTGCGCGAAACTTTAGCGAGGCTATCCTGCAAAAGAACAGTTGCTTTGAAGGGTACTAACGCAGCTAATATTAATTTTCCTCGCCACTACTTTTTATACCGAATAATTTTTTTTTTTTTTTTGCTCCGATCTTTTTCCAATTTTTTTATTTTTCACTACCGAACCATTTGAGTTTAATGTTTCACCGAAGTCTGGGATATTCTCGACAAAGATTTAACAGTTCGCTTACTCGCGGGAGATTCGTTTGAGATCTTTCAACACGAGTAATTTTTTTCTCTCATAATACTAATTGCCGAAGACCTCTGAATGAGTATTCTTTGAAGCAACGTGACTTCCGAGTTTAATAACGTAACTAATAATAACTTCATATTATTTTAATATCAAATAAATATAAGAGAAATCAATTCAATGCGAAAGGCAATAAGGGAGAGAACAAGTGAAGAGTTTAACTTTGCGCCGCCGTTTACAAGTTGCGTTACTGCGAAACTTTCCCTTCTCGACTGTCGCCGTTGTCTTTTTGCGCAAAATGCAAAAATCGTGTTTTTCCGGATCTTCTCACGAGACTCCCAAAGTACAAGGAGCAGCCGTTAGTATTCTCGTGTTTGGTAGAACGCCGTCCATGGATTCTGCACCCCCAAAGTGTATAACGCGCTATATAGTACCAGTTATTCGATACTATATAGAGCGTTGTACATCTACTATAAGCGAGGCGATCCGAAAGCGTCTAGACGTCGGCGTATACCCAATTCCGGCACGTCGGCGTGCCACTTCATAACTTATATGGAGTTGTAGCGGCAGCATCGGCCGTGGAATGATAGAGAGAAGTTGCGAAGGGCGAATGAAGCCGAAAGGGATAGAGAATCTTCGAAGGTTTAAAGGGTAAAGACTCTCTCTCTCTCTCTCTCTCTCGCACTGTCGTTCGCGCATTCCGGTCCTGCATAAGAGACCCCTTTCCATTCCATTCCATTCGAAAGCATGCAACACTCGCCCGCCCTCTTCCACCCTTACATCCCATCGTACACCGCTCTATTCGCCCGATTTCCCAGGCGTTGGTGTACGCTTCCTCGAGCTTTTCACTATCACAGGCAACTCCCAGCGGCGGATACGCGTACTTCTCTCGAGGCGTACATCCGTCTAGCCAGTCGTCGTATCTCGACAAAAAAAAATACGCACATACACAGCAACCCTCTCGCGATGGGTGCAGAAGAAAACCCGGACGAAGAGAGAAAGTGTTGCGAGGAAGGACTTCGTTCGGTGTGCAGAGAGGAGACAACTTGGTCGAAAAAGCACGGAGGCGAGTTTTCTCGAACAGTTTTGACGGAAGAGCGCGTGCGAGAGACTCGTTTTCTTCTACATTGGGGGATGAGAGAGAGAGAGAGAGAGAGAGAGAGAAAGAGAAAGCGGAAAAGGCCAGAACGATGATTTGCAGACGTGTTTTCCAGCCCGCGGAGCCTCCATTTCTCTCGTTTCTTCGTCTTCATTTCCTTGTTCTTCTTATTTCCTCCATTTCTTTTTCGCGCTAAAGTCCACTCGGTGAATTCGGTGTACCGTGAAAGTGTCTTCATGCTACTTCAAGGTACCCTCTCGCTCTCTCGCGCGGTGTCTATCTTACGCTTCGCGGATCTTTCGCACGTCGTATCGTGATGCAACAGAGTATATATTTATTTTGTGGAATCGTCGCGTTCGCGAAAATTTTCATGACGGTAGCAAATTTTATTTAGCGTTTTCGTGAATAGTTTAATTAAAAATGGAAAAGTTTTTTTGAATTTCTTGGGTATCGAACTGAGGGTTGCAAATTGCCAAAGCGCCAGTGTTACTTTCAACGCTTTCAGTTATTGATTCGCGTCGTGTTTATCATTTTATTAAAGCGATCGGAATTATTTAAAATTCGTGACGATGTACTATCGGGAAATTGGGAATTGTTGAATTTTAAATCATAAGTGTAAACAGTGCGTTGAGGAAAGATTGGAAATAGAGTAACAAGCGTTCGAGAGTCCGGAGTATCGCTCTGTTTATTCAACACTACAAGTTGAATAATTCATCGAAAGCCGGTGCCTCACTGAGACTTGGTGCGAAATAGACAACGAGGACAAACAACGCGAGAGTTTGAAAGAGAGAGAGAGAGGGAGAGAGAGAGAAATACGACTTGCTTTGCAGCTCCGTTGACTGTGGCATCGTCACACAACATCCATAGACGCCTCGAAGCTTCCTTCCCTTCGTTTCTCATTTGAATATACATCGCATTCTGACTTACGTCCCTCTCCAACCGAGCAGAGTGACTATCGTACACTCCGCATACTCGTCGTTGGCGTTTTAATTGCGAGGAAAATTCAGGTGTTCCGACTGCACGAAGCTGCCAAGTGACAATCGTATTCCTTCAACTGCATACTACGATAACCCTACAGTAGTCGGATTTAACTCGACGGTTAATCGGAATTTGTTCATTCATTATATTTTTTTTTCGAACCCTTAAACTATCGATGTACCAACGTGAAAAATAAAAAAATTGCGCAACAACTTTTTTTTTCGAATTTTTTTTATCGATCTATTCGTCGCTTAACTTGTAACTTAAACGAGAATTAGAACTACGCGAACGAGCGAAACTCAAGAACGATTGAAGTGCCGGGTTCTCCGATGTGCAACCGCCCTTTCGGTTGGTTTGAAATTACCTCGAGAACGTCGCATCGAAGTTTCGTCCCGTTGACCTCGGATCAAACCACCCTAACGAGGCGGAGACGTTCGCGGACGTTCGGACAGTTTGCTTAGGATAATTTCGCCGCATGCATATTTAATCGTACCGAGAACTCGGTCGCTCTTCTCCTGTCTCTCTATCTCGGTCTCTGTTCAATCCTCTCGGTTTGTTCGTCGACAAACTGGATGCACCGAGGTTACACAGTGGACGCGAGCGAACTCTCTGTACCATCGAAAACAAAACCACGATGATGAAGCTTTACTTTGGAAATACTTCGAATTCGCTTCTGTTTAATCGGAAAATAGTAGAGCGACGAAGAATCATTGGTACAAAAAACGGACGATTTTTTTCGATTATTTTTTTTAGTTTCGTTATTCGTAGAAGATAAGATAACAACAACAAAACGAAATAAACACTTTTGTAACGCGTGCAGAAAAAATTCGTTTTTTTTTCGGGATGCTGCGTTGATTTTTAGGTTATTTTTCGTACACTTCTAGTACACCTATTTGAGAACTCAAGAAGTCCTCCTTTTTGTGTTTTTTGCAAAAAAAATTATAAAATCCGCCAGCAGAAAAGCGGACACTCGGTAAAGAGTGCGGAATTAAGTCCTCGAACCGTCAACTGCACATATTTCGTCATCTGTAAAAGTACCGTTGTCTGAATCTACCCCCTCCCTCCCCCTCCCAAAACTTGTTATTTCGTAAAAAAAAAACAGTGAAATAAAAAGTTTTTACCAATGTACTATGCTAATTTGTTTTTTCTGCTGTGTATAATTAATTTCGTCAATGACATCGATCGTTTCGTTGAATTCATTAATCATACGGTAGTAGGAATCCTTCGACGAGCCTCTTAGATCGCAACGACTCAAGAGGCAACTACTAGAGTGGCAATCAGTCGTTGTCTCGTTCCTCGTCGTTTTCACGAGGCGAAAAAGAGACTTTTCCGATATTTGGCCTTTGTAAAGTAATTATTCATATCGCTTCAATGGCTATCGATAGATCGTTTCTTTATCTTGTTTCGTTCGATTGTCGCCGTTTCTCGTTTTATTACCTTCGTTACTTCCGCCTCGTTTTGTATACTATATATGTGTAGCTATCGACAGACACAGTACGCGTATACACCATATCTCGAGTAGAAGAGAGTCGTTGATGTTCGGGACGAATTAAATCTCAATTAGTACGTCTTCGATGCTCGTCTTCGTGTATTTTCTTGTGAGTTTGTGAAAGCATACGATATAAACGAGCTTTGGCCCGTTGCCCGGTTAAAGCTTCTCCGTAGGCTCCGGTAGAGTACGACGCAGCCAAAGCGACGAAGACGCGAAAAGAACGACAAGGAGGAGAAAGCAGAAGTGGAAATGGAACAGAAGTGGAGAAAACGGTGCGGAGTATAGGGTGGTACAAGACTCCTTCATCCTTCTACAGATGTTTCGTCTCTGTCCTCCTTTCTCGGCCGTCTCTTTTCAACTTGGCTCTTTCCAATGAGCGGTTTCTCTTTTTTTTTTCTTCTTATTGCCGCCTTGGCTTCTCGGCGAGTAGACGTACAGGCGTCTTTAACGGGAATACTCTGCGCACAATGGAGTAAATATACGATGCAAATCTCGAAGAGTGGTTTTTAGAGAAGCGCGCGCGGGCCACTTCTTCTTCTTCTTGTTCTTCTTCTTCTATGAATTCTGGGGCTTTGCCATCTGTAAAACAGCGCGTTGTACACAGCAGCGTACAACCTTTTTATCAGTTACTGCATGAAGCAGCAGCCCCGCCGCACAATCTCTCATATCTCTCTTCAGAGATGAAAGAGTAAATAAAAAAAGATACATGTTGATACTTTTCGTCTGAAACGAGACTCAGAAGACGAGGATAGAAATGCTAATCAGGAGAAAGGCTTGCAATTTTTTCCCTCATCGCCGAACAATATGGTCTTTGAAATTTTGCGAAAACAATGTACCGGAAGAACCATTTTGGATCGTTCAACGAAATGTGTTGAAAAACGACCGAAAAAAAAAGCAAAAAAAAAAATCACTTGCTTGATAGCGATGTACAGAAAATTAGAATATAATTTCGATCGAGACTTTGCGTTCACTTAGTCGAAGTACTTGTCGAGCAGCTGACACCAGACACCTCGATAACTTCGCGAATACGAAG
This sequence comes from Cryptus viduatorius, assembly GCA_964006125.1. Taxonomy (NCBI): domain Eukaryota; kingdom Metazoa; phylum Arthropoda; class Insecta; order Hymenoptera; family Ichneumonidae; genus Cryptus; species Cryptus viduatorius. Next base: position 14,978,027 of record OZ023225.1, on the reverse strand, counting down.
TACAGCGTGTTACTTCCTACGGCGAAGGAAATGAACCGATGGAGAAAGGAGAGGACAAGAGGAGTATCATAATATTCTCGGCTATGGAATTTACTCGGTTTTATCCGAACTATTTAACTAAGACACGCCCCAGCAACGTGGAAACGGGAGTCGGAGCTTCGAGACTTTGAAAAGTTGACCGTTGAGCCAGCAATTTCGCAGCTGGGGAAGCTTAGCGCGCGGAGGCAACGCGCCGAGGGGCTGCTACTACTGCCACCGCCACCACCGTTGCTTCTGCTACCGTAGAAACTTTTGCCGCACACTATTCCTTCTCCCACTCTGAAACCCCGACTATGCCGGTGTGTTGTGCCTTCTATCCTGTGAGTTCCATGCGAGGGGTGAGAGGGAGGGGGTGGGGGTGCGAAACCTCGGGAGAAGAAGAGACGGCTTGGCAGAAACACCCGGGACCTTAATAGAGCGTACACACCTTTCATAATACACTGTACAACCGGCCCATAGAACTGACTCGGTTTTCTTCATCTTTTAACTTCCTTTCTCACTTTCCACAAGCTTTTGACGATGCTGCCTGTCGTCCGGAAGCTTCCCTTACTCTTTCACCTCCTCCTCCTCCTCCTCTTCTTCTTCTTCTTCTCGTACTTTTTATAATTAAGAAGACCGTTCATTTTCTCCTTGTCGGCCTTGGTGCTCTTTCATTTTTCATCCCTTTGGCGAGAGAGTCGCCTCCCACTTCTTACCCCCTTCAGCGAGTTCTCGCAACGTCCCAGAGTAAACTTCTCGGACGTGCCGAGTGATTCATGGACTCACTGGCGTTCTCTCGGTTAAAGCAAATAGTAAAACAGGAGAGGGAGAGAGAGAGAGAGACAAACTGGGTACGCAGCATAGTGGAAAATACGAAAGCAGATTTCCGTTTTACGCTATACACAGACGATACGGAACTTGTATACTATACGTTCACTTATATACCGACGGGAGGAAGAAGCTGCAACACCGACCGGAAGACGTTGCGTCGAGTAATTGAAATTTTTACTCGACTCTCGTCGACGTTCTTTTTTTTTTTTTTTTTTCACTCTTATTTTCCTTCTTATACTCGCATTTTTCATCGTCGTTCTTCAGACGTGTGTTGCGAGGCTTAGAGAAAAAAAAATAATTTATAGGTTAGATTGCGCGAAGTGAGATTCAAACTTGTGAAGTTCGCTTCTGGAGCAACCATTCCTCGGACTGTGGATTCTCACCGCGAGATCTTTTTCAGCTTTTCGCTCCTCTATTACTCCGGGGGATTAGTCAGCGTTGGATGGTACTCGGTACTCGCTGAATGTACACTTGTAAATTGTGTATCTAACTAACCTTCGCGGAGATTCAACTTCGCGCTTTTCTTTTATTTCCTTCGAATATCTCGCACTTTTACTTTTATTCAGTCGGCAGTTTTTTTTTTTATTTTTGTCTAATTTTTTTTGTTACATAACGAGTTTTTCAAAACGATATGGTAAATTAATTTACGGTAATTTACGTGTTATATCGACGCAATAAATCGAGTTTACTGGGAATTTATATCGTTTTCATCGAAGCATTGAAAAAAATTCTATTGAATTTTATGAGAATGAAATACGTCAATCGAGAAATAAAATCATTGTTACAAATACTGGAAAATTGCAATTCCGCGAATATGCAATCGTTCCATTTATCGGTGAAGGGTCAATCGGGGTTAACCGTTTACTACAAATTCGTTATTTCGATCCTTGACTATCGGAACGGTGTTGTTAACGAGAGCCATCGATAACACTTACTCAAGTAGATATCTAACATTTAGTTGTATGTTCGACGTCATAGGGAAGAAGAGGCGCACGAAGTGCCGTGAGAGATAGACGACCGGAGGAGAAGCTCGAGAGTTATCGGTAAGTGAGAGCCCTTTTGGTATCGAGTTATCGAGGACCTTCGCATGACAACACCAATGTGTACACGCTGTAGACTTTGAGTTGATATCGAAACGATCCACTCGATTTTTTTTTTTTTTTTTTTTTTGTTGGCTGCAATTCTCGACAACTCGCGAATTTGATGATTGAACAAAAACACCAAAATAAAAATAAAAAAGCGATCTTTTATTTTATTTTCGGGGGCGTAATTTATGGAAAACATTTTGTCAATTAAATTCAGCGAAGTACGATTGATAGAAATTGGGGTGAACATCTATAAGCTCGCAGAGAGGCGTTAGACCAAAGCCTGATTTGCCTGTAAAGCCCCTGCGGGTTTGCAGACTCGTGAAGGAGACGAGAGAAAGAGCGGGATGCAGCGATAGAGAGAGTGCCCTGAGCAATATCGATCAATGCCCAATCACGTCCGCATCGCAACTCTAATTACCTGTTGTCGATTGCATACGCTCTCTCCGCGTTGTTATTATACGCTCATAGCAACGTAGTAATACTAATAGGAGTATATGAGTTTGCGGTGGACTGATGACTAGTCGTATTATACGTTATATACGTTCGCGTGAATCGGTGCATCATCATCGGTGCTTCGAATCGAATGACGTATTTATTTGGACATATTATTTATTCGTTATTAACGTATTTTTTCATCGACGGTATATGCGTTCGATTTATTTGTTCGTTGATTGGCTGTCGCGGAATCCTGAAGATCGAAGCTATTCGCGAGTATTTCAGCCGCAGTTGACGAGAAAATAGACATTTTTTTTTTTTAGCAATTACCGACTGTTGGCATAACTTTAGCGCGTAACCAATATCGGATTTGTGTTCAGAAAAAAAAAAAATAAATAATACATCGGTTTATGTGGTTTAAAACGGCATTGGGAACCCTTCGATATGATGGAAAGGAAAAACAATCGTTGTGTCTTCGTTACCCTTTATTTACGTTTTATATCGATTTGTTTCGATACGAAACGATTTTGTGACCTCAATCAGTGCTCCATCTCGCGGATTGTTGTCCAAAGAACACGATAAACATCCGAATTTTGTTGTAATTATACTGGCGTTGATACAATTAAATCGTAAAATGAATTTTCAAGAACTTTGTCAATGAGAATCAATCGTCGGGCAGTTAATGTGTTATATATGCGATTCGAAATACAGTCAGATAAATTACAATGCCTCTTCAATGTTACAAAAAACATCGCTCCGCTTTCCTCGTTGCACTATATCTTTCGAGCGAAGAATCAGCCGAGAGGCTCCGGGGAGTCAGTGCTTTCTGCTTTCTTGTTTCCGCTTGATGCTCTGATGCCGTTGCTGCTATTCGCATTTTCCAAGCGATTCCATAGTTTCCTCACGTAGTATCTCGATGTCCGGCGAGCGTGATCTCGCTGCTCTTCTCGACTCTTAAGACCCTTTCTTCGTCTCTCTCACTGTCGATTTCCTATCGTACTATATATATCTTTCTTCGAGTATCTTTTTTCGTTCTCTTGACACTTCCGGTGTATAACACTTTTTTCTTCGATATTTCGAGAAACGACGGTTGCCCGCGTTGATTGAAACGAAAATGACTGCTTGACAAATTTTTCTTTTCCTCCCGAATCGGCAGTAAACTCACGTACCGATATCGATAAACATAGACGTATATACTATATATTGTATCGTGAACCTTGCAGTTGCATTTAAGATCATCGCGACGCTATAGCTTTTTCCGTACGACGCGTATTAAGGTGCAGTGACGGATTAAACAGAAGCTGCGCAGCCTCCGTCTCGACTGGTTGGCATTTGCGTGAGTCTCTCGGCGTTCTTCGCGTCTCGAAAGTACATTTTCCAAATGGCTTTCTATTTTCGCCAAGTGGAGGAAAGGAAGTTGAGAAAATGAATTATTTCCCCCTTTCGTTTTGATTATTAACCCGTATAACACATTAGGATCAAACAGCGATCTCGCAAATGGTCGCTACTGTTCTCAGTAATTTTCCTCGATGATCCCGCGAGCATCAAAATTCGATACATCGGAGTTTCAAGCAATAAGCGTGTGTCTTGTATTATTATTATTATTTCGATCATTATTCCCTTTACGGCATTCCGCGATAGAAGATTCTCCGGTAGGATACACGGAGGCGTTTATTGGCCGCTCTTATACCTTCGGTAATTTGCTGCTCATTCGAAATCGACGAGACTGCGAATGAGATACATCAGCATCACAGGGGGGGGGGGGGGGGGGGGTGTTCCCTCGTTCTCAGACGGAAGATAGTACGTACTATAAGTCACTCACGAGATAGTAGAGGGAAGGAAAAGTAAGCGAAAAAAAAAAATAACAGCAACGGCGAGACGAGCGTAAGCGATAAAGCGCTCTCCCGGAATGTCAGGACAATAAAGTTTGATCGGGTCGGGGAGGGGAGGGGGTGCTAAAGTACATCAAGATAGAAAGAGCCAAACCTATGCACAGCTTCCGTATGTTTTCCAGTGGGTTTTATATTCAGTTTTATTTTGCAATTTTATTCGCGCCGGAAAGAGAGAGGGAGAGAGAAAGAGAGGGACAAAGAGGAGAACCGAAGCTCGCGAGGCCATTGGGTAACGTCGAAGCGGTGGTGAGGACTGGTCATAAACTTTCGAAGATATGAAATGAGTGAAGTATAGTTTACACAGTACATATATCTACATATATATACTACACATATGTATATACGCAAATAATACCTATATATATATATTTACCGAACGTGTGCGCGAGAATCTTGAGAATGTGTACGAAGTTCATGGAAATTTAGGTCACTGTGTTACTTTTGAAAACTTTTATATTTCACGATGAATATATAGACTATCGGAGGGGTAGCGTGCGCGATATTGGAAACTAGTAGAATAAGAAGAAGAGGCGCGTCTATATATACTTTTCTCATACCTCTCCCTACATATATTGCTTGAACAGTGTTGACATGGCTTCGTAAGGTATCTTTATCTTCATATTAATATAAAAAAGAAGATCTTTCCGAGAAGAGAAGTTCCCGCGAAATTCGTCGTAATTCCTATTGGTCGTTGAAATCATCCGTTTCAAATGTACCGAATACCGTGACAATATATCTCGTTGCCGAGAACGCCGTTGCATAGCGGTAACAGTGGTCGAAGGCGTTGCGGCTAAGACAGATGTCGGTGTATCTGTCGTTGAGGTGCAATGGCGAGTCTGACAGTCTGAAGTGGAATAGAACGCAGAGAGATAGAGTGCCGAATGAGCGTAGAAGAGAGGAAGAGACAGATGGAGATAGAGAGATGGGTGAGTCGAACCGTAGGATTCCTGAAAGGCAAATATCTTGAACGCTCGCGGGGCTGTTGGCCGAATTCTGAGGATAAATTCTGCGGCGGAGTAAGAAGGGGTTGCGTGAGTGAGTGAAATTGGTAACAAGACGAGGGAGGAAGAGGAGGAGGTGGAGAAAGAGAATCGGTAGCTGATGCTGGTCGAGTTTGCGCCGTGGGATCGAAGTGGAAAGCGTAAAGGTAGGAAGCTCGGTGATGGTGGTAAAGGGGGTGAAAGTATGGAATGTGGATCGATGTAGTGTGGTGTTGGGGAGTTTCTTGGGATGGGAACATAGGGTGAATCCGGGGGTTGAACCACCAACCGCAGGGTCGCCGGCCCGCTGCCTAGATATCTGCCACCTCTGACGCGCTGCGCTTCGGAACCCCGCCAACTCTCGCTTCCTCTCTCGGGGTGATTCTCACCCTGATGGGTGAGAGCGGCGGTGGTTCTGTTCACCTGAAACCCTTTGGGTTACCTATATTCGCGCGAACGATGAAGAGAGATAAACAGTTACAAGAGAACGATCTCTGTGTACCTCATTATCACACCTTCAAAGACCCATCGTTGGAGGGGTTGAAGCACCGATATTAGCTGAAATTATAGCCCCACAACACTCTAACTTTCCAGACACATTTTGATTGCCTATGTTGATACGTGTACCCATAATTCGACCCTATGAAAGAAGTTTGAAGGCTTTACGAGATGACTGACGCGACAAACCCTTCCATCCATCTCACTTTCGGGGAAACCCTTGTTCCGCTCTCCTATACTCCCTCTCAACTATCTACTGTTGTTAAATTCAACTATTCAGCGCTCCACTCCACTTCTATACCATACCGCCATACATATTCCGTATAATATGCAGGATACTCTGCCTGAAGGCAGAACGAGGCACTCGGTTGTTACGAGCTTTAACTGTGTACTCGTATGCATCCCTTCTCCGCGAACTCTGTTGGATGTTAAGAAGATGCACATGAGCAACGATATTCCTCGTATACCGAGACGAGACACAAGTCCCGAAACGAGAAACAAGAAGCAACTTTGCCTTCTACCTTATAGTATACCATGTATCTCTCGAAAAGCGAATGATACAACGACGAAGAGAATGATAGTGGACGTTGTTTTCCCTAAGTAGGTACCTACCCTCGATCCTCGAGCTGAGCGCAGCGTCAAAATCGCGAATTTCAAGCTACTAAAGCCAAGAAATTAATTATACGAAATATTAAAGACTTACGAAAAAAAAAAAAAAAATGAAAAATTGTAGTCGTGTTTTTAGTCGTTCTTAATGGGAATAATGTTTGAATTAATATTAACATTCTTCGCAGCGAGAAATATTTATCAATATTAACGGCGCGTACGAGCAAACAAGGGATGCTGCCCTCTCGTTGAACGCATTTGCGTTCGGCAAAATTATAGTGCCAACAGCTTTTCTTCGTATACATATTTTATATTATCCCGATAATTATGGCGTGTTTTGCCGGATTAAAGCCGCGGGTCGGATACGTCGCATGTAAACGGCGTTGGGTTAGCAAATAGCTGTGAATTTTCCTATACGCGTATATAGGGGAATATAGTATATAATACTGTATACCATAATATAGACGGCACGCAGAGGTTCTCGTAGTATCCTCGCCGTTGTTGTTGCTGTTGCTGGTTAGCTGCACCCTATACCCATACTGTGTTCTAACTAAACGAGAATTTGTCGCTTATGTACGCCCAGAACAGACCACGAACGCGTTATCAACTCTCTCTTTCCGCCCCCCGCGCGCTATACGCATCGAACATCCTCTACGTTTGCTCTCACACTCGTTACGCGTCGATTAAAATGTTTGTCAATTCCCCCTCTCCGCCGAACACGGCTTTACCCCGCCGCTGAAACGCATCGCGCGTTAATCATTAACAGAACACACCCAATTCTAATTCTGTGCCGTACTTCTCGATATATACAGGAAAGTCTAGTGAGCTGCGAGCTATTCAATAAATCGGCTTAACTGAAATTTCGTAATAAAAATTAAAAAAAAAATGAAACTGTTAATCTACCGACGGAACAAAATATATTTATACATCGATTGATTATGTCTGCGGGGCTGTTAAATAACGTCGTTAACACGATTTTAGCGGACGTTCGAGTAAACGAACAACAGGGTTAAGAATAGTTATAAAAAAAAAAAAATCAGTAAATTTCATCTGTGAAATATGTGATCATTCTCAAGGTCACCGATAATAGATCGACGATATCAAGCAAATAAAAAACGTAAAACTCCTTTTTAGGATATTAAAGAGAGATAGAGAGAGAATTTTTATTTTTAGACGTTTAATCTTTTGAATCGCAAGGATCTCGAGATACTTTCGTCTTAAGGTATTATTGCGTAAAACAGAAATGGATAATCTTACGAGTCATTTAAGAATTTGCTCCATTGTGCGGATATAAAGCGTTAGTAAATTCGAGTTGGCGAGGATTTTCCAAAATTCATAGAACGGTAATCCACGAGTGAGGAGAAAGTGAGAATCTCGAAGTTTCGTGAAAAGGTTGAAAACGAAACTATCGGAAGTATAGGATTAATCCGGTTGAATATCGAGTTGAATAAATTGAATGGCAGGATTATAAAGCGGCTATGTTGGATATGAGATGAAAAAAAAAATAAAGAAGCTTCGAGATCTTTGATTTTGCACCGCGCTGGACGGTGGGGAGAGAAAGATTTTAATGGATAGCGAAGGATACGAGAGCTCGACGAAGCAGTGCAAACTCAAGCCGAGATCTCAGGCATCTTGTTAAACTATCTCCCCCCTCCCTCTATATTCCGGGTCGATTTCTCTCTTAACCCATTGGAGCAACGGAGAGATCTCTCTTTACAAGGGACAGAGGAGAAGTTCTATTCGAAAGCCAAAGTTGGATTCAACTTGGCATATCCTACGGGTTTCCCTTAATCTTCAGGACTCTCGGCTCAGCTCACGCTTACGTATCCTTTGACTGCTATTCAGCTCGCATGACCCACTTTTCATTCTTAAACAAATTTCCGGCAACTCTTTGCTGCTGACACAAACGATATATTAATCGTCAACTCCTACGTATATCCTCTCAATTTATCCGGTGGTTCACGAGCATAACGGTGAATTCATTATATTTTAGTTTTTTTTTTTTTTTTTTTTTTTTTTTTTTTAATCGCGGAATATTGCAGGCACGTCGTTGTTCATTTTCGCGTGTCGTAGATCGACGTTCTTTATTCATCTAATTGACGAATAAAAAAAATCTGAATTCTAGATAGGCTCCCGGGAGAATCGAACGTTTGGAATATATGTGTATTCGTGTATCGGTACTATTGTCGTATATATAGTATATATACGTATAGGTGCAGTATTCGAGATGAGGGTCGTTTGGAAGCCATGCAGCCGAGAGATCGCGAAAGCTGCTGCTTCGTCCCTCTGTACTGCGAACGTACGAATTTCACATGCGCATACATTTTCACCTTTTTCCAAGCGCAATTTTTTTTTTTTTTTTCATTCCTTTTCCCGTTCTCAGTCTCGTAGCTTCCCTCCCTCTCTATATATACCTCCTCGCGCAAGAATATTATGAATAATCGTAGATGCACGCAGACGAGATACCGTATGTACAGCTGTGCTACGCTTTGCAGGACGACAGTTTTTTCGGCTTTTTTTTTTTTTTTTTCATGCGCTACCGGAAACCTAACACGCTCTCGAAAAACTTGTGACTCAATTTCGATCGGCTTTAGTTCGTTTCAACGAGAAATTATACGGAGTAATTTGAAAAATTAGCTTCCGCTTTTTGTAATTACGCAACAGTTTTGCCACGGAATATATTAATACGCGTATACATCGAGGCCAACTGGGAAAAGCGAATAATCCGTACAAATTTTCAAATGCGTGTTCATCGCACTATATACGCACACATACAACGCACCGACGAATTATCATTCGCAACGACGCTTCGAGTTTCGATAGCGAGGATTTAATTTACGGTACGTGTCTCTCGTTCCTCTCATTTCTATCTCGTTCTATATCCTCGTTTTGTGAGGGTAGATAGAGGGCGGAAATTGGTGATCGGTACTCGAACGCAAAGCGTGCTTACAGGATCGTTGTAATTCTCTACTGCATCCCTCCGCGTAGGTATACGCAACGCGGTTACGCCGCTCTATAATTCCGATAAATTTTATCGCGGCAACGACGCGCTTTCCAACTCTCCCCCTCTGTCCTACTAACACCGGGCAATATACCTTCCGGCTTATCTATGCCCCAGTGCCGCCTACCGTTGTGTTAATGTTTTAACGCGCGAGCGAAATCAATCGTAGATCGTAAGTTTAGAGACAAAAAGCTCATGAAATTCCATACTATCAATTTTTGTCTCGTAGTTTTTCCGAGCCATTTTTTTTTCTTCATCGGAGAAAATTTTTAATAGGCAAAAAAATTTTTTTTTTTCCGACGCGAATTTTATCGGATCGATGATCGACGGATAATAATACATGAGAAACACCGCGAAAAAATTGATTTTTTTTCCGCTGCAATCGAGATGCCATTAAATTCGTAACAAAAAATTGATCGAGATTTTTTTTTTGTACTTATATTCTTTTTAAGAAATGAGGGAAACGTTAGATAAAATCGGATTTTTTTTTTTTTTTTTTAATGTATGCGCGTCGGCGCGAAAGCTGATCGAGATAATGAATTCTTAGTGTAACCTGTACTGGACCTCGAGAATACTTCCGCCCTACCGTTGTACTTCTGCCAGCAGTTTCGCGAACGTTGACATGGGCCCCGTAATACGTGAGTGAAGATAGAACCGAAAAGAGTACACTGCCGGTGAACCTACCGGGGTGATTAAAGCGTTTCACGATCAATTAGCTGGTCGTCGGAGTTCGCGCTAACAGGGGTTGAAAGGCGAAAGAGAGTACAGGGGAAAAGCAGCTCGTGGAAATAAATGCTGTCGCGGTGCTGAGGGAGCGAGAGAGCGTACCGGTTGTCGAATGTCGCACGGGGGCCACTTTGCTCCGATTGGCAACGAGCCACGCGATGAACGCCGTCCGCTATCCCATCTACACTTCTCTACATTCTGTTTTCTACCTCCGAACCACCAGCTCTCTTCTGTCTATCGCTCTCCCGACATAACGGAAATGGCAATCCCGTGTTCAATCGAACCTTTTTTTTCTTCTTTCTCGCCATAGTTTATGCTAATTTCGTCGAGATACCGACGCGCAAGTATCGTTCGAAAGAAAAAAACGATCGGTTTGTAAAATAAATAAAGCTGCAGCTGCGTTTTACATCAGTAGAATAAGAGAATTCATTTTCCGTCTCACGTAGTTCGGCGAACAAGAGAACATCGAAACAGAGGCGTTTCATTGTTTGTTGCATCTCCATCGCCCGAAGGGACGGAGGGTAAAACAGAGTCAAAAGGGGAATCGGGACGCGCGACGTATTAACGCGCAAATATTGATATTATTGCTCTTCGGTCAGAGTTTCACCGTTTACTCGATGATCTAATAAACCTCTCGTCTTCGTCAAATATAACTTGTCGATTTGACGCTTTCGGATCGGGAAAAAACGTACCGAAACCTCAACAGCGTGGAATGTTTTCATTTCGGATTGAGGCTCTTCGCGAGCAAATATCAGCGCTTCGAAATATCACTAATTCATTTGTCGGAATTTTTCTTATTAATTAATCGATCGATGTTTGTTATATGATTTACAAGCTAAGAAAAAAAAATTGATATCTGATATCAGTTACTTTATTCAACGATTTTTTCGAACGCAAATCACTTAACAAGCAAAAAAAAAATGGCCGCATAAATAAATCGAATATCGATATTTTCGACATTTCGTAAAAAAAAAAAACAATAAAATTATTCATATCTCTGTGTGCAAATATTTTTTTAAGTTTACAATTTTTATCATATTTTTTTCTGCGCATAACGTGATACATAAATATACATGACACGGTACACGTAATAAAAGACACGTGTCGTCGGTTTAGCGTACAGGATAAACAAGACAGGTATTCCCTCTGACTCTCGTTGCTGCTGTTTCTTTACTTGATTTTCTTTATTTTTGCTCACTTATACGATGAACACAGAGGGATTCGGGACGAGAGAAGGGAGGAGTGGCGGGTGGGTTATATAGGCAACGGTACGGTATACGCTCGAAGGGTTGAGAGCAGTTCGCGTGGATGGCGAGAGAGACTCGAGCGGTGTTTGCATACTAGCAGACTATAGCAAGGTGCACCGTTCCGAGCATTGTACTCACTACGAAAAATAGTATAGTAGCGATACATATACCTTGAATAGTATAGTAACACCAGAGGAAAAACGTAGTGAGAAAGGAGCCTCTCGTGTGTGTGGGCAATAGGCAACAAAAGTTCTGTCTCTCCCGCTCTCTCTCTCTTTCTCTCTCTTTCCCGAGCGAATGCATAAAACATGAAGTTTCCCTAAACCCCTCGCCCTCCCCCCCTTTCAAAATTTGCTCTAGTAACGCCGCAGAAAGAAGCTCCCTCGCGTTCCTGCTCCTGTTCCTCTCATGAATATGTCACCGAGAACATAGTATATGCATATATGAAGCTATAGGTACAGAAACGTTGCTTCGTCGCTCCTATGAAATGTCCGTGACTCTGTCACTACACGTATGTGTATGCGCGCATCACCAGCCTCCTCGTCTCGATCTTTTTTTTCCCGTCTCTCTCTCTCTCTCTCTCTCTCTCTCTCTCTCTCTCTCTCTCCCTCTCTCTCTCTCTCTCTCTCCCTCTCTCTCTCTCCGTCGTTTTCGTTTTTTCCCCACGTGCGCGCACAGGGTATCGTATGCACATCGAAAGAAAATAACGATTGTAAAAGAACAACGAGGGTGTTTATCGAAGCACGAGGCAGGAGCCCTGACAATGCTACTGAGTCTCTGTAAGAGTTGACAGAAAAAACCCGAAGGTTTTTGGTACAACAGGGCAACAACCGCCAGCGTATGTCTGCCTCGTTACTTTCCCTATCTACTTCGCTGGGAACAACCGAGAGAAACAAAAACTTCGGAAAGGGAAAATAAAATGGTTTGCTCTCGAAGTCTTTGAGATCGAAAGACAGAATGTTGGAACGTAGATAGGGGAAATTCAAGCCGAAATATAAGTCTAACGTCGTCGGTTAACCAGGCAATAGGGAAACTCTTAGCGACTCTTCGCTACCTCTTTTACCTCTCGCGTACCGTTTTACCCTATAAAGTTTCGTGGAGAGTATCTCGCTTTTCGCGACGAATTCTTCGTCTGAGAGTCGGCGCCGCTCTCTCGACTACTTATCCCCGAGTGCGAGAGAGACGATGAAACTTTTGAGGCCTTGACAGTGATGGTTATAATCAAAGTTTAAAAGATAATTAAACTTAGAATATTCCGCGTTTTATATATACATCGAGAAACTTTGGTGATATGACGTTCTTACGGCGGTGAGGCAATGAGAAAACGGACGAATCGCAACGAGATGCCACTTTTGGCGTTTCAATATTTATCTTGGCCCCTTCCGCGGATGATGAAAAATCTCAGACGTTGAATTCGATAAACGCACACCAGCCATGAAATATCTCTGACGAGAATAATTTTTTTTTTTTTTTTCACTTTAATTTAATTCTTGAAAAGGCGATGCTCTGCCCTTTGGCAGCTTATTTTTTTACACGGTGAAAAACAATGTTTTATTGGGTCGGAAAATTGATAAATTTGATGAAACTTTAAAATTCCTTAATTCTCACAGAGACTTGTAAATCACTTGAGAGGTCTGTACAAATTTAATAATATTTGTATATTATGTATATAATATTATAAGGGACGATAAAAATGGAGACTGAACAAAATATTATAAAAATCGTAAGAGAGTTATCCCATTAGTTAAATAAACTTATGAAAATGAATGCAAATATGGAATAATTTTTCGAACCTATTAACTTTGAATTTTTATCATTACTTTTTTTTTTTGCTTTTTCAACAATTGTTTTTCAACAATTTCAAAAATTGTTTTTTAATAATTTCAAAAATTGTTTTTTCAACAATTGTTTTTTAACAATTTCAAAAATTGTTTTTTCAACAATTGTTTTTTAACAATTTCAAAAATTGTTTTTTCAACAATTGTTTTTTAACAATTTCAAAAATTGTTTTTTCAACAATTTCAAATATTGTTTTTTCAACAATTGTTTTTCAACAATTTCAAAAATTGTTTTTCAACAATTGTTTTTCAACAATTTCAAAAATTATTTTTTCAAAAAATTTCTCACTTTTTGTATAATAAATTAGATTACGCGACACTAGCGGGTGAATGTTGATTCAAAAAAATTTGACGCAGCGGATTAAAACACTTGCATCGTTCAATAGTGCGGTCCGTTTTAGCACATTAAATTTGCAAACTTCGCGGCCGGAGTATCAGTGAAACTTGGGGTATCGCACCTCCCTAAATCGCGCACTTACCCCGAGACACGGATATACAGGGTATTGAATTAAGCCAAAGTATATTATTCCGCAGCGTAGCTTCGCGTAGCTACGAGAGTAGAGTTTGCGGCTTGTATTCTCTATGAACTTTCGTTGCTGACCAGTTGTGTTCGGGGTGTGGCATTCGGTTACCTGAAGCTTCCTCCGTGTCCCAATAGACTCTGTTACCGTCGTTTTCAGCGTTAACCCGAAATGTAAAGGAAAACTAACGCCGTTCATAAACGAGTACGCGTAACGAGACAAATTCTGAACTTCAGTACATCGCGGTACCCAAACGAGCGGTTCTCTCTCTCATGAATAGTGACGCGAAGCAAATTTTTGTAATGCGCTTTTCTCGCCATCCGGATGCGATTCGCTACTTGGAAACCGCGCAACACTCAACGAGTATATTACAGTATTTCGTATAACTGGATCGTGAATAATTTTACGATCGAAAAGTACGTGATATCGTGTAATAATGACTTTTGTCAAACTTCACCGGCGGTCAACGAAAATTTGCATCCATCGGGTAACTAAAATTTGAATGGGATATTTCGTATACATTTATACACGGAACATGCGCCCTTCTGATTTTAATCATTCAACATAATATTCAGAATATAATTATTATATATACGAGAATACGAATAATAATGTACCGGCGACTTCGTTATACCAGTCGAGCGCGAAGTTCCGAGGGGTTTCCGCAGGCGAAGCGTTTCATTTCTCAAGTGTCGCGTATTCACCGTTCGAGTACCGCGATGTATTTCTATCTACATAGTAATTTTTTTTCTTCTTGAGCGCTTTACCAAGGGAAACGTAATGAGAAAGAAATTCCAGGAAAGGAGTTGCGTGATACTCGAGATCTCGTAATAACGATAAAAACATGAAACATTTATCTACGGAATTTTTTATCTCTAATTTGACCAATAGCCCGAAAAATGATCAATTTTTTTTTATTTCCGTTAAAATTTTGTAGTTTAAAAATTCTCGTTGATCTAATTTTTCGTAATTTTTAACCGACCTTCGGATGACCGCAAATTTAGAAAATTTTGTTATCGAATACGAAAATTTAGGAACATACATCGCGAAATCGATTTTTTTTATTCAGTTCGATGAATCGAAGGTGATAAGCAACAGTGCTTAACGCGTTAGAGAAACATTTTTCCATGTTGATGTTTCACTAGTTGGTGTTTCCGAGGAGACAACAATACAGCATCGTTGACTCCGCTCGAGTTCTCCGGGTCCCTGGTATACTATCAATCTAATCATCGTACGGATGTAAAGGTCTCGACGGGACTGAGAAACCATTCCATCACAGGCGCGCAGCGGTGCTCTGTCGCTGGTTCTGGCGTTGCCGGCTGTTGGATTGTTGGGTCGCCGACTATGTAGGTAACTCCGGAGAGAGACATATAGAGAGTTATATGTAGATATATAGAGAGATAGTATAATAGAAGGGCGAGAAACCGGATAGGGTAAGGAGGTACACGAAGGATCGATCGTGCCAGCAATTACTCCGATTGCCGTCACCCAATAATTTCCACACGCTGGCGAGCATCCCGTGCTCTCTGACCCCTGACCAGAGATCGAGACACGAGAGAAGCGCAACGGTAGCATCGGGGCTCCCAGAGCCACGCGGAGAAGTGGTGTGAGATAGTAACGGTATAACAGTCGCGGCGACACCTTCAACCGTGAATTATCGCACGTCCGTTCTCTCACTCCAAATCCGATCCTCATGAATTTGTGAAAGACTGCTCCATTGTTTGCGCAAAAGTAATTGATGCATTATCTATATCTATATCTATATCTAAAAGAGTAAAACAGGCAAAAGCTCCCGCCGTAAAAGCCGATGAAGCTATTGAAATTGCGTCATTGCGTCGATAAATAGATTAAGTCAGCATTACATTCGTATTATTAATTTATTCAAATGACCCTGTAATTAATCGCGTTAAAATCGTAATTAACTGTATAAATCCGGCGAAATATCGCGATTGTCAGTAAAAAGGCCAATATTTTTTTTTTTTTAAGGGTTGATGAGTTTTAGGGCGGAAACGGGGTTTGGGATCATCTTAATAAAAATTCTTATTGTCAGATAATTATTTATGTCGTCGGACGATAATATATAATTT
Source organism: Cryptus viduatorius (assembly GCA_964006125.1). Lineage (NCBI taxonomy): Eukaryota > Metazoa > Arthropoda > Insecta > Hymenoptera > Ichneumonidae > Cryptus > Cryptus viduatorius. The sequence goes on along the minus strand of OZ023225.1, from coordinate 14,962,259 downwards.
TAACGATTCCACGAACTTCTCGAGGAAAATCTTATCGCTCTCTCCGCAAATAAGGGATGCGCGCCCCTTGCATCTCTGTCTCTCTGAATCTCGCTGTTCGGTGATAATCGATGTATTTTAGCGTATGCATTCGGTAACGGATTTGACAACTTTGCCAAACGCTTGAAAGACTATATTGCTACGCGAGTAACTTTTTTTCGGATGCTGGGGATTCCCCGCGTTTAAAGAAGGCCGACGCTGCCGTATTAAGGATTATTATAAGTTTCGGTAACGATCTACGATCGACTAACTGATTTTTGAACACATTTAATCCTGCGAAGTGTCTGATGAGTCAACTTCAGTTTTTTACGTCGGGGATAAAATTTCAACAGGGTATTGATTTTTCTGTAACATTTTCTGTAACACTGATTGGCAGAAGCTTCGCTTCTAACGCCCACATCGCGTTACGCGCATACGCACTTTTTTCGCAACGCAACAGCTGCAGATAGTATGCAAAATACCTAAGTGGCCATCGCCATCGTATGAATTTATACTCTGATAAAAATGATGTTGAAAGAAGTTATGTTTATCGTTGAGATATTATTGGTGAAAAAGTGGAGAAGGGGATGATGATCCAAGGGTTGAAGGAGAAGCAGAAAGAAAGAGAGGAACGTCGTCGTCGAGGACCACGACGACGGGGAAGTTTTATATTCGAGGAAGTTCCGGAGCGTTAGCTATCGAGTTCGTGAGTAAGGGAGGAGAGAGAGTTCGAGTGGTTGGTTGGTGAACGTTAGCTTGGCCGTCGGGGCTCAAGGGGGTGGAGAACGCGGACGGGCAAGACGATCGAGCTGATCGGAAGCGATTGGTAATCATGTGGCTCGGCAACCCCTCGTATCACGCCAATAATCTCTCTCCTACCGTCCTCTCTCTCTCTCTCTCTCTCCCTCTCTCTTATCCTTCCTGCACCCATACTCAACCCTTCTGAACCCGTTCGCTCGACGAGATCCTCGTATTTCATGGTAGCTTGACCATCGACCAACCCCGATTCGCGCCTGGCACCTCTCACAGAACCCCCGCAGTATTAACTTCACTACGGCTTTACCCGCAACTGGTATACGAGTTTCCCATATTCGTGGACTTTGAAAATTCAACGTTCAAATCGACTAAACGGCAATGATTCTCCCCACATTATCGTATGAAATTACATTTTCAATTGTTTATTTATATTATTATTATTCAACGTTTCTCGTCCAGGAAACTTTTTCATCACGTGTAACACAGACGTCTAATTTGCTCGACAATAATAATAGCAATGATTGCAACAATTTTTTATTTAATACTCTTTTCATTCACATTCGAACGATCTTATTACTTTTTTTTGATGCACATTCGGATCCATTTCTAGCGATGCTCACGGGGACATTTGCGTGATTGAACGTGTGATGCCCTACTTTAGACGACGAGAGACGTGTTTTTTTTTTTTTTTCTTCTTCTACCCTCCTTTCTTCTTTGCAATTCGACTGATTATTTCGATGCGCGTCTGTGTACGAATAGGACACAGGAAAAAAAAAAGGGATGTAAAAAGAAAAAGTGGGAGGAACGGGCGAAAAAAACGGATTGAAAACCACGGAACCCTTATTACTTCCGGTAGGAGAGGAGGGGCGAAATGAGGAGAGGGAATGTAGAAGCATCGGTCGACCCGTTTAAGTATACAGGCCGACTCACTCCGACTGTACCAACGAGTCAGCTCTCGGGAAACCACCCTTCGATGTTTGTCCCTCTTTTCCGCTCTCACGTTTTCCACGATTTCTCGTCTCCTGTGACCTCCCTCCGGGAGTCTCTCTGCCTTCCCTCCACGGGCACACACTACTATCGATTCAGCCGCTATTTATTGCTGGCTTTTACGTTTAGACTCGGAGATTTATCGTGGTACGAAAGGGCGCGGTGTGTCGGGGTATAGCGCGCTCGACTCGTTCGTTCGTTCGCATTGCACATACTGGAATACTATACAGAAACGGGGGATGGGATTCGCGTATACAATCGGCTAGCAGCACATCCAGAGTCCCGGAACATCGTGCCTTGTTTTCTCTGACTCCGCTGACCCGCTGGACCAAAAGAGGAGAGCGCAGAGCACGCGTTCTCTCTGACAGGAAACCCTTTAGGTACAGAGACGCGGTGGTCCAATTGAGAAAATGCAGACGACCGTCATTTCAACCATTAATATCGTTTCAATTAGCCTTTTGATGACTGAATTATGCATAATTACATCGTAAATATGTACATTTCCAACCGATAATGTAATTTCATATAAATCGTAATATCAAATATTAAATATCTAAACACGTTGTGCACTCGAAATTCGTCAATATTCAGGTAAATTCGTTTCCGTAAATACAGCTTATAATTTAAAGGGCTCGCGTACCGTTACCTAATAATAACGCCTCGATCGACGTATGAAAAATGTTTTCGTAATTTTTTAAGTTAACCTTAAAAATTTTCTATAAAGTATAAGTTTTCTACTTGAATAAAGTTTTTCGCGAGTATATAGAAAATTCGTAGATCAAACATGGAAGATTTCGATGTATACTTGAGTCACGAAGAGGGTTGCCAGAGTTTTGATCGCGAAGAAGCTGATGGAGGGACGGCGGTGGAAAGCGACAACTTTTCGTCACGATCCGCTCGTGCGAGTAGACGAGGCAGATCTTTACCTCGAGTTTTGTAAGAGAGCACAGTTTTGAATATCGATGCCGAAGGAAGAAAGAGGGAAGGGAACGGTTGTTTAAAAAATAAAAAACGAAGAGGAGTCTCGAACGCGCTGTTTCCTCAAACTCTTTTCTCAACGCGCGATAAAAATACCATGGAGAATCTAGTTACGTATAGAGAGGAGAGCGGTACCCGATTTTCTATTTCGCCCATCTCATAAAAATTCCTCGAGGCCATATCGACATCGATTCGCTAACCCCCCTCCCCCTCCCTTCGCAGCATCCCTTCTTCTCCGCTGCATACCGACAGGACCCGGCAACATATATACATAGGGCCCATGTAGTTGGTGGGCCAACCGAAGAGATATTGATAGAAAATAAACGACGGAGAAGCAAAAGAAAAGACGAAGGAAGGGTAAGAGTAAAAGGAGAGAAAAGATTATTCACCGAGCGACTGGTGTGATTTATCTATTTGCTGCGGTTTTATGCCCAACGGGGAATAGCATTTTTGCGTTCACTCGAATTACACCGTAGAAAGAAGATAGAGTGTAGCTGATTCAACGAACGGTAATTTCGTTTTAGCTAAATAAACGTTTTTGCTCTCAATAAATTTATCGCAAAACGTATTCGCGTGGCGAAACAAGGCAAGGATCGTGTTTCCCCTCTCTTATTTTTCCACTTCCCTCCGCTCTTCGTTGCGGCGAAAAAAAAAAAAAAAAAAAAAAAAACGGAGGGTAAAAAAAAATGGTTATTTCTCATCGAGGTCTTTTCGTGTAATGCGAAAATATGAGAGAACAAAACAGCTCGGAGAGGAGAGCCGCGCGGTAGAAGGATGTAATAATTTGGGTTTTCGCTGTGTGTTATATAATAAAAGTGGAAACGACCTCTGCTGTACGGGGATCAAAAAAATACCAGCGACGAGAGATCAAACTTATTTCGCCTCCGTTTCTCGTGCCATCTCGACTTTTCTCTTCGGCAAAAAAAATAATAAAAAAAAAAAATGAGAAAATAACGCTGCTAAGTATCCGAGCGCTTTATTAATTTCCAACAGGCAACGAGAGAGAACGAGCGATGAGTAACAACGCGGGGGTTGGGCAAAAAATGTAGAGGAACATGAATTTATCTTTAAGATTGACCACCGCAAGACAAAATGGCGCGAGACGCGGGATAAAATGATATAGATCGACGGGCCCCACCATGAGCCTCGAGCAAATCCTTTGTTCGTAAATTGCGAGAGAAAAATCAGCGACGAGAGACTGACGGAATGAAAGACACTTCTCGTGTCCACTGTTCTCTCATAACAACGATATGAACATTTTTTTCTTCTCACGAACATCCGTTTGCGCGAAAATGACTGTCTTTTCATTGACACTATTGAAACCCTTCGCATGTTATGAATTTTCCGTCGATAATTTTAACCCTCCGGATATTTGGAGTTAAAAAATCGTTTTTTCAAATTTTTTAAAGAAATTTCCCACCGTTTTCGAGAACACGCCGAACAACGATGGCGCTTGACTCTGTCAAACGTACAACTCCCGTCTTTTTATCTTAGCAGGCAGTCGGAAGTTAAAAAAATGAATTACAGTTTTCTTCCTTACCGAGCGAGTCGACTTCAACATCGACTTAAAAGATTTCTTCGTAGATATTAACCGGAGATACATAACACAGGCGATCTTTTTTGATACACGACTGAGGTAGAAAAATGTCGTTCCGTCGTTGCGCTGATGATGCTGCGGTCAGTACGTCGTTCGATCGTACATAGTCGATGTTAGTCGGCCATACGTTGAGAAATCGTTGGTAGATTCGTGTTACTGATATTTCCAACGTTGCAGCTCGACCGAACATGGTCCGCGCGGAGAATGATTCGAAAAAGCAGGAGACGACAGTCGCCTTCGTCTGTTATAAACGAGACGAGAAAAACCCATTTACCGACATATTCGACGTCGTTTCTCAATGACGTGATTTTGAAAAAGAAAATATGTGCATAGAGAGCCGAATTGTCGATGATGAGAACGATAAAAACGACAAGCTGCGCCCGTGAACACGATTTGCATACTTTCCATACTACCAAATATATATCACTGACAAAAATTTCACGTTTATACGTAAATATTGCCGACGATTCCTACATTTTATCGAAAAAAAAAAAAAAAAAAAAAAAAACAGATATAAAAATATCTTCGTCTGCGCCAAGATGAAAATGGAAGAGTTCAGCATTGTCATCGGGTATATTTTCGACTGGAGGAACCTTGACGCCTAAAAACATGGCGTTAAATTTCAAATGTCACGTGTCGTTGATGTCTCGCGTGCGACATTTAGCATTTGATTCAAATGGCAGATCCTCGTATGGATTCTCGTGCGATTCCTGCCGCGTATTCTCTCGTCGTCATTACCGCTTTCATTATTCAATGATCCTTAATTTCGTCTCTTGTTTCTAATTGAACTTCGTTTTCCCTACATCGCTATATATATATATATATATAGCATTTCTCGTTTACGAAAATAGCGTCTCCGACCCATTGCATAGGTTTCGTTTAACGCAAAGAATAAAAATAAAATGTTCGCTCGTACGGAGATAATAGTCAAAGAACTCGGTTGCGCATTGTCATCGTGTACAGTTTGCGGCTAAAAGAAGGCTAAACAAAGCTATCTAAACATTGATCGTAACTCTTCTCTCTGTCCTAACTCTCTCCAGTCGAAAAGAAACTGACGTTTTTCCGGCCGGTTAGGCCGTTTTTATTGCGCCCGAGGTGAGTTATCCGACCGGAAAAATCGCGGCTGGGCTATTTTTTTTCCTTTTTTTTTTTTTTTTTTTTCAATAACCAAGCGAGCGAGCAGCGTTATGCTCGGCGGATACTGTGTGGCTGTGCGAGAGCCCACGAGGGATTGGAAACGCGGTAGGGAAGGGTGCGCGAAAGCACGGACTCTCCTACCTACCGCCGCCTCCCCCCACCCCCGTTACGTCGACGGAGAACGAAAAGTCAGCAAACGGCTAGGCATATCCGTCGGACAGGAGGTCGAGCTGTGCCTGACGTTTGTCAGGAAACCAACGGAGTGAACGGGCTCTCGTAGCCCCCGCGTCACATGCCGGCGACAAACTATATACATATATATACGTGTATTGTACACTGAATGTATGTTCTATCTCTCTATATGTATGTGTAACGTCATAGTGAGATATGTGAGTAAACGCAAACGAAATGTGAATTCGTACGCACCGATATTCACTCTCTTTCGCGTTATCTATATTCCATAAATATATGTATATTATGCGAATTCGCCATTTTTCGTCTCACCCTCGTGAAAACTATTGCGGTACGGCTGTGACAGTAGAGAGACGCAGATATTCGTATATAGCTCGTCCATTATATCTACTGTCACGCGAGTAGCGGCTCCATATGTATATAAATTTATCAAAATTTTTATGAATCATGGAAAAATGTATTACCATCAGTCGGTATACAGTAGTAACGGGGGTCGTTGAACAGCCACAGCGGCGAGAATCCGCAGCGTACAACGCGAAGTTTTTTTTTATTTCTTTTTGAAGGAACGGGTTAAACCAATGAATAGTCCGTGACGGGGGTTTCCGACTTCTATGGAAGACGAGGGAGACGGGGAAATTCGAATTGCAAAAATAACGATAGTATTTGGAAACGAAAATAATAATGATATAATTATTAAAAATTGAGGAATTCGATACGAAAAAAAAGTAGATGATTCAAAAATAAAAAATGACTGACTTACTCCGTGTTAGGGACAACGGTGGTAAGAAAATATTGTAAAAAAACTCGACGTCGACGGTGTAGGGAGAAAATCCAAATATAATGTCATAAAAGAACATAAAAATTCTCTCGCGAACTGTGAGTCGCAATATAAAAAAAATAAAAAAAAAAGCAATGTAAAAAATTGTATTACAACGATACGGCTCGGTAAACTAGAAGTAATTCATTATACGGAGGGGGATGAACGCGGGGGATGATAACAGCGAGGGAAAAATATGGCGACTCCTCACGAAACAACAGGAATTTTTCCGAGAAACGTTTTTGAAAAAATATTTTCGGAGAGAGAAATAATTATTGACGGGGGTAGCGGGGGTGAGGAACGACTCATCTCACGTGTATCTATACGAAAGTAATTCACAAAAATAAACGGAATTTTCATATTTTGGGTTTTTTCGACTTTAAAATATTATCGTCGGACTTCAATTAAATTTAAGGGGATTTTAGGAATTCCTGGAAAAACTGGAATCTCAGTAAAATTGTAAGTAACGGCCATTCGATACTCACCACGTGGGCGCTTTCACCTGTTGCTCGTGACGAAGGGACAATGACGATGCCGACTCTTTCTCAACGAAATTATTCCAATTTTTCCAAGTCTAATTTCCGGTACAGAGGAGGTCGGGGTACTGTGGGCGATGCTAATTGGCGGTTTGACAATTTTCCGAGGAGTTTCGCGGGCACGTGGTTCACACTTTACTATTTTTCTCAATAATCTTTAATTTAATCACTCGATCATGCGCACACGCGCTCTCATGGAAAGGTCTCGATGGAAGTCGAAATATCGCTGTTTCTCGGCTTTATTTTCGATTGGTAGCGTCGTAGGGGTTCTCGAGACGATGCTTTGTGCATCGGTCGTTAATTCGAGGCGATTAAGGGGTGTCGCGTAAGAAGGCGGCAGTTAGCGCAATTGGAACGCCGCTCGATACTTTCGAGGCGGCGGGCGGCGGTGGTTTGGCGACCAGCGAGACGATGCACTGGGCGGTGCGCGATGTGCGGAAGACATCTCGCAACTATATGCTAATAATAATTTGCCATGTACTTGGATGGGCGACCATATTAGCAGTTAATATCAGAAAAAAAATCATTGAAGATTCATCATCGGAACACTGTACCGCTTTTTTCATTGATCGACTTCTCTTTTACTTCATGTCAATGTTTTCCTCGAGGGTTGACTTCGGAAGTTGCGTAAAACGTACAGACAGGGGAATGGGGGAAGCCGAAGAGAAAGGAACAACCCGAAAGTTATACCTCGTAGTAGAAACGTACGACGAACGAGGAAGTACGAAAACGACGAGTACGAGGGCAATAAACGCCTCAGCCACTTCTCCAGGGAATTCTTAACTCTGTTCCGCTGCTTTGGCCTCTGCCTCTTCCATCCCTTCACTCGCAAGACTTCGTTTTTCCCACAGCCTTTATTTTTTTTATTTTTTTTTTTTTCGACTCATGTCTCGTGCGATTTTTACTCGCAGTTCATTACTCCAGACATTATCCCGTAGTTTCTCGTTCGCTGCCTGTACCAATTGTACAGGTGAGTAGGAAAACGATCATTTAGCTTTTTTTGCACTTGCCGGAAACTCGCGAGCGTCAAAAAACATTTGAGGTCGTAAACGTTCACTGTTGTACGAATTATACAGGTCAGCGCGCACAAGACCCCTTCGCTAGCTTTCCGTTTCGGCGAACACCGCGAAAAGCGTGTGAAACGCGTATTTTTAATTTAATTTAATTTAATTATACCGAGCGACTATAATCTGTTGATATTTAGTGCTAAAATTTCCTTCCGCGTTTTCGCATTATTATTATTAAAATTTGACTGAAAAATAGCTATATATTCATTGAATATACATATAGATGTTTTTTATGTTGAATATTATACAACTTGCGAACAATATATTTTCATTATTGATTCGTGGTTAACCGATAACGGGCTTTTTTTTTTTTTCTGTTCACTTCATTCGTTCACTCGCTTATCCTCCCGAGTTACTCTCGTAATGCGGGTAATCCGTCGTCTCGACGGCTCCGACCAATATAATGAAAATTTCATTACGCTACGTGACCCTTCAGCGTTGCGGTAACACAGTGGTCATTTATCACAGTTATACACTATATTACATACATATATATAGATTTGAAATTTCGTACAGGTAGAAGAGAGATTCACGAGTGAAGCTGCGGGCAGTGTAGGGTTGACGAGATAATAGGTGTCGACGCGTACACGCGAGAAAAAACAGGTGAAGCACGCGAGAGATTGGGAATTCAAAAATAAAAATTGAAAAAAAAAATAATCAAAGCCGAAGAATAAGAACTCTTATATATATTTGTAAACTGAACGGCTGAAAACGAATCACGTTGCAGGTGAAGCACGCGATTTCGTGTTTCTTATTTCGTCGTTTTTTTTATTTTTCGTCAAATCACCGACGTCAATATCATATATGCAAATGAAAAAAAAAAAAAAATCGTTGTCGAGAAACCTCAGCGAAAAGAGATCGTCGTATACCTTTCCGAAGAATATCATAGAATATAACGTCACCGAAATTTCCACCTCGATGAATTGTATTTATCGCTGAATGAGAATATTTCGTCGTCACCTCGTACCTGCGCATGCGCATGCAAGTGATTACTTAGGTATATCGAGTTATAAATGCGCGTTGGCTTCCAACTATTCGGGAAGAGTTTTGCGAGGAGAGGACGGAGGCTGCGCGTTGTAACGGTACAGAAATGCTTCCGTTCTCCCCAGTGGCTTGGCGTTATATATATAGCAACATTCACGAATAGGAGAACTTAACTCGTTAAGAGGGAACATCGTGAGTCCGCCTGACCCCTCGGTGTTCTCGTCCAGAGAGCAGAGCTTCGCAGCCGTTCTCCTTCCGATACGGATGGCTACCTGATGAGAGGGGTACGTGTTTCCGAGCTTAAGCCGGGCGAGAGCGAGCGAAACAGAACGTTTCTATGAGATATAGCATGAGACTAACGCGTTCTTGCGCGGGTTTCGCACCACTCCGGAGCCATCAACCGTTGCAAGCTTCTCGTCTACAGAATACCGTCTCCATGGAAGCTGCTAACCCATCGTCCTTCAACCCCGTTACGCTACGAAGTCGACGGAATATCGCCAGCAGTTCTTGCGGAATGTCCAGCAGATGCGGCTGTCCGGGTGCTTGATATCCGGATCATCGCAACGCCATGACGAGCTTTTCTCATTTTCCCACAACAAGCGCGGAGAGTGTCGATACCGAGTTTTCGACACCAATAGTTCATAGATGAGTTTGTAAGACACTCAGCAGCCGACATTTGATAGACACGTTCATAAATATTCATTTTTATGTAAACGGCAGAGGGGAGGATACACCATTTCAAGGGAGAAGTTCGGTGATAATGTTCAACGAGAGGATCGTACGAGAAAATCTTATTCGTGAAAAGATTTTATTTGAATAAAATTACTGCAATTAAACGAAGTTAATCGTATCAAACGAAAAAAAAAAAAAAAAAAAGTTCATCATAAGAAGAAAATTTAAATGTCGAATGAAACTCGAGTAGAGAAACGAAAAAAAAAAAAAAAATGTCGTTGGAAAATAGCAATATACAGTTTTACTTTATAAAACTGCCGTTGAATTTACATTCAAAGCGGCGAAATACATGAAAAAAAAAAATGATAAAAAAAATGCGCTCGATAAGCGTTGATGCTTTTTAAACAACTAAACAAAAAAAAGACTTAAATAAAAAAAATCTTTTTTGCAGTTTCATACATGCGACTTTAATTAATAAATATAACAGACAATCGAGCGTCAATTATTTTAATTGGTTAATTGCGATGTAACAATTATAGTAACCCGCGGCATGTAAGTGAAATTGCATTTCTAATTTCCTTTATACCGATTTTATCCGAAGGCGAGAAATCGAAATTTAACGGACGATAAAATTCGCAGTTTTACTCGTTGTAGCCAACGCTGATGGTTGGGTATAGTAGTACCGATTCAACCCAAGAGAGAGAGAGAGAGAGAGAGAGAGAGAGCGAGAGAGAGAGAAGCAGCATATACAGAGCTGAAAGGGTGGACGCGACGGGGTCGTTCCGAGGTTCCCTGGTTAGCTGTGGCCCCGTGCGCGTGATTCGAGCTTTCGAACTCTTAAGCCGGTGCTGTAATTAAAAGATATTAGATCCCTCTCGCTTCCCTTTCTATCTCTCGTACAGCAAACGGGTTGAAAATCCTTTTCCTGGCTTCTCCCGTTTTCTCACCCACCACTGGGAAGGTTTCTCCGAGGTCGTTCTATCCGAACTTCATCCAAAGAGCGTATAAAAAAAAAAAAAAAAAAAAAAAAAGTACAAGTTTATTTCGCAGCTTACAGTGCAACGGCCGAAGTAAATCATTTGCGTTACATATATATACATATAAATAATGTAAAAATAAAAAGTCGATTGATTCAATTGACGAACTATTACAGCATCCACCTTCAATGCATATATGCATATATATATATATATATGTATATAACCACAGTATATTATTACTGTCTCCCGCGCTTACCTACTCCCTCACAGTTTGCGCCGTCATAGTACGAGAGAGCTTATGTAATCCCGTTAGAGCCGCTATGGTGAGCTGGTCACGGTAGTGCGGTTACGATAGCGGCGATCTCTACCAAGCGTCAACGTCGAAATATCATTTTAGAAAATGCGTCCCTCTTCGTCCCTTCGCGTTCTCTCGTATTATATCGTGCGGTATAGCGTAACCGACAACTATAACGTTATCCCGGAGACAGAGAGAGAGATTGCGAAGCGCCCGCGCGGGTTGCGTATTCTCATATTCATTATTATCCGCCTTAATCGGATTTGAGATGCGAGAGGAGGGCGGGCGCGTCGACAGAATGGAACGAGAGCTTTATATACGTATAGAATGCGGAAAGCTTTGGGGCGGAGGCTGCGTGGACAGCACAGGATCGTCCAGAGTTTGCTGGGGTTCTGTGTTTCTACTCTTTGATGTGCCACGAGGATAACAAGATAAACTACCGATCGAAGCGGGTCGGAGTATAGATATACGATAGCAAAATGTATATACATAGCCCTCGGCTTGGTTAGCTGCTGCATGCTCGCGGAACCGCGACGTAAACCGAAATCGCGAATCGCCACATCGGTCATTGCCGAGTTCGCTGTGAGAATCAGCTCCGGGGATTCTCTGTCGATTTTCCCGTCTATATGTATCTATCTGCCCTCTAGCTGAATGCAAACTCACGTCAAACGGGAACATTCCCTTCGAAGCTCAATTCTCTTACCGCTAACTACACTATAGTATGTGTCTGTGGTCCACATCGAGAGAGGTTCAGTTTCTATTGCAGTGTCGCGTTATACCGATCTATATGTGTTAAAATCCAATAGTCGCGGAAACTTTGAAACTCGACAACGTAGTATATAACGTCAATCTGCATTGGGAATTGCGGAAATTTCTGGATTTCTGTACTCTCTGTTACATCGAGTAAATCTATTTATTTTTTATTACACCATTACAATTGTTGCAATCGCGAGTTATCGTCTGTAATATGACGTTATCAGAAATTTAAACAAAATATGTGCAATAATAATAATTAAATAATTGTTTTTTGGTATTTCTCGTGAAATCGAGACGACGATAATGACGAATTTTTCGGGACGTCATGTCGATGCGATATGTATTACAATAATCATCATAGGCTCTGGAAATTATTAAATTTTTACCATAAAAAATCATATTAATATTTTTATAATTTTTTTTTCAACAATTATAATATTAATTGGCAATGAAAATAAAACGAATTTTGGAAAAATCCATTAAACAAAAGGCTATCAAGACTAATGTGAATAATTAAATAATAATCTCATAATTGTTTTTTGGTATTTCTCGTGAAATCGAGACGACGATAATGACGAATTTTTCGGGACGTCATGTCGATGCGATATGTATTACAATAATCATCATAGGCTCTGGAAATTATTAAATTTTTACCATAAAAAATCATATTAATATTTTTATAATTTTTTTTTTCAACAATTATAATATTAATTGGCAATGAAAATAAAACGAATTTTGGAAAAATCCATTAAACAAAAGGCTATCAAGACTAATATGAAATTGCGATTTCAACGTTTCGACATCCATGATCCACGCGATTGCAAATCGATTTATAACATCTCGTACACGTTTTCCTTCATCGAATCCGTGAGAGAATTATGTTGCCAACTGTTCTCTCAATACTCATACCTCCCCGTGTACTGTATATTCGAACGTTTTGGTGTGCTCTCGAATATCCCCAGGAGTGATTCGACGGCCAAATCTAATTGTCTCGGTCGAATGACGAATAATGATTCGTCGGATCGGGCATTTCTCTCTCCCTATGGCTATTTCTCCGTCATTCGCTTTTCCATTGCATTCAGTGACGCATCGACGGATCCGATTATTTTCTGTCCCGTCCCGTTGTTCGTTCGAGCTGCTGGATCGCGTTATCATCCAACAGCCGTCGACCAAGAGGAGAAAAAAAAAAAAGTTTGCTTGATTAAGGGTGTCCCTCGACTGATTAGCCGAGTAGAACCACCGCGACTCACGATCACATCTCTTGTCTCTCCGAACAAAAAAGAGAATAATAATATCTTGATAAAAAGTGAAGTTTGCATCTACAAAACCTACCCCCGGGGTGAATAAGGTATAAGATAAAAAATAATTGGTATTAGTATACTTTTCTCGATCCCCGCAGCCTTTTTTTCAGCGATCTCTACGTTAATTTTTTTTTCCTCTTTTTTCGTATCTATATCTTTCATATTTGCTTTTTTCCCTCGGAATCAACCCTCCGGAATCTTCGAAGAGTTATTTCTGTGGAACGTTACTTAAAGAAAATTCTCTTTCGGTCTTCACTCGTGTCTTTCATATCTTTTGTATATCTCCAGTTCTATCATTGTGTTCTCGGAGCTGCGGCCTTCGAGTTGAAATTCTTATTGCGCGCAGCCCGGTGCTTTTAGCGCTTGAAGGTAAACGTCCACGTCGTTCCCGTGCTCGCGCACGCAGAAAACGCTCGACTATACGAGTCTCTGTCTGAATTGCTAAAATATTAGAAGGTGTATTGTACTTTGCCGTGTCTATCTCCATCTTCTTTCGACTATGCGGGCGCCGGGAGGTTGTAAGAGCTCAGTGCAACGGGAATGAGTCGCTAACGTTGCACAGAGACGACTCGGAGGGTGGAAGAGGGACGGAAGAATAGTTTTCAGTACTACTTGGTCGCAGTAGTCGTTTTCGTGCGAGAAACGAGAAATAAGAGGGAAAGGGAAAGGGCCAAGTAGAGGCACGACAGCGAGGACGCGCTTTACCTTCGTTGAAAATGGCGCCCCTCGCGTAGTTGAACACGACGATGGGTAAGAGAGTCGAGAAACGGGAAGAAGCAGAGTCCCACGAGTACTCGCTGAGGTACATGTATAGAGACCGGTGTACGGCAAGGGGTTGCCACTTTGCTGTATTACCGAATAGGTAGAGGTACGCGCTCTGGCATAAGACACGAGAGACGACGAGACTGGAGTCTCTCTCCTACGCTCCGTCTATCTCCTTTCGTATACTTTAGAGACTACGGGAGACTCTCTCTCGGCTTTTTCCACTCCCTTCGTACACCCCTTTACCCTACTGTTACTACCTCTCGAGGACCCCTAGCCGAAGCGAAGGCTTTTACAACTACTCAAATATACATAATATGTGCGCTTTACTTCGCATACCTGGTCATGCGACGGCTCACGAGACAAACACAGAGTCTGTATCGTGTCATTCTCTGGAAAATATCTTCAAGGAATATTCATACATCCTCCAGACAATTTGTAACGCAAGTTGTGATGGAAGGTTTTATCGCGACAGGTTTATCGATTGCTACGCATTTCGCCGATGTACACATCGACGCGTTTCTTCATTTTCTTTTTAAGTCACATGAAAACAATGGCTTTTTATGTACCTACGTACTTTTCAAGTGCTGCTGGGACATTTTTTTTAACATTCGCGGTCTCGTATTCTTGAAAATTCCAGACTCAAGACTGTCGTGAATTTCACTACGGGTCTGTATCTTTAAACTCGCGACCATAGCTCACTTCGTCGTCTCGAAGTGCCGGGAAGAGGACGGTGAAGGAACGATTCCGAGAGAGGACTCGAAATTGCTTCTTCCTTCGTCTACCTACTGAATTTTTTATGGTTTCACAGCGAGACATACGTTGTCCGAGATTCGAATGTACACAGGTCTCACCTTCCGCAAGATTGCGAGCAATTCCAGCGTTAATATTCAAACGCCATTTTTTTTTAAAGCTGTCCACGTGACGTGTATCCAACCATTTCGAAAACCGAAGATCCAATCTCAAAATTTATTACAATTTTTTTTCACTCGATTTTTTTGTATTTTTTTTTTCTTATAGCAATATTACCACCGTCGGTAACTTTTTTTTTATACCATCGCGCAATTCACATTTTTAGGTACATCGATGAATTTTTTTTCAGAATGTTTTTTAGTGCATATCGTTATCATTCGAGTTGTTCGAAGCTCCCAAATCGATAGTATCCGATTGACTGTTAGACGACTTCCCCGTAAGCGAAGGTTTCATTATTATTATTTTTAATAAAACCATTCGATATGCTGAATTAATCAAAGTACTCGTAATGTTAATCGAAACATGAGTAAACCTCCCTGTCGATCGATCATCTTCATTATCGCGGATTTGATTCATGAGGTAAACGATAGTGAGAATATACAGAGATAGGTAAACGCTGTAACCCTCACGGCGTTCGCGATCGGTGGGCGACCCGAGATGTCTATTAGCTGTACCAGCGGCACCCCTACTCGGCACTGGTCCCGGGACCATCGGACTGCTTCAATCTGTATATGTATCTATAGCATATATATATATCGATATATAGTGTATACATGTATATTCTACAATATATATAGTATCCGCTCTGCAACCAAGGAGATTGCACTGTCTCATAGCCATAGGCAAACGCCATTCACGTACTGCATACAAGTCGATAGACAACGGACTGAGATGCTGATGCTTGGCTTCTGCTGCCGCTGGCCTGGATATGTGCTTCACTCCTCACTCCGGCCACTCGGAATCCTCGATATTCAATTCTCGTCTCTCCTTCCTCCTTACCTCGACGCGATTATCGAGAACAACAGGCTGTCCCGATTCTCCGAGGTGACGATCGTACATTCCATCGTGAATTCTCCATCGTGTCACTCACCCACGTATATATATCTACTCGGAAGTTTGGAATTATCGTGTTCGATACGTGACTATGATAGGCATCGATGCTATCACGAGAACCTTTGCATCCACCGAATACGAGAAAAAAATATATATATCGTTTTTGATGATTTATGGTTAACGCGGAAAAATACATTAAGTTTCGAGATGCATAATATTATTTTTTTAATTTTCTTCTCATGTTTATCAATGTTTTTTTTATTTTTTTTTTTTTCGATTAATATATTTTGATAAAATAAATGCAACGATACCGCATAAAAAATATGTAAAATCGTAATTTTCGTCAAAATGTATTGATGTAAATAAAATGTTGTTGACTCGTCGTTTGAAGACTACATCGGGCGTATTTTTCCGCTTATCACGAATATCTTCCATATTTTACTCATTTCATTCGATATGTTATGCATGCGTTGTTTAATGAATTTTTAATCGTCCGCTGATAGCTTCAAAAAAAAAATCATTGTAGGCTCAGAATATTGAGTCGATGTTTTAGCATGAAAAACGAAAGTTTCGTTTACGAATGATAAAAATGATTATTTATTTAATTATCGTTGAAAAAAATCATCAGCTTCGCTTTTCATATCTTAATTACTGGAATGTCTGCGTATTACATCCCATTTCGCCTATCCATCAATCTCGTCGGCTCATTCACTCGTCATTCTCGTTGAAATTTCGTGGCTAACAATTTTGCGGTGAGCGCAATATGTGTGCGAGAGGAGAGAAAATCGTTTGAGTTTAGTCTCGCGAGGGATAATCGAGTCACGGTCAATCGAACTGCAGCTAACTGCAGCGGTTCAACGGCTGCACCGGCTGCCGTATGCGAGAAGCGTGGATTCGGGCCTATATAGCCCATCCTTTCCCTCCCGCAGATCCGTCGATTAATAACCTCGAGGTCGAATAATAGGCCGGCCGCAATTCGCCCTGTTATAAAAGCTATCTCCCTCCCACGTGTGAGCGTACAGTTTAGCCCTCGTTGGAAATTAGCATCCGTACATCGAACGTTGGGTGGGGGTAGTATGGGCCGCGGAGCCTCTGGACGATTCGAAAGGGTGGAATTGTGGTAAAAGCAGTTCTCTCCGATTATTACGCGAATCAACACGACCTTCCCCTCTTCTGGCGGCTTATTCGCATTTACACGCTTCTGGTTACAGTTTGGTGTTTCGTAATTGCGAATCATAACATTTTCAACTACGGAATTATTTTTACCGCGATCTTTATAATAGCTTTCTAATTGCCTTTTACCACCATTTTTTATAAGTATCGTGAAAATAGATCGAAATAGACCTACAAAATCGGGTATATATATGGCTTGACGACATATATGCTTTTGGTGCTTCTCATCTTCACTCACTTCGGGAGTGCAGTCGAAGCCGCATCAGAATGCAGTTATATGGCGAGAGAGTGAGAGAGAGAGAGAGAAGTGACTTCCTCATCCCCAAGATCTCTGCGGTACCGAAGAATTTAATCATTACGGAATGAAATTCGAAGGATGCCCGTTAGTAGAATAGCGTGTGGGTTTGCGTGAGTGGGCGGATACGTTTGTGTGAGTTGTGCGGTCGTAAGTCGGAGCTGAGAAGGAAAGGAGGAAGGAGGCTGGATGCTGCGGAAGGAAGTGGGTCAGGTATAAGCAAAGAAAGAGGAAGAGGAATTGCAGTTGCAGCAGCAGCAGCAGCAGAGGCAGCGCAAGGGGTTGAAGACCACTACCTCGCGATAGAAACGAGCACTTCCCTCTCTCTCTCTCTCTATCGCTCTATCTTTCTCCCTTTCTCCCTGTCTATACGAAGCAAGCAGCAGTGAGAAGCATTGTTGGCCGAGTGACCGATGCACAAATAAATTCTGGACTCCTCCATTCACCCCGTCTCGACGATCTGCGCTGTCGTCGTCGTTGTCCGGACGTGGTGTGCAACGCTGCAACGAGTCGTACGTGCACAATCTATGGTGAAAATCGGACGGGGGCAGCACGTTTTCTATAGCCAAAGCAATTTTTTTCTATCTCTAACATTCGCGAATTCACTGTCCGCACGTTTCAATCGCCAAACTCTTGTCTTCTAATATTTTTTCGTGTTTTTTTTCTATACATCTCCGACGAAAACTTCGAAAGATAAGATGACCCGAGTTGATAAAAAAATATTTTCGGAAGCATTGAAATTCAAAATGTTATCGGTAATTTTTGAATTCGAGAAAACATCGAAGAATTATCACATTTTCTTCGGCGAAATTTTATTGCAAAGATTTTTTTCGATTATCATGTATATTTGAGGTTACGTTGTCGAAACAACGAAGAACGAGATTTTCTCGTTCGCATATGAATCGTATCAATACGCAAATTCAAGAGACGGTGGGAAAGGAACTTATGCGATAATGACGCGCCGCTTTCGCTCTTTATTTTTACATAGCGGTATTCCGAAGCGTTAATACTCGAGTTCCATCCAATGCCATGTTTTTACTTCCCTTTCTCTATCCCGTTTCGTTTCCTACCCTCGTCCATATCTACCATTCGGAGGGACGAAGAGGGTTGTAGAGGGACTCGAAAATGGACACTGAAATGGACTCGTTCACGGCGTGACTGCGGTTATACCGCGTCGAGCACCGGTATTCTCAACCCCCGTTGGGAAATCGTCCTATCCTCTCGAATATTATACATACCTACCCTTTACTCCATTCACGAACGTGATTTTGGTCCCAGCGAATCCGCTATCCCGTATAACCCGCTTGGGTATATCCCACTTTGGCTTTGTAATCGTTGACCATTAGACTTTTAATTGAAACATTTCACGCGTCTATACGAAAACTATGATAATAATACAACGATCTCTCGTGTATATGAAACAAAATCTGATACGTTGAAATACGATTTCTGTAGAAAAAAAAAAAAAATAGTTTTTCGATCGCAGATTGAAATTTTATTAACTTCGCAACGACGTAATGCAGTGTACGAAAAAATTTCTTTTCGTAACAACTTAACGATTTTTTTTGATTTTCAACTCCGATTTTTGTTCCATTTAAATAATTATATAATTAACTGCTTTTTTTCGGTTTTCTATTTTTAAAATTTTTTTTCCGGAACTTTTACACGTAAACAAAAGAAATAAATAAACATCGAAATACAGAATGAAATGTATCGAAAGTCAATATCGCGAAATGCTATTTGTAACTGTTGTTATTGGTCAAAGTGTTGAAACTTCATGTCCAGTTTCTTGCGCATGGATGGGGTATTATCGTAGCCTGTCGCATTCTCGAAATCTGATTTATTACCCTTCTGTGTTTCGCACTCCGAAGTCACGAGAAGCTTCGTCTCGCTACCCTGGAAGTCTGAAACTTCCAAGTAGCGAAGGGTACGAAGGTAGGAGAAGCGGAGGGAAGATACGCTCAGCCAACGTTTACATATATATACCGAGCGGCCTCGCGCTCGTTACAGTATATCCTCTGATATACATACATAGATACATATATATATACTATATCTAAACGTACGGAGACCGGGATTAATTGCTCTCACGACCTTTTCCGCCTCCGGGTATATTCCCGTCCCGATACGGCCATCCCGAAGCGGTGTCTCAAATGCCAGCGAGAAACGGGGAATACCATATGGTTAATGGGTTACTCTCTCTTCGCTATGTATATAATAATTCTCTGTCTATCTCATACCCATTCCATGCCGAATTAATCAACCGGACCCTCGGCAAAGGATAACAGGCTGTAGATAATACACGGTTAATTATGAATGAAAAATTGCGAAAAATTAATTATGAAGACGTAAAAAAAAAAGGGAAAAATACGTAATTTTCGTCGGTACGAAATCTGCAAAAAATGTATATAGCCAAAGTGTTAATTTTTTTAAGATTCACGATAGACAAACTCGAATGACAACGAGAGCTTTTTGTTTCGTACAAAGAATTCTCCGCTCGTTTCTCTCGTTATTCCGTTATTTACTCGTCTCGTTTAGTCTTTTTCCCTTGAGAAAGTATCCTTTTTGTCTCTTCTCGAAAGATCTCACGGTGCTTCTGGCACCCGGTGGCCTCCCTGTGTGTTGGCCACGCTAAAGTAAAGAGTGTTGAACGAGCACGGGAGATCCGTAGAAAAGGTATAGCAGCTCGTAACTCTTGCGAAAAAAAAAAAAAAAAAAAAAAAAAAAAAAAAAAAAAAATTCTAAAAGAATATAAAATATAAAATGAGACGGATGTTACCAGCCAGCAAAAGAGACTCGCAAGCTCGCTAATTGACTGTTAAAAAATGCTTCTTTTCCGCGGCAGTTTCACCAACTGTGAAAACGTCTGACTCAATTTTTTTTTTTTATCTCTCTGTTGAAGCTATACCGCTAACTGCCTTTGTGTGACGCTCGTTAAAATTTGATCGGCAAGAGAACGCAGCCACACCGGGAGGAAAAAAAAAAAAAAAAAAAAGCCCTTGTCACGCTTCGATAAAACTCTATTTGCGTTGTCGATCGTACAAAGAAGTTCCAGGGATATATATTTTTTTATTTTGTTATCCTTCTTTCATTATCTTCCGGAAAATTGTCGTTGAATGATAAATACCCGCGGAAAATTTCACGGACGATAGCTCGCGCGATGGGGAGCGTTTTATCACGGATAACAGAGTGTCGCCGAGAAACGCTGTGTGCTTGAGAATGGTTGGTGAACATCGTCGTCGACTCGTTTTGGCTTGGTTGGCAAGATGTGCTCGATAAATTTACATGCGATTACCGTGAAGGAGCGCGGCACGGCGCGTCGAGTAGGAAGAGATGAGGGGCGTAAGAAGCGCGTGGCATCTGTCGTACAACGGCAACTTCGTAGCTTTATTCGTCTCGTATAGCCGGCAAAACAAATAACGAACAAGCGAGGAGGCGAGTGTAAGAAAGGGAGAGAGTGAGATAATAACGTATATTTCTGTTGAGTAAAAGGAGAGGAGGGAGAGAGCGAGAGAGAGGGAGAGAAAGAGCTCCGTAGTGTCGGTCGCGTTTGTGCGCAGCATATTGCCGATACTTCGACGGCTCACTGATACTTCTCCTTCTTCTTCGGCGCATGTATACCGTTATACGGTATACAGTAGCAGTCCTGTCTAACTATGACTATAGACGACTGCCAAGTTTCCTCCGGAGCAAAAGCGTATCTGCCATATGTGCCAACTTCGCCAGGCGCGCGCGAGCTGAAAGTGCATCAGCTGCATCCCGTACCCTCGATGCACACTTTTCGGCACTGGCTTGGCGCGTGCTACTGCTGTCGACGATATTTTTTTTATTTCTCTTCGTATTTTATTTCTCCCCTAGAAATTTTTAGTGTATTTCTCTTTCTTACTTGTTGTGTTGTACGTCGTAATCTCGAGCGCAAAACTACGCGGTCGAAATTAACGGTGTATCAATGTTACTCGTTACTGTAAGGAAATACGAGGAGGGAGAACAGCACCGATATTTTGTTCTTTTAGATTTTTTTTTTATTTTTATTTTTTTTTTATTATTATTTATTCTTTGCGCCAATGCCGGAGACGCTGGGCGTAATAAATTACGGCGATTTGTTGTCGTTAGCCCTCCCTCGAGAAACGACAAGCTTTTGCCGAAAGAACGTTAGTCCGCGCGTCGCAGGTGTTCGAACCAGCAACACACCTCGCCAAGATCTCGAACCGGAACTCTTTTTCACTGAGTTGTAACTAAACGCGAGGTTTGGAAGTAACTTTTCGATTCGTGAACAGCCGGTTCGCTCGTATAGCAAGGAGCACAGTATCTCGAAACTCGACGGTCAAAATACCAAAGAAATAAACGCAAAAGGGTAAAGAAGAGCGCAAGTGTATACAAATACAGAATTTGGAAAAATCGTTGAAGAACAATCAAATTTCGACGATATTTGAAAACAAATCTTTATTTAACAGATAAATTTATTCTTTAAGACTCAATAATAACACTTTTTGCAAAATCGCAATTTCGTAATATTGGTAATGAAAATTAATTTTTTTTTGGCGGTAAAAATTTTTTTCCCGGTACAAACATTATTTTTTTTTAATTATTAAACTATTCTCCTGATCTGATAATTGCGAGAAAATAAATAATTATTCCGACTTTATCGACGCCATTTACTTTTGATTTCCCGATTTTTTTTTTTTTTTTTTTTTCAGGTAAACTTTTCGTGTATATGAGGCTCGCACCCTTGTATACTGAATTTTCCGTGAAACGAACCGAAATCGTCCGGTCACGTGCGTACCCGGCGTATAATCATAATTATGCACGATACGAGTGTATATGCAAGCAATTGTAATTACGTACGTATAGAGGATGCTATCATTGCAATCGTTGGAACATACCGAGGGAGAGAAAGCGCAGGGGAGCGCGGGAGAGGAAGAGAAAGAGAGAGGGAGAGAGAGAGGAGAGAAAGGGATAGGGTAGGAAGTGAGTTTTCCATGATAAGCTCGCGGCCGGTAAACACAGCAACTGCACTCCACTCTCGTTGCACTTAGCGCGGATTGAGTGAAACTGCACGAGGCGCAAGGAGAGAAGGGGGAGGGAATCAGGGGGTTGAGATTCTGAATTTCTCCTCTCATCTGCAGCTCTCGAGCCGCTAGTTGTTTCCATAAACGCCAATTTCCGTGTAATCAAAGCCCAACAAGAGACAGAGAGATGAAGAAATTTTCGTTACCGTTCGCTCCCGCGCCAATGGTGCTTCAAAATTTAAACGTTCTACTATTTCGCTCCGGTTGGATAATTAATTCGCCCGAACGGTAATGATAATCGGTACTCGCCACTCACAGGGGAAAGAGAGGGCGTTAATTTTACTTATTCTCGAAGCTTTTAATGGCAACAATACCCCAATAGTACGTAAAAGTAGGACTTCGTACTCGTAATACCGTGATACGAAGGTTACTTACAATAATAACAATTGCGCGATGTAAATGTATAAACACGAGTGGACGTACAACATTTACTGGGGAGGGGATGGAAGTTATGTAATTATTACGCAAGGATAAAATATAATAACAGAGAGAGGGAGAGAGAGAGAGAGGGAGAGAGAGAGAGGGAGAGAGAGCGAGAGAGAGAGAGAGAGAGAGAGAGAGGGAGAGGGAGAGAGAGAGAGGGAGGGAGAGATTGAGGATAAAGGCACTCTCGTCGACTACATTGCCAATTGCCATCGGCCTCGTTCGCTTCACGACCCCTTTATCATTCCCCGCCTCTATCTGCTTCTTGGAAAGTGGATTTCGCGCAACCCAACCCTTTCACCTACATCCACATGCAACGTACAGTTGAGTACAAGGTAAACGCGTTATGTACAATAGTAATAGGAAGCTTATATTCAGATGGAACGATAAGCTTCTCCATTACCCTCGCGCACCGTGACTGTATAGTGGAGATTCGCGAATCTTAGTTTGAACAGAGGAGAGAATACCCATCTCTACCGGCTATACGTCGTTATTATATATATAGTATACCGTACCGAAAGCTTCCTCGATGTAGACAATTGATAACTCTATCGTAGAGCCCGAAATTACTCATAACTATAGTAAACTCGAAAATGGACCAAAAAAGCACTTTTCCATTAGCGCAGCTGAGGGTAGCAAATTTATGATCCGAAATCTCCGCAGGGATGAAATTAGTGGACATTTACTTGTAGTCGCGTAATACTACGATATATGAAGCTTTTGCGAACGGAAGGTACAACTTTCTTGTATCGGAAACAATCGCAATCGTTATCGTGAATATTCGATCTTTCCGGTGGTAATGATTCAATCTTTGGCGGAATGAACAATTATCTTGTAATTAATAGCTTCCAATGAATAAATGGAACTCGACTTGTGGTACGTGATTGCAATAGTGTATTAAACGGAAAGCTCTCGAATTGAGCTTTTGGGATATAAGCGCGCGGCCCGGGAGAAGTGAGAGGCAAAAGCGATAAGCTTACTTCGGTTCCTCTCGACTCTTAGAAGCCAGAAGCAACGGAAGCATAAGCGGTATAGAGTTCCGGTTGGATATAGGAGTGAAACTACTCCGAGATCTTTCCCTTAGCTCCCTCTCTCGATCTCTGTCGGTCCACTTACATAGTTAACGTAACTGGCAATTTTCGTGTAATTGAAGCTCCAAGCGAGGTTCGGGCGTAGTAAACGGGGAGGGGAACGCGCGAGGGTGAGCGAGAGGAGGGGTGGAGGAGGAGTGTAGTGACGGAAACGGCACAACGGAGAAGAGCGAAGGAATGAAGGAAGTCGAAGCTCTCGGGGGTTCAAGACTCTCGAATTCTACGGGTTGAACATCAACGATAATAAAGCAGTGATATCGCTGTTAAAGGGGGAGATAAGCTCTCCGAGATGGAGGCATAGACAGCGATTCGCGACTTGGCGAAAATTGTTAAATTTAATCGATCGTATTAGTCACTTCCTGTGCAAACCTACAGAAACCAAAAATGACGCGAATGTTCGATGTGTTGTGTACCGGAAACTAAAAAATTTCACTCGAGAAAAACGAATATATAAATTTGAAATAAAAAATCGCGGGAGCTATACTTTTGCCGAAACATGTCGAAAAATTTTTAATTGTCAGTTTTTATTCAAACGATTATTAATTTTTTTCGATAAAAAAAAAAAAAAAAATCTTCATGAAAATACTTCATTTGCAAAATTGCAATTGAAATTCATTAATTTTTCTTTCAATCGATTATCATAAATGTGCAATTTACGGGATTTGTTATATCCTCACAATAACATATTAATACACAGTCGTAATGCACGAGCGTAAATTTGATTTGAAATTAACAAACACAGCCAACACTTTCCCACCGATCTATCTCAATAATATTGAAATATTTACGGTCGAATATTCATTTCTCGCTCGTTAAGCTATCGATGCTTTGATGACGAATAATTCAGAACGCGTAATTCAACATTCTCGTTCAGAGCCTCGATTCGCTAAAGGGTCCCAATGTAATTTCAATAATGACCCCTGTACCCTTGTGTACTCGTATACAAATATATGTTTGTACTGTAGGCTTGTTGTTGGCTATATGTTTGCTCACTTTTAGAGGGTACATTATACAATCGAATTTTATTGGCTCGCATTCGTTAGCCACGAGAACACGCGCTATAATTTTTACGACCTCGTTACCCGGGGAATCCCCTTCCCGCTCCTTTTTCCCGCCCGTTACTCCGCACGCCCGGATTAATCGATCGTATCGTTATCGTATTTAAACAATTAATACTACGCTCGCAGGATTGGATCTGTACAACGCGCTTCGGCTCTCATTGTTTACCCGAATTACGCTTCAAACTCATTCCAACTCTCGTCCATTTCTCTCGTCTGCCCGTCTATCATACTTTCAATTGACAATTAAATTGTCGAACGAAAAAAAAAAAAAAAAAAAAAAAAATCGTATTGATTAAATTTCTCTCATTAAATTGCATTAAAAGCCGTCATTGTGACGAACGATCGATGTAGGCAAACGGATTACATTGTGTTATTAAACTCGCGCGGAAAACGCATAATTCAATTTTCAATACACAAAAATCAATTCTCTCCGAAATTCCGATTTCACGAGAGAATATCGATTTTCCGTTCTAACTGGATGTTATTTCTTCCCATTCTGTCGGAATTGCGGTATATTACTTCTTTCTCTGTTGCTCGTTTTATCACCAGTCATTTATCTAAACGGTTTTGTTTGCATTCTCCCCTATCGCATAATTGGCTTTCTCGCATCCTCCGCGCGCTGTTCTTTCTCCCTCTCGCGTTCTGTCGTTGTATCGTAGTATCGCAAAAGCCTCTACGATTATTTCTTTCTTCCCGTTAAACGTAAAACGCGTTGATTCGAATCTCTGTCACGACTCCGCGGCGTCTCTCGTTTACCGAAGCTCACCGGTAAGCCTTTTGATAGCTTAGCTACGTACCACGTGGATAAACGTCGGAGTTTTCACGAGGAAAGAACGCGCGATATCGCGGGCTTGTCGACGGTCGCTTCGCGCATTATTAAAATTGCTCTTTCACTTTGGGCCCTTTGGGCTCTTCTCGCGCGCGACCCCCCCCCCCCCCCCCCCCCCCCTCTCAACCTAAAGTATATACGAGACTTGGTCACCGCGGTGGCGGAAGCCGAGAAAACCCGGTGAGAGCCCACAGCAAAACCTCTCTTCTATGTTGGAGAGAAAGAGAGACCGAACCAAGAGGAGTTTCATCCCCTTCGCGTTGTAATTAATGGTCTCGGCGCGAGGAATTTCTTGGCGCGGAGAGGGCAACCGAGCGTTCTCGCGTCGCGCACCTTCCTCTCTCCCTCTCTCATCTACTACGCCACCGACACTTTTGCTTCTGCCGCTTTTCTCCGCTATATTGGGATTCCCGAGGAAAAAACCTAAAACCCATTACCCGCATTTTTTTTCTTTTTTTTTTCACCCCCGTCTCGGTGAAAACGTGCGCGAAGTTTTTGTCCTACACTACTCTTCTCGTGCTCCACGTGTGACTTTTTTGTTACCTTCACTCACGATAGATATTTTTTATACCGTGGTTTTCGTAAACAAAAAAATTTTAATCTGTAATCGAAAATTTTCTCGGAGACTTATGCAAATAAAAATTCTTACATTGCCCCGCACCCCCCCCCCCCCCCCCATTTTTATACGGTGGTTTTGTTAAAAAAAATGTTAATCTATAATCAAAAATTATCACGCAGACTCATTCAAATGAAAATTGTTACTTCCTCCCCCTCCCACCCCCCACCCCCCTCCTCGCCCCATTTTTATACCGCGATTTTGCTGTAAAAAAAAAATTTTATCATTAATCGAAAATTATCACGCAGACTCATTTAAATGAAAATTTTTACTCCCCCCCCCCCCCCCCCCCCCCCCTCCTCACCCCATTTTTATATCGCGCTTTTGGTATAAAAAAAAAACTTTTATCGTTAATCGAAAATTATCACGTAGAATTATTCAAATGAAAATTGTTACTTTATTCTCGTTATACGAGAGATATAGATGCGTAATGTATACGATTTATCGTTTCACCCTCTGTCAAAAATCATTGGACGTTATAATTGTATACGTCTACTGTAATAACAGTAGCGTTGGATAGGTAACCGTGCGGTGGGCATTAATCAATTTCGTGAATGTTCCAAGTATAGATAAATGTTTTGAATAATGCATTACCCGATGGCTCGGCGAGAGAGAGAGAAAGAGATAGCGCTAGAGTACGGAGTAGGCGAGAGGACAAGCTGACACTAAATTAATGGATATCTCTACCAGAATTTCCGACGCTTCGAAACCCTCTATATACCGTAGATAGCGAATGGACAGTACGCAGGAGTACGCGAACTGTGTTAGAGCGATCGGCACAAGTTTCGTTATTATATACGATTGCCGGTTGTAACGAGAGACATCGAAATGTTCTACATGTATGTATGCGCGCCGATTTATGCGACCGCGCTGGCGAATCGAGGGGTTTACCTTTATTTATCATAATAACTAATCGTTGCGTTCAAAATTGCATCTCTCGTAATAATTTTTTTTTATCGCTGAAACATCGACGATTTCTGCGCTTCTCTCGCGAATACCAAGTTTCGTCTATGACTCACCGCGTGGTGAGTCAAGTACATTCTATATCTTTATAGGATAACGAAACTAAACGGATAAAATGCACGCGGGGGCAGAACCCTTCGATTTTCATCGCCCGTTGTAAGATCCCTTATTCGATCCTTGTGTAATATAACCTCTGCTGCCGCTGCTGCTGCTGCTGCTACTACCACATGCACGTAGTTGCAGTTGCAATTGAGGCTTTGCCAACGACGAAATTGGAACAGGTCATTGAAGGTACTTGGAAAGGGGATAAAAAAGAAGAGGGCAGCACACGAACGAGGGAATTTCTCTAGGGGAGATCGATCTCGAAAGTAAAGCCACTTAATTACTTCCCGAGGCACGATAAATCGCCGAGGTACTCTAACATACCATTACCAACTGAAATCTACTGTTTAACGTACTATTCGTGACTCTTTGAACGTTTTGTTGTTGAAGGTTAAAGAATCCTTTTCTCCGACATTTGTTTCTGTGATTTAAAAAAAAGTGCGCCGTCATTCCCGTGTTATAGAAATATGCAAGACGATTTTTTTTTCTTTTTTTTTGCAGACGAATTTATATTTTTAAACATTTTTTTTTTCATTTTTAAACAGTGCGAAATTTTGCCTTCGAGAATTTTTAGAGGTCGAAGGATTTATTTAGAAAGAAAAAAAAAAATATTTTAATTTTTTCTCGTAATTTTGAAACAATTCGCGATGTATTGCGCATAGGATCGATTGGATCTGACTAATTATGTTATGGATATTCTAACGAACTTTCATGCTTACCGGGAACTACTCCTTTGAAGCCTCTATTTATCCGCAACTCTCGGAACTCAGTTAGGAAGGTATTTTTACCTGGTCATCTTGTTGCGGAGTCAAAGCCGGTTTTTTCGAACCGCTTGCACAGTCATCGACGTCTTCCGTTGATCGCTCTGATCCCGTCTCGCGAATACCTTTTTATTTTTCATTCTTTCGTCTCATCAATTTCTTCTCTTTTTATGTTGCGTGTGGTCGTCAGGAAACACACGTCACGTTAGAATATGCTGCGGCATCGTTCGTAATCATCATCGATCTGACGCTCTAAAAATGTCTCGATCTCTCATCTCCGCTTCTTCAATTTTTTTTTTTTTTTTTTTTTTTTTTTTTTTTTTTTTTAATAACGTTAGCTAATTTTTGCAACTCTTCCCGCTTAGCTGAATATCTAAAGCGGGCAGACTGCGCTTTATCACTCAGTCGTGATTCCAGGAAATCAGCGACTCGAAGGAATGCTCAATCTTCCGAGGCTTTCTATAAAGGATCCTTCCCCCCGAACGAATTCCTTTCGCGAGAGTCTTTCCGGCAATTTATTATTACTCAGACAAATATATACACACATATATACACTCGAGAAGTATCTCACGGGTTTTAAACATTTCATTGCTTCTCGGGTCGATATGTTTATGTGAACGATTTGTCAAGTCTCGAAAGTATCTTTTTCGAGTTTCAAAAGTTTGATACAACATCAGTTCAAAGAATTTGACCGCAGGAATTTTTTTTTTACTATATTTTTCGTATTTACCGGTCTCTCGTACAACAAGCAAGGAGCTGTCCAATTACTCCGAAAAATCGATTCGATTTATCAGTCGGTCATAAAGTTTCCTTTAATACGGGAGGTGTATACCTGCTTTCGCGATTCTTCGTTCGCAAAATCCTTCGATCTTTTTTTTTTTCTTCAAATTGACGACCGTTGCGGTTTACCACGTCACGGTAAATATATTCTCAGTTGCGCAGCTTCCTGTGGAGCGAGAATGGGAGAGTGGAGATTCGGAGAGTTTTCGTGAACTCTAATTTGAAACACGAGTTAAGGTTTATCTCGTATCTTTTGCCGGAGGTGTTGAAGTGCCAAAAAAAAAAAAAGCGTCGGAAACTCTTCCGAAGCTCTTTCGGAAAACACTTTCGGGTCCCGTGAGTTATCTTCAACCCCCACACAAATTTTTTACACCCTAAGCTTCGAAAGGTTCTCTCTAAAATGCCTTCGAACACACGCGATAATGAGTATCAGCTGTCGTTAACTCCCGTTCTCGGCTTGTCGTTCGGCTGTGGAAAGTGTAAGAGTACCAGCAGACGCGCGCACGAGACTATACACGTTGGAAAGGGCCCAACGTGGTATGAATTTATTGCTGGGGAGTCTTCCGAGGGTAACTGGAGACTCGTCTCCATTACGCTCTCGACGATACACGTGCGATCTGCCACTGTTCTCTGCCACTTGAAACGTGACCTACGCCTGCAGCCGTTTCACGCATGGTGTTCCATAATAATACAAAAATATGCAGACGAAGTACCGTGTCACTGATGCAAAAAAAAAAAATACTGCATGCTACGAAAATTCTTTAAATTTCGAAGGGTAATGATTGTTGCCTTTGAGGTGATTCCTTGTATACAAGAAACTTTAGAATCGTAAAAAAAAAAAAATGATTATGGTACTCGCGTTCAGCGAAAGAAAATACTTGAAAACATATCGTCGCTAATATTTTTTGATACTTTTCAATTCGAGAAAAAAATATGTACATTTTACATTGCTTTTTTCACGTTATTCAATAGCTTGCCACCTCTCGAAAAAAAAAAAAATTAAATATCCGCCGAGCGTAGTATCGCCTATATTTTTGTTCAATTTGAAATTCTTTAAAATGACGAAAATTTTTATTTTTTCAAAAAATGCCTCTGATAATATAAATTTTTCATTTAGTTTTATAAAGTTTTTATCCAATGTTTTTTTTTTTATCCCAAATTTATCACTCATTTTTTATTCTCAACTCAATGCTCGAAAAAATGATTATTAAAGTTGCTGTTACCATTTTTTACTCGTTGTTTCGTATTTTTTGTACAATTTGATATATATACGTTCTATAAGACGACATATTGTTAAAAATAATTTATATATAAACACAGACGGTAAGCTTTTGTCACCAAGCATTACCGATCTGTCTGTGGGCTTCGCGCGACCGCAAAACTCCGGCATAGCTAAAAAAAAAGGTGCTGGCAATCTGGTGTTTGGGGAGACAGCGTCAAATTTCTTTTTCGCCTCCACCTTGTAGTGTCTCAGCCACAAAACCAAGTCTACCCGCCTCCTCTTTCTCTTCCGAGTAGTTACGGATAAGTCTACTGCTTCACACTGTAAAGCTTGAGAAACTTCAAAACCTCAAAGGCGGTTGCTCTCTCGTCACGTTGCCGTTTTTTTTTTTTTTTTCCGAGAAATCGTCGAAAAGTCGTTTTTTTTTCTCGTCTGTAATAGGTACATCCGAGTTCTCATTTCTCGAGAGTTCTTCACTAAAGCTGATAAAGACAAACCCTTGGGAAGGACTCTCGAAAAATAAGATCTATGAAGTGAGGTCCATCGTTGAAGATCGCGTTATCGGTTACCGTTGAGTAAACTTTGTCCCATTCTGGACTAATTAACCGATTCTCTCTCACGTTCGCCGGACTCTATAGATATCTCGTATTCGCCTCTTTCGTCTCGTTACACAGTGTGCTATGCAGGACGGAGGCACAGAGAGAGAGAGAGAGAGAGAGCGCGTCCGCGCGGTGAAATTAGTTGGAAAATCGCGGAGCGCCGACTGCTGTCGCGAGAGCGGGGAAAGGGGTAGTCGGGGACGAACCGAACGAACAAGCGTTCGCGGTGCTCCTCGTTGGAAAATCGGACGATAATTATTTAGTCTAGAACCACAATTACGGAGAGGGTCTCGCTTCATTTCCCGGCATAATAGCTCGACATTGTAAATCAGAGAAGCACAGCGGCGCTGCTGCATATAGAGTCAACGAGGACTGTTCTCTCGACTGGGAGAAGAGGGGTGCAGGAGGGTGAGAATGAGCGGCACGAAGAGCGTGAAGGAGAGAGAGTTTAACGCGGAGAGGGAACGTTGACCACGGGACTTGGGATGCGGGACCGCGACCACCAATCCTCTCCTCTGCATTGCATCCAACACTTTCAACGCCGTTCAGTGATTACAGAGAATATATAGAGTGGTAGGAATGTTGGTAATTAAGGTGTAACATAATAATTCATAACAAAAATATATTTATTACATTAACAACCTATTCATTACATTATCTCTATTAATAATCGTCTTTTTTGTAACGCCTCTAACGCAATTACACCGACCGATGAACAATGAATAAAACTTCGCGAACGACGAAAAAAAAAAGATCAAAGATCCGATCAAAGAGTTTCGTAACCAAAACGAATAAAAAAAATACGAACACAAATAAAAAAAACGCGATATCACCGAGCAGGAAGTATTGTTAGATATCGATAATACTATTTTAACGATTTTGAGTAATAATCGGTCGGGAAAACATCGAGCTAACTGGTTTGATCGTCCATCCATTCACAAGTTCTCGTATTAAACGCGTGTCACAGAGCTTTCGCTTACGGCTCAACGGCGTTGTGTGCCTCGTGTGCAGTTTTGTGGCGACTGTCGCGTGTACGCGGATAGATAAAAATCGAAGAAAGAAGAGAGAAAAAAAAGAATAACGACACGTGTCGAGAGACGACTAATATTCACTCATTCGTGGATATAGAGTGTCGAGTGTAAAAAGGTACTGATAGATGTTAACGAAAACGAATTAATAAGGTAAAAAAAAAGAAATTATGAAAGTACGATAGAAGTATAATGAAATATAGGATATAAAGTGAAAGCTGTCGATCCCTCGAAGCCCATCGAGCTTTTTACGGAAGCGTTTGAAAAATTAACGAGATAGAAGAGATAGGAGAGAATAATGATTGGCCGACTAAAAGCCATCGCTCCGAGAGGCTCGTGATACGATGCGAAAGAACACAGAGGAAGAATGTCCGAGGTTCGAGGCTATCCAATCTATATTTTGCAAGGGATTAACGAAGCTTGTTGGAGGCACCTTTGATCGCAGGATGGGGATAGCCTCGGTCGGGAGTTAATACACGAACCCAACCCTTTCACCGCACAGCATCCAGCAGATGCATATAAAGCTCCATCAACTTCGGCTCTTCCCTATCGTTTTTGGTATATCTACAGTAGAACTCCGATTAACTGGGGTCGGGTTAACCGGGAAACGGATGAAATTTTTTTTTTTTTCGCGCGGGACCATTGGGTTAAAGAAACGTTAAAAGATTTAAAAACCGTGCAGAGAAACGAAAAGATTTACGTTGAAGGTTAAAGGGTTAAGGGAATCGATACTATCGATGAATAACGCAAAAGTTGCACCAAATCAGAATTATAACTCGAGAAAATAAAGATTAATGCCATTTAGCCATTTAGATCGGTTTAACCAGAATTTTGATTATCTGCGGATTTTTCGGTCCCGAACACCCGAGTTAATCGGCGTTCTACTGTATGTACACATTTTGTTTTTTTCGACACGAACGAAATATCGTCATCAGCGAAGCTCTACATTTTTCGTCGTCGGACCAAAAACTCGTTTACCGCCACTCTCAGCTATTCTCTGCTTTAGACTTTCTTTTTTTTTATAGCAAAAGCTCGTCTGCCTTTCTTAAACCGGCAGCTCTCCGCAACTCGGGACTGATACGATGCTCCTTGACTATATAGTGTATGTATGCTATACCAGGAAAAATAAGCGAGGAATATAAAAGGCGAGAGAATCGCGCGCGTAGAACGCCACTATATTCGCTTCTACTCAGAGAACTCCCACTTTCTCTCTCTCTATCTCCACTCTACTACCCCTGCTGCGGGAGGGATGCTGTACGTCTTCTCTTCTCTCTCCTTGCGCACAACCCCCTCGAGCGTTGCGGTCTTTAGGAGCGAATAAAAGGAGAATGTTCGCCTACTGCTAGAACTGCTCGTCCCCCACCCACCCCCTCCCCCTCTTACCTTCCAAACGTCCAACACCCCGAGAGATAGGAAAAAGGCTGTTGAGGTGGTGAAATCTTAATGGTTGCACTTAAACTCGGTGTAAAATTCGCTTCTCTTCGTTCTCCCGGGAAGGTTCTCACCGCAGTTTTTCCAAGAGAAACCCGCCACGGTCCACCAAACCGCCGACGCAGAGACAAAGAAGCGAGAGAAAGTATGTCGAGCTGAATCTACGTAGAGGAAAACCAACCCCCGCAGTTAGGTTGCAATGTCACGGATCTTCTATGACATCAAATTTTCTACCTTGTATAACGAAATCGTTGATCTTTTATCGAGAATGTGATTTACATAAAATTTTCTAAACCTCGAGTTACTCGTCTTTATTTAAAAAAAAAGGGTTAACAACGACATTTTTGTTCTATATTCACCGTACGTTTATTAGTTTTCTCGTTATTTGTAACTAAAAATCGTTATACGACTATACATAACGTTTCTCCTAACTATTTTACTCTATTTACCGGGGTTCGCGGAAACTAAAGTTGACGCTTAATTTTGCAAAACACTTACAGTAGCGCTTGGTGGTTCGGCGGCCCTTTCAACGCCCTGCTTTTCAAATAAGCTACCGTTGCTCAGTTATACTTCTCACCCTCGAAGTCTTAGGAGCAATTTTCGTGTTTAAGTCGCAGTTTCTCGGCTTTCATTTCCCAGTTGTTTCTCTCGCTAATTTTGACGATTTTCCGAGCTTCAAATGAACTCTCGCGACGTGGAAACTCGTCACAAACCTACGTTACGATTTCGTTTTTTTTTTTTTTTTTTTTTTTTTTTTATCTCAATTTGATTTGCATATTCTTTCGTATCTCCAATTCCGAAAGAACTTCAAAATTTCACTGTCACACGTGAGACATTTCCGTCGATATATTTCACCGTGAATTTCGCTATTCTCAACATCACCGTGAAAAAAAAAAATTCTTCGCTATTCCGTACATATTTTCTAATAGAGATATATCCGCGGAGACTCGCGTCATTGCCAGAAGGTACCAAGTTGAGAACTGTCTTATTCGTGGCTCGAGACATCGAACACCGTCTCGGGATATTTCTTCAAGCCTTTGCGCGGAATAGAGAGCTTTCAATATAAACCGACTAGTAAAAAAAAAGCTTTATCTCCGATGGATGCATCTTGCAGCTCGAAGCGCTTTTCTTACAGTCGAATTTACTTCGGCTGTCGGATCTCAAATAATGTCGAGGTTAGGAGGGGTTTAGTCACTTACGCCTCAGCGAAAAGACGATAAGACAGACATTGCAAAGAAAATTTATTTATACCGATATAATGGCGACGGAGGTTTGTCGAGAGGAAAATAACAACGAAAAGCTTCGATCCGTAAACAATGAATCAATAATTAATCATTTAGGTTGCCGTGCGCTCAAGAGGTTCGCGTAGTTAAACAAACACGTGCAGGCGGCATACAGGTACCTGCATTGCACGGACCGCAAGTTTTAGTAACACATACCCCATCCGATACTACGTATAGCGGTCGTTCCGTACGAAGGCTCTCGCGCGCATAGAGCTCATGAGTCCGGTATGTGGGTAAATGGGGTAATACTAAGTCGGAACGGGGGGGTAGGCTGTGAAGCCATTAACCGAAGTGAGTTACGTGCGTACAGGTACGTGTTATAGTAGAAAGCCAGCAGTATTTCCCCGACGAGAGCCTCTCTCGCATACTGTGTAACAACTCCGAGGTCCAACTTTTCTTTATGACTAAACATTAAAATTGCATCTTCATGCATCCGCGCTGCACACTAGAGACGCGCAGCATCCACCTGCTCGACGTCCTCGCAATGCTATTACGAATTCATTGATTCAATCCTCGAATTAGCCTTTTCTTTACATACTTATATATAGTTTTACTAATAACTCGAGGAACTATAGTTAGATAAGAGAAATAAATATTAAAGGGGGGAAAAAATGCTGTAAAAGCTACGAACGTTATAGGGCTTGTCAATGTCAGTAATTTATCGAGACGTTATTCCGCGCTCGAGCGGCCTTCACGTCTCGTTTTTTTTTTTTTTTTTTTTCTTCTACGGCTTCTCCTCGACTCATCTCGAGGTATACTGTAACGCAACGCGCAACGGCTATTAGCGACCGGGAATAAGTTACAAAAGAGCGAGAGAAGAGTAGAGAGGCGACTTTTTATACGAGGAACATAAAAAATTTTATCTCTCGGCGGTGCGGCTTTCACGCCCTCGGCGGTCCTCGCGATTATACCGAGCACCCTGACGTGAGATCACTAGTTAGCCAGCCGTGTGCCGAGTCAATGGACCTCGCGATTCTCTCGAGTCTGTGTTCGGTGATGCGAAAATGGCATTGGGCCGGAAACTCCGGCAAATTGAAAGCCGAAAATCGAATTGACGGAAATCCATCGATTTTTTTTTTTTTTACGATGTTTTTCAGTGATTGATTCATTCATTTAGAAATCCGGCGGCAACAATTTATTATTCATTAATGTTGACACGAATTAATCTCGAAGAGTACCGAATATTTTTGCACCCTTTTCACAACAAAGTTGTTGTTTACTTAAAAAAAAAAAAAAAAATTCGGAATGTGGGAAAATTGAATCGATATTTCCGGACAATGTGACAAAGATTACGAAAACGGTAGACGTCAGCTACAGGAAAAGGCTTCGGGTTTTCTGCAGCAATGTGTAATTGTTCCGCGGTAAATCATTGTTATTCGTAATAATTATTGCAATAACGTCCTTACAATACTCGTACTATCGAATAAAGCTACTAGTGGTTTATCCGAGGGTATAATAATGCTCGTAAATTTGACTAGCATAGCCGCACATTGGTGGTATCGACAGGAACGATATGGAGAGGGCGAGAGGCAGTTTCGCTCAAGCGACAACGCATGCACCCGGTGCATAGGATACACATCGTGATCGATATTTCTATTATTGCATAGCACATGTCGTTGTGAAAGTGATAATACGCGGAAATCGTTTCGGTATACGATTGATACGATTAATAATATTTTCCGAATCGAAAACCGCGAAGACGCGTGTTTCTTCGTTGCATTTTTTTTTGTCTTCGGCCATTTTGTTTTGTTTTTTTTTTTTTTTTTTTTTTCGTAATTCAAAGATTTAATAACGTAATGGATACTCGCAGAGATGGACGAGATATGAAACAGTTTCTTCGGGGAATCCCCGGAGCTTGTTCGTCCGACTGGAGAGTCGGGGTCCTTTCCGTTTCTGCTACGGTACACGTAGACACCTTTAATCTTCGGTCTTCCGGCAAATTCATCCCCCTTGCGGTATCTATACGCGACGTATACGACGGTATAGTTATATCCTCGTCCGAAAACCACGCCCAGGGCGATTCGTTTTCCCGTACGATAACGAGAGTCGTTCTCGGCCTCGTCTCTCGATGGCGCGGTGGGCGGAAGGGGGGAGGGAGCAGAGGGTTATCCTTCGACCATCTGGAGCTCTCTCTTCTTCTATGGCCGCAGAGGAGACTCGGATGAAAATTTCAAATGAAATTTATTGGTCCGTGTACCCGCGCAGCTCGTGCGTTTTCTCTCATCGTACATTCAATTCTGTGGAGCTTGAAAGAGACCAGAAAAATCCCTCGGAGAGAGACTGAAAGGAATATTTCACTATTGACCGGAGCTCGAATTTTTTTTTTTTTTTTCGATCTTTTTTTTTTCATAATTGCCGGTGCTCTCTCCATTGATTCGTGAATAAAAAAGAATATAACTACGAACTTTTCGATGCTGGTGAGGTGGGGATAACGCGCAATTATTCAATCGATCGAAAGCAGCCCACCGTTGACTTTATAAATACGATCGAGGTTCGCGAAAAAAAATGGCTTTCGTTTTGTACAATATTAAAAATAACACTCGGTACGATTGTGACGATTTTCAAAAATGTAGAAAAATCGAATGAACGAACAATATAGCCGATAAATAATTTAACGCATTTTGTCTGACGAAAATTATTCGTTAATTAAAATTGCATCGTCTCGTGCATCGAAATTGCAGCTATAATTATTCCACGCGGATAACAATCGATGGAGAAACTCAATTACACGCTGGAATATTAATAGCTTCCGCCCGCGAATTGCATGCGACCGATTACTGGAATTTCTTTTTTTTTTTTTTGTACGATTATCGATTTAAATTGAGATTGAAGTTTGGTAAAAGAGGTCGAATGATTGACCGAATCGGAGAGGGATGAGGGCCCCTATGAATTTTCAATGTCTCCGAAACCTATTGATATATAGGCCTCTCACGCGCTCATTGAACATCGAGTGGTACCATCATCGCGTTTATACGGAAAAACGAAACTAAAAGAGCCGAATCCCTTTCATCGCGTCGATTATAACGGCGGTCGGAAAATTTTCACCGCAACCCAAAGCAAAGTACATCGGCAACGAGCGCGCAACTACCGCGCGCGATCGCTGTACACGTTTTGTTTTCATTCATCGATAACTCGCCGAAGCCGAGGGTTATTAATCCAACAGAGGTGCGCTCATTCGTTCCAACGCTGCGCACTACCTGTATATACTTCTCGTGTGCATACACACCGACCTCGTTTCGACAAGGACGCCCCAAAACGGTATTAACACGCGTATAGCTTCGTATATGAGTGAATACGACGCGACTCGGCGCTTGTGTGGAGTCTATGCATGCGCGCCTATGAACGAACCAAGCTACACGGTTAGTTTGTAGGCTCGATGCAACGTCAGCCACGTTTGTTTGTGCTTCGAGATTGAATCGTTGAACAAAGTACCCGTGCAACCCCACTGAAAGCGGTGTGTTGTACAACAAGCGTAGTCTCATACACGTGACTTTTAAACACTTGCATAATGAATACGAAATGTTTTTTGTCAGACAAATGCAAATCAACGAACGAAATTCTACCTTCGATCGACGTTTCGCTCGTAATCGTAATCGGGACATAATTTTCGTTCCAATTCAATTAATCTGCTTGATAATCATTCCGATAACCAGAATTTCGAAATAGATCGCTATTTTTTTTACTGTTCATAAAAATTCATATTTCGCGAACGGCCTTAACCTGCAAACGGAATACGAATAATTTATTTCTCATTTTTATATTTAAAGAATTGTTTCTCATACAAAAATATACATTGTGCAGTTTTTTTTTCAAAAATTGATATTTTTAATAATTACGATAGAAGTACCGATTTCAGCCATTTTAGGTGGTTGTGATCTATAATTGATTTTTTCGAAAAGACATCTCGGAAGACGCGCGGTTAATCTACTTCCAGGTGAATCGGAGTTCAAGTCTCACTTTTTGAATAACGTTTTTTTTTTTTTTTTTTCATTTTTTTTGTATAACAAAATTATAGAAAAAACCGCGACTTTGCGACTTTGACTATAATACAGATATCGTGAAGGACACTCGTCACATTGAATTTCAATTTCACACTTATATCGCCCGCAGTCTCTCGATAGGTCTGTGGGACATATAGGATGATAGTATGGGATTATTATGTACACTTTTGCGCGATTGTCTACGGCGAAGGTATCGGTTACCGGGTTTCACTCTTCTTCCCTACACGCGATCTTCTTCACTCTTCCACTTCGTGTGGATATCACTGAGAATTGTATCGTCCGGATAAAAATGATACTCTCGTCTCACGGGTTAGCTATATCCTCGAGAATCCCAGCGTTTCGTCCATCCCATTCCACTTCGCTTCTCTTACGGAATATGTTTATTCGATATGCGAGAGCGAAAGCGCGATAGGAGAGATAGGTATAGGAGAGATCGACGAAAGTGCGAGAAGCGATGGAGGACAAGGATAAGAGAGAGAGAATTGAGCCGAAGGATAGTACAACTGGGTCATGTTTACCCTCGAGAAGAAGAGGTAACAAAGGAACGTTTCAACGCCCCGGAGAATCCGACAAAGGAACGTTTCAACGATTCGAGAGAATCTCCTCGACGACGGAAAAAGCTTCTACGATCGATGAAAATACACACACAAACTATTTTTCTCCCACACTACGATTCAATGACGCAAACACCGGTGCAGCGATTTTAGAAAGTCGGATATGAGTTTTCGATAAGATGGACACTGGTGCGCTGCGCGTAACAGAGATTCCCTTGAAATATGAGCAAAGATAACACACTTATATATACATATATACGTTAAAAAGTATGAAAAAATATCGACCCCTCGAATATTTTCGACCGTAAAAATATACCGGAAGTAAGTATTCTCGTTAATTTATCGGTGTAAATTTTCGCTAAAGCCGCAGCTGATCTCAGGATGAGTAGTATGGCGCTATGCAAAATTGCGAATCTTTGTTACCCGGAAGTTTGAACATAAATTTTCTTCCGTTTCATTGTGCTGACAAACGAACGAAGTAGAAAATTTCCATTGGGTCTCCACCGGCTTCTCTACTAATCTGACATTATACAGAATCGCGAGGTAACGTCTCGTTGTCCTACACTCGAATCTTGACTGGTGGTCCGTGTCGAGTCGTGGGGCGCCTCTCGAACGATTAACTTCTATCCCCGCGAAGTAAAGTCCGGAAAACTCGGACGACAAGGAGGGAATCCTCTTTGGATCGACCATTTTACCCGAAGTCGTTCCGCCTTTCGGGTCGACGTTGGTAGTTGCTTTCCCCTTATCGAAATTCGGGTAACGAGAGAACCCACAGTCAGTGACCGAATAATTAATGGAGATTAATTTATCCTTATCCGACGAAGAATGAGAAAAGTACAGCGAGAAAAAGAGGAAAAGCGCCGCCATTTTTTAATGGACCATCGTCTCTTGTTTCTCCCTCTTCTGTTAGTAGAATTTCCGCGCATTCTAAACCTCAAATAAATTTATTTCGATCGGACAAATAGCGTTTAACAGTATTCAATATCACCGCAGCATCCCGCGATCTCTACTACGAAAACCCGTTGACTATCCGACCGCTCGGTTACGCGAAGATGATGAGGTATGTACGTTGGGGATAGGATAGTTTCTTCTCCGTGGACCTGGGATCACACGGCACAACACCCAGCGGGTACCAATGAAGCAGAGATAGATGACGAACAAAGCTTTGCGCTATGTAAAGCCAGTTTAATGGACCGAAACTCGGTATTAAGCCATGAATACGGAATGACCGCGCACTTAGCCCACAAACCTATTTACATTTCCAACGTCATACCAACCACATCTCTCCACCCGTTCTCTTCGTTACGCCAGTATAGTTATCCACCTCTTGATGCCCTCATCCTTTCTCCTCCTCCTCCTCCTCCTCCTCCTCCGATTGCTGCTTTTGCAAACCTCCCTTATGTATTTGAGGGTTGGAAGCCGAAGCGTCGCAACTACAAGTCCCCGGACATCATGGTACCCCTCTCTCTTGGATAGAGGGAACGACATGAAGAGGAAGAAGAGGCGAAGGGAGGAGTTGACTGTTGAGACTGAACCGTCCACCCTCTCTACGCTTCGTAACCCTATAATCTTCATTCGCGCGAAATGCCAAGTGCCGAAGCAACAGAATCGGGACTTGAGAAACCGTGTGGCTCCGCCAGAATCGGGTGGTTTCTTAGTTACCGTTTATTCACCTATTAACCCAATTTTCACTGAAATCCACGACTGGGTTCGAGACAATAATCATCCCCTTCGCAAACTTTCCGACTCTCTGTGCTCCAAATGTCTAACCGTTGAATACGACACAACGAAAGCTCTGTATTTACGAGGGAATTTTATTATGAATCCAATTTGACTTTTTGTACCATACAACTTTCGAATTAACCCTACAAATTTGTGGGTTAAATAAATAAATAAAATCTTCGTTTCGTTTTCGTCTGTTTTTACTCGTGTGTCGCGTATCCGAGATCGAGAATTCGTATAAATTTCAAAGTTCCAATTAAAAATCTATAATTAGAAACAACTCATTGCGTGACGCGAAACTGTTGGCCGTTGATGATAATTCCGGAACGAAGAGTCTCGTAGCGTGTCACGAAACTCAACCTGCCGAGGAATCTTCCGGCACTTTACAGCCGGTGTAGTCACCCTTCGTAGTCGTTTCTCATTCTCTTCGGCCATCCTGCGGCATCTCGCTACACGCTGGAATTTAGATTGTTAGTATCACACAGGAGATTGCAAGGAATGAACTGTATGCTTCCGCACGCGATAAACGACACGCCTGTCTGCCTCTTCATGCATTTTATTTCCGGCTGCAAGCAACACAATTATAATTGCTTTGCATGTTCTTTTATCAAATTTTTAGTACGTATAATTTTCATAATTTTTTATTAATAAAACAGTACCGACGAAAATAGATGCGAGCGAAGGTAGAAAAGCCGCGGAAGAGTTGTTTGTTTCATCGTTCCGATAAAGATAAAGGCAACCGGAGTATATGTGCGATGATAGAGAAGTTATTTACGCTCCGCTCAACTCAAAATCGTTTGCGGCTTTCGCGTTTAGCGCGAGCTTTCGGTACAGAGGGTAACATCACACACGTATGTCGGTTATAATGTCATTGTTGTGTTATTATTCTAGCGGTAAACCTCGAAGCGTCCCTCCAACTCCTATCCGCATTCTCATGTTGGAATACATATGCTATATCTATACGCTTATATATTATCCACGAAATATGTATATATATATAATATACGTATAGATGCTCATTTGGCGAGTACGCAAATTTCAAAACGCGACCACCGCTCCCGTTTCCAATCGTGTCAATCGAATTATCGAATAAATATCAATTCGTTGCAGCGGCATAATGGAGGGCTTCGGTCACTTGTATGCACTCGTCTACGAAAACCGCTACGGTTCGTGTCGCAATTTATAGCGATATTGGGTATCGTATAACCAGCTAGAGAATACCAGTAGCTTTTTCAGTTAATTAAATGTAGATACCTTTGTGGCTCGCTTTTAACCCCGTTTGTCCAGCTCTCCGGGTCACGTCAGGCCGGCCGCGCGGCACGAGACCGAAAGTACTTGCGCGTATTAATTTTCGTGATTGCAGTTTAACGTTCCACACCACTCGAATAGTTATGAGAGATGAAACTCGCGGGGGGTTTCCTCCTCCTCCTCCTTCTCCTCTCTCTCTCTCTCTCTCTCTCTCTCTCTCTCTCTCTCTCTCTCTCGCTTGAGTCTCGAAGCCCGGAGAGTCAGTGAGTATACGAACGAAACAGGTGCCTAAGGGGATGTGTGTGCGCGCGACTGTGTGCGCTTTCTGTTTGCTTCCTCTTTCTCTCGTCGCGATCTCTCTCATTCTCTACATTGCCTCCCTCTCCCTGCTCTCGCGGCTACCAAAGGCAGAGAGCCCCAGTTACCCCCAACGATAAATTTCAAACTCGAAAATTACTGCCCTCGGAGTGAGAACCGAGATATAGCGCAGAATGGAGAAAGAGACTTTGCGAAACTAGCTATAGATTGTGCTTCTAGCTGCTGCTACTGCTACTGCTGCTGCTGCTGCTGCTACTGCTACTTTCCCTTTCCTGTGGCTTTGAACGTTATACCTCCGTGAATTCGACAAAGCGATTCTACAAATTATATTCTCGTTCCTGGCATACGTGGCGCAACTCATTTCGTTCTATATGCTTGTAACTTCTATCTCCACTCTGTGTATATGAGCAATTGGAAGCAGAGTACGAGAACTTTTCACGAAATCTCATTGAGATCCTCCAGTCCTTTAACGTTCTAATTATATTTATAATTAATACCCATCCGGCGATGGTCTTTGCCACTGACAGAAATTTAATAATTATAATTTTATCTGCAAATAGCATTTAGTATAATAATATTCATACAATATATTATTTAATGTATAATTAATAATTAATATTGTGTTACTGCTCTGTATTCTGAAACTAGTCACCGCAGTCGTTGCTGGAAAAATCAAGGGGGGGATTTATATTATTTTAAGGCACGCCGCTGCGTAAGGGGGGGAGGGGGTAGGTTTTTTATTTTTCTAAGTCCCTCTAACGGGGACTTAGAATATTCTCCCCCTCCCCTCCCCCTTAAGCAGCGTCTCGGTTGGAAATATTCTAAGTCTCCCCTTCGCTCGAAATATTTCCAATTCCCTTTTTTAAGAGGGTGGGGAGGCGGAAAGGCATTCGTTTTAGGGCTTTAAATAGGAACATACAATATTCACCATGACAGCGGCGGAGTTTTTTGTAATATAGAATCCCTGGCGTTGTTATGTGATATTAACATTGTTTGACCGACCGTCGGTAATGTCAATGATTTTCCTTTCGTTGACTCTATCGCCCCTCTCGATTTTATATAAATTTGAGCGAATCGCGCGCTCAATTTAACCGTCCTATCGCGTTACCATCAAACAATTCAACGGCTCTTTCGCCCTTTTTATATCGTCGTATTAATATAAAGAATAACAAACAAGGAAAACAGGCAGGAATCGTCGAAGCGTTAGTCCGAAGGGACGAGTGAGCGCCGGGTATACATAGTTAGGTTTTCTCTTCAGGGCATAATAACGATCCTCCGGTTGGCGCAGAACACACAACAGTGTGGAAGAATAAAGCGAAAAGAATGAAAAAAGAAAAGCAGGAAGGTAGAGAGAGAAGCATTGATATCCCATACACATTTTAGAACCCTCGTCAATTCTTCAGAGCCCACGGAACACGTGCCTCGTTGCGCGGTGTACAACGATATATAAATACTATACGATCTGTATACAAGGCTAGTAGAACTAACGAAATAACTCTGCTGGATCTCACTATACTCTCATGCGATCGCAAACACGTGCGTTGCCGAATTTTTCATCTGAAGAAGCCGACTAGTCGGTAGACATTCTCCTCTATTTCCGTTTTAAATCGTTCAACGGGAAAAGAATAAGCCTATGATTTCTTTCATTATATTTCTTCACAGGGTCATTTTTTTTTTTTTTTTCATTATTTTTTATGAATCATCCAATAGCTGAGAACGTACCTAGAAATACGAGCGGTTCATGAAAGTCCCTCAAGTCGATTAAATGTTCGTAATAATTTCAGCATTGACTGAGAAATATATCTCTTTATCCGTTTGCATGGTAATATCTCATAAGTTTTACGAAAAGTTTGGAGACCAAACGAGTGGGAGTTAAGGCTGAACGGATACGGATTCATGCAATTTCGCAAGAGGCTGAAAATCAAAGCTCTTCAAGTTTGTCTCGGTTGGTTTGCACCGAGTTATCTCGTTTCGAAGTCGGCCACTCAGAGAGATAGTTTGGTCAATCTACATCGAGCTTTTGCTTTCGTGTACAAGCATTTTCTTTTGCCGGATCAGAGAGAGAGAGAGATAGAGAGAGAGAAAGAGAGCGACAAGTCTCATTTACGCGATGGTTCAGTCAGGACGCCGAGTTCTCTTTCTCTCGAACGATGGAGAGATGGAGTCGAGTAGCTCAACATAAATATTGGCCGATGCAAATTAAAACGCCGCAACCACGTGCTGATTACGCGGTTAAATTTTCAACGACCCCCGTTGGATCCCTCAGGCACCGTAGCAATCATCTCTCGACGTGTACGAGTTTCGCTCTTTCTCACCCTACCAATCGCCCCCTATGCTTCTCGCTTCTTCGCTCGTACACCCTCTTCCGATGTGTGCAAACGTGCATGAGCACCGGTTCGACATTGTTGTACGGAAAATACAGCTCGCCGGAGACTCCTAGGGGCTCCCGGCTCTTTTCGACCCCTCGGTACTTCATCCCTCACTGCGTTCGCGGCAGCCTTGCAACCCTCCCATAGTCTTCTTTCTTTCTTCGCTTTTCACTGTTGATGCTTCGTTTGAATAAGACAATCGAAATAGCTAATGGCCTCTTCTTCTCTCAAATCTCTCTCTCCCTCTCTCTCTCTCTCTCTCTTGCCTCGTAGCAATTTCCATAATTTACTAAGTACACATTAATTCCTTGGAGCATAAGGCGTAATTATTGTTGCAAGAGAATAGCGTATGAAGAGCGAACAAATCCCGTGAGAGTGAAGAACACCGTTTTGTCTCGAGAAAATGTTCTATT
This sequence comes from Cryptus viduatorius, assembly GCA_964006125.1. Taxonomy (NCBI): domain Eukaryota; kingdom Metazoa; phylum Arthropoda; class Insecta; order Hymenoptera; family Ichneumonidae; genus Cryptus; species Cryptus viduatorius. Next base: position 14,917,267 of record OZ023225.1, on the reverse strand, counting down.
CTTCTGTAGAGCGTTTCATTTTACAAATTAACCATTTTTTTACCTCTAAGATTCAAGAAAGCATTATTAAACCCTTCTATCAATGTTCTCTGTAAAAATTTATAACTCGAAATGTATCGAACTAATCGAAAGATCATTGACTTTTATTTAAATTATACGACGAAGTATATCTTTCGAGTTTCTTCGATTTTACGAAAAAATCAATTGAAGGTGTAAAATTCACGATTTTGGGAAAATTTTATCATATTTCATCATCAGCTTCTATTATTTGGGCGCTAAGAAATAAGTGCGGAAATTATTAAACTGTAAATTTTCGATCAACCGAATGGGAATGCAAATTTTCGAACTGTTGCATAATTAACGAGAGATAATTCATAAAAACGCCAACTATAATGATTTAATTAAAAATTAAAGCAATATTTCCGTTTCCGTTCGTTACGTATAAATCTGAATGGAATTAATAATGTCAGCTATTATTATGTTTCGCACAAACTGCGAATCGAATTTATAGTATGAATAACTCGGAGTTTTCGTTGGGCGCTAGTTATGTCGAATTCACGATAAATTCTCTCTGGCTGGTTGGGATTCTATTTCGGATAAACACCTGCTCGAGATTCTCGGCTGGTTAATCAAGCTCGTCGTCGCGCCTCTATTCATCAGGATCCCCGTCAGGAACAGGAATATACTCGCTGCCGCGCTGCTTCCCTCGTTGCCTCTCCCGCTTTTCCGCGGGTCCCAAATTATTTTGGGCAGACAATTCCGCAGTGAGAATGAGGCCAAGCCGATCGAATAGTTTCAATTGCAATTTCTCACTTAGCCGCAACCGAGTGCATCGAGCTGTGACCACTTCGCGATTTATTTATTTATCCATCTGCACTGACGATAAAAAAAAAAAAAAAAAAAAAAAAAAAAAAAAACGAAAAATGTACGACGAGCGACAAAAATATAACTGAATTTATCAAGTAAAAATAACATTTTTATTTTTCTCCGAACTGAATAGATTTTTATTTACAAAAGATATCGCTACTTGACATGTATGAACTCTTATTGTCGTCGAAAAGCCATAGCGTTTCAGTATAATATAATGCTTCGTGAATATATATATATATATATCTATATATAAGAGCGAACAAAAATGGATGACAATTGAAATTTTACGCTTGGTTTGAGTCGCAGATTTGTTGCCGCACGAGAAAAGAACGACGACGCTCCCCCCGAACGCCCCCTCGCGCTTCCCTTGCGAGACGAACGTAGAGAAAAATCGAAGAATCCATGAACAAAGTTGCGCCGAGGAAGATTTTCACGAATGAGTGAACGGCAACAACTTCTCGAGTCGAAAATAACAATGAGAGAAGTTCATGCTACGACCACAATGAGACACTCGCGCGCTGCTGGCGTTATGCTCCTCGTAACCGCGGCGCGATGAATATGAGATTTTAATGGAAATGCATCGGCACTGAGCACAAACCCCTGGAAGCTCGTAACGCGCAGATGTCCAGAATTGAAACATTTATCACGTTTTTAAGGCGGTATACGGACAGACGCGTCAGTCACGCGTTACATCGCAGGGGTGAGTTCTTTTGATCCTCACTATCCATCCAATTTTTCAACCCCCCGCACAATCTCCTCCTGTATCGAAATATTATTCCGGGGATAACGTGTTACTATCAATCATCAAGTAACTCAAAATCTTTCTTGAGATTCAATTTTTTTTTTCTCGTCCATAATAAAAATCAAACTATTTCTCATCTTCGAGATAAACAATTTGTCGATTTTTCGTTGATTTTTTTATTTTTTTTTTTTAGGAAAATTCCTTTAGGGATGTTTTGCATTTTCAGGGTATTCGCGTTATTGGCACATCGGTAACACGTTACGCGTTAATTGTTACGCGTTGCGTTAATTTATTATGATACATCGATAATTTCCAAACGTTTTCGAGAAACGTATCGAACTATAAAGCTAAAGGGTTAATCGACGTATTACGAAATATTTAATTAGGGATTTTGATAGATAATTGAAGACGTTTATATTTCACTAGGAAAACGTGTTCCCTTTTTTTTATTTTTCCTAATAAAACGAGGATAATGATCATAATCGTTAGCTCGCGGTAAGCATAGGGATGTTCGCTACAGCTTACGCAGTTCTATGCGCGCTGAAGTATAGCGCTCGGGGTAACTTGTTACCCAGCGATTCTCGGGGCTCTGAAAGGCATGATATACTGGCGCCGGCCATCTTGGATAAACTCAGCTTTGCGCACCCCGCTTTCTGTGGGTTGGTGAAAGTGTTGCCGAGACTATTAGCCTGCCAGGGTGCCTTAGATTTAGAGGCTATTCCGATGCTTGTGGATTCCGAATACATTTGCAATATGCTTCCTCCTCGCTGGTTCTTCTCTCTGTCTCAGTTCTCTTCTAGCGCTTCGTACAGTACAGCTCCGCGGCGATACATAAATTCTCCGCGGAAGACGCGCCGACGTTTCGTCCCTTTCCACCCCCTACCCTTCATCTCAACCATATTCGTTCGCCGTATTCTCCCCCGCAGTTGGACGTCGAATGTGGGATTATAGTCGCGAAATTAACAACAAAATCCTCTATATTTCGAAACGACGAATTTTCCTGTAATGTCAATACCTCGTACTCCACCCTCGTTGGATAGACTGTGATGGTAACGAATGAACGATAAATTTACGTATTTGGATGCACCTGCCTCGAAGCTTTTCTGCTTTTTTTTTTTTACTTTTTTTTTCTCTACCGTCACGAATATGGTGCACTCTGTAGCGCAGTTGTAACGTACACTGTATGGGGAAAAACACGTATCACGCTAGCGAGTCAACATGGAAATCCTCTATCCCCCTAGGGATCCGAAACTAGGATTAATGCGTCGCTTTCACAAGTGAAAAATAACTGTGTTCCCACGACTATCTTTTTTTTTATTCTTTTTCTTCCGTTTTATTTTTATTTCTCTCTCTCTCTCTATTTCTCCATCAATGAAATCGCACCCCCGGGGCATTGCCGGTGGCGAATTAACATAGAAATCCTATAACTCGACTAAGTCGGTACGAGAGCGCGATTGACGCGCCGAGTGACGAATGAGAGACCAATTCATTTTTTTTTTTTTTTTTTTCGTTCTTTGAAGGAGATTTTCGGCTTTATCCGTATTCTCACTATACGATGGATATTCCGCGCGATATCTCCGCGAGTCTCGATAGTCGCGGATTTTTTTTTTTTTTTCTTCTGCGTTCTCTCCCCGAGGTGTGTAACAATCGCGCCGAGTTACACGACACCAGAGAATAGTTTACAGCATCGAGAAAGTCAACGAGAATCGTTTCAAGGGTCTCGCGGTATACAGTTAAACGACTCGTTGTCACAAATTGATGCTTCTTTTACGAGAAAACTACGACTCTTGAGCGCCCTAATGAAATGCATCGAGAGCGTTAGACAAAACCTCCGCGTTGCTTCTCATTTCTCACTGCGCGTTTCTCTATCCTCGCCTCGCTATCTCGCTTTCCCTTCTATCTCACTTTACACTCTCAATTCAGATCGTTAACTTTAACGACCGTTAGAATTGCAAAAGCCGAAGATACCGTTGAACAAGGAGATGAATAGAAGCAAAACTCTTGTTCTCGCCGTCGTGGCCAATGGCGGGCGCAGTGTCGCCGAAGGTGAAATAAGAGTTACGATCTTACGAGAATAAGATCATTCGGAGTTTCGATAACGAGACAAATAACAGTTTAATTAAACGATTAATTGCATAGATAATAATTGTCAGTATATATTCCGTTGTGATAAATTGCAAGGGGATTTATTAGCCGCGGAGATAATCCTTCAACGCAGTCGGTACTTACGGCCGTCGGGTCTCTGACAGCAGTAGTCATTTTTTTCCGATTTTTTTTCCAACAATAAAATGGTTACAGCATCAATTCGTTAATTGTATATTTCCGCAAAAAAAAAAAAAAAAAGTTGAATTCTTGGTAATTGGAGTGAAATAACTGGGTGCATTAATTCACCTGTTTTCTTGTACGTTTTGATGACGTGCGGCCAATTCCCTCGTCTTGGCAGCTTAACAGCAACTGCAGTTAAAACCGGAGCGAGACTGAGATTTTTTTATTTCTTTAATCCACGCATGGCTGATCTTATCACAATTTGCCACACCGAAAGTCTGCATCGGACGCGATTTATTTCCACTCGAATAACGTTAGCGCGAGCGTGACTTCCGGCCGGTTGAGCTTCCCGAAATTTTCTCGGGTTCCAGGAGTAGACGATGGAGAAATTTTCCCTACCGCGTTGCCACGCGGCAGCAAAGAACGTCGCTGGAAAGGAACGTTGAAACGTCCCGTTGGACGCTCGCAGCCCTGCAGTTTAAGATTCATTCACAAACTTGAACGAGTCGTCGAGGTCTTAAAAACGAACTGCTTCTGCCTTCCACTTTTCTCGGAGGGACCGACCGAGAACTCTTTACAGTGCCGCACCTCCCACTACCCCACCTTATATCTACACACCGCCCCATGTCGAAAAAAAAAAAAAAAAAAAAAAAAAAAAATTCCTCGGGGGATAGAAAGTAATGGAGAAACAGCCAACTGCGAGAACGAAATGAGAATTTATTCTTCCTTCGGCGATTTTAGCTTCAACGACTCGGGAAAGAAATCGACGCGCGGTCGGTCGTTGCAAGATTTATCCTCGGAGTCTCGAACGATCCCGCGGAAAAAGCTCTCGTGCAAACACTGCTGCAGACTCGGTCTGTAGAAGTAGTCTTTGCGATATATTAAATAGTTTGGAAATAAAGAACGTCTATAAAAAGAAGAAGAAAAAAAAAAAAAACTATCGCTTATCTTACACGCATTTATTTCGCGAAGCAATGGATCGTTATGAGAAGGTGTTTGTTACATACCGTTGAATGGCGTGAAGGCCTTGTAAAACCGTCAAATTTGTTAGGATTGTCGCGAGCAGTGAGAGAGATACACAGACCGCTCGTATGCTATTTTACGACCGAACAGTATTTTAATAGCCAATAAATTCCACTGGAATATATATTCCCTGGCGCGAGAGAGAGAGAGAGAGAGAGAGAGAGATACAGAAAGCGCGAAAGGGAGCTTTGAGTATCCGGGCAACAGATAAATAGATTCAGAGAGACAGATAGATAGTGACAGGGAAGGAGGTAAAGGAGAGAATTGCACAAACACGCAAACGAATGGGCCCCGGAGTCGACACGGGGCTCATGGAGTAACTTGTCGTGTTTCCCCGACTCCCATCGCTGGGTAAACTGCGCCTCTCCGATTCTCTGTACGATCCTCTGTCGCATTCTCTCTGTGCATAGAAACAAAACTGACGCAAAATCGCTCACGCACTTTCACGGGTGTTCAACGAAAAAAAAATATATAAGCCCGTAGCTTCGCACCAGACGAGCGAAAGTTTAACCAGATTCTCGTACGTCTACTGGATAAAAAAAAAAAAAAAAAAAAAAAAAATGTAAAAAATTTCGAAAAAAAAAAAAAAACAAGAGAAGCGGAAAGAAAAATGTTAAATACCGCTTACCTACCGGTGAAATGGTACGAGACAGGATACACCGCGCGATAGCTAAAACGCAAACGAGCATAGGCTCCATGCAGTTCGGCTGCTCTCGAGTGTGTTAAAATTCCCGTGTAATCTCCTGCCGAAAACTCGGCTCCACAATGTGTCGCGCTCGTTATTTTTATTTTTTTTTTCTTCTTTTATACTCTCCTCGCATTTAAATACGCTTCTCGGATTAACTCAAAAACAAAACAACGAAAAAAATATATATATAAAAAAAAAGAAAAAAAAAACGCGTAGAATAAAACGCCAAGTTATTGTACAGTAGAAATGGAAATCGTCGGGGACAAGTGCGTAAAATCCTCCCGGTCGAGGCGGATTTAAAATACAACACGTTATTGCCCATTTTATCCTCTTCGTACTGTTAAATTCATTTTCTGTACGCTTTCTCGTTGAAGGGTACTCGCGCCATGTTTCGATAAAAATGGGTCTCCGTATGAGTGGAAAAATGAAACGAAATTGTTTGAATTGGCAACTAAGTGACATAATTTGTTATATTGAACCGAAGAGAGAGAGAGAAAGAAAGGGAGAGAGAGAGAGAGAGAGAGCGAGAGGGGGGGGGAGGGAGTGAGAGAGAGAGAGAGAGAGAGGGGGGGGGAGAGGGTGATCGTAGCAGTAGAGTAGCGTTAAAAAACGGAATCATAGAGATCCTATCGAGTCAGGAGTTACGAGAACGTTTGGCTGTTTCCCGGGATGTTGCACAACCCAGTCGCGGCAAAACAATCGTTTCATGCTACATTTGCTTCATACAGTACACCAGAGGCAATAAACGTACGTGACTGTCTCCGCCGTTAACGCGCCAGCGTTTCTGCTCTCGCGCGCGCAATGCGTATACAAAACGCCGAGAGAGAGGGAGATGAACGAGAAACGTGAGCGATTCCGCTGCGTGTTAACGGATAACTCGCACGTCGTTGAATTTATGACGAGCGCGAAGGAGCGAACAATGATATAATTATATTACTCCAATAAAGAAGCCGAAGAAAAAAAAAAAAAAAAAAAATGGCAACATTTTTTCACGATAAGAAAAATCAAGATAGTGCCCCTCGGGCATTTCTCCGCAATTGAAAACCCGCGGAATTGAGTGTATTCAATGAATACATTAAACACCCGGAGAAAGTTGGGGATTATTCTACGAATGGGATAGAGTTTCTTGGCCCAGAGCTCTCGAAAGAAAGTGGTGAATAAAGGAGAGGATATGGACACATCGCAACCGCAAATACTCTCGGAAAGAGAGCGAATTTGTATCGTTCTCATCGAGAACGAAGAATTTCCGCTTTTTCCAATGAGAGTGTGAGAGAGAAAGACATCGCGGTCCGAGATTTCGGTAGCGTAAAACTCGCGCTCGAAACTGCGGAGAAGAGGAATTATATCCAACGAATAAATCAACCGCTCCCTACTCGCCCAACCCCCCGCGTTTTCCTCTCGCGGCTCTCGAGCGAACGGGAGAGAGTGAAAAAAAAAAAAAAAAAAAAAAAAAGTTCTAGCAGGCTTCGTGACCAACGGCACTTGAGATAAGCGCCTAGGTGCCGCGGTAGCGTTCGTAATATCGATAAAAAAAAAAAAAAAAAAAAAAAAAAAAAAAAAACATATATAGAATGATCGCGCGTGAGAGAAAGAGAGAGTAACGTAAAAATTACACGCCCCCCTTAAGCGATATATCAAACGGTTTTGCATTATTAAATCTTGCTATCTTTGCTTTATTACGAAAATTCGCCCGAACGTCGAAAGAATGAAAGACACACACTAGTTATAGTCTCTTCATTTATGCATTTTCCACGTAAGCTTCAACGATTATACCGAAAAGATCGCTGTCTCGCCCACTCCCTTCGTAACGGGTATAATGAATTAAATTAAAAGACATTGCAATTTAGCTCACGTTCAATTAACCGAACGGGAAATCCGTACGGGATTAGGGATAGTTAAACAGTGTGGGCGTATGTGTGCCTTTCGGTTACTCTCTTCCCTCGTGGCCTTTCGATAGATCTTCTATCTCGTCCTCTCATCCCCCGAGAACGGATATTCGTGAGACAGAGCGAAGCGTCTCGTTCGCCTCTGAACCTCGACCTCGTCCTGTATCTTTTCCGAGGTTGTCTGGCCGGACACTCAGCCGGAAGCTCGTGTCTATATATATCCTATGCGCGCAAGACCTCTGAGCAATTGCTGGGATTGTCTTGTGGTGCTTGGTGTACTATATATACTCTACAGAGTGTACGCGACCCTTGCCATCGGCCAAAATCCCACGGGGTGAGCCGAGAGAGAAATTAAAGCGAAATCTCGCGGTTTCCAGGTGTCTTTGAGATTAGCCTGCCGTTACCGGTAGCCATCGGATATGTAGGAGTTTTGCGTTGAAACAGAACGATATCGATGTATAGAGGATTGTGCGAACGTAGCTTCGTCGTTGGCTAATAAAATAATTGATGGGTTATTGCGGACGTGATAGAGATTCGAACGTGCGAGACGAGATTCGCGGATGGTTCGCGGAGATACTACGAATCGGCGTGCGATAGAACATGGATTGCGGTAGAGAACATCAAAGGAGTGTATAGCGAGGATTGCGAGGGGCGGAAAAGGGAGGAAGGGGAATAGATGTGCACGTGGATAGAATCGGAAGTAAATTATCGTTGGCCCGGAAGTATCACTCTCTATCACACGGACAGAAGAGAAACTTGGCTGTGATGTGAATGCCGATACGCTACTGGTTGATGGCTTTTCCTCTCGATTCCTCTGTCGGTACAAAAGCTTCAAAAGCGTATACGCGCGAGAGTGAGAAAGCGAGAGGGTAAACTTTCAATATCACAAATATACAACTCTCTATAACCGGGCAGGCGGTGCCAATCGCATATATCTATACGGCTTAATATCTTCGATATGTTGCGTATGTAGTAAATATATACTGTATATATATATATATATATTTTTTTGTTTTTTTTTTTTTTTTTTCATCGCACGATAGGGTATCGATGAATAAAAATACGAGAAAGAACCGCTCGCGTTCGCCACTTCTCGGTAGCGCGATTGAAATGAAATACTTGGAACTGCGAGAGAATTTTTCGCAGTTTGCTATTACGACCGTGGAACCATCCTCCTTCTCCAATCTTTCCATTTTTCCCAGAGGTTTTTTTTTACGAGCACTCCGACGTGAGATAAGGTATATAACCCGTTCGTCCGAACGACTATCTACAGAAATAAAAGCCCCGAGCGCCGAGCGAGAACTGAATAGAAAAAAAAATGGCTCACTTTTTTGCGGCAGACACTTGTTTTTTTTTTTTTTTTTTTTTTTTTTCGTTTTCTTCTCTCGAAGTAATCTTTTTATGAAAAGCAATAGACGGAACATGGAATACATTAGGTTCTACGGCTTGTAGCTGTTTTGTATTGCGCTGTTGGCTAAAGTTCGCTAAACTCGCTTCCGAGTAATTTTGCGGTTGGAAAAGACGATCCGGAGAAGCCGGCGAGAATTCTAGATCCGGTCATTGCTTTTTACGCGAAAACCTCTAAGCGTCTGAGGAATGGCAAGGATTCCCACTGGCAGCTCAAATGCGAGATCCTTGCTATTGCTTGCACTCTCTGTCTTTCTCACGAGAGGGAGAGGAATTAAAGCGCGATGTTATGGATTAGGAGGACGTGATGCATTCGAGCGAGTAGAACCGTGTGCGCTCGGGCCGAAGAGCGATGCGCTCGCAAAGAGGTAGGAAGCGACGGTGGACGAGGATCGATGCAGCACCGGCAGCAGCAGCAGCATCGTGTACGTTGCTGCTGTTACTGCTGCCGAGGCGCGAGAGAAAAGTGAGAAAGCTAGCGATCCACCGGTGGATGAGCGACCCTAAAGGCTTAGAGGATGCCGGCACGGATCTCTCGTTCTTCTCTCTGCTCTCAACCGCACCCGAGCCACGAGAGAGTCTTTCTAATCAGCACCGATCCACCGTTCATCTTGGCTTCGCGCTGCTACTCACGAGTTTTATTGCACGAACGATCGAACAAGAGGTCCACGAAGAACAAGAACAAGAACAAGAAGAAGAAGACGAAGAAGTAGAAGAAGAAGTGGACGAACAAGAAGAAGAAATGAGGAAGAGATAGAACGAACGAGACAAGAGGCTTAGAAGGTTACCGAACTACTGCCCTTTGCCTTTGCGTCGTCTACTTTCGTCTAATCCTCAGAAGTGTCTTCCTTTCTATGAAGAGATAGGATATTTCGGAAGCTGCGAGGCTTTTATACTTCGCCACACACTACTATTAATCTCAGATTCATCTGCGAGCAATCATTGCCCTCGAAACCGAAATACTTTCGTAACTGAATACGGGATTTCTGGGTAATCGGAGCCAAAATCTTGGATGAATCTCTCAGTTCGTAAGCATCAGAAGGGGGCGCGTTCGATCATCGCAGACTCTCAGATTTATCGGGACGCATATAATCCGCAACTTAACGCGTGTGTCTGCTTTGGTATTACAGTAGAAAGCGTGTATCACTCTTATCCTTCGCGGTTAGACAGGAGAGTTTACCGAATAATGTACATGATAAGCGAACGTGGCAGAGAGTTGTGCGAAGATTTCCGGGAAAATATGTGTTGAGAGGTTGGATGACGTGACGGAAGGAAAAGCTTGTGAAGAACGATCGATCAAACTCGATGAGAGGGACAACGTGTCTTCACTTATAACGTCTGTGGGAAGCCATAGACCTTTCCACATCTTTCGAGGGCAACCGGAAAAATCCGGGGGCTAACGAGGGTCGCGACTATATCCACCAGTCACACCGACTCAACTTGAACGCAGAGGGATAGATAAATTTAGGCGGAACCGCGTGTATGCGCGCGCGGGATCAAGAAAGAAGCAAACGAAAAAAATACGAGGGTGCGTCTCGAGTGACGCGAACGAGGGAGACTCGGTAAAAGCGCACACCCCCATCTAATTTATTTTTTATTTACCACAGTGAGAAACCGGCTACACTTCGAAGATTGCAGTCCCAAAAGTCTTGTTCAATTCGGCTGATACATTGCCCGAGACGTTTCCCCATTAAATCCTCTTGTCCGCCATTATCCTTCGTATTTCTCCGAAATTTTTCAAAATTTTCGCGCATTACGTAAAATACATTTTTTAAATAGAGAAACAAAGTCGTTTTACTCTCAAATGCCTGAAATATACGTATAGGAAAGATAGAAATAAAAGTAACAAATTTATTTAAATAAAGACGAACTTCCGGATGCTTAAAGATTTTTTTTTTCCGTTGCGTTAAAGTTTCGTTTTCAGGATATTCGTATTAAGTTGTACGGTCTTTCGAGTTAAAGATATTCCGCAAGCTCTTGCGTGACGAGATAATCGCCCGCATGTTCATCATTCTTAAACTATTGTATTTATCTTTCGACGAGAGAAGGATGAGAGTTGGATAATGGTTAGCTGATGGGAGAACTAAACTTGGAACATCTTTCTTGTGTATTCGGAGAGAGAATTCGTCGGCGTCGTCAAAATAGAGGTGACTACAATCGAGAGATAGAGGAAGCATTAAATTGCAATTTGCTCGTAATTAGAGACTCCATCGCGTTTCTACTGTTATCACAAGGTGGCAACTTTAAGGGAGATAGAGATGCGACGATGCAGGGATGCTGCGCTGCGTTCGCCCATCATCACCTTTGTCGAGGTGTCGGAGATCTCCCGACCCATTCTATATCTTCTTACTTCAACCTCTGTCGTTGACGTCTTACCCTCTGTACACCTTAACGCAGCATCCCGCATTGCCGAAACTACGATATAGGCACGGAGAACGCGGGTATAATTACGCCTGTTTCGGTTCCCAACGCAACCGCACAATCCAGCTTCGGTAAACATGGAAACGCGAGTGAATGAGGAAAAGCTCCAGAATCGTTCGCGATCTTCTTCCGCGTAAGAACTTCCGAGAAAACAGCAGAGAGAAGGCGAACGAAGCTGCAGCACTGACACGCATATCGTTCAAGAGCCTTTGAAATGTATATATTCGATATCGCAAGCTTTTCTTACACTTTAATCTGAATAAATATATTTCCGTTGAATCAACTTTTCGGCGTATATCTTAAGTAAAGTCGGGAGGGGCGGGGATTGGCATATGGGAATATCAAAAAATGATTTTTCCGTGAATTCGAGATTGGGAGAGAGAGAAAGAGAGACTAGTAGCGCAGGTTGCCAATGTATCAGGAAAAGATGTATGAAAATCGTAGTATTTACAGATGTCGAGAATGATGAGCTCTTCTCGGTGGGTACGATAGTAGAGAATCCTCGAGGCATCCGAGAGATATATTCATACATAGTACATTATACAGTGAGTGATCCAACGAGAGTGAGAGAAGCCAAAGGGGGATGAGCGAAACCCACGGCGAATTTTCTGACATCCCGAAGAGGCGCGGCGCAAGAAGAGAGAGAGACAGAGCGAGAGAGAGATGGAGTTTTCATATCGAATCCTTTCAACTTTCCTTCGTCGAATCTCCGAGCCTTTCTACCGCCCTTCGACATTACGTCAGATTCTCTGCAAGCTTCGTCTTCCTTCCGTTTTACCTATCTTCGCCCTGTGTATACGTTATCTCAAAGTTCATTTTCACGATCCTCGCAGACGCGAGCCCACTGCGCTCTCGATGCTCCCGTCGGTATTCTTCTTTCCCTTCTTCTGCTTCTATATTCCAACTCTCTTTCGTGATTCTCGTCGCCAAAGCGCGCGGCCGCTCGCATCGAACTCTCATTTCGTATAGGAAAAAGGAACATAAAAAAAACGTATCGGCAAGTCGAATTGGCGAACAGCCGAATGGAGACTTTCGTTTCTTACGTATTATCGATATTATACAATCTCTAGAGATTCCTTCATCTTTTTCCAATTCGACGAATTTCTCGAATCTCAATGTTTCCATATTTTATCACGTGGTATATGTAAAAATTTTCGAGAATAAAAATTCGACGATATTCGAAAAATCTTAATAGCGCACAGGTTTTTTTTTTTATTTTACAGGATTTTTTCATATCAAATAACAACGAAATACAATATGTACACTGAAAAAAAAATTGTTTTTTTTTTTTTTTTTGGGAAATATTATAGTACGGAAAATACTATATAGCGAACGGTACGCCAATTCGATGAATTTCGCGAGACGAAAACATTCATTAATGTGCAAACTAAATGGTAGTAAATCGATAGTACACGTCATTTTCAACTCCTGAATAATTTCACGTATAGCTTATCATCATCGAATATTAATGCGCGAACTGGAGAAACAACACTTGGAAATGCGAGTAATAAGAGAAAAAATCGCCAATGTGGTGAATTAACGCGGAGAATTTCGTCACTCGAGTTTCGATCGTTATGCAAATTTGCATGAATCGGGTATCAGAAAGCAACGAAGCTTTTCCATTTTATACTGAAAGACATCGAATTACGTCGCAAATAACCTTCAGACCTTCGCTCTCGAATTTTTCTGCGCAAATAGTCTTTGGAAATTAACATCGGTCGGTTGGACGAAAAAAAATTAATCTGAATAAAAGAATAAACGACATACGAAAAGATAATTTTTTTTTCGGACGCATTGATCTTTGCAGTCTTTTTATTTGATTCCATTTAATTACATCATCGGCCGCAATAATTGAAAGGTACAAAATAAAAATATTGCGACAATTTTATCCGCGTAAATTGAGTAAAAATGTGGAATGAAAAAAATAAAAAAATGTAATAAATTAATAAATGCTTTCGCAATTCGAGAACAATTGAAATACTTCGCTGGACAATATTTTTACTTCATATAAATAACATAAAAATGTATGTACAATAAAATGCTTTATTCTCTCAGATCAATAGAGCATTCCGTTTTGAGAAACATTCTCACTTTGTAGCCGAGAATCTGCGCGACTTTGCCGTATCTCGAGCGGCTGTATTTCTTGAAGACGGTATCGACGTCGCTGTGACGACGGGTTGATTCGTTAATTTTCTCGATTAATTTTGATCGCACGCGATTTATTTCGCATTCGGTAAATCTACGAATTAAAACAAAAAACCACCACAAGTTTTTTTTTTTTTCTTTTTTTTTTTTTTTAAGAAAATTTATTGAAAAAAAAAAATATCACCTTTTGGCTGTGTGCGGAGCTCTCCACTTGTTCCACAACGGTTCCGTTCCCCTTTCAACGTCCTCCAACACAAAGTACAGTGCGGTTTCGGCTACAGTAGCCGCTAACAGTACCGCCGATGTATTGAACAGTTCTTCGTCGAACAACGAAAGATCGATCTGCAAATAATTTCAATATCGATTCGACGATTCGCTCCGCGCATCGGACATAATGCAGCGTTTACCGTTCATTATGCATTAAAAAAAAAAAAGAAAAGGCGCACCATGTAACCACCGCAGTAGTAAGCCATATCGATCTGATGATCATTCATGTAAAAACAGCAATCGGACATTGTTATGTTGTAACACAGAAAGGAAAATGGATCTGGAAACACGATATCAAAATTCAACGACTGTAGAATATCCCTCTCGCATTTCAGCAACAGATCCTTTCGCCCGGCGTAGAGACCGTTGGCGAACGATATCATTTTTTCAGCCTGAAATGAATGATGGATGTTAACAGTTTGGGAAAAAAATTGTCATTGTCGACATCGCTGAAAAAAAAAATTTCTATAATAAAAAAAAAAAAAATGTACGTATTTGGCATCAAAACGCTACGGCATCTCTTCATTTAATGTATCTTTGTCGTTAAAAAAAAAAAAAAACTATCAGATAAATCATGAAATGTCGCTATACGAACCGACGGGACGCCGTATACGGTGTGATCTTTCTTCACAGCTATCCACATAGATGTCAGTGCTATTAACTGCAACTCCTCGACTTCGATTGGTCTCGCGTCCAGCGCGGCATCGAAAATTTTCACCGTTTGGTAGAGGAAGAATGACGGATGGAACGAATGCGCCTAATAAAAACGCTCATCTATTACTACGCCTATAAATTTATTACTGCCGAAACAGATTTTAAATAAATAAAAAAAAAAAAAAAAAGAAAAAAAAATTTTGCTTCTCGCAAATATTTCGAAACGCACGTTTAATCGTGTAAGAAATTTGACTACGATATTCCTTTGCTTGACCGTTATATTTCCTTGTCGAAAGCCCCGTGAATGTCGCGATACCGAATGCAAATCTCGTTCCATTTCAAACAAAATAAAATCATCGACGTACGGCACTCTGTACGGCAAACCGCGCGATAATGTGACCGTTCCAGTATTCGGCTTTTCCGTTGGCTTCATCGAATTTCGACGATGTTCGATTTTCACCTATAAATAACATTTTTTTTTTCCAAATACTCGTCATTCGAACATTCGTCATTGACGTCGCCAAGAAGTTTATCTCGTCGATGTTTACCTTTTTCGGTAGCAACGGTGCGACGGGCACGTCGACCGGAGTGGATCGCATTTGAGTCGTGCCGACGCTCGATTCTCCCGATAGACGAAGATTAGTCAAATTTTTGTTTTGCGGCCTTCGGTCACCCCGTTTAGCCATCTCTTTCGTCGCGCCATTGTCCGATGTACTTTCGATTTTTTTTTCCACCGTTTCCTTGACGCTTTTTAATTTTTTATCCGCGTATATTTTAAAACGAGATTTCACGCAATCGTCGTCTTCGTACACATTAACGCGTTTTCTCGAGGCGACACTTTTTTCTTCCTGATTCTCGATCTTTTTATCGGCGACAACTGTTTTTTTTATAGCACCTGTGGCCGTTCCGTTTTGCGCGGCGCGTATCATTCCCGTTGATTTTCGAGAATTTGATAGTTCTTCGTAACGCATTTTAATCTGTTTTGCGATGCTCACCGAGCCGTCGGAATACCGAACGCGATTTTCCTTGTCCGCCGCGGAAAACTCTGCTTGCTGTTGTTTCGGAACCATTGAACTATTTTGCTGGGAATTGCGTAACGACATTTCGATTCGTTTAACCGCTAAAGCAACACTGGTACGCTGATGGGGCGTTGACGCGGCGACCACAGAGTTTTTTCTCGTTTCCAAAATATCGCCGTGCGGACGTTCCATGTATTCTTGATTTCGATCCAAATATGTTATTTAACTGTACGATAAATTTTGCGAAAAACTATCGAAGAACTGTTTATTAATAAATCGCTTATACCGCGAAAAAATTTTAATCTCTTGTGCCGTTACTCGATACGAACGTTTACCGTCGATTTTCACGAATACAATGAGCACCACGAAGTCGTCGACCGATCTATTTGTGATGGACGAAGAAACGAAAATATTGTCGCATTTCGACAGTCGGAGAGGGGGTTGTGATACTGTATAATTGTGTACAGTGATAGACTCGCGTCAACCGGGAAACGCGGTGAGTTTTGAATAACATAGCATTTTAGATTAAAGAATTATAATACGCCAACAAGGAACTTGTGTCTCACGTGATATATTTAATGAATAACAAGCGGGAAGACTTATCACATTACGTGGGCAAATTTTTGGATAGAAAAGACGTTATACATTTTTCTTTCGCTTTATTATCGTAATATGTGTTTTAATAAAATGACTTGGCGTCGAAACGCTACCGAGTCTCTTGATGCTGAAAAATAATTCATTTTATCCGCCATTCAGCTACTTTTGAATTCGAATCTATTGTTTGTAATTTTTTTTCATCGTGAGTCGAGAAAAATAAAACTGTAAATCTGATTCGGAAGTTATTCTTTTTTTTTTATAAATTCATTTTACGCATCAAAAATAGTGCGTAAAAACGAATTTTACGCATACTACATAGAAAAATACAATTTTTTGCACTCGTGGCATCGTAAACTTTTTTTTAAGTACTCGGCGTCGAGACGCTACCACGTCCCTTAAATGCGATTCGGAAGTTACTCTTTTTTTTTTTATTCATTTTACGCATCAAAAACAGTGTGTAAAAACGAATTTTACGCATACTACACAAAAAAATACAATTTTGTGCACTCGTAGCATAGTATACTTTTTTTTTAATACACGGCGCCGAGACGCTATCGCGTCCCTTAACGTGTCCCAACAGTATATCCTTAACAAGATCTAAGCGTCCGAGACGCTGTTGTCTCTTCGCAGACTAAAGGATATCTTTCTAAAAAGGGTTTTTTCTATCCGTTAGCTCGTTGGTATTACACATGAAAAAGCTTGTGGTCCGGTCGTGTTTGTGTATGTCGTCTCGTCCGTTCTCCCCTCGGGAATTCCGAAGTCTCGTTCGTTTTCTTCAGTAGAGAAAAAAAAACAACTGGACGTCTGTGGCATACGGTTTTACCGCGGTATATCCATTGAATGTAACGTGCGCGTATATTCTCTTTGCTATATCGGATACTCACGCACGAACGCGGATACGACCAGAAAAGAGAAGAAAACGAGGGTCGAAAATATATTCGCCGTTCTTCCTTTCGCCTGTGCAATATAGCGTGGCTACCGAGTTTCGCCATCTTCCCCTCTTTTCTCACCTGCAGTTTCCGAAGTACAATACGTTCGAGTACTTTTTTTTTTTTTCAAAGTCACCAAATCGCGACCTTTACGTATATGTGTGTTGCTGAAAAAAAGGAGGCCGCGTCTGTTATACATGCAATCGCGAAGCCTTTCCGCCATCCATGCAAAAGAGGGTGAAGGAGAAGGGTAGTACGCAGGGTGCGGTTGTAAGAAAGAAAGAACGAAAGAAAGAAAGAGAGAAAGAGTGATCGTGGATGGATCGGGCGCACCGCATGCCCAATGCGCGATCTCTGCTCTCTCCTGCTTGGTCCCTGGGGGATGAGGACGGACGCGAGTTCTTGGTCTTCTCTTTCCTCCAACGCTTCCTTCCTTCCTTGCTGTACCTTATAACCAGACACGAGGGGGTCTTCTCTTGCACATGCCGAAACTCCCCCTCTGTCGTCTCTCCATCCCTCGCGCACTTCTATATATACTACTGTATCCTCCGCACGAACGGGGAAGCAACCAACCCTCCCCGCTGCCGAACTCTTCCTTTCTCTATACCTCCTCCACTGGAACCTTTTATTCTTTTATTTTTCCCGAGAGCATCTTCGTTAACCTCGTCGGGTTACATTCGGATGGCCCTTATCTCTCTTGAGAATATCGTTAGAATTTAGTGGGTCCTGTTTTTGTCGTTGTCGGGATCTCAGTATAAACTGTGTATATACTGGAGGACATCAGTGAATATACAAGGGTGAGTTTTGGATAAGTCTGAGAGAATATATAGGGGATCATGTAAAATATATTTGGATACACGATACCACGAGCACTTTTGGGTTGTCGAGCTACGGGTACCCCCAAAAGATTTCAGTATACGAAATAAAGGATTCATTATTTATTGTTTTTGCTCTTTTCGTCTGCAACGACAATGTCTATTTTTATCATGAACGTCTTTCTATATCATCGAATAAACATCGAAACATCGAAAAAAAAAAAAATTTCTTGCCCATTTTTTTTATTTATTTTTCAACATCGCCAAGTGTGTGAATTGACAAAACTTTAGGTCGTCTTTAGGTGTTCCACCCCCCGCAACCCCTGCACTTCAAATTACGGAGTTCTCAAAAGATTGACCAAAGCGAACATTGTTCTATCGAAATTTCCAACACTTAACTATCCTCTCTATGACCCTTCACGGGCTACTGCGGATTTGCACGGTTCGTTCCATCCCAACCGTATCCTCTCCACAACCCCCCCCCCCCCCCCCCCCCCCCCCACATCGAAACATCGAAAAAAAAAATTTTGTTGCCCATTTTTTTTATTTATTTTTGTACGATGTCAAGTTTGTGAATTGACAAAACTTTAGGTCGTCTTTAGGTGTTCCACCCCCCCGCAACCCCTGCACTTCAAATTACGGAGTTCTCAAAAGATTGACCAAAGCGAACATTGTTCTATCGAAATTTCCAACACTTAACTATCCTCTCTATGACCCTTCACGGGCTACTGCGGATTTGCACGGTTCGTTCCATCCCAACCGTATCCTCCCCCCCCCCCCTCCTCCCCAACCAATTCGCAGCACCATCAAGAGCACTTTGTGCACCGATGCCTATCTCTGGGCTCTCGCTTGTGTGGCAATGGGATATCGAATATTCATGGAGTTTCGCGAATAGGCGATAATGACGTGGCATCTTCCCCACTACGAACGCTATCTGTCATATGGCTCGGGTAATCGCAATGTTCCGACAGAGAATCCCCCTTCCTCACGGTTACACCTTCGACGAGTCAATTCACGCGATATCATGAATAATGACAAAGAAAATATGATATATTTCATGCGACAATGAGTTTTTAACGAAAAACTAGAAGATTGATGTATAAACTCGATTTTTTTTTTTTTTTCGTGTATCAATAATCCGTTATGTCATCCGCCGAAGATTAACCGGAAGTAAACATATTCAGCAACGAGAGATCACAGCGATAGCCGACATTGCATGTGCGCACATTCCCGTACGAGAGTTGAAAAAAACCGCGTACCGTATGTCCGTGTGGCTTCAAACCGAATTCGTTATGTTCATAATAATTAACCAATCAATCCTGGAAACGAGCGATCAATTCAGGTCCGCAATGGCAGGAATCCGCTTCATCGGGACCTTCGACACACGTTCAATCTATTCACCGAATAATTCTCTCGTCTCTGCAGTGATTTTTCGTTCTCTGGTGAACACGATGAAAAAAAAAAAAAAAAAAAAAAAAAAAAACCACGCGAAAAGTAGAAAAAAGTGAAAAGTAAAAGCGTCGAAAGCATAGGATAGCCGTAGAAGGGGATATCGCGTGAAAAAAAGAGAGGCTGATGAAATTCGGAATAGCGGTAGGGGTAGAAATTGGTGTTTCGTTGGAATACTGGCATACGAACGCCCAGGTGTGTGTACCATATAGCTTCAAACCGAATTCGTAATGCCGCATGGGAACGTGTAAGTCATTGGAGCGAACAGGAAGTGTGGGTGAGCATCGCAAGGGGTGAATACCCAACACACACGCGGACACGTACGTCTGCACACTCTCGTTCTACCCGCCGTTACTACTATTACTTGGAAAGCGGTGCGAGAGCACGATGGAACTAGATATAGGGTCTACTCGACCGGGCGTTAATGCGGCTTTAGAGCTACCGGAATGTCATCCACTTT
This sequence comes from Cryptus viduatorius, assembly GCA_964006125.1. NCBI lineage: Eukaryota > Metazoa > Arthropoda > Insecta > Hymenoptera > Ichneumonidae > Cryptus > Cryptus viduatorius. The sequence goes on along the minus strand of OZ023225.1, from coordinate 14,897,630 downwards.
GTGAGAGAGCGGCCAGTAGAGCAGATCGGCGAGAGCGTGTAGAGAGAGAGTGCACCGAACTCGCGAGCGCGAACATTGCGTTCTGATGCTGGTTGATGCCGTTCCGGGCGCACCCAAGCCCCCTCCCTCCTCCTTTCCACCCCCACCCCCCACCCCTTCGTCCAGTATGGAACCTCGGTATCGCATATTCATGGAATCTGCAAATAGTCGATAATCACGGGAACCGAGATAGAGATAGATAGATAGATAGACAACATTGGTACGGCGATGATGGTCCTGGGATTTGCACTGGCAATGCTTCGGTTTCTAGTAGTACGTTGGCTCCCTCCCTCCAATCGTGCATGTAGTGTACACAATATGGCCTAATATACGGAACACGTTGGCTCCTGGTTATCACGATAGACACATTAGCAACCAAAATAACCAAAAGAGAACTGAAAAAGCGTGACGCTCGGGCATTCGGTCGGAGATTCAATAATCTAAAGTCCACCGAACATGCGCGATGTCTTCAATATCGGAGTTCGAAAAATATGTCCAAAAGGGTACAGGAAGCATGTAGCAGATGACGCAATTTTTTTTTTTTTTTTTTTTCAAGTTGCGATTTGAACGATTCATTACTTAGAGCAGTGAAGCTAAATTCGGCAATGAACATTGCGGCTTCCGAGAATCGCTTGCATACGAATTCTCTATATAAGAGAATCGATAATAACGCATCTGACCTGTGCATGTTAGTTATTCGAGAGAATCTGCCGCACGCACCTTCCGCCTCAGATTTTCAGTAAGGCTACAATGTTATGTTGACGCTGAGGCGAATAGAGAAGGGTAACAACCCTAACAGAGCTCTGTCGTTGTAGAACAGCCGAGCGAACCCCACAGCGTTTCTACAACGCGACGCTCATCAGCGATGAAGCGGGTATCAAGTTCGTGCAAAATCGAGGTATGTAGTGTGAGATAGAGGGTTATCCTACCGTTGCGAGTTCCAAAGCATCGAGAAGCTAAAGGGTCTCCGAGCTGATGAACAGCCTCGTGGACCCCTTGGCTCGCTCGTCGGCGGATGGAGCAAGCAAATGTTGATGTAAGACCCTCGAGGAACGTCGCGTTGCTGTGTGTTGTTGCGTCGTAGACCCGGAGCGTTTCTCCCACGGCCTTCACTATAGAGGGCGAGCCCTCTTGCTAGCTTTGGCGAAACAGCTTCTGTGCCGTTCTATCTCCCGTAACAATCCCTCGGATGCCTATGGCTCCTCTGTACCGGTTAACATGTTGCAGTAGCGTTAGCAGCCTGACTTGTAGTAGATCGGCTTATTGCGTGAGCTTGGGACGGGATGTATCGATGAGGTCTTGACCCACCTTGATATCTCGCCTCTCAGTTTAGACACGCTTCGGGAATAATTTAACAACCCCTTCAAGACACACGCGTATTTTCCACAATACGTAATACTGCAGTTTAGCAATGAAGTTAGCAGTTTCGTTAAATCTTTGCGCATGCGCAAAGATGTCGCGTAAATAAAATTGTTTTTTTCCGATAACTTAAATATGAAATAGCTCTCAATTTTTGCACGAAATTATGATTATTGGAAAAAAATCGCGAAATTGGCAAAAATAGGATTTTAAGGGGTAAAATAATGATATCCAATGACTTTTTTACCCCTTTTCGTTATCAGACAAAAGGTCTTCGTACTCAAATTCGGTTCTAAATAAGGGTTGAAAGACGAATCTCGTATTGCGTTCAGTGATCTAACTGCAGATTTCTAAACTTAGCATTGTAACAGTATTCGGGTTATTACGAGATACCCTATTTGCGGTACCGATGTACAGAACCGATACTCGTTGGCCACTATACGCGAAGATAGTGTAACTTAACGGCCGCAACGCGACAAGATGAAAGGGTCTATGGTGGGTAGAAACCTTATCCACGGAGAGAGAAAGAGTAAGCTGGAGAATCGGAAAACGTTAAGTGTAGAACATTTATCACAGATGTAGGAGAGAAGGCGGTATATACAGTTCGTGTTTCTCTCTCGTGTCCTGCCGGGAATTCTCACAGCGACGATTCATGTACGTTCTCCACGTTTAAAAGCCACTGTAACGATTCCCGCGCGCCCAAGAGTAAAGCAAGTCTTCCTCTACTCTCTCTTACTCTCTTCCCCACTATCTAAGGTCAATTCTGCTGTCTACGCTACCCGTTGGAACTATTATTCCAGGATGCGGTGACCGCGTCCATGCAGTTCCTGTCGCCGTTCGAAGCTTAATGACGATGTAAGACCACCAGAGCGACGGGGGTATCCTCTCTCTCTCTCGGTGCATCGACTATGTCCTGGTTACCGCAATCCCTTGCGCGCTTCCCTCCCTTTACCCTCTGTTAAGGTTCCCTCTGGGTCAATAGTAGTTGCAACGTTATACCAAGACCGACAGCGGACCAGCAGAATCTTGGGAATCTCCCTCTCTCTCTCTCTCTCCCTCTACACCACACCAACCGGAAGGCAATTGCCGTTCCAATTTCTACTTGATTGCGACGCCCAGCAAGTTTACCGAAGCTGTGAGCCTCTCCTCTCTCTCTATCTCTCGTATACTTCTAGTTACCCCGGCAGCTTCCTAGACGATTAGTCAGATCCCTTTACTCATTTATTTAACACTTAATTTTGAACTTCATACATCGGTAAGCGTGTGTGACGTACATATTTTTTCCGTTGAATGCTGAGAATCTAATTTGCCTAGTAGTTGTGGTCAACGTTGGTCAGACATACACCACAGTCTTTTCTGCAACCTGTGCGTAAAAGTACTACTTTTCGTATCTCCAGAAAGTGGCGTAAGTGGCGCTTCATAGCAAAGTGTACTGTAATGACATGGCGCATGCGCAAATCGGCCCGATTTTACTTCTCGGACGCTTTCGCGGTGCCGCAATCGACAGACATGAAAGTAGCACTTCTCCTGCACTTGTTACAAACAATATTATACGATACTTCTACGAAAAAGTGGACTTCCGACGGCGGTTGTGAAGTAGACGGCACTCACCTCCTCTTCCGTTACAAACAACACTTGGCTTCGCTTCGTGACGCTGTAGCGTTCGATCCGTCGCGTGCGGCCACTTCACAACCTTTGCTGTAAAGTCCGCTTTATCGCACTAGGATCGTAAAGTACTAGTATTGCCAGCTGAATATTGCTTTCATTTTTTTTACTCGAATAAATTCTACCTATCCGCACGGTTTCGCGTATTTGAGGATTTTTATCTGACGAGGATTCACAGTGGAAAAAAGCTCGGGTAGTATATAGATTTAGCTTCGAAAGGTAGAGCCGTGAACGCGACGAGATGGAAGCCTCTCGCGTCGTCTAGCACACAGTACTCCCGTGCCGGTAGCCCGGTGCCCGCGAGAGCCAGCCTATCGATTCGAATCATTTCCGTACCACTCGACGGTAGGACATGCGAAAATTTCATGCGAGACTTTTCTCGTGATATATACCATCACCGTTGCACTATATATCTGCTTGCGTATCGTATACCCGCGTAGACATATAGCTCAACAGCACACGATGCAATTTGGAGTCTGGAGCTTTTCAGCTACGTTGAAATATCCGTTCGCCGCTGGCTGTATTGAAGAGAGCTGAACGCTATTGGCGGAAAAAAAGAGGGTACTCGTGATACGGGCAGAGAGGTGAATATACCGGAACATACAGATTCTTGGTAGAACATTTTTCGCGTCTCTCTCTCTCTGTGGTGCACTCTCGAGTAGCAACACAGCAGGTGAGACGGCCGGTGGAAAAAAGCGTCTGAAGAGGAGGCATGTAAATTGAGATTTTATCCCCGTATAGAAGCTGTGTGAGAAAAATCGCAAAGTAGTAGAACCGGAAGCGAGGTTTTCTATCAAGTTAGAAGCTAAATCTCGAACTAAAAGTTTCAGTAGAGACGGAATTCTTTGTAAAATACGGAGAATACGACGATATCTTTATCGAGAAGAGACTGTAATAATTTTTAACTTCCTAACCTCCCAGTGCTTTATTATAAATTAAATACTGTTTAGTTGTTAATAAAAATGAAAAAGAAAATCATTTCAAGGTGAATTTTAAATAGTTTATTTCAACTTTTAGATCATTTAACAGTTTTCTATTCGCGTAATGATGCGCAGGTATGTTATTGGCGGCTGCGCGTTCGTGCTATTGAAGGGGTTAATAAAAAATTGATTAAGAATCAAGACGAATTGATTAATTATTTTTTGATGGTCCAGAATCATCAAAAATTGATTTTCAAATCACCGCCACGATCTACTCATACCGTATTGATAAAAAAAACAATAATTTGGTGGATTATTACACGACAAATGCCATCTGTTTTCTCGAATCAGTATGCGTATCCGTTAGACCATCGTATTTCTCTTGTAAACGTTGGCTGTAGCACGGTACGATGACTCAAGCTTCTAGTAATGTAATGCGATATCGCGCACGTCCAATTACACGTCGGATGGAAATTGCCGGTTAGCGAACGCGCGCGCGGGCGCGCAGGAGTCGGGATGGATGAAGAAGAGGGCCAGTTTGCCAGGGGGGGTTCTTAATGTCTCGACGGGGCCACTGATGGATCGCCCGGGCTTCTCGTCTCGCATACTGATCGTCCCTTACTGTGTATGCGCGCGAGAGCCCTGACTGCTTGACTTGTATTGAGAAAATTGGTAGTCGATTGGAATCGGAACTATCAAGGATCCATTTCTCGGACGATAGGCCTTCCCTCAGTTTCCTTCCCTTCATTTTCGGAGAGGTTGTAAAAAAAACTGTATAAAGGGTGAGTCAAGGGTGAGACTCACCGATCTACCAATTTTTCATGCCAATTTGTATGCCTAATAGACCCCTTAACGTGGTATTATACGGTATATTCGATGCTTCGGTTTAAAGACAATCGGCGAGACAGGACAGTATCTTGTTCTCTAGGGACAGAAGACTATCGTGTTCTGCAGATATCACCGAAAGTATCATCTTACGGGAATCTCTGTAGGGGAATCCAAAAGTTCGCGTCACGAATTCGCGTTGCTGTAGGGGTTGTCGAAGAGGGGTCGAATATAGATACCGTAAGGGAGAGAACAGCAGAGGTGTCCAGTGGTTGAAGTGGGTGAAGGGTTTCATCGACCTCTCTTTGCCATCGGGACTAAAGGAATCTTACTTACGCTAACTTGCAATCCATCCACGTGCGCTCTCGACCCTTTCTCAAAACAGAGAGCCCGAAACTGATTCCACCCGTCTTTACCGTGTAATTAGTTTTCTTGTCTCGTTTCGAACTTACGTCGCAGTCAAGGAGCAACGACGTTGCAATCCGATCTTTCGAATTGTAACCCTCTGTTTCTCTTCGTCTCGAGCTGAAGGTATTCGTCGTATGGTAAAAAGCCGAATTTGAATGTCAGAACGTGACGAGGAGGGTTGACGTAAACGGTGAAAGAGAATCCTCCGGGGAGGGATGCATGCGAAAGAAGGGGTTATAGGTACGTGTCTGCGAAAGGGTGGCCGGGAGTGTCTAGCACGCTATACCGAACAGAAGTAGAAGCAGAAGCAACCCTTAAGTAATTATTCCGCTGAGAATACGCTTTCGCAGAGACACGACGACGAAAGAGAAAGATATACTACCGGGATATCCCTGTCACTGTAATTAGAATAAATTTTCCAAATGATATTACGCGCGACTCGCACGAATTACATGGAGTCACACCCCGTACCCGAAGTCTATAATTTTCGCGATGTTAATTCGATTCGACAAGAGGGTCTAATAGAGAACATCTGTAATAGATATTAATAACACCAAAACTACCCTTACCTGCTATAAAAATCGACCTGAATTTCACTTTAACGTATTCGGAGAACGAATTAAAAGTAATTATCAGCATTCCGGTGCGATCGATAGAATATTGTTCGTCTGTAAGTGACACCCCGGGTAGTTGAATTTTAGTAAAATTAGCGCGAACAGTAGCGCAGTAGAGAGGAGAGAAGGCAAAATTAATGGCAAAGGTAAACTAGCTTTCGCGCTCGTTCGCTCGCTCGTTGGAACAGGCTTCGTATATTAGTATAAGAGTGTAACAACGAGGGCACGAAGGGGGAGGTAGCTGGCTTATCGTTAACCCAAAGCCGCCCTCCCGTATACCAACTCGCGCGTGCGGCTTTTCCAGCTGTACCGGTTATACATTATAGATTAGAGACGATCCTCGTTACATTTTTCACGATAAGCTTACAAACCAGTCGAACCCTACGTACACACCCCCCACCCCCTCCTCTTGCACTTCAACTTTTCATCGTATCTGTGTACCTGTTATATAAATGAATCCCCTATCGCTTTCCCCTTTTTTTACTCATATAAAAACAGCTTACGCTAAAAGATTCATGGTGAACAATTGGGTGAAAAAAAAATAGCATCTCCGTTCTTATCAACGACGCTAGAATACGCTTTGTTCTCCAAATCTCTGATGGTCCAACGGTGACATGTATTTTTATATTTTTCCGTCTGCGCTCATTTGTCCGCCGGTTGGTTCTCGTTGAAAACTGATGTTTCGGTTGATGTCGTTGTCATCAGCGACAGTGAGCAACGCGACTCGTCAGCCCGTCAGAATTTCAGGTTTTTACCACCGTGAGAGTAGACGTCGGATAAAAATTTACGTCCATTAAAGTCACTGTTGTTAATGTTAACGGTTATGCGAAGAGGGCGGGGAAACACGCGTCGAAAATACGGTAGAAAAATTGAGGAAAAATATGCCAGAGGGGGGGTGGGATGTTGTGTTTCTCCCCTTGCATGTTTTTTCCCTCTCGTAGCTTTCAGCATCAGAGAAAATGCGTCGCTCGTTTGTACATAGTAGTTTGCCGGTAATAGCGTTAGATACGCCGGGACAGTTTAAAAAATTTTTAAAAAAGCTCATAAAATAGATGCGGATGCCCCGCGGGTATTTCATACTCTGCCTGTTTTACCATAGTGAGAAATTAACGTTGACGATCTCGTGACGCGCGGACTGACACGATTGACCGCGATTCATTTCCGAAGTTAAAAAAAAAGCTTACGTCATTTTTTCGACATATTTTTGAGCTTTTCACGTTTCGCCCCTCTGGTTTTTTGCAGTACCGGACCCGTAGGAAAAGATAGTTTCTTTTTCTTTTGTTGAAAAAAAAGCTCTCGTGTGCGTTTGAAGTCTTGAAAAGCTCGTCTGTCGTCGAGGGACTACCAACAGCATATATATAGAGAAGGACGTGCTGGCAAAAGCTTATGTGAAATATCGTTTTCTCCGACGCGTGTGGATGTAGGTAAAAGTTTCGTACACGTTTGTTGCCCCTCAACCCTCACCCCCCCCCCTCCCTCCCCCGCACTCTCTCCTCTATTTCTCTTCGTACCTCGAGAGAACTCTCTTTCGTCGTCGTTCGTACTTCGTACGATTTTCATTCTGCTGGTCAGTGCTGCGCACCTCTCTCGCGAGTACAAAAATGATATACGGTGATGTCTGAAGCCGAGCGGGAAAGAAAAAATCGATTCTCCCTCGAGCTTCAAGCTGTATGTACTATATTTGTGTGTGTTTTGAGCTCAGGACATGGATTTATTCGCACTCGAGGAGTAGCAAGTTTCTCGTAACGTTGGGCACCACAAATCCCTCCCCGACTCTCTTTCGTCCCTATGCGAGGCGAAACGAAGCTGAGTCTCTCACGCACCTTACCTCCAAACACGCGAACCTTCTTTTACGGAAAAAAAATATTTTTATCGCGGGTCCATAATCGAAAAACAATGGAAAAACGAAAATACGTTGCGAAGATTAAATTATAAATTATTTCGGAGTTCGCGCGCTCGCGATCGTCCAATGCAGACGACCGACCGAGCAGAATCGTTACCAAGAAAATTGTTGCTATGGTAACTGTTGCCAAGGGAACTGTTGCTATGGTAATCGTTGCTACGGTATCCGTTGCTATGGCAACCGTTGCTGCGATTATTTTATAAAAGATTCCAACATTTTTTCAAGAAACCCATTCGATTAAAAAAAATTCTAGTGTCAAGATTTTCTGAATTTTTTCGAAATAAGATAACCTAAAAATGACGAAAGATTTTTTTTTTTTTTTTTTTTTCGTAGCCTTTGAAAATTATACAGTAGTAGTGAATTTATTAATGGAATATAGATATGTAGCAAAATGTACCGTCGGTGGAACTATATAGATACGATGAAAAGGGTTGAGAGAGGTACGAGGGATGAAAGACGAAGCGTAGTGAGTCTGGGAGCCACTCGCGTTTCCCTACGTGATCAATTCCACGAACGACCCCGGCGGGAGTTTGTGCCCCGAGTCCTTCACGTATACACGCGTTAACCCCTATACGTGTGAGAAGGTTGCACCAGCGAAATATTATAGTCCAAGAGAGCGAACATAGCCGGGATGGGACTATGGACGTGGCTATACGAGAGGTATCCGCCCTCACCGTTGGAAGTCGAACGTCAGCGAAATGGCAAACTTGCGGGAAGAATGGCCAGTGAACTTTGAACCGTCTATAACGCGCTTAAAGCCTTCCTATGTGCGATTCTCACACGCCAAACTACCGATTCCCCGTAGCCGAATGCCTCCGCGAATTTCACCAGTTAGAAGAACGAAAGTCAAATGGGGATAAAAACTCTCGCGATTCCCATGACGCGAGAGGGATGAAAAATCCAGCATGTTACTGACCATCGTCACTGTTGACGGATGAGACTCGAGACTTTAAGTAAAAAAGCAAATGGAAATAAAAAACCGGTGATGAAAATCGATGAGCGACATTGGGGGTGCGCAAAAGGTCGAGAGTTGACGCACTCGTGCGAGACACTGAATGTAACCTTTGATTGTCGGGTAAAAGTAAAGGTAGAGCTATAAAGAGCGAGAGACAGAGAGAGAGAGAGAGGGAGAGGGAGAGAGAGAGAGGGATTTTGTGTCGTCGTTAGGTACAGAGAAGAGCAAGTATGGATAAAGGGAAAGGTATACCGCAAGGGCTGATCGAGCGTACGACCAATAATAGCACGACCACGACGACAACCCTTTCTCTCTGTTAGCCACAGCATACCTCGGTGTAGCCCCGGTCGCTCTTGGCATGCTGCGTGACCATCACAGAGGCTAGTAGTTGCTACTTCCCTATAAACTCGTCGCCCAACGAAGCCCTAGCCTCGTTCCCGTTACTCTGACCATAACCCGGTGGCCATCACGCAACCCACAGACTGGAATTTTTATCGACGAGCGTTAAAGAGTTGCCCGGCACGAGAAGAAAGTCTACCGTAGTATCAATCGCTAAGAACCATAAGGCCACATCCGTGACAATTTTACATGTAAAACATCCCTTGAAAAGGCCCTTCTGTTTCTCAACAGTGGCTATATATAAACTTTAGGATGAAAGAGTGTACGAGGGATGAGCGCCGGAAGGAAACGAAAGAGAGTATGGGATCGGTTGACAGTAAAGGGACTATAAAATACCGTAAGAATCCCTTACCCGTACTTGGTGTGTGCTCCCGCCAGAGGGGTAGAAGAGAGAACTCTCTCTCGCTCTCCCTGTTTCGTCTTCCCTAAGAGAGTTTGCGTCTGGTGCTCGGGATGCTGTGTGCAAAGAACCAGAAGACGAGAAAAGGGTGACGAGGAGGGGATGAGAAAAGAGAGAAACCTTCGGAGCTGATCGTTTATACTCGACTCACGTACGTAAGTAGTATAGCTCTTTGGTATGTGCATCAGACGTACACGCACACAGGAGTCTCCGAGTGAGGGCTTGAAAAACGGAGAGTGGGCGTAAGTGTATACGATATACACACACATATATATATATATATACATACAGGATATACCAAGAGATATACGCACACCCTTCTGTGGTCCTTTAGCTTCTTCTCTTCTTTATCCTTGCCTCCTTCCTTCTCTGTACTACGGTTCTTCCGCTTTCTTTATTTCTCGTACCGGAATTCTCTCGTGTGCGTTGGTGGCCTCTCAGTGTTCTCGCTTACCCGAAGCTCTCTATGGGGGTGCTCTTCCGCCTCGCCCCCTCGGGCTCTCTGTTTCTTCGCCTCGAGTGGAGAGCAGAGTTGACGAGGGAGCAAGGTGGGAGTCGAGCCGGAGGATAGACGAGAGAAGAAACAGCAGACGAGACGAGGCTACGGAGACTCCGTGAAGAGAGAAGGGGGTGTGTGTACCACACCGATGGGGTAAATCCTAAGGGACGAAGACCCGGCTGATGGAGGGTTGAATAAACCATAGAAGAGCGTGCAGGGACGAGAGACGACGTAGAATAAGAGGGAAGGGCAACGCCTTAGCTGCGAGGAGAAACGATATAGTAAGAGATAGAGAGCAGGTGATAGAAGGGCGGCGGGGGGTGTGAGTGAGAAAGATGAATGCTGTGTGGGGGTTCGTACAGCATCCACCGCCAGCGGGTCTCGATTCAGGGTGCTGCACCGCACCACCGGATTACCATAAGTCCACTTAGGCCAAGATTGGTCTTGAGAACTCTCATTTCAAGGTGGATATATACCACCCCCCGAGAAGCATCGTCACTGGCTGATACCACTACTACTACTACTACTGCTACTACTGCTACTACTGCTACTACTGCTACTACTACTACGTCTATTACGACTACTATGACTACTACGACTACTACTACTTCTCCCACTACTACTACTACTACTATTGCTGATGCTGCTTCTGCTTACTACCGAGGAGTACACCAAGACGAGCGAAAAGCCAGAGATCTCTCGTACACTTATACGACGCGAAGGAATTCTGAGGGCGACATCATTTACGCGCGTTGATCCTCTCCGGAGTCTCTGCCGATCTACAGCTCCGCAACCTATGCCTTCAGGCCTCTCCTTCCCCTTCTTCTGTACCTTCAACCCCTGACTTTTATATCCTTCCTCTTCCTCCATCGATATCCGTGTCGCCATTCCCTCTGTACGAAGCGGCGTGGCAGAGCCGATCGACGTGCCACCGACAAGTCACTTGTTAACGTCGCTTGAAGAGTAACTCGATTTCGATTGTGAAAAATAGCTGATACTACCCTATCACCCTCACTCATTTGCGGCGGAATCTTTGCTTTCTTGTCGACATTTTAAGGATATACAATCGATCATTGGGAGACATTTTTCAGCTATCGTTTTGGAAGCGATCGATAAGTGCGCTTGCGTACGCAGTGCGTTTTAACGACGATACATACATATACTGCAATTAATAGCATTATCTCGAGCCTAACAAGGATGCAAAAAAATTTGGACTTAAAGTAAAATGAGAAATTCATAACTCTTCGATTTTTTTTTTTTTTTTTTTTTTCGTTTTTAACTGATCAATAAATCTTTTCGAAATCATTTCTGTTTCGTATCTTACACTTTGTCCTTTCCAACTATTTCTTAACATGTATCCTTTTAAACATCCGAAAAAAAAAAAAAAAAAAAAAAAAAACAATGACATTCGCTCGTTGAATGTTTCGCAGCACGCATACACGTACCTATCTCTATCTCACGAATCGCCAGTTGAGTACCAAGCATGAATTCTCACCCTCTCGTTACGGTAGAATGTTATATCTCGTGCCGTGGCTCGGTCTGCGCCTACCTTCCGCTTTTCGTGGAGCCCACGTACGCGTATAACTTTGTACGCTACCCTGGTAGCCAAGGCAGCAAGTGTATACGAAGGATGCTCATATAGAAAGCGATGCGCGAGCAAAGGGTGGGTAAAATGAAGCCCCTACGGCGGGGGGTTTCACAAGCTCCAACGAGGGGTATATAGACTATATACACGTGAGAGAACCGCGAGCAATTCAGCGTCCGCAGTGAGTCGTAACGTTTGATCACTGCGCTCACTGCTGGAGCTCGCAGCTTCACATACACGTCGGTGCTTTCCGTACTCTCTTGGACTACTGCGGACCGGTTGGGCTTTGGATAACTCTCTGTACGTTCGCGCGCCGTGAACGCGGGTGGCCGAAGAATCGTGACCGTAAACAAGTACCGCCGATAACGAAGTGCTAAACATAGACCGCGAACCAGTTGTCGGGTCGCTGCGATCGTTCGATTTACAAACTTTACCATTGATTGACCCCCGGACTTTTTATAGAAAAATGTCCACTCCGAACGGATGAAAAAAAAAAAAAAAATTAAAAATAAAATCGGAGTGTATTAAAGCCGATGATTAAAGATTTTACGCGCTATATAGACCATTGAAAGCTGTAGCATGCGTTAACCACAAAAATTGTTTTTACGCAATGTCCAATCAATGCAAAATGATATAAAAAAAAAAAAATCCCGACGTTCTGAAAGGTTAAAAAAAAAATGGAATGAGCAAAGTGTATTAATGCAGATGGTTACAAAATTTACACGTAAATTGAATCTGTCCAGATTTTTTTTTTTTTTTTCGCGATTCTCCTTTGTACGCGAATGGATCCCAGTAGATAGCTTGCAAGTCGACTCGAGCCTTTTGCGTTGCTTATTATTCATAGATTTTAAACGCTTTCCTGGCTCTCTCTGTATCTATATATCTCCTCGCTAAGGGTTCTCTCGCGATCGTTGAGTGTCTTTCACTTTTCTTCTCGCCTCGAATGTGTAGTGTGTATATATATATAGCGCGCCTCCTGTTCGGAAAAAAAATTCTCGGTTTTTCTCTCACCCTCGGCAAGCGATGCACCACAGGGATTCTGGATTACAGCCATAGTGTGCACTGAGAGACTCTGTTTGAGGCGCCAGATGCCTCCGAGAGCCACGCGTGAATAATGGGTTAAATAATATACTGTACTATAACGGTGACCCTAACCCTCCTCCCCAACCGCTTGATTTGAATTGATGTCTTGTTGATTAAGAGAACGAGAGAGACAGAGCAATAAACCCGAGCGATAATGCTGCGCTCGTCAGCAGCCGGCGGATATGGATATTAACGCGTTCATGAACCCAGTCGCACCATTCTTCATCCCCCTTCTATCCTAAAATGAAGCACCGACTCCGCCCATTTTCACTCGTAATATCTTTATTAGACTCAACTGTATAATATTATGTTATTTATATATTCGTGTGGCTCGACGAGAACGTGACTATTACGCGTTTGGCGTCGACCGTAGTTTTCTATCCGATCTCTGTGTTCGTCTAAAGTAGAAACGTACACATAGTATTACACAGAAAGAGAGGAAGAGAGAGAGAGAGAGAGAAAGAGCGTGTAACGCGAGAGTATGAGATAAAAGGTGGAAGAAGCAAGAGAGGAGTCTGAAATTGCTTAATTTAATTAGGGAATCCTCTCCCTCTCCGCGATGCTCTGGCGGGTAGCAAGAGAGAGAAAGCCAAGGGATGCGCTCGCAGAGGGGTGTTTAGCATCGCCAGAGAGAAAGTACACTCGCTATGAGTGTATAGTATACATATATGTATGTGTGTATATACAGTATAAAAGAGAGGGATGTATACGAGCGCAAACGAGAACAACCCAACACCATCACCAGCGAGGGGCTTAAGGGGAGCAATAAAAACTTTTCGCCTGCCTTGTATAATTACCGAGAGGACTTTTCGGCTGCCACGGCTCTCTCTAACGCTTTGAGCCTTCTTCGCTCACCCTCCCTTCACTCTCTTGTAACTTGCGTTTCATGTATTCTTTTTCATTTCTTTTTCTCTTGTTTGTTTCGTGCTTCCTTCCTGCTTCGTTTTTTTTTTTTTTTCTTTTTTTCGTCTTCCTTCGTCGACTCGCGCGGAAAATTTTTACCCTTTGTGTCTCACGCGCGCTGTGTATGCGTTTCTCGGAGCGTAATCAATGCTTGCGACACTCAAACCGCATCCCCGCGCATACAAATTCGTACGTGACACTGCGTAAGCAACGAGGATGAAAAAATTAAGGGAGCAGAGAACGTGCAATAGTCACCTTAGTTTTTACTAATTTTTTTTTTTTTGAGGTTAAGATATTGCTGCAAGTACCGAAAAATGGCGACTTTAATTATGAAAAATAATTTTTTGCCATATAACACGATAAAATTATTGAAATAACAAATAAAATGTTCTTCATACTGTTTACTATTTTTTTTTATTAATTAAGTTTATACCATTAATGGTCCCGAAATCAATAAAAATGCATCGACGCGTCGGCAATATTGGTAATTGCGCGAGATATCTCGCGACTCTAAAGACGAATTCGTATGAATCAGAACTCTTGAAATTATTACTATTTTATGATTATTAAATATTGAAAATTTTCATTGACTCACGAAGTGTGAGATCTCCTCGCGTACAACTGATGCATTCATCACTGCACACAATAGCAGTGTCTGTCGACGATAAACATTTCTTGAACAACTCGCAACGATGCGTAAAGAGTGAACGAACGAATTGAATCGCGAGACTTCGGGAGGGGAGGGGGGGAGGAGGCGATGGGGCTGTTTGCATGCATCGCGAAACTCACGGTCTGGTAAATAAGACAGGAAATATAATTGCGGTTTTCTCGAGCAATTCATCGCGAGGATATAACGCCGTCGCGTTAACGATGATGCCGGGGCGTTAATTAATTCGAAAGATAAACTGCAGACGAAAACAATTGACGTGACTCTCGAGAGGGTGAAGTGAGGGAACTCGAGGCTATGCCAGAGGGCTGTTACGATATGGTTGCTAGGGTGAGGATCGGCCCTCATCTCGTCGACGCTGTAGAGAGTACCAGGAAATCCTGAAGGGTCTCGGCTCAATGCCAGAGCACTTGGAACTGCGCGGCAATGGCCTCGGGGGTTGACATTCATAAGCCAATCATCAGACAATGGACAACAATGCACCGGAAGTTACGTCGTCGGATCTGTTATTACCGATTTCGAATATCAAACTCCTGTTGACTGGGAATTGTTCAATCGGAGTTCAAAAGCGTTTTGTGTTGCGTTTCTCGTCGTTAGAATGAATTTGTTTAATTCAAGAAAATTTAGGCGAAAAAAAATTCAAATTTTTTTTTTTTTTTTTTTTCAGACGATATTTATTCAAATCAAACAAATGGTTTTTCTAGGTGTGAGAATAAAGTGAGTTGAGATTTTTTTTTTTTTCGTACGTTTCGATATTCCATCGTACGCAATAGATTCCGCCTCTATCTATATACCGTTTGGAATATAATACATACCTTATATATATATATGCAATATATTTTCATATATATCCGACCACAGCTGGAGGAATCGAAGGCAGCTCGTCGAGCGTTAGCCGATATTCCATCGTAGATCCGGGCAGAAACTTCGATATCGCCTGTCCACAATTTTCTCTCACTCTTTTTTCCCTTTACCCCCTTCTAACGTCTCATCCGGTAGGCGCTCTCCATCGCATTTTCCTGTACACAGCCGCACACGTACACTTCACGTCCGTCGGGGGTGAGTCGTTTCGTACGTTTTTTTTAAATATTTCTACGTCGTTTTTTAATATGAAACGAGAAAGGGATGAGGCTACCGAGGAGAGAGGAAAATAGAAAAGCGATATCTCGAAGGTTTTCGAGAGCGCGAGAGCGTTCGGACGTTGCTGGGAAACCCCACAGGCGCTCGGTCCAGCGGTACGCGATGGAAAATATGTCGGAGAACTACCTTCTATTCGTTCGTTTCGTACCGTCCGGCTGGAGCACACATAGATGCACCCTCTTCCTACCTCTTCACGTTCTTCAGCACTCACTCACCACCCAACGTTCTGTAGCCTCCCATTCCTCAACCTCTTTCTTTTCCTCTACTCTACGTGCTGTGGCATAAGCGTTTGGGTTTGGGGCTCTTACGTCAATCCTTATATCCCGAGAGAGAGCCAGAGAGAACGAGAGAGAGAGTCGCAAAGGACAGACCATTTTTTGGTTAATGTACCTCGAACTTGCTAACAAAATAACCCTTTGCGGTATCGGAAAATTCTTTCAATAAATCATAACCAATTTATTTCAGACATTTCTACCGCAAAAAATAAATATTTAGAACGCTTATGTTCCATGGAAAACCTTTTCAGGTTTTAAACGGTGCTATTGCGCGATCAAAGTCAACCATAAAATGCAATACATATTTTGAGGCAAAGTTCTGCTTGTTTTTTTCAGTTAATTTTTTTTACGTAAAAAAAACGTTTTTACGTTTTTTTTACTTTACTATTACGAAATATTTTTTTAATGCAAATATATTTTTTACAGTAAATTTTTATTTATTTTTTGTTTCATTCAATTCGTACTGTAGAATTACGAAATCTTTGTTTGGCACTTTTGCGTTAAAAGCTGTTCACCAGTTCATCGCCAATTCCACGTAATTCGAGAAATCAGTATTAAAAAATATAAACCTCGTAAATCAAACGCGCCTGGGTCATCAGGGATTAATGTTCAGTCAAACAGGTGAGTTTTGCCACGAAACCATAAAAAAATAAAAACTCACAGTTACCGTGTTGATAATCACGAATCGAATCCCACGAACGCCATCTGCCTGAAAACTCGATGTAAAAAAATCTCTATTTACAAACCTCCAGTTCACAAAGTTAAAAGCGTCACTCGAGCGTTCGTTTTTCAGTCTATTTGTTCGACATAAATCGAGTCGTTTCGATGTAAAAAAAAAATGTATCCAAACAACCCGATTCACGAAAAACTTGTCATCGTTTTATCGTCATCACTGTCGCGATTTCTCTCGTTTTTTATTTTTTATCCGCAAACATAAAACATTACCGATATACATTATTAATACTCGCAATAATATTAGCGGTAGAGAAACAGTTCGAATGCCATACAATTTTGTATCGGTGTGAATACATATTATTTGAATTACGCGTTGTGCACATAGTAGAAATGTTCGCCGGGGTGTGACGCAACGACGTGATGCACCATGCAAGCGTTCTGCATGTATTCCAAACCTTCCACCGTTGTACACATATTTGGTAAATATTCTATAGTTACGTGTACGGTACCCGTATATAGATATAGATATTCTATACAGATTTATACGATATAGATATACATATATATAAATACATATATATATGAAGAGGTGGATGCTTGCGTATGCACATAAATCCGCGTTGGCCTGTAATACAAAGTACACAATGGGTGTCGGAGTACAAAAGCCCCTCGCGCTATTTGCCTCGCTAACTGGACCGCGCGCGCGAGAGATGCTTTTGCCCTCTCCGTCTCTCGTACACTCTCCCGCGGTGTATCTGAATTTCGATCCACAAAATGGTATATACATCTACTGTCGATGGGGGTGTCTCGTGTGTACCATCCTTGCAGTAAACGCTATTGGAATTCGGCGATTCGAGAGGGGGGGTGGGGGTTGGGGGGTGGGGAGAGGGGCCTCGAAGCAAACTCGAGGCATTTTCCACTTCGATTCTCGATGAATGACGATGTGGTATATAAAGTCGTACATAGTATACAGTTAAGTATAGACGGGGTTTGTGCCCATCTGCAGGACAAGCGAGAAAGCGATATATCGATAGAACAAGAGGAAAGCCAGTAGGCTTTTCCCCCGATTATGAGAGCGGTTCGCTCGATACTCTTCGACGACGACGACGAACACACCAGCCAAGTTTTACTCCCTCCATCTCACCCCTCTTCACCATCCCATCCTCCTAAATCCATGAGAGATCCTCCTCTGGATGCAACAACGATAGCTGCGCTTATCTATGAATAGATTTACTCTGCTCGCGGCATCGCAACAGCATCGTTTCTCCCAGCATCACCTACCTATCTATCTACCTCATCGACAATCTCTCGACTGTGTCGCCTTCTCATCCTCCATTTCACGATTATTAAACAATGCACAACAGAGTCGGGAGAGAATCGAGATAGAGGGATGGTAGAGGGTGGATGATTTTACACAAAAAGTCTTTGCGCATTGGTGAGGGAATTGAAAAACCACTAAAGGCAAAAAGAGATACGATAAACGCTGTGTTGAGGGGTTACCGCTGTTATAGTCAGACTCATCCCTGTTCGATGAGTAACAGAGATTGCGGTGTGTGTAAATTCGTTTACGTATCCCTCCCTCGATGACAGGAACGGTTAAAAATCGTTGTAGAAAAATGAGAAGAACGGGAATCTTTTTCTTCATCATTCACGCGACGAAAAAAAAAAAGAAAAAAAAAAAGAGCGCTGTCATCTACGCTCCGATGTCTTCTGCGCGAACTTTGATGTATACGAAGAGGGTGCAAAAATTCGCGTAGAAATTTCGTCGAAGGCGCTACAAAAGAGGGAGTCGGTAGAGGGGCAGAGGCGCCAATTATATCATAAAATTCGTTGGGTAATTGAAGGGCGAGTGGATAAAGGAGGTCGAGAGCTTCCGCGCGCTGACGAGAATTCTTACACGCGTTACTACCGCTCGTTCTTCTCATCTTCATCCTTTCTCCTTCGTTCTTCTTCTTCTTCTTCTCTATCTTACCAACGATGAATTTTCACTCGGTATCCTTCTTTATCTCCTTCAATTTCTAAGAGCACACTGGAGTTATATTCAATTATGATATTTCTATCAAAGCAACTTCATTTCCTCGACGGGACCTCAGCGGCGAGGGTCCCGCGCGCTCTAAAGTGCGAGAATTGAAATAAAATAAGAGAGAAACTTTCCTTTCTTACTCCTGCAGACGCATTACAACTCTCTTTTTTTCTCTCCTTCCCTTCCTTACTCTATTCCCTCTCTCCGTTCATTAGTGACCCATGCTAGGGGTACTTATTTCTTTCCAACTTTTCTCTCTCTCTCTTCTCTTTCAGTTCATTCTTTTCTTTCATTCGCTTATTCTTCTCATCGTATCCTCCCTCTCCCGCTCCCTCCTATCCCCGTGCGCGAGAGCAGACTCATGGTCTTTGGGATAAAAGGGATGAAGCGGCCTACTCTCGTGATTCCCATTCAACGATGCTGCGGAATATCTATCTCTCTCTTTCCGAGTCTCGTAGGGACTACGCGGCGGAATATAGTACGCCGTACAAACGCCTGGATGCTGGATACAGAAGGGTATATGGTACCCTTGTGGATAGATTCTTCGTCTCGATCTCTCTTTCTTACCACTCTTATTATTGTAGTTACCCTCTTTCTCTCAATTTTTCTCGTGCGCGACCTTTGTTTCTTACACTGGAAATGTACATTGATGCGCAACCTCTTCGGATCTCTGTATAGGTACGTCGTTTCTTTTACGTCGGAGCCAAGTCTCGCGTCATCCCCAAGTTCATTGTTCGAACGACGCGAGAACATTCGGAGAATCGAGATTTCTTTTGCTGGAGAATACTTTGTCATCATCGTCGTTACGGAGGAACGTTAAATGGAGAAAAATTAATTTTCATTTTTCGACAATGTTTTGCTGATCGATTACATTCTTTTCGACCAAATTAATGCAATTCATACGAAATCCATTAATTTTTTGGCTTCCGGTGATATTGACGATACGCGTGGCGCGTAATTAATATTTCGCAGAAATATCGAAATATTTTTGAGATGAATGATTGTTCATCAAAATTGGCGAATGAAATACGGTAATTGTTTGTTGATGAGTAAAATAATTAAAAGTTTAGCGGCATCTCGCGGTGAAATGTACGGAAGCAAACAATAGATTTTTTTCTGGATACAGTCGATCCTCTTTCCACTACTATCGCGGGGGTTGGTAGTGAAATTACGCGACGCTCTTCTCGCGCTTCATCCATCTCTCTTGTGCCCGGGAACGAAATTTCCTTAACTCCCAGGTGAATTTCCCCATCGATTCCGGTACTGCGAAGCAGAGCAGAGGGGAGAGGGAAGGGATGCTACGGGTTGGCGTATATCGAGAGAAAGAGAGAGGACTATTAGGGGGACAATGGAGAGCTCCGCTCTCTCTGATCGCTCTGAATTCATTTCGCGCTCGGTACCGAGCATCGAGAGATGATGGGCGTCCTCTGGTCGACCGGCTGTAGAGAGGGCCATCAGAGAGCAGCTCTCTCGTCCGGCATTCTCGCCGTCCATTGAAGTTTTCCGGTCCTACTGACTCTCTTTCTCACTCTCGCGCTTTCCTTCAACGCCGCTATCCACTCGCGTTTCACATCGTCTCTTGTGTCCAACGGCAAACTCTTTTCGAATGTGCAATCATGGAACGGCCGAGAAAAAGTAATTTCCGAAGCGTAATTACGGGACCCAGTATCAACACACCGCGACGATAGAGAAGTTGCTCGCTCGCGAGAGCATTCTCTCTTCATTCATCCCCCTTGTCGGGTTCTTCTCTCCGTCCTCGACTCTCGGCATTCGCTTGGCTCCCGCCCTCTCTTACCCCGAACGAGACGAGACTCCTCGGCTCTTCTCCGCGAAGGATCTTGAGATGAACTTTGAGTAGTCGCTCGGATTTTCCAAGTTCGTTTGGTAACGTTCGAGGGGTGGCGAACTGATGGTTAAAACGCCATCCCGCTGGCTTCGACTTTATTCAACGGAGCAACGCGACGGCTCGGAAAAACTTTTTGTAACTGCAACGCATTTCTTCAATACTACTCATTAGATTGCCGATGAAAACAAAAGAAAACTCAGTTCTCAACGTTTATTTGCCCTTTTTTTTCTTCTTTTTTTAATTCATTCTTTCGCGGTAACCTGCCGAGCAGAAGTTTCACGGAGAGAAATGGGTGACACTGCGTTCTTTTCTGCGGCGACGGAAAACCTTTCTTTCCTTTTTTTTTTGCCCGGAGGGTCTGGCGAAACGACGAAGCGAACCGTACCTCGTCCTACAGTATACTGATGCGACTTTAATGTCCCGACGCGAACGAGATATCGCACTTCTATTTTTCCCGCTGCGTCGCCCCATAGCGCCCACAGGGTCTACTTTTCTTCGAGAAAGGATATCAACGCGTTAGGAGATAGTAGGCTCTGCTAACACGTCCCTTTTCTCATTCGCGGTATAACACACGGTCCGTGTATATATCGGTTAACGCCTATAAGCTCGACAAAAAATCTTGCCACCCCCCGGCTTAGCATATAATTTCCTGCGGCATATCTCAAACGATAAAATCTGTTGGTTTATTTAGCCTCCAAAGCTGCGAATGGTTACGCCATTTTCTTCGATCTCACGGCAACTAACCTAACATATTGTTCATTTAGCGATCTCCTTCCCTTTTCATGAATAAATAACCCCATAAATATCGATTTCCGGTCAGAAAACGTCGACGAAAAAATCCGTGTGCTCTTTCAGAAATGACGATGATTCCGGTAACAAAAGATCGATATGACGTTAATCCGCTTCGTATAACGAAATCGTCTTTGTCACAAGAGTTCCTCCACCTCTCGTTTGTGATAAAAAATGACATTTTTATACACGCGCACAAAATTGAAGCGAGGCGTTGACTGATGCGCCGAGATCGTGTCTGGATGGCGGTGGCTGTTCATTTATTAAATTAAGATGGCGAACGTCGCGAATTCGTTTTTTTTTTTTCTTCGTAACGGTGCGAGAATATCGCGAGAGATTTTTTGGACGTAACTTTTCGTACGATCGTAGGGGGTGAAGTTGATGACCGCGAAGCCGACGACGCGAATTTATCCGAGTCCACAGGGATGAAGCGGAGAATTTCGCGAAGGGAGGGAGGAGGGAGTTTCGCCGTAAAATCTAAAGCCGACAATTCTTACGCTCTTCGGAGAGAGAGGCATTGTTCGCGACGGTGATGCAAGGGGTGGGAGGCGGAGAGGGTAGGTAAAGCGTAGAAGAGCAGACGAGAAGGAATGATAAATCACTCGTCTTCTCGTTCGTTCACACGATTTTTCGCCGTGCAACGATCGTGGAAGAGCGGAGAAAAGCAGAAACGAAGACCGAGCGTCTTGGAATTGTCACCTTTTATCGACGTCCGGTGCAAATGAGGGGACAGTGAGTCGGCGAAACGATCGAGTGAAATGAGCCATGTATAAGTTTTGCCGAGGTTTCCATCTTCCATCTTCCTCCGTCCGGGTCGCTTCCCCTTCCCGGTGGGATTCACAGATATTATATATTATTACACGATTGGGTATACCTATGGATAATCCAATTGAACTACGGGGGTGCGGAGAGAAACTGAGATGAACGCTTGTTCCCGGCGAATGTTTGGTCGTGATAACCGCGAGAGAGATTCCCTCTTATAACCCCATTTTTATTGCCCTCTGTTCACCTCGACGGCGACCTTGTGAACCTTGCGATGTTACCCCGACGACAATTATACATATAGATGTATATCAAAAAAAAAAAATGACGTCATAGGCGATCGTAACGTTCCCTAACCTAAAAAATGGTACTTCGGATTGGCTGCTGCGTTAATTGCTGCCGAACTGTAATATTGTTCACGACAAATATCCGTCGTGTTGAAATCGAAAAAAAAAAAAAAAAAATGGCGGACTTATGAATGTTATAATTAATCTCGGGACCATTTTTTTTTAAATTTTACCATTATTACGCATTTATAATTAAGAAAAAAAGAGCCTTTTTTTCCTCGCACTCGAGTCGTAATCTCCTCTCTCACACGGCAGAGGATCACGAATTCGCGACAAGACTCCAGAGCTCTATGTCTAGAGAAGGCTTACGAGTACCATATAAGATACGTATTATAGTAGGTAGCAGTCGGGGTCGCGAGAAGAGTTCATGGGTTGGGTTTAGCTGCTAACAGGAACGGCCGCAAAAGCACTCATGATTCTCACGGCATGCAGCACAACGCTTGGTCTGCTCTCTCGCGTGCAACGAAGCTTTCACACCCCCTTTTCCCGCTGTTCTCTTACTCACCTACAGTGGGTATACTAATGCTGCTTGCTTCTGGTATGAAAGCTCGCCTGGTGTATCTTAATTAGGTGCGATCGCGCGCACGGTTGCTCGCGAGAGAATAAAGGCGCGCGAGTACACACAACGAGCGCACGGCGAGAGTGAGAGGGGAGAAGAGAAGAGAGGCGAGTCTTCGTCGTGTAAATTAATACGTAGAGAAGTAGCGAGCTGCCGGTGCCGTTGTCGAGTTCTCTCGCGAGTACGATGATGCCGGCTCGTGGTCGGGTCCTTGGAGCAAAGCTACAGAGCTTCCGCGGTATATGGGAGAGAAGGGTCTCTACACTAAACTACGAAACGCCACTATACGGAAAGCCAAGAAAGAGGGATAGAAATATATAAAGTGTGATATAGTAGAAGATGTATAGAGGGGTGGAAATACCAAAACGAAAAGGGAGGGAGAGAAAACGTTCGCCGGAAGTTCTGAGTCGCCCAGCATAGCACCAACCGAGTTAAGCCGCCAGGAGAGCCGCCCGGTTAACTCGTTCCACTCCCCTCGCGTTTCATCCTCCCCTGTCGCTTCCCCTCCCCTCCGAAGCGTGCTTTGCTGCACTTTCAACGAAGCGCCGTCTTACCGATGCTACTGCGAGAGTTTTCGGCGCTTCCCCTAACCTCACGGCTACCCGCGGCTGATATTAACAGTTGTCGGATGCGAGTATCGGGCCGCTCGGTCCTCCTTATGAATACAAATGACTCGACGCGAGATACTCGTAGGCAACAATCACTCCGCCGTAGTTATATCTCCCCATACGGGAAGCTTTCGCGAAGGATCTTACGCGTGATTATTCGTCATCGTTGTCGACGACAAGGTGTCGTAATTTGCGTCGTATTCCAACGCGGAATTGAAACATATGTAATTATATGTAAACGTGAAACGAGAGAACAGACGACAGGGGATGATAGATAATAATGCGACAAGTTTGATACGTTTTGATGAGTTAAGGATATGGTTTTCGATGCCCCGAAGAGACTCTTTCGCGGAGAACATTGCAATTTATCTCCGCGAAAGAAATAGACCTCCCAAGTCTATATATATAGATAAAAAGTAGACGAACATTAGGACGAGATGGTTAAAAAAAAAAAAGAAAAAAAGGGGCGAAACTACGCCAGAATCCACGCCAGAAAGATTTTAATTTGGGAGGCTTTACTACATATAATTCCGCCTCGGGGTTTGTGTGGATGTATGCGTCCTTCTGGACCCTAACAAAAGTATCCCAGCAACGAATGAATGCTTCCGCTTTGATGGCTCTTCGTTCTCTTACTTTTGTCTCATTCTACTATCCGCCCATAAGTCGGTTTTTGGATCCGTGCCACAAATCCACGCGCACAACTCGCGCCATCGTGTCACACCGAATACCACATTAACCCTCCTATACAGCCAAAACCTTCTTCTTCTGACTCCTCTTATTCTTTTCTCTACGATTGACTATCGCGTACTATACGCGACATTCTCGCGTGTTATACGCGATGTGACTTCCTCCCTTAAATACGGAGAGAAATTTTATGTTACACGACTCTTGTATGCGCGTAACTTGATACATATTATTACGGTACATATCCTGACGCGTTCGCGTGACTACGAAATTTTTTTTACCGGCATTTCGTATTTTCAGCATTTATTTCTCATTTCTTGTCGGTCGCTGATTTTTTTTTTTTTTTTTTTTTTTTTTTTGCGGTGCGGTTTTATTTTATTCGGTATATAATTCAACATGCGACGAGACACGAAGTTAATATTGTTGAGGAATCGTCGAAAGAGTTGCGGGGTGGGGGTTCATTAGCGATCGAGACGAATGAAGTGGGCGACTCGGGGCACTTCTCTATCGTAAAGTCGTGCCAGTCGTATAAACTCGGTCGCGTGTACAGAGAGTCTGCGAGTGAGAGAGAGTGAGTGAGAGAGAGAGACGAGGACTTTACTCATTAATCGTGCATTCAGTCGCGTCTGCTGTGAGTCTGCGTTCTGTACCGTTTTCGGAACTATCGCTGAACACACGAAACGATCGACCAGAATGCACACACCGGGCAACAGTAGTGTGGCAACGCGGGCGCTACTGCTGCATAACCGGAGAACGCGCGCATTCATTAAACAATAATATTCAATCGAATATTCATGAAGGGTAGGGGTAGCGACTGTGGCTGCTGGACTGCTGCTACTGCTGCTGTGGTACTGTATGCCGTATATGGAAAAGTGGGTCAACTTGGCGGCAGAGTCACGGAAGCCACAGCCGTTCATAGCTTTCGCGATATCGGATAAAAATTTTCGGTAGAATGAACAAAGCTCCGCAATAGATATATGAGGTGTGGCGAAAGGGGAGGAAAGGGGAGGTATACACCCACAGGGCTGTTGCTACTGTCACCGCGCATATATAACCCGAGTCGCGCGTCCAACAGCTCGTTAATAAATACGAATGGTTTTGACAATTTTTAATAATCAACTTTACTAACGATCTCTTTGTTGTCGCTTCGATTCTTATTCAGTGAACGATATAAACTTTTCCTTTTTTTTCTCGAAGTTCATTATCGCTAACGCAATCGAATTATTTTTGACGAATAGTCGTTTAAAGATTTAATCAATGCAAAGACAATTTCTCCTGCAATCGTCGAGTGTACGTTGAAAAATAATGTTTTTTTTTGTTTTCTAAAGCATTAAAAATAAAAGGCTTCATATTAATAACAGAATGCCATATTAAATTTTTTTTGATAAGATCGATTTTTTTTGTATAAAATAGTGAAAATCGGAAATGCGCCGTAGAAAGTCATATTCCCACCGTTGTATCCTTCGTGCTTACGATACGAGAATTTTATGTATAAAGAATTACATACATGTAATTAAAAGCTAAATTATGGAGTAATTAAATTTTTCTTATTTTCATAAATTATGAAAACAAATGGGTTTTGAAAGGCTGACGAAGACGCGGCGCGCGGTTATACGATGATTGTCCGCGAGAGAGCTGCGGTACTTGAACGCGTGTGAACCGCACGAACGTCACTGGTATGCATACATACTGTGACGACGAGACGCGGGGAAGGGAAAGGGATATCCGAAGGTCCCGCGCGCACGTTCGCGGTTTACTCGCGGCTGTTTCCGCGGCCTGCCTGCTGTCTACTACCGTCCGAAATATTTATTAGAGGCCAGTCAACGCTTACCGCTCGCCGCTCGCTAGCCTCGCGGTTAATGGAACACATAACGCCCGAGTATTTGCAGTGTGGGAGAGAGCTGTGCGCTGCGGCCCGCAGAGGCACGCATGAGCTTTCGCAGTGAATTGATGCGCGGCTCGCTCGAGGCATAGAGTGCTTTTCCCAGATGAAAGTATGTACCGTGCCGCCAGGAGAGAGCACTGGTTATCAGATTATCGCTAATGCCTCCCTCGTTACCATGTTTTTTTTCTCTCTATATCGCTCTTCGCTTCTAATCTCGTTATGCGGAAACGTACATGTCGTACAACGACTACGCTATTATATTATTTTATATTTTATGCACCTCGATATTTGCTTCGTGCTCCGGAATATTTATCAATGTCACTCAAAACGAATTTAATTGGCGCGTTCGATAAATTTTCGTGTTTCATGTTCCGGCATTAAATATACGAAGAAAAACACAAATTTTCATTGTTTCGACTGTTATTGTAGTCAATTCGTTCACCGGCGACGAAATAATTGTCAGAATAATTATTTTAAAAATATTTTCGAGACGTAGAATTTTTTCACGAAAAATATATTTTTGCGTATTTTCATTCGATGTTTATTAGTCACATTTATTTATATTTATGGTTCATTTTTTTTTTTACGATGAAACATTTTAAAAAATGACTGTCGTTTTTAAAAATGTTAGTATCGCGAATAAAAAAATGTTGAAAGCGACTTACGAAAATGTAGAAAGACAAGATTCGCGACGAGACGAATCCCTAGACGCGCAGCTACGGTTCTGATCCGATTCGCATGAAATTTGAAAGAAAATTTTCAGAAGCTACCAACTTCTATATACCTCTTTATACGACGCATATAGGGGATGTATGTTATATCGTAGTCATAGTATATACATATACATACGTAGATATATATACATGAGTGTCGCGACGTCTAGTGAGGGAGGTCACGGCTCTGGGAGAATCGATAGTAAATACTTTTAGCTTCAGCGGGATGGGTGACAGAGAGAACGAACGAAAGAGAAATGCCTCGGGGGGCGTCACCCGACATCGCGCCATATATATTATACACTATTTGCGATACGTAAATTTTCTCAAATCGTTCTCTCAGGAGTTTTCTGCATACATCACGCAGCTTCGTCTCATCGCTCATCGCCTACAGATTTTATATTTATATAGTCTATTTACGTATTGCATAAAACCGTAGATGGCGCGATATACTTTTTCTTTTTTTTTTTTTTCTAAGGAAATCAGGGAAAAAAGGTTATAAAGTGGCAATAAAAGGGAGTTGAGGCGAGAATCGTTAAAAAAGTTTCGCTGCAAGTCGTGAGCCAACAACTCCAGGTCCGCGCTAAAAGCTGATAACGAGAGGGAAAGGGCTGCGCGAGAGCTCCGTTGTTCCAGCGGAGCTTCGCCGGCGGGATGAGAGGCAACCTGGAACTTTCTTTTTAACCAACAATTAACCGGTAGAATCGGAGGATGGGGTTAGAGGAGAAAACGCGCGTGAGCGGTGAAACGAGAGGAAAGAGGGATTTTACGGTAAAGCGAGCACTGAGCCATCCGATGCCCAATTTCGACGAATAGCGCAGCAGCCATCAACGTTTCCAGAAGGTAACGTTTTCTACACTTAAGCCGGCGATGCTTCGAATTGAATCAATTAAAGAAATCGATACTCATCGTACGATACTTTTGACAAACGCTTCGGGCGCATTTTTCGCGTCAACCGTAAAATTATCCCGAAAAACTTCGATTCATTTGTATCGAATCGCAAACATCGCCGCTGATACTAAAACTCTATAATTTGTTATTTTTCCATGGGGGTGGAAAATAAAAAATCGTATTAAAAAAATGAAAAATAAAAAACGTTTGTAGGCCACGATTTTTAATATTGAGTTTTTTACCATCGATTAAGCTCTTTCGAATCGCGAATTTCACGGTAGAATTATCTTTCATCCAAGAAGGCTTTTCCTAATTTCACGGATTCAGTTCGAGGTTGAAGTCAGAGAAACTCACTCTCTCGGGCTTCGAAAAGGGGAAGGATGAATAGATATCAGATAAGCCGAATAAACCGGATGACTAATACCGTGGATGAATCAAAAGCTCTTCGATTATCCTGGTTGGGCGCCACCCCTCCCTTTTCTCTCATGGCGCGTTGGTTCTCCTTTTCACTGTTGCTACTCCGTATCTCTCCATCTCCACGGACCCTCTGTCTTCGTCCCTCGAAGAGATTCTCATCCCGATAAAGTCAGCCGTAAACACAAGAGAAGTGAACGCTCGGCGCACCAGGTCGAGGCACTTCCACCGGGATCGATCCTCTCGCTTCTCTTTCCTCTTCTTCATCGTCTTCTCTTCGTACGTTCCAATTCTCTTTTTCCTTTCATAGCTAAATTCCACGAGGAGGGCGGAAGGGGGTTGGGGGGAGGGAGGGGGTGGAGGGGGTTTCCATCATGCCTGCTGGTGCTCTCACTTCGCGCTCAGCATCCAAACGCTTATCCTTCCTCTACGTGTTTTCCTCTTCTTGTTCACTTGCTTGCTTGCTGGGAAGCTTACCCGGGCGTCCGAAGCCTCCAGCAATTTTTTGCTGCACGACGACGGCGTCGAGCCACGCAAAAATAACGCTTCTTCCACCTGCAGCTTCCAACTGCAAGCTACACAAGAGCGGGTAAACTTTTTTTTGTTCCGAAGCGTGGAAAATGTCTCAGACTCGGTGGGATGTTACTGTCTCGTTGCGTCTGATGAAGCGCAGTCTTTGCTGATACGTAGTTATATAAAGGAGAAGGGGTGGCAATACGGAACACTTATTTTTAACACATCCGCAACGATCCCTTCATAAGCTCATTAGCTGCCAAACAACACTACAGCTGGAAGTTCTTTACGAAGCATTTACATCGCACCGCAAGCAAAAAAAAAATTTCGATAATTAACAACTTTTGCATTGACTTTATTTTGAATTATTAAAAAATCCATCAAACTATGCAGATGACATCGTTTTTAGAAACCGTTCCATGTAAAAAAAAATTGCGATCGACCGGTATGGTAGAAATCGATAAAATGGCTTTTCGTAACTATTTCACGTTTCCATTTTCCATTTGACGGAAAAAATGTCAATAATCATTTTTTCCATAAAATATTATGGGTTACGAGGTTTTTTTTAATAATTTCATAGGAAAGCAGAAATACCATCGATCCCCAATCTTCCACTTGACTTATCGAGACATTTATTTTCTGCATAAAAATTCGCGTAAGGAAGAAAAATATCCCTATTTACAATAGTAAAACAACAAAAGCTGGTGATTCGTTTAATTTGTTCAATTATTTTAAGTGTTTTCTATAAAAAATGTAAAAAACTACAAATGGTCCATATTAGTACCTACTTCACGCCGTTACCGTGAGATGCATCAGAGGAGAGGCCGTAATCTCACCCGAACGAGGTAAGATCTCTCTTCCAGAATTTACATTCTGACAGGACGAGGAGATCCGAAGGCGGAGTAAAAGAGCGAAAGAAGCCAAGGAAAGCGCTTCTCGAGGCGACGCTCGGAGTTTTTCCTCTCAAAAGGTGATTTTCGCATCGGCAAGGGCGCGAAGAAAAGCGGCGAGGACGATGACGAAGGACGAGAAAGAGGGATGAAAAAGATGACGATGCAGGAGGGTGAAACACGGTGTTGTTATACCAATGGAGGGGATACCACTTCCACTGCCGACGCCGTTTCTGCTGTCGTTCTTTTCTCGTAAAGAGGTGTCGTAAGTAAGTGGACTTTTATTTCGTTCCGCTGCAGCTGTTTCGCGTTTGAGAAACTGAACTCTCGGATCTTGGATGCGCGTTGGAAGAGCATTTAGTTTGTATAGATGAACTCAGAGAAGTGTAAAAGGGATGGAAGTTGATGAAAAGGGTGGGAAGGGGGCGCTGAAGGCATCAAGCGGAAGCCAAAGATGCAGAAAGAGACGAATTGAATTCTGCATAATTATACTAGTTGTCGCGAGGTAAAATGCGAGGAGAACCCCAAAGAAGAAAGTATGGCGAAATAGGATGAGAAAGAAAGGAGAAAGAAGGAAGAGCAACTGCGCTGAAACTACGAATAAAACGTCGACGAGAAAATGCCCTCTGTCTGCTGTCGCTACTCTTTCATTTTCTTCGATGGAAATTGCCCTTTGTGAGATTACGTCGAAAGCGTCGCGAACCCTGGGCGTGAGCACCAAACGAAATAACCTGATTACTTTATAGGGAAGCGGGAGCGACTGATTTTTTCATTGGATTAAAATTCTTTATAGCTGAGCATCGGAGCGCGCCATTAGGTGCAACTCCATCCAATAAAAAAAAAAATCGAAAAAAAAAAAAAAAAAAAAAATTCTGGAATAAGAAAGTCTTCTTTTGCATTTTCCCCGTCGTGCAAATACAACGTATTCGTGTTAAAATGTTGTCCGCCGTCTCGATTCATCGATTGGTAGCAGTCTATGGCAGACAGTTTCGAAATAGTATTAAAAAAAAAAAAAAAAAAAAAAAAAAAACGCGAAAGGTATCCTCCGAGACGAAGAAATCTCTTGCGAAGACTATAAGTGTGTCTATATGCGCGCGCGCGCCTTCGAAAAAGAATGAATCGTATAATAGCGGCGCTTCGAGACGGGCGCGTGGGCCATTTGAGACCGTTTGCGGAGACATCTGCCACGATGCATTATTTTTATGAGAAGGCGTGGCGGGTTCTGTTGCCGGTGAAGCTGGAAGGTCGCGCGAGCTTCCCTCGCCGACTCTCTCCCTCGGCTCCCTTAGAATAGAATATATTTCAAAGTGTTTGTAAACGAGCCCCGCTACGAGAGTTGTGAAACGAGGGTTTTACCGTGTGTTCCAGACACTCCGTTACGTTTCGGGGGGTAACACACGCATATAAAAAATATTTTTCTACTCCGTTCCGTAGGCGTTTTTTCGTCGCACCCTCACGACGATCATTCGATTCTTGTAACAGATCGAAAACTTTTGGTCATTTCAATGGCTTCCTATGTATCGATCGTTATGCGCGTTCTGTATATCGATGCAACAAAGCGCGTGACGTAGATCGATAGGAATCTATCTCTCGCCGCTACTCTTTGTATATCCGCGAGTGTTCGATGCATCGCGAGGCTGGGAGGGCACAGAACTGCAACGCTCTGTGCGAGGATCAAAGATAGGAATCACGTTACGCGAAGCGCGATAGAGCCGCCCGAGGCTCGGTGCGTTTTCAATCGTGTTTCTCGCTGTTTGAAGAGTACCTGAACGTTTCAATTCATTTTTTTTTTATATATTTTTTTTTTTTTTTCAGCCGTCTATGCGAAAGAGATATCGCGCTGAATCGATACTTGCGGCGAGATTTTCACGAGCGTAAAAATATTTATATATAAAAAAAAAAATGAAACGTAGTCGATAAATTTGCAAAGGTTACGTACGTAGTAGTTGAAGAATTTTGATATAAGCTTTGATAAAACGATGTGGTGGTAAAAAAAAATAGGTATCGTACTGTTTTCGGTGTGTGTTTTTTTTTTTTTTTTTTTTTTCGGATGTACGAGTTTTTTCTCATAAAACCGCACGATGGTTCGTTCGGGCGAATCCCGCATGGGCCGATCGGGATTAACGATTGTGCGGTTCGTGCGCGCTGTGGCTGAATGAAAACTCTCACCCTCGTGTTATTCAGCTTTCGCTTTTTCTTTCAATATCTGTATCCAAGGGGGACGAGGGAGAGGGAGAGGAGATCTCGTCGCTGTTGGCACAACAAACGAGAGTGTAATGCGTAATCGATACATCGATCTCTCTCGGCGATCGTATTGCCTATTGGTCCAGCGAGTAAAACTTCGTAAGATATAGGTACTATAGTTAGATGCGCGAAAAGAGATTAAAATCGTAATATCCTCTCGGGTTCGAGGCTATCGATGCGTGCGAGAGATTTTCGCAGCGATCGCTTTCGAATAGAGGATTGAAGCGAAAACGAGCGAACAAGTTCTCTATACTCGTCGCCCGTTGAAACTGAAAGCGTGAAAATATATCGATGTATTATACGTATATATATATATAAGAAACTCGAAGTGGGTAAAACTCGGTTGGCACTGGATATACTCCGCGGGGGTGCGCCACGCGAGAGACCAAACTCTGCTCTGTGTCTGTATAACCCCCGCGCCAGGTGCATATCTGTATACATGAAATTCCGCTTCTGCCTCTGCTGCTGCTGCTTCGAGTGAGAGAAATGTTACGGAAATGTGTAGGAGGTCGGATGCGGTGCTTTGTCAACCCTTTTATACGCTCATCGAGAATAATTTACTGTGTTCCTACCGGCGAATGCCTATAGGTTGACTCTCTCGTATAGATATAATACGCTGATAACGGGGCGAATAGTAGATGATAACTCTCTAGTGAAACGAGAGCTCATCCGAAATCACTAACGGTGCTTTCGCATCGAAAATATCTCGAATAGTCGTGAAAGATATGAGAAAGGGGTGAGTGAGCGAGCGAGCGGTACGAGCGACGAGAAAGACGACGATGTTATACTATATTTCTTCCACCGTCTTCGTATGTGTGCGTTGATCGCAAAGAATGATGGTGAAAGCGGTCCAAGGAAAAGAAGAAACGCGAGTCTATATACGAGTGCAGGAAGCCTCCGCACGCTTCGGGTTACGAAAACCGGGAAGAAATTGCCATTTCTTTAGAAAACCGCCCAAACTGATTTATGCACTGTGCGAGAGAGAGAGAGAGAGAAAGAGAGAGAGATGCGAGACACCGACAGGCAAAGAGCACCCGAAGAGTAGTAAATCGTTTCTGGCCGTTTGAAAACGAGGGATGTTGTCGAGATCGTCCGAGATGGAGCGCAAGAAGAGTCTCCAGAAAATCTTTGCGAAACGCTTCGTGGCGCATTTTTCTCGTATACATTGGAAGGGGGATATTCTACCGTAGTCCTTTCATCCATTTTCGTCTCATTGACGAACGAGTGAGACGAAGAGATTCTCGACTATACGCTTCCCATTTGGCATGCCGCGGCGGGTCCCAAAAAATCCCGAGGGTTCCCTTTTCCATTTCTGTACCATCGCATAGCTCCAAACTAGAAATTAAAGAGCCACCGAGTGGCCAGCCGTTTTTGGCGTGAGCCGAAATTCTTCACGGAATACAAAGCCCCCGGGGGTCAGTTGGTAGAACGAACGATGGAGAGAAAAAAAATGAGTCTCCGGTAGAAGGAGTCTCGTGAATGTGACAATGAAAGAACTCGCCACTGGCTCGGTTCGTATAATAGACAAGAAACACGCGGCAAGAAAAACCGTCTGTCTATTGTTACGCCTCGTCACACTCCTCGAGATACTTTTTCGGTGTAATTCCACTATATACCGCACTGTACGTCACACTGTCGTACGCGCATATACATGAGACGGGAAAAGGTGTCCTCTATCCTCGAAAAACCAGCGGGACTTGTTCTCACGAGTTTTTATTGAGCGCGAAGAGAGACATGCTGTGGCATTATCTCACTTCGAGGTGAAAAGTTGAAAATGAAAAACTTTTGCGGTTCATTCAACGCCACGATATACCGAGACTAATTTCGCACTCGTGTCATTAAATAACGATTCGACTATACATTTTGCATTTTTACTCGAAATCCGATAACTTCGAAACGAATTTTTTTTTTTTTTCTCGGTGATTTCGTGGCTATTTCACTCTCCGTGTCAATGGCTGGTCAAGCTTAGCTTTTGCGCATTGGTATTTAGAGCGTTCGAGTGTTCGAAAGAAAGTTCAGTGAGAGCGTCGAGTAACTTTTCAACTGGTTCTGGCAAACACACTGCTCTCCTCTCGCACTCCACTGAGGAAGCCAAAGGTACATTTATATATCTATCTATCTATCTATCTATCTCGTTTCGTCGGTCAGATTACTCGGTTTCGCGTTGCCGCTTCGCGAGTGTACTTACTTCGCGAAAGGCTCGACGAACGGAAAGGGTTGAGAGAGCGAGCGAGCGAGCAAGAGATTCAGTGTACAGGAGCGGTAAATGAAATGTTGTAACTGCACTCTGTAGCTTTCGAAGAAAGCGAGGTATTGCCGTTGGAGCAATTAGAGGATTTAGTGGATTCCGGACGGTAGGAAATTAGTAGGCGGACAGCAAGCAGAGAAAACGCTCGAGCTTTGCTTTACCGGACTGTCTGTATATATGTACATATATGTATATAAATATATATTTCCGAGGGTATAGGCAGCGCAGGGCTATAGAGCAGCCGAGAGAGGGACTCTATCTCGCTTCTTCCACTTCTGCTCGTAGCTTGACTTACGAGGAAACGTGAGTTTTATGGTCTAACGGGTGCACCCGCGTTTCATGGATACGAGGTCGAGTGGCCTCTGCCTTGCTTCTCGCCAAGAGCGGCCTCTCCCGCTTTCGCCAAACTCGAATAGCTCTAATATATATCGTCCCATGGAACCCTCACGTTTTTCCACAAACCACCCGAAACCTCCCTCTCTCTCTCTCTCTCTCTCTTTTTCCAACGAAAAGATACCCTACGGAGTGAGAAGTGCTCCAATCTTCTCGAGATATCGCTTCTTTCTTTATCAACCCTCGAACTCTCACACTCTTGCGTTTGAACCTTCTCGATCAAACAAGAAAACACTCCATACGAATCCTAATTCGATGATAGTCCGAACAATAACAGTAATACGCCAACGATTTGTGTGCTTTTTAAATAATATAACAAAAAATTGATTTAAATCGACGAAAAAATCAATTCTCCGTCTCTATGTAAAAAAATTTGAATATTTACCGCGCCGAAAAAAAATTTTAGGTATTTTTAGATTTTTTTTATAACCTCTCGCGATAACTTCGTTAATTTTGACGAAATTTCGTTTGGAATTTTGTCGCGTTATTTTAACGTCTCAACGACGAATAAATGCAAATCGGAGTTGCATAATGAGTTTAGTCAAGTGTATCGACGATCGGTAGAATTTGATTAACGAAACATCTCGATATCGGATTCAGTGATACAACTGATGCAATGTGTACAGATACGAAGCGCATTGATGAATACGCTCGCGGCTTATTGTCACCCCGCGAGAGTTGGATCAACTCGGTACTCCGAGCCCTCAGTCCGCCGCGTCGAACGCGCGAACGTAAAACCCCATTCCATAGCGAAGAGACCTCGAAACTCTCGTGTGTCACGATTGATTTAACCGGTCTACCGCGTCTTCTGTTTACGGTATTCGGCCGATTGATTTCAAGCGGATCATTACACGCATCGAACCTCTCGCTTAACCAAACGTACCTACACTCCCCGTTTCGTGTATACAACTCGTATTATACCCGAGAAACTTCTGTGTCTATGTACTTAACACGATAGCAATACGCTATCCGTGCAGTTTTAGAGAATACATTTAGGTATGTATCCACCTAACGAACGCCCGATTCCACATACAGTAGGAAACATCGGGCGGCTACGTTTCGACGACCGCTAACTCTGTATCTGCTACTCCACCTCCCCAGCGGTATACATCTCCCTCTGTAATGCTTTATGTTGCTATTTACGATGGGTTTCGCCAATTGTTCAATCCTCTTCCACCGAAACTCCAACGATCTGCCGATGTACCGAACGTCATATTGTAACGAGGCTCGTCCTGCTACCGTGATTACTCAATCGTCTAGACTACTCATTAACCCGCGTTACGTTAAATCGATTACCATATCATTACGCTGATTCTCAAAAAGAATTTTTTATTCATTTTTTTACACTGAAAGAATATGTAAAAACTATATATTTACATAAATCGGCGAAAAAATCGATATATTGCAAATACATCGATATATAATATAAAAGCGGAGTATATATCGATGTATTTGCGACATATCGATTTTTTTCGCCGATTGGTAGTATGAGTAGTCTGAGTGAAAACTATATCTTTACATAAATCGGCAAAAAAAATCGATATATCGCAAATACATCGATATATACTCTGCTTTTGTAGTATGTATCGATGTATTTGCGATATATCGATTTTTTTTGCCGATTTATGTAAAGATATAGTTTTCACTCAGACTACTCAGACTACAAAAATCGATATATCGCAAATACATCGATATATACTCTGCTTTTGTAGTATGTATCGATGTATTTGCGATATATCGATTTTTTTTGCCGATTTATGTAAAGATATAGTTTTCACTCAGACTACTCATACTACCAATCGGCGAAAAAAATCGATATGTCGCAAATACATCGATATATAATATAAAAGCGGAGTATATATCGATGTATTTGCGACATATCGATTTTTTTCGCCGATTGGTAGTATGAGTAGTCTGAGTGAAAACTATATCTTTACATAAATCGGCAAAAAAAATCGATATATCGCAAATACATCGATACATACTACAAAAGCAGAGTATATATCGATGTATTTGCGATATATCGATTTTTTTTGCCGATTTATGTAAAGATATAGTTTTCACTCAGACTACTCATACTACCAATCGGCGAAAAAAATCGATATGTCGCAAATACATCGAGCAAAAACAGAGCAAAAGCAGAGTACAAAAGCAGAGTATATATCGATGTATATCGATATATACATCGAGTGTGTATCGATGTAGCAGAGTACAAAAGCAGAGTATATATCGATGTATTTGCGATATATCGATTTTTTTTGCCGATTTATGTAAAGATATAGTTTTCACTCAGACTACTCATACTACCAATCGGCGAAAAAAATCGATATGTCGCAAATACATCGATATATACTCCGCTTTTATATTATATATCGATGTATTTGCAATATATCGATTTTTTCGCAGATTTATGTAAATATATAGTTTTCTAGGCCGAAGAAATTGTAATTTAATTATTGATAAAATTTGGCAAAAAAAAAAAAAATTCATTGAATTACGACAATTTAATCGATTTAGAGTCACTTTTTCGGGGAAAACTCAAACAGACTCCGAGCTTTTTTGAATCTGAGATCATAAACATACACGAGCCGCAACGGCGGTATAATTTTCGGAGAAGAAAGCCGGCGGGTCGCTTGAAAAATGCACGAGACCGCTGAAAGGCGAGTGCGCGTGCAGCCGATGTATTACGAAGTGTGTCTATATACTATATGTATATATATATATATATATCCTAAGGCTGCCTTCGGTTATGGTTGGTATTAGCCAAAAGGGCCCACGGGCACCAGCTTGAAACTAGCGTTGATGATGATGACGCTCAGGCGGAGATGAACGAGAAGACTACGCGCTGTCGCACCTGGCGCTGCGCTAAGGTCCGACAGAAGTCTCCCCTGCAAACTGCGCTCACGCGCGAGAGCACTCACGCCTCGTGCGCTGTCTCTTCCTCGTGTTCGTATAGAATGTTCACACAAACTATATGCTTTCGCCTCATGCAAGTTGGAGAGAGACGAACAATAATGAAAGAACGATCGCGGAAGAGAGCGCGAGAGGATGACGAAGGTGTACACTCTGCGCGGGAGTCTGAAACGTTTTTCTTACAACCAGCCGGCCTTTGCTTCCGCATAGTGCAGCAGCCTCCGCTCTTTACACTCGAGAACCCTCTTGTAACGTTCTTTTCTATGCACGCGGCCCAAAATAACCAAAATTGTGGAGAATCGCCCGACGTCTTGAAACGTGGGAGACCCGGGGAGTGGAAACCCTATATATCGTTCTGCAAAAACCCTCTATGCTTTTCTCGTTCATCCCTCGTTTATTGTTCACGCATACACGCCTCTATAGCCATTCTTTTCTTATGCCCGCGTATTTCTACTCTGCTATAGTTCGGCTAAGGAAACTCGCGCTTTATAACGCATTGTACAGAATTTTTTGTAGTATCCCTCGGTTTCCGCTTGAATAAACCAACCGAACTACGATTTGACTTTTTCACGGCTCCGGAGCTGTGTATTCGGCAATTCGAAAAGTGCGAATCGCGACTTTCGGCACTTTATAAAATAACACTGTGTTAAGAGTACTTTTAAACCCGAAGAAAAACTGAATAATCGATACTTCGATATATGGATACGAAAAAAAAAAATTTACAAAAAAAAAAAAAATTCGAGTAAAAGTGTTTTAGTCGAATTAAACAAATCGCTTTTGCCACTGTCGGCCCTTATATGTAAAAATAAATATATCGAAAAAAAAAAAATTGTCAGAGATTAATCTTTATCGTTGAAATAAAATCTTTATCTTTGAAATAAAATCGATAAAAATATCGTGACAGAAGAAACGCTTTGTACGTGTGCAAGAATGCCGATACAGAACGCGACTTTGATTCCTCATGTTTACCCCGAGACCAGGTGTGACGGTACAAGTTACGAGACTGTAAGCCAGTCGTTTTATGACCTACGGATCTCTAACGCGACGAGCGAAGAATTTTTATTCTCGTTCTCTCCCTCTCCCTCTCTCTCTCTATTCCTACACTCTATCGCCATAGCATCGACGATCACTGAATCGGAATCACGAGGGTTACGAGGACAAGCGAGAGGTGTGCGTGTTGTCGGAAACACGAAACATGCTTAAGTGCGCGCGAACAAAGTTTTTACGATGCTTCTGTAAACGTACTCTTTAGAAATTCAGTGTAAATAGAAAAATTGTACAATGGAGAGATTCTT
Organism: Cryptus viduatorius; assembly: GCA_964006125.1. Classification (NCBI taxonomy): domain Eukaryota; kingdom Metazoa; phylum Arthropoda; class Insecta; order Hymenoptera; family Ichneumonidae; genus Cryptus; species Cryptus viduatorius. Next base: position 14,859,299 of record OZ023225.1, on the reverse strand, counting down.
AATGCTTCGGAATTGTGAGTCTTCGGGGTATGAAGTTTTTCGCTCCGAAGAATGAATGCTTCGCAGCAATAAGTCTTGATGAATAAACCAGCGTTTCGATACTTCGCGATCGTTCTTTATTACGATTTCATACCTACAAAAACAGCAAATGCGCATTTAAGCACATTTTTTTTTTTTTTCACGCAATCGTCGAAAATATTTTTACTTTCGCACCCTATACGAAGTATGGAAAAAGAGAAAGTATTGTAATCGCGAGGAAAAAAAAACACCATTTTTAGTTACTAAATAACTTTCTTCGGCATCCCGAAAAGAAAAAAAAATTGAATTTCAGGATTAAAAAAAAAAAAAAAAAAAAAAAACCAAAAAATTTTTTAAAATTTTCAGAAATTCAATTTTTTTTTTAAATGCAAAAACAGAAAAAAATGTCTTAAATCGGTGGTAGAAGCTCCAGATTATGGTAGCAAAATTTTGAAGCAGAAGTCATACAAAGCATTTCATTCGAAACTTTTGACTCTCGCAATTCGACAAAGAAAAGAAGAAGTCAGCGGTCAGTGTGCACAGGACCTTTCGAAGGAAATCTCATAATCCTGTTTGTGAATCTTGGATAAATATTTGTTTCCGCTAGAAGTGTACACGTTGGTTAAAAATCAAATTTCGCAACAAAGAGCGAATTACCGTGAAAGTCATCGTAGAGAAATATCGCGATGTAGAGACGCAGTATGTACCTTACAGCAGGTATTACCAGGGGTTTGGTACGAAGAGTAGTGGATAGCGGCATAGAAGGGATGAAAGAAAAAGCAGAAAAGTCAGAAGAGACGCGAAAGCGTTCACGAAGTCGCTGGTATTGCCGAAGGAAATAAAAGTGTAGGTGGATAGTGGCTATAGTAGTCGACGACGATCGTTCGCAGAGGACTCCGCCTACTTCGGCTTCGCCGCTGATGGTACGGGGGGCATATCCTGCTGGGAAAATAAACCAACCGAGATGGAAACACTGCCGGCGGGTGAAACATCAACGTGAAGGTTTTTCGTGTGTATTGAGAGAAAACGCGAACGAAAGGCCGAGAGGGACGCGACGAATCTCTTGCCTTCTCGACTGCTCGGTGCACCGATTCGCATTTGGACCGGACGACTTTGGGCGACGTGATCTTTTGACTTTTAACGTCTCGTCTGGCCGAAAGTCGGTGGAAAAGCTTACGGGATCAACGCGAATGTATATATACACACAATACGGCCGAACCACGGAATCTCAGATTTATTCGCGTCCTAAAAAAACAGTCTTTGCGAGACGGACACTTCGCGGATTAACCGATTTTTAGACGAATTTCGTAAAAATAACAAATATCCCGTTGCGCATTTCTCGATCTTTCATAAAACAGGCGACAAACTTTGTTATTATTAATTGTCGTATCACTAACTATTGTTAATTGAGTATCAACTTTGGACAATCGGTGGGGATCAAGTTTCGAGGTTACGGGTTCAATCAAACTGTTTGTAATAGTTGTACGTTATGGTATATCGTTGCGACGCCGATATTCAACGTTCGTATATATCGACAGGAGACTGAGTTATCGAGTTATCGACTTTGGTCAAAGTACCGAACCTCTTCTTCCCCTGTTTCGCTGGCAAAGCGGAGTTTCGCGAAGCTCTCGACAACTGCCTCGTGGATTGCACAGGGCGAAACACACCGCAGTGAAATCGCAAAAGGGATTCTTTTTCTATTCTGAAATAGAACGACGAGAGAGAATTCGCGAGAGAACTCAAAGCTTCTGAACGTAAAGTAAATAAAAAAATAAAAATAAAATGAACCCATGAGGACTTGTATTTCCGTTAACGAACCTCACGAAAAGCTCGTCTACCGGAAATTCATTGATTAAAATTCTATCTCTCGTTTCCACGAAAAAAAAAAAGAAAATAAAAACGCCAATAGGCAAATGTTATCCGGGTCTTTGTTAACGTTTCGATGATTTTTATCATCGATATAAAAATTCGTCCAATATTTTTACATCATAATTCGGATGAATTGTTATTCGTACCGTTTAGTTAACGATCGATTATTCGATGTTTCAATTTTTTTTTTATTTTTTTTTTTTTTTATGAAAATTTATTAATAAAAACTCGCGATATATAGAAAAATTGATGAAAAAAAGTGCATATAGCGCGAGCGAAAATTTTATTCGGGATCCCCTTCCCGTGATTCTACGATCGCGATAATCGATCATCCAATATTCGAGAGTAAAAAATATCGTGCTGCATATTTAATGTTCGATCGGTTGATATCGAAATGTAGGGAAGTGAAATTCTAACGCGAGATACTTATATGAATGCAGCAGGGGTAGTAGCTTCCTCGTAGGAAAGTATCCAACCATCGTTCGCGGCGTGTCTTTGAAAATTGTAGTTTATTAGACCCGCGAGAGAGTGAGCAAGAGAGAGAGAGAGAGAGAGAGAGAGAGAGAGAGAGAGAAAGTAAAGAAAGAGGAAGAAAGAGGAAGAAGAGAACGAGCCAAGGAACCCGCCGTCTAAAATTCAGTCCACGTGCAGACGAAAACATCTTCTCCTCCTCGTCCCGGCGCCGGTATCTTGAACGTCGAGGCACCTGCCTCTTCGCCTGTTCCATCGTCGTCCGCATGCTGCAACCTATCTTTTTCTACCTCTCAGACGCGCCTCTAATTAACTTGAGTCTAATTCTACGAACGAAGAAGACCTCTCTCGTTTTATCTCGTCTCGTATCTATTCACGTTAAGTTATAACGCTGTATCGCTATCGTCAGGAAAACCCAATCGAAGTATTCAATTAAAAATTAGTACGAATGCTAAACCAAAATTAAGGATATCGTCGATAATGTCGCAAATAAAAAAAAAAGACATTTTCAAAAATTCGTTCAAAAAAATTCTTACGAAACTCGATGAAAAAAAAAAAAAAAAAATCTCGTATGTTTTCTCGTTCGGCTATTTCAAGTATTTTTTTTTTATCTTTTCCTTGTTTCTATCAAGGGTATTCGATGACGTGTTCACGCGAGAGAACAGAACTTTGTTCCGGCTCACGGTGAGAGAGCTCCGGGCGCACAAACCAACTCGCCTTTATTCGATTTTACGAGCTACAAGTTGCCGCCTCCACACGGCACTAAACTGTGCCGACGGCGACTTCGACTCTGCACGGTAAGCCGTACATTGCGCTATGTATACGTTCGAAGAGAGGTACCTGCTCCGGTCTCTTCTTCCGCCGCGCATAGTCACCGGTGTTTCTCGCCTCTCTTATTCCTTCTCTCCGTGCAGTATTATCCAATGGGGAAAAATTTGAAAAAAAAAAAAAAAAGTATACGCGAAGGTCTATACAGGACTCGTTCGTCAACGGTTAGCCGAACGAATCGTTGACTCGGAGCGTTGAATAAGCGAGAAACATCCCTCGAAAGGTTATATTGGAATGTACTTTGAAACGCGTTAAAGGTAACACCGGTTAGTAACCTCGTCTCGGGTATTAGAGGTGCGTAAATGTTTCGCATTGTATATTTCTCGTCGTAACACCGAAATTTACTATAGCGAAAAGCACCATAGGTTGCGAGATTTTACGGGTAGCAGAGGCACCACCTGCGCTCCGAAATTCTCTCGGTTGACGAAAAGTTACCGGAGAAAACGCGAACCGCAACATCCGGTTTAGCACTCTGATTTTTTTTTTCATCCCCCGTAAAAAGTTATGATAATAATAATTCAATGCCAACGGTAAAAGACGTTTGAGACAGAAATGAATCGCAGGTATAAATAGATCGAACTCTCTCCTGTCGATCATCGGATCGAAAAAAAAGAGGATTAGAATTTCAAAGAGGCAACGAACGATCGTCTGACAGTAGACGAGAGTGAAATCAATGATGCGATATGCAAAAGATACGGAGTTGTATTATAACGCGTATAGTTACGAGTAAAGTATATATATAACGTCGAATCATCGAGGCTTAGCTGACTGACTTTACAAGTGGAATAGATCGACGAAGCCGCTCTACGCAAGGATCACCGCGCAAAGACACGCGGAGCAAAGGAGAGAGCATCGAGGCAAACGATCGGATATATCGCGTGTGTCCCTCCGATGCATCGGCAGCTTCCCCCCCGAACCTCCCGCGTTGTCCTACAGCTCGTCTCGTCGTCTCGCGTCTTCTTACGATACCGAAGCAATCAGCGATAATGTCGGCTCGTACCCATAAAGAAAAGAGTCGATAACCAAAGCCTTTGATCCTCTAACGGTGTTCACCAGCCTCAGAATTTTTCATCCCTCTCGCACTCTACCGATCTTTCGCTATTCGAACACATTTTCTCTCACTTTCTCTTCAGTGTCCATACCTTTCGTCCTTTTTTATTTTTTTATTTTTTTTTTTCGTCCTCTCATCCTCTCCCGGAACCCCGATAAATATATAGTCGACTTTCTTTCCCTCGTACCTTTTCCGTACGACGAAAGTACAGAGAACCCAAAGCCCACAAAACTTCTACATCTCCGTTTTTCTTCGATTCTTTCTGTACTTTTTCGTTCATTCGAGTTCACTGCTCTCTCCCCCTTCATCGCGCGGGAAATTCTGTGTCTCTTCGTATGTGTTTTTTTTTTTTTTTTTCGTCATAGCAGCCCGCGAGCTACAGAGTGTAAAAAAAGAAAAGAATTATCGATAAATTCCGAAGACCGAGGATGAGCGATAAAGCGAATTCTCTTGTGGAATAGGAAAGACTGTGATGAACAGAGATTCAGCTGAAATCGCGTATACGGGAAAGCAAGTCTCGTGCTTTATATATATCTACGCATACATACGCCGGTATCGATTTACTCTATTTATTGGTACCAGACGCTACCTCTTGACGGGAGCTCCAATTTCAAAGGCTAATCAACAGAGTCTTCTTGTCATCCGGTGAATTCGATAGTTTTGCGATTTACGATCAAAGAGAGGACTCGTATTGCCGGGATGATCGAAGTTAGAGAGATCGAGCGACTCTTCTACGGCCTTAATACATCAAATAGTTCGAATATCAAAGGATATAAAGATAATTGAACCGCGATACATAAATTCGTATTTCACTTCGTCAGAAAAAACTTCTCTTTGAGTCTCCATCCCCCTTCCATTTTCTCGTATATCGTCGTAATATCGAATAGTTAAAATAAAATTTTCTCGAAATTCGGCATAATAAATTCGAAGCTTTTTATTTATCCTTCGAGAAATTTTTTTTTCGATTTCGATATATCGAAGAAATTTGAATTTCGTACGTCGCAAGTCTCGAAAGGGGATGAATTTTTTATTAATGAAAATTAGGGTTATCCTTCGAGTAAATGTTTTTTTTTTTTAATTATTGCTGACGATGTCGATAAATCGACGGAAATCGACGCGGAAGCGGATTAATCGGCTATTAATGAAAATTTGGGAATTCAATTTGGCGAAAGATTTGACCGGTATTATTTGATACGCTTGTGAAAAGCCTTCGAGAATACGATTCTCATGGGTTACTGTGTGATAACGGAGCGCAGGTCCGAACTAGAAACGGAAACTCAGCGCGTAATAACCGAAGCTTCTTCTTCCGGGAGAGTGGTGTGTTCGGGAGGAAAAGGGAAGGATTCCGTCGTGCCAGTGGCGAGCTGAGGATTATACGCTCGGGCTGCACGGGTTGAACTAATATTATCCATGGTCCATATACCGTACAGCGTCGACCGCCGTGTAGATCTCTATTTCTCTCCTTCTCTTACCCACTCGGATTATCCAACGAATCCGGACGCGCGTCTACCTTTCGCGGGCGGGAAAGGGGCTAAAGTTCGAATCGTCGCAAAACACTCTCTCCGGAGAGCCAGTAGAGTAAACTATGTATTCTATGAAAAGAGCAAATGCGAGCGGAGATCGAGTAATGGTCGACTAAAGCAATTTTCTTACCTCGACGATTCTACGTCCGGATAACTCAATTGAATTGGCTATTTACGGAAAATCGGATATATTACATCGTCGCGATCTCTATATACCGAAGAACCGTCGAGAGTTTCAAACCGCACGGATAGATTTATCATTGTGTTTATGCCACTGAAAGCGATTATTCGCACGAGTGTGTATATCAAAAATAGAGAAAACGGAGGGGGAGAGATGAAAATAAAAGATACGCCATGTAATACGCGAAGAACGAGAGGTCGCCTGGCCGACTTTGCCGAGAGCTCTGACTTTTAAACATCTCCTTTTCCCCGCTTTCCCTTCGAACGATGGGCTATAGCTCTCGTGCACCGCGCACAACGAGAGAACCGAAATTCTCCTCGGGATCTTTCTCGCTCTCTCTCTCTCTCTCGAGTGAAATATTGAACTCACCCTCCGCCCATTTCTACCGTTGCTGTCCCGTTCAACTGTCTTTTTTACTCTTTTTTTTTTACCTTCCACACTACGATATACGTATATTCGGTACTACCAAAAACTGAACCGGGCGAATAATTCGCCTTTGCGGACTTTTCACCGCGCCAGTCAAGGAAACGTTATAGTATGTAGTTCCGTACCAAGCATCGCTCGCTTCTCTCCATCTCACGTTTTTCGTTCGAAATAAAAAAAAAAACATCGCAATTTTCTTATTTTTTACATTGAATTTATTATCCACGAGTATATAACTCCGACTATTACTATTATTCGCTGTCGGGATGGGAATACTCGTCCTACTTATCGCGGTATGTAGTAACACCGCGTAACTCATCATATCGTGAATATACTTTTCTCCATACGAAATCACGAAGAAATTTCGCGCGTAAACACAAATAATAATAAACCTGAAAAATTCTACATATTTTTTATCTCCGGCAAAAAAAATATTCTTCGCTTTTTCATATTTAATATTCTCGAGAACGTGACGCGTCGATGTAGTGAGGTTAATAGAAAAATTTCATAACCTAAAAACTAAGACTTCGGAAACGCGATAAATGCATTTTTCCTCTTCTAAGGTTAATAACAAGATAAATAAATTTATCGGGTGCTCAATCGAGCGATCGCGATTGATCCCTTCGCTTGGCCAACTTTTGGCCGCACGACGACGATGGAATTACCAGCAGCGAGGCATCCAAGAGGATATGCGATAGCGCGGAGCGTCAGAGAGCAGAAAAAAAAAACCCTATCTGGGAATCTGATACGCTGTTTTTTTTTTTTTTTTGTGGTTTTCGCGAGCATCGAATAAAGAGGTAAGAAAGGCCGAGAGAAATAAGAGTAGCGAAAGAAAAGAAGGATGAGAATAGAAAAGTTCGAAACCTCAGCTCGATTCTCGCGAGCGGAGAAGCGCGCCCTCTGAAAGTTTTCCACTTGCCTCTCCGCGGTGGGAACGACCGCGGCGGAGGGGAGGGGGGGACTCGATTGCATGGGGTCTCCATGCGAGGCAACCGAGGCGACACTTTCCATCATCGCGACGTATCTTCCGCATTCCCGAATAGCGGCAGTTGCAACGTTACAAAGCTTGAAACGACGAGAAGAATACTACTGCGAAAGTGGCGAATCGATCCACGACTATCTCTTTCTCTCTCACTCTCTACTCGCCCCACTACTACCGCGCGACCTCCCACCTCTCCGCCGCCGCTTTATACGATTGTTTGTATGGGAAATTGCACATCACGACCTTGGAACGAGTTTCAGAATAACTTGAGGCAATATATATATATATATAAGATGTATAATGCGCTCCTTTCATCTCGATATTAGCAATGTTTCAACTATTTTTATTCGTTCTCGAAGCAGAATTTTATTCTCATAGCGACCTTCGACAGCTGAGTTACTGAATCTCTATGCATCGCGTATCCTCGTATTTCGCAATTTCGTTTTTTTTTTCTCGAGCAATCATTCGAAGTCATGTAGACGGAAAGTATATTAAAATCGGTGAAAGTTTACTTAAAAGAACATTCCGGTATTTTTCAACCTTAAATTGTATACATATATATTTATTTTATCGAATACTTTACACGGGATTTTTTGTAAAAATAAATCGAAAACACGATTCGGAGAATTGAGAAATTTGATTTCTCTACGATTTACAAAGTACGCGAAGAATCGAGAAGGCAATATAGCTAAATAACGTAAACATTGGATGCGATATTAGTTTTTTGTCAGTGTGTATAATGGAAGAAAAAAAACAACGTGCAAAGAATATTGGTGCTGTTGCCCGCTCGGCAATCCATGGACGAGTGAGTGTGCAGTGCGCTCGGGCGCTCGAGACTACGAGTTCGCTGTGGTGCTCGAGAGTGGGGGGAGAGTCTTTGCGGAGTTTCGTGTCCCACGGAGTGGCGCACACCGATCGCCGAGGGCCGCGCACTGAATCTCGTCGTCAGTGAGCGTTCGGCGGTCGAGCGAGGAGTGCGCGTCGTCTTTGTCAAAAAAACGTTATTCCAGCTCGTTGACACTAGCGATCCTCGTATATCTCGTTATACATCGCGATAACTCGCGCGTTTTTTCGTCTCTTATCGAATGTACGTTACGCACAATGTGTATCACGAATGTTATTCGAGTGCCCGTAAATATAACGGTTCGAAACATTTTTCAGTGCTAAAATCGTATTTAAAAAAGTGAACGAAAAATTCGTTAAATTAATAATCGAAGGGAAGAACAAAATACAGACGAAATACGGGTAGTGCGAGACAGTTGCCTTAACGATTATTCGTCGAATTGAATCGTTGCGTTAATTAAATTTTCGTATAAAATTACGAAGCGTCGGAAGGTGAGGAATAATTAAACGGAAAGCGTAATAAAACGGCGTTAATTGAACGGTTTCGATAAATCGATGCGTGCGCAACTTATAACGACATTTTAATTAAATATTCACCGCGTTATTATTTCAATGACCACTTTTGAATAATATTGCGTACGGTATAAAATACAAAATATAAATCACTCGAAAAAAAAAAAAAAAAAAAATGACGAACGAGAAAAATGATTGATAATACGAATTGGAATAGTGTCGATGGGTATCGCGATGGGGCGATACGATTCACGACAGATTAATCCTCTCGACTCTGCATAAATACAGTCGCGGCGTTCGGCGACTACGTGACGGAAGCATCTTGACGCCTGTGATTCATCGTGTGATTATTATTATTATTATCGTCAGTGGTTATCTCGATAGTCGGTTTCGTTTAACTAAGTGATCTCATCCGAGAAGTTCTTTTTGTTTTCATTTGCATTTTTACGTTCGAACCCCGCGGTACACGTTAGCGACGACGTTGTTGCTTCATTTTTTTTTCTTTCGACGGGGTTTTTGCTTATAAGCGAATAACGGAAACGGAATAACAATCACAACGACTGCGATCATGGATGAGCCAAGCGGACCGAACACGGAGAATTGCACAATGGAGGATACGAGAGTACCGAGAATTGGTTCAACTTCGACAATGGTGAGTTATCCGAAATATCGATAATTTTATTTATTTCTTTCCTTTCGACCTTAAAACATACTATTTAAGTGGCCCTTTTATCGTTTTTCCCCCTTATATACGCGATTTGTACGGTTGTCGCGTGCGTAAATGGTAGACGAAAAAAAAAAAAAAAAAAAAAAAAGTCGCGTGACAGTACCTACCGGTGAATAGACACGAAAGCAAAACCAACATATTGGTAGACGAGTGGGCGATCGTGCGCTGTTTACGTGCGCCGTCTCTCGTCGAGCGCAATTCGTCATCAATAATGAATTAACAAACCGATAACTTCTTAACCTCCATTATTATTAATCGTAATTTATCGACTCGCGAAAAGAGAGCTAATAGATACGTCGAAGCGATTCGTCAGTTTGCATCGTAGATATCGAATTTGTCTGAATTATTACCGTTCCATTAATATCGTTGGTTAATCGTCGTTCTAACCTCAAATAAATGATTTTTTCTATAATTCACAATCCGACACGATGTTCACTCGAATACTCTCAGCACGCGAATATAATATTATGTTGGATTAATTTTTTATGCCGGTCGAATAAATAATTTCATTCGGGACGACACGCAAGTCGCGCAATATACAGGAATTCGTAATAAAAGCCAAACTCTCTCGTAGGTAAAAAAAAAAAAAATAAAAAAAAAAAAGTAAAAAACTAGAAAATGTTTTCGTTTTACCCTCTCGCGCTGTACACGAGGTTATCGAAACGCTGTGTTGCGAAATCCGTAACGAGAGTTGTTCTGCGTGCCGCGTATATATACAAATACAAAACGAACGAATCAGGGGAGAGGGCGACACGACCTCGGATACCAATCCCCTCCGCCCGTTCATCCGTGGAAACAGCCAACGAGTAATATGGGATGTCCAGGATCTACTGTAGCGAAAAATTATCCAAACGTTCGGTGCGAAGGATCGAACGCGAAAAAAAAAAATAATAATAATAAACCAAACTATCCGTTCCTCTCTCTCGTACATTTCCGTTTCGCGAATTGATACAACACACAACGCCGTTCGCAACGTCCCTACGTGAAAAAGTAGCGTATCGCGAAAAAGATATTTTTCATCGTAATTTCGTAAAAAAAAAAAAATAAAAAATAACACCGCGAAATTCAAAAAATCTTTTCGGATGTCTGATCATCGCTCCCATAGATCGAAACACATTTTTTTTAACGGAATTTTTTTTTTTTTTTTTACCGATCTTACAAAGTTGGGATATCGAAAAGTTTGTATAATGGTGTAGATAACGCGTAGATAAAGGAGAAAAAAAAAACAGTTCTACTGAAGCACACGAGTCCGGCGTGTGGAGTTTATCCTATCGATATGCCGTGAACTCGATATCGGTACAAAGAACTCCGACGAAGAAAGACGATAATTCTTCGCGATTTCGCACAAAAGATCGAAGCGACTCCGACGATATTGCTGTACAGTACAACCGTAAGGTATAAACACACTCTCTGCATGTAAACATACATGCGTACGGTTTCCCAGAAACGTTCGAGTGACGTACGAAAATTGTCACGTAACACGAGCCTTCGTCTTGTATACTATACCACCTGAATATACTATATGCATGCGTCCGCGAGAATACAGAGAAACTGTGGAAAAAAAAAGAAAAAAAAAAAGCTACAAGGTTGAGAGGCAAATTATGGAGTCACGACGCTCGGAGTTTTATTCAACAGCATAGCGCCCGCCAGTTCTCTGTGTATACGAAATATGTATAGTCGAGAGAATTCTGATACATATTTATGGCTCTCACTCCACTCATCTTCATTAGTTATTTCGTTCCAAGTGAATAGCGCAATCGATTCTCAAATGCTCCGTTTTTATTTTTTTTTCTATTTTTTTTTTTTTTTTTTTTTTCATATTTCGCAACCAATTCGATCTAAAAGTCATAAAACTCGATATTACGTTGCAAATCCGGAAATACATAAATAATACAGATGAATACATAAATCGTCCATGTTTTTTTTTTTTTTTTCAAATTTCTTAACCAATTCGATCTAAAAGTCGTAAAACTCGATATTACGCTCTAAATACAGATATGCATAAATCGCTCTCGCAATTTACGTTGAATTTAGTTCGTGAGAAAAAAAAAAAAAAAATTCCGAGAGATTTTCTCGGTTATGCGCTCTTCACGTACGAATATTATGGTATATGGGATAATACTTTTTACGATGTCTCTCGCGCGCGCCTCACGAGTCTCGCTCGCGATCCGTGGGATCGATAAATATACGAAGCCGCCACCGCGGAGGCGACTCCGGACCGTAGAACTCCGAGAGATCTTGCAGGAGACTGCCTACGCGTCGAACTACGCAGACCTCGTCGTTGTCGACAACGACGACGACGCGATAGACCGGTATAACCACTCGTTTGCCCGTTTTTTTTTCTTCTCTTTTCTCTTCGTCTCTTTCGTTACCCGCGCCTTCGTCGAGAAGTAACTATCGCGTTGCCTCTCGAGCTCTCGCGCCGTGCAATATGCACTCTTGGATGCATTATACTATATATATGGATATATATATATACAATAATACACAGGGATCACTTGTTCACGTGCAAAAACTCACCTGGCTTCTTGTCCGCGTCGATTGCTTCTCGCGAGTCCAACCAGCAAAGCGCTTCTCGAGCCAAGAATAACGCGCACGCGCTGTACCGTTAAAATTACGAAGAGAGTAACGCGCACTCGATGCATCGATGATTTCTCTTACGTGAGATACATATCTCATTCTCTCAACGTTCGCGTCGTCGATCTTCGATTTATTTCAATGCATTCCAACGGGAATTCGACATTTTTTTTTTTTTTTTATCCCGATGTTTGTCGACGTTGTTGTTGTTGTTGTTTTTTTTTTTTTTTTTTTTTTTTTTTTTTTACTATCATACAAAGTGTTCGCCGAAATGGGTAAAGTACACAGAAACTGCTACTGTATCATTTCGACTGTGGAGTCGGTAGAAACGATAGATACTCCATTTCTCGTTCTCTCGTTGCTGCGAGAGGAGAGGGGGGGCTATACCGCTGCTTTGATCGTAAAACGTTTTTCCGGTAGAAAACGATGCGGAAAGTTATTCGTATCCGGTTCGGAAAGTCCGTCCTCTACTCTGCCCGGAGTCTCTTCTTCCTCGTGGAATTCTCTTTCTTTATCCTTATCTCTCGTTCTTTCTCGCTGTCTCTCGTTTTCTAGTCCTGCGGGACTCGTACAACTCTTCTTTCTATATACCTTATACACACGGCGGCAGTAGCTAGTTTTACCGTGAGACGGAGGATGAGAGTTTGCAACAGTCTACGGAAACGCCTTTCCCGCCCTATATCCCGAGTTTCTACGAAAATAAACATTTCCCCGCGATGTTTTCTCGACAATTTCAAACGGCGAAATAACTCTGCTTATCTAGATAATCATTCTGCACGATATGGTTTATGGGTGATGAGAGAGTTTTTTTTTTTTTTTTCGATCGCAAAAATTTTGAAAATTTTGAAATTTTTTTTTTTTTTCGAAATTTCGGAGTTTATTGATAAAATCATTGATTTTAATCATTCGCCGGAAATAGCGATGCGGGATGCATAAGAATTGCTCGACTCACGGTGAAGCATATATATATCGAAACCTCTGTGAGGCTTTAACGATAGAGATTAATTGAATGAGCGCTGCACAGGTGGATTAAACCAACAAATTATTAAACCGACGGCTTAGCGTAATTTAGCGAAGCTTCAAGCTCCACCGGCTTATCCTCGTTGCTGCACACCGGAACCTCTCGCGGTCTTCTCTATCTCGTAAAAAAATATAAAACTCCCTTTGCCCCGTCTCGTCTACCAACAGGTCTCTCACGCACAAGTGGTCGTTACTCTTCCCGTAATGTATCGTCTTAATGGCCCCTATCATTGCCCTGTTTTGCTATAATAATATACTATCAAGTCGTAACCTTTTACTAAAAAGCCAAAGAACAATAAAGGTACATCCATAGACTTTTTTTTTATTACTAGAAATCAATTTACCAGAGTATCTCGTGTCGCTAACCGTACGGGAATGAAAAATGGTATAATTTTTTTTTTTTTTTCGTAAAAATAAATTTATATCAATGACAAAGATAGTTTTCTCGGGTAAAACTACAGATTGCGTAAATAATTTTTCGCAAAAAAAAAGTCTTTGATGGACCGACCCAAGAGATGCTGCGAAGAAAAAAAGATTGAATAGAACATCCATAGACTTTTTTTTTATTACTAGAAATCAATTTACCAGAGTATCTCGTGTCGCTCGCTAACCGTACGGGAATAAAAAATTTTATAATTTTTTTTTTTTTTTTTTTCGTAAAAATAAATTTATATCAATAACAAAGATAGTTTTCTCGGGTGAAACTACAGATTGCGTAGATAATTTTTCGCGAAAAAAAAAGGCTTTGATGGACCGACCCAAGAGATGCTGCGAAGAAAAGAAGATTGGATAGAACATCCATAGACTTTTTTTTTTATTACTAGAAATCAATTTACCAGAGTATATCGTGTCGCTCGCTAACCGTACGGGAATGAAACATTTTATAATTTTTTTTTTTTTTTTTTTTTTTCGTAAAAATAAATTTATATCGATGATAAAGATAGTTTTCTCGGGTAAAACTACAGATTGCGTAATTTTTCGCGAAAAAAAAAAGTCTTTGATGGACCGACCCAAGAGATGCTGCGAAGAAAAGAAGATTGGATAGAACATTTTTCTCCGCGTAGGTACAGTATTACAAGCTGTAGTACTATATCCACAAACACGATTCTCGCACGAGTTGTTCGCGAAGAGAAATAGGTAGATAAAGAATGGGTCAGTTGCACTGTGCGGCCTCCGGGGGCGGATAGGCGGTCGGGGGGTACCGTTATTATCACCGACGAATTGTCCTCGTGTTCCCCCGATGATACTTTTGTCGAGGATACATAGCACTCGGTACGCCGCAACGGTCTCGTGTTATATCCGTGTACAGCATCCACACCGTTCATTCTCCGTGCAACTGCTTCCGCCGCTGTAATAGAGAAAATCAGCAGCAGACGACGACGACACAGGTTTTGGAGCGGAGATGGGGGTACACGACGTGCAACGGTAGCGCTTATTGGCGAGGAGCAATAACCCGTTTCGCCGAAAGGAATCTCCGATATTGATTTCCTCTCGCCTTCGCTTCTAACGCCGGCTTCACTTTTATCTTTTTCCTCGCGTCGGCTTGACCGGCCAGCGGTACCGAACGAGGAACAGATATAAGGGATATAGTTGACCGACGAACTAACGAAGGAACACGCTATTGGAACATCGAACGGAGGCAAAAATACGTGAGAAAATAAGAAAGAAATGAAAATACGAAGAAACACTCTAACAGCCTTTAATGGCTGCAGGAGGTTCAACAGAACAGTAAAAAGCGAATCTATATATACGAGAAGAGAGAGTGCAAGAAGCGCAACTATATATACGAGAGAAGTAAAAAACTATTTCACGTATTGCTCCGTTATAGTATATATATATATAGGATCGACGATTTCGCGAAGAACGGCTGCAGCAGCAGAATAACACGAGAAAGAAGTTGAAGAAGAAAAGAGGTATCGGAGAGATTTTTGTACCTTTCGCTACTACCTGCAGCTTCCCCACCATTTTTCCCGGTGACTTCGCCGATTGTTCGATACTAAAGCAGAAAAGTCCACATACGCATTCAGACCCTCGTGCGCTACGACTGTCCACCACTCCCCTCGATATAGCGAAACCCCCGACGGTGTGGACATTACGTGGACGTTTTATTGTAACGTTCTTTGTGTTTTTTTTTTTTTTTTTTTCCTCCGCTACCATTGCCTTTTGCTTTTACTGCGCCATCTCGTTCTCTTTGTCTTTCGACGTCGATTCGCGCACTTGGAACGCGCGAATGTGTAGGTATACCGACTATAATCTACGCGTTTTACCGTAGAGGGTTCGACGGTTTACCTTCGCCTTGCCAATGAAGCCGATGCAACTCCGACACGCTATCTATGCACTGTAGACGTAGTGGTTGCAGTTCTCTTTATATTTAACACACCTATAGTTTGCGAATAAGCGAATGTTACTCAACTTCAATCCCTTTTTCCGGTTGTGTTTTTTTTTTTTTTTTTTTTTTTTTTTTTTTTCAACTGCAGAAAGGTTTGAAAAAGAGAAGTTGCGGAAATTCTCATTAATATTTATGTCCAACAGACGTGGCCTGGCGAAGCACTATCCCGATACACTGAAAGTTTTTTTTTTTTTTTTTTTTTTTTTTATCATGATTTTGCGAGACCGGATTGGAAACACGTAACAATGACAAATAGAACGACTAACGAAGGAAACCATTTTCTTTCTCTTGTTTCCAATGCGATTAGAGTCCCTTATTGATAAATTCCATCGTCATCCCTCCCGATAATCTTATCAGTCGACCGACGAGAAGACGCTTCGATATATCGAAATTTTTCTTAACGCGGAATTTTTTTTTTTTTTTTTTCATGCGGAAAACAAATTTTGTCCATCGCTCTATCTTGTCGTTCGGGAATTTTGCATGTTAAAAAACAGAGATATGATTTAGTTTACGTGTTTTCTTTCGTTCGATAGTTCTTGATTCCCCCAGAGAAGAATGTATACCCATTCCGTTCGGTATCACGAATGTTCGCTATACGTATCGCAATTACGAATGTAGCCGGCGGCCGGAAGCTCGTGATCTCGACAACGAGCCTGTAATATGCATTCCCGTTTATTGTTCGTTCGTGTGTTTCCGATCGATGAGCCGTACACACACGTCGCGCGCGCGCCCGCGCGCCTCCCTTACCGTGTCGCTTTGCTCTCCCTTTCCGCTCTCTGCCTTTCCGTCTTTCTCACACCTTCGAGCTTTCAGAGGCATTATTAACGAGCTTCGAGTGCTTCGGACCTTATTGTACTGCTGCTCAGTGAAATGTCTGAGCGGCTGGGGTACTGGCGCCGGGTTATTCACGGGGGTGTGGTGTGTTCTCTCGGTTCCCAACCGTAGAGTGCTTCTACTAGACTCGCGGATCACAATACCTACTTGTTCCCTGCAGGCAGCAATCGCCATAGCCCTTCACCGAAAGCTCACCCGTCCCTTGGAAAGAACACGAACCTCGTCAGCCTCTTCATTGCTATTGCATTCGAAACAAGAGGTTTGTCTATTCGTAAAATTTGCCGATTTCGCACGAAAATTTATTAGGATTTCGATACATCGAACTGTTTACCCTTTAACTCGAATAAATACGTTTACATCGCGTATTGACGCTAAAAAAAAGCGAAACCGAATCGTCTAACGTACAAAACCGACGAAACCTATATTACCGACAACGAGGTTACGCTAAGTGAAATTAGGCAAATTAGAGGAGAGTCACGAAGTGACCGAGAGGCGTTAACGATGTTACGCTACTCTCTCGTGCTGCGGAAATATTACAATACATCGGTAAAGATTATTTCTCGGTGAATATTCAACGTATGCGATAAATCGGTAGCGCGGTCCGCTGCCAGCGATCGCGGTGCATTCATTCGCTCGAATGCGGCAAACATGACGAATGCACTTCGTCGGTATCTATCAGCGACGATGCTTCTGTGATGCAACGAGCGGCCCGACGACGTTGCTTCGCTGCTTTGAATGTTTGCAGTATCGGTAAAACGAGGATAATAATTATTTGTTCTGCAACGTCGGTGTCGACACAATTGCTGTTCACGTGTGTTGTACGGCTATGAATTCTCGACCAGTTTCTCCGACGGCAGTTCGGGAATTTGCTAAATACACAGTTAATTATACATCTCTCGGGAGCAAAGGATAACGTAGAGAAGGAATTAAGTCGACTCGCATATCGTCGAAGTCGATCGGTAAAACTGAAAATCCAATTTCACTACTATTCTCAACGAAAATATTTCTCCGAAATTTTTTTTTTTTTTTTTTTTTTTCATTGCACTTAATATTTTATTTGAATTAAAAAAAAAACTGACGTTGCATCACGCGAAACGATTTTTTGATGGAATTCTCTTCTTGGAACTTTCGACGCACCCATCGATAAAAATGGATAGCTGCTTCGATTTAACGGCGATGGGGGGAGATATCTATACGATTATGCAAAATTCAAAGTTATTTTACCGAAAAAAAAAAAAAAAAAAAAAAAAAAAAAAAAAAAAAAAAGTGCTCACAAGATTTAGCTGACTCGTCGATATTCCTATATGCCGAGTATATCGAAGCATTTTACACGAGCGTTATGTGGTACAAACTGCGTACGAAAAGCGCTGTCGGGTATACCGGTAAAACCGAAAAAAATTTTTATATCGTACCGTAAAAATTTGATTGTCGCTGCACGCAGAGCTCTCGTCGTGTTTGTCCTACATACGGTGCTTCGGGGAAAAAAAAACCCTTCCTATCTCACTTCGTTGTTCGAACATCGCGCGTATGTACACTGAAAACAGACTCGTAACAGTAGTACATAGTAGTAGTCGTCAGAGAGCTCTTCGAAGCTTCTGCTGCGCTTGTTCCATTTTTTTTGTCTCTCTCTCCC
Organism: Cryptus viduatorius; assembly: GCA_964006125.1. Taxonomy (NCBI): domain Eukaryota; kingdom Metazoa; phylum Arthropoda; class Insecta; order Hymenoptera; family Ichneumonidae; genus Cryptus; species Cryptus viduatorius. The sequence goes on along the minus strand of OZ023225.1, from coordinate 14,841,417 downwards.
GTGCGCTCCACGCATCCGAACCCGTGCGCTTTCGCACCTTTCTCCATTCACGAGTTTTTTTTTTTTTTTTTTTTTTTTTTTTTTACAGTCAAATAAATAATGAAATTGAATCGTGGAACTTTCTATTTCATCCTCGCTTTACCCTCTCGTCATATTTCAAATCTCTCGCTTGTCGCAGTTGCCAATGAAAATGTTTTTCCCACGCGTTTGTTTGATTTTTGTTGTTTTTTTTTTTTTTTTTTTTTTTTCATCCGTTTTTAGCTCATCCATGTCTAATCGGTATGATATTTCAATCGATCTCCGTCTCGTTATACCGTATTTATTTTTGTTTTTGGTGCAACGCGGTATTTAGTCAAATTGAAACATATTTTACGAGCGCATGAACTGCCGATCGAAAAATCGTGACAGACGATTTCGTATTTTCTCGCGGTTTTGTTTTTTTATTTTATTTTTTATGAATGCCTCGATGGTCACTGAATGAACGTCATTTTTCCACAATGGATCCGAACGATTTTCCGTGTTCCCTCTCTCGTTACGATGGCAAATTTCTTCTTTTATCCGAAATGTTTTTCCATTATTGTTCACGATACTTATTGACGAACGCAGAGAGAAAGGCGTTGGTGATTCGAGATTTATAACATTCATCGAGAGGCAACAACGCTCTCGCGCGATCATCAATAATATTTTATATCGAACGATTCGCTAGAAACGAGAAGAGCATTTACAACTTTCCACAAGTTTTCACCGGTTATATAACAGAAGAGAGAAACAAACGACGCCGAGGCGAGAGACAAAGCGAAACTCCGCGTGAGACTGAGGATACGCGATGAAAACGGATAGAATGAGAACAAAGTGAGAAGATTGATTGTCGAACAAATTGCGTGTCAAACTCGAGCCGATACAACTTCAGTTGGACTATTTCACTTTTATTTATCGTTCTACAATTGTGTTGTTCACGAGAAATTTTATATACGAGAAGAAGGAATTCAGCATTCATTGCTGAAATATCGTCGTAACGATATCGTTATTATCGGAAGTAAATGCGAGCGTTTCATAAATCTTTAGATTCGGAGATAAATTCGGTACATCATAATCCTATCGAAAACCATTTATAATTTTTTCGCGAACCCTTATATTCGTAGAACTTTTATTTTTTCAAAAATCAACAGAATGCAGAAAACTGAATGCCGCGGGGCTTCCGATTTTCGATCTTTTAGGGCGCATATCGTAATTAGTTACAAAAGATCGAGAAAAGAGATGCTGCGGCTGGTTGATTAGACTCTTTTTTACGAACGACACGTGACGAAAAAAGAGTTTTGCGTAAAGCCAGAGAAAGCAAAAGACAGAGTGGAGTTAGTATTTTCAGCTTTAGCAGGTCGACTTTTTGGTATCGTGATATTTTCTCGCAGGTAGAGATCGTCGAGCTGAAGCGCGGGTGTCTTTCTCTCGCGATCTCTTCCTTCTTCATCTCCGGATCCTCTTCCTCTACTCTGTCTTTCCGGTTTCCCATTTTCTCTCTGTACCGTAAACCCAACCGCCTCATCCCCGCTTTGCTTGCACACGCTAGAGATCGATATATCCGGCCGCAGTATCGCATTCGTTTTTCCTCGCTGCTCTCTCGCCCTCTACTATACCTTCGACGTTCTATCGATTTGGAAATCGAAGTGGTACGTGCCTCGAGAGAAAATTCACGAAATTGACGACTCGACTTTGCCGCGCGCGTACTATGCGCTGCTACTACGCTACTGCTGCTTCGCTACTACTGCCGAAGAGCTCGCGACACCGAAACATTCATCGCCCGATCGCACTGATCGTCCGGGAATGATGTTTCCTCTCCGACTTTTGCAGAGACCGCCGCCACTGCGCCTCATCTCTTATCTTATTTTATTTCTCCCTTTTTCCCGAAATAAATTTAAAATTTATCAAAGGATTACCTCTTTACTCACAGCAGAGAGACCGAATAATTTAAGGCTCTGGAAATGGCAAAAATTGTATTCATTTAAATTTTTAACCTGATTTTCCGTGTTTAATATTAAACTAGCAGTACATAAGTGGTATATTTATGAACGGAGGTATTTTTAGACGGTTATCGTGAGGTAAAAAACGGCAGAAAAAAATTACTAATTTGGACATTCGCAATTTTTTTTTTTTACTCCGAAATCCCGAAAAAAAAAATTTTGACGGATTTTAATGTGTGTTTGCGCTCTCATTGTTAATTAAGTCGCTGTTTTGTCGTGAAATTAAACGAGGCATTCATAATCGCGAAAAAAAAAACTCACCTTGTTCGGCATAAGAATTTTACGACGACGAGACCTTTCGATAATTCGAGATTTTTTTTCAACATCGTATATATTATTTTTATTTCTCAGAAATGCAACATTGCACGTGACGCGTACACGTTGATGAAAATAACAATTACGCTAATTGATGAGCAGAATCGCAAGGCACATTGTTCGGTAAATTTAGTTTGATAAAATGAGAACGACCAGCGAGCGTATAGCTCAACAATTCGCCGCTAAACAATTCTCGACGAGAAGAAAAAGTTAGTAAACGGCGCTTGTAAACGGAGCGAAACGATTTGTATAGAGTTCTGACGAGTGTATGAGGGTTGGAAGGCCTTCTAAAAAAAAAAAAAAAAAAAAAATAGGAAAAAATAGGGAAAAAAGGCACGAAACTCGAGTGAGGCACCATTTTCGCTCCAATTTTTTTGATTGCGAAACTTTTCGACTCCGGGAAAGCGAGAAAGAGGGAGAGCGGGAGTCGAAAACTTTACGAGTACCATAGAGAAAAACTCGCGCGAGTCTCGGTAACTCCTGAAAAACTACCGCAAAACATAGGCGCTCTGAATGTGTGCGTTCAATTTTTGTTTAACAATTGTTTTTTTTTTTTTTTTTTTTTTTACGGATTCAACTCGCCGTTTTGCGGGGCGGTCAATATCCTTCTAATTTTTCTCCGGATTTCCGTGTAGAAAGTGCGAATCGAGTTAGCGAATGAAATAGATACGAGCGCATTAGACGGCGCGGGCTTAGGTCTCGAAAGAGATATTCTTACTTAGCGTCGAAGAGAGAAAAAAAATAAGAAACAAGAAACGGAGAAAGCGTGGGTGACGCGAGAGAGGGTTGGAGCAGCGCGTTGGAAGCTGCTCCACTTATTCGTGACAGAAGACAAAGGGCAGGCGACAAGACGACGACGAGGCGCGTAGGAACTGCTCTGCTTTATCGCTACTCGACTCGCCGAGCAGCAGCTCTGTTGCTAGAGAACGTGGAACTGTTATTCGCATATATGTGTGTTACATGGATGCATGTGAAAAGCAGGGGAAGATGCACCTACACGACTCGGAGTCACGGAGAGTGACTCGGAACGAGGGCACTCCGTTTCTCTCACACGTAACGCTGCTTGCGCTCCTTATATTTGCTCCAAGGGAGAGATCACGCAAATGTGGGTCAATTTTGTTGCAAATTACATCGAGAACAACGATAATTTCAAAACTCCAACCAAATAGCTTATAACTATTTAAAAAAAAATTTTAAATAAAAATTTATTAATTCAAAAAAAATTTACGAAAAAAATTTATTAATTCCAAAAAAAATTTACGAAGAAAATTTATTAATTCAAAAAAAATTTACGAAAAAAATGTATTACTTCAAAAAAAATTTACGCAAAAAATGTATTAATTAAAAAAAAATTTACGAAAAAAATGTATTAATTAAAAAAAAATTTACGAAAAAAATTCGCAAAAGATCAATTTTTTTTTTATGTCTTCGTTCAATATGAGCTTTAGCTCATATTTGTATGTTCATTGCAAACAAAATCACCAGAGAAACATATTTTCATGTGTTGGATCGCTCGTAGGGTAATAATGTAGTGACTGTGAGCGATAAAGCTTAAGCTCTGCATTATTATTTCCCCCATTTTCTTCAGTACCTATATACACGTTTGGCTCTAATGTCAGGGCACAAGTTTGATGAAAGGCAAAGCTATGAGGACGGCGACGACGACGGCGAGTAGACTCGATGTAAAGTACTCGAGGAGGTTGCTGAAGGGAAGAGTGAGAGAGAGAGAGAAAGAGAGAGCGATATCACACCGACACGAAAGGCTCGTCTCGTGCCTCGCCTCGCCTTCCCTCGAGCCTTATACCGATATTTTTTTTTTCCATATTTTGTTTTAACTTCGTTATACTTTTCGTTTTTCTTTTCTTCGCCCTCTTTTCGTCGGAATTAAATTCAGAAGCAGGTGCTCGTTGTCCCGAGTCTCAGACAATAATCGAGGGGATTATTATATTGTTTCGTTTATTCGACACACAGCCTTCGTGTATAGTATTGGGGTACTTACCAAAACCTACACATACATACGAAACGCTTGCGAAAGAGAGCTATAAACTGAGTTCGCGTGCTATCGCACGTGTTACACCTGGAAATTACGTGCAGGAATTCGAACTGCAACGCGAATGAACGAGCCGCCGAGTGCTCACAAGATTCTCAATTAGTTTCCCGCGGCGTCGGCGTCGCGTTGCAGAAGTTAAAAAAAAATTAATTTCAAAACGAAAAATTAAACAATTGCTTCCTCTTGGCGTTAATATCTCGCATATTATAAGCCATTCGCAAGGATAACGCTAGAAGAGTCCAAGAACCACGCTGAATCCGACGCTTTCGAATAGATGCAAATTACGAGCTCTCGATCTCCTCGAAATTCTCATCCCTTTTCATATTCTTCTTGCTCCTCGAGGTTTCTCGGGGAGAGTCGATGAATACGAAAGATGAATTATTGCCCCGTCGATCGAAGGTCGAAGGAGGCTATGCGAGTGGCGAAGAGGAAAGCGAAAGACCAGCAATGAGAGTGCATCCTACCAAAGAACCCCTCACGCTGGACTCCTTCTCTTTCTTCGTATACTATGCACTCTACGGGGTCGACTCGAGGCTCCCGTAGAACTTGGCTGTCTCTCCTCTTTACTATATATTATATATACGTATGTATGTATGTGGATAGGGGAAAAAGCTTTTAAAAATCTTGGAGGTCGATCGTCCTGCTTTTATCGATTCAGGTGCGCCCCCCGCGAGGACGTACGTGAGCTTAGGTCGTAGGAGCTTTTCGTGCTCTCGTGTGAGCTTCGAAGCTTCTCCGGGACTACGCTCGGCCACCAGCCCCCCGCCTCTTCCTCTTATGCAACCCCCTTTTACCGCTCTCTCCTGTGCGCCTTCGTACATCGATCTAACCCTCTCCCCCCCCCCCCCCCCCCCCCCACGAACATTGGGGAATGCTTTTACGTGCCGGACTACATAAAATGCGGTGTATACTCATGTATATATAGACGAAGACCGATCCTACCTTCCCGAGGCATAGCATAATCTCGACGTATATTAAAGTTGACCGGACGAAGGGTTATTCGCATTACTCAAGATGATGACCAACGAAAAACCTTTTTTTGACAATTTTTTCCCTTCTTCGAGACATTACTTCGTCGAAATTCGATATTTTTTGGTTTTTTTTTGTACTGAGATCGATATGGCCGGATGTTGGCGATTTATCAGATTTTTTTGTTTTTTTTTTTTTTTTTTTCGAACGATCGAAAAATCGAGCTTTCGGATACTTTTACTTAATACTCGTAACTTCTGTTTTTCGTATTCGTGACCCCGTTCCTCGGAACTTAAGTAAATCGCTCGGTAGAAGCAAAGTAACGCGAAGCTCGATTTTCTTCCATTATTTATCGAGTAGTTTCTCATGTATATACAATTCACCGTGAGGGGGAGAATGTTTGGAAGCGTTGCAAAAGCCACTCCTTATCGGTATCTCTAGTTTTACATTGTATATATCGTGTCTTCTCGTGTGGGAGAGATGCTTGCCGGAGGCTTCGCGTTTTACACCGCGAAAAAAGGAGCGAAGAAACGTTGTAGTACCGGCAGTACTGTTGCTAGAAGAAGTAAAGAAGAAGGAGAAGAAGAAGAATAAGAAAAAAGGTATAGATGTCTGGCGCTGGTGAACAGGAGGCCCCGGGGCCTCCACAGTGCTCAACCATTTACGTAACCATTTGGCGCGCGAGATCCTCGGAATTTCAATGCTCGAACGAACGAACGAACGAACGCCTCCCGCTCTCTTTTCCTTCGGGCGAATACGTGGTTGGTACACGCGCCTTTGCTCCGACTTCTTTCACTATCCTTTTTTTTCCACCCTCCCCATCCACCCCTCGATTTTTTTTTTTTTTTTTTCGTACTTTTGTCTTTTATTCTTATTCTTCTCTTGTGTACGCGATACACCGTTAGCTTTTGTCGGAGCGTACAGAGGTAAAACTAAGCTTTAAAATGCCCCGACGCAAAGAAAGCTTTAATGTTCTCTTCATTAGATCGACCCGTAGTCCAATGAGATCGAACCCAATGAATAGTAATGAGAATTGCGAAATTGCTGAAGGTCTTCCTCATTAATTCGAATGTAATTGTAATTATTATTCAATCGATAGACACCGAATAAGCAGTCTTGAAGGTGCGATCGCGTGATCGCGATCGCATAATTAATAACGAGTATAAAAGATCAACGAGCGAAGAAAAATTGTTAATTATTCCCGAAAAAGCACTTCGACGAAAGTTTCCGGGTAATTAATTAATTGATCAAACATTCATGGACTCCGCCATTGAAAACTCGACGTATAGGAGTTTCCGTAGTCGGAGAAAAATTTTCACGAGTGCAGGTTAAATATCATCAGGGAAAAAGAGCGCCAGGGAGCAGGGAAATCAACTCGCTATTCCACACAGAGCACTCGCGGGCTCTCTACAATTTTTTAACATGTTTTCTCTTTTTTTTTTTTTTTTCTCTTCATTTTTCCACCGGCATTATTCTCGCCTGGTCCCGTTGAAATTTTCTCGACTTTTCCGAGGCGCCGACGTCGCCTCGTCCGTACGATTCTCGTTCAGTTCGTTTTCCGAATCCCTGTGGCCCACCCCCCCGAGTCTCCTTCGGGGGAAGTGCGAACGCGTTAGTCAAAAGGCAACTCTCCGCGAACGCGACTCGTGATTTAGGTCAGACGCGGTTTAAAAAGCGAATCGTCGGGGTCTCGAGTTCCTCTCTCTCTCTCTCCCTCTCTCGTTGGCGCTTTCAAAGCGACAACGATATAGAGCAAAGAGGAAAAAAGATAAAGATATATATAAAAAAAAAAAAAGAAAAGACGAACGAGCGAAGAGGTACGCGAGACCAACGGGCCATCGGAGCACAGGTTCAATTTAAAATCGTCGCAGTTAACGCGCGTGACGACGCAGTTCCACAGGGAATAATATCCTGCCTTTTCACGTTACTATGCGCCCCATCGACTATCTTTCTTACTCTTTATCTATCCATCTCGACTTCCCGCGTATACCATTCCCCGAAGCGTCCTTACATTCTTTTCATTCTTCGTACCATTCGCCTCCCATTCTCAACTGCACTTTTGTATTTTATTGTTTTACATTATTTCGACTCTCAATCCCCTTTTCTTCTGCACTTATTTTTTCATGTGATATTTGCATTAAATATAAATCGACACATTTTCATAATGGATAAACCATTTATTTTTTAATATTTATCATCCTTTCTTCGATAAATTTATTATACGATACATCGCGTATTATATTTTGATTTTAAGTACAATCGCAATTATTAATAATTTTGCGGAAAAAAAAATTTTATAATGTATAAACCATTTATTTTATTTTTATCGTCTTTTTTTCGATAAATTCATTACGCGATTTATCGTCTATTATATTTCGTTTTTAAGTCCAATTATTAATAATTTTAAGATTTTACGGGTAGAAATAAAAAAATTTTTATCAGAGTTCAGACGGTATGACTTTTTTATATAGCGTACGAATAGTTCATCGATCTGTATTCGAATTCTATACTTTTGCTTTTTTCACGATGTGCAACTCTTTCGGCTTCTTTCCGATTCTCTATCTTTCGAGGCACTCGCTACGTGATTCTTTTACTGAGATAAAATCAGAAAGAGCAGAGATGGAGAAGTGGCCAGTCAAGGGGGGCGTCGAGCGGGTGGAAAGAAGCCCCTTCGCGCCCCTTTTGCTCGTCGTCTTCGAGAATCGTTCGCATTTTCCATCCCCCTTCGGTGGTCCACATGCCCCCTTTGGTAAATCACGGTCGGTCGTATATTTTCGAATTGTAAATTTTGTTTTCTACGTACTCCCAAGACGCGAAGAAGAATGAGAGATAGAGAGAGAGAGAGAAAGAGAGAATTCGTGAGAGGAGAGTCGTTTTTTGGTACGTGGGTCGAATGTTCCACGAAAAATCAAAGGGTCTTCGAGCGGCTCTCGCCTCTTACTTCTTCGAGATTCTCTCTATCCGCGCGTTTTGGTACACGATAGTGGAAACCCTTCGAGCTTTGAAGGGGGAAAGACGGAGGAGGGTTACTTCTTCGTTGAGTTAAATCATTTAGAAGCCGCATGTTTTGTGTGCTCAGAGGGAACAGAACGGAATGGCCACTAAAACTCACCCCTTACGATACGCGCTTCGCACAGAGTAGGTAACTTCAAATAAGATTTGAGAACTGAGATAATGCAGTCGGGGGATTTCGACGCTTTCTTTCAACCCCTCCGAAAGAAACGCACATAAAATTGTTCCGGTCACGTAGTTTATATATATCTACTGTAGAGATCTAAACAGAAGCCGGTATAAAGTTTCAATCTTTTTCCTAATGGATGTATGTTTTTTTTTTTTTTTTTCCTCTTATTCACAGATTCAGGTGAGCGTTTTAAACACGAAATACGGGACTCGAAATAACTTGGCCGACGACCATAACCAGGTCAGTTCCCAACGAGATTTTTCAAATATACAGGAAATAATTTATATTTTTCATATTCTACGAATAATTCTTCGTGGGTTTTGTACTTCGTTACTTAAAAAAAAAAAAAAAAAAAAAAATTTTATTGTACTTTCTCACACGTTTGCCGCGAAGTAACGGCCCGCGTGGGCAGACCGGAAATCAAAGTCGTTCCTCATTCTTCCGGCCGGCGAAAATTTATTACACATATGTATTACACTACTAGTGAGAAAGCATGTAACGTTAAGAGAACCATAGTTTCAAATTTACATTTAATTTTATCTGTAAAACATTCGAGAATTTGAGAAAAGTGGCGCGAGAGACGCGCGTAGGTCGGATTTACCGTAAGAATTGAAAAAAATCGAAACTACGAGATTCTTCCGTTATTCAACGTGTTAAATTTATAGAAACAGTTGTGTCTTTAAATTTACAAAAAAAATAAAAATCATTATCTAAAAAAAAAAAAAATATCAGTTAAAGAAAAAAAAAAGAAAGTTATGAGACACTAACTACTTTCCACGGGGTTGAAGGAAAAATTTTAATTCCAGAATTAACGAGCCGAGACTATTATACAGAAAAACCTGTTTGAGGGCTACACGCGAATGCATAAACGAGAATTTTTTTCTTTTGGACTCGTATGAAAAATCATGAGACCTTTTGGATCAAAGGGCAAGCGAAGGGCTACAGCGAAGGTCCGGACCCTTTAGCGCTGCAGATCCTTCCAGACAGGAGGCTCCTGTTTACATTTTGTTTTTCCCATGTATTCCCCGGAATGGAAAAGAGAGGGAGAGAGAGAGAGAAACCCAGGGAGAGAGAGAGAGTGAGAGAGAGTGCAGGCGAGATGAGTGCGGAAACTGCGAGTTGGCTACGCAGGCGAAAAGCAGTAGAGACTTGAATACAACGTGCGGAAAATCAAAGGGAGGCAAGCAGGCAGCAGCGGGGGTAGGAGAAGGAGACTACTCTCTTTCTCGACAGAAATACGAACGAGCGAGCGCGGCAAACTCGACTGCTCGGTCGCGACCAACCCCGCAAGGTTAACGAACCGCGAGACCCCCACGAGAAGGGCGGCTGCTGCTGCCGCTGCTCCTGCTACTGCTACTGCTGCCCGGGCAAAAGGGCGAAACCCCCTCTCGCTGACTGCAATCGCCGTACACCCCTCTGAGTTTTCAAAGTCCTTTCGTCCAACCAAACGAAATTCTTCTCATCCGCGATATAACTATAACTGTACGCGTTTCTCGTGCCATTCAGAAATCCGCTTGGTGCACCTTTTACGCACGCGTGGGTACAAGTGCGTCTCGCCAACTCTAAGAAGAACGCAACGAGCAAAAAAAAAAACTCAGTCTCAGGAATTCGCGAAACTGTTGAATTTTTTAATTCAACATTTTTCTTTACAAACTTCTATAGAAATTTCTGAAAAAAAAAAAAAAAAAAAAAAAAAAAAAACAATAAACGAATTCCTTTGACTTGCTCGATGCTTCATTACGCGCGTGTCAAATGATCGTCAATAAATGACGGTGCGCACACAATGTGGTTATTCGTTTGATGGGGAGTTAATAAAAATCGAAAGAGATTTTGCCTCTTGTGGGGTTAATTCATCGGAGTGGCGCGAAGCGAGAAGAGGAGAACATTGCAGATCAAAGGCTCCGCTCGTGCTGTACACAGCTTGTTATAGCTCTCCGAATCCCCGTGAGCGTATCCCTGTATTTACATTTAATTTTTTATTCCTCCAACAAAATTTCGACGTGCGGGGGGTTGTTGAACAGCAACGATACGAACGCAGGAGAGTCGGCGGATAGGGATTCAAAGGGCAAGCAGTCTGGACTTTGCCCGCAGGGCTAATGAGCTCTCAGTATGGATGCCATTTGCTTTCGCTCGTCATATACGTTTAAGTTATCATTGTAAGTGGAATAAAAAAAAATAAATAAAAAAAAAAACTTAAATTTTTTTTTTTTTCATTTCCCAAAATCGGTCGAATGCCGACCCTTAAAATGTGCTGACGTAATGAAATTACGAAATTTTTGAAAATTTCATTATTCAATTTTTCAGTTTCGTAAAATTTGATTTTTTGTTTTTTTTCGTCAAAAGTGTGTTATCGATCGTACGACTATTATCGGAATCTACGATTTGTGATTCGTGTCGTCATCGAACACCTCGTGAAATTCATTCAGCGTACAATAATGTCCCGTAAGGTATATCTATAACGAAGCGCTATACTACGGTAGAGAGCTTCGGCGAACGGCTGGGGGAGGGGGGTGGGGGTAGTAAGCCGATTACCGTCGGCATCGGCCATATCTACGTGCGACGCGATTCCCTTTCGTATGCACATTCTCCTCTACGGACACATCCCTTTCCACATCTATACCCCTCTTGTGTTTCGAATTAACACGTTAAAACGGCACTTATTCGAGAAATCCGTGAGATACTCGTAAACTCTCGAGCTTCCGTAGGGACCATTTCTCCCTTTTATCTTCCGCATAATTCTGAATTACTCGTACGTAAATATACGTAATATATAACACAAATTTCTCATCCCTTGATTTGTCTTTCTGTCTTTTGGGGGTGCGAAACGCTGAAAATTTTCGTAAGCATCGCGCGACAACGCTGTACAATAGTCAACAAAGACAGAGGTTCACGGAACTACAGCGCAAAACTTTCCGCGAGACCGAGGAAACTATACGCTTCTTACCGGTATTATGGTCAAAGTACTTGAGAAACAGAGATATAGAGTTTTCCCGTAGTCGCTTGTTTCCCTGTGTTCTCTCACTATATATAGATATATATATAGTGTTTTTCTCGCTGTCTTTCATTTGCGTTGTATGCACAGAGGAAAGGCTGTCCTCTTTCCGCCGGGTCGTCGCCGGAACGCATAGCGAATGAGAATTTTTATAATTCTCGAGGCCCTTTTCATTTTTTCCTCTTCTCGCCTCCAGACAATGGCGGAAAGACGAGAGAAAGGGGGCGTTGGACGATTGTACGCGCGTCTATTCGAAAGACGCGTGAAGTTCGATGTATTCGCCTCATCTCTATATCCTCATCTTTTAATGCTTATTGGATTTAAAAAAAAAAAAAAAAAAAAAAATTACGAATAAGAATATCTCCGTACGAAAAGGAAGAAGAAAAAATTCTACGATCGCGAAATTCGGTTTGCCGCACTCGCCCGGTCTACTCGTGATTTCTATTTGCTCAGAGGGGGCGTTACAGACGCAACGCAGTGTATAACCTTCGAGCAGAACGTCGTCTTTCTTCGGTCCATCGTTCTCACACACACGCGCGAAGTATTCCGCATCGTACTCTCTTCCATCGTCGTAGAGATTTCTCGTGCAGGGAATGCCGTGCAACCAGCTTCGGAGCGGCTGTCCCGAGAGTAGCGATAAGTGTACCAGCAACATCGAGTTTACTTCCAGCTTTCTGCATCTTGCAAACAGGCGCACTGACACAACTGCAGAGGACTCCACGATGCTAGTTTTCTGTACCCGATGCTCTTTGCTCTTCATTGTAAATAACGCCAATGTACGGCGAAGTACAGCGCGATAGCTCCCACGAGTATAGAATCGCAGTATTTGGATTTTTATTTTTAACAAATACTATTTTTAGTATTTTTCGTATTTTTAGCATTTTTTTCGCATTTTTCGTATTTTTAGCATTTTTTTCGTATTTTTGCATTAGTTTTATGAAATTTTCTTCGGAAAATTCGGAAATCAAAAAAAACCGGTATTTTCGTAATAATACGAAAAAATTAGCGAATCGGTGATTAATATTTTACAATTATGTGCGAATACAATTATACGAGCGTAGAAGTTTAATAAAATTGTGGAACTTTGGCTGGTAGCGGACAAGCCGCGAAATCCTTGCGAGAGTGACGTCGCGCGTATTAATGTCCTGACTAAGGGGAAAGGGGTTCGTCCGACGAGAGCAAAACGAATGATTTGTTAGGTCGGCTTAAGCTTCGTTACCGTAGCTGCTTTACTACGAGGATGGAACAGCCGCGACGTTGGAAACGAGAGAAAGTAAGAGGGATTTTGAAGGCAGAGTGATAGAGGGAGACGAAGAAGATGAGCTTTAGCATCGAAAGAGATAGCGAGTACCGGCGCGGAAGGGAGCGGGTAACGCTGAAGAGGATACGCGGAGCCTGTTACCTCGGTCCCGGCGCCGTCTCATCTACTCGGTTGCATCGCATGGATTACAGTCGGGTTTTAACGCATCGCCCCTCGAGACGCTTAGCGCGGAAAATAAAACGTGCCGCCACGGGAAAAAAGGGAGTAAAAGATCTTCTCGGGACGAGTAGGGGATGCGAAAGGAGGCTGCGAGCTTCGATGCAAAAGCTTCGTCGCTTTACTTACCCGGAAAATTCTGTAAGAACAAATTTCCACTTACAACACTCGGTTGATCTTCGCGCAACAGATTTTTCATTTTCTCTTTGATCCGACGAATTTTTCACTCTTCTTCGCCATCTTCGTTTATTGCCGATTTTTTTTTTTTTTTTTTAATATCGCGCGATCTAATTTTTTTTTTTTTTTTTTACATCGCGTTTCATTTTTTTTTTATCGTAACCGAGGCGTGATGTTGGATATTGCATCTTCCGTTCTTTTTAATCGAATTTTGTTGATCGTTTTATTTTCCAACGAAATCGATACGCGTTCCCATCGTTTGATGTACAAACGCCGATGATATGTCGCGCTTATGCTCCGTTACGAGAATTTACTGTGTATACATGCGTATACGCCTCTCGCTGCCTTAGAGCGTTTATACACACATCGTTTATGTATCGAGCGCCGAAGTTTAACGGCAAATGGGCTTTCGTAACCGCATCGTGTGTAATATATGTACGTTGTACTCGAAGCTGTTGTACGTGTGTCTCCGACGAGGAAGCGAAGTGTAAACTCGCACACGTGACATGACGGTGCACCCTTCGGTGCGTCAGCGATCAACCGACGTCCCATTATATGCGAAACGATACGCGAGAGGTACCCGAAAAAAATTTTGAAAAAATTTCATCAATGATTTCGAATGAAAAACAAAAAAACGTTTCCCTCGAAGTTATTGCCGAATAGCTTTCGACAAAATTTTATGTAAACCAAAATTCGTGTAAATTGATTTCTCGATGAAAATTGATTATCAGCAATTAAAGGTAATCGGTGATAATGGCATTTTTTTTTTATTTTCCATTATAAAAATTCCAATAAATAATTTTTGTCGAAAGTTATTGAAATATTTTTTTGCTCATGACCGCGAAATTATTTCAAATAAATAACCGAATGAAAAGAAGGGTTAAAAAAACCAACAATTGCATAGCCGACAGCACGTAACCGTCCGTTCGTATCCGTAGAAAATTTTACGAGTTCGTACATTTGGCATACACGCGAGAAAGAGCTTTCCGCTCTCCGTTGGTTTCACTGCCGGAAATCGCCATCAGGTAAAACCTTTTGGGGGATGAAACGCACAAACGTTTCGCGTCTTTTCTGGTCTCTTATACAGTAATGTTCGGGCGTCTCTGGCGTTTCCCATCGTTTCTTCCTTCCTGTTCTCCCTTCTCATCCCCGGGCGCGTCTATCCGCGATTCGGTGCGTTTTTTTATTATTATATTTTTTTTTCGTCGAAACTCACCAAGCGAATAATGCGAGGGGGGTGATGAAGCGGCAGCAGCAGCATTCGAATTCGGCGAATTTCCTTGGCAGTTTATCACCTCGTCTGCCAGCGTGCATTCGGTCGCTGGTTCGGTTTCGCTCCTGCTGCTGCCTGCCGTCGCCACGCCCCGTTTACCCTCGCGCACAGCATTGCGGGGGTGATGACTGGCTGCTATGGGGTTCTCTGTAGGCTGCTATGGGGTGGTAGCCGACGGGATAGAGTACGGACCACCGCGAGACCGTCGTAATTTATGCATCGTAGGGTCCGGGTCTGCGCGGCCAACAATGGAGCGGTCGCTCGACTGGTGGGCTATACATGTATGCGGGTGAGTGTACGTGTGTTTTTTTCGTCACTACCACCATCGCCAATCACTACTACCCCCGAGAGCATAGGCAGCAGAGAAGATATCTATAGCTATATCCATGTAACGGGGAACGTTGTACCCTCTTTACATGCTATATCTATCCGAGAGGCCAAAACGGACCTGTTTCGATCGTAGTTTATGCATTCAATCTCCCACTCCGGTCCCATGACGAAACAATATGTGCCCCAGACGTTTTTTTTCACCCTCATCCCCCAGAATCTCCCTTTTCGCTCCGCTTTGCTTTCTGTCTCTTGTGGTATCACTGGTAACCCTGTATATGATACTAATCGTAAGATAAGACGATAGTCATACGAGTCGCGATGTTTTTCAACAATTTTTCGGAAATATATGATTGGGGAAAATCGAGCTGCGTTCGTTGATTATAAATATCCTGATGTCGTACTATATAGACTATTCCGCTTGGCTGTATCGTAGTTACGTCGTTCTTATATACGTACCACCAGCTCTCACCGAGCGTCTCTCGTAAAAGCAAACTAGGTTTGTTCAGTTCAATTTCGTGCAAGGATTTCAATTACGCGCCAACGGTTTATGTCTCGTTGCTGGTACTGGAGAACTCTGGAGCGCGCGCGGGGCAGGGGTTGCCTCACTGCAAGGGCTGAGGCTATACGCGCAACGGGCGCCGAAGCGAATCCTTCCATTACAGGAGGGAAGCTCGCTACGAGAACGAGAGAAGGTGAGGTAAGGTACGCTCCTTCTAACTTAACTTCTCGCTCCTTCAACCTCTCCTTCTTTCTCTTTCGCTCTTTCCTACCCTCTCTCGCTCCCGCTCTCTCTCTCTCTCTCCACTATTCCCGATGCCTCGAGTTTCCACGAAGCGAAGAAGGCGAGCTGCTCTCATCCGCGCTCTTCCATTTGAACGTACCCCCCGCTCCCGAGAAGGCGAATTACGGCTTAACGCCAACTATTAAGGGCACCGACGACGTTCCATCCGAGACGACGATGTCCTCCTCCTCCTCCTCCCCCTCCTCTCCTCATCTACCTCTCTGCGACGCGCCTTCGCACCACACCTCGTCAAAGTGAAGCAAAATTCTCCGGCAACTTCTTACTCGCTCACTTCTCTCGTGGCATGACATCGCGACGTCACGCGAGAGAATCAATTTAGAATAATAGCGAGACGTCCCGTCTGCCTTCGTCTTCGGGTTTCCCTCGTACCGATCCGGCAGGGTGTCCTTTTCTACGATGCTGCTGAGAGCTATCGACAGCCGACTGCTATTACGGCCAAACCTGTCTGCGAGAAGTAATAAATCCGACGGAAGATATGATGCACTCTGAATAAAAAAAATCCGAGATGCATATCCGAGAGAAAAAAAATATGGCGATTTAATAATACGAAAGGAAACAACGATTATTTAAAAAAATTGCTATTCTTGGAATAATGATTTTTATGCGAAATTCATGTCATACATATCAAATTACGAGACAAATTAGTAGACTTCCGAAATTTTTTTGAGAATTTTTAAAATCACGAGAAATTTACTGTTTCGAAAAAATTTTTTCGCCGCATCACAGAGCAATGAAATTTTTTTTTTAATTATGATAAATACTTTTTCAATGCCTTAAGAGTAGAGAAAAAAAAATATATTATTCACCACTCAATCCTACGAATTTTTTCTGTCGACATTTTAGTTCGAGATTATTATTTTAGATACCTTTTAAGATCGTTTTTTAAGTACAGCGATAATCTCGAATGATCATTCACAAGTGTTTGCGCGATTCCTTTCCCACGCTTCGTTCAGATTCTTCAGGATATATGTTTTGCTCGCATTCGTCGCTTTGTCTCATGGCGAGTTCGATTTTTTTTCTTTTTTTTTTTTTTTTTTGCCGCCCGCGCGGCTCTTCTCTTCGGATACTCGAAGAACGCGCACACCTGAGCAACTCGAGACAGGCGAAGAAGAGAGGCACAGGTGGAAGAGGGTCTGACGCACAACGCGTCTCGAGGCTTCGCTGAAAATCATGGACTGTTCAGATCCCAGCGAAAACAACACTCGAACCGTATTTATATTCACGTATATATATATGTATACGTATCCCACAAGAGATCGCGAGTGAAAAGAATTTCAAATGGAGTCTTACCCGCCGGTAAACCGAGAGGACCGCAGACCACAATAAAGAAAAGAAAAAAAAAAAAAAAAAAAACGGCACGATAAAAAGAAATTTCGATTTCCGGTCTTGTTTCGCCACTGCAACCGCCCCCACGGCGGTTCGACGGTGCAGTGCAGTTGGAAACGGATGCACCGGTCACGCCTTCCTTCGACGCGCCAACAGACGACTCAATCCATACAGACACATCCGCACACACGTTCCACGTGTATATATATATGTATTCTATGAAAATTTGATGCCACAAAAGATCGAAGGGCACGGAGGGTCCCTCTGCGGTCACGAAAGATTTTTCTACCAAACGAATTTTTCCCCATTTCAGGTAGTAAAGTAGTGAAAAGAATGGGAAGAACAAGAATCCGAACGATTTGTCAAAACGCCAAAAGGGGAAAAGAGATCGAGTAGGTGGTAGAGTATCGTCTTGTATCACCGAACGATGTTTCTCTGACCCTTGGGAATACAACCGCAGTGTCTTTCTATTCGTGTATTTCGTTCTTCATATTATATTCCGTGTATACCGTTCCAAAAAAAGACGAGACACGAGACCAAGAATGATATACAATAAAGTTTCCCAATTTTTTCGAAGCGAATTCGTAGCTGTCCGCCGGTTGATAGTTTCTCGTGCATCTGGGTCAGCGAGACTCTCGACTCTCGCAACAAACACGACGCGTTCGAATAATAAAGAGAAACTTAAAATACAAGTCTCGCGAGAGATGAGAAAGAAAAGTCTGAAACGTTACCACGCGGCGCTTCGAATACACAGCATCCAGCATCCCAAGATTCTCCGTAGGACCGGTTTTTTTTTTTTTTTTTTTCGGGAGGGAACACTGCGCCGAGACCTCGGACTTTTGGTCTCGTCGGATCTTTCTAATAGACTCTTTGAACACCTGCGTCTCTGAAAACCGCCGGAGGGGGGTCTCGGATATTCTTCTTTTTTGCCTCTCGGGTTGTACGTTGTCTCACGAAGGTAAGAAGGGTCTGCGAGAGATTTCTCTCCCGGAGCTCTCTCTCTCTCTCTCTCTCTCTCTCTCTCGCGCCTTCTCCTTCTTCAACGAGTGATTTGTCAAATGTTTTTACCGCACTAAATTCCATGCGACGGAGACACGTACACATCGTCACAGCGAGAGAATCTCTCGCGAAGCCTCTCTCCGGCGGTGTTAACTCCGCAGGACCCGCGCTGAAGAGAACACAGAGCACAGAAAACATATACCGGCCATTTTCATTCTCGCATCCTTCTGTCTCGCGAGCTCTTTTGTCTTCGCTCTGTTCTCGGTGCTTTATCGTCTTTTGTTTATATCCAACGTGTGAAATGGAACTCCAGAGAACGCGAAAGCGAAAGCTAAAGAGAGGGAGAGAGACGGGGCGCGGGAGAGTGTGTGAGGAATTAAAGTTTTAACGCCAAGTATACCAAAGCGGAATATATTAGTCGGTATTAAACGCCAGAAAATCACGTAATTCACTATTCAAAGGGGCAAAGCAAAAGTAGTTAAACCTCACGCAGTGTATAGAGAAAACGATCTTTTGAATAGATAAGAATAATAATCATAATAGCAATTACGATCGAACGAATAGAAGAGAATATATTCATCTCTAAACTGCTATCAAACTACGAATTCTCATCGTCTCGTAACTCTCAGCGCGATACTATTTTCACTTTCTCACACAATGTACCGAGAGATGTACTATTACTATCATACAACAGCAGTATCTTTCAGCACCTCTGTGTCCTGCTGACGCTTCCGTCGGGGCGCTCACTCGCCGTTTCATCGTCTCGACGCCAAGCGAATTTCATAGTCCGTTACATACTCTGAGCCCTTCTGCCACTCGTTCTCGTATATCTCGTTGCTTTGAATGTCGAGGAAAGTACGAAACGTGCTTTACCAACGAACTCAAGCGAAAGGGAAGGATTCCCGTCAAATGCCTCGTTTTCGCCACCAAATTTCGCTCGTAGCAGTTCCGAAATGGGGTAACGTTGCAGCGGTGAAATGAAAACGATCCTTCCGCGAGCGGAGGTTCACTCTTCCTTGCAGTCGTTTTCACTTCCACGGATTACTCTCTCTCCTCTCTCTCTCTCTCTCTCGATCTCTTGGCAACTCTTTTTGGAGTACTCCATTCGCGAGCCCTTCATTGCCGTCGTATCTTCTCCTTACTTTACTCGATGCTTCGACTGACTTCTTCCACTGCCACTGCTACTCTCTGCACCGCAGCATTTTTTCCGCTACTTTGCATCCTCAGCGATTTTTTTGATTTTTTTTTTATTTTTTTCATCTGAATTCCATCCCTTTCATTCGGAAACAATGGGTTTTCTTTCGAAAAAACAATGAAATTAATGCTTCGTAATGTGTAAAAATACGCGTTTCGGGATGTGAATTGGATGTTGGAGCGAATGGCGAAACAAAAAAGGAGAGGAGGCTTAGGTTTGCCGAGTAGCAATGAGAGGACAAGTGATAACGGGGGTGGAGAGGAAGAGAAGTAGCCACTCGTGTGACAGGATCAACGTGATATGAATTATCTATCCGTGAGGGATTAAGCGTCCGTACTGCCGGCAGAGCACAACGACATTGTACTCATACGTCGGCTATATATATATATGGGTTATAAAATCGAATTGGAAGTTCTCGAGGGGGTGTAGGCGCGGTATTATCTGTCTCACGCGCTCTCCCTCTCTTTTACCCTCTGCGTGCTTCGAAGCCGTGTCACATAATCCCCTCTTTCTCTATCTCCGAACGATTCAGCTTTGTCTATCTCTCCGCGATGTACACAGTCTGTAATACGCGAGACGAGAGTGACTCGATTTCGAACGCATCACCGCCTGATTTCCCATTGTTTCTCTCGAGGGGCACGCAAGAGGATTATCACTGCTGCTGGTGTTTCTATGCTATTGCTGCCACCGCTGCTGCGACCGGGTGCTGTATCTCCCTCGCCGTGTCTCTCGGTTTATAGCCGATGCGTTGCCGAGGGAAACTGTGCCAGCAGCCACTATATTACCAGTCATCAAACGGAGAATGAATCAGACGTTTCGACATATTCGTAGGAGAGAGAGTTCCATCGGGGTAATTGGCTAGACGTACGTAGGTACGCCGCCAGTAGTACCATCGACCGCACTGCAACAAAAGCCTCAACTCAATCTAATCCGCGTGCGGTTACAGCTCGCGAACGATTGATTTGTCATTCGAATGAATCAATGATGAACAATCGGAAAAAGAAATTTCATTCAATTAAATCTGAAAAAAACCGTGTTAAACGATCGAAGAACATATCTCGAATCGATGAAAAAAAAAGTTTGCAATCTCAAATTTTCGATTTTTTAAATTAATTTTACGTGAGTTTGGAAAATTTGAAATGAAGCGAAACGCGTGTTGATTTCTCGATTTATCGGAAAAAAATTTTTTATCGGACCGATTTTTCAAATGACTTAATTATTGATCGAGAATTGATTGGAAGTAATGATACGAAGAGAAATACTGCGAACGATCAATCATCGTAAAAAAAAAAAAAAAAAAAGAGCGAATGCCAAGAGAGCTCCGCAATTTTATCGTACACTTCATTCACTCGATCGAGTTCGGTTGATCGACACAATTGGTTCGAACCAATACATACGTGTCTATGTATTTCTATATAGTATATACTATACTATCGAAGTATATCCTGAATGTGAAACGGTTCGCTCGCGTATCAAAACGATATATAGAAGTCTTCGTATTGCCGTAATCGCGGGGTCCTGGAAGGCCAATTATTCCGTGCGGTACGTTGAAGATCCGAGGTACTCTTCTACCCGCTGCCAAGTAGAAGAGCTCTTCTACTCAGAGTTGAGATGGTATGAGAAGGAAGTGAGGGACGCCGAGAGTAATATAAACCAACGTGGAAGGATCGATAAGCTCGGGCTTTTCTCTGTACTCAAGAGAAGCATAGCGCTAGAGAAGCCCTTTTCGCAACGCTACGTTTCTCCCTTACATCCCCCTTTCTTTTCCCATTTTCCTTTAACGCAGCATTGGTGTCTCCGGATTCTCTTATACTTCATTATCCTTTAGCCCATCCACTCTCTGTCGCTCATTCGACTCTTCCGCACCACCCTTCGACCATCAGGCGGATACATCCCTTGCGAAAGTGTATTGCGATGTACACTTACGCTTACACGCGAAAACCTCCCTTATTTCTTCCTTCCTTCCGTTTGCGACAGGGAAACTTACTTCGTACGTCTTTTTCCGAAGACTTCTCACATTTTTGGAGGACCAATTTGCAACAAGCAGAAAGAGATATAGGAGCTTTGATTACCTGCGATCATCGTAAACTCAAAGTTTATTGTTTTATCGCGAAATTGGTGAATAGAGATATAGAGGGATGCGGGAGAGCCGTAACGGCGAGAGGGAGAGTGATATCGATCGTTCGGAAACGACGAGGGAGGTTGGGAAAGGGCGAGGGCTGCTGCGGCTATAGGATACCCAACGAGCTGACTATATACGTTCTGAGGTATCCCGACGACTCTCAGGAGAACACCACAGCTTGTTCGTAATATCGCGAGACCCCCGGCAGCAGCTTTCATCGGTCGCGTTCTCCGCTTCTCCCTTTAACCTCCCTTCACGTCGTCTCCTACTTTAGTAATTGCCAGATTTATCGCACCGTCAACTTCCTCGCGACACAATAACTTTCTCATCCGTTAACAAAATGCCGGGGGTTGTAAATCGTTTGCTCAACGATCGGATTTTGACGCTTTCAAAAGGCCTTAACGACGTTTTTGCTGATACAGCTTTCTATGATTGACGTTAAATTATTACGCGATGCGATGTTGATATTCAAAAATATACATTTGCTTTTGAGATTCTATACGTTTTGCTATAATTATCAGTAGCGACATCGGAATAATACCGCAATATCAATTTTTTTTTTTTTTTTTTTTTTACGAAGTAATACATCGATGAAGAGGGGGATGAAAAATCATGCGTAATCTTTCGGCGTTGAAGAATTTTTCCCATGGATACGACTTATGTATAATGCATTATTTATCGTTCTATAGCAATATCTATCAGGTGTCCATTTCTCGTGACGAAATTTATTTGTTTACTTTGGGAAGTTTCACACGGTATACACGGTCGAGGTAACGGTATCAGCCGATTACGTTAGGGGTCGGATCCAAGGGGATAGTAACCTCTCGAGTTATCCAGCGGCGCGTAGGGGGTTTACTCTCAGGGGTGGTTAGCCTAGCTGGCTGGTAGCTGTAGTGGTACACATAACGCCGAACAGCAGTGATATCCCACAGCTCTCGAAACACCGCCGCTGTTCGTCTATTCCTGTAGCGGTACACTGGCTACTGCCGCCAGCGTGTTCTCGAGAACTCCGGAGCACCCTCTCCGACGAAACAACCCCTGCGTGCAACCACTCTCCCCCCGCAAATCCTGTATAACTTTTCGCCGAGGCGCAGCAGCACAGCGACATTACACTGGCGCATAGGAGTACCTACTATAGTGGAACGAGCAGCACGTGACTGCGTGAAACTTGCCGTAAAAGCTACGACTTCGAGGGAAGATTAATTTAATAGCCAACGCAGCAGTCTTCTCTTGCTACAACGACGAAAACGCGCCTTTGGCATTCTAATCGAAATATTCGATATGCAACAATAAAAAAAAAAATGGCCGACCAATAAAATTTTCGATACGATGCTTATAAGCGTTTTTTTATTTTCGTTCGAAAAAAAATTTCAAAATTAAGAAAATTCAACGTTTTTCATTAAATCGAACTATAATTTTTTTTGCGTTAAAAAAAAAACGAGATCCAGAGAATTTTTATTTTTTCGCTGTTTTTCGCGACATTCGATAGTTCATATTATCACAACTTTTTTTCATTCGAACAGATTCGTTCTCTGTTATAAAACCGGTAATTTAATTGGCCGAACTCTTTCTTTCGATCTATTGGCCAACGAGAGAGTATTCCACCCGCTAGCGCCCGAGTGGTTTTGCCGCTGGCTTTTCAGTACAACACTCCCTTTTTTCGAACGAGAGTTTCGAGCCGCGCTCTCGGGTTAATAGCCCGGTTGATCGAACTTACTTTTCCATTTTCGTTCCGGTTTCGTGCTGTGAGAGAAGAGATATATATATTCGACGAGCCGCAGGGGGTTGCGAAGTACGCTGGAGGGTCGAAAATGGAAAATAATTGGTAAAATATACAGTAGGGACAATGTGTAACTCGCGGGAAACCCAGTTTGCTGTGCGGGTCGAATGAGAGAGACAGCTATTTTGTGGCTCTATCTGTTAACTCTTTCTCTCTTGTTCGCTCGCGCTCTCTCCATTGTTTCGACGACCCGGCTTCACCCCCTTCCTCCCGCCTCCCCCACCTTTCCACCCCCGGATACTCGTTTATATTGGAAATTAAAAATTCCCTTAATTAATTGGAGACCGGATGGAGAGGTCGTGTATTATTGTTTATTCACTTCCATCTCATTTTTTTTATCTCGATTTTTTTTTTTTTTTTTTTTTTTTTTTTTTTTTTCGTTTCATTAATACAGAAGTTAGCCTGTGAGATGTTCGGTCTGAATAAACAGGCCATCGACGAGGGTAATTTTGCACGAAAGAGAGGGGGAGGGGGAGAAATTGATAGGGAAAACGTCTCTACGTTATTCGCTCGAGACGCGATGTTACATAAAAACCCGTGAATATTACACAACACTGAGTTTATTTTGACACCGGATGACGCATTGCTTCTCTAATATTCAATCATTAGATACGACGTAATAGTGTATTTCACCCCTCGAATGTACCTATTCTCCTCAGGCCACTCGGTTACGATACATTATTCGACGTTCGCCCCATCGAACGGATCGTCACTCCTGTGGAACAACTGCAACTGCAGCTGTTATATCTTCTTGAGCTCATGGGACATATATGCGCGCTGTACGAAATAGCTTTCTCTGCAGGGCATCGATTATTTGTCTGCGTGGTGCTCGATGCACGCAGCCGCAGGATTAATTGAAACCAATCGAGAGTTTTACAGAGGATAGAAGTTTTTTTTCGTCGCGTGTCCAATGGAAAAACTTTTATTATTATAGGTTTCCAAATAGATTCACATCGACGATTCGCGCTAACAATATTTTGACTCGTGCCGAACTGCACATTCATTGTTCTTTTCTCGATCTGCTATATACTTTCTCCGGCCAAACCAAGTAGCAGTCGCCGCTTCTCGCAACTGCCTCTGCCAGCTGTCGTCAGCGTCGGTGGGATACTTTACTGCGAGGCCCTTTCCTCTTTTTATCCCTCTCTCTCTCTCTCTCTCTCTCTCTCTCTCTCTCTTTCTCTCCCTCTCTCTTTCTCTTTTAGCTTTCTGTCTTACAGTTCTTGGGGTTCACACATCGAAAACCTCCCTTATATTCGGGCGTTGATCGCGTGCCCCGTCGTCCCTGAAACTTATCGGCCGGAAGTCCGATGACGTGGTGCATGTAAAACGTATTCTATATACCGGCAAATGTACAACGATTAAGACACGATAGAAAGAAAAGAACCCAAGCTGATTCGTATGAAAAAAAAAAAAAAAAAAAAAAAAAAAAAAAAAAAAAAAAAAAAAAGGCGGCAACCGAGTTTTTGCACGCTAATACGTATGTATATTCGGGGGGTAGAGAGTGTATATTTCTTTCGAGATATCTCGCGAGTCTGTGGCCTATCCACACCGGAAGGCAAACGCTCGCGAGCGCAACCAGCAGATGCATCACCCTTCGTTCCGAGCCCTCGCGCGGCTGTTAAAATATAAAATAGCCTCACGCACGCGCACACTAATATACATAGACATAAATCGCACACTGGCAGAAAAAAGTGTTTGCCATTGTCGACTGAGTTCGATGTACAGTCGTGAAATCCCCAAAGGCGCTTTCGCTCTTCGTAAGTCGAGTATATTTATCGATACTTGTATTATATTCTATAAACGAAAAGGGACATCGCAACTTTTTTTTTTGATTTTTTTTTGATTTTTTTTTGTCTTTTGAACAAATTTTCGCGTTATCGGCCGCGTGATATATATATAACAATTTTTTTAACTCCTGCAAAATAGCGCACTCTGTGTTACTAATATATTTCGTAAATATGCATAAAATATGAGTACTCCATTAGCATAGAAATTGGTTTGCACGGATCAAAAAGTCAGAATATTTACGTTTACGTATGTGTACACAGTATTACCGATATTATTATCAATTTTTTGTTTTAAATTAATTTCACGCACGAAAAAATTATACCAAATTTTCGTAATAAAATCGCTGCCGCGGTCGTACGTAGTGTGAACAAATTCGTCGAAATACGTCACCCTAAAAAATATTTTAATGAGATCCTCCGATTCGACGAGAAAAATAACAAATTTACAAAATTAAAAAAAAAAAAAAAAAAAAAAAAAACGTATCGAACCGAAAATTTACGAAACTTCGTCAAATAGCCCATTTTTTTTTCTTTTTTTCGTAAACACTGAGATTCTTTCGACATTTAATTGAAAAACAAAGATACGAGTGTTTAATACGAAAAATTATGAATCGTCGTACAAATTTGAAAAAAAAAAAAAAAAAAAATTATCGTATTACAATAGTCGAAAGTCGAGAGTGCGGATCGCGTGTCACTTGTCGTGAATATTTCTTTGAAAAAATCCGTTTCGACGGCAGATGTTGAGCGCCATAGTTCTTTCCGGACGATTGACGATTTCCGAGGCGGAAGGAAAGCGCAGATGGCGGTGAATCCTGTTCATTGTTAATGCGGTCAGCAGAGCTTGTCGGCTCGTTGGTACTCAACAACACGTGAGACTCGATGCACAACCATATCTATCGGCCAAACGTAAATATCGTTTGCTCGGAGGGTTTCGAGACTGTAGATTCGCGTGTACTGCCTTCTCGGATTGGTTGATAGCGGAGCGCTTGTTCGATGATTGCTTTTCAGGGCGGATAATCGTCATCGATATATCTATCGATGATGATTATGATTATCGATCTCTGCGTCACTCGTCGTGAACCGATTGAAAACCGAGCGTCGTTCCCTTTTCGACTGCGGAATGACGCGACGTGCTTTATATACCTATAGACGCGCGCGCATGCGCGCGCGCGCACACTCACGTGAACTATCACAATACCATTATAATGGTACTATGTCCTCTTCGACAATAGGGTTTTATGCTCCGGGCTGTGGTTCACACATCCTCGTGCGGTTATAGAGGACGATGATACTACTATAGTGCATATATATATGATAGTGAATAAAATGCCGTGGCCGGCGTCGCGTGTCAAGTGAACGACAGCCGAGAGTCACGATGGATAATGACCGCGAGCTCTTCGCTTTGCGCGTCGCCTCGCGCGGCACGGTAAACGTCCCGTAACCGATATTGATGTACATATGGCACACGCGGATTTAATAGATGATATATATTTCTCTCGTTGAATTCAACGAGTAATGCACCTCCCTCTCTGTCTCTCATTCGCTCGCACTCGCGATGAATTCAACCGATGAATAGCAGATGCACAATGACGCGAATACACGTACGATATTCAGACGCTCCGTTCTCTGTGCTCTCGATGTATAGCACTTCACTATTATGCCCTCTTTCGTTTCGTTAAAATGACGAATATGTATTTATAACAAGTATTTGATAAAGTATATAATGGCGTTTCTTCATCGTTTGTCGTAAGTCTCCTCGAGGTGAGCGACGAAAGACGAGAAAAAAACGGAGTCGAGTGCCGCGGCGCTCTGTGGCGCTCGAGACCATGAATGAGGTATTAAAATCAAATGAGCGTCTCGTTTACGACGAGATCTTCTCTTTTTTTTCGTCTTTTATCTTTTTTTTTATTGTGGGCGACGAGATACGCGGCATAATCTATTCCTCCTACCTACCGGTGCCGAGTGCCAGGATCGATCCCAGCAGCTTTCTTGAAGCTCGCTGTACTCTCGGCACTTCTTCTTTACAATATATATATACGTATATCTATGCCTGTGTAGTATAGCACAGTATATATACTCTCATATACTTGTAGCCGGTATAATCGCGGAGTACTTGAGTTATACTCGAGGCGTCCTCCTCTTTCCGAACGCGAGAGACTTTGCCAACAGGAGAGATTCTCTTTCCTTCTGTCTCCTTTTTCTCCGCCTTCAAGGCTCGCGGACGCTTGCAACATCAACCCCTTCCGGTTCGGCTCATTCGATTCTTTCTTCTCGTTCCTCTCTCCCGCTGCTACGGGGTGCAAAGTAATTACCCCGATTTTTTTGCTCTCGTATACGACGCGCGAACACGAAAAAGATCGCGGAATTTTCATATTAAAACGATCGGTCGCTCGCGTAGCTTTTCCGTGAACATGCGAATTCGATGGGTGGTCTATACGCGATACCTCTCTTCACCACTCGCAATCCATTAAACCGAAATGGAATATATGCAATATACAAAATGGGCAAATATAAATTTAACGATCGCGTTGCAAATGCGGGTCAATCGACGAAGGAACATATATTCATCATACAGCTGCCGAGATAAAAGTTTTTTTTTTTTTTTTTTTTTTTTTTTTCTCATGACGTGAGGGGTTGAAGGACTTCTATGTTGTATATTGTTTTTTTTTTTTGCCTGACCGGGATGAATTGAAAATTCATGTTAACTCCCCGGTTGGTTCGACTCTGCGGAGTTTCATTAATATTGCAATGACGCGAGAATATTCATTTCGACGTGTGTGTCGTATAGAAATATTGTTTGCTCACTGTTGTTTTTTATCGTTATTATTGTTATTTGAATTTATTTCATATTCATCCAGCGATTCATGCGCGACGCCGTATCACGTTTGAATTCCTCCACGCGAATTTTGCGTGGATAGCGCTTTTTTTTTGTTCGAATAACTTTTTCGGCAACGCAACCTTTATGCGTCGAATTAACGGAGCAGAAATACAATTTTCGAGGGGTATAAATAAGCTACGCTATGAACGCTCGGCACGCAATACCGGACGTTGCGCTATTTATCCCTCTCACCCCCCCCCCCCCTCCCCCCCTCCTCCCTTCTGTGTTATGTCGACGACCTATCGCATATATTCAACAAAGTTTTATTATCTCATATTCATTTATTTTCCGCGGTTCCGGGAGGGTCATCCTCGCGTAATTATTGTACACATCGATTATCGCGTTATTTTTTTTTTTTTTTTTTTTTTTTTCATTACCCCTTTCGTACATATTCCATGCTCAGCCGACGACTATGCGATATACCGAGAAAGTAGCCGAAGTTTGGGGTGAAAAATAAAAAAAAAATGTACCCCGTCACGTGCAAAAATGCGTTTGATACCATCACAGACTCGGAAGCGCGCGAGAGAGATACATTTTTTTTTTTTTTCTAAATTTTTTCCGCACCGTGGGCTCTTTGCGCTGGCGAATAATATGCAAAACGAGCAGCGGCTCGCGAGAGTCGTCGATTATATAAAAAGCCGAACCCACTGAACGCGGCCAACCATAAGCTCGTAATTTTTCATCACGCGCTCTTGATCCATTGGCCTCTCTCCCTCTCTCTCTCTCCCTCTGTCCATCTCTTGCGTCTGCTACGTTGAAACGATCGATCTCCACGAGCGGCTACCAGCGAAACTCTCCACTTCGCAAGGTCTTCCCGTTGGATTCATCTCTCTATATCGTCTTCTTCTTCTCTCTTTTTCTTCCTTTCATTCTCCACTTATACTTCACTGGCTTCTTTTAGTTCTCGTTCGGTTGGCCTCGACGAGAGAACGAAACGAGCCACTCGTCTCTCAGTCTGGACCCATCAAGGCGTCTCGAAGGGGTAGACGATTTTTTATCGGCATCTCGCTATCGCAGCATCCCACGTTTGCGGGGGATGAGCGCAAGTTTGACTCATCCACCCTTCTCTCTTTCCCCTCTCTCTCTCTCTCTCTCTCTCCCTCTCTCTCGTTACCCCTCGAGACTCGTAATCATTTGGAACGCGTGTGCATCCTTGCGAGCTATCAAGTACCTACTTCTCCCACAGAGCAATCGTACGAATTGCTCGTGTACCGTAACCGTATACCTCATCATCCCATGAGATCAATAACATCCGAAGGAAAAAGAGGCCAAATCGGCATAACGCATCGACGAATTCGACAAATTGCAAAGATTTACCCCCTCCCCACCCCCATCCCACCCCTTCCCCACCCCCTCTCCACCCCCATCCTCTCTGTCCTTTAACATCACTTTACCACTTTATTTTTCGCGAATCCTGTAACCATATATGGATTTCCGTCGCGATATTTTGTTACAAATTGTAATGGCAAACATCCATATATGGTTATCGGTACACGTTGCAAAGGTCGAAACATTTATCATCCTTAGAACACGAGTGACTTGCAACGTGGCGCGTTCGGTATACGAGTACGTGGTATGTACGTTGGAGTCATTAATCATCCAACTAACTAAGAAATCAATACTCCACTCGTTTCTTCTCCGTAAGCAAAATCGAGTCCCGTATATTGGCTGCCCCCTCGACGCGGCACTCGTTTTGTTTTATTTATCGAACGTTTAACGGCCCGTAATTTTTTTCCACCGATAGGAACAATTTATTTATCATAATTAAAATTGTAATTAATTATTTAATTAACATTATTTACAACGAAAAATGTGCCTTTTGTCTCTACCGATATAAATTTGAAAATTTAATTATTCAATTAAACGATTGCATTTTGCGGAAAATTTTTTTGGGTCTAATAACCAAGAAATTGGGTTATTAATTTTTTGGTCAAACTATTAAAGCGTTAATTTAAACCGAAAAAAAAAAAAAAAAAAAAAAATATTTCCGAGGGTTGTAATTACATGCAAGTCCTCTCGCGACTCTCCGGAGCGTTGATACCGTGCAACGCGCCACGCCACAAAAATTACGCATAGAGTTGCCTCCGTGTTTCTTCGTCACCCTGACGCTCGCCACAAATCCATATTAATAAGCCACTCGCCCGAGCGTACATTAGAAAAACGGCTTTTTGAACGGGTAGAAATGAAATGAAAAAAAAAAAAAAAAAAAAAAAAAAAAAATTGGTGTAACTGAGAGAGCGAGAGAATCGACGCCGTAAACGTATTCAGGATCGTTATCGTGAACTCGGCTCGTCTGTGGGGTGGTTTAGCAGCGAGGAACGAGTCGTTCGCCACGACTGGCGCGTATCCTTAGCGCTACAACCGGGTGCAACGGGGGATACGTCGAGTGCGTGGCGATCGTCAGCCCCCTGTTAAATTCTCCGCGGCATATCTCGATAATCTCTTTCACGAGTCTCGCTGTTGCACAGTTCGTAATTTAAAAGTAACTCTTGCAAACTAACGAAGTTACAATGAGCGTTCTGTGGGGGTGGGGGGAGGTTTGCCAGTTGCTGGGGCACGTTGACGCCGGGCACCCGTTCACCGATGATTAGTGGCAAATAATGCCGTTCCCGCGTAACAATAGAAGCGTTGCTCCACGGGACATCCAACACAGAGATGGCGCTGATCGCGCGTGTGTACGTGTATATCGGGCAATGAACCAAAATCGTGTGTGACGATTGTGTATCGGTGGGACTATACTATGCCTCGTAGTGTAGAGAGTGCCCGGTGGCCCCTTTTGTACCCGCATCCCTCTGCTCCAAGGGCCGCCGACGTCGAAAACGTGGGGAGTATCGCGCGCGGTGAGCGTATAGGGCTTACGATCAATCCTTCCATCTGCTTCCGGTACGCAGACGTAGCGGCATGTACGATGTGCCTCTTTGCTCGTCCCGCAACGCGTTACACTGCAGTCTGTACCATCGATAAAACTATAGACAGGAGCCGAGAATATGCTGGTATACATCGTACACGCGTTGCTTCCACACACCGCTATAGTTATACCAAAGTACAGCGTATGGTATATAAACGCGGAGTGAAGAGGACTCGTGCTGACCGGAACTTCCGGAAAGTTTCACAGGACGCTTTCGTGACCCGGCGCTACCTGAGTTTGACACGAGGTTAAACGTCACTCAAAATTCGTCCTATTATAGTTGTTAACGGCGACACTTTAGCCGGATGTTGGGTGTCACACGATAAAGCGACGAACGATCAATATTGCGAAGTCATTAAATTCTCAGACGATTCTCCGCATCTCCGCGGAATAACTTTTAACGACTTTCTCCCCATTGTACTTAAGTTATAGTTAATTTATTATTTCGCACACGAATAATCATAATATGGCGATCGGCAATGAGGTTAATTGAACTTTGACCGACCGGTCTGTTCTTATAAAACCGCTACTACTGCTCGTTTTAGCTGAATCTTTCACATAATAGAGAGTATAATAAAGCGATAAACGCCATCATGCTGACACGGACTATCAGTGTGTATATATATGTATTTATCGCCGCGGGGATATAGACGAGTAAATCCTTCTGCGGGAGGATAAAGCTCTGGAAAAGGAGAGGCTGAGGATCGACAGAAGCGGGAGGGGGGCCGGGGGTGGCGTTGGGCATTAACATCGAGGGTTGCGAGAGAGTAAAGCGAGAGCTAAGAAGCAGCGACCAGAAAGGAGAGAAGGAAGCGAGAGAAGGTTATACCGGACGAGAGAGCCGTGGATTTCTCTGCCTCGTCGTAATGCCTTCCTGGCTTTCGTCAAAGCCGATAACGTTCCTTCTCTTCGTTGCAGGCCAAGCCTCGCCGAGTGAACGAACGACAACAGCAGCAACACACAGGGCCCTCGTAGCCTTCTTCTTCGTCTTCGTCTTCGTCTTCGTCTCGTAGTCTCTCTTGCAGCTCCTTTCCAACCCTCGCGAATCTCGCGTTCCACTATAGCCGGCAACGAGGACTATACGAAAGACGACGAGGTATCTCGCCACGCTTGGGGGGATCTTAAATCTTACCTCCCTCCTGAGATTTACTCCAAGGAGGCGGAGGGAACCGACGACAACGTCGACGTTGTCGTCCTGTCTTCTCTTCCATACCGTCTACTATCTCAGCGCAACATCCACCTTCTCTCTTCTCTTCAACGAGGAGAGCGCCAACCTCTTCTCTTATTCCTTAGACTGCGGATAACACAAGGAAGCGAACGAACAGACAGGCGTACACGTTCCTCTTCGTGTCTCTCATCTCTCCGTACAACACACTAAAACGACGTCGTTGTTGCTGCTGCTGCTGCTGGTGACCTCGGTAGACATTTTCGATTTTCACCGCGACTATATCTTCGCAATGTGTTTTACTCTCCTCTCAATTTTCGCGTTCCAAATTTCAAACTTCACGTTCCGGTAACGTCAAGTCCTTTTTCCACTTGGGGCTTTACAGACGTACGCGGGGGGGTAATATAAAGAGAGAGAGAAGCCAAGTATAACGTTGCAGAATTTCTCTGTCGGGCGAGATATTGCACCGGGTATTACGTGAGCCACGTGACCTTTTTCCGGTACGGCTAACCCGATATCCACCCAGGATTCGCTTCTATCGCTGACTCTTTTCCTCTCCCGCGCTTCTCCACTGCGGAGGTGAAATAGTGCAGTGAACTAACTCGCGGAAGGGTAAAAAAAAACGAAAGGGTGGTTGGGAAGAGTGAGAGTTTGAAACGAGCGTCGCGGGGCGTCGATCCAAACCCCGAGACGAATTTATTGGCACGCGATGGAAAAGTCGACGGTCTTATCCCCAACCCTCCCGGCTGCTACCGCCGCTGCTGAAACTACGTGGCATTCAACCCTCGGAACAGAGAGGGATCCTCGCTTCTAGTTCGACGAAGTCTAAGGGGTGGGAAAAGAGCAGAGGATTTCTGACTCCCGCTGTGTTTTCTCTACATACGCTATATGGTATATAGTTTATATATATATATATATATTGATATATATATTAGGAGCCAACGGAACGGTGAAGGGTCGCGACGCGTGCCCCCTCTGCTATCGTACACGCGTATTACGCGGCGAAACTTTGCGTCAGGGGTCTCGATGCGAGTAGCCGTTGCGGACGTCAATCCACCGACAAAGAGCGATTACCGAATTGTCGCTAATGTGATTTAGCTATGGTGTACGAAAGGCGAATGAGGGGACAAGAGGTGTGCCGGAGAAACGCTGACTAAAGTGCGTACACGTCCCTCGACGACAATACGATCGTTCATCCGTAACAAACGGGAACCACCGTTCCCTTTGATGTGTTCCACAATGCAGAAGTTATAGCTTTACAGATACACTTTTTTTTCGTATCTAAAAAAAAATTCATTATCCGAATTCTATCGAAATTATACGAGTCGATTTACTCGTTCGCCGATCGAGCGTTTCGCGAGGCTAAAACTTTCTACTCGCAAAAAACTGCGGTTATTCTCGTTCGTGAAATGAAAACTCATGGGACATTGTAATTGCATCGAATACGAAGGAATTTTTTTTTTTTTTTATTCATAAAATTCAAATGTTCGGCGCAACTGCGATTCAAAACTGATATACAATTCGCATTTAGCAAAAAAAAAAAAAATACTTCGAAACATTTGAACTGAAGTATTTCTGCGGGTCCATTGATTTGACTAAATAAAAACCGCACTGCACTGCATCGACACGAAAAATATATTCGATGAATTTTTTTTTCCGTGAATCGAGTCGCGTAACTAATTTTACTTTCGGCTAAATATTGTATACGAAATTTTACGCTGCAAACGAAACAGTTTTTATATTTTGCGTTTATCACGCGCGAAACATTCTGTAATGTGTGAATACGCCGATGCCGCGAATTTGGTAACAAAACGATGATTAAGAATCGTTGTTTTTCGTATCGAATTTTAAAAGTCGAAAAATCAAACGTTCGAAAAAAAAAAATTGCATTAAAAAAAAAAAAAAAAAGCTGATTCACTGCCTTCAAAGGAACAGAGATTGGACCGATTTATCTGAATCATAGACGCGAAAGGTGAAGATTCTCTTCTTGATTATCTCTCAACAGCGAGACAACCGGTGGCACGTGCCGCTCGTGCCAAACACCTGTCGCAACATTATATGAAAGTCACCGACGCCTGCGCAGACCGCTCGTACGGAAAATATAATTATGCGTCCAGCTGCTTTGGGCAGAATTGGCGAGAGACGAAGAGAGAGAGAGAGAGAGAAACTCCTCTCGTATGCTCAGTCAAACGTTTTTCGAACACAGGAAAAATGTATCATCGTTTCGAAGTATCAGCCGGCGGCCTCTCTTCCCTTATCCCCCCTTCTATTTCCTCGTTTATCGGTTCTTTTTCCAACTATTTGTCAACGTCAGATCGCAATTTGTACGAAGTACACAACGTTCCGTGTAATATACGACGATAGAAGAAGAAGAAGAAGAACACGAGGAAGAAAATAAGATAGGAGGCCCTCCATACATACATATACGCGGTAAAAGCTATAGGGACAGTTAACACGCATGCGTATAAGAACCTGCTGCGTATCGCACACGCAAGACGATATATATTCCGCGAGACTTCGGGCAACTCGGGAACTATGGCGATGAAGAAGAGGTGGAGAACGACGTGCGTGACCGCTGACGTCATATCCGGTGAGGATAAAACCCAAGAGCGGGAATACGAGGCAACGCTGTACGTTCTCGCACTCGTTTTCAAGATTCCCGCGAAGATTGTTGGACGGGTTGGAAACACGAAAAAAAAAAAAAAAAAAAAAAAAAAAAAAAAAAAAATGGTCGCTCGTGCTCTGCAGCCCTTTTTGTCCCACGATTTGTCTCTACCTCTGTTATTGTGTTATACTATATTCGCGACTGTAGAGCTATATATCTACTTCCCGGCATATTACACGCTACGCGGTCATCACGCGTTTCAGATAGCGTTCTCTGTACCGCGCACTGTATTTTCTACTCTCACAGACTCTCACAGACGACGGTAGAATACCTTCGGACTAATGATAGATATCGTTAATCCCGCGCATAGGAATTAAGATTGAAGGATATATCGTGTAACTATGTTACACATGAATACAGAGAACTTTGAATCCAGAAGGACCAGCAGCGCCGCGTATAAGCAGAGACGATAATTAGTCCTTGAGTGCGCCGCGCATATATATAGCTATACGTATACATGTATATGTATATCGCTTTAAATCTTCACTGCCTGCGGGAGATAAAGCCAACCAATTATTTCAGTCTCCGGTTTCCTGTTCCATGTATGCGGTGGAGTGCGTGTGTGATGTCGAGGGCACATGGAGCATAATTGCCCCGCGGGGCCTCATAATTTATCGGTCCACGAATCCTGCCTATCGTTCTCACTCTCTCTCTCCTTCTCTCTCGTTTCTCCTCTCTCTACATCGTCGGTACGTACGTTACGGGGCTCTCCGGTTCTGCTATGTCTACCTTTGCAGAGGAGCAACGGGCGGTAAGGCGAGAGTCACCCGTGTGTTAGTTTTGCATATTTCATCGCGTAAAATAAACAGATCGAATTAGCATTATTAATTAATATA
The DNA here is from genome assembly GCA_964006125.1 of Cryptus viduatorius. Taxonomy (NCBI): domain Eukaryota; kingdom Metazoa; phylum Arthropoda; class Insecta; order Hymenoptera; family Ichneumonidae; genus Cryptus; species Cryptus viduatorius. The sequence continues at coordinate 14,806,172 of OZ023225.1, read as the reverse complement.
CCGGGAAATATTTCAGTGAGCAGCGGATTGGTAAATACCGCGCGGTTTACACTCGAAAATCGGAGAGAGAGACATATTGTTACGAAAATGTAACCCTCGTATAGTTGTCGGCTGATAAAAAAGTCATCTATCGAACCCGAAGCTTAGGCTGCCGACGCTGAAGTCGTTTTTTTTTTTTTTTTTTTTTTTTTCGGTTTTTGTTAGTTTTTTTTTTCCCTCGTTCGTTTCTTCGACGATCCCGGGGGAGCGATCAATTTGATCGGAATCTAAACGCGTAAATACCGTATACGGGCTCCGCTGCTGGTGGCTACGCTGCATGGTCCCTTTGCCATTCTCGCGTTAATTAAGGTAAGCAGAGGAGAGAGAAAGAGAAAGAGATGGTTATCACATTTGGGATTCTCGTCGTGTAACACACAGAGGCGGTGCACGAGAAGATATCGACGTTGAGAGAGGAGACGAGGATAGGGAGGGCAAAGATTATTACGGAGTTTCTTGTTCCCGCGGTATATAGTAACTCCGACGGGAATTGTCTCTAATTATCAAGAATTATCTCGAATTAAGAGAAGTCGAATTCTTCGAGTCTCACGACGATGAGAGTTGCTAGAGAAAAAGTCTATGTCGAGAGGCTATTCAACGACTTTTTTTTTTTTTTTCATTATTTTCTCGAATAATAGTAAGAGCCGTATTTACCGCTTGAACATCGCGGAGCTCGAGAATTACTCGTCACTCGTGTGGATCTCGCCGACGGAGCCTTAGAAACGCTCGGACGAGAATTCGTATGTTTTTGCCAGCAGGTAATTGATATGGCTGGGAGGGTTCAGTCGACCGTCTTTTTTTTTTTTTTTTTTTTTTTTTCGCTCAACTTAACGTGCGTGCCGGACCGAGTCGGGTTCTGTAATATCGCGCAGGTGGATCAGGAAGGATTGAGAAACTTTATTTTCCTTTTTTTTTTCTTTCTTCGGCGTTTTCGTTTTTCGTCCGGCGATTCGCCGCTGACGATTGTGCGCTTTCATTATTGTTATACCGGAGAGTCGAAAGAAATAAAGAAACGAAGTTGGAAAAACGCTGAGGGTCGACGACGAGCAACGATACGAAAGCGAATCTATAACGGATAACCATAGCCGAAGGGTTAACGTTTTTCCCATTATCGTGATGGCCAACGTGGAATTTTCAAGCCCCTCTCGTTGTCGGGATCGTTTCACCCTCTCCTGTCGTTGCACTCCACTCGATTTCTCCAAACCCCTCGACGATACTCGAACCGGAAATTACCTGCCATATTATCATATACGAGGGTCAAAACCTCATGCGGATAGCGGAGGCTGCGAGAATCTCTCTCCTCTCGTCACGTATACCCGCTTCAAAACATGTAACCCCCTCCAAAAATTCGCTTCCACCCTCGCGGAACGCTTCACCCTCTCTCTCTCTCTCTCTCTCGCTCTCTCTCTCTGGTAGACAGTACACAAATCGATAAATCCCACGAGTGAATTTCCGATGCGAATAAGGAACATCGTAAAAAAAAAAAATTGTCTACCGCCTGACAAAGTTTTTCTCTTTGCACGCATTGCGATGCAGCTGTGAATGCATTTTCCACCGAGTTGGCGGGTTTTTATAATAAATAAGGGGAGCTAAGGGGGAGGGAGGCGTGGAGAACGAATGTTCCGATGCAGGGAAAACATGGTTTGCTTGCTTCGCCATTGCCTCTCACCCCTGCAAGAGAGTCTGCCGAGTCTTTTGCCATTGGTAGAAGAGTCTCAAGAGCATCGAAAGAGAAGAGACTCTGCACGCACGAGTTATCGATATCATAACTCGGCGAAAGTCTCTTCCTCGGATGGGTTCTCGCCCAGCTATAGTCCACAGTCTTCCAAGAGAGGATTTCTCCTCTCTCCTTCCACTCTCCTTCTCTCGCGCCTCCGCCCGTTAGCTTCTTCTTCTTTTTTTTTTCTCGCCCCATACCTTTTAACATTCTCTCTCTTTCTCCCCTTCGTCGTTTCGTCGTTATCCTTTTTTCTCGGTAGTTTTCTTCTTTCTCTTGTTTCTCCGTCGTTCTTCCTCGATTTTCTCGCTCCTATCCACGCTGCAGTGAGAAGCCCTCCCATAATAGCCTCAGCCTTACCAACTTTTTTATTTATCGGCATCGCGCCGGTAAATGCCTCGTTTCTTCTCTTTCTTTCCCTCCTCTTCAAAAATCGTCTTCTCGCTTTCTCATCTCGACGCCTCGTCCTCTTTTTTCAGTCAGTGGAGGAGCGCTGCCTGCTTCCAAGCCGCGGTATAGTTTGAGCCTTTCACCCTTTAACCCCTTTACCATCTTTCCTGCTTCTGATAACTCGACTCCGTATACTCCTCTTTCCTATCGCTCCTTCGTTCTACGAAATCTTTCCCTCTTTCGTTCCTTCTTTTGGAGTGCAGAAACAAGTATGCCACCTTCTTTATCTATCTGGCTGCGCTACCCAGGAGCCCCGGCAAGACTATCGTCCTTTCTATCGCCGCTTCTTTTTAACCTCATACCATCTCCTCGCCTTCTCCTCTTCTCCTCATCCTTTTCTTCCAATCGGATCCTTCAACGATCCCGAAGCAACCACCGGACCCGCATCCTTCGAGGAAACTAATTGCCCCGTTCCACACCGCGGAGTGTTGACCTACGGCCAGCACAGAGCTTTGCCTTCTCTCGCTTCGCTCTGGCTGGTCCTCTGGTTTCTGAAGATAGGGGCTATCGCCCACACGTTCATAGTACACTGGACAACATATATATATGTATATATATGTGTGTGTGTCCAGTAACTATACGTAGTTCCGTTCTATACCAACGAGTCTACGTATAAGGTACATAATGAACGAACCTTGTAGCCGCTTCTCTATGTACAAACGGATACAACATGTATTTACAGGTCTACAGAAGCCGTAGTTGCTTCCTCGAGAAAAGCTGCTGCTGCTGCAGCCTCGTATTCTCTACGGCACGAAAAGATCGTACAGCATTTACCTCTTTCGGCTCTAAATGAAACTGAATTTAAGGCTTTTTGTTACCTCTGCTCTTTTCACCCTCAGCGCGGATAAAGATTAAAAGACATCTTCGGATGATTGCTATAAATCTCTCGCGCGATATCAGATACCGATCTGTTAAATCGGAGGATAAATTTGCCACTTATTTATGGTTATCATTGGTTATCTATGCTTTTATGTGAAAATACGCAATGAATCAACTCGTCGGATTCCTCATACTTCGGATCTTATCTTCCGTTATCTCGAAAGTGTTTTCATTCATTCGTACGTCACGCGTTTCCGGGAGTAATGGTTTTTCTTCATCAAATTTAGTTTCGTTAATTTATTTATGTTAATGTCTCCAAATTACACATAAATGAGCAATTCATAAATAAAAATTGTCAGCGTTAATCCGAGGGATGGAGATAGCGAGAAAAAGAGATTTATCTCCGAGGAGGAGGCTGCGCCGCAAGTAAACACCCCATCATTATACGAATCTTCTTTTTAATATTACTTCCTCCGGTTTCTCAAGCACATTTATATTTATCCTAATAATCTCAGCGCTGCCGGAGTAATATATAGCTGAGGGATTCACGAGTGTTTTACTTTAACTCCGGTTGGAGTCCTTCGGCGGTTACGGGGTACGCGAAACCCTGTATAGCCGCGATAGGACGATGAACGAAAGCAAACGAGGATAGAAATAGAAGCGAAGAGTGAAGCGCAAGTCTGATACAAGATCGGATAGTCTTTATGCAGAAGTCTCTCTTTTCTTCGAGACGAAAGATACCGGCGGGGGTTTCTCATCCTTTCGCGAAACGCTTTAAAATTCAGAGAACTACTCCGTCGAGATCTCCTAATGGAAGAAAAGGAAGATGAAGGTTGAGAAAGAAAAGACAGACTCGAGAAAGAGAAAACAGTGGAGTACGGTAAAGGTGCACAAGTATAAATATAATAAAAAAAAGGAGAGAATACCGAGAAAAAAAAAAGGAAAAAGGCAGCGAGAGAGGCAGCGTAAAGAGAGCCGCACCGATCTCAGGCTGTGCCCGAGTTTTCAAGGGTTGGAGAATCGGAGAGGAGAGGAAAAAGAGTGCGGGATGAGAGCGTAAAGCTGCCGAGAGGGTAGTCGATATCAATTTTGTATTTCATCGTAAAGCCTCGACGATGGGACTTCCGGGCGTTTTCCGCGTTCGCGGAAATTCATTTCCACTTTTCCTGATAGTATATATATCCGCAGAACTACTCTTATTGGATTCCGGTAGGGGGTGTCTCTCTCTCTCTCTCCCTCTCTTTCAGCCTGTGCCTCTCTTCACCATCATCCCGTCGATGTTTAACTCGTTTTTTTTTTTTATCGAAAGTTTAAATTATCCAACGAGAAGCGAGTTTACGCTTTGCGACCGAAATGAATCGGTTCCTCTCGCGTACACCGAACCCGAGAGAATTCCAAATGCATTGGGATCACTCCGTGGCTTAACGTCGATCAGCGTTTCGCGAATGGTTGTGCAACGTTTAGATACGGGAAAATTAATTGACGAGAATACAACTCTCGACGAATTTTATCAAACGGCGTTACCCTTTTTTTCTCATCTGTTATCGTTCCGCAGAATTTAACAATGTTGCCGTTCTACTTTTTTTATCACGGTGAAGTGGAAAAAATTAATTATTCGAATGAAAAAAATTTATTCGATGATCAATTTTCCGGCAAACAGTTTTTATCAGTGTCATTACGAAGTTTTGAAAAAATTTAACCATTTTTAACCGAAGCGATTACACTGTAATCATCGATGGCTTTCGTCCAAATGGATGAACGCGGTGCGTCTCTAGTGTCTTCGCAGCGCTTGCCAATCGTCAAGCCGATTAAATTTATCTCGCTGTTTATCTGTAGTTTTCGTCTGTTTATGGCTCTCTGCTACTTTCTGTTTGTATTTGTGGAGTTCGAAACGTCGTCATTGAAGTCGAGAAACGTTCGTTCGTATACGCGATTTCTCGAGACAAGAGCGCGCAGCGGGCTGACTTGGTAACACACGTAAATTAACGAGATCGATTGTAGATTACATGGCGAAACGAAGGAGTGTTCACGAGAGAGAGAGAGAGAGAATCAGCGATTGCTTTTGCTGGTTTGTGTGTGGGCTGTAAACAGCCGAGAGATCCAACCGGGCAACTAGAGAACTCGAGACGAGACAACTGAAGTTTAGTTAAGTAAACTGTTGGATCGTTCTGTTTCTCTCTATCAACGACGTTGTTACTGTGGCGAGTTTAAAGAGAGGAGGGATCCCGGGATGAACGTGAAGTTAACGCGCTCGATTTGCTCGAGTTGTGTCTAACCATTACGAGTTAGGAGCAGCGCCGCCACCAACAGATGATTCTAGAGACGCAGACGCACAATGTGCCGCGTGATCATTGGCCGTAACTATCATCGGGCAGCTGGACCCCTATCCTACTTATTGCGGATCCCTTTTTTTCGTCTTTTTTTAAATTTAATTCGTAATGTGTCTCTGCTTCTCGTCTTCTCTTAAAAAAAAAAAAAAAAAAAAAAAAACCAAGAATTTCTCTCGTTCTTTACTAAATTTTCGTTTCCTCTAATGTTACAGAATCACCAGAAATGCGACGACAATGTTCTCAATCGTCATCGGAGAAGAAACGATTCTTCAGCGATGCGGGTAAGTAAAATAAAATAAATAAATACGACACACGCGCACACAGACACACATAGAGGGCGTCACTTGAGTGAATTAACCGAGTCGATTAATTAATTAATTAATTTAATCGGTGAAAGTAGTATACGCGCGTAAAGCAGACGGAAACATTAAAGAAATTCTGAAAAGTTGCGCATACGCGTGACTAATTGCTTCGTCCATTCGGTCGTAAAACCGATCCGTCTTAATTACGAATTCGTTTTTCCATTGACTGCCATATTGTATACCGTGGCGAGAGCTCGAATTACGACGACGTGTGCTGCTGCTGCTGCAGCAGTAGCAGCAGCAACAGCAGCATCGAAATATACGTGCATCGCTACTACCAGCTGGATCCGTCTGCGTTGCAACGCTTCTCGAGAGTACTTGCAGCAAGCAGCGGCAGCTGACAAATTCCACACCGAAATTCCGACTTTGTCAGCCATCTGTCACCTGAACTTTGGATGCACACACCCTCGCGGGCGCAATGCGCCCGGCATGTCTCAAAATCTTCTCGACTTTACTTTGTCGTTGAAACTTTGACTACAGAACGCGATAATGCGTCAAACCGAGAAAAAATCGACGAAAACGAACAAAAACCATCAAAATCCAACGAAATCCGACGAAAATCGAATCCCAAAAGATCGTTCTTAGGTTCCGCAATTAGATGCCGAGTTGGAACAGCGATAAAGCTCTCTCCTACGCGATAATACAGGAAACCAACGAAAAACCTCCAAAAACCGACAGAAACCAACAAAAACCGGCGGAAACCAACAAAAACCGACAGAAACCAACAAAAACCGACAGTAACCAACAAAAACCAACAGAAACCAACAAAACCAACAGAAACCAACAAAAACCAACAGAAACCAAAAAAAACCAACAGAAACCCACAGAAACCAACAAAAACTGCCAAAAAATCGTTCCCAGGTTCCCTAATTAGAAACAGCGTTAGAACAGCTATGAAACCCTCCGATACTCGAGGTAACAAGACTACCAATTTAGGAATACATCGTTCCAACGTCTACTCTCGGATCTGTGGTGCTCTCATTGTGAAGTTTCCAAAAGCTTCGCTCGTTGCCTGACCCTTTCGGTAGGACAAACCGAGAAACAGTGCCGAAACGGAAGATAGAAGCTCAGCTGTGAGGAGAGAAATGGGTCGGGGATAGAACATCGGTAGTACGAGAGCGTAGTGTCTCTGTAAACGGGGTTGCAAACGATGTCCCCGGGCCTGGATGAGAGACGGTAGAGCCGTAGCTCCAGCCGAGAGTCAGGTTGGGAGTCGAATACACGGTGATGCTCTTCGTACTCCACAGGACCTGAAGCTTCGTGCCCGGAGAACCGGGGTGTATCGCGTACATAATTTCGTCGAGGTTTAGGCAAACCGTGAGAGAGATAGTTGGAGATTGAGAGTCCTCATCGTATCCCTCTCTCTCTCTCGCTCACTCTCTCTCCCCAGTTGTGGATCCTCCTCTAGCATCAGAGAAGCGAAGAGCGTGTATTCCGCGCTCTACGACGAAATACGTTTAGCGCTACTGTTTGCCAGCGGTCGCACCGTGCAATTGTAAACCCTCCGGGCCTTCCACTCACGGATCCCCGCTTTTGCCATGATGCTCCTGGACCCTGGTTCAGGCGCTGGACTCTGTTCTACTCTACTTGTACACACTGTATAGCACTCGGTATATAGTAATAGTTATAGAGAGCAACGACGAGACACCCCGCGAACTCTTGATTCGCTATGGTGGAAACTGTTGCTGAAACTGTGAAACCCTTTCGCTTCGGGGCGTTTCTCTCTACTTGAACCTCCGGTAGTATGAGGACACAGATGACATATATATGTACGTATTATATATATGTAGATACTTATATATATGTGTTTAGTCTATGTGCACATACACCGATGCAACTGCAGTTGCAACATACCGTTGATCTCGTTTCGACTATAAACAAACTTTGAATTTCGTACCGTGTCACGAAGCGGTGCGTGACCCCGCCCTGGGCATTCCATTATGTATAGTGGTACTCGGGGTTTGCCCTCGGTTCGTGAACGGTAATGAGTTGTCCCATTCGACCCCATGACGAATTAAATAAACGGACGAGACACGTATGACGAGAATCGGAAAATTATTTCAGCGATCTATTTTTACGTCTTGAATCATTTTCCGGTAAACAGCCCCTGCGGTGACATTTTTTTTTTTTTTTTTTTTTTTCGAACGGTATAAAGAATAAGGAAGTTTAAGTCAAAATAATCTCCGACGGGTTGCAACACGGGAAATGAGAATAGAATGAGAACCAGATGACCGAAGTGTTAACTGCACCGAGTTGTGGCTACGAGAACTCGCGTGAGGTTGATGACCTATTTTTAGCGTCGACCAGTAACCATCGGCGGGCCGCGTGAACGAGAGTCGTCGAGCAAAGCAACGACCGAAAGACGCGTTCGAATGGTCGCTTGTTCGCTTGATCGGTTGACTCTCTCTCGCGTGTTTTTTTTTTCTCCTCTCCCCGCCATATAGGCGTCAAAGTCATAGCGGCGGTTTATCCGCTATCGGTTGAACCGCACGAGAGTCGAGTGGTTACATGTCGCGACCAGGCATTCGTTATCGATACGTCAAAGTATATTGCGTATTTGGTATATATATAACGTTTTGACTGAACTGCTAACGAGGGGCATGAGCTCACGAGTGCTGAATTCGTCATACCGCGAATCTCATAATCATAATCTATAATACGAAACTTCAGCGACTGTAACTTCAGGAATATCGTTGTACGCGTGTTTATTCTTTAATCTCAAGTCGGTCGCCCACGCAGGCGTCGTCAGTTTTCATTCCGTCAGCACGTCATTTGTAACGCGTGTCGTTGATCCTTCGCTGGTAAAAAAAAAAAAAAAAAAAATTGAGTTTCGTAATATAGTCGCAACAGCATTTTTATATTATCAACGAATTGATATCTGCTCCCTGAATTGCCTGATTATTCATTGATTTTACACTGTTTGCGCATGTGATGCGCTGTTTTTCTTATTGTTGAATATTCGTATAATACATCGCGAAATGGCAAAGATTCAGTTTTTTACTTTTTTAGTATAAATTTTTAGAATTTCGGACGCTTTTTGACTGCCTAAAGGTCTCGAAATGATCATTTCTATGGAATTGACGGTGTAGTGAGCAGTTCGCGATGATATTTTGCACTGATTAAGATTTATAATAGGCAATGAGGTTTAATTGCATTAGTATTATGTTATCCGTCGCAGCGTAATGAGAGCTCGCGACGTTTATTACGCGCTGTGTATGCATTGAGTTTGGTATACGAGAGTAAAAAGCCCGCGGCGAATGAGTCAACGAACCGGTGATGAAGACCAATACCGGTTCGTCGCCTCTTCTCTCAAGAAACATCGCTAACGAACTCGGAGTTCTCTTCGTTGAACTCTTCGTCGTTCAACACCCGAACGGGCTGTTATAGCGTAAGCAGCGGAAGTTTCGCCATTTAGAGATCGGAGAGGGATGATGAGTCACCCGTGTGTACCGGGGAGAGTGCACTCTCTCGCGATTACCCGGAACTCCGAGATACAGTCACGAGTCGGACGATTCCGTTCAGGTGACTCGTTCTCTCGTCTCTTGTCTCGAGTGTCGCTTTCGGTAACAACTATTTTTATACCAATGCGGAATAACGGCATTGGGTATTAACCGGTTACGTATAAAGTTCCGAAAGATGAATGAAACGAAAAATTTTTACGACAGGTTGACGGAAAAGTTTAAAAAGTTAAAATGGTAGAAAAAAAAAAAAAAAAAATTGATTGCCTTTATTTCGGGATGTTCGCTGCATCTTTCTCTATGCATAGATAGCATATATGTTGGTCTGTCTGCTTTGTGGTTCGGTGAGTACCGGAAGGCTTGCAAAACCGCGAGCTAATTAGCCTGCGGAAGCTATCGTAGTGAAGCTCGATGTGCTTCACCGTGTTGACCTATCTGTAGGTCTGAACCGATAAGAGCGTTTGTCGATCGGCTCGTTGGTGGGCCCCACGAATCTGCTGGGATCTGGTCTCGTTGAGCCTCGCGGATTATCGCTTACCGTGTAAACTCACGTGAACCAGTGTACCCACGGCAACTAGCCGCACACACGAGGTCGCGGGGCATTAGCGTGAATGTCGTAAAGTTTCTCAAAGCCGTTGGCTCTCCGACCATTTTGTGTTAAAGTGCGTTTGCTGCAGCAACGTGTAACTTTTTGATCATTCGCGTATCGTCGTATACGTACTCTTCCGTCTCTTCTTCGTTTCGCAAAAGAATTAAATACTATAATGGAAAAGTCTCTCGGGACCCATTTCTTCTTTCCGTAACGTTTCTTTCTCTCCCGCGACTATTTTATACAGCGAAAGAGAGAGTTTCAGCGAAACTTTTCTGCAAGAAGGCAACTCTAACCGGAAGTTCTTCGTTCTGGAAAGAAGCTATATATGCCGCTCGTTGTACCGACTTTATTTTTTTTTTCTTTTTTTTTTTATTCATACCGCTTGTATTCTCCGTAAGATCTTAGCTCGTCTCGTATCTTGATAACAAGCGCGGAGGCGAGATGCCGCTGCTGCTGGCCTACCGGATGCTCGTCGTACACGACGCTGCTGGACGCAGACGCGGTGCGCTCTCGCAGAAATCCGGACTCCCGTTTCTTCGTCTTCTTCTTCTTCTTCTTCTTCTTCGCGACAATACGAGAAACACGAAACCGTCTCTCCTCTCTCTCTCTCTCTCTCTCTCTCTCCATCGTCCTTTTATTTTTCGTCGACGGTCCGCGAAGAAGGACAATGGTTTTGCTCGCGGTACGTTCACGAGTTTAAGGTTGCAGAGGGTCCAGTGAAAGAATACTTTACGGTATGCATACATAGTGCAACGGAGAATCCATAGGACACTTCGTGACTGAAGTATATTCCATAAAAAAAAAAAAAAAAAAGTGTATAAAACGAGTCAAGCGTAACCGCAAAAAAAAAAAAAAAAAAAAAGGAGTATAAGAATAAACTCGTCGTGCGAGATACACGAAGACGATAAAAAGTGGGGATAAAGGGTTGTAAAAAAAATCGTAAAAAAAAGAAATAGAACGGTGTTGTCTAACACGGAAGGAATATAACATTTCGTGAAAATTCTGGATGACTCCGCAAGCTGTCCGGACTTCAACGGGTATTAAATTTATCCAGGGCGGGGGCGGTCGGTAGGAGGGGAGGGGGGGTAAGGTTACAACCCGATGACCCGGTACTCTCTTTCTTTATTATACCCTCCGCGAAAATGAAAGTTTTTTTGCGCCCCTTTGCGGCGAAGGGTGAAGAAAAAAAAAATTTCAAATGGCCGGCTTCATGCGGGAGTTTCTTACTCTTCGTAGCTGTACAATATACATATATATATGTATACTATACAGTTGTAGGTGTGTATATTTCGTGCCTCAAACCTCTGGGTACTTTCTACGAACGTAGCCACCTGCTAGCTGCACTAACTCGTTCGTTGAAGTAGCAGTAGCGAAAACTCGGCGTAACACACAGCCGACGAGGCCTTTCGGAGCAGCGAAAGGGGTTAAACACGCTGAAGGATGCAGTCGTCGTTGCTCTGTCGAACTTCCTCCCCCCCTCCCCCCCCCCCCCTTTCAGTACCGCATGTGTATACGTGTGTATAAAATGAACCAAGAAAAACCGAATGGTAAAAAATGAAAAAAAGTTCCGCTACTGCGGAACGACAGAGACAGAAATTGTTCGAAATGCTCGAAAGCGCCGGAGAGCTTTACGATCGTCAATTTTATCGACGTTTTAACCAACTTTCAACCTCCGCGCGATAGATATATATCTCCCTCGTTCTCTTTCGCTCACGTTCCACTGACTGTTTGGCCCGGTCGTCGGGCGTTTGACTCTACGTACACTCTGTGTGCGCAACGTCGTTTGTCTTTTTTTTTCTCGCTCCCTCATTCCATCGCTAGCTTTCCCCTCGTTTACGATCTCACCAGCAGCCACCTTTCGACTCTTGGAACTCTCGACTGGAGCTGAAACGCGAACTGAATCATCCCAAACCTCCCCCTCCCCCCCTCTCCAACCGATTTTCATTGGTTTCACCAGCTGGAAATGGCGAAAGGTCCAAAGGGTATCCGGAAAAATCACTAAATATTACCTATGCAAATTCATCCCTGATATGCTTCTCCACGTTGCTATTCTCGTCGGCAGGTCGAATCGGAGAGTTGATCAACTCACTAATTAACTTTTGGGTGAATGGATTTCTTCTTTTTCCTTTGTTTCTCTTTCATAACCGCTACGAGCTGAGTACACGGAAGGAAATACGAGATATTTCTTTTGATATGATTTCATTCAATGCACACGCTTCGTCGGCACGTTTTTGCTGCAAAGTCGAATGGTTCGTGTGTTTGGCTGACGGCGAGTCAGAATACAAGCTTTCAACTGTCCCGATCGTGGGTACAACGAAGAATTCCTCAGAGTCGAAGAAAAGAAGAGCAAGTGGCTTGAAATGCGGAGGAACGTGAGACGAAAGGGGGTGTGTGGGGGTGTAGTATGAGAATTCACGGTGCAGCAACAATCCGGTAGCGATGAGAGGCGTCACGAGACTTACCCCATGCGGCCAACATCCACTCTCAAACACGCACGCCTAGCCGGATGCGGTTCCTCCTCTCCTCTCACTCTCACTCTCACTCTCTCCCGGTTCAACCCCCAATCTCTCTTTCTTCCCCCTTAGACGCTTCTATACTATACTTCCAAGAAACGGAATTATTGATTTCCCAGTTGGCTGGTGGTACCAGCAGCGGCAGCAGCAGAAGCGAGAGAGAGAAACGGAGAACGCAAGTTCTGAAGGGGGCGAGAGTAGTAACTACTACTACTCCTCCGCTCGCTACTGCCGCTGCTTCTCTTCTCTCGAGAACTTGAGGTACGGAAACCTCACCACGTAACCGTGGAGCTCGCGAGAGTTCGCGCTCGTTGCACCCGAAGCACAGGACCCCTAAGACTTCGGTATCCTCCTTGTCGCGTGCCTCACGTCGGATTATAGAAATTGGATCCTCTCTCGCCGCGATCATCGCCTTTCCGACTACTTCCATCTCACCCTCCCCTTCCCTTCCCTTTCTCAACCCCCCCTATTCCTTTCCGAAACTGTCATCGTGTCACGCCGAAAGCTCCGGATCCTTCTCACGGAATTCCGGATTTTCCACGATCGATTAAGTATCAGAGAACGGTAGTATAACTATGGGAATAGTAGGATGAGGATTACCGCTACCGCTGCTTCTGCTGCTGATGCTCACTGGAAGTGAGGAGAATTCGGCGATCGGTGACTTCCGGTCGCTGACGTTCATCCGGAATTTCCCAACTCGGCGGGGGCCACTTCATCTACAGTAGAGATTCCGCGTGGAGAAGATATCTCCTCCACGGGTTGCCTTCGGAATGGAATCGAGAATGCGAGAGCGAGGAATGAGAAATCGAAAGTTTCCAAAACTCCGAAGAATATATACATACTACGAAAAAGCTTTTACTTGCTTTAACTCTATTTTCAAGATTCACGGGACCATACTTCGACTCCATCCGGATTTTTTTTTTTTTTTTTTTTTCACTTATTTTACGAATGTGACTGTGTCGACATTTCCAAACCAAAGGCACTCGATTACATTTTTTCTATCGGCAGAAGATCAATCGACTGTGGAGAGACATCAATTTTTATATAAAATCATCTCCCCCAACGTTTACTATATTTTTTCTGTCAAAAGAATCATTCGTTTCGGTTTTTTTCGCGACTGCAAAGAAATCTTTTCAGATTAATAGATTTTTCCGCGGATTCCAATTCGCCGATTTCACGACTATATATTATGACTCTCGACTGAGCATTGTTATCGATCGAGTCACACTCGATAACTGATGCAATTTCTGACACTGTCCTATTTCATTTTTTTTTTCATTCGCTGGTCCGAAGCGTCGGAAATATTACTCGATCAAAAAAAAAAAAAAAAAAAAAAAAAAAAAAAAAATTGTTTCGAATTCACTATTCTTTTACGGTTTTCGGGGAATCGTTCATTTCGCGGTCGCTTCTATACCAGAGGCTCTTCCCGTTACTACTATGTATATAACGCGGTAGTTCTCGGTTCGCGACAATTTTTTAGATTTCCCGAAATTGGATTGGCCGAAACTAACGAACGCTCGTCCGCATAATTGATTGGAACATGGGTAGTTGGGGGAAAACGCGACGAGGGGGATGAGGGAGTGTACAGAGTTTGGTGGGACACGGGTGTGGTGCATCAGGGAGAGCTTTTGGCGAGTATACGGAGGGTGCACGCGCGCCTCGGGGGAGGGGATTGGTGCACCCCTCACTTCTGCTCGCGAACGAGTTGACGGTACGCGCTCTCGTTCGACTACATTGGAGAAACAAGGAAGGAGAAGGATAAAAAAATATTAAAAAAAAATTGCAATGCAGAAAAAGTGAGATAGTAGCGTGTGCGCGCGTTCAGCGCCGGTCGATGAAACTCCCCAAATGACATTGCGGTTATACAAATATACGTGAAAGCAACAAATTCAGGTCAAAGCGAGAGAACCCGCGGTGGCGGGGGGAGGGGAGGGGGAGGGGAGGGGGAAGGGTAAAACGGATAGAGAGAACAGTTTGGTATGTACGTTTGCAATTATTTCGCATAGCTCTGTGTGTCTCTCGGTGGTTGCAGGTGAGCGAGAAAATCGTTCCTCGCAGCAAGAGAACGGGTTCAATGAACTTTTGTTTGTTTATATAGCGTCAATAGACCCCGCATAATGGGATTTGTGTGACGTGCAAACACGTTCAATAGAGAGAAAAGCTATGCGCTGATTTACCGACCGCATTATATCGCCGCCGGCTTTTGACAACTAAATTTTTCTGTACTGTTTTTTTCCACATTTCTGTATCATGTCATCTTTTCTGGGAAAAAAAATCACGACAGACCTTAGAATATCGAAAAATCTAAATATATCACGTATTCAAGGATCGTCTGGCTTTATCAGCAGGGGAACAGCCCGCGTCGTCCGGTATAAATATTTCTTCGATCGCTTTTCCATCTCTCAATTTCTTCATTTTTTTTTTTTTTTTATATTATTCTCATAGTTCGACAAGGTAGAATTTCGAAGTAACCCTCCCTCCGTCAGCCAGATTTATGGGGTATCTTTGGGCGATTCGCCGGGGAGGTTGTGTCGAAGGGAGGGATGCTAGACGAGGCGCTGTCCTTCGACTCTGTCTTTCGCGTTATACAAGTAAATCCCATGGGTTGTCAGGGATACGTACCCCCTTGGGAAGGATGCGAAAAAAAAAACATGTAATAAACGTCTCTGGTCCTATGGGCGTTTCGGGGAGCGCCGAGAGGGAGAGACAGAGAGAAAAGATATCCCAAGTAGCATCCGCGGATCGCTGCACTGCGTGTGGCCATAATTTTGGGGCTTTCTTCCACCCTGTGTGTTGAGGGAAGTCGAGTGGAATATAGGAACCCTTCGATCTCTTATTTTTTCGTCTCTCCGTCGCGACTTTGCCCCGTGCGGAACGTTGAATCGCAGAGGAAAGACCATTTCTGTTCCGGGGAGGGGTTGAAAAACTCGGGAGCAGAACTTGAAACGAAGGTCTCGATGGCAAGGGGAACGAAGAGTTCCCGGGTTTATATCGATTCGACACCTTCAGCAGGGGGAGGGGGGTGTCTGTTGCTGCTCTACAACTGTACTGTGATCATCTCTGTAACCTCGAACATGTATCCCCCCCTTCGGAGCTCTTCATCCCGCGGGTAACGTTTTTTCCAATGTCGAACGAGATAGTACGGGGGTAGTTTTCCTTTATTGTTATCGTCATAATAATTCGACTCTGTGTATGTGAGGGGAGGTTGATCTTGATCAACCGAAAGAGGGATAAGCCACCGTCATTTGCGTGAATTCCCCGAATCTCCACCCTTCTCGTAACAAAGACAGGCTGTTCATGTTATTGGAATAAAAAACATTTTGTCAGTTTTTTGCTTATCATCATCGAAAATTGTTGGGGTCACTATTGTATACCGTGCTATAGTATATAATACACACAGCGAGAGAGTCGAGCATTAGTTGAACAACGAGAGAATGGTCGTTTCACTGATAACCGCGCGAGTAAGTCTGTCGTGTGCGAATTAACTCTCACAAATCACCGAGCTGTGGCCTCTTCTTGTTCGCCATTAGCCCGGGGTTTGCTACCCTCCATGTCGTACCCGCCAGACCACCTCCTCCTCCTTTTCCACCCCCTGACCAGTCCTCCCTTTCCTCACTACACACCCGTTTCTGCTTCTGTTTCTGAGTGGGTGAGAAAATGTTTTCAGCTCCTCGGGCGAGCATTGGTCGTTGGCCACCGACGTCGTCGCGTGTACAAGAGTGAGGGAATGTTAGGCAAGTGGAAAAAGAAAGCGAGTAGAAAGAAGACCGGAGAGAGCTTCGGGAATGAAAGAAGTCCCTCGTAGGGAGTGAGCAAAACAGCGATGCTTGGAGTGAAAGAGAGAAGGGTGAGAGAGAATTCTGGCCCCGAAGGTCTCGTTTTCTTTCCTCAACGGGGTGGGAAACGATTTCTCAGTGTCGAAGGAAGAGACTCGAAGGCGGCGTCGGGCTCCACCTAATCTTCCCTGCTTCCTCAATTATTCTTTACAGCTACTTGCCCGGCGTTCATCTTACCGCGTAGAGAAACACGGAAAATTCCGTGTGTATGTCCCTTCTCCGTTGTGGCAAAAGAAATAAATGACTACTAGGATAGTTTCTACTTTGGCGAGAATCGAAAAATGCCCAATGGGGGTTGAACTACACACTCGTTACGTTCTCTATCGAATCGGGGATCGTTACTCTTTCGTTATGACTACGAAAGACTCCGATCAACCGGAGTGATCTCGGATAATCAGATGTGACTAATCGAAGGAACCTCGTAACGAAGCTCGTTCGCGCTTCGGTTCTCTTTCTCTTGGTAGCTCTTACGCCGTTTGGCTTATCGCTAATGGGTCATAAAAGCTTATGGTGCGCGATGCCCGTTCGATATGCTCCAAGCAAATGCCTAGGCGAACGCGTCGGGTCTCACGTATGACTGTGGAGGCTGCTTGCTACTAACACGACTTTACTACCCCAATAGTTCGGAATATTCGCTTCCAAGAATTCATTTTTCCCCACTGATTGGATGCTTTCTCGTAACCCACAGAATTCACCGTACACCAACCCTATTCTAGGAATAACAATCGCGCAGCGCAATTACAGAAAAAGAAAAGGGGCACAAAAAATCATACGTACACAGCTTGGTCTCGAGTCGGAGAATTTAAAAACCTCCCTTAAAATTTGTGCCGGCAATTGCGTCGAGAAAGCAACCCCACCAACCAGCGCGCGTCAAGAACCGGGCAATGCTTTGTGACGACCTCGATGGTGCCTCAGGCAACTCGCATAGTTTCGCTTCTCTCACCCCGGCGCACCCTTAAGCACCGGATATATCGAACGCGTTCATAATAATGCGGCTAGAAGAGCCTCTCTCTGCTTCCAGTCCTTATGCCCGTGGCTACCGGGGCCGGTGAATGCATCAAGGCTCTCCTGCACGTTACAGCGACGTTGCGCACACCCTTAACGGGAATATTCGCGTGATGCGCTTTGGCCGAGGACTACCTAACCCTTGTTCGGCCTCTCGTCACAGAATGCAGCTATGCTACCCGTCTATACCTCTACCACGCTAGTTATAGTAATATCGTCGAAACGAGAGAGGCTTTCCACCCTTCGTTCCGTGGTATCCGGCAAAATTAACGAAAATGGGGTAATGCGGGTCGGCTAAGAGATAACTCGCGTGTTTCATCGGTAGACAAGCTTTCCCTTATCATTCAAACTTTCAACGAAATTCCCGACTGAAAATTTGCTTCAAATTGTCTTTCACTATCGCACGTATTTCTTTTTTATACGAAAGCACTTCATTTACAAAGCTTTTGGCATTCTGGACGCACAAAACGACCGCCATTACCCGCTGTCTTGTATCATCTCGTTCACCGATATAGTCCGACGCACACAGTCAAAGAGAATATGTACCTCGGGTTGTGGGGTATTACGTGCTCCGGATTCCTTCCACGCGTGCAACACACCAGTAGAACCGACGTTCTATCTCTCGATACCGCTCTCGGGGGGTGGGTAGTGCGAGCACGCGGTAGCGATATGACGTGGCGCGTCGTAACTGGGAATCAGCAGCTACGAGCGCTCTCTCCGCTTCTCCGGGATGCTCTTCTCTATACATATGACTAACCATCCGCTCACTTGCTTGCGTGTTTCATATATATTTTCTATGTACGATACGCGGGAATGTACGAACGGACGTGGTGGAGTGCGATACACACGTAAAGAATAGTCGCGAAAAATGGGGGTGTAGAGAGAGAGAGAGAGAGAGAGAGAAAGAGCGCGATAGAAGAAAATGAAACGGGCATAGCGTCCAAACACGAAGGATCTCGCAAGGGTTGGTAGCCGTAACCTTTATGGCGTCTGCCGTGGACGCGTATCACCCCATCCGCCCGCGGTAGCCACCCCGTAATAAATAGTCGACGATATAAAACCTACAGGAGCGAAAGATCGTGCAAAAGCCTGGATCTACGATAACGTTTGAATCGTGTCTCCGAACCGGACCCAGCGTCGGGAACATTTCAACGTTACGATATAAACTTCACTGTTTTTTTTTTTTTTACCACTTCCAACCCGAGGAATCGAAACGGTGGAATAGAAGAATCGAGATCCTCGTTCGCGCGAGTCAACGCCGGGGGTTGGGGGGGGAGGGGGAGGGATGGAGAGGGTTCAAAATGTCGAACGTTATATCGACGATAATGGGAAAAGCTGACCGGAGTATAATATACGTTTGTACGGATTGTTGCCGATAGCGTAGATACAATTTTCAAGGTATAACGAGAATTTCTGACCGCAACAGAACCAACCCCCATCCGCGCGATGTATTTCTGCCATATTCGACAACGAAATATCATACAGTCTGCCTCTGTGTGTGTGTGTTGGCGAGCGAAGTGTACAGAATCGATGGATCGGAGAAACGTTCTCACTACAGTTGTGCGGTTTTGTTCGAAAATCTGTTTCGAAACTGTGTTCACGAAATTTTCTCGTATAATAAATAGTGTGTGAGATATAGGAGAAAGCAATGAATTTGGAGGGTGAGGAGGGGGAGACGGGGCGGGGGGAGGGGGTAGTGGAAAGCAATCCAGCGGGAGGGATATCGAGTGCTGGACAAACGAGTCAAAAAGCCTCTGCGCAAACTCATCCCCGTACAGTTTTTGGTGTACACAAGGGTGGTATACAAATCCTGTCATTTTCAATTTTACCTATTTACGAGAGAAATCCCCTCGAATTCTGATCAATTGATCCAATGCACGTCTACGCTCAGTGCGCACGAATCAAACCTATCGCGTGCCGCTTCTGTACCGTAGGCAGTTTAATCGATCGATTTCATTGGCCTTTATATCGCCCTCCTCTGTCGCATATAGCAGCGTCGACTGAAACATACTACGGACATACGAGATTAATGCGTTCACTGTTGCGTTAATGCACTCTCTTCTCGTCGACGGGGTAATACTATTACGTCGTGTGATGTGCACCCCCACCCCCCACCCCCACCCCCCGTCGCTCTTTTCATTTAATTGTCACTCACTTGCGCTGTAATTGGAAATAGCGTCGACATTCGATAGGTCGAATCAAAGCCGGAAAGATAGAGTGAAGGAGAATTCGAACTATTCGAACAATAATTTGTCCTGCGAGCTTTTCACGATCGCGCCGTCCACTCCACTTTGTAAGCTCGGAGCGCGAGACTAATGCGATTTTAACCGAGTGATTATTTCACTCGTAATAAAATAAAATAAAATAAAGAGTATATAAAAAAAAAAACATCGAAGCATCTTATAGTCGAAGCAGTTTAAGGGCTCTCGCTGTGTTCATTCCCTATCGTTCCGCTGGCTTACAGCAAAGTTCCAATAAAGATTATAGCTCCTCGTTCCTCGGGAAAGCGGAGAATCACGGCAATGGCATGACGAAAGACGGAGAAAAAAAAAAAAAGAAGCAAAGAGAGAAAATAAATAATACCGTCGGTGTGATGTACTTTTACGCTTAAAGACGTGAAAGTTGGATTGCGAGCAGTAGGGGTGGAACGAGAGAGCATCGAGCTTCCGAGAGCGGACACTCGTTATTTTTAGAATAGCAACTGGACGAAACCCGCGGCAAAGGTAATTCGATTTTAAACGGGTGATAATTTCTTCGAGGGAGGATGAGACGCGAAGAGGCTGTAAAACGATAGAAAAGGTCTCTCGAGGGTATGAGGCTTCGTTCGGGTGTTGTGCTTTCGAAGAACCTCCGGCGTCTCTCTTGACTCTCGTTCGGTTGCTACAACGGGGGTAATTACGGGAAAAGCCTTCTCTCGCTTCTCGCCTCGAAGCTTTTCGCACGCGTTTGCCTTCTTTTCTCACACCACCGAGGCGCGGGTGGACCAAGGATATTTGCGAAAGGGTCATACTAGCGGGAGAAAAAAGTGAGGTGCAGTAGACGAGAGCGAAATTAAAAGGCCGGGGAAAGAGAATAAAACGTAAAAAGAGCGGTTGGCACTTTTGCAGGGGAAGATTTGAACCTTTTACGGAAAGTCTGAAACAGCAACTCGATAACAAAAACTATTACGGCGATGAGAATTTCACTTAAACGGCAGCATCCCTTACATTAGACTTTTTTTTTTAAATGCTTCGATCAAATACGCATTTGATTTTTTTTTTAATTTCGGTACATAAATGTAATTATATTTTTTATATTTATTTTTTATAGCTATAAGAGTCACAGATTCATTTTTTTTTTAATAAGTTTCACAATATCGCAAAGAATTCGGGGTGAAAAATAAATCATTTCCGTTCGTGCGGACAACAAATAAACGCGCGATCGATGTGTTACTCGCACGTGTATTACGCGTGGGGCGAATCGGAGAGGTGTTTAACCCCGGGGATTATTTTCGTTAAGCGGCTATTTTCATCCCCCAGTTTTATTACACGAGGGTGACCAACGTGTTCTTTTTATCCTATCGTTCCTCGAAATGGGGAGATTTAGTCCTCTAACGCGTTTTTTTCGTAATTCCGTGACCGTCACGTTCTATTATATTTCTGCACTTTAACATATGTATGACGTTTATATATATAGGTATATGTATGTATAATAATAATAATAATAATACAGATAGCTCCGCGTGACTGTCTCGTAGACATGCGTGATAATACGACGACCCCTCGTGACCCCGGAGTCGCTGCGTAACAGTAGGATGACACAGAGACACGAGATCTGCTAGAAATTACTATGTCAACTAGTAAAATCCGACGGTGGCGCCACCTATCACGAAAATCCTCGATATTACGAGAATTTTTACCACATTCATGAGATTTTTTACCACATTTATGGGGATTTTTACCGTATCCTATCGTAAAAATTCGCATATTTCTCGTAATTTTCGATAGGTGGCGTCGTAGACTTCGCATTATCAGAAATTTACGATATTTTTCACCAGATATATGGTAAATTGTATCAGATCCGTGTCTCTATATATGCGTATATTTTTCGCAATATTTTCTCTCACCGACGGTAGGATAGTCTCAGCAATGACCCCGCGACACGATGTCTCGACAGTCAGCTGGATTTCCCACGAAGTCGTAAGTGATGCACTCGTAACACGTCGAGTGACCAAAGGTGGCAAACGGAATCGATAAAGTAATTTTCTCGTTTTTCTTTAGATTTTCCTCTCTATTACCGGACAAAGCAATCGCAATTTATGTCGCATCCATAATACACCCTCTTCTCTGTCATTCTTTCAGTTCACCGCACAAGAAAAAAAATGCATTATCAATTTATTATATATATGTTGGTTACGCCTCTCAACCCTTTTTCCGTGAAAATTACTGTTTTTTCGTGATATAATCGACATGAAAAATAAATTTTAAAAAATATCTTGCCGTTTGTAATTTTTTAAAAGTTCAGTCGATACATTAGGAAGTCTTTTTTTTCGTCTGTACGTTTCTACGCAGCGATCTCATTTGCATTCAATCTCTAAATATGAAAGGGTTATCGGAGCGTATAGCGATGGTTAGAGTAGCCCTTTAAGACTTAATAATTATTCATGAAGTGTAAACACGCGCGAGTGAGAGAGTACGAGAGAGAGAGTAGATATATAATGCCTATAGCCCCTTGTGAATCTCCCGATGTACTAATTGATCGAATCTCCGTTATTCCTCCTGTACTATTCTCCGCGGGACTGCTTGCACTCTCTCGTCGCTTCCTCCGTGGGCGAGCAAACGCGCGGAGGCCCTCTCACCCGGGAACGCGCCCATCTATAACTCTCTGGCCTCCTCTCTCGCTCGATGCATTAATGCAATCCCCGGCGAGCATCAGCATCGATGCACTCTCTGTTCACTGCCCTGAACCTCGGGTCGGGTTGGAGGCGACTCTATCTCGCTTCATCTCGCGTTGTATTGTCGAATGATCGATTCGGATTGCTTCCTTCCGCGTTCGCGTCCGTTCTATATATCGCTATATATCCCTCGCTGATTCCAATGCTCTCGGACCGGTTGCCGTTGGTTGATGCTGCTGCTACCCTAAACTATTGGACGCTCCTGAGAACGACGTTGGGCGTCGCGTGTCGCAATTTATACTGCCAACCTGTTCCCAACGCACATATAATATACTGCGCAACCCTCGTTGCGCAGGTTTCCAGGCAATCCGAATCAGTCGTAGTCATCGACCTCATCATTTCAACAAGTATCAAAAAACGCTCCTACATCACCTTAACAAACGTATTTCTGAGATTGCGCCCTTAAAATTTCACCCCAACAGTTCGAAAATAAGGGTTGTTTTCGGCAAAGGGTTTCGCTTCGAAGTATATGTAACGCAAAACTCGGGGTGTTTATATTCGAATAAAATGATTGAAAAGCGGCCTTTGACTCATTATAAAAGTTTATTCTTACGATGGCTACAGGGAGATTATATATATTAGAGTATGAAAAGTGGGCGCGTCTCGACGTCGACTTTAAAGTTAACCGTAGGAGTGGCGGCGTCGGGCACAGGATTTTCGGCTGAGTACGTATGCATGTCCCTCGCGTCTATATACCGCTTCATATATATGTATATGTATATTTATGTATACATTAGTGACATCAGTAACGGTGAACTATGTACATACACTCTCGGCAAACTCGGTCTTTGCTTCCGCGAGCTCGAGAGGCGAGACTCTGATTTTTATAACTCCGCGCGGATGCTCGCTGCCTGTGTGCGTATAAAGCTATACGCTCCCGAAGCCGGATGAATTCGACGATCGGCCGAGAGGCAAAGGATTACTTCCGAACCCTCTCGCTCTCTTCCAGCAACCAACGTTTCTCGTACATATACACCGAATGTACACTATTTTACGTATATAGAAAGAGTGTCGACCTGGTAGGAGATTCGTTTCTATACGGGACACGACGACGGTGGCGTAGCGACCGTAGGAAATGTTCGTAAATTTTTATATCGACTACCCACCGACATACTATTCTATATACCTATCGGCGAGTATATACGTGTCTGCTTCGATTTATCGTTCAGCATATCGTTCTCTACCAGTTTGCGAGACTGTTATAGTAACTGCTGTATGTAAATTCTTTCTCGCAACGTTTCGCCTCGTATTCGCCCATCGTACGATGGCATGTAGGCGGAGGCCATACGCAGACCTAGATTTGCCTATTTGCCTTCCGTTTCCCTTTTTTTTTTTTTTTTTTTTTTTTTTTACGCGACATACAAACATTTTCTCTGTACACATACATCGGTATGTTTCGCGATCTTTCATACGCGCGGAATTCAGAAGCAACAAGAAGACTGTGTAATATGCCTTTGCGGAACGATGATTCACTCCCTCTCCTCGTCGTGGACCATCAATAAGCTCGCGGAAATACCGATCTCGCGATATATCGAACATAAACGATAAATTTTTTCGTACGGGAATTGAAAAAAAAAAAAAAAATGTTGAAAAAATTGCATAAAAGGAAGTTGAAACATGATGCGCTGCAATGCGTCACCAAAATGCTGTGCAATGCCGCGGTGATCTCTCGCGGACGGGAGCGCGAGAACAGAGGGCCACAACAGAAGCGTACAGTGGTCCGCATTGACGAATAGACCGCGTGTACACCAAGTGAACGACGAACAAACGTACGAATGAACGGCTGGTCATGCGAGGGAACGGAGGGCATCCGATCCCACTGTACATATACACACATATCGATTTTCCATACACATACTCGCGGGGGGACCGATAATAACGTATTTCATGCCTCTCTTCTGCGCTCTGCTGTTAGCTGCCCGGCAAGGGACGGCTTTCCCCCGTTTCTCCATATCCACGTTTCTGCTCCCTCGACATGATATATCTACATTTAATATGGGAACTCTCGTGAACGGGACAGAGTGCCTCTCTCATTCATATCCTTATGCACATATCTTCGGGCAACTAACCTACCATATACCACGCGTCATATAACTGTTATAATGTATGCCAACGCGTTTCCTCAGCGACGATGGAATAACTCGACTTCTTCTTATTTTAGCCGTCTATCCGCTTTGCACTTGGTGATTAATTGATACTACCATAGAGCATTCGAAACGCGAACTATATGCGCGTCGTACTCGGTGATCGAGAAATTTTTTTTTTTTTTCGATAGTCTCGTAACGAGAATAAAACAAAGGTGATTTATGAAGATCCCGGTGCAAAAATCTACGATCTATTTTTTTTTTTTTTTTACAACCATTGATACTATCATAGAGCATTCGAAACGCGAACTATATGCGCGTCGTACTCGGTGATCGAGAAATTTTTTTTTTTTTTTTTCTCGATAGTCTCGTACCGAGAATATAACAAAGGTGATTTATGAAGATCCCGCAAAAATCTACGATCTATTTTTTTTTTTTTTTTTTTTTTTTTTTTTTTTTTACATTAAAGATTAAACGAATCACTTGTGTCGGTGTGCGAGAAGTCTCTGTTTTCTTACAGTGATGATAAAGGTAAAGTCGACCCTCCGCGAAAAAAAGCTCTATCTACCGTCTTTTCTCGATCTCTTTATCTAACACGTTCATGATTTATGTAGCTGAAACGTGCGGAACAACGTTCTTATATGGCACGAACGAATGTCTGTTCTGTCTCCTTTACGAGTTATACGGGCGCATTTTTATCGCATAAAGAATGTTACGAGAATCTTCGAGAACTGAGTCGTTCGACGTTTCTACGGCAAAGTAATATAATTACGTACGTCACTGGTCTCGTCGATGCATCGAATATCTCGTTGGTTGACGCGTCGATATATGGAAGACGAAAAAAAACCAAAAAAAGGAAAAAACGGACATAGAAGAAAGTCTACTTTGTTATTTATCATAAATTTCATAGATTGGTGTGTCAGTGGCGACGACAGAAAGACGGGTAGAATAAAGCGGGGGCCGGCCGAGCGAAGATCTACAACTAAAAGTTGAAGTCGAGGGAAACAGAGATAAAGAACAGACGACCACAACTACGGAGACGGGTGGAATGGCGGGATGATGGTGGTTGTAGGGCAAGCAGTGTGGGAAGGTACCAAAGAAACGGGAGCGAAAGAGAAGCCGTGACGAATCTCTCGCACGAACTTCGATTAATCCAAGTTCACGAGTATTCGTGGGTCGGTGGGGTGGATGTTGAAGAAAACGAGAGAAAAGCGAACAGAGAGAGAAAGAGAGAGAGAGAGAGAGCGTCGCTAAGAGAGAGAGAGAAAGAGAGAGAGAGCGCGAGAGAGAGAGAGAGAAAGAGGGAGAGAGAGAACGAGAGTGAGAGATAGTGAAGAAAAGAGAGAACAGAGACGCGAGGAGGGGTTGGGTTTGGGGTTCTTCTCGGAAAGCCCCGGCGAAAATAGATAAGGAAATACCGCTGTGGGCCCCGCCGGGAAACTTTGTTACCCTGGTACGCCGCGCTCCGGTGGGATATATACTTTCCTCATGATTTATGTAGAAAGAGAGAAGAAGGAATGGGAAGGAGGCGGAGATGGTGAGGGGTGTAGAGAGGGTGAGTTCTAGAAAAGCGAGCCAACATCGGAGAAAGACGTGGCGGACGAGGGAACAACGAGCGACGAGAGAAGCTGCGAACTGTGGCCAGCGCCGTCAGACAGGCTTCTCTTATTTTCCTTATACAAAAGAATCTGCGGGAGGCGAGGAGAGGAAGAGAGGTGGAGGAGAGAGAAAGCCTCGAGCCCCCGAATCGATCTCGTTGACTATCGCCCTGTCGAACCTCTCTCGTGAAAAACTTGATTAATCCCTGAAATACTCCTTGTCTGCTCATTTCATCATCGACGGATTACCCTCTACATATATTTATATATTCGCTAAATAATTTGAATAAAAAAAATTTACGAGTAGAATGAGAATTTCTAGGGTTTTATATACTATGCAAACTCTCGCTTGGAATAGAGAAAGAACGGCTCATGTACCGAGAACTCTGATGAAAGAATTTATTGCGAGAGCGATTCAACGACGGTAAGAGGAGAGAGAAATCGCCTCAGGCGATTTTCACCGTCTTCAAGGAATATTCCTCGTTCCTCTCTCTCTCTCCCTCTCTCTTGGCGGTTCTCTCCAAAGTTTAATTAGTGCAAGTTGCGTTCCGAAAGGAGAAGACGGCCAGCAGGGAATCGTTGACGACGAGGACGACGAAGAAGTACGAAGGAGCGGAGTTGAAATAGGGCTTTGCCGGGGTCGGTTATGCCAAGTGGAAAAGCCAACTTGTAGGAGAGAAACACAGCGAATGACTCGAATTCGACTTAGGGACCGCGTTGTTGCTGCACCCTCGATTTCCCTCGTGGGGATGAAACGCAACGGGAAATCGTTTCTCTGTTTCGAGATGTCGCGAAAATTTGGTGCGTGTTTAACTCCCACCCCTTTCTACCCCTACAACGCTACATCGGTACGAGAGGTTCGTGTCTCTCTTCCATATAGTTTCCGAGAGATTGCTTCATTCGCAAACTCCCTTGAATTTGGAACTTTAGTATAATAGTCGCTATCTGTCGGATACTGATGTATATATTCACTTACGAGTTACACGAGTTACTCAAGATGCTCTCTCACAGTCTAAGGGTTGTAACACGACGAGAAACTCGAGTGAATGAGAGAGGGATGAGAAAACTCCTTGTAAGCAATCGAAATAATAGCTCAGGCGACATTATCGGGCTGATCCGATCGTACCAACCGGAGGATCGCGAAGGGATGGGGGTGAGCCGTAAGCCTCTCTTTATCGCCTTATTTTTCGAGGGCTCCCCGAGACCACTTATATATCGCCTTTCTCATCCTCTTCTCGCTTCTTCTCTTCGCACAGACACACACGTTTCAGTATTCCAGCTGCAACCAATTCTCGAATCACGCAAACCTATTACGACGCTGTATTTGGCTTTATATAGAAAAATCGCGGCAATAACATGTCTTCAGAATTGAATTTATCTATGCGGAGTAAATAAAAAAAAAATTGGCTGCGAAGCAGTCGCTACTGGCGTGCTGCAATAACTCTTTCTCATCACGAACATTTGCATGTAACGATAGCGATTTGTTGATTTCAACTATTTCCGTAAATTCGCCGCGGCAATCCTAAAAAAAATTTTAAATACTATAAAAAAAAAAAATGTTTCGCGAAAAATTATTAATGCCGTAAGCCGAGAAATTGAAATTCCGCCAAAAATTTTTAATTTACATGTGCCGCTGACATCATCGACTTTTATGTCATAAGCCACAGGTGGCGTCTCGAGCTTTCGGCGCTCGTCGCGCCTCTGGTGGCTGAAGTCTCAATCGCAAGTTATACACGATTTTTCTAATTTTTCGCGATGTTACATTACGCGTAAAATATACGTTTTCCATAAAACAAGTCTGCGACTTCAAAGGATTAATAATTTCCGTAAATTTGCCGCGGCAATCCTTAAAAATTTTAAATACTATAAAAAAAAAATGCTTCGCGAAAAATTATTAATGCCGTAAGCCGAGAAAGTGAAATTCCGCCAAAAATTTTTAATTTACATGTGCCGCTGACATCGTCGAACTTTATGTCATAAGCCACAGGTGGCGTCTCGAACTTTCGGCGCTCGTCGCGCCTCTGGTGGCAGAAGTCTCAATCGCAAGTTATAGACGATTTTTCTAATTTTTCGCGATGTTATTACGCGCCAAGTATACATTTTCCATAAAACAAGTCTGCGGCTTCAATTATTTACATAATATTCCGAGGCGCGTAATCTCCACATATTTTTCTTTACATTACTAACTAATTTACGTATACGGATTTTATCGTTTTATCGCAAATGGCGAAGTAAACCACAAAGTAAACGGAGTTTGAATCTCTCAGGAATCGATTCCACGAGGGAATGGCAATTAAAATTCCATTAATCAAAATATAAATTATAACGGTTTCTACTACGATGAAAATATTGTTGTATGCATATACGAGCCCTTCGTCTCTCTCTCTCTCTGTGTATTCAGTGCACACGCACGCGTGAAAAGAAAACTCACGGTACTCAGCACGCAACAAGAATGTAACGCGATGGTGGTTGGTTTTCTGTTCGGTACGCGAACACGCGATCGGATATATAGCCCTCACCGCCGTAACACGTTGGGAATAAGCTTCGTGAATATATATACATATATACATACATGTTAAGGGAGGTTTGGCTTTCGTGGTTGGAGCAATCGCGATAATGGTGTCGCGACGTTATCAACGCTTATCCGATTGATCGAGGACCGTACCCTGACGGGCGTTCGCGTTATCGCCTTATTTTCCGTTCTCTGCTCGCGGTTCTCGCACCCGCAAGCCTTCTCTCTGTTCTGCCTCTCGGGGTCTCTTATCACGCACCCTCGACGAGAAAAGTCTTTTGCGTCTGCAACGCAAACGACCGCTAAAGTTTCTCGACTGCACGCGACGCAAAATATTGATTTTCACTTTTTCGACTATTGCAATGCCGTTCCTTTATTTAACATAACATCGAATAGCAATTGAATTATTAAGGGATGAAGGGATTTATAAATCATATAATCGTTAACTCAAAGATTCCACGATGACTGCGCGATCTTCATTAACGCACCGATTAGCCAACGATGTACACGAATACGCAGGAAACGCAACGTAACGCAACTGACGCACGCGAACCTTTCGGGTTAAACTGATTGGGGAGCTGAGACGTGAGCTACCGATTAATCTACACACCTTTCCATTTGGTTTATCACACGGGTGTGCTGCTGCTTCTGCTGGCGCTGCTACTGCGTGCACGCGCCAGATATAACGTCCATCAAACTCGCGAACCCCCGATGGAGCTTTCCTACTCTCCAGGGATCCATTAGTAAACCTGAAACTCACGCACGTGCGTAGAATCACGCAATCTCCATCTCATCGTGCACCTTGGCATTTATAGTCGGACGATAATCACTTGTTTCGAAAAGAAATTAGAAAAAATAACGAAAAGAAAACATCGTACTTCTTTTATGTTCGTAACGCGCGGCATCTCGTGGATAATAAGAGAACGCGTCGAGACAGAATAAATAAGGCAGCTGAAGAATGAAATGAAGTAAATGGGGGAAAAAAGGAAAGAATAAAGCGGAGAATAGATATAAGGGTGATGAAAGGGCGGAAGTTGTGTCTGTCCAGCCATGCGG
The DNA here is from genome assembly GCA_964006125.1 of Cryptus viduatorius. Classification (NCBI taxonomy): domain Eukaryota; kingdom Metazoa; phylum Arthropoda; class Insecta; order Hymenoptera; family Ichneumonidae; genus Cryptus; species Cryptus viduatorius. The sequence goes on along the minus strand of OZ023225.1, from coordinate 14,776,871 downwards.
CGAGAGTCTGGCCGTCGGTCTGAGCACTCGAGCGAGTTGCGCCTCTCTGCTGGTCTGCCGTCGGGGTTTAGACCATCGCATCTCTCGGCTTTCGTCTCTTCCTTTCGTCGGCATCATTATCCATTTCGTTGAATGCACGGCCTCTTCTCCCTTTCCCCTCCTCATTTTCACCCTCGCTTTCTACTCGCTCTCTGCTCGCTCGCTCTTTGCCTCCCGCGCTGGCAGACTCCGCGTACAGAGAGCGCGATTCGGCGACCTACGACCAGCTAACCAACCGTACGTACAGATATACATGTTACGAGAGAAATGCTGAAATGTTTCTCCGCACGTTCGCCACAACCGTTCCCTCGACTCCTCATAATTTAGCCTCCAGCATCATTAAAACACATTCGACCAACGCGCCCCCCTCCCTCTCCCATTCCAGACGCATTGGGCACTTGAAAATTTCGTCCGTCTGCTGTGGCCAATGCGGCACGAGCTCATCGTACGAATTTGGTCGAATTATTATTTAAAATTTTTTTTTTTTTTTCATTTTTATTTAATATTTTTTTTTTTATTTAAAATTTTTTCTTTTTTTTTTCCTTCGTTTAAATTTATTTCCCGTTCCCTACATCTCTGCGCGCTCGTCCCTTGCCCGGCTGTCCGTCGAGTTCGAACGAAACCGGTAGCGAAGCTCGATGTGATCGCCCGAAACTTTTTTTTTTACATTTGTCTCTCTCTCTCTCTCTCTCTCTCTCGGGCTCTACTCGGCAGGAACGGGTGAGTTTTCTAGCGCTTTGTTTTATTTTTCTCTGCCATTCGTCCGAAATGGGAAAAATAGAGGAAGAAAGAAATCGGAGTATCGGGAACGAGAGAGTGGCGCCGACATTGACTATGTTTTTTAATTCTATTTATCATCAAAAATCCGCTTATCGGGCTTCGCGCATTTTAAAATGGTGAAAACTGAACTAATTACAGACACGCGCGCGTATTTATTTTTACGAAAAAAAAAAAAAAAAAATCGCTAAAGCTTGACGGGCAGTTTAAACGCTCGAAAGAGAAAAATACCACTGCTCACGACTCGAGTGCAGCTCCAAAAAAGAAAACATATATATGTATACGTAAAACCATTTGTATCTCTGTCTCTCAACTTTCCCATAAAACTTTTCGTCTCCCTCAGCAGAGGGAGCGCAAGAGCTCATTCTTGCAACTGGTGCAGAGCTTTTGAGACCTAATGGGCCGCCCTGGTATTCATGGCAGAGTGGCAGGAGAGGGGTAGGGGTTGGGGGTGGAGAGAGAAGCGAGTGCTCGGCTAGTTTTAAAGGGAAGAAATTAATCCCAGTTAAACTCCGAGAGTAACGATGAAACACGAGAGTGTTACGCTGCTGGAAAGTGTAGTATACACAAGCGCAGGGGGTGGAGGGTGGAGGGGGGTGTAGATGCTGCAATGCCATATCCACAGTTTCGCGCGACGAGGAGTGGGTACGTTGGTATCCAAACGAAAAATATCTATACGTACGAGAAAAAAAAAAAAAAAATCGCAAGTCGCGCGACTTCGTTAGAAGGATAATTAGCAATTAACTTTCGTTTGTTTGTAACCGATCTTTTGATATTTAAAATCGTCACAACGAGAGATACGAGTTAACGATTGTCTAAGGGATGTTTATCTCTGACAGATAAGTGTACTATTTATCCATTATATAAAGGGGTGGTGTCCCGTTGCCGGGAATATAACTAAGCAATCTTTGGCTGCGTTAGACAGGCCAAGAAATGGTAAAATTTGTGCCGTAGGGGTTGCGACGATGGTTACCAGTAGTATAGCATTAGAGTATAGCTCGGGGGGTTGTTTGCTGGCTGAGGCTGAAAGCCTGACGCGAGCACATAAATACACTCGCGGAAGGAAGAGAGGACACAAACCAGTCCAAGCATAGAGGATACGACGAGAAAAGGGGGAAGAGGGATGTGCGGTGCGGTATAGCAGTAGAAAACGCGAGTATGATAAATGCCCGACTCGCACATCACGTCGCTGCGACGCACGTCGCTCAAAAGCGGTAGCGCCGAGGGTTTCTCTGTCTCTCTCTCTCTCTCTTCTGTTCTCTCGCTCTCTCATCGTTGTACAATGCTCGCATCGAAGAGAAGCGGAGAGAATCGCGGAGGTATATAGAGCTCTGAGTTCGTGAGCGCGGTACCGCCTATTATGCTAAAATGCAATCTCCTGATAACCGCGCGCGAGCCTCGCGAGGTATGGAGTGTACCGCACGTATTCCGCGGTCCCCTTCCCCTTGAACGCCCCCAGCACCAAGGAGGAAGCTTAATTTCACCTATCTGTACCTCTCTGTATACGACGGAGCTCCCGGACGGAAACGAAATTCTCTGGAAACGAGAACGCGTGGAGACCACCCCTTGCGTAGCTATATACGAACGTATATACCACCTCACTGGGGTAACTGGCTGTGTGGAAATATGAGGAATAAAGAGAGTAAGGGATGAAGTATATAATAAAAAAAAACAAACGTCGAGGGCTGAGCTCATTCGAGCGGACAGTTAAACGAATCGAAAATAGAAGTTGGTGTGTGTATCGTGCATAGGAGGCACTCGTACGGAGGAGCGACTTGAGAGCGATCGTTCGATGATGCGAAAACCTATAGGAGATACCAACACGTTGCCGGGTATGCAAGAGCAGAGAGCGAAGTGGGCAAAAGCGCCCGAGACGCGCTCGGGAGAGGAAAGAAGAGAAACGCGCAGACCAAATAGTAGATAGAGGGAATTTCTGTTCCGGGGAACGGGTGGAGAAAACTAATCTCGTAATCGACAAACGTCCATTCGACTCTGAAAGATCAAAGCAGGGATTCCAACGTCTCATTCGTATATACTTGTTAGTGTATATCTGTACGCGTGTATCCGGCGTCTCTGTACGAAACGCGCGGAAGACAGAGAAAGCGGGAGAGACACTTTCGATCTTTGACGAGACAGCAATGATGGTTGTTATCAAGCGTGAGATCGGTCTTCACATCTAACAGAAACGGCTTTGTTGCTATATAGACATTCCCTTTCGCGATTAAATTGAATTCGAAATAGATTTTCAGGAAAACGTGAAATAATTCCGCACTTTCGATTTTGAGACAAACGTGACACTCACTTGAGTCGCCAATGAAAAAAAAAAAAAAAAAAAAAAAAATCGTTATCGTCTTTTTCTCACGGGCGTTGAAACTTTCAGGTTGAAAAAGCAAATTAGCGTTCGCTGCGTTCATTAGTTCCACAGTGAACGATAATTTACTTTTGACGGAAAAGTTTCAGCACTCTGAAAAAAAGCGGTGATTGCAGTGTTTTTGACCAACCGGATGCGAGGCGGTAGCGGGGATCTGATTTAATATTTTCAGAATTATAGAAGATCGCGGGTGGATTTACCGAACGCGAGAAATTCGGCTTTTAAACTTTTTATCGTCATATTATTTATCAAATATGTATTTATCTCGCCGAAGACGTTGCTTACACCCTATGATATCAAATTCACCCCCACAAAAAAAAAGGTGAAAAACATCAACCCCTCACGTACGAAAGACGCGAATATACGTCCAAATTTTCCGTAACCTTCAATTGCCCTCTTTAACTATAAAAAAATTGCCAAAAAATTCTGAAAAAAATTGAAAAATAAAATTGAACTCTTGTTTTTTTTTTTTAAAGATTTTTTTTATCCTCTCGCGTATTTTTGCGACGAGAAAACAAAAGCGGCGTTGCAGTTGACCGGCAAAAAGTCTCCCGTACGCGAGGGGTTAATTTCTCGGAAGATGATTTGTCGACGAAAATAGGGGTGCGAAAGGGTTAACTCAATGGTAAATCTATGAAAAATAACTACAGAAAAATGTGTATGTCGGACACAGTGGAGTAGATGCGCGAAAGTATTATCATGCGCGGATTATAACGTCGGTGAAGCGACTCATATTCCGTACAATGTTAATGCGCGAGGGGAAAGCGAGTTCTCGTTGTCGTAAGCGATTCTCGAGAGGCAAACGCCCGTCCGAGCGTTGAATAGGCTGAGCAGGGAGCGGGTTGGTTACTACTTCCCTCCTCGGATTAGCCTCGGCCTTTATTACTCCGGTAAATTGGACGGTGTTACGCAACAACCGCGCCACCCTGACCGTTTTCCCCGACGGGTATTTCGTCTCTCTGAAACTCTCCTCTATCTCCATACTACTCAGCGTATACCCGTTTAGTACGTGATGCCTCTCGAAAATGTTTCGCCCGGTATCCACACAACTGTGTTTAATACTCCGGGGTGAGAGTTACACTTTAGAAAGTACATCGTTCACGCGCGGTCCGCGTTTAACGTGGATGAAACGCGTTATATTATTGCATATATCATCACGGGCCAACGCCCCGAAATAATTAAATATTAATTTTTTTTTTTCAATTTTTTTTTTTTTTTTTTTCAACCTCCGCGTATATACGGCCTTTGAGTTTCGAATTATCTTTTAATCTCGTTATTTTTCGTCTGCGTGGCTGAGTGTCGTATATACATCGTTGAAAGTCGCGAGGAGACGGTCGAGGAGGGCAAGTATAGTAGAGGGCGCACTAAATCTCTGTAGTTCGTTCACTGCTGGGTTCGTGGCTCGAGGTCCTTTTCATCCCTGTATCCCTCTAACGTATCCCCACTCTCCTGATCCTGGCTGGAGTCCTCTTGTACCTCGTCTCGGTTATATCTCGCGTGAAATATATACCGATCCTTTTCGAGAGTAAGCAGCAGCAGCAGGAACGCGCTTCTCGCAATCGTGGCGGCGTTAAGAGCTGTGCGCGAGAATAAGAGAGGTGGAAAGACGAGATGCGAGAAGAGAACGACGAGAGAAGGACCTCGAGGGTTTTGCCCGTGACTGGCTGTGCGCTTTTGCCCGTACTCTCTCGTGTGAGTTAAGAGCCGAGGCCCGGGGTACGTAATCCGGAAAGCTCATCGTGTAATTTCCCATAAGACTGGGTGGCGGAGGGCACGACGGAGCTTTCACAGGCTCGCTTCACCTCGTCAAAACTTTCCACGAGAAGAGAACGAGAGGAGAGAGAGAAGATTGTATATACTATATATATATGTACTATACACGTATATATACATATATATATACATATATATACTTGGCACGTGACCTAACCGAAGCGAGAGCTTTTCTCGGGTATCCTTGTCGTTACTCTATACATACTATAGTCTGTATATCTCTCTCGCGAGCTTTTCTCCACAGTTACCCCAGGTGCCGCGACACTTTATCACTTCGTCGATCCGCACAGTTCTCGTTTCTCTTCGGGCTATACGTAGAAAACGTACCAACTTCCCATCCAACCCCTTTTCCTATGTATTTATTAACTATACGTATAATGTACATCCGGGAGAAAAGCTCCGAGGGAACGAGAATAACCGCGAGACAACGTAGAAAGATCGCGCGTGATAATAATAACGAGAGGACGAAACGAGCTTTGATATATATATATAGATATAGATAGATCCGTCGACGGGGGCCGGAGGCCAAGCCTCTTAGTGTAACGAGAACTTTTGTCCCCCACAGGTGTAAAACGCGTGTCTCTCCCTGTGTACTGTTGCGTGTGTATACTATATATATATACCTATGGTATACCTTAGTAAATTGAGGATCGCCCCGATGGCGTCCGGCAGTCGGCGACTGTAAGTTGGGTGCGTCCGGCAATCTTGTTTTCACTTCTCGAGTAAAGGAAAATTAATGGTGGCGTGAATGCTAATTAAATTTCTACTGAAACCGGGTGCGCTATTACTAGGTGAGGGTGACGTACACGCGATATAGTTTATATATATAGATATATATATATGTACATCGAAACACACAACGCGCAGTGTTACATTCCCTCGACTACTATAATATCCGCAAAGTTGTGTCTTCCTCTCTGATACTATAACTAACTCTCGTCTACAATATACGTGCACAGGATTTGCCTCCGCAGGACAATAATATAGTGGATATAGCGAGTGCACATAACTAACTTATCCGAAGCGTCGTTCCGAAACGTTTATCGTCGTGTAGTCCAAAAGCCTCGAGATATACATATATATATACCGATATATACACATATTTATAGTATATATATGTATACATATGTATGTATATACGCTGTTATGACTCCGAGAGGAAAGGGAATTGCGAAGCGTTAATTCCGATTTAGTTGAACGTCACGAGACGCGTCGACAGGCGTATCGGCGGAAGAGCTTCACCACCGCGCCAAACTCCATATAATAGTCAGACCGGCCGCGTTTTCCTGGCTGACTGGAGGTACGAGAAGATCTCGTAGGGGATCGAAATACGCGCGAAGCGTATAAACTCCCCCCCCCCCCCCCCCCCTTTGCAAACCCCGTTTTGGGGGGATGAGAGAATCGGGTTAGCGTCCGCGTATTTTAGAACGCGAATAGGATACATCCCGCGAGTGGATTTCCGCATACGCGATCAATTACCCATCGTGTAATTATCTGCGCGGCGCCTTTGAAATTTTCATTGTTTCATGGGTGGTCGTGCGTGCAACGTTAACGTAGACCATTCTACAGGATCTAACAGTGGAAGGTTTTGATGCCCACGACGATGTTGTCTCGTAGTAGTGCGTACGTATGTGTCTGCGCGCGCATCCCGCTTTGCTTATAGCGTATATCGGCGGACGTCGAGAGAACTACATGCACACTGTACCCGCGTGTGTACCTCTGCCGCTGGAGTTCTGATAGAACCCGACAGCACTTCGCCCGGGCTAACGTGCACTCAACTACTTAATAATGCACCATTCAGCCAACCACTATGCACCCATTACGCTTCTATGCGCGTTGCGCGAGATTCGCGTCGCGCTTTCCGTCCTCTCGCGCGCGTAATATTCACTCGCTGTACCAAGCGCTGCTGATGCTGCTCCCGCGTGATGCGTCGCTGCGCGAGAATTCACGACGGTTCCGAAACCGTCGACGGTCGTCTTTCCCATCCATGTCTCTCTCTCTCGTCATATAATTTCAACATAAAACTCGAAATTCTTGGATTCAAAAGTATATCGTAAGGGAGGAGAATATATATATATATATATATATATACTATACACGGGACGAAGAAAGCCACTTTTATCCAAACTCTGTCGAATGGACCCGTTGAGATATAAGATTAAGAAAAATTTCAAGTACCTCGTTTCCGTATATTAGAAGAATGAGAAAAGAGAAAAGGGGGAAAAAAAGGGTTTTAACCGGAGTGGAGAAATCGAGAGAATGCGCGGGTACTTTCGGTGAAATAACCAAAGGATCTATATACATATATATATATATGTATAGAGCCTTTGGCGCTACACAGTAACCCCTTTATCTGTACGAGTAATAGAAGGAAAATCTGGCTTTATAAAAAGATATAACTATAATAAAAATGTACTTGGCGTGAAATGGGTAATGAAGAGAGCGAAAGACCGCGAGAGAGCTTCGAGGTTCTCTGTGTGTTTTCAGCGAGCGAGTAAAAGCGAGACTACGACTCGAACTGCTGGATAGGAACGAGAGAGCTTTTCTGTGGTCTCTATGTATATAGATATATTATATATATGTATTCCGGACGGAAAATGAGACCGGGAGAGAGAGCGAAACGTCGTACGCGCGCACCCGCAACCACAGCGTTCTCTCACAGGGCCAACGTAATTTCCTTGTACGATTAGACAGTCGCCGGCCGGGGGATGGCTGTAGCTCTGAACACGTGCGACGAGATTGAAGATTAAATTGAGAGTCGTATATTCAACGAGACGGACGAATAAAAATTTGAAAAACAAAAAAATTATTACACTATTTATTGAATCAATTGACCCCTTTAAATGTTCTCTTTGCAATGCATTTTCTCATAGAATTCTGTATTTTAGGGTTAGGAAAGCTCTTGTTTATGTTTTTCGCGGATAATAATGAATTTTCCTTAAAATTCCAAAATCTCAAAAAATTGTCATTTTCACACAGAAAATTATGAAATTTTTCCGATTTTTTTTTTTTTTTTTTCGATAATTTTTTTTTTTTTTTTCGTCAAGTTTTTATTATTTTTTCGATGACTGTGAAAACGACAAAGTCGCGGATCAGATTATAAGGGAATCGCTGATCGTTTTGACTGATTTGATCGATTTTAATTGGACTAATCTGATGCGTTTTGATTTTGATTGATGAAAATCTTGTATTGAAATAATCAGATAAAAGGAAAAAGTAGAGTAAAATTTACCGAAAGAGTCTCTCCGTGTGTTCGTACGATGTAACGGAACCAACGGGAATGAGTGGAATTTCTCGTTTCCTGACTTTTCCCGTGTACTCTGGTATTTGAGGATAAAAACAGAGGGAAAGCATCAAACGCGACTGGAGTCTCTCTCTCTCCCTTTCTTTCTCTTTCTCTTTCTCTGTATATATACGTGTACATGGCGAGTGGGAGGGAAGGAAATAGGCAAGAGGCGCCGGGTGGCGGCCACAATTTATTCGCGTGTTTGACTTGCCAAGTCGCGGAACGTCGTAGTAGTCGGGGTTTTCCTCCGGCATCCCCGAGAGAAAGCCGTAGAGTTCTCTCCTGTGCTCTCGTTCTCGCGATACACGATAATCCGTAGGGCCTATATTTACTCGTGAGATGCGCTCAAGGCGGTTTTCACTCTGTATGAAGAGTAAAAGAGATGGAGAAAGCGGCCCGTCGTCGCAGCGTGTTTTCGCGTCTCTCGGAAAGCGGTGAAAGACAAAGACATATTGGGCGTCTCTCTAGGATTGTTGAATAGGAAGAGAACATATCCCCGTTAGATAAAGAGAGACGAACAAATCGCGAACGTTAAACTTTGGCCAAACATTCGAAATTTTCTCTTTGTGTGTTTCTCGGTTTTCTCTCTTTGCATTCGCGGTTTTCCGAGCGTATAGCGGGCAAAAGCCTTTATATCGTTTCTCCCACTTTGGGGCATTTGCTTGTTGAAAGTACGAATGAAATGGAACAAGAAAACGAGAGCAAAATGTACGTGTATAAAGACGACAATGATGATGAAGAGTATATCTGTCTTTGTACATTGGAATTCGTCGAGTTATACTGAGATTCGGGGTGGAAAGGGGTTCGGGGAGTTTGGACGCGAGAGCTTTTAAATCGAAACCACCTCCTCCTCTTCCTCCTCCTCCTCTCCGTTGGGCTTCGGATTCTCCTACAGAGAACAGACGAGGCATGAAATCGCCTTTCTATACTGAAACTATACGTATATCCAAATCCGGGCGCTCTATATCGCTGAAATACGGCTAACGCCGAAGCGTATATATCCTATTCCGTGTGCGAGGAAGCGAATGAAATCGGCAGATAGAGAATAGTCGAAACAGCGTCGAGTATCGATATCGCTCCTTTCACCGATCACTGCTCATGCTTGAACCCCATTCTAAATTTCATTCGTGTATTTATCAATATTTCAGTACTCCAATACTGTGCTTTTGGATGTCATACCTTTCCTCCATTAGCTCTCTATTCAATGTTACGAACATTTTCGATGTATCGAATGGTCTTGTTGACGATTTATTTTTGCGCCCGATCGACGTATATCACGCCAAAAGATCCATCAACGACCGTATTTGCTTTCAGATACATTTTTTTTACGCTCATCCCTTGCATTCCGATCTTTTCGAAGCGCCCAACTGCAGCTGCAGCTTTCGGTTGCAGCTGCAGCTTTTTCGTTGTTACGCTTATACATTTTATTCCAAAAAGCTCTGCACTTAATTTCGCTCGGAGGGGTGATCGTTCGAAAAATCTGATAGAACAATGTCTCTCTTGAGAGAGAGAGAGACAGAGAGGGGCGTTTAACTCGTTGAGCGGCTTGAAAATTTTTCACGATCGTCGACGCTCGCGCTTCACAATAAAGAAGATTGGGATCGATTTAAGATTCCAATTTCCGGTGTCGACTCGCGAGGACCAATGTGGAAGAGCGCTCGCTTTCTTCCTTCATCGACGAATCGTAGCATTCTTTCGTTCTTTTTCACTGCTTTTCATGGATACGACGCGAAACTGAGGGGTGGTGGTTGGTCGACCGTCCGAATTGCCGCGAATCTCTTTCTCTTCTTTTTCATCCTACTACAGGGGTTTTTTTTCTCGTCCTCTCTTTCTCTGTCTCTCTCTCTATACTGTTACTCTCCGTCTTTTTTTTTCTTCTATCCTTTTATACGGCTCTACTTTTTTTTACTTCCATCTCGTCAGGAGTTTCGTAATTGGCTCTTGTGCCAGCGACTCCTCTCGTTCTTCTCGTCCTCGTGCGCTTTCGACGACGTTACTTCTGCACCCTATATCGGTCCCGATGTCCGCGCGCAAAAAAAAAAAAAAAAAAAAAAAAAAAAAAAAAAAAAAAAAAAAAATCGATGGAAAAAGCGCGGAAAGATATCGCAAGAGTAAAGAAATACTATCGGAAGATTCCAGTCTCGTGGAGTACGAGTTACGATATGACCCTATTTCGCACTCCATCGCCCGGTTACGCGTTTAGTTAGAGGTCAAGTTGCCACTTGAAAGTTTTCAATAGCCTCCGGTTCGCGATAATAATAGTAGAGAAGTCGGAGCGATAGTCGATAGTTACCGCGGGTCACAATCTTTGATAAACATCATACCGGGCTTTGCGTTACTCGATTCACGCAGAACCATCGGAGCAACTTTGCCAAAGAGCGAAGTGTGTTTCTCTATCGTACTCTATATATTGCGGGCGAATACCGCAGCGTCGTCGTCGTCGTCGGCGACGCCGAGCGCCCGGTAGATGAGAATTTATCGAGCAATTTTCCTCGTCTCAGGCGGGTCGTCACGCGGCTAAAGGCGAAAAGTTCCTTCGCAGTAGAAGCAAAGAGCAAAGAGAATCCGTGGACACCGTTATGGCGTCAGGCGAGCTGAGAGACACACACAACGTTTAGTACCTGTTGAAGGGAAGTAGAACGAAATAATGCTTCTGCCGTTGGCTTCCGGTCCTCCGGCGAGAGAGGAGCTTTATGTCCCGAAACGAGATCTCTACTCACAAGTCGGCAATGCCTGTGCCTTGCGGTCGTTTGTGCCACGAAACATTTGACCTGAAATTATTGCTAGAATGATTCCAGAGCGTAGTTCACAGCCTGACACGCGCACAATTCGCCCGCAAAGAGCGAAAGAGAGACGAAAAAAGAACTCAGATAAAAAGAGAACGACGAAGAGATGATAAAAAAGAGTCTGCTGATAGGCCGCGTCGTATACTCACCCACAATGCGGATTTTCCCGCAATATATATATATTTTTTTTTTACCTTTCTCTCCTGCTTCGCCGCCCTAACTGCTCGTCGCGCACGAAAGGAAAAGTTACCGTGTGGGGCCCACGCGAGAACGAGCTTCGCGCAAAGCGAACCGAGAAAAAGTTGAAATACGAGAGGGTGAAGCTGTGTGCGTGTGGACCATCCAACGAGGGTAAAGGCCTGTGTCCCGGAGTCGGGAGTGTGAGAGATACGCAATCGATCACGAGCCGTTGAAAAAAAAAAAGCCGAAAAAAAAGCCCCGTAGCTTTGGGGACGAGTGTCGAGTTTGGGGGACGGAGTTTCTCTCGTATATAAGAAATGCCATCAAAAAACACACAGAAATATTGGGAAAAGTCCCCGAGTTCGAGTGAATATCACATTTTCATTTTTCTTTTTGCTCCATTTCTATTTCTATCTTTCGCACGTTTATATATCTTGGATGGGCCGGTAGTTTACAGCTGAATTCACTCGTTGCGTGCGATATTTCGACGGGATTAATTTTTTTTTTTTTTTTTCATCGCAGTTTGAAAATTTCTCAATTCGTTGAATTCTCGTCGTCTCGATCATTCGCTTTCGTATATATCGTTATACATAGAATTTAAGAATATATGTGTTTTTTATATATTTATATATATATATATATATCTTATATCGCGTTCACGTTCGCGCTCCGGGCTTCTGCAACCGTCCGGAAATTACGTTCTTCCGTTTGGCTTTGGTATAATAACCGGCGGGCGTCGCAAGGACGACCACCTGCACCAGAACATTTTCCCTCTCTCTCTCGTTGCACTTGCCGCCCCCTCCCTTTCTCTCTCTCCCTCTCTTCCCACTATCGCTTTTTCGAGTTGACCTAATCGAAACAATCTTCCGAGCAATTTCTGCTCGAATTTCTTCGGAAGTTCCAAGGTACACGACACCTCCCTGGTGCGCTGCTGCTGACAGTAGATCGCAGCCGTGTTCAATGAACGTTGCTGAAGCGGCACGTTTTTCTCACGTTATACTGTGTCCATCGGCGTACCGACATCGCTTCAAGTACAACGATGAATAACGACGTTTTTTCCAATAAAAAATTGATTTTTTCAATATAATCGATGAAATTCACATTAATTTTGATTAATAATTTATTATTATTATTATTATATAAATCGAGTGCAATAAGAAATCTATATACGCGCGACCGCGTGTGTTGAACGCCGGGTACACGTTATTACCGAGAGGAGCTTGAAATCCTTTGGGTAATTCGCTTTAATTTATGCCCTGAGCGGGATGTTTTATGCACGGACACGTAACCGGGACGCCAAGAGCACTATCTCTCTCTCTCTCGCTCTCTCCCTCTCTTCCTATATCTCTCTACTTCACCTTCACTCCGGTAATCGCGCGTCCAGGTTTCGTCGTTTCTGAACTCGACGAGAAAAATCTCTGGAGACGAAGCGAAGAGCGAGAAAGCTCGGGGATCTTCCGACGCGCAGGAAAACGCGAAGCCTTTTTTTCCTGCCGAGTGGAGCTTCTTCTTCTTCTCCCCTTCGCGGAGGGGAAGCTTCCCAAGTCCCGTCTCTCCCAGCATCTCGGTTAATTGGGTTTGTTAGAATGTTTTATGCACCGGCACCTGCCAAGACGTGATTCACCCGTCAAAGTAAAATAGCAAGCATCACCGCAACGTTGAAATGCGTTTCGTTTAATTGGATTTACGGAAACAGCACCAACGCGAATTTATCCAATGCCGTTTTTTTTTTTTTTTTTTTTTTTTTTTTTTTTTTTTTTTTTTTTTCTCGAAAGTTTGATTACAGAATACTCGGAGATGATTCGCTGATGCGAGATATTCATTTATGTACTTCCGTTCATTTTTTTTTTTTTTTTTTTTTTTCATCAGCGTAGAAAAGACCGTCAATTAACTTATTTCACCGGTGTAAAAATAATGTCATTATTTCAATGCGAAAAAGCCAGCAGCTTCATTTTTTTTTCCTGATAACCCAGAAAACCTGATTGCAATATTTCTCATTTGGAAGAGGAAAAAAAAAAAGGTCTTCGGAGTCTCGACGTTACAGAGGATATTCGTTAAATCGGCAGCAGTCGTCAACAGTTCATTGAATTATACGTGCAGAGCTATAGACCTGTCGAGGCTCTCCGGGTTCGTCGCTTCGCCATAATCCGATAACTAAAAATATCTCATTGGTTGCATCAACGCGCTCTCTTTCTCATTGCTCTCGCGTTTAATTCCGCGTTGAAGGATCGAGGTAATTCCCAGTGGCGCCTATGCACACTGGTAGACTCAAAGAAATCAAACCACCGCGACAACCGCGGCTTTGGCGAGTCGCGAACGGGAGCGATGATTACTGGAAAATTGCGCGCGATAATTACGAACGATTAGGCGTCCCGGTCTGACGGTAATAACGTCTCTCTATCGCGGTCAGTAATTATGAGGGACGTAGTCCGTCGACCAAGTGCTTACAGTTTTATCTATCTATAGTTCCCGTCTCTCTTTCGTTTTGTTTTCTATTTTTTTTTTTTTTTTTTTTTTTTTTTTTTTTTTTTTTTTTTCATTCCGTTTTATTGTAACCCACAGAAGCCTCGACGATTTATCAAATTTCAAAGCATATTATAGAGTCGATTGGAAACTCTTCGAGACGTCGAGTTTCCTATCGCGAGAAGCTAAAAGAGGAACGAAAAAAAAAAAAAAAAAAAAAAAAAACGCGACGATACAAAAAAAAAAAAACGGATGGGAATACAACGCGACGCCACGATCTCTTCCACTCATCCCACGATTTATCGAATTTCGTAGCGGCGGCTCTCGAATAACGGGTTTTCATCGACTGCCCATCACCGGGAGTGATGAAGAGGGACAATGGCTTCAATTATCGCGGGCGGGCGTTTCGCGAACCGGCAGTCGGAGTCAGTGTGCCTCAGCCCTCTGCTTTGCCACCCACGCGGGAGTAGCATCCCTCCGACCGGAACCTACCGACCGATCGATAAATCATTCGATTCCATTAAGACCAAATTTGATCGCGACAGTCCAATCGAGATCGTTCTGTCTGGCGAGCGATTCGAATTCTATTCTCCCGGTTTATTTCGTTTCCACTATTTGCTTCTTTTTCGCAAAACGCCGCGGAAAATATTTCCACGAAATGCGATAACGAAGTTTTATTTTTTTTTATTAATTTTTTTGCTAATAACAGCAACGTGAAAACACGCTAATTGCAGCCCATGATAGGGGGGAGGTGGAGACCAAAAGCTAGAAACTACAAGGGGTTCGTAGCTTTGCGGTAGAGAACGCGAATGGGGATAAATGCACGCGTGTATCCACGATACTGAGATGAGAGCTAACGCGCTAGAGGGTTGCTAATGGACGAAAGGGTAATCTGTAATCGCTAATTACAGCGGGTTAAATCTGACGTATCCACATTGAAGCAACACCGGCCTGCTGAGACTACGAGGGCTTATACTGCTCACATCCCTCTGCGCGACTGCTGCCGGGGTTGACATTATCCTTACGCTCTCATGATTAGTGCCCCAGCGATAGCGTGGGCCGTCTGCGATGATGTATCTGTATTATCTACATACACAACGCATAAATACGCACATGCGTGCCGCTTGTATGTCCGTGTGCATCAGAAACAGGACAACGCTGCTTCTGCAGCTTCTGCAGCTTCTGCGAGAGGCCGCAGTGGTAGCTGCACTGCTCTATGCGAAGGAATCTCTAAACAAAAGGTCTTTGTCAGGGTCGCAGCGCGGCAGTGTCTGCTTTGTGGGTAATCCGTATGATACCCCATCATACCGTTCTTGATTCCAAGAATTCCCTTCAGATTCCTCGCCTAATCGCTTCTCGTTCAAAGTGATTAATCAGTTGCCTCCAAGTACCGGAACTACAAGAACAAACACGGATTACCTCAAAATTTGAAGACGTTCGCCTTCAGCATTGAAAGCTTAACAAGCATTTCCTCTGCAATAACCTTCCAATGTTCTTGACGTAATCGGCTAATGGCAAAGCCCTCAGCCAATGAGAATTGAGCGCCATCTATGCAGCATTTTATTGGCTGAAAACTTCGCCTGACCTCACCTAACAATCCGCGCGCTGTACGAAATGTCGGCAATTTCCAAGTGCAGACAATTTCACATTTACCGAAGAATCTTTACGGTTTTTGGTCCAATTTTGCGTCACCAAATATGTGGATTACACGATGCACGTTCGTTGCAGTCTTCGGAGAGAACGTATAATGGCGTTTTTGCGATAGAATAAAAGGGAAAATGAGGGAACTCATTATAAATTGTAGCTGAATCAGTTTTGTATAGACCCTCACCGTGGATAAGTCCGTAAATACGTGTGGCAAGCAACGTTGATGTCGTATAATGTTGGAAACTGGAGTAACGGGGTCATAATCAGTAGGGATACGACGAAAACCCTCTCGTTGATACTTCCCCGAGGGAGCGGAAGTTCCGTATTACGATATATCCAAGAGGTATTCTATCTAACCGCGAGGCTCGATGTAATCCTGTCCTAATGACGTGCTCCTTTTTTTTTCGCGTAATACTAGCTGACACGTGATAATGATTTCGCCACAGCCTCCGGCAGCATCGTTCATATTCACATATCCCTTTCTCTCACCGTCGGGCATAGAACACACGAGTGTAGGATTACTCCTTCCTCTTTTTTTTTCGACATTCGTCCAAATATGCACCTGCATACGAATACGTTGCGGCGAGTATAGGTTTGGAGGTCCAGATACGGTATGCATACAGGCAGACCTCATATTTCTCGGCGAGTCCCCGCGCGTTCTGTGTCACTGGTGTGTCACAGCCGCGATGCCGGCGCAACGACGGAACGAACAATTCGTCGGTGTGGAATAAAAATGGCAAAATCCTTTCTGACCCAGTAAACCTCTATCTGCCGTACGAACGATCGATGAAGCGCAGACACCAAAGTCTGGTGCCTCAATATTCAGCGTAGCAAAAAATTTACGAAGCCCCAACATTTTTGGCTGCGGAATCTAATTTCGTATTTTAATGTGTACATCTTTTTTTGTTTTTTCAGACGTCACGAGGGTTGTGCAGTTCAAACGGCGCAACGAGATTGATGTTTCTCCTCGTCGTCGCTTCGATATTCAGCGTCGGTAGAACGGGATTTTGTCCGACAACTTGCACCTGCGACGATGATACCCTCGTCGTAAATTGCCTTCACGGGAATCTAAACGTTATACCGATAGCGCTGAATCCCAGCATTCAGCGAATAGTGTTGAAGGAAAATCGTATAAGGATCGTAGAAGCGGCAGCCTTTCAGTTTTACGGTGATCTGAAAAACGTCGATCTGTCGGACAATCATCTGGTTACGATACCCGACGGTAGTTTCGAAGCGCAGAAACAACTCGTTGAACTCGATCTGAAACACAATCAGATATCAAATTTGACAGCCCTCACGTTCTCGGGGCTGAAATCGTTGACTATACTGAATTTACGTGGCAATTATCTCGAGGATCTTAAGAACGGTCTTTTTACATCGCTGACGAAACTGGAGGAACTCGATCTCGGAAAAAATCGTATATCCAAAGTCGAATCCGGAGCATTTCAGAAATTGGGAGCCCTAAGGGTTCTTTATCTCGACGATAATCAGTTGATGACGATACCGTCAGCAGCGCTTTCGCCATTGAATGGTTTGGCTGAATTGCACGTTAGCTTCAACGTAATATCGTCCCTTCCCGACGGAGCTTTCAACGGACTCGAGCGTCTAGCATTGTTGAATCTCATGAGTATTTCCTTGGATAACGTAAGCGACGGAGCATTTCGCGGCTTGGATTCCCTGCGAACCCTGAATCTCGGTGGCAACAAGTTACGCGAGATACCAACAAGACAATTGGCAGTTTTAACGCGTCTCGAAGATCTAACGCTCGGCGTAAACTCCTTCAGCACCCTGAGGGCCGGAGCTTTCCAAGGATTGACGAATCTGAAGAAACTCGACGTTTCGGGAGCAAAATTACTGACGACCGTCGAACGCGGCGCATTCTCGGACAATGCTAATCTGGAAACGTTGGTTCTAAAGAGCAACAAGCGTCTCGGAACGATAGAGGACGGCGCCCTATCAGGATTACCAAATCTACGACATCTAATTCTGCCCGACAACGCATTCACGACTTTTTCCGAATCTCTCGTAACTTGGACCGAATTGAGACGTTTGGATCTCAGTAACAATCCATTGATGTGCGACTGCTCTTTATTATGGCTTGCGGAGGTTTTGGTGCCCAGAAATTCGAGTCCAGTTTGCGCGGAACCTCCCGAATCTCGTGGAAAACCAATCAAAGGCATGACACCGGATGAATTGGGTTGCGCTTTTTCAGATCCCCGAAAACAAGCATTGCTCGCAACTCTGTGCGCGGCAGGTGTCGCCTTGTTCGCGGGTTTAGCGCTGATACTTTACTACAGATGCAGAAAACGCGTAAGAGACGCCCTCAAGGATTACAAATGGAAAAATCGGGCCATATCGCGGAAGGAACACGAGTATCAGAAGACATTCTCCGATGACGAGTACATAGTTCGAGCTGCACACGCGCCACATCATCATCATCAGCCGCAGCATCATTATCATCATCAACAACAGTTGCAACACCATGAGCAGCAGTTGCATCAACAGCAGCAACAGCAGTTACAGCAGCAACACGGACAGCAGGTAGCGACGGGCATAAAGTCAATACCGGTCACGGAACTGTAGCTAGAACTTCGGGCGGCGAGCCCCGGTAACGGTGGTGTATGGTTCCTGCCTCATGGCGGTAGTACACCTGCCGGCGAGGGTTTCACCTACATAGACGGCGAGACCGCGCGTCAGATGCGACGTCCGGGGACGCTGCCCGCCGCCAACAATCATCCCTCCACCGTTGGTACGCAACAACGCACCGGTGCCGCTGGATTATTCTGCTCTACGCCACAGACACCGGGAAACGAATTGACGAGTAACGGCTCAGCGAGCCTCAGAACTCATCACTCGAATCATTCGCTCCGAAGAAGTCATCAGTCACAATCACCGGCGCCGACACTTCCGGCGCGCGGTGATTCTTGCACAGCCGACAGGCATCATCATCAGCAGCAGAACAATTCTCGTGTACAGAACGGCATGATACCGGGCCATCCGCCTCCGCCTCCCCGGCATTCGCCGCCGTGTCCTCAATCGTCTTATCCGACATTGCCGATAAATGGCCACGCGGTACCCCATCACTATCGTCACTACAGGGGGGAACGGGACCGATCGAGGGACCGAAGTTTGTCGCGGGATCGGGAAATTATTCCGGCATCTCACAGGGCTGACAAACATCGAGGGGATACCCTGGAATTGGAGGTACACGAAGATGACTCCAGCAGCGGAATTGGTACTTACAGGGCGTAGAAACGCGATTATTGAGAATTCAAAGAAAAAATACAGAAGAACAAGTCACGAATTGTGACAAACTGAGCGCGCAGTGCTCGGCCTTTCGCAACGGTTAATCAAACAAAGACTGAGATGAAGGAGTTATAAGTGAACGTCTCGGTTCGGAGTCCGAAGAGTCCGGACTGCATTTTCAGTTTTTTTTTCTATTATCATTATTATTATTACAATCGAAAGCTGTGTCAAGAGTATTCGAAATGTTAAGTTCGATAGTTAAAAAAAAAACGGTCTAAGTCATCTTTACGATCGATTGACAATTGAGAATATTCGATCGTAACAAACCTCGCAGAGGTATTTCTGGACGTTTGCGAGAAAAAGTCGAAACGCCCGATCGTGTATATCAGTGGAAAAGACGATTGAGATAAGAGGCCGAAAAGTGCAGCCATCTTATAAATATATAAATAATATAAATATAAATATATATATATATATTCTAAACGTCGAAGTATTTTCTAAACGAATAAAAAAAAAAAAGAAAAAAAATGAATTAAGAGTAATTAGGCAAAAACGGTATCTGCGACTACTGCGGCGGTTATAGTTATTAATTAATTAATATATTTAATCGTCGGGTAAATAGGAAACCGCTCCTACGATAAAACAGGCGAAATACATTACGCGCGACGAATGCGAAACGTATACAACGTGTTCAGCGACACATGCGAATGTTTCAAAAGTACACGTCCAGTACTGTCAGATTCTAACGATTGAGAAATAAGAAAATCATTCCTGATCCGTGTAAAGAAAAAAAAAAGGTTATTATACGATTACGATTAATAACGATACGATTTAATATGTAGTTAATAATCGTCGAACGAATGAACACGAAAACCGCGTAGGTTTTCGCGAAGTTTCACGAAATATTGAATTATCATTTTTTTGTTATGTCGCGAATGGTTCCAAATGAAGAAAAAAAAAAAAAAATGGCGAAAAGGCCATATTTCAATATTCGCGATTCGCATCGATGCGAAAAACCGACGGAATAGCGGCACCTCCGCAGCTTCTCGGGCAGAGTGTACACACTGGAATTCCGTGAGCCCAAGATGGCTGGTCGAGGTACCGAGAAGGAGGAGAGGAGGTGATTGCACCTTGAACCACGACTCTCCGGACGGGCGTGGAGAGAGAGTATATACTTCGCCGTACAAACTCCGGTGCTTCGCGCACCTACGTACGTACAGTCTACTTACGAACGAACTATAATACCGTCGACTTCACAAATTTATCTTCTCCCGTAACTTTCGATACGAACCGCATTTCCTTTTTTTTTTTTTTTTTTTCAATTAATTTTTGACCCCAAAGCCGTTTAACGGCAGCGATTAACTTATTATATATTTATTGACGGAAAAAAAAAAAAAATTCATGAAATTTTGAATTAAGCATTTTTCACGACGCCGCGAATGAGAGCAGCTAAAAGAGACAAAGCAATGGCAAATCGCTTGAAATTATTTAATGTCACGTACGGCGCGTGCTCGTTGACCCAGTATATCATTTCTCTACGGTGGAGAAACTCTTTCGCGAGATAGGAGGAGGCGCACCGGTGGCAGCCGGAGCAGCAGGATTAATACTTTGGCATTATCGATAGCTCTCTCGCATTCCGGATTCCCCGAGAGAGGAAAGAGAGAAAAGGAAAAACTCGAAGCTGGTGGCCCCGTGGTAAAAAGTCACGTGGAGATCGTATCCTCTCGCGCTCGGTACGTGCCAGCAATCCATTTGCCCCCGAACGCGGCGCGAAGCTAAACTCCGACCCCCCCTCTCTCTCTCTCTCTCTTTTTTATCCCCAACTTCGTTCTGTGCTTTTCCTCGTTCTTCCTTTTTTTTTTCAAATTTTTTTTTACTCTCCACTTGACTGTTACATCGTCAGATTGAACCGGAGCTTTTACGAGGAAATTCGAATTATCGCGGTGTGCCAGAGAAGGATTTGTGAAATATTTCTTTTTCTCGGTCGAACTTTCGATAGTATCGACTTCGAATTTTTTTTTTTTAGAAAAATTTTCGTGTTTCGTAAAGTTTTTTTTTTTTCGTTTATTCTTCACGAGAGTTACTATTCCTCAGCGAAATTTAGTTAACTACGCGAGCCGATCTCGAAGTCTCCTCGTAAAGCCCCATCTTGACGGGTACGTATAGGCATATAAATAAACTTAACATGCAGGAACGCGAGCGCGAGAGCTCCTCCTGCAAACTTGCGCGCTCGTGGATGGTGTAACCGCGCGTAAGAGGAAAATTCGTACTGCGATCACGGAATCCACTTTGTGCGAACGTTTACTCGTTTATTATAAACTCCGATGTAATATACGTATGTGAAAATGGGAAACGGAGTTGAATAAGAAATAAAAAAAAAGAAAAAAAAAAAACACTATATATATACAAAGAATGAAATAACAGCGATAGTGCAGTGTGTCGTAACGAGTTGAGCGAAACGTGGATTCCGCGCTTTCGTTATATTGTATAAGAGATGAAAAAAGATCGAAAAAAAAAAAAAAACAAAACGGAAGCCCCAATTTTTTGAAATATGAGAAAAATGTATATTTTACACGATACTCGGTTCTTCGTATACGAACCGAGTGGTATGTTGATAAGCGATAAAAAAAAAAACGTAAGAAAACTAAAAAAAACTAAAAAAAAAAAACACCACAAAATATCTTAAAGTAAATTACAAAAAAAAAAAAAACAAAAACAAAACGTATCGTAATGCTAGTCAAGCGATGAGAGAAAGTGAAGCGCGATCGATGATATGGAATATTAACGTTTAAATTATTATTGTACAAAATTTAAGATTGATGAGAGGTTACGGGAGTTTTGTTGCGCAGGCGTTCGAATGACGCGCGTTGAGCTGTGAGCGGTTTTGAACACCTCGTCGTCTTTTCTATCTGTCCCTTGTCCCCCCTCCCCTTTCGTACGACTCGTCGTACGACGTAATTTATATATAGTATAAATATATATATATATATATATAAATATAGGATTAAATCGTAATCTTGTATATCTATGCACACTGACTAATTGTCCTCCACACACGTTCCTATCCCTCGCCGCCCCTTAAAACGCGATGACGCCTTGCGAGCCTTGCGAGTCTCTCAATACTGACGAATGTCACAAATATAAATCGACGGAAGTGAGAAAGAGCGAAAACCATTTCGAAAAGATCGACGATGATAAAGGGGACGTTTGTAAATTCGTGTAAATCATAACGCGCAGAGCCTTATCGAGAAAGCAATACGAAACACAAGTTAACGGAAGATGAGAAAACAAAAACAAAACGAAAAAAAAAAAAAAAAAAATATTAAAAAAATTTAAACAATTTAGATGTGGTCACTGCACAAAAAAGCAACAAATAATGCATGAACGCCGCGGTTTAATCGTAAAACGTGGGTATGTAGAATATATGTGTAATGTGCGAATGAGCGTATCAGAGACGAGAGTGAGAGAAGAGGTTGCAAAGTATTTTGGGAATGTTAAAAGAATGCTGATTACGAAAAAACAAAGAAAAAAACACGAGAGAAAGATGGGCAAAGCGAGAAGCTCACTCGAGTGCGTTCGTTAGACTAGCGATGTTATACGCGCACTCTCGTTTCTCTTGTGAAATTCTTCTTCGCGCGACTCTGCCCACCTTAGAGAAAAAAAAAAAATACACACACGTGTTTAACACTCCGCGAGTCCGCGTTACTCTGTACTATAACTATAGTTATGTGTGAGCCTCGAGGGTGCATAGACTCTCTTTCTCTCTCCCTCTCTCTCTTTCTCTCTCTCTGACTCTCGCGATCTTTAGCAGCGAAAATTTTCAAGACTCCCGGTGTATTTTTGGATCTTTAGTGGACGGGAATGGCCGGAACTCATGAGTAATTAATTACCCCGCGGCCAATGCACCCCTTTTGACACTTTATTTCTTATTTTCCGCTTAAATCCTAACGTATGGACATAGCTATTTTCGATTACCAGGCCCCCCGCTGCAACGCGCACATCCCAATGGCCAAATAATTCACTGCCACGAATGTTCGTACTTTTTGCTTTTTTTTTTCTCGAATTTTCGTCTTTTTTTTTTACGATATTTTTTTACTTTCTTTCGTATGACAATTTCGCTGCTCCAAATCGTCGGAGATATTCATTAAGAAGATAATAATAGAGCTATCCGTTCTCGAGGCAATACGCGAATTTTCTCTACCGTCTGTAAATAAATATATCTCCAGTGTGAGAATCGAGAGAACGCGGAGAGATGAAGAATCGAGAAGCGCGAAAGAAAATAAAGAAAAAAAATAATTCACCGTCTTAACTCAATTAAATTTCCTTCATTAACCTTCGAGCTGTACTGTAAACGACTGAGAGAAGAAAACTGCTGATGTATACCGCGCGCGCGCGCGCTCCTCCGCTCGGATGCGGCGGCTTGTAAATAGTAAAAATTGCGGAATAAAAACAAAAGACACGAGCGAAGAAAATGTATGAATCTGTAAAAGCGCCAGCCGTTTTCCGTATACTTTGGCTGAAAAGCAGATACGGTAATGGTGAAAAAAAAAAAAAAAAAATTGGAAGAATGTGCAAAGGCGTGGTATTCCCGACGGCGCGAGGCACTCGGAACGAACGAATCGCGAAGCTTTGAAAGCCTCGCAAGATCTGCGCCCTCGATTCGTTCGCTTCGTGAAAATTGCCTCTCGGATAGAAAAAAAAAAAACAATAGGTTACTGAATATATAATAATGTTATAGGTATATTTCAGCATTATTTTGTACATAAACAACTTTATCAGCGGACATTCAGAAATCATCAATAAAAATCTATATAAAAACAAAAGTATAAAAATACAGTTGTTTACGATGTTTTATTTTTCCCCTTTCCATCGTCGGATTTTTTTTTTTTTTTTAATAAGAAGAAAAAGAAAGCCGTTATATCGTCAATGTACAAGCGCCGACAAAGGATACTCCTTCATTGCAATTTTTTTTAAATTAAAAATCGAAAATTTTAAACAACTTTCTCGACTACAAATTTCCAGGAATTTTCGACATGTTTCGATAAAAACTGAAAAAAAAAAAAATTGTTTCATCACTTCCGGTTTGAAAATCTTAGTTTTCCACTAAAAGTGACGCCACAAAGAAATTTCCAAAAATGTTGAAAAGTCGTACATTTCGAAAAATTTCTGTCACGTTTCCGGCGAGTAGCTAAAATGCTTATTCAACATTAACGTAATAAATCGTGTTGAAGAAATCAATAAATATTTAAAGTTTCTAAAAACAAAAAAAATTTAAACCGGAAGCCTCGAGAGAAAAAAAAATTATAAAAAAAAACGCGCTATATCACTGCGTCTTGATATCTCACTGCATGAATATGCCAATTGGCAAATTGATAGATTCTCAAAATACTCTTCGGTTATTCGCGATCTCAAATGGTTGTAATCGCGCAATGGGTTGCGTAACATTTCAGGTACATCGATATACTAAAGCAATATTTACGACGTCATTCGTAAAGTTATCGGGGGGGTTGGTTCGTCTAGACAACAGACGTTCCGCGCGGGAGTAACAGAATGGAGGGGAAGGGTTTGTATTATGGAGTCATAAAAAAGACGACGATGCGACGAGAGGGAAGCGACGAGAAGCGTGCCATTATTTTACGAATAGTAGAGACAATTGTGAACGAGTAATTCTGGTACACTGCGCAGGCCGTACCTCGCAAAGGTATACGAGTCGTTGGAAAGCGAGTTATACGTGCATAAGCCACGCAGCCACGTTCCGCAAGCTTCCTGACGTTCGTGCCACTCGGTGCTCGTGACTCTTGGATACGCGCAACGATGAGAGAGGGTTTGTTTCGAGCTGCGAGAGCTTTTCTCTCTTTCAAGCTTCCGCTCTTATGCCGTTTCTCAGTTTCTCTGTCTCTGCACCTTCGGTCCTCGTGTGCCGACTCTGCGCCGAGTGCACATTCCAATTCTTCACGATTAGGACGACGTGTCTGGTCTCTCTACGGCTGCCTCGTGTATAACGGACTCGGTGACTCGCGTTGGGCTTAAATTTCAACTTTGTCGCTTTATACGGCAACCCGAAACCCTTCTCACTTTCCGAGACTCTGTGCGCTACCATCGTTGCCAGACAGGGTTATCGTTCCCGCTGCTCTTCTTCATCGTTATGTCCTCTGGTGCGCAGCTTATTCCTCTTCGTATCACTGCTAAATTTACTTGTCACGGAGTTAGCGCAGGCGGTATACCGTACATTTCGAATGCATCCACTAAGCTGTCCTTTCTAATACAGTTGTATCGGATAATACTGTACTCGTCGGTTGTTCGAAGAAATACGATCTACCAGCACGCCAGTAGCGTTGCTTCTGTTCGCGTAACGTCCGTACGAGGATACCAACGGCGAGAGGACACTCGGCAGCGGAAGCTCTTGCTTCCCTTACTCTCGGCATGTCTCAGTGTTATAGTCTTCTAAGTAGAAACACCAACTCCACGGCTCTGTAAGTTAGTCTGCTGTGTTACTGCGCTATCCACTAATGGAATAACAACTTTTACTTCGACAGTAGTTACAGCCGTAGAGATCGTCTCTGGGTATATAAGTCCACGAGAAACAGTGCCGCGATGTCGGGCAAAAGCCAACGCGATGTGATAAACCCTCTCTACCAGCGGAAGTAACAAACTGTTCATATTATTGTCGAACTCTAAAATTCGAATGATAAATTTACGCATTGTAACGTAGCGGGTTAAAAATTGGGGAAATATGACTAAAGATTCCCGAGGAAATTTATTTCAAATGTAATAATCTGCACTAAAACTTTTAAAAAAAATATATTTTTACTTTTAAGGGCGAAAAAAAAATTTGCTAATGTTCGCATTCGTCAATCGCGATCGCAATAAAATTTCATTACGAACTACGGCTATATTTATTTTTTAGCGAAAATATTCGTGTTAATAATCAATCGTATAGCATTCGGCAATGTTGGCGCCTCGCGCGATCTTTTTACGATTTTTACCGCGTACCAACGAAACGATAACATACTTTGTAAATTGGTTTTATAATGGCAACGTCGTTCACAAAGAAGTAGAAACAATGCAAAAGTACGAAACAAAAGAAAAAAAAGGAAAAACGGGCTATGATGGAAGAGAATGAGAAAAAAAAGAAGTGGCTATAGTAGCGCACGATGGTACAAGAAGAAACTCGCGCCATTACACCGAGGCCGGTATCAATCGTATAACAATGTGGCGCGGCACTCAGGAACCACGCCGGAGTCCTCTCCCGCTCGGCTTTTTAAGCCTTTTAAAACTTGTAAGTTCGCCGAGCGTAGTTCTCCGAGCACAGGGTCCCCCACCTCAACCCCTCATCGTGGTGTTCCATTCTCAGCGGGATGGTGCATTCCGCTCCAACTGCGGCCGGAGATCGACGGCAAAGGGGGAGGAGGGGAGGGGGAGAGTTCGGTGGCTCGCATTCTCGATAAAAGAGTGGAGAAGCGGAGGTAAGAGGAGGTTTGAGACCGCTAGCTACTGTGTTCTCCACTCACACCGCTATACGTTACCGTCAAGGGGATGGATTGTCAGCATCGGTTTGCTACCGCGATGGTCGCGTAGAACTTTGTCGATGAAAACAAAGACTTATATTCGTTTATGAGTAGAATTTTTATGAAGTTAGAGTTCCACGAAGAGATGGATGAAAAAAAATTACGAAAATTTTCCAATTTTTCAAAAAACTATCGTCCTGTTTCTGCGGAGTTTTCGGTTTGAAACTCTCATTTTTTTCGTCGAAAGCGACGTCACGAAAAATCTTGCATTATTTTTGGACAAAAATTTGAAAATATTTATCAGATCGTTGGAATCGTCATTGAGCATCGAAAAAAATAGACTGATAACCTCGATATTTATTTGCTCTGCGTATTTATGTTTCTAATATACCAAAAGTCGAACCGATTATCGCCGTGTCTACGTAATGACCGATAAATGTACCGGTAAAAAAATAGGCGAGAATGAAGTTAAAAAAAACAACTCGGAAAAAAGGAATATAACGGATTATCGTAAAATATCATAGGGTTAAAAGGGGAATCATATTCGTTATGAATAAAATTTCTGTCATATATAGTTGTATTTTTACAGAATCGCGAAAAAAAAAATGAATATATTCACAGTACGAGGAAATAAATGAACGTTTTTTTGAAAAATAAAAAGCTGTTATTAATTGCTTTTTGGAATTCAGTGAATGAAAAAAATGGGTAAGAACGAGGGTGAAAAAAAGAAAAAAATTATACAATGCGGGAGACAACGAGCAGTGCGGATCAGCATAGAATATCAGAGACGGTGAAAAGGGGATCGTAGCGCGACGGGAACAGAAGAGAATTATTATCATCTCGCTCGCTATTATATCGCTGGAGAGTTTCTCTCGGGGTTTGGCCGGCTTGACCCAGTCGCGGGTACCGGTGGGCGCGCGTCACGCCAACAGAGATATACAGAGAATAGTAACCGTGGAGAATGATTAACATAACAACCAACACGTGGAGCTTCAACCGCCCCGCTGTTCGGAGTTGGTACACGCCTCGTGATGCTGATGGTGTTGGTCGGGCTGCGTGGTAGAATCGCGGTTACGTCCGCCAGAATAATTAACAGGAAGGCCAGAGTGGAACCGTTAAAGCTGCGACCGTTGAGTAAAGGATTACCGGAAGCCGAGAAGTTCTCTTCCCCACTCTCGGCTGTGATAGAATATACTCTGTTCCTCTCAAACCCCCTGCCAACTTCTTCATTCTACCATTCCTCTTCGAACCATCTTTCTGGCCGATCCTATCCGTATTCCAATGCAACTACATCCACAACCAACTTTTAATGTGCTTCGCTCTCGATTTCGAAACCTCCCGAAGCCCAGTTATGTAGATAGTACGGAACAAGATTCGCGCGATAAAAAAAATGGCGGCGAAGAACGAATGTCTCGACAATTCCGGATAAGAATGATTCTACGATCGCGAATGCTCCACGTTTTACGATATAACTAATCGTCCGACATTTTTTTTTCAAGACCTATCGATTATGCAAGAAACGCCGGTCGCGTCCTAAAACCCGTTATTCTATTATAGATATTCGATTAGATCTTCCTTAAGCCTTTCTCAAGTTTCCAACTCGCTGACACTCAACGGATAATATAATGCACCTATTACGACAGCGATGGGAAGGGATGAGAAAGATCTCTTGTCCATGGTACGGTTACATGTCTGACATCGCACCAGTGCAACGCCAAGATATAGTGCAAAGTTTCGTAGTCATGCCGCGGACAACGTATCATAAATTCATAATGTATTCACGGCATGAACTTAATCTTGATTGTATCGAATTTCCTCGCGTACTATAGTACTAAGAAGCGAAGACATAGCGACCGGAAGAAGTTGAGAAAAGCAGCTTCCCGGTCGTTCCTCGCTTACGGTGCATTCAAAACATGTAAGCTGCAAGAATAACCGTCGTTCTTCAATATCTTCATTATATATGAGATCCGTACTTTACGAGAGAGTCATAGAAGAGTTTAATTAACTTTCGATTGACTTTGTGAACGCGCGTGAGTACCCGAGAAAATGAAGTGAATAAATTGGCTCCGCGATTATCGAAGAAAATGCCGAAAACGGATTGAAAAAAAAAAAAAAAAAAAAGATAAAAGAGGGTAAAGAAAATATCAAGGAAGAGTTACTTTAAGAGAGACGATCAGTTGGTATACGATATTCTTCGTCGATCTCTCGTTTCTACCTGCTGCCGCGATCTTTTTATCTATAATAAGTGACACGAGAGAGAAAGCGGAGAAAAACTATAGTAGGGTTAAAAAAAATGTAACAGATCGATCGCTCGATCGTTTTCACGTTGGTGACGTGCCGGGCACGTCGCCTCAGCGACTGTAGAGAATATCTGCGACGTCCTGGCGCGACGGCTATTAGCTTCCGAGGCCATCGACAGCGAGAGAACAGGGCCAAAGCTATACGGATAGGGAGTTTGACGTTATGCCACCCCGCTACTGGATGGGCAACCCGTCGTCGCTTCTCCGATGAAAATCGAGCGGTAATAGAGTGACCGTACTTAATTGGCTATTGGAGGAGAATGGAAGAGAAATTTAACGCGGTTCGATAGCTAATACGATGACGCCGTGCCGACACCGAAAGCTCTCTATATCTCTATCGACAATATATATAGAGTATATTGTCGATGAGTTTGGCCCCCGAGGGTACCGAGGACCATCACCCATTAGGATCAAAGCGAGCCTCCTTAATTTTCATCGAGTGATCAGTCGCGGTGAAAGCTGAGCTTCGAGATATGCTGAAATTTTATCGTCGAATAATAAATTATTGCATGGAAAAGCCTTTCTCCGCGAATTAGTAACGGTCCCATATACCGTTCGAAAAAAAAAAAAAAAAATCTTTATTCTAAAGACGAAAGTCCAATAAAAGCGCAATTTCGGGCCTCCAAAAAAAAAAAAAAAAAACATAGGAAAATCGCAAGGATACGGGAATAAAAGTTTATAACGCGAAGAGCGTGAGTGCTACATCCGCGGAGTTGGGGGCTCAACGTGTATGCATGTGTGCGTTTGAAACGAGTGAGAGAAGAATTTAAAATACACGACTAATATCTCGACTGGCAGGGTTTCTATGGCTCTCGGCGCGCGTATACGGTATGTCTGTCTGTTCGTATAGTATTATACGGAAAAGCCTCTCGTAGTCGTTGTTACGAGTAGAGAGAAAGAGCAGATATGGGGAAGTGCTCTACGTGGAAACAACACCCCCGGGGGCGCTTCTCCGCCAACAGACTTTGATCGTTATGCGAATTTCGGTGCACCCTCTCTCCTATATCCATTCTCTTCTTCGCTCTCTCTCTCTCTCTCTCTGTCTCCCTCTCTCGCTCTTTTGCTTGAATTAGAATTGCAAAATAATTCTTTTATGACGCGAAACCACCCGACGACCCTCGGCCTCGCCGACATAGTCTCGCGCAAACCGTGACGTTATGATCCCTGTGCTATAGACCTCGCGGAAACTCACGCATATTATATACTCCACACCCACTTGCTTTCTACGAGCAGTCAGGCCACGAGGTGCTGTAAGTAGTACAACCCTCCGATAGTCAGACCGCGTCTGCTGCCTTTTAACGCTCGGCGTTCATCTCATAAAGAAACGGCAAACCTTACGAAATGGTCGGATGATTTACTTGTCGATTTTGTATTTTCATATTTTAATATGTTTATAGACGAAAGTATTTTTTTTTTTTACGAAAACATTGATATAATTGTGTTAAGTACAAAAAATAAAATAGTCATCAATGAAGTATCGGTGACAACAGAGACGAAGATATGAAAAATGAAATTTACAGAAATCTTAGAATAAACCGGAAGTGCGTGCAATGCATCTAAAAATCTGCTGAATATCCCCCAGAACCGCTTTCGAAGTCACTGCCAAGCAAAAACGAAACGTATGCTTCACAGTTAACTTTCATTTTCTATGACGTCATTACAACATTCGAACAAAACAAATACATATGTCTTCGATAGCATGAAGAATATCATGCATCCGATTTAAATCACTTCAAAGTCCCTTTAAGAAAAACGAAATTGCAAAAAACCGTTGTTTCGAGATCGGAGTTTTTTTCCTTTATATTCATTTATTAATATTTGGATTACAGTATTGTGTGTTTCATTAAATTGTTTTCACTAATTATACAATGCAACGTGAATTCTTTTCGCAGTGTGTGTTGTGAAAATTGCATCAGGTTGCCGATCGAAATTTCTACTCGGGATGTCGTACGAGTAGTGTATGAAAACGCTTAATTTTTTTTTAACAGTCTGTGTTAACTCTGTGAGTGTCGTGAATCTATGATAGTGTGTGTCTGTGAGTGTGTAGTGTTTTGTACTTTATTCTCGTGTTAACATTCATACCACATTTTTCCATTTCGTGATTATTAACTTTTATGCAATAGTAATATTAGTAGTGATAAAAAAAAGAACGAAACGAAATTTCGTTGTTTGATCACTCGTACAACTCTCTTATGCCCTTAAATTTACAAAATACCTAAGAGTCGTAATAGTAAATATGCGAACAATAAAATCGACGTATATTTTAGAGTGTAGTGCGCTATCTCTAATCTGCGGTATCTGCGTTTTCCCGCTGGTATCGTTGACAATGGCTCTTTAAGGACATATAGTCGAAGTCCGTTCCAGTACTCCGAACAATAATCTTTCCAGTCAAGTTTTCTAACGTCGCAGAAAAACAATTTATGGTCTATCGGACTCATTCGATCGATCACTTGGTTCATTTTCGATATATCTATCGTCCAACCGCCATTTATAAAGTAGTCTAACGCTGAGTAAGACGTAATTACTTTTTTGATTGCTGAAAGACCTCTGCGAAACAACATTTGCAATTACTATTGATATTCGAATGATAATTGTACGCGGAGAGAAAGTTCTGATAGAATTTACCATATATCTAGTAAAAAATTGCATAAATTACTAGGATTGCGGCGTCACTGGCGCCACCTGTCGAAAATTACCAGAAGTTTGCGAGTTTCTACCGTAGAATATGGTAAAAATCCCCATAAATCTGGTGAAAATTCTCATAATATCGACTATTGTCGCGATAGGTGGCGCCACAGTCGAATTTTACCAGATGACATAGTGATTTCTAGCAGATCCCGTCTACCAACAGATATTTTTGTAAACGATCTTTACTCACTGCGGCTTCTTTCCTTTCAAGACAAAGTATGCGTCGATTATTGCAGCTGGAATTAAATGAAAGAGTATGTGAAGTATCACGGAGTACCAAAAACATTCGGTACGAATAACGAAATTCAGCCACATCGTATGTATTGATGGGTTTGGAACTTTCTGGCCGGGAGCATGTCCGAGGTCACCGAAGGTCATAAGCAAAATTGGCATTTCAGTAGAACTTCCATAATTGTACACGAGAGCTCCAGATGTCGATGGTCTGTGCAGATAATACGTTTTAATAATTATCTAATATTCGGGGTGTTCACACTGCACGGTATCTCACCCCTGCTTTACGGTATCGCACATCAAAACCAGAATAGCGTTTATTGACATATCCACGGGAATGAAATCGTGTACAACGTCTTTTACGCATGCTGCATGAAGGAGTCCTAATCCATAAGCGATAAAAATCATTGCTGGACCGTTCAAATTTCCACACCAACCCCTTAAGGGCTCTTTATACGCAGACATCACTGAAGAGAGAGAATTGAAGCTTACAGCTTATATTCTTCATTCAAAGATAAACAGTGGCATTTTATTGAGATTTTTGAAGACTTACCTATAGTCGGACGGTAAACTATGCACGGAAACGATACTTGTCTACCTGCATTATGGACTAAACCTTCGGCGGTAGCCTTCGAAAAAGTATACGTATTGGGATACTTGTCAAGAATATCCTTCAGTGCCGCGGGGTGTAAACCTGTGGGGGTTGCTAAGTCGGCAGCAATCAGGTCATTTACCAACCTCAGGTCGGCCGGTGCCGGATACGCTTCTTCCTTTATATGCTTTCGATAACAGTGCGAATAGGCAGTTGACACATACATGAATCCTTCGATTCGTTTACATTGCTTAGCGAAATCAATCATCGCTTGCGTTCCGATTGCATTGATCTTTAGAGCTTTGCTCAGCTTCTCGTTAAATTTAACGTTTGATGCGTTATGAAATATTATATTTACTTCCTGAATCAGCATTTCCATGTCCTTTTTTGATAAGGCCGTGTCTGACATTAAATCGCCTTCTATCAAGTGGACCTTCGACGCGAAATCGGGATTTATTTTTCGCAAAGGATCGAACAGCTGCAATTACGATACACATTGGTTGATTTTCATTTTCCGCGGTACCGAAGTGTTCAGTGTACATTTTTCGCCCTCCCGCCCTTAATTTTCCGAATTTTATTTTTCACCCCCTTAATCATCCCTTAATCACTGTGTTAAGACTAAAACTTTTTTTTTTTTTTATACATTTTTTTTTTAATTTTTTTCAAAATTTACTTTTTCATTAAGTAATTTTCTATTACCATCGAATTCTGTTAAAAAAAATCGCAATGTTATTTTTTTTTTTTACTTGAGTTTCGTAATTCAAGTGAATAGGGATATATAGCTGCCGGGGTGTTAATTGTTTGTTGATTCCGCGATATTAATTTTATTGTATTGATCCCAAAACGTACCACATTATTGAAGTATTTTATCAGCCTCTCCTTTGGAGACGCTCCTCGTTTCTCTCTTACCAACACGTACAATCGTTTAAGATCGGGACAACCCCTTAATAATTTTTCAACCAAACATTTTCCGATGTATCCCGTCGAACCGGTGAGGAACACCGTTTTTCCAGCGTAAAATTTCTGAACATCACTTTCTTCGTTACTCTCGATGACGATACTTTCCATGTTATCTTTAACTGATTCGTTAATAGTCGCCATGGTACTGTTGCCGAACGAGTCGAATTCGAAGAAAAAAAAGAAATACGAATAAAAAATGCAATATGACAATCGCAAAATCTTTCGGTACTGAGTACCTCTGCGGAACGCACGACCGTTCCGGTGCGAATACTGCAACTGACTGCAATCCAATCTTCGGGTATTTGACTTTGTTTTTTGCACATTTATGGAATTAACGCTCGATACAGGTGATGCCTGGTGCATTGTATGTATTTTCTCATGATTAGGATTTGAATGCAAGGCCACGCGCATCGGCAACTAACGCCTCTAACGACACATTGATATTACTAATGAAGGAAAAGAAAAGAACAGTGGATTGCAAAACACAGTGATTGAACGTTTTTCATGCGCATTGTTACCATATAGAGAATATACAGCACTGTACAATGATGATAATGATGATGTCGTACACTCTAATTTAATTACATGGCATTCCTCGCGAAATAAATGAGCACAATAGGCTAACGATTTAATTGTTGTCATTTCGTTTTCATACACGTGCACGAGAACGTGACCTTAAGTTTCACCCGATTGCGAATCCGATGCTTTTATATATTTTACTTCCAAACTAACGATAAGGCACTGGCGACTCTCGGGCTCTTTAAAGTTATTTTTCTCGTCTACGAATTGTAGCGCTGCGCGCGCGCGATCTTTTAGGTCAGGTTAAGCGTATTTTACTCGCAAATCAGACGATCCCGAATCGCTACGAAAACTGTCTTTACGATTTCTATATATTCCATATATTATCGCAATGTCTTTTTCAAGATTGTGGAAGAGGCAAAACTAACCAAATTACGTATCGCTTCGCGCGTGATATAGCGTCGTGTCAATCACTTTTAACCTTTGTATTTTTTTGTATCCTCCACTTGTTTTCGTATCCGCGACTCTTAGCAAATAGTCGCCATCGGCTTTTCGTAAAAAAAAAAAAAAAAAAATAAAAAAAAAAAAAAAAAAAAAAAAATCGCCAATGGAAATTAAAATTATTCCGTGAAATTCTAAAATGTGCCTACATGGATCGTAATTTTATCCTATCAATTTTATCGCAATAGCAAATGTCATGAAAACGTCACGATGAGTTGCGATTACGTCAGCAATTTATTTTAATTTATTTATTTCTAGATATTTAGGTGTTTTTTTGTTAATACGTTCCTTGATATTTGCATTATCCACAAAATTAGTGAACTCTAAACGATTAACGGTTTATAATACTCGGTATATAAACGCACAGTATATCCGGAGTCTCTATAGACGACGATAGAGGGAAGGTTGACGGTGACGCTCCGCCGTCAAGGGCGGTTAAGGATGACGCGATGAGAGATAAGAGAGATAAGCTTAGAGGCAATACAGAACGACGCGCTTTCGCCTTGGGATGCGGCTCTCTCTCATCATCTCGTGCAACCCGTCGTCATCACCGTCGTCGTTTCTCCCTCCCGTCCGCGTTAGATATCGCGGATGCATTTGCCGCGCGTAGATAGAGTGGTGCGTCGGAGTAATTAATGGGTGGTCCGCAAAGGCACCAAGCCAAAGCTCGTCGTAGTCTCCGCGCTTGAAGCAGCTTCCAGAATTTCTCTGTCCCGCTTGCTCTTTGCATCAGCAGCTTTATACCTTCTCGCCGCAGCCACCCACGTACCATCCCTATCTATCCTCGGGGGCTTGGCTTGCATGCCTTCCTGCTTGCGCCGGTCTCCTATATCTCGGCAGAGATGCTGCTGCTTCTACTTCTCCCGCGGCAGAAGCTACCGAGCGTCTGCCTTCCATGCTTTGCTATTCGCACGTTCTACTAACCTCATCCTTTGCCTTGTAGTACGCGAACAAGCGTGAGAAACGAGGAGAAACGAGAAGAGACGAGGAGAGCTTCTGCGCGCTCGTTACTACGTCGGAATTAATGCCGTCGACGAGCGCGGGGGAGGAGGCTTTTCGAGAACGAGCGCGACGTCGTGACGACGTTGATACGGTGTCGACTTGCTGCTACGAGTACTTTGTCTATTATCATCGTATACAACCTGTTTATTCTATAAATCGTTGCATCGGTGCTTCTATAAAGCAACATCGCTAAAGCTTATTTCATTTCCCGTTAAACTTACGAAGTTTAATTAAACTTTATAGAATACAAACAAAAAAAATGCTTACGCTTTGATAATACGCGTATTTTATGCATACGAATGATGAGTCGCGAAATTTTTAAAATTTTTACATTCAAATTTACGGTAATGAGAAACTCCGAAGAGGATTGGGGAGTGACGAGGTCTCGTCAAATGCGGCCAAAGTGTCAAAGCCGAACAGTTCCTTTCAAAGACGATAACGGTGAAAAAATATATTTTTTCGCTCGTTTCTCTCGCTGTGTGACATACTTTTGGATGTATCACCGACGAGGTTGCCATTACGAGATTTGCGGGAAAGGAGAGGGGGGGGGGGGGGGGGGGGATAAATTAATATTCCACTAATTACATTTGAAGACGATGTCGAGAGAGAAGCTTGGCACTGAGAAACTGGAGCGTCTCTATAAAAACACGAGCCACGAAATACAAATACAAATACATTAATGTAATTTTCATATAAATGAGTATCGATGTTCCATTTCTGATAATATTAAATTAACACCGAATAAAAAAAAAAATGAAGGGATTTTTTTTGCAGATTTGCCGCGTCAACTTTTCAACTAATTTTCCCCTTTACCCTTCGAAATATAGTTCACGGTCAGTGTTTCGCTCAATTTTTCATTATTCGATGAGAATTTCTCGACGATATTGACGATTTCTATTGATGTCGCGAAGTATATATTTATGTCTCAAAGGGATAAGAAGACGGAAAAAACTAAAGAAAATACGAAGAAAAATTGTAGAAATGTCCCAAAATGCCTCGTTGAAAATGGTTGCTGGGTCGTCGAAGCTTTAACCCGTAACGCTCTTTAGCTTCACCCACTGCCAAGTCGTATATTTCACAATTCCGGAGGGCATGCGGCTCGGTCTTTTCCACCCGGCGAGGGGAACTTTGCCCGACGAGATTGAATTTTAATTTATATCGAAGAGAACCCAAGAGCGATTTGGCAAACTCGCGGAGCTTATACGACGGTAAACGTCTACATTTATTTCCCATTCGGTCGCCGATAGTCGCGGACTCACGCAATTCTACGAGAAATTCTTTGAAAAGCGAAAGTTTTTCGGGAGTGGTAAAAGTCGTGTTTAGGATTTCCTCTGGGGTGAGAGAGAGAGAGCGAGCGAAGGGGGGAGGAGGGAAAGACGAGGCGCGTCGTTCGATTTCTCCTTCGCGCAAATTTGATATTTGTCAAAAGAGAAATTGGCGCAACGCGGTTTCTTTGGCCTTTAGCGAAATCCGTCAACTCGTGTTTGCGCGATCAAAGTGACCGAGAGGAGAGAGGCCGGGCGGCGAACCTCGAGAAAGATCCTATGAGCCTCACGGCTCGCCGGTACGACAGGACCTTCGACTTATCGATTACGTCATAGCGACTTTTCTTTTCTACCAGCGCAGCTTCAACGACGTTGACCGTAATCCGTCATCATTCGCGTCCACTATGAAGGGGATCTACTGGCTTTTTTTTTTTCCTTTTTTTTCATATATATATAAAGCACGCGTGATACATATTTCTCGGATACATATATATATTCGTCATCTCGACGTACTCGTAACCTTGGAAAAGACCTTTACGACACTTTTTACTTCAACTTTCTACGCCCTTCGAATGCTATATTTTATACAGTTTAGCCGCGATCCGTCACTGAAAATTCTTATCAAGAGAGCGCCTGGTACACGAAGACATATTTTTCCCTATGTATATACCGAATAAATAAAAAGTATGTAGACGTCTCGAAGATGACGAAAAGTTGAATAAGGGCTGTAGATACGACGCAGCGGAAGGATCTCGACGTGAGCAATTGCGAATCGTCTTCTCTCGCGATGGTTGGCAATTTCGCGAAAATCTTCCCTTCAAATAATTCCCATGAGGCAAGTATAGTACATATATAGTCGCGGAAGAGGGGAAGTAGAGATTGAAGGCTCCTACCGAATTCTGTCGAACTTTGTCAAAGTAAAACAACGATCGGGTTTGGCTATATAGGAAGAGAGCGGAAAGGGGGTGGGGGTGGGGGTGGGGGCGGGGGGCGTATGCTGTTTGTTCTGACGGGGAGGAGAAGGGGGCTGCTGATGCCGAGTGCCTATTCGGAATTCAGCAATATTCGAGGTACGGACGGCCCGACTTGACAGCACGACGGGGCCAAGGGGATGAAGGAAGGCGCGAGCATAATATCGAAACGAAGTTTCCCGTGAATTTCCTGGCGTACGAATGCGACGAGGATGACGAGAAAGCTGGAGTGATATCCTCTCTAGTCGTTCGTGGCTTCGTAGGTTTCATGCATACATACGCAGCCACACGTACGCGGATCCACACAGAGAACAGCGGAATACGAGTGTAATCAGTATGCCGTCGCTACGCGATGAATATGGATTCTCGTCTGACGGTTTCGCGACTGCCAGGGTGTCGCGCCCGCGATGGCCCCCCGATGTGCTGCTGCTGCTCGTCATAGAGATAGCAGAGAGCGCGAGCAAAGCCGCAGTGAGAAATTTCCAGAGGTAGAGAACGAGTTTTGTAATTAAAAATCCCACACAGCTGGGAGGAGAGGGTACGGTTTTGATACGCGACCGCGAGAAACGAGAGATAGCGAATTCCTGTGCGTATCTCCCCGTTCCCGGTGAACGGCTTTATACCGAGCGTTATAATCCCGCAATTACATCGATATGCGAAACGCGCGTACCATCATCGACTCTCCAGTAGACCGACTCTAAATACGAGAACCTTTGAATCGGAGTCCTCGCTGTACCGATCATTCGTAATGTTAAACACGTTTTAAATTATCGGAGATCAAACATACGTATGTTTTCAACCCTATAACTTCGTTGACTTATAATTTGGCTGACTATTACATTTTTTTAAAATTTATTTACCAAGAAACTAATCGGCGGAAGCAAAACGCTAATGGGCTCATTAATCGATAAATCGATCGATATATATTATCATCGTTCGCGTATTGCATTATTATTAATTCACGTAGAAAAAAAAACATACGGCTTTATGTCGAAATATAATTGAACGAAGCGCTTTGTTCTCACGTTACAAAAGTCGGGAAAAAAACGAAGCCTAATAGCCGCTGCTGTTGATAACTGCGATTTGAAGGCTTCGTAGTGAAGCTTTGAACATACTGGACAGCTGGCGCGAGTTTACGAGATGTGGGAAATGACAGAAGCTGCGTCCGAGGCCGGTGGACCGGCCCCGTAACCCTCGATGACCGACCCTACGTAAAACATATATCTATGTATAGATATATATATTTTCTCGTTCTCTACCCTGCAGAATAGTACAACGCAGATTGACATATAACTATAGAAAGCAGAGAACAACCGACATTCCTACGTGTAGTATATATAATTCCGAGAGTCCGAGAATACCGAGTATTCGCGTCGACATACGAGTGTAGGTAATCGCGATGCTCTGGTCCACAGGCCGTAGGACACCTCGCGCAGTTACTGGGATACTAAAATTTATTCTTCGCCCTCTATACCACTGCCTTTCGCCCCGTGTTGCGCCGAGGCCTCTCGTATATATGTGTTTGAGAGGATTTGTATGTAGCTGATGGTTAATGTTTGCGCGTACGCGCAATAC
The DNA here is from genome assembly GCA_964006125.1 of Cryptus viduatorius. Lineage (NCBI taxonomy): Eukaryota > Metazoa > Arthropoda > Insecta > Hymenoptera > Ichneumonidae > Cryptus > Cryptus viduatorius. The sequence continues at coordinate 14,738,191 of OZ023225.1, read as the reverse complement.
TGTATATCTCACCGGTGTCCCTTGTCGTTGCGCTGCGGATGAGATCGCGAGAGATATACGATCGGGCGCAACGTACATATCGTGTCCCGTTTGCAGAATCGGAGTGTCGGAGCTTCTGTTCTCTGTGTTCCCTCTGTCGAGCGGTTCTCTATCCCTCCCGTACTATGATACGCTATTTCGCTTGAATTCTCTCCCTTTCTCTCTCTCTCTCTCTCTCTCTCTCTCTCTCTCACTCTCTCTGCCAGGTGGTCATAGTAAAACGTGACGAAAAATTAATTGCCCACCGGTGCAACCAGAACGGAGAACACACGGGGATGCAGAAGTACAAACGGTATTCGTGTAGGCAGTACATCGTAGTTTCTGGCATGGAATATACGGAGCTTAAATTCATTCTCTCGGTCCTCGAGTGCGTCCTACACTTTCAACGACGCTTTTATACTTGTTTTCAAAATTTTTCCTTTTTTTTTATATTTTTATCCCTGGAAAACTACAGAGGGATAGCGAGGGACTCAATGGACCCGAGCGGTTTCGAGGGGACCTTGAAATTTTTTTACACGTCGTTTCCGGTCATTTTAAAATACGTGCAACTTTTCTGAATTTTATTATTTTGATATTACGCTTTAACACATCTCTACGATACATCGCGACCTTTCGATCTCATGATGACGAAATTAAAAAATATGGATTTTTGAAAAAAATTTCGAACTGTTGGGATATCGGATCTTCCAAAGCCATTTGTGGCGTTAAAAAGATGCAAAAATATTGGTTTTTACGATTAATCGACTTTAGCAGAAAATTAAATGTCACACGATGAAAAGTCACGTGGGGGATGCAGGTGCCGAACCGAAGTGAGGACAGTTCGCCGAAAGTTCGCGTTACAATTTCACCCCAAGGGGTCTTTCACTCGTCGAAGAGTAAGTAAGTTGCACTGGTGTGCGGCTTTACAAGGGCTTAAAACCCAATTGCTCGATGTCTCTCTCGCCAGACGCGAACCGGCGACTAGCTATTGCATCAGAGACCTGCATCGCGTCTTTCAAGTTCCCTAAGCAGATTAAACGTCTCGAGGTTTTTGGTAGACGCGATTGCTGTGACTGTATCTCTCGGCTTTTCCGACGTTCGCGAAGAGCGGTGCGGAGAAAATTGACACTTATATCTTACAGAGCCTCGAAGTAATTCCGTCGCGATCAACATTTTGTACCTCGTTTACAATTCATTGCGCAACGCTGGTGGCGCAGCGAAATCCGACATGTAAATGAAACGAAACTACTTGTTCGTTGTGTTAACCAGAAAGTCGGGCGTTCGATGCAAATATTGACGTTGCGGATTTTAAAGAAGCAAAATCTCGCGGAACCGACGCAAATGGCTGCTCGGTGGAAAAATATCTTTTTCATAACCCCCTTTCGCGTTCTTCGTTACTGAATTCCTAAGGGAATTATTGCGTTTTGCATGATTGCAACATCGAGGAAAAATATTGCGAGATTACCGAGGAGAATAATTATCAACCGAAAAGAATCTGCAATCGTAGATAACACCGATTTATTGAACAACTCGATCAATTCATTGAGTTTCTTACAAAAAGAAACCACATATTTCGTCCTGTTGTCGGCGAAATTTCCGCTTTTTTCGCTCCCAGCTATGCATTTTATATGGAAATTTCGGATAGAAATGAACAACATCGTTTTCGCGATTACCATTTTCAAAACATCGCGAAACGCTCCGTGCTGTTGGTGATATTAAAAAATAAAGAACACCGTAAGACGCGAAGAAAAAAAACGCGAATGTGAGAAACGATAAAATAATTACGACATGATAAAAGGCAAAACTTGCGTGTTTGCCACGAGATTGATAAACTTTGGCGTAATTCCCGATCGTTTTGCTATACAAGATATTTATCGGTATATATTTGTAACGTTACATTTCCGTAATAGTTATAGCGTGCTGCGCACGCGGTATAGAATTTTGATCTCTGAAACCGAAGGCAAGTTCCTTGGCGGAGCCAAGTTATATCTTAACTGACTCCGAGATCTGCGAGTCTCTGTTGGCATCGCATTCGCCTCGAGTACACTAAATCATCTGTCATCCGCCGCGAGTTCTATCTTTTTCGGGCCGTTCCCCCCACCGAATGCCTTCTATGCAGTGACTTCTCCAGGCGAGAAAATTAATGAATACGAGAATGAAATATCACTCGGTTATCCGAAACAATTATGTACGGTGAGTTTCTTTGTACTCGGGATTTTATGTGTACATCAGGGACGAGGGGAAAGGGGGGGGGGGGAGGAGGAGGGGTTCAATATTACGACGTTTCTCGTAAGGGACGACGAGAGTGTAAGTAAGGCGGGTGCATTAAAGAGACATTAAAGGAACGCGAGACTCTCGAGAAAAGCCAGAAACTCTCTTCGCCACAAAACAGATAACGCTGAAACGATGGCAACGAGGGCAGAGCCTCTGGGGGTGTGGAAGCGCGCCTCGCGCTCTTCGCGGGTTATTAAACTCGCATCTACACCGCGAACTCAAACTCTCCACGGTATTTTTCGACTCATTCTCACTTTTATGTTTTATCTCTACCCGCGGAATATTGTTCATAATTTAATTCAGTAGATCGTCAGAAAATTGGTAAGTCATCGTTCCCCGTCTTTCGGTATAATATTCCACATATATGTCTATTATGGCTAATATGGCAAAAATACATGTAAAATACATCGAAAGCTATAAACTTTAAATACATTTTTACAAAAAAAAAAAAAAACCCGCAATACGAAAATATTATCGGATTTTTCTTAATTTTTTCGGATGATAGTGAAAATTCGATCGAATTAATGCGAATCATCAATAAATAATATCGTCGGAAGAAAATATTACGTATTTTAATATCGACGGTACAATGCGAAATTTTGATACAACAGCGCTAAAAATATTAATATTATTTTATTAGGCGCCAAAGTTAATAAAAATCAATCGTTCGTATTATTCGAAGGATTTGCATCCAGCAAAATGTTCCGACGCGTTCTTTTTTTTTCCATTATCCTTGTCTCCTTTTTTTGTTACTCATTCCGGATGAATGACCGGGGGAAAGTTTCATCGGCGCAAGACCTTGCCAAGACCTTTTTTTGCGCGGAATGTTCGGCGCTCAGGGTAACTCCTATCCCCGCGAAGTTCTTTCAGCCGTACAAGAAAAATAATAGAAGCGAGCCACGAGAAAATCAAATCCGTGTGTGTGCGTATATATATATATATTTTCATAGCTATATATATTCCTTGGAAGTGGGAAGCGGAGAGAGAGGTGTTCCTACGGCTTCGAATATAAAGGATTTTTTGGCAACTCGCGCGTTCTGTATACCACCATCGCGATGCAAAAAAGTTCTCACGTAATAACGTATACTTTAATAACGGCTCGTAATTCTTAGAAAAACCCTTGCGCTGGCAATCTCGTAGTGTTTTCTCCCCTCGAAACTCACAGAAAAAAAAAAAAAAAAAAACAAGCGATGAAAAGTTCAAACGCGAAAAAAAAAAAAAATCGGCAAGGAAATGTATTCCGATATAACTCTCGCGAACCGAATGAAGTGATTACTCGGCAAAGCGAATTGTTCGTTGCAGTGCGTTGCGCGACTCTGTAGGATATGAGGAACAATTTAATGAGCCCCAGAGAGAGAGAGAGAGAGAGACTTCGCCGATCCGTTTATAGCTCTTGTCACACATTATTCGACAGAGCAAACCAGCCTTCTTGGCGTAACTCTCATCGGGTACGTAAACAGCGTAGAGAAACGCTCGACGCTCGGAAGATGCAAGACACATACGTCTGTTGTATCTAAAGCACCTATACCCTACTTGTTTGTATCTAAGAAGGTGGAAGGAGCTTGTAGACTGGTAGGTACAGTGTACGGAGCAGGCAATATTGCTGCTCACTGCAGTGTACCACGGGAAGCTGGATAGGTTGTAGAGGTAATAGGGAGAACTTGCGCCCTGAGCAGCTGCATCGAATTTCCAAGCGCTCACTCACTCCTTACTCTATCCTCTCTGTGTCATGCCGGTAGGGTATATTCGGTCGGACTAATTGACCTCCTTAGCGTCGTATACGTCGATTTGCTTCATGGAGAACGAGAAGCAAGAGTGGGTTACCGTTTACGTAATCCTTAGGGGAAACGAGAGCGATCTTCGACAACATACTAAAATCACTGGTCCATGGAAATCGTATAAAAATATCGTCGTCATTTTTTATAAAAAAAAAAATCCGTGCATCGATTCAATTTTTAACCTATACGTAAATATATATATATACAATAATATATTTTTTCGATATATTTTAATCAAATTTAATTTATTACGCGCCTCGATGGGGGATTTCTTCCGAAGACGTTATTGAATTAATTACATAATATGATTGAGTTTAATGAATTTTTTATAAATAATTTTACAAAAATATAATTTTTAATTGGTTTCGTTTCGTTTGCGCGATACGATGTACACATGAAATACAATATCGATCGGTCGAAAGTCTCACAACGAGGTGACGAGGTGTCGCTGTGTCAAGTGTCGTAGTGAAAGGATAAAAAAAAGGAAAATATTAAAAGCGACCTATCGACTAGTAATGGAAGGAAAAGAGGGCGTGAAAAAGGGGTTCGCTTGTAGTAGACGTGTTTGCTGGCTGTTGAGGGAATTGAAGGAGGGAAAGGACCGCAAGATTGCAGGATTGCAAGAGCACTGGTTACGCTCAGGGTGCATATCCAACGTGCCTCGGCGCTTCTGCTTGGTACACTGACGGTGGTTCACCACTACCATCTCGTACCAAGCTTGCCGCGCCCCCGACGTCCGCCTAGAGACCCGCTAATATATATGCAAATGAAGTATTTGATAAATAATTCAGTTTTCAGTTGAGCGTCGGGGGTTACGAGACGGGGTTAGGATCTGCAGCTCTAATTTACCCGAATTAACTTCGCCTCGTTCTTCGTACCTTACCTCCCCCCCCCCCCCCCCCCCCTCGCCGTCCCTATCTCCCTCTCGTACTCCTTGTCCTCGATTCATTCCTCATCTCTCCTTCCACTCTTCTGTATTCTCTCGATTTTCTCATTTTACCAATTCAACTGGATCTTTGCTTTTATCTTATTTCTTTACAAGATACTCGATTATCTTATCGTCATCATTCGTCTACTGTAGAGAATCATTTAAAAAATTAATCAATATGTATCGACAATGCTTCGGAATCGCGGAATTGAGGTAAATAGGGTATTCGGAGCACAATTCGGAGTATCGAAATTTATTATCGATCTTATGCAGCGACGAACTCTTGTAGTTTCTTTTTGCTTCGGGTGTTTACGCCGTATCAAACTGTACACATATATCTATGTCTCTTGCGACGCGATTCCATCTATGAATGCATATAGTTACGCTATACAGGTGAAAAAATGAAACAATATCTATCAGCAGTGCGTTGAAATGGTGAATTTCGAGTAAATGGGGTATTCGGAGCACAATTCGGAGTATTGAAATTTATTATCGATCTTATGCAGCGACGAACTCTCGTAGTTTCTTTTTGCTTCGGGTATTTACGCCGCATCAAGCTGTACACATATATCTATGTGTCTTTCGATGTGATTCCATCTATGAACGCATTTAGCTCCGCTATACAGGTGTAAAAATGAAAGAATATCTATCGGCAGTGCGTTGAAATGGTGAATTTTGAGTAAATGAGGTATTCGGAGCACAATTCGGAATATCGAATTTTATTATCGATCTTATGCAGCAACGAACTCTTGTAGTTTCTTTTTGCTTCGGGTATTTACGCCGTATCAAGCTGTACACATATATCTATGTGTCTTTCGACGTGATTCCATCTATGAACGCGTATCGCCACGCTATACAGGTAAGGAGAGTAGAATGTGCCAAAACGAGCCAAAACTAGAACATCGAGGGCATAGTTCGACTCAACCCGGCAATTGTGTGACGAGATAACAGTTACTACAGCGAAGTAGTATGAGACTCGGGGTGGAAACAAGATGAGAATCTCGAGTCTCGAGAGAGAGAGAGAGAGAGAGAGAGAAGGGTCGTCCTTCTGCTGCTGTTGCTTCTCGCCGAGAGCTATACACTCGACTATTATATACACGAGAAATGCAGTTGCTTCATGCAGCGTCTATAGACGTGAGTATAATAACGGTAAGACAGAACGGGGGTACGGAACCCGGGCAATCGGCTATCGAGAGAGAGACAAGTCCCCGGCTGAGTTTCCCGATTGCAAGGAATGATCGATACTCTCGGGAAACTCTCAGTCAACTTGACGAAATATACTGCGAATTATCATGAAATATCATATCCGATAGCTCAACGCTACGAGAAATAATGTATTTAATCGAACGGAATTAATTAACTCAACTAAAATATCCTATTTGCTTTTAGCGAATGATTTATTAATTGGAATGTGTCGTCTATAATTCAAATTAAATTAATTTCAATGATATAAATTATTAGCGATGTAATTATGATCGTATTTATTGAATAATAAACAGTACTTCAATTTACGGCGCGGCATGAAATAGTCGAAGTCGAAAGATTACGAAAGATAAGAAAAGTAAGATGAAACATTTATTTTTGTTATTTACGAAAAAAAAAAAAATAAAAAAAAACGGAGATAGAATTTTCGTTATCCAAGTGTCGCGCGGTCGAGAAAACTTTTCGGACATTACAGTTATCTCAATTGTGTACGAGACGCGATGCCATTTCGTTAGCGAAAGGAGAGACCGAAAGGCTGACTTGTAGAACATTGTACCGTGAGCGAGTAAAGCATCCTGACGGGGTTAACTTTATTCAACGTCTCGTCGAAGGGACGCAATTTGCATCACTGTGGTTTCAGCATTGTCGGAATATCTTGTTTGAGATGACGAGAGTTAGTAGTAGGTGAAGAGGGAAGGAGGTAAGGAAAGGATGAAATGCCAGGTGGAAACGTCGGACAAGTTTTGTCCCACGAGCTTTGAGAGTGAAGCAGTAGGCGCCTCACGGTAAAGCCTTCGCTTTCCTTATACATCGCGCGCGCTTTCTCTCCGCCTCTTCGCTGGCCAATGCTAACGTCTACTCCTGACGTGCTTTTTCTTACTTATACTCTTCTTATTTTACTTGCCGCGCGCTCGAGCCACTCGCGGGCTCTTTCTCTACAGTAATATATTTCGCTTCGCCTATTTCACTCGGCAGGACTTGGCCGGTTTGCTATTTGCTTTTCCTTGCCTCTTGCTTCGCAAACATCTTTTTCCACCTCGTAGCAATACCAGCCACAGCAGCGACGGCAGCGGCGGCGGTGAACGAGAAAGCACGCCATCCCGCAACGGTATAATGCTCCGCGCGGCTTTGCCTCGCTGGCCATGTCTACGGCTGTTGGATTAAATTCCGACAGCTTTACGAAGCTTCCTTTCGAGGCAACCTTTTTATCCTAATAGTCACGCCTATTTCCATATCATCTTCTTTCAACCTCGTCGTCGCCTCGTTTTTTTTTTTTTTTGAAAATCTCACCCTCCGCAATGCCGCGGCGTCGCTCTTTCATTATTAAGGGCTCCGGGCACCTCGCGGAATCTTGAATCGCTTGAGTCATAACCGACGAAATGTTTACTCACGAATTTTTACGAAATATCTCAAATTTAAACGTTCCACACAAATTATCGGATGCAAACGAAAGGGGAAAAGAGAAAACTTGTCAATCTGCACTGAGAAATAAAATCATTTAAGTCGATTTAATCGGCGCTTGCGGATGGGAAACAATTTTTTTATTTATTGCAAGAAATACCTAATTAATCGGACTAACTATAAATTCAATTGAATATTTATTTATTTATTTTTTTTTCATTACGTTGACATAGCGTAGCATTAGCTCTATCCCTCTCCAGAATTTATCGTCCAATAATTTTTTAACGACGATATTAGTCCCTTAATAGTACGCTGCCGCTGTAAAGAACTCCATTTTCACGCGCGCGAGATGAACAATTACAGTGTGATTGACCACATGATTTCTTTCTCAATTGTATCGGAGAAAAAAGAAAATCGGAAAAAGTCTATCCGCGCGAGAGAAGCGCGGACTTCCTGTCAGCGAAGGAGAGTTTCCGTGAACGAGGGATGAAACACAACTTGTTTCGAGAGTTTTGCTCGTAGCGAGTTTCGGACAGAGGGTTTCCTCTCGATGTCTGTACGCGCTGTGGGACAGTAGCAAGTTTGCCGTACACGTTCCAGTGTCCTGTAGACTATATGAATCTACGTGTGCGCGTATACATACGAACGTATACGCTATATATACGTACGTATACGAGAGGGTAGCGCCTATATATGCTCTCGATACCAGCGTTGCGGCTATCAAACTTGTCCCCGGCAGCCCGAAGCCTCGAATCAGCCCATCCTCTCTAAATCCGTACACGTTGACGCCTTCGACGTGCCTAAATGACAGACTCTGATTACGCGGGACTAACGTGACTGCCGCTATGCGTTTCCCCCATGGATCCGGGAGGTGTGCCAGAGCCACTGGTTCCTCTCACCGTATCTCCCTGTTACCCCTATTACCGCAACCCTCCAAACGGCTTTCCATCCCCGGAAACCTAATCAATTTCATAAGTCGTTGCGACAGTGTACTCGGCTCAGAGATAATAGGAGTTTAGAGCAGAGAGAGAGCACATACGCGCTTCTGTACGTTGAGTTGATATACAGTGGCGGCTACAGCGCGGTATTCCTGCACTTTGTGGCGGCGTACCTATCCCGCTGAGACTCACGTAAATCCGACCAGGTGCACTCCTACCGATACCGTCACGCGGCACGTTTCATCACTATCATAACCTCCCCCCCCCCCCTCCTCCCTTCACCCCGCCGCGCAGCATCCCATTCTCTCCGGTAGATCCTTAAACCCGAAGACACGACGAAATCGAGTGAATAATTGTTAATTCTGATATATCTGAGAACTTTGATTTATAGTTCACATTGTATGGGGAATATTGAAACGGGAAAACGATTTTTTTAACTGGTTTCGGCGAAATTTTATTCTGATGTAAAGCATATTGAGTTAATTTTTTTTTTTCGTCGTTTATTCCATTAATCGGAATATATGAAACGGAATATAATTATAATAAAGTCACACGACGATAAAGGACCATTATCTCCCGAAGCGAAATTCTGTGGATTAAATTACGGATATAATTAACAAGTTTCACGATAATGTGAAACTCGTTGATTAAGTTTTTTAATATCGAAGATGCATTTTAAGAACTTTTCGAATTTCTCTGCAGTATTATATATATGTATATATATTTGATTTTATTCGACATTATAAAAAGTTATTTGGTCGATTGTTCCGTACGGAAACTCCGATAAAAATTCATTGGGATTAAATTTACGAAGATGAATTTTCCAATGCCACGTATTATAGAAGGAATAAAAAAAAAGGAAAAAAAAAAAGTTTTGAAATCGTAATCACGACGGTTCGAAGTCGAAACGAAGGCGTTGCGCCACCGTATTATGTAAAAGTCGGAGATAGTTACTACAGAAAATAATAATATTGATTATTATTGAAAAAAGTTTATCACGTCGCGTCATCTACTCTCGTCCGCGGTAAGACGACGATACGCTCCGACTACGGAGCCTCACGAGAGTAGAATATGTGAAAATCGATCCCATTTGCGCAATGCAACGGTAGGTAAGGCGACGAAGAGACAAAATTCTCAAACTAACGATTAAAGACTCAATCGATTTATTTGTAACGGAGGCTCGTTCGACAGTGCGTATATATTATTATCATTATTATTATTATAAACGAAGAATATCTTGCGAGTGCGACTTCGCACCGTTTATATACAAAACCTAAACTAAACAGAGTTTGCACGCTGCACTGAACCAAAAAAAAAAAAAAAACAATCAAATTGTATTGGTAATAAAAAAAATCACCTTAGAAAATTAAATAAATAACTTATAAAAGTTTAAGTAATTTGTAGATATACCAAGCGGTTAGCGGCTATACGCGACTAATTTTTGGAATGTCTCCAAAAAAATGTTAATGTCTTATAAATTATTCAGTTTTCTACGTCGCTGTTGGAAGGGAAGGACAGTTTTATTTCTGTTTATCGTTATCTGCGTTCGTTTTTTTTTTTTTTTTGCGTTCTTTTGAACGAAAAGTCGAAGGTAAACAAAAACAACCTAAAATTACGGATCAATAATACGATACAATTTTTGGCTGATATGCGGGCTGTTAACTGTCTTCATTCTAAAAGGCGACGCATCGACGTGCAGCATCGATATTTGGTACAGGTACAGGCATTTTTTTTTTTTTTTTTTTACACACAGAGACAGACATTGTCGGGATCGATGTTAGGCTAAGATTTTTTACTGGCCATCGCAATGCCCAGTCCTAGAATACCGGCGAGTCCTACTATCACACCGCCCGCTACCGCCATGCCGACGAGACCCTCTGCAAAAAAATGATTACAATTATTTCGACATTTTTTCAAACCAAATAGCATATTTACGAATATTTGAATAGATTAAAAATTAAATTAATAATCATTGTGAGCGGTTATAAGTCCGCGAAAAATTCGATATTTCCTCCTGGAAATATTCTCTTATAAAGATTTAAGGTTTTCAAAAACATACAGGATGTTTTTATTACTTTTGTTACTCGTAACGATAATACGAAATTGCGGAAAGAAAGAATCAAAGAAACGCCCATTTAAGACAACTCTCCAATTTTTTCACTATATTTCATAATTAAACCGACGATTTGATGGTAAAGACTGCCAGAAATACCGGATATATATTTTTCGTCACTGGTATGTGAGAAGCAAAATTTTTTTTTTTATCGGAATTTTTCAGAAAATAAAAATTGCATGGATCGGTAACAAAATGTAAAGATATTCCAGGAAAAAAAATGCAACATTTCTGGGACTTTCAGGATATTTAAGATCATTAGATGCCATGAAAATGTATTAAATGTTGAATTTCATATGAAAGTAGCGTCAGACGATTCTTGTACCTTTTTCCATTTTCTTCTTTATCAGAGTCTCCAAATGCTGAACTTGTTGGTTTCCCGGTTCAACCTGTAGAAAAGCTCTAACATAGTGAAGAGCTTTGGTGTATTCCTGCAAAAAGAATTGTACGTCAGTTTATTTTTATCTTTGTGACTAAGCAAAAATGACGCGGCTATTATTATTAAATTAGTTTGGGAACCTTTATCCTTGCATTTCCGATAGCTAAATAGTAAAGACAATCGCGTTTTTCGCTGTCTCCGTAATTGTTGTATAAATCCTCCAGTAAAATAATGCCTTTCTGAATGTCTGCTGTGTATTTACTTCTCACCAGACACCACGCGTATTCAAACTGTACTTTTTGCGAAACACGCTGCGTCGTCCGTAACTCTTCGTTGTACGCGCATTCAAATTTCTGCAATAAAACGAAAATAATTACTTGTAAGAAATGTCGAATAGCGACGCCCTTGTTTTACGTGACGAAACGAGTTATCGATAATTGTACATTTTTTTACGCCAACTTTACGCGATGTTACATCAATTAACTGTGAGTCATCCGACGAACGATAGTTATAACCTGTAGCGAGTATCCGTCAATCGTCACGGACTATTGTCAACGAATGAGAAGAATATTGTGTTGCGCACTCGACGTCATCGTCTCGTATAACTCGAAGTAATATTATTGACGAAATTTTTTTTTTCTTACCTTCAAATCTTCCGAAGATACGATTTCATCCAAAACGTCTTCCATCCTTGAAACACACACCGTTTCTCTTATCGATCACAGTCGAATATAATTTATCGGATCCCGTCGCGGTAGGTGTTTTTTTTTTCTCGGAAATAAACTAAACTAACTTTAGATATAACAGAGCTCTCTGTCGCGAGCGATGCGGTAACGTGACACAAGTTGCCACACGGAAAAACGCGATAAATCGGGGCCACGCAGAATCGTGAGAAGCGGTGATAAAGTCAACTTGTTTCTCTCTCGGAAGACGAGAGACGGAGATCAAAGTCGGGTTAATCTTTCCGCGAAAAGCGTTTCGCCACGATTTCGCGAACTACGCGACTGTGGTAATTTTATGAAGCGCGTCGGTATTGCGAAGTTTGCTGTGAGCACATCGTACCGCTGTACCGGTACCGACGTGCGTTCGATTGTATTGTACTCACAGATACGCGCGATAAAAGCACACAGTCGTTTCGTCGATTTGTTTTGATTTAAAAAATCAGAGTATTTTCAACGTGTGTAATTAACGAAAATGCTGGAACCGACGTCTCAGGCTCTTCTCAAAAGTCGAGTTATACTGGCCAGCAGGTCACCGCGGCGTCACGAGATTATAAAAAATTTGGTAAATAACTGAACGACAATAACGCAAGTTTGGTGATCAGCTTGATAATATTTTTAACCATCCATTATCAAGGGTATCAATACCGAATGTATACCGTCGACATACGACGAAAATCTCGACCGAAGCAAATACAATAATCATGGAGACTATGTGCAAGATTTGGCGTATTACAAAGTTCAGGAAGTCTACGAAAGATCGAAGAACGACCGGGTACCACCGGCATTGATAATTGGCGCGGATACGATAGTTACGATGGGCGAAACAATTTATGGAAAACCTAAGAACGTCGAAGACGCTACTCACATGCTTACTTGGTAAAAAACCCAACTAATCTCTTTATTTTTTTATGTACACATACGATGTAAAATCGACGATTTTTTGCATTAAATATTTTTCAGTCTAACAAACAAACGCCACGTAGTGTACACCGGAGTGTGTCTCAAGACTCCAAAGTCTGAAATAAAATTCTTCGAAAGTACAATTGTCAAGTTTGGCGATATATCGAAAGAGCAAATCGACACTTACATCAAAACGAAAGAACCTTTGTAAGTTCTTTTTTATTAGCCATAAGCGTTGCGCATCAATCGATATTGAATTTTTTTTTTTTTTTTCTTGTTGAAGTGATAAAGCTGGAGGTTACGGTATTCAAGGCGTCGGTGGATGGTTGGTAGAGAGAATAGAAGGCGATCACTACACGGTAATGGGAATGCCTATGTACTCGTTGATGAGACACCTCAACAAACTTTATGCCACGAAATAACGTCGAAAATTACCCTTTAACCTTCAATTAACACCAGTAAACTTATCGATACACGAAAAATGTACATATAAAGAAACAAACATGTAATATATCGAAAACGGTTGATAATATATCTATATGTTCGTTAAATGAAGCATTGCACGTGAGTTGAACCTTTTGGCTGTAGATGGCGCTTGTGTTTTCAGTATCCCGTGTATTAATATTGCTGCGAATTTGGAGGTTATACACGATCGTTGTTATTGTCGTTTAATCGTCCGAATCTTTAATTACCACCGCATCTTACGCCGGGTGTTTTAAAAAACTATTTCGCACGTTCTCGATGTATTTACTTGTACATCTGTTTCAAAGGTAACGTTATTCGGAAAATTATCTTTTTTCCATTATTAACGATAATTTCGTAAGCAATATTTACGTTAACTCGATTTTGTTATTATAACTTACTGAGCGGATATACATTTGTTTAAAAAACATTACTATACTGTTACGCAATGCCTACAAACGCATTCGCATTAGTTATCAAAATTGTAATCAAATTATTTTATATGGTAGAAACGGCAGTCGCTTTTTTTTTTAATTTTTGTAATTTTGTTTTTTTTTTTAAATACCAATAATTTTATTATTTTTTCATCTAATAAATTAATTGACGCTGTTGTCGCATTACTACTTTTTAATTGTTATTTGCAGATTTTCTGATGTCCATTAATCAAAGGCAATGGCAAACGATTCTTTAACCGACAAAATGTATGACCGTTGCGCTTACTTGAATTGCTATAATGGCAAAAATTCAACTGGACACAGGTTGTTCAGGTTTCCAGCGTATAGCGACTCTCGGCATAATCTTTGGATACGATATACCGGTTTGTAGCACTCTATTATTATTTATTATTTTTGTTGAAATTTATATATATTTTTATCAACAGGAAACGTCCGTTTGCGCATGTGGTCAAGTGCAACTGTGAGAAGATCCGGTATTTGCGGGGACCACTTTGGTCCGGAATCGTTCACCGACGAGACTCGACGGAGTCTGAAGCGTCACGCAGTGCCGAAACCTTACAGCGCTACCGACGCGCGGACAAAGCCGAGTCATACGCTTTTGGCTCACATCGAGTCTTTACCTCGTGAACGCACGACACGCCGAAAATTCGTAGACGCTGACGTTTTTCGTAAGAACTTAGAGAGCGACGCGTCGCCGGAGAATTTCAATCCGGACGATTCAATTCGTGTTTCCGGAAAGCCGACGATAGCTACGCAAACTCACATAGCCGACACCGTGAAAACACTTCGAAAAGTTAAGATCATCAAAATCGAAGAACAGAATTCGAATGACAACAGAACCGTAATACTGGAGAGATGCAAAAATCCTGAGAGCTGTCCGGCGAATGGTCAATCTCCGCAGATCGGCGAGAGGCAACGTCCGCATTTTCACAAAGTTTTCGTTAATAACTTCGAAATCGCGAGGACAGCTTCGGCGAGCGTAACTAATGCTGAAGTCGAGCGAAAGACCGAGAAAATTGTCTCGGATACGCAAATAATCGACGAAAGATTGGAGGAATCTTGCGACGATAGTAAAAACGTTGCTACGGGAGACGATGAGGGATCCGGCGAAAAAATGCGCTATCGATTGGAACGATACCTCATAAACGTCACGAAAAGTACATCGCGGGAACTTTCAGCTACGACGCACAATGGTGGAAAAATGTATATAAAGCGCAAGTATCGTATTTTTATTTTTTTTATCGAGTTCTACAGTAACTTGTAATTTATTACAGCAAAGAGATAACAAAATCGGTGATTAATGGTTCAAACATTCACACCGAGAAAGGTGAACCAACGATGATTCGGATTCCCGACTATATTAGCAAAAAGTACGTATTATAAAATGCCATTCTGTACATTAACTTGCTTTTTTCTTTCTTCATTCGGAGGGAAAGATAACGAAGTAATGCATTTTTGCAGACACCCGTCGACCACGGAACTCGTCAAAGAGTACTACAGAACGAAGGATGAGAGAATTTTCGATCGGTGCGCATATTTAAACTGTAATAATGGAAGATACACAACGGGTGCGCGTCTCTTCAGATTCCCTCAGTTCACGGATCCGCGACTAAATACGTGGATAAAAAATGCCGGTGGGTAATTACCTATTGAACTTTAAAAAGTAATTTCACTAATGCTACAGAAAAAAAAATACAAATATCCGTATTAATGTTGTAGTTGAGAGAAAGAAAGGAGATTTGCTCGCGCTAAACGGTTCTCCTACGTGACGGGTTACGGAGCGTGTAACGTAATGTTTTTTTTACCAGGAAATCCAAGAATGTTGTATTGGTCTTCGGCGACGATACGGCGGGCGGGTCTTTGCGGCGATCACTTCACCGACGAGAGTTTCTTCAACGAAACTCGACAACGTCTTTTACGAAACGCTTTGCCAAAGCCGTTTTATCTCGACGTTAAAAAGGTGTCGGGAACAAAGCTGCAAGACGAGAATTTGACGCGCGACGATTTGATCAGAATTTTCGAGGGTCTCGATGAGGATATTTGTGACGAAACGATACCGACTCTGATCGATCTACCGAACGATAAATTCAGTAATCGAGACGATCTCAAAATAAAGTATCCCTTCGAAAACGATGTTACATCAGACGATAACGAGGATCCCCGAGAAACCGAAAATCTCACCAATGCGATCGTGAAAAATGAACCGCCTGATCAGAACCGAAATCACCAAGAAACCGGAAATCCCGCTAAAGCCGACGTAAAAAACGAACCACCCGATCTAACGGACGGCACCGATAATGAAGATAACGATCGGTTGTCTTTCGCTTCGGAATGCACCGATTTTAAAAACGAACCGATCGACGATACTGAAGAAAATCCATTGCCCTCCGACGATATCGTCAATGATTTCGATTTCGAGGAGCAAAATGACTCCGAGCAAATCGAAGATATTCGCGGAATAATCGCATTGGAACAGGAAAAAGTTGAACTTTGCAAAACGATAAAGCAATTCTCGAGAAAGTTGAGGAACGCGAAAATTCGAAAGAAGAAACTTCGCTCGCAGCTTATCGCGTATAACGAGTCGCAAATTCATTGAAACGATGGAAAAAAAATTCTGTTATCTGGAAGTCATTTTTACGGATTTGAAAACGATAAGTTTCGAGTTGAAGACAAAACCAACGCTAATTTATATGAGTTTCAGAGTTGTTGGAAATATCACGAAATACTAGAGAATTCGGTTCGGTCATCTGTTGCACGGATGTACTTTGATCTTCACGCTACGAGTCTAATACAACGGTAGAGGCACAGGGATCATCTTCGAACAGAACAGGACTGATACATCGTAATCGGCTTGAGGTTTATACGTAAATGCCGCATGCCGCGAAGGAACTAAAGGTCACTCAGCCCCGAGGCCTTACATAACTACAAGGCGAAAGGTTGCTCCATCTTTACACCATCGCTTTTCACCTCAAACAACGATTTAACGTTCGTTTTTTTCCATTTTTTTTTTTTTTTCAATTAAATTTCTTTTTTCACCATCGATCGACCCTCAGAAATTACGAATCTTCGTAGCTATTCGCTGAGCGTAAAACAACAATTTGACGTTCATTTTTACTTTTTTTTTTTATTTTAATTTCTTTTTTCACCATCGATCGACCCTCAGAAATTTCAAATTTCCTCAGCGACGGTAATAATTCGCGTACCGTTACGATTTGCAAGTATATACAGAATTTTTCGAAATTTGCGAGACGCGAGTTAATCAACGATCGCAAAATGATGTCATGCAGCATACAGCGCGACAGATGAAGCGATTGGTATGATTGGTATCCTCGCGGCAGGAAGATGAATAACGAGTTAGATAAGGCCGTCGACTATTACTTTGCAAATTTTTCTGTTGAACTTTTTGCATTTTTTTCTTTCGATAAAAAATAATATATCGATATCAACGTACCTGTCGAATCGTGCGGTTCGGTAAATCCCGAGATGACGAAAAATTTATTTGACACGAACTCGTCCCGTGAAGGTCCGCAGTTAGCCTTCTAATCGGAAAGGCGGTAGCGGTTTCGCTGTAAAAAAAAAAAAAAAAAAAAAAAAAATTCGACGATTATCAAAAATTAAACCTTAGATAATGGAGCTAAAAAAATTTAACCGAATCAACATTTTTTCGTGGCTAATCGTAAATATTTCTGAAAAAAAAAAAAACAAAAAACAAATATATGTCCGACAAATCATTTATGGAATCTTTACTGCACCCACGCCTCGCCGAGTCACGAGATTTCGCAACCCGACCTTGAAGATCCGCTTGATGTGTGAAGATTAAAAAAAAAAAAGAAAAAAAAAAAAAATTCTCGGGACAATGAATATCTCTATGCAACAGTAAGTACACGGAATGGGATAGAGACGCCCGATGTAAATCGTCAATTCGGTATTATACCCGACAAGCGAGAAACGAGCGACTATGAGTGGATCCAATCGATCACGACGAGCGTCTAATGAAAATTCCACTGGTACAGTGTAGTAAGTAGTATTATCGTATGTTCAATGAGTTTTGCCAGCGACACGACCTTTCATAGCGGCATACGGAGATTGTGCAGCAGTTGGTCTTTACGATCGAATCAATGCGGATGATCTTCCACGAGGTACGAGTCACTCGACGATCTTGTCGCGTTTCCTTTCCATCACACCAGTTCTGTCTCTCGATACACAGACATATTGAGCGTTTATTGAGCGCAGCGATGGCAATACAATAGCCATAGACGCCTTCGATTTTTTTTTTTTTTTTTTTTTCAAAAAAACGCATTTAAGATTTTTTTTTTAAATAATTTTTCAAATTATCGATCGTATGATAAATACATCGAAAGGGTGAAGAAAAAATGTCCAATTTTTATAATATCTTCGTATTGATGTGTATATCATTGAAATTAAACATAATATTATGATTATTGATATTGCCGATCAATAGATCGTACGATCAAAAGATCGAAGCGCCAGAAACGCTTCATCCTCTTTCCGGATCTCGAAGGACAATATTTCTGTTGCATCCTCCCTATAACCTCGAGGAATCCCTATTTGTTTCTCGCTACTCGAAGCACAGCTCCCGTCGTACAATCCTATCGTCGCAGAACACGGATTCTTGATTCATAATACCGATTGAATCTTCGTCGGTCCGCGCGCGATAGGTGCAGCAGAAGCAGCATCTCTGCAGACATCGTTTCTTCGCTCTATAGGTCAACGAAACGGGGAGTTTCATTTTTATCACTATTAACGACGCGCGTTTTATCCATAGGGACAAAGGGATTTTTTTTATTCCTCAATGAATTTCACTGCGATATAAATAATGTAAGTTATGCAGTGGATAATGACAATCGTTAATTATTATTGGGACAACAATACGATATTGTCGCCGCGAGACTTTTGCTTCAATGATTCGATATTAAGTGGGGAGCTCTCTCGACATCGTAACACAAATTCTTACGCCTTCTGCATCGGATATTTCTGCACTATGTATTATCCTATCTTTGCTTTTTACGCCCATTTTACGCAATCGAATTTCTACTTGGGGCTCCCGAAGAAAATCTTAATGATTCATTGCGGAAATTCTGTCGTTCCTCACGCACATTCTGCGTCGATAAGATCATCAAAATGCGAAATGCCATAATAACCTCTCCTTATGAATGATTAATCTCCCGTCCGATCTTTCGTTACGCAATTAAGAAGCGCCGGGCGATCAAATCGGAAAATCTTCGTGTTTTAAATAATAATTAAATAGTCACGATCTGTGGAGATATTAATCCGATGCAAGTTCGAGGACGAGGAGTATTGTCCGTTTGAAAAAACTACTAAAACTCGTGCGATTCTCGGTTAGCATGAAAGCAAACTGTCTCAAGGTCGAGGCTATGGAAAGAGTAGACACACTTCTAGACGAGTTGTAGACGTTCTTTACTACTATAATATCGTTTAGTAACGGCGGAGGCGAGAGTTGGACTACCGGTGGAATGGCCTCATATAACGTTCTCGAAGCCTCTTTACGTCGGGTGAATGTACTCCAGTTATGTAATGAATACGATCGGGTTATTTATAAACAGAAACGGTGTCTCCATTCATTTCGCGGACCGCGTCGCTGAGAAAAATCGGCGAACCGATTTTTTTTTTTTTTTGTTCGTATCATTTTTTTTGGCTCCGCTCGGCGCTATCAGAGCGGTTCATCTCGATTCGAGAAGCGCGCGCTTCGCGGCTCAGCCACTGGTCTTGTTCCCAGAGTATCGTAAAAACCTATCGAGGCACCTATATGAAACTCGAAGAAACAATGGAGCACCGATTTCTATATGGGAGGACAGTGACATTTGTTGGATCTCGTCCTCCTCTCGAATCCCGGGATCTCGAGGAAGACGACGACGACGACGACGATGCTTCACCTTTCACCGCCCTCCTCAGTGCCAATCTAATGTGTGTCTTTTCTTATTGCGGGGGCGCGGGTAAAAATTCTCTCGAGAAATAGCTTATATATGCCGAAGACAAGGGTCTACGATGACTTTGCCTCTATGAACTCGTTGGCCTGTATTTACGATCGCAACAAAACGAAATCCTTGCTTTTTTTTTGTTCCTTCGTCACTCTTTTCTTTCCTTCGCTTTGCGTTTTTTTCGCCAACAATAGCGCTCCCCGGCTGTTCTTCGAAGAAAGAGACTCTCGTAATGACGAAACATCTTTGGGTCTCTCGACCGTGAGAAAAAGACAAGTCAGGTATAAACGAGGAATGAGATTCATTCTCAATAAACACTTCTCCTTATTTCGCTTTGGAGCGCCGCGATGAGCTGTGGATTCGGAAAATTAACTCTACGCGATCGAAAGCCGCTTATCGCGAGATAAGGATAAACGCAACAGGGATGAGGATTCATTGCCGTTTGCGCATCCGTTACAGAAGAGCGATAGTTATCATGATATTATTACGCAGCGGCTGTGTATATGGGTTTGAAAAGTACACATATAGGTATATCGCTCCGACGTTAGAACGCGAAGAAGGAAAGTGCAGCTTCCTGGGGGATTGTAGCACGTGCCGAGGAGTACTTCGCTCGCGCCTTCGTAGCCAAACACCATCATCCGTCTCGAGTCACGGCACTTTAACATCGTTATCTAATTGCTTGGTACCCACACACCATTGCCTGCACGCACCAGTTGGAATTAAGTGGTTGACACAAGAAATAACTCGTAGAACATTCGAACTTCGACGGAATCGAAATGAATCGCGAAACGAATGAATTTTTTTTTTTTACAAAAAATCAATGAACAATTGGCGCATTTGTGATCCCGATGTATAAAAACCGATTTTTTCGTGCGAATTTTTAGATAACAGGACGATCGTCATCCTCGAGAGTAACTTCGATACTTTTCGATACTTTTCGCCTTCGATCTCGTGTAACCTATCGGGACACGATTTTTATTTTTTTTTATAACATACATCGCTGGAGATGATCGATTAGTTGTAATACTAAAGTTAAACAATTTTTTAAATTTAAATTCCGACCCGAGATCGCGCGTGATTCTCCGGCGAAGTTTAATTAATGATAAAGATCCGCGATAATTTGGCCTAAAGGCCTTAGCGTAAGTGCGAGGATAATGATCCGCTTACTTACGCAATTACTTTCTTATCTAAGACTCGCAAAACTGGATGGCAAATATACGGTAAAAATGTACGACTGCGACCGATGTCTACGTGTATATGTATCTCTGCGCTAAACATAAATTCTAGTAAATCTGTCAGTTCTCTCGATGTACGAGCGGTGTATGCTGCTGAATTTGCGATCTCTGTGCCTCATCTGTAATTACATGATAACTACTCGTGGCATTACATTTTTTCTTTTTTTCTCGTTATATCGTCGATCGGCTGCAACGCGATGAAATCATATTCGATCGGCCGTTTCGTTATTGCCGCTGTTGCTTTTGCTGCTTTCGCATGCAAGCAAATCATCGTAGAAAAATATTGTTGCACCGCCCACCATTATTATTGACTAGAAGCATTTCTTGCATATTATTGACTATCGATGATTAAATGATTTACGAAGGCTTGAAAGATGGAAAAATATATTTCCACGATGACTCGGTTCGGGACGATCTAAACGCTGCGGAAAATACATGTTCCTCGTGCGCACGCGTGTGGATTTCTTCCGGGATTTTCATGGCCACATACTTTATATGTTCGTATGGCCATCTGTTAGCCTTCTAAATCTATTATTACTATTTTTTCCCATATCTTCATCATATCGCTGAATACTTTGCGCGCGTTCGATGTTTCGAAAGTAACTCCCGCGCGCGGCGTGGTAATCGTTGATCCGGTGAAATGCGATGATATTCGCAAGGCTGACGATACCTTGATAGAGAATTATCCGATCAAACGAATAACTCGGGAGCCAATGGATTATTGGTGTCTATGGAAAGAGGCGGTGACAATTCGTAATTCGAGAAATTGGTATATATATGTAATCGCTACTCTCGGCAAGCTATACGCGCACAGCGTGTCACGGCTCGAGCAGAGCGCGAGCTTCGACTCTTCGTACAGTTATTAAATATGATTATGCAATTCGAAAAGGAGTTCCAAAGGACGCACATTATGACACGACGAGACGTCGAGAGATGTTGCTCGCAGCTCGAGCGATGAAACATAGTTGAGTTCGTGAGGAGATCTTTTGCGAATCTTTCGTCTCGTCTCTCTCGTCGTATATTCAGCAAAGTGTTGCTGCCGAGAGCTACTTTTGCGCCTTTGCCGCTGACTCGTCTGCCTGCCGGTACGAGACTCCTCTCGCGAGCTTCTCGCTGTACCGATTCGCTCATCAGGGATTTCTGAGCTCACGAGCCACCCGCGGTGTCCTCATGCACCGAGAGAAGAGCATAGCGGGGACATAAACTCTGTCTCTCTTCGTAAAGGAAAACCGCCTCGAAAGTTCTTAACGCATATCCATTGGAATGCAAATTAGATATTAAATTATTAACCGAAGTCGAATGCGCTATTGGTCGCATATGCGCGAATTCATTTCGCGTCTTTCTCGCTACTGATGTGTCATTTCACAATGCAACTTTTTTTTCCTATGCGAAAAACGAGAGACAGCGCGCGAGATCGGCGATAGAAAAAAAAAAATTTTTGAATTTTTCGTTCATTTCGATTTTCGATATTCATATATTCGATAACTAAACTTTCTTGCGGTATAACAACTGTTCTTATAACTGGATGCTGGTGTAACGAATCATTATTACAACTGCGAGAATTGCCGTTATTGTAATTCTTACGAATTACGCAATTGCCCGGAGAGTATACGGTAACACCGTCGACCTAGACATTGCCATCGTTCTCCCCGATGAAACTTACGTCCGCATGACTTACAATTTTTTTTTTTTTTTTTTTTTTTCATATACGATTTTTTTTTCTTCGATTAATCGAAACGTCAAGTTTGATATTGACAAGTTGTATTTCCGGTTAAATCGGGACGTAAGATCGAAGGTATTTTGTGAGCTATGCACCTACGGTGGAGCGAACAATAGTGCTGTCATCCATAGGAATCACGTCGTCCTCCAACCGATGCGCGGATTTACAGTGGGGATTATATTAAAAGAGGGGACGAAGATGCATTTCCGGTTCCGCGAAAAGAACGAAATATATTTACGATACAAAATTTTTTAATTTGGGATATCGCCGAATTGTATTTTATACGACGATACGAAAATTTAATCTTCACGTCTCACCCACGAGATGATAACGAATACGACGGATTTTTCCGAAGATCCATTTCCGGTTTCGCGAAAAGAACGAAATATATTTACGATACGAAATTTTTTAATTTGGGATATCGCCGAATTGTATTTTATACGACGATACGAAAATTGAATCTTCACGTCTCACCCACGAGATGATGACGAGTACGACGGATTTTTTCCGAAGATCCATTTCCGGTTCAGCGAAAAGAACGAAATATATTTACGATACGAAATTTTTTAATTTGGGATATCGCCGAATTGTATTTTATACGACGATACGAAAATTTAATCTTCACGTCTCACCCACGAGATGATGACGAGTACGACGGATTTTTTCCGAAGATCCATTTCCGGTTCAGCGAAAAGAACGAAATATATTTACGATACGAAATTTTTTAATTTGGGATATCGCCGAATTGTATTTTATACGACGATACGAAAATTTAATCTTTGCGTCTCACCCACGAGATGATGACGAGTACGACGGATTTTTCCGAAGATGCACTGGTCAGATCGCAAGTGCATTGTGAGGAGGGCAGGGATGACCCCTTTCACTGCACCACGTTCCTACGGCCGGTGTATATAAAGAGCCTCGCCTCTGAAGAAGAGGCACAAGTAAAACAACCCATCTGCATCTCAAGTTCTCCTCCTGGGTGTCACGTGTGAGATTATGTATACATTTAAGGTAAGTTCTTGCGCTTTGAACTTGCAAGTGAACGCGATTACGATAATCGAACTATCAATTAGGTAACTTTTTTTTTTTTTTTTTTAATTTTTTTTTTTTTTACCGCATTCGACTCGTATCACGCAGTGAATAAGTTTGACTCAAAAGTGAATTTCTCGAGTTTAAAGAAACAAAATTTTGTTGACGCGTTTTTTTGCAAATACTCCGAAAATTTTTATTTATCGTAATAAAATTTGTAAATTTCACCCCCGCCATACGGCTTTTAAGTTTCGAACGGTATAATTCGAAAACGTAACATCATTTTGCCTTTTTGACTCATAAAATTATTGTCGCCATTTTTTTTTTAATTATCTTTAATATTTTCGAGTTGAAATTTTTGGTTTTCAAATTTTTAAATTTTTGAGAAGGACGTTTTTTGATAACAGCAGGACGACGAAAATTGCGTAATAATTGCTTCTGTGACCTTATCTATAAACGAATACACGACACTGGTTTCTATCATACCATCTTTCATAACCGAGAAGTCCCCTCATTACCGTGATCCACCGTGCAATACAACGCCGAGTGGCATCATTACGTTTCGCTTGTCAAGAGAGCGAGAGAGAAGCAATTCGTAATTCTTCGCGTGGCAACGTTTATACATTTTTCTTTTTTTCGCACTTAGTAATCTTTCATAATTGTGATTTGTTGTTTATCGCGAGGAAATCGGTTACAAGATAAGAAAAGGCAGCGAACGATCAATTGATGTCCATTATTAATTTTTTTCCGCGAAGTATATCCATAGTAAACGGGAATCTTTTGAATAACAATTTTTTTTTCCGGTTGCTATTAATAGCAGTGGCAAATCTTTGAATAGCTGTGTCACGAAGGTGCGAATTTATTTATTGAACGCAAACCCCTCGTAGTTTTTTTTTCCGCCGCGGAGAAACTCCGAATAAACATCGATTCGACGAGTACCAAGAATTTCGATCTGTTGATTTTTTTTTTACGAGTCGCTCGGAGAATAGAGACACTCGGCACTCACTCACTCGGTTGATGCTGTTTTACAGTCATTACATCTCGAATTTCATAACGTCATTTGCCACTGACGTAATATCTTCGCTGGTGCATCGCGTATTGCTTAGACGCCGTGAGCATTATCATCTTATTCAAGTGCCCTTTTGTATCAAGTATGCACTCCATATAGCTCTTCTGTGCTTTGAGCCTTCGGGCAAACGACGACTTTCACGAATCTTCCAAATAGCCTCGCCGTTTGTAAGTACGGCGACGATATTCACGGATATTCGCTCGCATCGATCGTACGCGCAAAATTCTTTCACGATGAAATACCCAACGACAGTGTCGCTGTACATTGTAACTCCGTGTTGTAAAATCATGTTAAATCGTTACAAACCTCTCATTAATCCTTCCCGGTAGCCGAGAGACCGCACAACTAGCTAATATATCAATGAAGAAACCAACGCGTCTCGGTGTGAGAAACAGTGTTTTCTTCACTTGAAACTAAATTTATGTATCGATCGAAAAAAAAAAGCAATTTTTTTTCCGAAGTCCGAAAAAAAAGTAAATTTCCATTCGCCAACGTAACCGATGAATTATTTCCCCAGAAATTTTTTTTTTTTTTTAACTTTTTCATCGGAAGAAAAATACGACGCGATTTACGCAATACGCTACTCACGATCGCGGATTATCGATGTAAATCTAATAATAATTTGCCAATTATCAGCTCTAAAGTTAAATACTCCGCTTTCATAGGAAATCTAAATCGATCGTAAAATTGAAACATCTTTGAAAGGAATTTATAGAGTTTTAATTTTGCAGGTGTTAGTGGCGGTCGCACTCTGTGCGACTAGTACCCTCGGAGCGCCTCAGCGAGGTGGCGGAGGTTCTGAAAAAGATGCTGTTATTACGTCCCAACAGCTAGAAGTTAATTTCGACGGCAATTACGTAAACAAGTGAGTGTTTATACGAATAATAATTGTTCGCGTGTTCCACTTGGCTTCGTAGCGTAAACGCGAGCCGACGAAGAAGGCGCGCGGAGATGTTGGCAAATAGCGAGCGTTTCACGGATGCGATATGATACGTTTTTCAGCTTTGAGACGAGCAATGGAATCAGTCATCAAGAATCAGGACAGCCGAAACAAGTCGACGGCGAAGTTGCCGTTGTTTCTCAGGGCGCGAGTTCTCATACGGCACCCGATGGCACTAATATTCAGCTAACGTGGACCGCCGACGAGAACGGATTCCAAGCTCAGGGCGCCCACATTCCGACCGCCCCGCCAATTCCCCCAGAGATCCAAAGGGCGCTGGAATGGAACGCGGCTCATCCGGAGGAGGACGATGGTGGTCAGGGAAACCGACCATTGCCCAGAGGTTAAAATTACGCATTAAAATTACAAAATTAACGTCCCAAATATTCTCCAAATCGCCCGAAACATATTTCTCTCTCTCTATCGCTTTTTTTTTCGTTCTAATATTCACAGGTTGATCGATGAAGACTAAATGAAAAAAAAAAAGAAAAAAAAATACAAGAAAACAATTCGAATTGTGAACTGACGAAAAGAAATGCTGGCCTGCTATGGACAAAACCGACCCGAGATGATCCCCAATGGATCTCTCGCCTCTTCTCAATAAAGCTAAAAATACGAAATAGTGTTGGTATATTAATATAGAAAATACACGTTTACGAATCAAGAAAAAAAAAAAAACCCTACCGGCATAAATAACTATGCATTTATTAATAATAATATAAGTATTGTGAGAAACCTTTATATTCTTGTTATAAAATGAAAGCTAAAAAAAAAAAAAAAAAAAAACGAGAAATGTTAAGGAAAAAAAAAAAATTATATCGAGAGAAACGTTTTTTGGCTGCAACGATCGGGAATTTCACGACGTCGTACCTACCAGTGCGAGATATATACACGACAGTAGTACAGGCACTCGAAATAAATTTCATATCAACGTTCGTGTGTGTGTATAGATGTATAACTCGCCTTGTGATTTTTGTATGTAAATAAAGAATTTTACACCGAAATACCAGTGCATTACCGATTTTTTTACTTGGAATAAGACACATATATGTAGATATATATATAATTTTCTATCTTCCTTTGGGTTCGTTAGATAATTGCAAAATGTCGAATCGAAGCATCACAAGAGTTCAAACGTTTAACGTACATATATACATATATATATATGTATATATAGTATATGGTTACCAAGCAATGAAGTAATGCATCGGCAACTCTGCGGTAGAGATTAGTATGCACTGGCGCAACATCGTGGATTCGTAAGTGCGGCGACATTTACGATCGGCTACGTTTGTAGAGCTCCCGGTGTTTCGTCCTGAAAGCCCACGCTGGGTATACGAGAGAGAAAGTATCGATGCCCTGATGCCAGTGGATCAAGAGGTGCAGCACTCGAGATAGGACACCGGGTCGTCGGAGTTCTAACAGAGATCAGGTCGGGTCATGATGCTCCCAATCAGAGCGAAATGCGAGACTGCAATTTAGCCGATCATCTATATGCTATTATAGTCTTATTCTCGATGTACGCAACCCGCGAAGCAGTTTAAGCAGTTTAAGAATTTAACTACGAAGGAATATGGCGAAAAAAAAATTTCTTACAGATCGCGCGATTTACTGGATTTTTTATGCAATCGTAATTATCGGTAGTTACAACAGACAGAAATATTCACTTTGAAGGGTTGGTCACCACTAGAAAAATAATTGACAGCGAAAAATAATTTTTTATTTAATTTTTGATGATAGTTTTATTCGGCAAATATTGCGATGGCGGTGACGCAAGAACCAGATTCGTCACTGGTGATAAAAGATACATCGGCCATAATATTGAAAGGGAGAATAAAAAAAATGGTTTATTTTACGAATATTATCGATTTCAGAGGATTTTTAGACAGGATTGGGATTTCCGATGGAATTTGAGAAAAAAAAAACAAATACCCCGCGGCGAAATATTTAAAAAAACATCGCGCTGGGTTTTTTTTGTTAAATTAAAAGATCACAAAAAAAGTTTTCAGTCCACAAACGTACTTATACTTTTTTATGCTGACAAGACTTCCTTTATTGCTTTAATAAAAAATTAAGTAAATTGTAGAGAATTCACGAATCAAAAAAGCGCGTAGCAGTGTACGAAAAAAATCGATGGGAATGTGGCCCTCCGGTATTTCAAGGTTTTATTTAATATGAATTTTTTTAGGAAGGATTACGCAGAGTACAATTTTTATTTTGATCATTTCGATCGTATAACCGGTTCGTAAGATCGAAGATCTTGCGCGATATACGACTCCCGCGTACACTTCTTTACCGCGCCTTCAACAAATCTCAATATTTTGTTACGAAAGTCGAATTCCAATGTATTCAGGTGACATTTACTCATATTTTCGGATATTTCGACGGGTATAAAAAGATCGGTACGAACAAAAAAAGATCATCAGTAGTCAATCGTTCGATCTACAGAAACATTCGACATGAGTCAAATCGCAATAGTCCTCTTCGCCCTCGTGGCTGTTGCGGCGGCTGGTCTCTTACCTCAGGAACCGGTGCCGATTCTCAGCCAGGATCAGGATATCAGTCCCGACGGCAGTTTCCACACTAAATATCAGACCGGAAATGGAATTTCCTACGCGGAACAGGGTGTCCTGAAGAACGCCGGTTCCAAAGACGAAGCGCAGAGTTCTCAAGGATCAGTCAGCTACACAGCTCCCGATGGAACCCCTATCCAGCTATCGTGGGTCGCCGACGAGAATGGTTACCAACCGGAAGGCGCTCATCTGCCCGTGGCTCCCGCCGCACCGGAAATCCCGGAAGCTATCAAGAGGGCGCTGGCTTACATCGCAGCCCACCCCTACGTCGAACCGAAACACTAAACCTAACCTAACCGACTCGCCGTACCACTCTCAACATTCAATAAACCCACTAGCAGCAATCAATAAGAAGAGGCTGTTGATACCAAAGTCAATCAACGTACATGAGATTTTGTTCATCTACTCTGTTCTCAGCGATTAATCTGTCTATACCTGAATAAACATGAATATTATACCGTATACCTACACTGCAGATTATTAACTATACTTTGTACCTACCAATTTCTTTTCAGCATCAATTTAGATTAACTATTATAGATTTATTGATCAATCACGTCAGGTTAACTGATAACTTGTCTATATGAATTGAGACTTCACGATCTCCACGCTTTCAGTAACGTTATTGAAAGATAATTACTCGCCGATCATACATACCGGAAGCTCCAAATGGTACAGAATAATCGGTGGAATAACAACCAGCGATTAACCTTTCGCGTTACGACGGAGTTATACGAAAAAAAAAATGAGACTCGATTTAATGAAATTTTAATTCTGATACGAACGTGTCCTTCAGTGAACGTGCACGCAAAACGATCACGCGATACTTCGAAACGCGAACTTGTTCGGTCTGTGCCCGGGGGCGAGAAGTTTCGACGATCTTCCCGCGGCATTTACACAACGAATCTCAGGGTTACGAGAATTTGTAGGTTTGTCAATTACTCGTCAATTGATATTATAAACGGTATGCCGATGTATAAAAATGCAAATGGCTGCCCTTGAGGTTTTGGATATGACGTACCGCAACGTTAGTTGGAGGTAAAGGTAATTTACGAAGACCTCAGCAATCAGTACAGAAGAAGCGTTATTTCAACATTTGTTTGTATACAATATTAGGATAGATAAAAATCAGTCTCTCCGTCGAAAACTGAGGAACTACGTCGAGACAAAAACATCGAAAGCAACGATGACATTTTTTGGCGTTTCTCTCCAAAGTAATTACATCTGTTTGAAGGTCTAACAATCGGTGAAAACTTGAAAAAAAAATCAATTTTCGAAACGTCGATTTTTTTTCTATTTTTTTTTTTTCGATTTCGATATTTTTCGAAAAATCGAAAAAATATTTCGATTTTTCGATTTTTTTTCCTAATTATTACAATTACATATAAGATTGAAACGCAGTCAACGTACGGCGTTTCTTACATAAAACTGTACGAATTATAAATAAAGTCGAAATTGGAGAATATACCATTGACACCATTACCCGGCTGTTTTATTGAATTATGCATTTTTTTTTGTGTCAAAGATCCGTTACGCATAATGATCGATCAAAGTGTCATCACGGATCGAATTTTGAAGTTAAGATGACAATATGAAGTCCTTAAGCTTCGATTTATCTCGAGACGTCATTCGACATGAATGGAAAAGTAACGCACTTGACCTTTCGAATGGCGGACTCTCGAGATGCATCGATCACGTTATTCCGATATAGACTGAGAAAAAAAGATGTATGAATATTCTCGTAATAATTAAAAGTCGCCTATGATTCGAATCGTATCTCAGAGACACAATATTGATATTTTTTCTTCAGTGTTAAACCGTTTGATCACTAGAAGATCGATATTACGAGAGGTGAAAGGTCTTAAGGTAAAAAACGACCTTTGCGCAATCGCTTCTGCGTATAATTCAACGTTTCGAACGCCCAGTCGCCTCTTGCCGAAGTACCTTTTTCTCGTTCATCTCGGTTAACCGAGTGCCCAAGATAAATTCAACGGAAAGTGGGAGAACCCCGTATAATCCGGATGCTCGTGTGTCCTATTCGCTGACATTTAACCGAAAAATTTCGTTATGCCGAAATTAAACGCGAGGTGTGTGCATCGGGAGGGTATAAAACCGCCGATTCACAAGCAGATAATCATCAGTAGTCACAAGTTTGTTCTACCGAAACATTCTCAAAATCGACATGGGTAAAATCGCAGTAGTTCTCTTCGCCCTGGTGGCCGTTGCAGCAGCCGGTTTATTGCCGAACGAACCCGTGCCGATCCTCAGCCAAGAGCAAGAAATCAACCCGGACGGCAGCTACCATACCAAGTACGAGACCGGAAATGGAATTTCCTTCCAAGAACAAGGTGCTTTGAAGAACGCTGGAACCAAAGACGAAGCCCTGAGCGTCCAAGGATCCGTGAGCTATCCGTCCGCCGACGGTGCACCCATTCAGCTGTCCTATGTCGCCGATGAGAACGGCTACAGACCACAGGGTGCTCATCTCCCCGTTGCACCGGCTGCACCGGAAATCCCACCAGCAATTGCCAGGGCACTCGAATGGATCGCTGCCCATCCCTACGTCGAGCCCAAGAAAAACTAAGAGACCAACTCCGTTTCCGGCGCCAACCTCCGCACCACTTCCGATTAACGACATCACTCGAAAAAACCAAAGTACACATCCGGAATACCGATTTCGCCTCAATGCATTGAGCGAAAATATTTATACCGATCACTTGAAATAGAAATGTTCAAAAATCAAATTTTTATCCGCTATCTTTATTCAACCCTTTCCTTCTCAATATCTATATGATTCTGGTAGGTATTGCCGCAATACGAATACCACTTACGAACGACTCGCGGACACAGTTCTATGAGTTATTCACATTACCCGTTTTCCTAGTTAATTTTTCAACGAAAATGCGTGGTCACCTACTGGGTGACATCGTCAGGATGGTGAATGCCGAGACACCGCTCTCAGTTGTGTAACTTTCCATGCCGTCGCGACCAGTTTCACTAATGTCAAGTGATAATGAACGATGAGACGTTTGGAACCCACGCTTTGCGATATTACGGAATACATCACAGTACCATTGGCATATTTGATATTTTTTTATTTTTTTTTTTAATAGAAGATGTATTGACTGCCATAAGAAAGTTCTGATGTTAACGATCCGATTTTGCAAGTCTATAGGTAATTTTTCGAGTCGATGAGCTGTTTACGAATGCCCTGGTAAATGGGTACCAATTACCCTCACGCCTCGCGGAACGTGCCTTCGTTCGATATCTCACGCTAATCTTGCGCCACGAATTCTCACGTAGACGAGTTACCATCAGCTGGATATCATTTCACTAATAGTCTCATTTTTGGGAATACATCGGCTGATCTATGGTCTAAAGATGCTAAAGAGTGAAAGCAGGGAACGGCTGCCCTTGGCTGCTATCGCCGGTTACTCGTTGTCGTGATTCGCTACTCCTTTCATGAATAATATACATACATAAATTAAATAACATCTTTGCGCGATGTTAGCAAGTTGAGTAGAAGTGATGGTATGCCGAGGGAGGTGCTCGTTCTCTACTTGGCGCTTTAACCCGATGGTCAAACGTATTAGATGCATGAACCAGTATCGTGTTCCCATGCATTCGATGACATTTGAAAAAACAACATAGTACAAGTTTCCACGGTGGGTTTTGCCGCGTATATAAGCTCGTTGCATCCCACAGAAAATCGTCAGTAGGTTGTAGAGCATAGAAATCAACCGATTCTCGAAGGTAGGATAGGGACTATCAGACGGTCCTAAAAAGAACTGTTTTTTCTCGTCTCAAGGGAGCTAAGGGTGCGATTGGTGTATAAAAATAGCAAAAAAAAAAAACGTGTCGATGCGAAAGAGTGCATCGAGTTTTTCGTATTTCTAACAATATACGCGATTTCTTGGGTTTTTTTAGGAAATCTGGAAAAACCAACAATGTTGATCCAAACGATAGCAGTGTTTTGCATGGCGGTTGGTGGAATGGCTGCGACTCTGAACGCCGGTGATCCGATCGCTATAGTGGCACAATCATCGGACATCAGTCCGGATGGTAGTTTTTCCAACAGTTGGGAAAGCGCGAACGGGATTACCTTCCAGGAAAGTGGAGTATTGAAAAATGCGGGGCAAAAGGACGAGGCGGAGTCGGTTCAGGGTTCAGCATCTTGGACTGCACCCGGTGGCGAGAAGATATCTCTTGGATGGACCGCCGACGAAAATGGAGCGAACTTCCAAGGAGATCATTTACCGACTCCCCCACCACCCCAGGAAATTCCTGCTGCTATTCAACGAGCTCTCGATTGGATTGCCGCTCACCCTGAACCGGAAGCTCGAGTGGGGAAGCTTCGTAAATGAAAATTGATCTGAAGACATTTCTACGTGTATTGAAGGCAAATAAAATATGATAAATATTACTCGCACAATTCACGGTGTAGTTTAATGCCGATTTTTGCTTCTATAGCACCTTATTTCGCTTCGACTTCCTCTTTACTAAAAAAAAAAAAAAAAAAAAAAAAAAAAAAAAAAAAAAAAAATCTCCACGAACGATACAGTAATTCGTAGGTAACTAATACCACGTGCTACTGTAGCTGACAGTAATATAATTATGAGATCTTCCGAAGAAAACCGTTACAAGGACACGAATAAGTAGAGAAAATGTGCGGTACATAGAAGGCAAATAAAATAGGACGAGCACTGCTCGCAGAGTTCACGGTTTAGTTCAATGTCAATATTTCGCTTGTTATACGCCATATCCCGTTTCCTTACAATGTATCGATAAATAAAAAAGCACATTAATATGATAAGTGATGCAGTGATTTGCAGAAAACAAGTGACTTACGCAATAATGCATTCTTGTCGAGAGTAACATAGTTATGAGATTTTTTTTGACGCGATGCAAGGACGCGAATAATTAGAGTACACGTGACAAATATCTATTGAAATATGTAACGTGACTTCTAAATGAAAAGCCTTAAAAATTTGGAAGAAATTGTCCATTTCCTCGACTGCCACTCAAAGTTTAGATGATATTTGGTTCAATGGCTCTTCGTGGAGCTAAAGAAAAGTTCAATGCTCATCCGGTTGTATCGCTTTTAATGAGGCAAATGGTTCCCCGGAAAAAAAATGGAAAAGCGCCATTTTTCGAAAAGCCGCGATGTTTAGTGAGAAATTGTTGAAATAATTGATCTAATTATGTGAAAAACGTGCTGCAAGACACGAAACATGAATTTTTTAGATACTCGTAACCCGGGATCCGTTTCCAATGTCACGGGCCTCGAAGTTTTGAAAAAATAACACTTTCTATGTCCGAAAAACTGACGCCGGTGCAAAAGTTGTTGACATTGAAGACATCGATAATTCGACCAAAAATGACGAATGGTAGGTGACACATTTCGATTAAAAAATGAACAAAAATTTCTTGGTATGCAACATTTATTCACAATACGACGTCGTATCGAAGAGTACAAA
Organism: Cryptus viduatorius; assembly: GCA_964006125.1. Taxonomy (NCBI): domain Eukaryota; kingdom Metazoa; phylum Arthropoda; class Insecta; order Hymenoptera; family Ichneumonidae; genus Cryptus; species Cryptus viduatorius. The sequence goes on along the minus strand of OZ023225.1, from coordinate 14,704,614 downwards.
CCCTATATACACGACATGCGTACGGACAGAGTGGGTGGATAGATAATTAATAAAATAATAAATATGTACAACAATTTGAACCAAAGTACGGAGAATAATCATTGGTGATGTAGAGTTGTGGGGGTAATAACGTAATATATATTAATTAATTAATTAAGGGGGAGGTGGCGCCGCGCAGAAGCAGTTCTCTCTCACTACGAGAACTCGTTATTAATAATCCCAATCAGGGCGGATGTTTCGATGAACTTCGTTTTGCGTCATTGCCAGAGTAAGTTTTCCATCTTCTTTTTCTTCCGTTTCGTAATAGTTTCCGTGGTCATTGTCAAGGGTTGCGGTGAGATCGATCTTTCGTTGAATCGCGTAGTTTTATTGGTTCCTTATCGTTGTTTAAACGCCATTTTTATCCTCCGGTGACGGATGCGCCGCGGCCCATTCGAGAGCTTTTTGGATTAGTGGAGGAATTTCCGGAGTCGTGGGAAGATGATCCCCGACCGGTTGGAAACCTTCCTCGTTGGCTGTGTACGTCAAAGAAATTTCCTTGCCATCGTCGCCCTTGTAAGAGTAACTACCCTTCGCTTGGACAGCTTCATTCTCCGATCCCGCGTTCGCCAACGAACCCTCCTCCTCGGCTTTGATACCGTTACCGGATTCGTACGACCATTTGTACGAACCATCAGGATTCGGACCGTCTTGACTCTGATTGACGATCGGTATCGGTTCGTCTGCTGGCGCAGCCGCAGCGTACGCTGCTAGCGCGATCACTGCGATCTGTTGATTTTTTTTTTGTTAACCATTTGCGAAAAAAAAAAAAAAAAATACGATACGCCGATGACTACTCAATGCCCTGAGGTTATTTGACTCCGCGACTATTGATACATCGAAACTCTCTACTGTGTGCAATACTTTAAACGCATAATAATAATAATAATAATAATGCTAACAGTGCCATATAAGAACCGCGAGACTCACGCATCGACCAAATGGCTTTTTAATAACTCGATATGCCTATGAAAATTGTGTTCCACGTCGGAACGTATGACCGAAGAATATCGTTATTGCATTTCGCGATTTTTCATTGACTATTTATATTCACCCTTTCACTTTTTTTCGACAATTTCACGTCTCTAATATCATGCAACGAGATTTTAAAGACCTCGTTTTCGTTCAATTAACCATTTGGATTCTCGAGTTTAACTTTCACGGCTCGACAATTGCATCTCCCACCCCTCCCATCTATAGCTTTACACAGTTTCGCAATGTGTACCATGTATCGCGTATTATACTGTACGATTGAATACCGAGAATTCGCGGTATTGTGCAATAGTCGGTGGGAAAGTTATCGATACGTTTGACGATGTATTATGCCGAAAGTGCTTGAACTCTATACGCGCATCTATGCCAAAGACGAAGAATTCGGTAGGAATCCTTATCTCGCGATCACTCGGAACCGCTTTCGTTGTGTCATCACGATTTCCGTACCACGAACTTCGACCCCTTACGATTTTTACCTCGCGATCTCAATTTCTCAATAACCACTTTTCTTTATCATTCGATATATCGCAACCCAACCCCTCCTTACATAATCGCCCTTCGGCTCGTATTTCCCGACGTTAAAAATAAAATAGCAAATTTTTTTTCAACCGTCAATTCACATTCACAAAAAAATAATTAATACAAATAAATTCCTCACATTTGCTTATCTCCCGATCTATTTAAATGGTCAGTGAGGCTGCGAAAGAAGCAAATCTATAAAACAAATTTAATTAAATTATATCAATCGCTTGCAGCAGAAAAACCGCGATGATAAAATTTAACGCTTTTTTTTTGTGAGAGAATCAAATAGAAAAAAATCAATCGTCGTCACTACCGGCAGAATGAATATTAGAACATCGCGATAATGAAGTAACAACAACTTCGCGGAGATGCACGTTACATCGTTTCCCCTCACGACCGCGTCGCGCACTCGAGTCTCGCGGAATCAACCCTTTCGCGGCGAATCAATAATTCCACAAAAATAAAAAAAATCTCAAAATGCAATTTTTTTTTTTCTTTTTTTTTCGTAATCCATATCCGCGATGATAGCTTACCAATGGTGTATACATGGTGCGGCGTTAATCTCTGATGGTCGAGTGTTTATCAAGCCCCGAAGGAGCCTCGATATATATACCCCTGAAGGCGCCTGCTACCAACATCGCAAACGCACACACACTACAACCCCCCGGTAAAACGTTTGTCAGTTGAAACTTAGCGGAGAAACGGCGACCAAGTGTTTGAAGTAATAGAAAAAGAAGAAGAATAAACGACAACGACATGCGCCGTGAGTTAAGAGAATTCATGTATGGGAACGTATACAAAGTTTGCGAGTAACTTCTGTCGTACGTACACGTTGCATATATGCAATACTATCGCAATTTTATCGCTATGGTGTACGTACGAGGAGGAGGACAGGGATATACTCTCGTCCCCCCGGTTAAGACCTCCAGGCGAAGCACAGAGACGCCGCTTCTGCGCCAAGGGTACATAGATCTTCGTAATCCACACATGCAGAAGATTCACTATAAAACTTACTACTGTCTGCGCGTCGCTTTATTTTCGATGTATTTGTGTGTCGTTTCGACGTCGTTGTCGTCGTCGTCGTCGTCGTCGTCGTCGCCTCTGGGATATTCTGTGGTGGAGGAATCGTGAACACGTATCCATGAAAATACAACACACTGTACATCAACGCTGCCAGAGCTCGTTGGTACTTTACGGAGAGGATCACCATGTCACAGATCCAGCGACGCTAAATGTCATCGTGTCTCTCCCACCCCCACTTATATGGCTTAAACGATTGCTCAGTCGATTGTCATAATTTCTTTTAATCGGCGTTTAACGAGTCGATTCTGTGACGAGGAACAATCGAACGACACTTAACGGTATTAATTAATTTCGTAATTATCGCGCGCCGGAGATATGGATTTCCGGCGGGTAGTTGTTGTCATAATTCTGTTGGTCATAGTTCAGTTATTCAATGAGAATTTTCATTGGACGGCTTCTAAGGATACGCGTATATAATACATCGGAAGTTGTGCACATATGTGGTCGTATGTGATTGACATGGTAATTAGATAAATGTTAATTAAATTGTATAGGAATAATTAAATCTACCGTTGCCGGGAATGTTGCGAACGATTATAGAAGAGACGAGTCGCCATTCGAGTTTTCCTATATTTATCACTCGACGAACAAACGTCATCGATATGTTCGAGTCTATTTACAAATGTATGTATTGAAGAAAAAAAACGTGAAAAATTCTACAGGAAAAGCGTGAAAACGATTATCATTGAAGATTAATTATAGTTAACTTTCACGTAAGAGATCAAAAAAAAAAAAAAAATGTTCGATTATTTTTTTTTCGAAAAAGGCGGTGTGGTTTTTTTCGCGAAAAAATGATTGCAAAGCGTTTTTGTTTTCGTTTATTTTTCTTTTTACTGCGCAATTCGAAGGATAAACTTTTGGATAATCATTGGTATTGTGTGTAGCGATCCTTGCGGAAAATACGAAGTCGCGACTTGATCGGTATCGTTAAAATCACTTGAAATTGCATAGTTAAGCTATTTACCGGTATTTGCATTGTAAATAGCAAATCCTTCGATCTTGTTGCGCAGTGGAAACTTAGAGAATTGAAAATCTTCCCTCAACCGAGCGATCAGTTCGACAATATAATGTATTGGCCGATGCGCAGAAATTACCGATCCGAATCCTTCGATATACGAAACTACGTCTTTCAATAGCAATTGTGTAACTAATATCAAAAAATCAATCATAACTTTCGACGTATTAATTGCTGTATCAATGGGCTCATTCAGCGCCGACCTAATTACATATTATTTTATTAATCGGTAACAGCGTTGAGTACCGACGATAGGTTGCGAGGCGAAGGTCAAGTCTATCGCTCGATCTACATCCGCGACGAGCCGAATTTCAGGGTTGAGTAACGATCGATCGTTCAAGGGTCTGGGAAACGGTCATCGATAGAATTGACGATAAGCATCACTCCGATAAATAAGAACCAATGACTGTCCAAAATGGCAATCTGAGAACGGCGCACTCGAGAATCTACACGCAATGCAATAATTCTGAGTCAACGAGAAAAAAAAGATGCAGCGCGTGAGATTTTTCCAACGAAGGATCGCCTCTCGTCTTTCCGCGAAACACGAGAGGCGATTAATGGCAAACAGGAAAGTGAACGCTAAGCACTAAATATCTCATCGTATGAAATTTTCGATCGTCAAACTTGTAAAATCGTAGTGTCACTTAACGCTTGAAGAATCGCGCAATTCCCTCGTAAAAGCATCGCGCAGCCGCAGTCATAAAGACGATCGATTATCGAGTGAATAATAATATGAAAATGTTTATCGGCCATAGCGTAGCTGCGTCGCGACACCGGTCATGTTACCATCGAATGGATATAAATAAGTGTAAAGCCTTTAAGTACGTAAATAAGAAGATGCGGCAGATGACGACCTTGACATATAAGAGTGGAATCGTATAAGCGTCCGCGCATCCGACGTGTAGCTCTTGTAACTTGGATGCTGCGCGACGCGATATATCCTCTCATTGCCCGGAGGCGCGTGAAACTACACGAGACTCATGCCGAAATCAGTTTTACTTTCATTTTACCTCAGTCTCGGTACCCTCGCCACCTCCTTTCTTGTTTTATTCCAAACATCCCACTTGAAGAAAGGATTTTCGTGAATACAAATAACATTCGGTGAATGGCTCCCGAATTTGCTAAACAGCACTTTACGCCGAGAGGCAAACGAATCGTATTTTATTTACGGATATTTTCTTAAGCAAATGGAAAAAACATCGCGAATCCAATCGACTGTAAGCACTTTTATTAAATTCTCTAGCGAAAGCCTTTTGTTCGTTTTCTGCGCGGAAAAACGGATCGAAATCGAAGTGCGACGTCGGGCGACTTCGTCTGCATAATGCTATCGCGATGATTCCGGGTACATGGATTACTCGTAAGCGATGGCATTTTCGTCGAGTAGATGTTCGTTCGAGTTAAGCGAAGCGCAGGTTACACAGCTGCTATGTAATTCACGAGGATTTATTGCCAACTCCCGCTGTGAGTTTGCCGCCTGTTGAATCTCTGAATTCTAACATAAGTACGAAGATACAGGTGCTGAGTTGTCGACGCTTGAGGTCGCTGCGTACTCTTGCATTGAGAAACGACGAATCATAATCCCCCGATAGTATGCAACCGGTCGTGCATCCGCGTGATTTCACATGCGTCTGCCTACGAATGTTGTCATCCTAAAGGCGCCGAATGGAGTTTGTTGAACCGTAAAAAAAACGCCTTTGGCGAAGGAGTGGTTGATCGCGCAAGAATTCCCCATAGATGCAAAAGAACCGGATGTTCACGGGCGTTACCCTTGCGAACGGACTATTTTTGGATTTTGGGCGAATAGCGAACTCATCTTCGTCATCGTTAACGATAAACCTGTTTTCCTTTTTCGGTAATTTTACCATTACTATTCGTGAGGCTTGCGGATTAGGAATTAACTATTACGCGGACGCTATCTCGCGTCATAGATCGGCGGCTCGTAAGGATTACGTAGGTAGAAGTCTAATACAATACGCGAAGATAACTGGAGCGTATAGACCCTTATTATTCGCATGGGTTGTTGAAAATCAGGGCGTCATACACCATAACGAATTATAGCTTTGTATGAAAGATCGAGAATTCGCGAAGTAGGAATCGATCGATCGATCGATCGATCGTTGTTTGTTACTCGAATTTGCGTTACTCGTGCGCTCGGATTTGGATCACAAGGTATCTAATTATTTACCGATCGCGTATTATCTTCGGGTTTCACGAGCTCGTCGTCGAGTATCCTGTCTTTTTCGCTCACTTGTCTATTCGGCTTTCGTTACTTTGCATGAACGGAGCATTGAAATAGGGAGGTGAAAGCGGACTTTAAAATTTTTTTTACTCGTACTTTTTTTCTCTCCCCTCTCCGCGAAACATTGACTCTTCCTCGTCACGACATAAACGTCTAACCCGAGACACAGTCCTACGAGATAACTGAGACTTTACGCGGCGATACCATTGTTTAAGCAAACGCTGCGCAGCGATCGGCAACTTAATAAACCGATCGACTTATTTCTTATTACCTTTCGGCTCAATTCTATATTGCCATTTACTGCATCGTTTATCTATTTGTTAAAGTGTATTATTCCCCATTCTTCGTAATATGCGCCGACAATTTCGATTCGGAACAAATGGCTTCCTCACGATCGGCACTAACACTCCGCGCTACGAAATTATTCCAATGATTCTAATCTCCGAAGTTACAGAAGAAGAAGACTCGTTGGAACAAAACAGCCATTTTGAAATCGCATTATCGTGTCTATATGCCAATATTGTGAGATACATTCGTCGATAAATTTTTACGATTCGATGTAAAATATCACCTCTGACGCAACCGCTATGAAGAAGAAAAAAAATGTCTTTTAACCTTCTGACCTCGTGGATTCTTTCGACATATTGCCAAAAATATACAAATGTATTCACGATATATCGGTTTCAAGGACTCGCATGACGATTTTTCGACGGCATTTCTAACAAAACCGTCGAAAAGACATTTGCATTTTATCGAATGCAAAGTTACTTTTCGTCTTCGAGAGGATCGAAGTACCGAAAATTTTTCCGAAAATGCGCGACTGCAATGGGAGAGGAATTTTGCAATAATGTAAAACAGCATTAAGTCGAATAGTCGTTTAATATAAACGTTTTCACTATCCTAAGATGTAAAAAAATTCGATATACATATAGTACACATAATTTTCATATGTTGTAATATTTATAATGACACATAATGGCTTTTAGCTCGTTATCGATATGAAATAACGATTGTCTGACTGTTGCGCTAATAATTTCATTTTTTTTTTTTTTTCTTCGTCGTCTTTTCGTAATAATCCACAGTGTGGAAACTACTTACGTATAATAATCTAAAGGTATTTCTCTCGAGAGAGTCTTCACTTTCGGAGATTGTCTTCTTCGGGATGAGCGGCAATCCATTCAAGTGCCCTTAAGATTGCTGGTGGAATTTCCGGTGCTACTGGAAGATGAGCGCCTTGAGGTTGGAAACCATCTTCGTTCGCGATGTATGAGACTTGGATGGGTGTACCATCGTCAGCGGTGTAACTATAGCTTCCTTGAGCGGAAATCGAATCTTCTTTGGATTCTTTGGACGGTACGAGGGATCCCTGTTCTTGCGCTTGGATACCGTTACCGGTCTCGTAACTCCAAGAATAAGAACCGTCGGGATTCGGACCGTCTTGGTGCTGATTTACAATGGGTATCGGCTGATTGTCGACTGGCGCTGCCGAAACAGCGACCACCGCCAACGCGAGGAGGAAAGATACGGTCTGGAAAAATTTTTCAAAATTTTTCTCGTCTTTCTATTGCTAATCTTCGGCGTAAAAGATAATATATCGGAGGTAAATAACCCCTTTAAACCGCTAAAACCTGTTGCAAGTTATGCCATCCCGATGTCTGGCCATCTGCCGTTTTCCGATTCCAAAGATTACGCGTTGTATTACTTAAGAAACGACTTGAACATCGCGTTATGCAACAAATGAGTCTTCGAAGAATGAATGACGCGTACAGCTGATCGAAACGCGGCAGGATTCGGATATAATTTAGGAAAGCTGTATATATCGAAAATAATCGATTTCGTGTCAATAATTCAGTTAGAAGTTATTACATTGTATTAGATTTTGTCGCGAGTTCGTAATCTCAAAGTTCAAAGAGGTTTCACTGACATTTAGATCGTAGGTGACCAGCTGCCTGATCCGCGCGTTGACCCGCGGGATTGTGCGTTATTACCGAGGGACTGACGGAGATTGTTATTGCGTAAGTTACCGCGTGGGCAGTTTTTTTTTTTTTTTTTTTAGTGTGTAAACAATTTGTAACGAATAATGGGGAAAGTATCACAGTAAAAAAATTATATGCCGAGAAGAAATCACTTAGCTAAGAGTACGCGAAGTTTTTTTTTTTTTTTTTTTTTTTTTTTTACTGCTGTTATCGATACTCCGCGGATATTCCTATATTTGGTATTCACTTGATTTTCTTTTTGTTGACAATTTCACTAATTTTGTAAGTGGCGATGGACCACACACTCACCAGGATGTTCATGTTGGACACTTGTCTTGTTTGCTTCTTGGTGTCTCGATGAGGGCGACGGAGGCTTTTATATTGAAGCCAAAACCTTGCGCGACGTGGTGGTAATCCTAGCTGTCCAGGTTCTCCCTCTCGGTGTCCAAACCGACCCATGGATGACATTATTCGTCGTTCCGCGCAGTTGACTTCTTCGCCCCGCCATATACATCGACAAATTAACAACTAGCTGGATGCCACCTCTGACATCGAGGCACTCAACGCACGAAATAAAACTTACGAAATTTCGTGTCTTTCTATCAAACGCTCGTCTGCACGGCGACAACAATCGTTCGTTACGTTGACAATTCGACATTACGAGTCTTTGGATGCTCTTCGAATCCATTTCTGCACTATTGTCGACTCAATTTTTAAAAAATATTAAATATGAATTACAGTTCGCGAAGCGAAAAAAAAAAAAAAAGATAGAAGTTATGTTAAAAAAAAATTATACCGGAATATTTACCTATTTCATTACTTGCGGATTAAAATATTTAAAAAAAAAATGGTAATAAATTTAATTTCGGTAGTTTTTTGCGATCAAATGCGCAATTTTTATTTGCTAATACCCCAACGGCGGTCTAAGAACGTCCATAAATTTTTTGTCGCTCATATCCGTCGCTCGGTTAATTCGCAGAATCGGACTAAAGTATCTTATTAATATTCATCATTATGATAACGATGCGGCGAAAGATGGGTATCTGTGGCTAACGATCTTTTAGTTCGTTGCTATTTCATTATTTTTTTACTTGGGAGACTACGTCTCGACGTCCTCGCCCACTCACGCGCTATCATTGACCCGAACTTTGCTGTTTTTTTTTTATTTTTTTTTTTTATTTTTCTTCATTCAGCTCCTAACAATTTTATGCGATTTCGGGAATTATGAATTCCGCGGTAACGCTCCGTCTGCGGCAAATCTGCACGGCAGAATCCTTGAGACCGCAACAACGCAATAAGAATACCTAATAGTTTTATTATTCGCCCTTCCTGATTCTCAAATTAATCCGTAAATTTTTGTTTTATCGCCGTGACACACGTTAGGGTGAAGGAGATTCGCGATATTCATCATTGTCATAGACACATAGGTACTCATTGTACCAATGGCAGACACAGGCGACTTTCTAATGATGATATTTACAAAAAAAATATGTTGAAAAAAAAAAAAAAAAAAAAAAAAATATCTGAAAAATATTTTCGAAGAATGTTCACGACACGATCGCGACAACGATGAATAATCACGTAGATTATGCAAATCACGAAGGACGAATTTGACGACGAAATATTTCGTCCGCTGTGACAAGAGTTGTTGGTTACGGAATTCAATGTCAACACATCGCGCGCGTTATCGTTTTCAGCGAAATATCTCGAACTTCGATTGAATAAACAACTCCGCAAAATCATCGAAAAAAAAAAACAAAAATGGATAAAAATTAATTTTTGTACAAATACGAGACGAATCGTTGAGTGATGATAACCCGCAAAAAAAAAAGCCTAATAGTTCGTCTAACGGTTCGGTGTAATTAGCAGTTCGAGACCCGTGAGATTACCAATTATCTTATAATTAGTCAAACTGTCGGCTCGTTACTACGTAATAGAAAGGTGGATGAATAGAAAGAGCCGCAAATCTCTCTTGTGGACGACAGTTGGTGTAGCCGTTTTGGATTCACTAAGCTGTCATGTAATCGTCCTAATCACCCAGCGCCGCGCAATTGACCGTCTCTTCTCGCGCGCGTTCAAACGTTCGAAATTCTTATTGAGTAATCGATCGGTCGGACGATCGGTTGAATGTGCGATGAGAAAAAAATAAAAGAAAGAAAGAAAAAAAGTTCTTACTATAATAAAAGTATAATGGAGGAGAGTACGAGAAAATGGTGTTCTATAGAAATATTGATTTCTCTTTCGTATCGATTTCAGCATTCATAATAGAGATTAGACTCGGAGCTTTCAAGATTACGACTCTCTCCTCCTCTTTCTCTCTGGTAACTCACTTAATAAAAAGCAATGAGAGTTTGGTTCGTAGGTCGATTGTAGACTTAATTACAGTGCTAAGCGAAGCCTTCGATCGTCTCGGAAATAATCGTCGTTCTCTCTATTCGCCGCTCGGTCCATCGAAACGACAAATTATTGAGTAATGCAGAAGTCATTTTTGCACGCCGCTACACGAGAGTGTATTATCTACGTAAGATCGAAATCTTCACCATTATTTTTCGATGCCAGCATAATCGGCATGTTGCGGAACGCGTTTCATTCGGAGTTGCAGCACACAATTTCTCCGACATCATACCAGAGATAAATTTGTAATTAATACTATTTCTCAAATATCGTTTTTAGAAGAGTCAAAGGGTTAAAGGCATTGGCAATCAATAATTATTGGGTTTGCATCGCTTAATCTTTTATTTTTAACCAAAAGTCGTTGTGTACAGAAATGAGTTTAGAGGCCAACAACTGTACCTATATATTGATATCAAATGAATATCTCTTGTCGGGAGAGGCGAAGCGGTGGGTGAACGAGCATCTGCCGGGCGAGCAGCGCGCGTGAAAGTAAAAAAAAATCTCAGCTCCTTTAACCGCACATAGTATTTGGGTTAGCGGCCGAGTGACCTCCGCACGAGTACCGAGAAGAAGATCCGAAGAGAGTAAGAGAGAGTGACGATGAAAAAAAAAAAAAAAAAAAAATGTAAAAAAAAGAAAAACAAAACGAGACATGCGTTATGGATTCTTTCGGGTATTGCAGCTCGAGAAGTCGCAAGTTTCGAAGAAAAAAAAAAAAAAAAAAGATAATGATACTACTGACTGTATGTATATAGATTGTGGGACACAACGTGAGGATTACCGAAGCGGGAGCCCATTTCGCGAAAAATTTTACCGAAACGACTCGATGGGCCGCGATGGTTACAGAAATGAAGAAAGAAAAAAAAACGGGACACGTCGCTATGGCTGCACGCGAGACTTGTAATTAACGGAGGTCCACCGAGCGTACATCATCCCCGGGGGATCCGTAAGGGGCCATCGTAACTGCAGTTACGATTCCCGCGGTACCGACCGCGAGCGCGCGAGGTGAAGATGCACTCCGATATCGAAGAACGAAAGTCCTTTTTTGTCAGCCCAATTTTTTTTTTTTTTTTTTTCGTTCTCATGCCGCCTCCCGCTCTGTGAAGTTCTCATCAATACTCATCGTGCAGTCAGAGAAATACCAAATATGCTGCAACATCTTCGGGCAACAAAACGTAACACGGGGTTACGTTTATCGCTTACGTTTGATCGTTACACGTTTTTTTTTTTTTTTTTTTTTTTTTTTCTTCCCTGTGATTCGACGCGGATATGCTAAACAGTTGGAGAATCCTTCGCTTTTGCATTGCTGGTTAACATGCGTCGAGCTTAGTGGATTCAGGACGCACGTGAACTCACGCTGCAGCGGTCCGACTGCGGCATCAGCGGAGACCGCACTGTGAGATCAGCTGACCGAAATACAATAGCGATAAATCCGCTTTTGCTTAGTTTCTTCTTTTTCCTTTATTCCTTTTTTTTTTTTTTCGCGTCGCCTTTAATTTTTCTCGACTTCGAGCGAACCGCTAATCGTTAATTTGAATAACGATTAAATCAACAAACGAAACGGATTCGCGATTATGATTTCTCGATAGGGTACGGAGCTTTGTGTATTTCTCTGTGAGAAAACGTCTGCATATTGCCGACCGGAGATTTCTGCATACGTCCACCAGGAGCCCAATATTATCGCACCTTCGGAACTTTTGACGTTGCGTCACCATTGGAAATAACATCGCGTACTAAGGAGATGACTGTCATAGAGAGACATATAGAGAGAGAAATAACTATTGCTGCCGCAAGCAGCTTCTCTCATCTCATGCGTATAATTACGATTCGTCACTGTTCACGAAATAATTCATTAGTCTCTGCGTCTTTTATGTTTGATCGCTCGAACTAAAGAATTTCGGAAAATCTCGTTAGATCGCTGCAAAGATAAAAGTATCCGTGCGGTTGCTCTTCGAAAAAAAATAAATAAAAAAAAAAATAAATGTTCGAATCAAACGAAACGGAAAGTAGTCGAGAGAGGCGAAAGTTCTTAGCCGTGGGTGATGGGTCAGAAAAAGCATCGTATAGAACACCGAGGTGTTAAAACGGACCACAGCGGAAATGAAATAAAGAGTTTGTAAATTGGGGACTCGATAAATCGAAACGAACGATTGTCTAAATCGGCATTATTTCTCTTTCGAGAAAGTTGATGTACATCAGCTAAGAACAATTAATCGATGAAAATTTTAATGAAATCGCGGTTGATAATTTTTCTGTGAGTCTCTTTGACGGTTAGAAATCGAAATCTGAGAACAACGAAAGTTGCGCGACGGGTGGTTTCTCGGGTTTGCGCGGGGAACGTTTTGTGCTCCTGGCGATCGGCAACCGGCAGATGAGGAGAGCCCCCGCGCGACCTTTGATGCCCAGCGGGCTTCATCCAAGTTTGAGGTACCGAAGTAATACGCGCGCGTGTGTGAGTTTCTGCCGTTGGTATCCGGCTGGTCAATGCCGTTGGCATGTTTCTGTGTAACCCATACGCGAGGCCCCCGATGGTAGGAACGAAACAGAGGGTGGAGAGGAGGCAATGTTCTCGTGGCATGAGCAACAAGCGAGAAGATTCACAGAATAGCACAACGCTGAAAAGTGGTGGGGGCTTCAAATAAGGTATGTATTACCTTCCCGAAGATCCGTGAATCTTGCGGCGAGGATATATAAAGCGGAAGACTTACACGGTTCTTCACAAGTCAGTGCGCAGTGAGCCCACGAAGCTAAACACACAAACAAAACAAAACCACCCAAATATCCAGCAATGTTTAAATTGGTGAGTAGTCAAAGTTCCCCATTCTGAAATTGCATAATTTTTCGCAAAAATTTCTCATCAACATCGAATACGATTATGGAAAAATAAAAAAAAAATAAAAATAAAAAAAAAAAAACAGTGAAAAAAAAAACAAAAAATAAATTCAATTGGAAGAAAATATAAACATCGAAGAGTTATTTCGTGCTACGATCAGTGCTGCGCAGTTTCATCCCGTAACGACAAACTTGCGCAATTTTTTTTTTTAACATTGTATAAAATTTTTTGATAAAATTCATGAAGATTAGCATTTCGATAATTTGATTTGATATTAGAGGAAAAGAAAGTGATAAAAGATGAGATGAAATTTTCAATAGAAAGTGATCTATAGATCATTGAAGACCGTCGAGAGTGATCAACGCTTCCATGGTGCTTCGGCAAAAGAATAAATAATTTATATCGTAGGGGTTAAAATGAATTTGAAAAAAAAAAAAAAAATTCGATACTCAATCGGCAAAAAATGTTATAGTCGGTAAAATAGCACTGTACGCGGCTTCGCAAATTCGTAAAATTTCAAATGCCTGTGGCTACCAACTCATCATCTTTTAGCTTTCACCGGGTATACACGACAAAGATACGCGTGAGATAATCGCTTGAATGAAACGCGTGCATAAGCCTAACGTCGATTTGCGACGAATGCCTCCAAGGATTCGGTATAATTGATGAGTTAAAAACACGTTTTCTTTATCGTAGTTATGTAAATAGACGTTTGTTTGAATTAAAGTGATTTCACGTTGACGCGTTAAGGCGAATTTGCAACAGGTTTCGAGAATAGGAGAGGGAAATGATGAGTAATGGCGGTAGATAGACAAATTAATCAATTTTTTTTTTTTTTTTTTTTTTTTCGATGTTTTCGCAGGCGGTAGTAATCTCAGCCCTCGTGGCAGTGGCTCTCGCGGCTCCCCTCGACAATTCCAGTCCGATACCAATTCTGAGCCAAACTCAGGATGGTCCGAATCCGGACGGTTCGTACTCGTGGAGTTACGAAACCGGAAATGGTATTCAGGCACAGGAACAGGGAGCGCTGAAGAACGCCGGTACCGAGAACGAAGCAATGTCGGCACAGGGAAGCTTCAGCTACACCGCCGACGACGGTACTCCCATTTCTCTGACTTACGTCGCCGACGAAAATGGATTCCAGCCTCAAGGAGCTCATCTGCCCACTCCCCCCCCAATCCCAGAGGAAATTCTTCGCGCTCTCGAATACATCGCGGCTCATCCCGAAGAGAACGACATCGACGCGCCCAAGCAATAAATAATATAGATAATATCCAAGTAAACGATTAAAATTGAAAATATAAAAAAAAAAATGAAAATAATAATAATTAGAAAGAAAAAGCTAACAAAACGTGCGTTTGACGAAGAATTCAGTTTTGGCAACCATAACGACGCAGAAAAATATTCAATGAGACTTCGACCAATACATCGCGGTGTCTCGAAAATATGTTATTATGGATATGTTGATTTTGGGAGAATGTTACGCAATGTGAAAATAGCCAAGTGAATAATTTTCGAATAATTTTTTTAATGCTCAAAATTCAATATTTTTTTTTTGTTGTTTCATTGTTTTGTCTTTCACAAGTTCCTTGTATCATAACGTCTATTACCTTACTGTATTTTTCTGTAAATCAACGTATAAAATTCATGTAAATAAATGATTACTCTGTCGTAAGGCTGTCGAAGATTATTGGCTGCCAGTTACGACGGAGTTTTATAAGTACAACTATAAGTGTTTCTTTTTTACCGACGAAATTCCTTTCCTATTTTTTTTTTTTTTTTAATACTCGACGAGAAAAGAAGGAGCGTTACGCGTTTGACTTTGAAGTGAAGTTATTCGGTTTATCGTTTGTACCTTCGTAACCTCCACATTGTTCAAAAAAACTTTAATTACTTTACGGATGAAATGTGCAGAATTTTTCGCTGTGTAATACTTCGGTTACTCGTTGATTCGTTCCGCCGTTAACTCGCGAAGTCTCGTTTAGTTGTGCTTTTGATCGAAGAAAAAGCGGACCACCGCTCGACATACCAATTTTCAAAGGTTAAGACATGTTAATTCCATTCTGCAATAATTTCCCATACATCAGTGACAATTGGGATGTTGTTAAAAAAATCCGATCGAAAAACGGAGTAAAAAGAAAATTTACGGCAATACGAGAAAACAGTTCGTTCGCTTCTGTGAAAAATCATAAAAATCAAAAAAGTAATAATTTAAAATTGTTTTTAGAAAAAAATTGACTTACAATTTTTTTTATTAAGAATTTTTTTTAGAAATTATTTAATTTAGCAGTTTGGGAAATTATTCGATGGATTTTGTGTATTCGCGTTACCCAACGATAGTGGTTGTTACGAAACTCGTAAATCGATGTTTTGCTGTTTTTTTTTTTTTTTTTTTTTAATATTAATATTTTTAAAATATTAATGTTGTTATTGCTCCGTAGACGCAACGACCGGAGGAAAAAGCAGTACTTGAATAATCATAACTCCACGCGAAAGGAAAGCTCGACAAATTCGGACGATCCGGTTAGTTAGCTCTCAAGCGTTAAGACTCTCAGCTCTCGCCGCAGGATTTCCGGCGCAGTTTTTTTTTTTTGCACGCTCTGCGCGTAACTCCCCGAGGTAAAGTTTACACGTGAGATGCGGCAAAGCAAATCAGTAATTTGGGATGCAAAGAGGGAGTCGAACAACGAAAAAAGTTAAAATGCGGACGCCCTCGACCTCTGTATGAAATTTTCTTCGCAAAGTCCGTCGGCATTATAAGCCGCAAGCAATGACGATCGAAGTCTGCAAATATTTGACGAGTCGAACAAAATATTTTATTATTCCCAGTAGCAATCAAGTAATTTAGCGATACGAAATGAAGGATTCGATCGTAAATTATTCGCAGTCTCATCGCGTCGCACATTCGTCGAGGAAACTTTGGATATCCCTTTAAAATACGCAGCCGGCGGACTTTGGCAATCGAATTGATTGATCTAACGATTCCAAAAAAAAAATCAAAAGATGTTGGCCTTCACGAATCACGCTGAACGAATATCGCATTAACCATAATATATCCTAATTTGGGAATTCCGAGAAAAAAAAAAAAAAAAAACTATCATTAATTTGATATTCTCCGCTATCTACGTGTCATCTCGAGTAAACAAGTCATCGAGACATCGATGCGTCTTCATCTTCACTTCGGTATTATAAAACTCATCGTGTATAAAAAAAAACAAGTAGAAACGTATATTTTAGGTCCACAAAAAACAAATAATTTGTTCTTAAGATCTAAATAGAAATCATTGATTGGCTTCGATGGTATCAGGTTGGGGGGAGGGGGGGTTGGCGGGATTTACAATTTCAGTTCTTTCTGTTCGAATTTCTCGTAACCGGAAACTGTGGCACTTGATTCTTAATAATGTTCTGATTCTGATTGGAAAAATCTCTCGAGTGTTGTTGCTTTCGCGGGGGTTCTTCCTGTTCCGGTTCCTCGGTGGTCGATGGTTGTTTGGCAATCCAGTCGAGAGCTCTCTGAATCGCGGGTGGAATTGGCGGCGGGGTTGGGATGTGAGTGCCGGAAACTTGTGCGCCAAATTCGTCGGCAGTCCAACTGAGCGATATGGGGGTACCGTCCGGTGCGTTGTACTGTACCGATCCCTGAATCAGCTGTGTTTCGTCGGGTGTTCCAGCGTATTTTCTCGATCCCTGTTCCCTCTGAAGTATCCCACCCTCCGTTTCGTAAGTAAACGCATAACTTCCGGGATTGTCGCCCTGATCGTGAGATTCGCTAACGATCTTCTCGGGTTCGCGGAAGTATTCCTGTCCATAGGCGGCTCCGAAGAGTGCCGATACAATCAACTGAAAGGAAAACGACAATACCGCGACGAACCTCCATTAGCTTCGATTGAAGAGAATTGAGGATGAATAATGAATGGCGAAGTAGCGAGAAACGCAGGGGAGGGGGAGGCGAGAATGATGACGCGACAGCCGGAGTTACGATGCATCTTAACGAATCGAATGAGTCTGAGCAAAAAAAAGGCAACTCCCGTCCCGTCTCGTAACGCTCGCAGCTGACATAGATGCACACAAGAGATTTCTTGAACTTTGCTCGTGTGTGTATTTATATATGATTCCGATTTGAGACGTGTATCAGACCCCTTTCCTCGGAAAAGGTCACCGCGAAGAGTCCGTCGGTTTGTGTTTATGCGTACAAAGTATGCGTACGAAGGTATACGATTTTTTTTACCGGGGCGGACAGGACGATCGTAAATTTAAGCTTCGCTCATACCGAGCATCGCTCATTTTTGATAAATGCAATCGATTAATACGATCGAGAAATTATGTCGCGCACGCATCGGTGAAAGGATTCCCCGGTGTCCCACATTCGCCGCGGTTGGCCGGCGTGCCTTCGACAGCGTGGGTTTTTCCTCTTTTTTTTTTGCAATTAATAGATTATATTTTCATTGATCGAAAAAAATATTTGAAATTTTGCTCAACAACTCCGTCAGAAGTGGCGAGGAGCGCCACACCAAAATTTCGAAATCGTTCGTCGATGAGAAAAAAAAGCGAACGAGCGATTGCAAAAGTGAAACTCGATGACAACATCTCGGGAGCTCTCTTTTTTTTTCTCGAAGTTTTATAATTTGACGAAAAAAATTATTTAGCATTTGGTATTTTACTCTTTGAAATTCGATCTTTCGTAATAAAAAAAAAAATGGAAAAATGATAATTTATTCAATAATGTTTCCGCGGTTTTTTCGTTTCCGTTTTGAGATTAAATGAAGTCGTTTAATGATGGAATGCAATTGAATTTAACGAGGAAAATGTGGGCAGAAGGATGCGACTGTGGTGGGTAAGGGTCGGCGAAGTTGATGCTGATACTCACGAGGACACGCATGCTGATAATTTGCGGTTGATGCGCTGCGGTTGCACGTGTCCACGCTTTGCGAGAAAGTGGTTTTGTGGAAAGACAGCCACTCGATGCGTATACGCGGTTTATGGTTGGTCGTTGGCTTCGCTTTCGAGAAGTAAAAAGACAGAGTCACATATAGAGATCACATCGATGGTTGCCGTAGTGAAGTTCGCGAGCAACTCTTCGTCTGTTGGGGGCAGAGCCGACCTTTATACCTCCAGTCTACTGCGAGTCTAGGCCTTTACATAACCCGGGAAAGTGTTATTTCGGCGTGCGTCCTCTCCCTTTGAAATGGTTCGCGCCACCCCTGTTCTCCTTCTTTTTACCACCGCGGAAATCGTTATTACAGTTTCAGCGCCGTTGCTAAAATACCCCTTTAACACTCCTTTAAGCGACTCGACAGTGGTGTACATCGATCTTCACCGTCATCCTTGGCCAATTGCCTTAACGTGTACTTTGACAATTACGCAACTATTAAGCAGTTACCCCGAGGTGATTATTAAACTACGCGATCCATGATCATCGGCAACTTGGTCGTTAATCTCCGAAGAAAATACAACCAACCATTCCGAACTTCAACGACAATTCGCGATAAATTAGAAGAACATATTTCTTCCATTAAATAAAATTTGTTTAACCAATAGAATTCGTTGAAACTGATAAAAAAAATAAAATAAAAAAAAAAAACGATTTTTTTGTAGACGATCGAGGAATCGGTTTGTTTGTTTTTTTTTTAATTGATAACATTGCCATGTTGATGGCTCTTCATCATTATTCACGAAGCGCCTTCACGGTTCTTAATTATTTTTATGGGCCGTTAATCATTCCGATTGATCGTTTCGATATTTTGTATCGTCGTTCGGCGGTTTTTTTATCGCAAATACTATTCCGAATACTGAACTGAACTAATTATCGTTTTTTTATCGTAAAGTTATCACGAAGGATTAAAAAAAATATATATAAACGTGTGAAGCGGACACGCCTATTATTTCGCTGCGCCAAGCAACGGTATTAGCTTCGTGGGAATTGAACTCTGTATATAGAAGAATATATAGTCGCGGGGGCCTTGGCCCAGTGCTCCTACCGGTGTACATGATATTACGAGTACAGAAGGAAACACTGCGAAGCCTGTTGGTTCAATCGATTTTTTTTATACGCCCGGCGTGCATTAAGCGCGACTACATTAGTTTATAAGTCTGCATCATTATACTGGTGGGATGTAAACATTAATCAAGAATGGATAAAAAAAAAAAAAAAAAAAAAAAAACAAATCGAGTGAAAGGAATTGACCGTTTCAAAGATTATTACGAGGCTTACCGCCGCGCAATATTACTTCAACAAATTTTGTTAAAGTAAATAAGAATAAATTATCAATGCTGCGCGCGCAGAAATGATTTCTTCGATGTAAATAAATTTGTATAAATTTTTTTTAAATAAATGAATTTTAATTAATCAAACAAATTTTTTCGTTCGCGAAGGGCGAAAATTTCAAAAATTTCGAAAACGAGAAAAGTTGACGATTCGAACGATTTCTCGGTGTCCTTCTTCGCGTTGTCAATTTATTTAGAATGAAGAAATTGGGTAATTCGTTGTACAATCACTTTCGGAGCCTTTCGAATGTTTATATTATCATTTATCTAATGATTTTAATCAAATACGAAACATCGGAGAATCGTTACACACGCGGGAAGTCCTTGAAGATGAGAACATTTGTAACATATATCGTTGGACTTGTGATTCGTGGGCTCGAAGTTGATGAATATTTTTTGAGGAATCGCGTTGCGGTGCGTTATGTGTCATAAGGATCGTCTCGTGAACGTGTGCCTCGGGGATCGGCTCGCGGTTCCCCGCGGAGAGGCGACCCGCGTCACTGACAACTTTGTGCCCAATTTTCGTCGATAACGCGAAGCACACTCGCTGAGCAGCCAAACGAACGAAGCAGCGATTGCCACGTGCTTAACGAAACGGTTTGGCAAGAACCACGAGAGATTCTCACGATAAGAATCTCTTCAACGTCTTCACGGTGGAATCGCCACGTTTTTCATTAGCAAATGGCTTTTACGATGAAAGATCGTAAATAATAATATCTGCGCAATGTTTGATCAATTTCCTTTTTTTCGATTGCAGTACCGTATCGAATCGGAACTCTTTACAAATAATTGTTATTAAATTGAAAGGCAAATCATCGTATAAAAAAACCAAAAAAATTCCTTACCTTCCGATGATTTTATCAAATACCGAAACTCAACAGAAATCAAAGGAGGAAACAGTTTCGCAATTTATCGTTATTAATAGATAGCAAGAGACAAATATGGCATCGACGTTCACTTATTAAAGAAAGTAAAAAAAAAAAAGCTAAAATTCGAGGCGCCAGCGGAGCGATTGATTTGGACGGTTCTCTTCCTTGTTCTGCGCTATCTCCGCAATCCGGCCATTTCGTAACGCATCAAAGGCGCGTATGGTGTGCGGTGGTCTCCGCAGGATTCTCGATAAACGAACGAGAGAACTCGTGAATGATATTTTAAAAAAATGTTGCTGCGATGCTGACGAGGATAGTTTCTTGCTAATGGAACCACAAGTTTAATTTTTTTTTTTTTTTTCATTTGCGAAAAGATCGGCATGTGCGTTAATATTGATCACCGTAAGAAAGTAAAAATGGCGTTCCTCGTCGTAAAAGGATAATAAAAATGTTTCATCGATACGCAACTTCGTAGAAACGTAAACCTATCGTCCTGAGATTGTAAGTACATTTGTATAAATGCAAATATCAGCATCCAGTAGCATAGGCTGTAAATCGGCGAACTGACAACTTCATAACGATCGAATCGCAAGAAGAGTCCATTTGAGTTGTGCGCAAAGTCGTTAAATCCGTTCAAAGTGTATGTAAGGTCGTTGTTCCGTTGAACGATTTCATTATTAAAATTATACAGCGAACTTTCATTGCCTCAATTTGCATGGAAATAAGGCTATCGGAACGTCTCGAATGATTATCAGTTGTCATCGAACCAGAAACGATTCTCTTGTTTGAACCCTCAACTACATCGCGCGCAAGTGAAAATAGCGCGGACGGTGATCGACGACAATTTTACCGGTTAAAACATAGTTACATCTTCCCTCGCAAGAGATGAGTCGACCTTTGATTGCGCCATCGAGCTGTTCTCCGGAGACCGTGTGCGCTGTTACTTTCACTTCTCCGAGAGCTCTGTAACACGACGAAGCGAGAGCCGATAGTCTCTCTCGCGGCGCGGTTATACGCGAGAGACACCGTCTCTCGATGCCACGATGTTTTAACAAGTTCGCGACAAAAAGGTACCGCCTCTCCAGCGAGACGAGACATCGACTCTCCTTTATCCTGATTCACTCTTTCGAGGAGGAAAGATATCCTCGACGAATGAGAATTCTTTGCATTAACGTTCTAGGAATTTGAGGTGCTGATCGCCGTTATACTTTCGCACCCTTTTAAACTTTCTCCCGGTGCATCCTACGCGATCGCGATCCCTCGATCCTTGAAATTCCACGTTCCATATTTCTCACTTGCAAGGTGCGCGGGACACGTTGCGCAAAGTAAACTTGCAGTCGTATATACGCGTAATAATGAGATACGTCGTTTCGTATGTGCAATTCTCATTGTCGCGCCGAAGAGAATACGGTGCTCTCGAAAGTACGAGCGATTAATATTGCACTGCAAGCGAGTTTCAGGATCGTGTTTTTCGCGGACGCGTACCTCGGAAGGACACCTTCATAAATTATATCGCAATTGCGTAAATTTTGAAATTACTCGTCGCGGACAGACGCGGCAATTCTTCTCGTCGGGTGTTCCTTGTTTTAACGAACACTCCTTATGTTCATATGTATATATTTGAGCGGCGCGAGTAGATATGTATGTATATATACAGACCCATCAACCGGCTCGTTACTTACCGAATGTGTCAAATATTACGTAGGACGTTGACCCGTTTACCTCGTAAACCCTTTCGTCATACCGAAATTATGAATAACTACGCACACCGAACGAACGCGGAGGCTGATTGCGACTACCAATGATTTTTATTCACGCTATAGAAACATCGCGCTGAGCAATGTCCACGTACGAGATATTCGTTGGGTACCTGTTGAACGATGTGAAGAAGTCGCGTGGGACCTAATAATGACCGCTAATCGGGGGCGCTTTTGAAACGTTTTTAATGATAGTCATCCGGTATTTTGAGGAATTATACGTTTGACTCATAGAAATAAAAGAATTTTTCGTCAATTGCGATCTTTACGTATATTCAGCTACCGTCGTCTTATCTGTAAAATTTCCGTGTAAACTCCCAACATCGCGATCTTTTTTTACGCGGAATTCAAATAATATCGCCGATTATTAAAATTATCAAAATATTTTTTTCAAAAAAAAAAAAAAGAAAAGGTACGCCAAGTACTGAAAAATTCGATTTCCAAATATTATTAAAAAAAATGAACCAAATTTTATAAGCCAAGCATAACAGAAAAAAAAAGGATTCTATATAACAAAAAATATTGTTTTTTTTTTTTTTATTGCTGTAAAAAATTGGCGTTCCGGTGTTTGAAAGCGTCACAATAAACCACTATTTGCATTGGAACGCCAATTTTGTTAAAAAAAAAAAAATATTTTTTGTTATATAGAATCCTTTTTTTTCTATTATACTTGGGTTATAAAATTTGGTTCATTTTTTTTTTTAATAATATTTGGAAATCGAATTTTTCAGTACTTGGCGTACCTTTTCTTTTTTTTTTTTTTTTGAAAAAAATATTTTGATAATTTTCACTCCTTTTTGAAAAGCTAACATTTGTAATTTCACCTTAAAAATTAATTTCGAAGGATCGGATAATTCAGATCGATCAAAATTAATTCCACTTGATGATTGCCGGTTATGTTTTTCGAGATCGCAAAGAAAAGTTATAATCGATATAAAATCGCACGTATAACATTAAAATTATTTATTGAACATTTTTAATAAATCAAACAAATAAAAATGAAAAAAAAAATTAATTATGGAGATATTCGAACAGTCGAGGCATTCATTTGCGCATTGACACGATTGTGAAAAGTATTAAGCGTCATTGTCGATGCTCGCCGATGGCGTGAGAACCGGTATCGCTGTGGTGGCGCGCGCTACAAGGTTAATTCACGAGAGTAGAAAGACCCGCGATGTTGGCAAAAGATTATTTGTGCGAAAGGTCCTTCACCGGCCCTTTTACTTCTATCGGCTCTCAATCGCTAACCGGTATGCGACTAGAAATTTAAAGGCAGAAACTCCTTATACCTTACTAAACAAAGGTAAAAGGTCTTCAAGGTTTTTCCAGAACAAAGACCTTCGTTGTTAAACAAATGCGACTGTAATGTATACTTAAACTTGAATAGTTTCGATAATCCGCCGACAAATTATATGCTTAGCGATGATTATGGCAATTTTAAATAAAGCAGAATAGTCCGCAGTTTCACGTCGAAAAAATGGCTATTCAAATATCCGGAGTCTGTGAATGATCGACGAACGGAATAGCAATCTTCGTAGCGTGAGCCGAAGTTAGCCTTGTGAAACGACTACTGTTTGTTCGGTATAAACGTATTTGTACGTATGTATGAATGAAGGGGAAAAGAGGAAGGTGCGGATGAGGTTGCAGTTAGTGTCGCAATAAACACGAAGAAATGTATACCATTTCGGGACGTAACACGTGGCGCAGTCTGTGTTAAGATCCAAGAACTTCTTGCCTTCCGACGACGAGATTCTTTGCTTTATCGAAGAAACGCGATTGGAGCGGCAGTGGTAAAGGCAGGAAGTGTTCAGACGAAAACGAAACTGAAGCGAATGGATACTCACGCCGAGAAAATGCGAGTAGTAAGAAATGCCAACGTAAGACGGCAGTAAAGTGAAGATATCATCGTTCCTTCGCCTCCTGAGATAACTCTGACGATTTCATAAGTCGCGTATCGTCAATCAAGTGGTATCGGGCGGGAAATAAGGAGATTCGTTGCGTACCGATCAGACTACCATCGAACGGTAGTTCAATCAAAAATTAAAGTAATTAACTAACAAATTCCTTCATTATTGCATAATGTTTCAACGTCTCTCGAGAATGTCAGATAAAATTTTCCGTATTTAAGTTATCGGTTGATATTATAAAAAAAAAACAAAAAAAATTACGAAAACTCGACGGTCGGCTCGATATCGATCGCAGAAATCGACCGTGCCGTTCGCTCGTTTTTCTTTTCAGGCAACGCGCGAATGGCTAGCGGAGAGTCAAGAGAGCCGTCAGAACGACGCCTTCACGACCTCAACTGCTGCTGCTGCTCCATTATCTCGGGCGCTCGCAGTCGACGGTACAAACACGATTGCTTGGCTAATGTCGCGCCGCGTGGCAAAACTCCACGGTTAGTCGGTCGTCGGCAGGTCGCCCGGTTGGTCGCACTCGCATTGTTCTCTCTTTTCAAGCAAATTGCATAGCTAAATAAACATTTACCTAAAAAATTTCTATTGTCTTCGTAATAATTTACTTTGCTTGTTTTTTTTTTCTCAATCGTCGATCAAATATATAAAATTTTGTTTATCGCCGAAGAAGACGATATAGTGTTCCGAAAAAAATCATCAAAATTCCTCGTTAGCGTAAAGGTGGAACGGTGAAGACCGGGAGCCCACGTGTATCAGAGTGACGCTGTGTCTGTGCGCGCATACGATTTACCGGCTATTTTGCAAAATTATTATTGTAATGTGATTTACAAAACTAAAAAAAGACACCTTTTCAGCTGTAAAGCGTTTTCGCAGATATTTGATACGTTTTACGTTGAGATTTTGCACGGTACGCCTCGAGGCCGGACGTTTCTACTGTGCCGAGCTGTGTGATCAGACAACGCGCACACTGTTACTTTATTTTATATATACGTATATAAAGGTATATATTTAATAGCGGGACACAGCGCCGACTGAGGGAGAAAGAGATTCTCGTTACTTGAACACTGGTGCATCGCTCGCACAAGCGTTTTATCAAATTCTCGCCAACTCTCTCTTTCGCATCACTGTCCGCGGTAAAATAACTCTGTGTTCTGTGTGTGTGTGAGAGGCGTTTGTGCGAAGCTAGGCGTGCACCGGGCGTTGATTAAAAGCGAGCTTCGTGCCTTCCGGAGAAAGACCCGATGCATTTCAGTACTATAGTCATTCCGATGCGAAGCACAGCAGCGGAATACAGGATCAACGAGGATATCTGACAGGTATAAATGAGATTCCAGCGCGTGTAAAACCCACACAAGTTTCCTTCATTCTCTCTCTCCCTCTCTCCCTTTCTCTCTCTCTTTTTCCTCTCAAACAAACTGCACAACCACGTGGAATAATTATCTTTGATAAAAAGCCGACTTAACTGAAAGCGTATCGAACTCTTTATTGGTTCAACGCGTAAACTCGCTTTTGGCACTAAAGTTAAATAAAAAATTCGCGCCTTGACCGGTTCGCGGTCGCGATCCGGTTTCATCAAGTCGAGATAATCCCCGTCTGTTGAAAAAAAATAAATAAAAAATCGCAACGACTCTTCGCGAAGCGCGTCAGCGCTCAAATCCCAATGCTGTACCGTTTTTTTACCAACTTCCTTATCGTTCGGTGTTTCTCGGAGTTTTATCACAATTAGATCGATAGCCATTTTTTTTTTTTTTTTCATTGGCGAGCGATTTTTTTTTTTTATCCAATGAGATAGTGAAGAAAGTTTCAATTAATGCGTCTCGTCATCGGCGGTTTAACGATATATCGCGGGTTTTTTTGATAAGCGCGCTGTTGTCGACAGCGGAGATTTGGCGCCAAGCGTATGCAGCGCTTTCGCGTCGAACCAAAACTTCGCTGTGTTGCTCCCGACATGTGACGGTTCACGACCCAGCGACGCGTAGCTGTTGCGTTAGCATTTTCGTTTTAGGAATATACCTTCATATATATGTATATATATATACGTGATGCGTCACGCTTCTCCATTCGTGCGTCTTGTGTATTGGGACAGTGACGGAAGATCGACACACCGATTTATCACCGTTTCGTGGAACCGATTACCTGACTGTTCGTCTATTCCTTGTCGAATGTTTTTTCGTCTTCTTATTATTTCGCTGTATACGCGTAACGGAAATGAAACTACACAAGAGAATTCGAATTTCATAAATCTTTCGACAATTTTTCTTTACGATTTTGCGAAGTATATAACATTTTTAAAAAAGAAACCCACGAAAACGGATTCGTTGTTTGTTTCGGGTCATTAATTTCTGCTAATCGACGAAAAATTTAATTACGATGTTTTGGCCTCAAATTCGAAAGTGTGTCAAATTTTTTCGAAAAATAATAATAATAGTATTAACAATACTGCGAATTATTTAAAACGGAAAAAAATTCCAAAAATGGAAATACTTCGGACTTTTGAAGAAATTCGTGTTATTATTTCGTCTATTGTGACTTTGAGAACCCTTTAAACTTTGACGCAACGTTCCTTCGTATCTCTTGAGGTTACTAGTTATTCCAACGCACGCTGAGCACGAAACTGACGTGTGTATAACTTAAATCATCCGACCTACATAATCATAATCATCACGTTTTCCATCTCGCGACCGAGTTGCTAAGATAACGCCTCCGTTTGCTCTCAAATCTTTATCACCTTTTAAACTAAACTCCCTGCAAACTCGGCTAAGTGTCGGGAGCGGAAACGAAAGAAACGAAAAAAAAAAAAAAAAAAAAAAAAAACGAAAAAAAAATGTTTTATCCGCAGTGGTTTCAACGCCGAGGATGGAAATCCCAAACAACGGTCAAGCGGTAAAGATCGTCGGGGAGACTGGAAACAAATCGGCTTTGTTGAAAGGTCAACACGTCGGATCGTCCGGTAGACTAAGTACGATGGGAAAGCCCTCGAGTGTACGAAAAATGAGTACAATGCCGGAGGAAGATGGTTCGGACGATATGGAACCAGACGTAATACGAATAGTCTCGAGTCGTGATAACGGTAATCATCATTATTACAATCAGCATCACGGTCAGGATCCCGCGGACTCGGATAC
The DNA here is from genome assembly GCA_964006125.1 of Cryptus viduatorius. Classification (NCBI taxonomy): domain Eukaryota; kingdom Metazoa; phylum Arthropoda; class Insecta; order Hymenoptera; family Ichneumonidae; genus Cryptus; species Cryptus viduatorius. The sequence continues at coordinate 14,677,592 of OZ023225.1, read as the reverse complement.
CCCCAGTGAAACTGAGAGGGAGAGAGGTCGACTGTTGAGTTCCGGTAGCCGGAAGATCGTGATAACGCCAGCGGTGTGCACCGGTAGCACTGGTACCGCGACGACGACGACGACGTCGGCTACGACGGCGATAGGATCTAACGGCGTGAAAAGATCGGGCAGTGGTAACAGCAGCACCGACAGTGTTCACGAGAAAACTCCTTGCACATCGTCCGCGTCTCGTCAGCAGCAAAGACTCGCCGGTTTGGAACCGGAAGTGCGTCTTTATCGTGAAAATTCGGCTCACAGTACGTGTTCACCGGCTGGACGCATAAGTCGCGGTGTCGAACTTTACGGCGGTACGGTCGGCGCAAACCGGCATCATCGTTATCCCAGTATGCGTTCGTTAAAATCAAACGCAACGGAGGATCATCAACACAATCATCCGCCGGCCACGAGTTGGGCATCGATTGTTTTCAACGATGCGCACAGCCCTTCTACGCGTCCGTTTCCGGATTCTGTATCAATACGCTCTCTCGCCTCGATCGGCATGGGCTCTTCCGATGGACGCAAACTCACCATACGCAGAGTTCCAACTTCACCGTCCGAATTGCTTAACATGGTACATCCGCCAACGTAAGTCATCATTACACGTTGCAGTCAAAAAAACAACACGACACTTTTTTTATCGTATCATCTGTTTTCCCATTGACTATAACAGCGATCTTATTTTTTATAAAAAATTATAAACCGCGTAATCAATTTTTACGATTTATCGATCTTTGAAAAAAAATTTCAAAAAAATTTTTTTTTTTTATTTGTCGACATGTTGTCATTTCGTTAACTTTTGAACTCTTCAAAGTTTGCGAATCGAAAAAATCCAAGTCGTCGGTTAGCGCGATGTTTAAAAAAAAAAAAAAAAAATCGCTCCACTCGAAATGTTGAAAATACTCGATGATTTTTCGAGACTCCGTATGACCTGAATACAAACTATTCATAGAGGCATAAGCCACTAAACTATTCATTATGTATCTATACACTGTCTAACGACTACGATCACTTTCACTATTCGTCGAGCCGTCGCGTGTACACAGATCGCAACATTGAAACGTGCGGCGTATCTGACGGACAGAATACAACACACGTACGTTAGAGTTACTACCGCGACTGGTAGCTGTAACAACCTATCCGTGACCGCGAGGTGCACGCCTGACATTCCGTTAAATCATTAAGTGCAATAAATCATAATCGCAATGCAAACACGATCGCCGCGAAGGCACGCGAATCGTCGTACACGCCAACTGTTAAATTATATATGAAATTATCCGCGAGTATCGATATCAATACAGTTGCGCGAAAAATAGAAAACATCGTCAACCTGAATTTACTTATATTTGAGGGAATATTTGCGTTCGCTGCGCAAAGAAACCGCGAATGGAGGAGAAAACGACTCAGCGTCCCTGAAAGCTTCGTAATTTTTCACGTGTATAACAGCAGCCTGATACACCTTCGAAGCATCAGTTTCCTCCGGACGTGCAACGGGTCTCGAGCTTACAAAACGCGATTGTCACGGCGGACGGAGTCTTATTCTCCGCTATTTTTTTTCTTTCTTTTTAAAGGCGGAAAAAAAAAGAAAAAAAAAGTTTCGCGTATAATGACGAATGGGAAACGATTTTGAATAAAAATTGCACGTCGCATCATTGAGTTGAATATATAACGAGCAAAAACGTGTCGAGGGAAGTGTAAACGTTTTGGTTAAACGTTGCGGCGGTCATTTTCGCGTTTTTTATAATAGCGAACGGGCGTTTTCTAATATCAACTCTGTTTCTTCGCGATCTGTGTACTTACAACGCGAGCGCAGTAAGAAAATGCAGTGTACGTCTAAACGACTTGGTCAGCGTCGTGGTCTCGTCATCCAGGGACTGCAATTTCAACGTATTGTACCGGAGATGTAAGTGGATAATAGTTCCCCAACGGGGGGGATATAGGTAGGTAGGCTTCGGAGCTGTTTTCGCTCCTCGAATAACGTTCAGCTCTCGAGACTAATTTATCTGTATCGTTTTCTCGCAACGTCGTTTTTTCCTTATTTCTTAACTGATTCATAAATAAATATCTATATAACGCGAGATAATTCGTGAGTCACTCGTGGTTATCGAATTAATCAATCGATTTTTTCATTGACTCACACGTGAGCGTTTTTTTTTTATGTTTCATCGATCGCGCGAAATAAATTCGAAATCGGTAAACGAGAGGCTAATAACTACGCGGTTATCGTTATTAGGTCTCTTTATGAACAAATGCTCGTGACCTTACGATCGTAATTATTATTTCGATGTTGTCTTTTTGTTCGATAAACGATTGTTTGATTAGGCGGAGGAGGAGGAGGCGGAGGAACAATTATTAGGCACTCGATAGAAGGCTTCCCGCTGCGGCGATACTAACAGTTTATTAGTAGGCCAGTGTACCGTCTCAATTATCTTTGTAAAAGTCGGACGAGAGACTCCACGAGAGAGTCCTTGGCCTGTGGCGAGATAGCGCGGTACGTAATATAAGAATGAGGAGTGTTGACTCGCCGTTGCATCGGAGCAGAAAAAAAAAAGATCGCGGGATACGCGATAAAAAATAATAATAATTATTCGCCGATCGATTGATCCATAATCGTTTCATCCGAGTTAATTGAAAGATCGCGATTTTAAAATGATTAAAAAATGATTTAAAAATTTTACAGTCCGATCGACGATGACCTGTCGACGTGCACGAGTTTCGACGACGGTGACGCGGAGGACCCCAGCGATTATCGTCAACCGAAAAGGCCACACTGGGCGAATAAAGTACAATTCGTTCTCGCGTGCATCGGGTACTCCGTGGGACTTGGAAATGTATGGAGGTTTCCGTACCTATGCTACAAGAGCGGCGGAGGTGAGTCTAAAAACGATTTCTATGAAACGAAAAAAAAAAAAAATCTGTAAAAAATACGAAAAAATGTCCGTTTTTCGCGGCATGATAAAAGTGTCACAGGTCAGCGTAGATATCAAAATTAACTACGCAAAGGGGAAAAAAACGATGAAAAATATGTTTCCTGTCGCTGTAAGCATTTTGACGAAAAGCTAAATCCTTCAGCTCCGAAAGAGAATTAGATGAGAAGACGATTTCGAGGTTATAGTTGGTGTAAAGTTTCACGGTCGCGAATCTCGAGGACGTGTATTAAAAAAAAATGTAATGCGCATTAGAATCGGCGAAGCGCGCGTTTCGCTAATCGTCCGATGGTCAATGCGTAGCATTAGAGTCCGAAGCGCGCATACGCTTCACCTCGGTATTAGGACGCGCGACGGGTAGTGATTGTGGGCGCAGGATCCAAGGTCGGTGGATGTAACTCTTTAGTCGCGTTAAGCGGTACGTTGATAACGTAGAAGCAGAGAGCAGTAGCAGCGCTACTGGTTACCCTGTTAATTGGCAATGTGTGCGAACAGAGAGCCCCGGCGTTACGTTTCACCCGTTTGTCGTCGACGATACGATGTTTCTACATACAACGCGTCGACCTCGACGAACAGGTGACGAATCGCGTTTAAATCACCTCAACAATTTCATAATCTATAATCTTATCAGCCACACCACTTCTATTCATCGCCCATATAGATACTATGTATGTACACGCGGCTGGTATTATCGTCGACAAACTAAATTCCCCTCTTGTAACTCGATAGGTGCAATCGTCGATCTTTCGCTGTATCTATCGGACAGCGCGCTTTGTTAGCAAACAGTAATCAACGATTACTCAACACTTTGAATTACATTATCAGGCATTGGATTGGACATATTCTGTTCTACCGGTGTAGTTAAGAAAATAAATTAATGAAATATTAAACCATTTTATTAAATGGGTTTAGCGGAGTGACGGGGAAAGGTGCGTCAACTCAATTGATTAAATTCCCGGTCGTTGATAGGGTCGATCGAGTTTCATCGCATTATCAATAAAATCTCATCTGTATCGTTAAAAAAAAAAAAAAAAAAAAAGATGTAGATAATAATATTGCGAATTTAGATAAAAATAGTATCGCGCAGCCGCGCAATAGAACTGCGTGCATCAATCGAGAATAGTCACGATTTCCGTCACTATTTCTTCCCTCTTCTTCCCTCGCTCTCTCTCTCTCTCTCTTTCCCTCTCTCTTGATCGTCAATTAAAATCAGTACTGAAGGAAATTACGCTTTATATGAATCAGCTGGATGGATAAAACACCAAGGTCGTTAATCTCGATAAATCTCGCGTGTGTGTGACGTGTATATGAGACGAGAATCAGCTACACGCAGCCTCTTCGTTGCGTGAGGCTTGCTGACGAACCCGTATACGAGAGTCGAGTGAAAGGAAAGACTATTTTACGCGCTGTGGCGTTGATGTTGATAAATTTCAACGGAAAACATCATTAAATTTAAATCGAAATTTTAATACTTTCGCCAAATGATATTTCCCAATATTTTTATCGGTTATCAGCATCAACTTAGTTTTTGTCGCAACAGTAATTTTTTACGAAATGCAATTTCATTTTAGCGAAATTGTAACCAATTTTTGATGATTATTTTGATTTTCGTACAAAAAATCGACGAAATCCGCGATCTTTCAGTCGAATATCGATTGGACGACTCTTGAGAAAAAAAAAACAGATAAATATCAATCTTGCGATTTGATTCGAAAAATTTTGATATTTTTCCAAAATCATAACTGGGAAACATTTTTATTGTTATTCAGCATCGACTTAGTTTTTATCGCAATAATAGTCTTTTACGTAACGGAATTTAAATTTTACGAAACTGTAAACAATTTTTGCTGATTTTTTTGGTTTTCGTACAAAAATACGAGATTCGCGATCTTTCACTCGAATAGCGAATGAATGGCTGTTGAAAAAAAAAAAAAAATTCTCAGGTAGAACGCTATCCCGCGAAGATAAAAACCTACCGAGCTGTCGATTATTCCAATTTTCGTAATTGGTATTACCAGTGGGAGTGGGAGAAATTACGTTCACGAGTTTAACTAACATAACCTAACGTTGTACCAGATCCGTAGGTACCGGTTATATAGAAGTCGGTAGTGCCTCGACAAGGTCATGTATCAAGTTCCTTGTGTTGCGCCACGTCCGTTCCTGTTCTCCGGTGTATTCCCCTCCCACAGACTTTACCCATAAATGTGACCAACGCGCGCTTTCAGACTTTGAAAATTACCCGTAACTCGAGAACCACCTACTTGCTTCGCGACGCTTCTCATTGCCGGAACTCGCGAAAGCGTCGTTTGACACTCGCGAAAAAAAAAAAAAAAAAAACAGTCGGTTGCCCTTGTTCCGGATACTACATGCTGTTGTTTCAAATAAATGCGAGAGATGATGCCAAGTTTTGCTCTTGAATTCCCGAGATTCCCGAGACTCTGGCGCGTTTCCCATTTTCCTTTTTTTTTAAGCAGTCTGTTTTTTTTTTTTTTTTTTTTTCAAATTTAGAATACAAAGTCGCGTTCACGAATCGCGAAAATGGAGTAACTTTCGTTCGCATCTTGCAACGGGTCAATTAAAATATATCGTCGTTCATTATCTCCTCATTCATGTCACGATGTATGGCATATATTTCCTTCCAACACAATGAAGAGAATCAACAGGAACGGCAATGATGCGAAGAATAAACACCTCGTATCCTTATCGGTGTCAGAGCAATAAGCCGCTCATTATAATCGCTCTCGTCAACTACGTCATCGGACGTGTAGATTTAAACTGAGAATCTCGCAGCTCTCGTGTACATGTGCACGTAGATCACCGGTTCCGTTCGTGTTAATGTATTGCGTTCACAGACGTTGTTTTGTTGCATAAAAATAGAAGGTAAAAAAACGAAAAGAAACAACCAGTTGCCACTAAATATGCAAATTGCTTCCTACAGAGTTTCGCATTCGTTATTCAAACAATCAAATTTGTTCTCCCAATCGCGAACGAAAAAAAAAAAATACACAGCGAAGAATAAAGTTTCCTACGCGAGGATCGATGTATATAGCGAAAAAAAGAAATCATAAAACAGCTCGTCTGTCGCTGTCGTTAAAGCTATTTGCAAATGAAAAGATAATTTACGGGTCGTATCAGTGTACACAGTGCGGACATAAGTGAGAAGCTTGAATTACAATCGTTCGCTATACGTTTATAGTGCGCTAAAACGTCGCCATGACGGAACCTGCGCGCTACGTACGAAAATCACATACCACCTGCTGCACGACGTTACCTGCTATACTTATAAATTCGCGAGACGATTGGTGAGACTGCGAAACTTGCGTAAAGTTGCCCTTGACAGTGCGCGTGTCGCTTTGCAACTCCCAATATAGCAAAGTTGCAAAGCGCAGAACTTCTATACGTGTATAGAATTAAAGTTGCATACGCATTGCGTAAATGTAATAAAATCGAAAAAAAAAAAAAAAAAATTCCACGCGATACGTGACTATTCGACTCCGTTCTATACAGTACCCGCTATGATAATTGGCAAATATCGTTGTATATATAAGAGTCTCATTCGGTGATGTAATATACAAGAACCGTATAGCTGGAAAAATGTTGATGTTCTCCCGCTTCGCGTCCGATACGTTACACGTTATGTATCTCTACGTACCCAGGAAAATGCATGGCGCACTTCAAAACATCCATAACTAGTGTTTTATCGGAAGTTTCTCCGAGAATAAAGTATTAACACGAAAGAAAAACGCAGGCTGATCAAACTTTATACAGTTTCCGTAACTACTGTTATCGTACTTCAGAGACGCGCGATGTTTGCTTCTCGTTCGGGAGGATATCGTGTAATTAATCGAACGCGTAAGACGATGAGATAAATGATTAGCCAATCTATCATCCGATATCGATTATCGAATAATCGTTTTTTTTTTTTTTTTTTTTTTACGTTTTTGCAGGCGTCTTTCTGGTACCTTACTTTCTAATACTCATAGTATGCGGAGTACCGCTGCTGTACATGGAACTGGCGATTGGGCAATTCACGCGTCGCGGACCGATTGGTGCTCTCGGACAGATATGTCCTCTTTTCAAAGGTATAACAACTCGAAACAAAGACTCATTGAGAGATAAAGCTTTCTGAACGATGACTAACGAAGCTATGCCTCACTCTGTGTGCGGCGATGTTGCATTTTCAGGGGCGGGACTCTCGTCAGTCGTCATATCATTCCTCATGTCGACTTATCACAATGTCATAATAGCTTATGCTATATACTACTTCTTCACGGCTTTCAAGTCCGAGCAGCCGTGGTCCGACTGCAGCAACTCGTGGAACACACCGGCGTGTTGGTTGCCATCATTTGGCTCTATAGACAACAGAACGCGACCCAACAACTCGAGGACACCGTCCGAAGAATTCTTCAAGTAACCTTCCGATTACGTTATTTAATGAAATTCGATGAAAATGGATTCAAAAAGGAAGTTGGGTAGTTTATCGGAATCAATGAAACCGTAACTCGAATGTTCCGAAAAATCCTAAACGCGAACGCGAATACGTTTTTTTCACTTCCGGTGCGTATTTTCATACAAAACCTGACCTATGATCGAAATAAGCAGCGGATTCGTCATAAGACAAAAATTCGATCCAATAGATCCGAAAGTCTTCGAAAGAAAGTTGGAATTTCGGGATTTTCAAACACCGACACGGTTACCTATCAACGGAATTATGGAAAAACCCGAACGCCCGTCGATTTTTCGTATTTTTCGCGAAAAATACAAAAAATCGACTATTTTACGAAGTTGCAAAACCGATTTTTCTCGATGCTACAGAGTAATACAAGGGCGATAAATCGTAATTTTTTTACGGTCAATCGGGAGACTTTGATGAATATTCGTGATCGCGTGTATTAGAAGGACTTTGAGACGATAAATTGCCCATCTGTGACGAAGCTTAATCGCAATTGGGGATGAAAAGGATGGAAAAGGGATGTCTATTCGATGAGAAAAACAAAAAAAACGCGTATGTGTTTCGTGTACTTTAGCAACAAAGTGCTCCAGATGAGCAAAGGCATCGAAGAGCCTGGAATACTGAGGTGGGAAATTGTCGCTTGCCTGATAACCGCTTGGGTAATGGTTTACTTTTCTATATGGAAATCCATCAAGTCATCGGCACAAGTCAGGTACCTCACGGCTACACTCCCATTCCTTCTAATTGTCGTCTTTCTCACTCGGTCACTCACCCTCGAAGGTGCTGACAAGGGCCTACAATTCTTCTTCCGGCCTCGTTGGGAGCTCCTGGGAGGCGCTAAGGTACCGTCATAAAAAAAAAAAAAAAAAAAAAAAAAAAAAAAAAAAAAAAAATCATCTCTTTTTCCTATCTGCGGAATCTATTATTTTTAACAAATTCCATTTCATTTTTTTTTTTCGCTTTTTTCGATCACCAATAATTCTTCGCGTTTCATTGCAGGTTTGGGTTAACGCGGCAGCGCAAATCTTCAATTCCGTCGGTATAGCATTCGGTTCGATGATATGCTTCGCGAGTTACAACAAATTTCACAACAACATTCTTATAGACACCGTTGCCGTGTCACTTATTAACGCATTTAGTAGTCTCCTCGTCGGAATATTCGCGTTCGCTACTATAGGCAATATTGCGCTCGAGCAGAATATGTCGGTCGAGGATGTCCTCAGTGGCGGTACGTTATATATATACTTTTTTTTTACATCTCAATCCTATTTTTTTAAAATTTATTTTTAGTTATTCTTTGATTCTTCGATGTTATTGAATAGAAAAAAAAAAATTGTGGAAAAAAAATGGCAATGCGAATCGGCGCCGTTAGGCCGAAGGTTCGTTCGCGTTTTTACACGTATCTCTTCGTCATTTATATTCAAGGGCCCGGATTGGTGTTCGTCGTCTATCCTCAAGCGTTAGCCAAGATGCCCGCTTCCCAACTGTGGGCCGTTTTGTTCTTTTTTATGCTCGTATGCCTGTCGCTCAACAGTCAGGTGAGTCACTAAATGCCATTTATTTTGCATTTTTTATACTTATCGAAAGACAAGCATTGGTCTTTAAAAAGTTAACGCATTTCCAACAATTGTCACTACATGTGTATTTTAATAAAAAAAAAATCGACGCGCTTATCTTCCGGTCATTAATATTAATGACGTTATTCATATAACCGGTTTTTCCTTTTTTGCCGCTATATTCTACGATTCTATCAATGAGGTGGGTACGCAATTCGCCGCAAAAATTGGCACCGTTATAATGATTGCATTAGCGAATTTTTTCGAATTTTTTCGAAATAAAAATTTCAATAAATCCATTGCATTCCGATAAATTAGTCAAAATTCTCGTAAAAAAAAAAAAAAAAACAAAAAAAAAATCAAATATCGATGTATTTCAGTTTGCAATTGTCGAAGTGGTCGTCACGTCGATACAGGACGGCTTTCCGAATTGGGTGAAGAATCATCTACTATGTCACGAGATGCTCGTTCTACTTATATGCGCCGTTTCGTTTCTCTTCGGTCTGCCAAACGTCTCGCAGGTAAATTCTTGTTGCGAAATTAATTAATCACGAAATACTATATATTTTAATCTATTAATACATTGTATTATTATTTTTATTATTTCATGCAGTATTATGCATCGTAACTATTGATATTTATATGTATATATATATATATATATTTTTTTTTTAGGGTGGTATATTCTTCTTTCAACTAATCGATCACTACGCAGCATCGATATCGATAATGTTCCTCGCATTTTTCGAAGTCATCGCGATTTCGTGGTTCTACGGAGTTCGCAGACTGTGCAGCAACGTCAAAGAGATGACTGGACGAGTGCCATCGATGTATTTTCGTTTTTGTTGGCTCGTCGCCGCTCCTTTCTCGATAATGGTACTTTTTTCTTTTTTATTCGAAAACAATATCTCCACCACTTTTTCGTGGAAAAAATTCTCGTAGAAGCGTTAGATACCGTATTTAAAAATCAAAATCTAAAGCTATAGGCGATGTTTTCACGTAATTACTTAGTGACCACACGCTGTTTTTTTTTTTTTTTTTTTTTAGAAACGGCAATCAAAGAAATTTCCGCGTAATAAATTTTTTCTTGAATGCAATAAATTTTGGGTAATTTTATAGGCCGTCTGGGTATTCAGTCTAATAGACTACGAGCCGCCAACCTTTCACAACGGAGCCTACAAGTATCCCTGGTGGGCGGAAGCAGTCGGATGGGGAATCGCGTCGCTGTCGCTTATATGTCTTCCGGCTTTTGCAATTTACGTTCTCATAAGATCCGAAGGCGCGAGTTTATCAGAGGTAAAATTTCATCGATTTAAATATGAAAAAAAAAGTGTAAAGTTTCGAATGAAAATTGGAATAGTTTTGACGAAAAAGTCGTATATCGCATTTTTGCAGAAGCTGAAAAATTCCATAAGGCCGCATTTCGAGTCGTGCAAACTTTGCGGACAGGAATATTGCACCGAACCTCTTCACAGCCTCGACGAAGATGTTGTCAAGGAACCACTTCACGAAATGAACAGTCTGATTCAACCGCCGGCCAATTATCTCCCACCGAAACAACAGATTTGAGAGAACATTTCGAAAGCGAGAAATATAGAGATTATTACTTTAGGCAGCTATCGCGCGCATTCCTCTCATCACGAATCATTCCAAATTTGTTTATTACTGTTGTTGTTGATATTGTTGAGACACGTTATTAAATTAGAATATTAAGAACATCGAATATAAATCGCTATGACGCGATACAACGACGATAAAGACTTTGGGAGCAAATCGAATTCTTCCAATTCCTCTATAGATCAGTGACTGTTAGAAAATTAGCTTATTAAAAGTGTAATTAATGTCATTAATGATTTTATTTATCTTACCGCACGATCTTAGTGCTCGCGAATTAAATATTAAATATCATAATAAAATTATTTTATTCGCTATCGTAAATTCTTCCGAATCTGCGGATATTAAGCGACTCCTGCAAAAGGCGATTAGCGTAAACTGTTGTATGGCGACAACGAACTCACGAATAATGACGATCAATTAATACGAATAAAAAAAAAATCGTTTTAACTTTATTTTCCTTGCGGTTTATCGGAATTCTCAAAAATATTGTCGATTCCGTCGATGGTACGGAATTTTTTTTTTTTTAATGAGAATTCGGGTTGTCGATGAAAAAAAATGAATGTTCCGCATCGAAAAAAAAAATGAATCAAAATAAACGAACAAAATCCAAAATAAATCATTCGTTTTTGTTTTTACTGTCCGATATTCATGCCTTTTGGACGATTTAATAAGATTATGAAAACGAAGGGTGAGACCTGTCGAGTGCATTAATGAAGTTACAAATCTCCAAGGGTTACTTTCTGTTTGCGCAGACGCGCGCCAGTCTCACCCTCGGGACTGAAACAAATACTCGAAAAGAACGAACGATCCCTTGGGTACTGTTTTTTTATCGTACAACCAGATACACTCGCGAGGGGAAAACCAGCGTTTATCTACACGACAAATAACTACCTTCTCGGCTACCGGATTTCCGGTGTATTCCCGGAGGCCCTGCGCCCAGATTCGAGTTAAATGAAATAATAACATTTTCGTTGTGATTACCGAAACGTATTTTTTTTTCCATATCGATAGAGAATACGCGATATCCGGAAAGAATTTTCAAAGGGGAAAAAGAACAGAAACTATTTCTGTTCAATAATTTTTTTACGCGGCAGAAATTATTACGAAAAATGCGGATATTGGGTGATTTTTGAAATTTTTTTTTTATCGCTTTCGTAATTTCGGAAAATTTCCCACGTCATCACCAGTGTACCGATTATCGTCAATGCGTCCTTTGATTGTCGCGAAATATATATGCGAAACTCAGGATCGTCAATTCCGGGTTCGCCGACGATGACTGGGACATCGACCCTATATATTCCGATGTAAAGCGAACTAAATTTATCTTAGGGATATCCCAGTCCCAGCGGAGCACCTGTGGGATGTACTCTAATCAATTCTTTATGACGCAAGGCAGCGGCTGTTCAAAGCAGTTGGCTTGTCACGTGCAAAAAAGAAGCTTCGAGGGTATCGTGTGGCCTGTGACGCAAATGCTCGTCGGCGAATATACGGGGAGAATAGTAGTGGACCAGTATGGTATTAGTTAACTGTGTGCACAAAGCCAGTGGGTGTAGTGGCGGCTGCAGTACAGGGGGCGAAAAGCAAAACTCTCTAAATGCGCTCCAGTTGCTGCCATCAGTTTCGTTGCCCACCCACCGTCCGGAAAAGGGTGCGATCCTTCGGGCGAAACGTGGTTCTCCGTGTATAGGTGCAAAATACTACAGAGCTTCGACTTCCGTTAGGGGAAAAAAAGAAAAATGAAGCAACGGGAACGACCTTTTCGAGGTTCAGCCAAATGGACTGTTCGTGTCCCCGCGAGTTTAAATTAAACCGGAGCTTTGCGAAGTTTCGGGAGCGAGTTAGACGCGTTACATTAGTTAACAATTACAGCTCTCGAAAGTTGTTATTCTAATCGAATGGAATTCGGAAAATTAAGGAGTATTCAAGTACATTGAATCGAAGCATTAAATATACGGAAAAAATTCCGTCACTCGAAAAAAAAAAAAAAAAAAAAAATTCGAAATAGTTGGAGATAATTATAAGCAAATATTTCGAAAAATATATTCGTCGCATATATATATATTTTTTTTTTCGTAATTTTACAATATATTTATATATTTTCAATATATTTTCCATGCGCTTGAGATATTTTATTATTATATATTTTAGACAAAACTTTTTCATGGATAGATATTTCCATATATATTACGCGCATTTTTTTTTTCTTCTTATCGACAAGGGATGAATTCCAAAATTTCGATCATAAGGGTTGCAGCTTTGTGATATTGACATTGGTGGATTACTTCGAGAGGGGAAGAGCGGCGAAAGTTTCTATCGTTATATCGATGATGCCGGGAATGCTGAATATCATCTATCGATGTTTAAAGACCCTAATACCCCTCGACCCGTTGTATTCGCCGTTTATTCGTGAACCGATCTCTCGCGTCGGTGATGATCGCGATGGTCGATGCGCGGTGGAGAGAAAAGCCCCTCTGCTCTCTGCCTTCCTCCCTCGTACCGTCGCTCGACTAGTTTCACGAACGTGGCTATCGTCTCCTCTTCGCAGAGTTCAGTATACGGTTGCGCTCTCCTCGGGAGAACACCTGTTAACTCTTTCGCGTTCCGTACCGCGGCGTCACAATATCGCAATTTGTGCTTTTATTTTTTATTTTAATATTTTGCCGATATTCATATTCGTCGCATTATATTGACAAAAAAACATCGAAAATTCGATAGAATTTTCTTTTTTCGTAAAGGTTGCGTAAAACTGTTCATTGACTAAGAAAAATCTGTTAAGTTTCAACGCCAAGCTTCGTTTGACGCATACCAAACGTGTAAGATTTTTTTTTTCTCTATCGATGTTGTTTGCTAACGATATTTTTTCAATTTTTCTCCCTTCACGATTTTTCGCGACTCTTTTCAGATTTTCGAAATCGATTTTTTTCCTCGTTATCGTAAATAATTATTCTCGTTATTAATATTTTTCTGCATTCGACACGAGTCTTGGGCCGCTGATGAGTGTTTTCTATTTTTTTTTTTTTTTATTATATCGATAGTGACTCTCGTGCATGTATACGTGGAAGTAAATTGTGCGTTTTGAAGTTCATTGAACTTTGCGCAGCGATATTACACGACGTGAGAGATGCGTGGGTTCGACACGTGCGTTTTGACTCTTCGCTTATAAGTTGATCATTTACTCGGAACTTTGAACTTTGCACTTAGTTAACAAACTTAGTTCGCTCGCTCGGTACAACGAAAGCGGTATATAATTTACGCGTTATTGTAGTTACGCTTCGGTGGTCGTAGAATCTTTTAATCGGAAAATTGCTCTATGCAATATGAAACGCCTCACCGTTATAGCAATTTTTTTATATCGCGAAATCAAGAAATACATATTTAATATAAATGCAAAACGTTGCGGCAATTCGAAACCCGAAAATGAGTAAATAACTGTATCGCAATGAAACCGTAAAAAAAAAAAAAAAATGCGTACGAATCGCGTTATGCCGTTTTGTCGGATTCAAGCGTCCAATTGGATTATGTAAAATGAGAGAGATGATTAAAGTAAAAGTTTAAAGGCTCGAAACTTGGGATGAGAGGGAAAAGCGCGGAGGGACGGTGTTCATTAAAATACAACTCGGACCGGATGAAAGGGTGGCGGCTATATTCATCCCTCTGAGCGATAGAACGAGTCCTCCACCAACTACTTGTTGCCCGATCCTCCGTTCTCATTCTCTCTCGACGCTCATTCACTTTCACGCGTAACTGCTTCAATTATATTGAAAATTTGCCTTTCCATCGTATGGAAATGCAAATTTTCTCGGAAATACAAATTGCGATTCGTATGCTACTGATACGTGAAAAAAAAATTGAAGCGATTAAATAAAATTGAACGCGTAATGAATTTTGCGGCTATTGAGGTTATCGTATGCGTATATAATACAAAAAAAATGAATTTTTTTTCTATACAAAGCTTCAACAGAAAAAATACGACAATTCGACTGTCGATAAAAGACTTTTTTCGCATAATCACGTAGGTATTCTTATTGTCCGCTCCAATAGTTATAATAGTCGCTCTGACGCGCGACGTAGCAAATAGCTCGACGGTAAATTGAGGGACAGTCGCAATCGTCTCGAGGCTTTCATCGACCGCGCGTGGAACGACCGCGAATCTTAGAAACTTATTTATCCCTTTACTTTCCGCTCGGACAAGCGAAATCAGGAAAGAAGAGCAAAAACGGGGCGTGTCCTTTCGAATTTCGCTGTTTTCTTATATACATCGACTTTTTCATTACAGTATCTACCCTTCGCGCATGTCGAAAGATGCTCTCTGTAATTCAATTTTATTCGTCGCGTTCGGAATAAATTTCCGATTTTTTTCTAATCGTCCAAAAAATCGCAAATAATTTTTTTCCGTAAATATATCGCGTAAAATGAATCCGCAGACAAAAAAAAAAATAAGTACGAAAAATTGCTAAAATATTAAAATAAAAATGCGCAATAGAGAATTAATAAGCACCGATGACTGCCGCATCTGCACTTGGTATTTTCTATGCCTTAAAGTTAACATGCTATATGAACCGATATTGTCCCCTGTATAAACCCGATGTGTATATGGGTGTTTGTAGTAATTGCCATTGAGATGATTTTATGGTACCCCCCTATCCCGAGAGCGTATCTTTGTGTCGACTCTGAATGGACAACTGAAGAACGACGAGAGCCTCATCTCCCCGTCGTTGGGATCTTTATGAGATAATACGGCTGCCTCCGCGGCTGATAGTTCGTCTGCGCGAGCTATACAAGCATTCAGACATCAGAGATCCAAATTGTGAAATCGAGGTGAGGCTGCGAAGCAGCAACGCCTGCCGACGGCACACGGCATGCTCACCATACACGACGAGTGAGTATATTGTATACGTGTATATATACGTTAAGTTTATTTATCTATCTATATATATATATATATAGATGATACAAAGTATAGCTTGTATCATTATAATAATTGTGTATGCATTAGCCCGCACCCTAAACCGCTATAGCTTCCCCATCTTCGTTATTATTTGTCTCCTCGATGATGTTACACCACCTCTAGTATACATAAACTACCCTGTCGTCCCCTTGGCACCCTTCGATAATGAAGATTTACCGACCCCTAAGCCGATTCCAACGGTCCTTTCCCCCGAATGAATACCGCTATAGTATATACACACCGGAACTTCTCGGGAGGAGGGTTATTTCGGTTTCCGCTGCGACCGATAGTACCCTCTCACTGAATTAAGTTGCAAGCCGAAAGTGATCTCTATTTTGTGATGAAAACTCGTGTCTCTGCGACATTGAAATATCGAAAGTTCTTCTATCTATGCTACACACTAATAGCAAAGGGGAGAACTAAACATGAAAAATTTATCGGATAGCGCGGACTCTCTTTGGCAAAGAGATATTCTGACGCGTTGAATACATCAGTTTTCACGGTTTGGAGCAGTGAATAAAACACGCGGTTCTTAATCATTTAAGAAATTTCAGGAAACATCGAAAATTTCGAAAAATTTCGGAAAATTTTGAGAAAAATTTCTAAAATTTCTAAAATTTCTAAAATTTCTAAAATTTCTAAAATTTCTAAAATTTCTAAAATTTCTAAAATTTCTAAAATTTCTAAAATTTCTAAAATTTCTAAAATTTCTAAAATTTCTAAAATTTTTAAAATTTCTAAAATTTCTAAAATTTCTAAAATTTCTAAAATTTCTAAAATTTTGGAAAATCTTGAAAAATTTGGGAAAATATCGAACATTTCGATGCCGTTTATTAGGCATTCTACGTTGAGATATATATTATTTGGTAATTCAGGCGCTTGTCGGCAGTGTTTTTTTATTCCGTGTATTTTTTTCCATATGGGTTTCTATACGAAATTTATGCGCGATGATAATTACGAGACGGAGATTTGTCATTATTATTCAAATGGTCACATAGTCGTGTCGTGACTGATGGTTGTACAACACGGTAGTAAACTTCTACCAACCCCTCAATATGGAATGTAATGATCGAAGAGATACCACGGTTGGGGTATCGCTTGGTGGTAGCTAGAGGGCTTCTACACTATACACCCTGATGCTCGAGTGCACCGGAGGCACGATTAATTGGACCAGCGCGTCGACGTCGTCGTCGTTGCGCTCTCTCGCCCGCCTCTCTCGTAGCTGATGTTGTTTTGCCATTACGCTATTTCGATCGTTCGCTCGACCGAGCGAAGAAAATCGACGGTGCCTTCGTCGTTGCGAAAAAAATTAATATATATATATTTCTCGACAGCCGGGAAATTGTATTTTATTAATAATGCGACAAAGTTTCCATGGATGGAAATATAGTGAACGAGAAATCGTCCAGCGATGCGATGGTATGGTGGAGGAGTTCGATCTATATATGTATCTATCGAAATCGATTCATTTATTTATGTCTTCCTGAGACTCTAATTTAGATAAATCGTCAGATAATCCAATAAAAATGGTAGCGCAGCACTTTCGAAAAGTTAAAAATAATATTATTACTATAAAAGGCAAAAAATTAAACAAAATCTCGAAATAGAAGCTATCGAACTTTTAATAATTTTGTATTAATTTCGTAACGTTTTATCGGGCCGTTTAAAAAATAAGTTATGGTAACGAGTGAGTAAATAAGTGTTTACATACTCCAAAAAGTTAATTTTACAATATAAGGGAAGTTTCTCTTCTATCAATAAACAACGAGCGGTTTGCACCTTAAAGCGTTAATTTTCGTGAACAAAGACTATTACAGCTATTCCAGCTATTCTTGGGAGTTACATGACTGTGGGAGAGGAGTATATACAGGAGAAAATGAACGACTAGCCATGGAGATCGTTAAAGAAGACTTTCCATCAAAATTTGTTCCTTTATTTATTTATTTTTTCGCGCTCAACGATGTACATCGAGAACTCGACGAGATGGGCTCTTGCTAATGAAACCCGAGGCGCTCGCTACAGCACACATATACACGCGCATTTACCACTGATGCTGCTGGTATTTCACATATAGCGTAAGCCACGGGGCCAACAGGTAAATATTGGTGCTCATGTATCCCAGAAGTGTGAGCGAACGCTCGTCCAGCGTAGGAACGGTCTTCGATTTTTCTACCTGTTACCGACTCGAGACTTTTTTTTTTAATTACTTCAAAGTTAACGATGGACTGTTAAAAGAAAAAAAAAAGCTTCGAAAACAGCTCAGTGATCTCTCGTATTCTATATTTCGAAAGATCTATATATGAAATTCAATAACTTCGCTACGCGGAGATATCTTTCGATACCACTTTTTTTTTTGAGATATTTTGTCGCTACAACGCGTAGCCGCAGAAATTTCATCCCCGTTTCATCGGATCATTTGACACCGGTGAAGCGGAAGCTGACCAGTTTAATCACTCGGGACTCCTGACAACCGACTGTGGCTTATTGCCTTCTAGTAACGAGAGAACGAGAACGCGAGAAGCACCTCTTCAATGCTCTATGGCTGAGGGTACCACTTTGTTTGTCGTTGCTTCGTCGTCATCACCGTCTGCCTCGGAGCATCTATATCTAAGTATCTACTCTGCCACCGCGATAATGTACACCGAGTATCAAACCTCCTAACGTTCCTTTATCGCTGCCAATGTCGCTCGACAATGGAAGCTTTCATGTCAAACGGAACGTGGATGAGCCGTCCGGCAAACGAGACTTTGAGCTCCGAGGGTATTCTTCGTGTCTCATACAGATCTCTGTGTTGCGTACACATCTGTTTATTGCTTCCTTGAGTGTTCCTTCTCATCTGTGAGAACGAGCCAATCGCTCAAATGCAGCTGCGATCGATCGCTTGTTAATTAAATGCCACGAGGGCAATTAAATTCAATCTCTTGGAAGATCAATCTAACATTCTCCCGATAATCATTATTTGCGCATTTGAAAAGCGCGCGTCAAAAGTTGATCGCTGATAGAAAATCTAAGATTTCCTATCTCTCGACTTCCGTTATTTTTTATTTTTTCATTTTTTATTTTTATAGTTAAAAATGAAAGACTATCCTTATTTTCAAAGGATCTTCCTTCCCTCGTCGTCATCGTGAATACACGCGCCTTACTTTTTTCTAAGAATATCATCGAACGTTGTACAGTCGCTATATATATCGCGAGGCTAGTAATCTTGAGAGTTGAATCAACGAGCTATTCAAGCAGCAAAGAAGGAAAGTCTCGATTTTTCTTTACGAACGTTCTATAATCAGCGAGTTCGATCTTTCTCTTTGCTCTTTTGATTTAGATCCGAGTTTATTCGTTCTCGGAGAGCTCGATGAATGAAAACCGATCGACAGAAGTGCACCAAGGGAATTCACTTTTAGTGGGACGTTCTTTCAGTCATCGATAGAAATGAGAATGTTGATTTGAAATTATTTCACGTTATTGCGACACATACGAGAGAATTTTTTTTTTTTTTCATCAATAAAATAAATGTTTCTGTAAAAAAAAAAAATATACGCAATACTGGCTATTGGAAAATTTGATGAAGCTTTAGGTAAATAAATTTACCAACTAAAAAAAAAAAAATAAAAAAAAAACCGATTGAAATTTCGAAAAATTTGTACCCAATTACCTTTTTGACTATAATGGTACTTTTATAGAATGTCTTTTTTGTTTTTATCATACGATCCGACGAAGGCTGCGGGTACATAGCGTCCGTTGATCAGGAAAATAGATTATTGATTATGTTATCCAAACCCCAACAATGCCATTCTGCGTGTACTATATATGTATATATCTCTACGTAGATATACTATACATATCTATGGTAAACCACAATTGGCGTAACGATGAGGGCTGAACCCCGAAATGTCACCTCGGACCAACACTAATCAATGTATTTTCATCGCGGTTGGCGGAATAACGAACGCGAAACGTGATCCGACACTCAAATTTCAAATCCTTACACTTCGTTAAAAAAAAAAGTCACGTGAAATTTTCTAAAATAAAGATCGATAGACATCAATTTTTTGGTTATTTTTTCGTTGATTATCATTATGCAAAATCAATCTTTTCAGCATCTTCCATATGCCTAATTTTTTTCATATTTTTATCCCGTTCAGAAGTGTTATCTTAATTAATTAAAATTAATTACCGTCATAGTGTTGAAATCGTAACTGCGATTGACGCAGAGCCCTACGCTGCCATTAGCTTTAATACTTCGCGAAAAGCCCAATAGCATACGTGTTTCTAACAACTTTCATTACATTTCCGTTTGTTTCGCATTTAATTAGAATAATTTGTCGATAATGGATTTTAATTAACTATAGTATTCAAATATGCGACAATTTCATCGTAGAGATATTGCGAAACGGTAGTTTCACCCTTTTTCTGTAATTCGCGAAGTTTAATAGTATAAAAGTGACCACGTTGGACGACATTGTAATTTTCCTACAAATCGGTTCCACGAATGTGTTTCACACTTCACTCACACAGAAACATGCGTTGTCCTTACTTAACTGTAGAACTGCTGGAAACTCACAACAGCATAGACGATCGTACTGAGTTTCTGTATGTTCTGCAATTTTAGTAACGCGCGGTGTGCGTGACTAACCTTTTCCATCCTTTGTTACACAATTATAGTGTAATACACGTTCTACCCGAGGAAAAGCGATGGCGCAACATCAAAGGGTCCGAATGAGTGTTCAAACGATCCGTCATTATTGGCCATTAATTACTGATCGTATTTCAATTTGTCTCAATTTCACTTTACGGTGATTAACGAACGGTACAATCTTTTTTTTTTCGTACTTATCTCGCGAGATTTTAATGAATCAGCCGCCAGCGTCAGATCTCAGAACGTTGTTAACACCCCGATGATCTGCCGACATTGGCCCGATATCGTTAGCCAACATGATGCCAACGTTTTGACATTGGCAATCGGCAGGACATTCAAACCCCATTTGGGACGTGTATCCGTCTTCGTGGACATTACGGATCTTCCGCCATGAAAAGAAGTCGAAAAGATTCCCATATTCCAATGATTGCTCCCTAACCGTCCCACATAGCTATCAATAGCCAACATGATGCCAACGTTTTGACATTGGCAATCAGCAGGACATCCAAAACCCATTTGGGACGTGTATTCGTCTTCGTGGACATTACAGATCTGCCGCCATGAAAAGAAGACGAAAAGATTCCCATAGTTCAATGATTGCTCCCTAACCGTCCCACATAGCTATCAATAGCCAACATGATGCCAACGTTTTGACATTGGCAATCGGCAGGACATTCAAACCCCATTTGGGACGTGTATTCGTCTTCGTGGACATTACAGATCTGCCGCCATGAAACGAAGACGAAAAGATTCCCATAGTGCAATGATTGCTCCCTAACCGTCCCACATAGCTATCAATAGCCAACATGATGCCAACAGTTTGACATTGGCAATGGGCAGGACATTCAAACCCCATTTGGGACGTGTATCCGTCTACGTGGACATTACGGATCTTCCGTCATGAAAAAAGACGAAAAGATTCCCATAGTTTAACGATTGCTCGCTAACCGTCCCACATAGCTATCAATAGCCAACATGATGCCAACGTTTTGACATTGGCAATCAGCAGGACATTCAAACCCCATTTGGGACGTGTATCCGTCTACGTGGACATTACGGATCTTCCGCCATGAAAAGAAGACGAAAAGATTCCCATAGTTCAACGATTGCTCCCTAACCGTCCCACATAGCTATCAATAGCCAACATGATGCCAACGTTTTGACATTGGCAATCAGCAGGACATTCAAACCCCATTTGGGACGTGTATCCGTCTATGTGGACATTACGGATCTTCCGCCATGAAAAGAAGACGAAAAGATTCCCATAGTTCAACGATTGCTCCCTAACCGTCCCACATAGCTATCAATAGCCAACATGATGCCAACGTTTTGACATTGGCAATCAGCAGGACATTCAAACCCCATTTGGGACGTGTATCCGTCTATGTGGACATTACGGATCTTCCGCCATGAAAAGAAGACGAAAAGATTCCCATAGTTCAACGATTGCTCCCTAACCGTCCCACATAGCTATCAAACCATAATTGTAATGTTGAATAACATTGTTACAGCATGTCGCCACGCAATGGATCTTGCGTGGCCGAGGTGAGCTCTGTGAGAAGTCTCTCGTCGGACGACGTTTCGGGTACGAAATCGAGTAGAAAAAAGTCCTGCTGGGCACGAGCTACCGATCCAGCGCATCGCCGAGGTCGAAGAATTCAACTACTGCAGATGCTTGTTTTGCCATTCATACCGATTCTTGCGCTGATAGTCCAAACGGCAAATACGCTGCACGACATACTAATCTACCGTCAAGAAGTTTCGGACATCGAGAGTCAGGTAAGGGACTAAAACCTTTGACATCTTAGGACCTGGAAATAGTTAGCTAAAGCGAAACCGTAGCAAAAATTGGGCCTTCATGATGCCGTTATGGTCTTCCAAGGCTGGAAGTTTGATCAGGTAAAGTCGCGGTCTGCCCTACGAAGGAGCCAATTCTACTAATGCCAATTGTGCTAATACGCACAGAAAAACCTATGGTAGCAGTCCATTTAGTCGATTAAAGTCGCCGTGCATAAGTGACGAGTTTGTTGGAATCGATCGCAGCTTTTCTATCCTGTTCAATAGTCCGCGTAGACGAGAAACAGCACTAGCGATATATTAGTTATCACGACGATGGTGGTTGGCGATCTCGTCCTGGTGGAAAGTTTCAGGCCACGAGGAAAACGCATCAAGGGAGTCTCTTATATACAGTACGCGGTTGAAACCACTTCGCTGCTTCACTGCCTCCATGTTGCGGGTAGGAGAAAACTGGGTTGGATCGTGATCGACTTTATAGTATTTACTCGGTGTCCCCCGACATAGTTTTACCCGGTTCGTCAGTTTTTATCGACACAAACCAGAAGGGATGGGAGCGAAGCGCATATTACGAGTCTCGAATAAATGAGATTCCGACGAAATGCGTAATTTACGTTTCAATAGATGGCAAAAAGAATTCGCGACATGTTTCAGAACGATAAAGTGCAAATGATGCCCCGAAACAGGCAGTAACGAGCGTATTACGACTCTCGAATGAATAGGAAGTGTATAGAAGTCTACAGAAATGAACAGAAGTGCACAACTCTACCAGTTGTACCGAATGGGAACTTTACCGGTAAACAAGTCTAAGCGAAAATTTCTACCGCAATCTGCCGAATGAAGAGTACCCGGGCGTATGGCTAACTGGTGTACTCAACTTTTAGTAAAGTTGGTGAAGCAGTAGACATTTTCCGGGAGGATTGATTACTGATAGAGTTCCGAATCAGTAGAGCTGTATGTGGTAGAAATATGAGTATCGCGACTATCTTGAAGAGAACATTCGTCGTTCTTCGAGCGTATGGTAGAGAAAGCTTCGGGAAATATATGAGAACGAGAAAACCGTAAAAGATGCTTCGATAGAGTCAGGTACTACATATATTGAAGAGACACAGGCACTCAGGCTCTTGGAAATTCGAGTACCGTCAAGAGGCAACTGGAAGGCTCTCATCGTAGTTCTCGGTACTTCAGTTCTCTCGCGTCTGCGAGCTCTCTTGGTTCACAATTAAGCTCGATTTCCCACTTCTCGTAGATGAGCACAGCCCGTGCCAATACATGCCCGACGGCGCGAAAACGCGAGATTTTCATTTGCTTCGCGTAGAACGAGACGTACCTACTTTTCTTCTCAATTTATTTACCTATTATTATTATTATTATTGTAAAATAAATGATTTCGCCAGGTAACGATTGCTACGGATCTTGGAAAAGTTGTCACGAGGATGCAACTCGAGAGATCGGAGGTCGCTTTCTTCATCTACACGAACGGCAGTACCTTGAGGTATTTACGAGATTGTTTCAATTGAACTAAATTGCGTTTCTGTTATACGCGGCTTTCGTGATCTACGAGTCGAAGGCCATGTTGAACATTGAGTATCCGTGGATTGCGCAATATCCGTGACTACGTGAGATACACAGCACATCCGTATACGTGACTAACTCTCCTGTGGGACGAAACGCATCGCGCGATTGGCTCGATGAACTTTGGTCATATGCAATTTGTCGGAATAAAAAAAAAAATGGCGCATTCTATTGTTTCGAAGCTTATGAAATGTTTTCACAATATGGATGTTTGTTGGTTTTTTTTTTTTTTTTTTAAGGACAATTCAATATCAACTATTATTACATTTTTTCGGGTTTCGGAAGAAATATAAAAATTCATTGAAATTTATTATTAAAGGTCAAATTTGACGCAGCGTTATGCTATTACGGATCAGACACTGCGGAACATGACTACGTGGCCGCTGGTGTCAGTGCCGCGGGACGAATTCAAGACGCAGACTTACGACGTCGTAAACAAGGAAGCGTTTCAGGATCGTCTCAACGACTTCAGGTAAATCAATTTTATTGATCATTGTAACAAATTATTGACGAAGCTCGCCGGCAATCAGCTGGAGGAATCAAATGTTGAGAAAATTCTATCTTAACGCGAAAATGGATATTCAATGTTATTCACGGGTTTCTAGTCACCGGAAGCGACGAAACGATCATAAATAAAAATTTATTCGCACTGTATCAATAATACTCCGCCATCTTGCATAATTACTCATCGAATATCGCACTATCGCTATTAACGAATTAAAAAAGTAGAATACTCGATCTCTGAAATATATTTTTTTGCAGACCATTTTTTTAATCAATTAATTCGTTGCTCCCGGCGCGGTGAAAATTTCTAACATCGATCTATAGCTATGACTGCGTAGCGCAGAAAACAATTCAAGACTGTAGTTTTTATGCTCGTTATGGTGACGATTATTATACCCCGTCTAGACGACTTAGTCGTCGTTGTCCTCGTTCTCGACAACGTTCTTGCAATATCGATCAATGGAAAAATAGTGAGAAAGTTCTAGCGCTTTGCTACGCCTGAGTAAACGCTTAAACAGCCGCAAACCCGAGAGACGAAAAATATTGCATAAATTACATTTTTTTGAATCATAAATCAAATTCCTAAAATAATGAAATAATCAATAAGTCAAACGATCCAAAACTAACGTGAATTGATGTTCGCAGCGCAGCGAGCATTTCAAATACTATATATGTATAGGTAGTGACTATATCAAAAGGAAAATGGAGAATTGATATCGCTGATCATTATGATGATGCGATATTCGAACGCATCGTGAGCTCGTAACGTTGGGGAATTTCGAATAATATCGTTAATGTTCTGATACCGAAAATACATCGAAAAAAAATGGCGACAGCGACTGAGTTGTTCTCGTGAACAATTTCACAAAGCGTGATATTGGATTAGGCATTTTTCTCGTAACGCCGAGGCGTTCTGATTGCAAATATGGCGGACGTTATTAAATTTCGAGAAATATTTCATCGTTTTTTTTTACGATTTATCAAATTTGTATATTTTTTTCATAACTTTCAATCGAGTTAGAAGAAAATTCCGAAGTATCACCGAAAAAATAGCATGTTGTCTGAAATTACGTCCCCTTTGTCCCTTACGGGGATACAACGTTCGTCACGGCATGACTACGCCGACGAAACCCTTCGGGACGCAACCCGCTTGTTCGCTAGATGGATGTATATACAGAGGGGAAATAAGGATTGCAATTCTAATATTAAATGACAAGTGCTGCGGGGCTGGAAACACTGAAGAACCGGCGGAATGTCCCAGTTGCTCGACATACCGGGGTTGGCTATCGTTCGACCCTATCGAGATCCTCGAGGTTTTTGCATACACGTGAATATCTATTTAGGGAGCAGCCGACGGCGGACGCTTAGCGCTCTTAAAACCCATAAAAAATGAAGAAAAACAAATGTTGCTTCGAACTTCGACTGATTTTTCTGCGATAAATGCCCGTTGCGTATCAATGAAAATGCTACCTACGCCACCTATCGACCGATTTTTTATTTAAATTGATTAATAATTTTTTATCAATGCGAATTCCTTAATTCACGAGTATCTTGAATATTATTTCCGGTCGGAAATATACTTCGGATGCATGCCCTGTCCTGACTCTTCCGCTTTATTTTGCATCGATCCCGGTGCGAGATATACGAGCGATGGCGTCCGCATACCATCGACCGGAAATAAATAGAATTTGAAATAGAACACGGATCTCCATTGCGGTGAGAACAAGATTGCTGTATTCTTTATTTATACTCGCGAGTGTTATATCCATTCGGAAAAATTGCTGTTTTTAACAGATGAGTGAGCAAAGAGGAATTTCATGTGTTTGACATTGAAGCGAATAAGTTATCGGTTTTTTTGCGTCTGTCGCGGCCTATAAGGGCACTAATTTTGATTGGGTGAAATGGGGGCAAAACGGCCAGCGGGACAAAATGGACAATTCGGATATAATTCGAAACGTTCTAATTTTGTCGGAAAAAAATTCGAAAAGACCGGAAATCAGAAACATTAGATGGAAGAAGCAAAACTTGCGAGAAGGGTGCAAAATGGGTGCGAAGGCTAAAAAAGGCATCCATCGATTTCGAAAAAAAAAAAAAATGACATTCAATTTTTTTCTTCGCGAAAAAAAAAAAATCGTATGAAAAATCCCCCAAAAATGAGTGGTCGAAAACGTGTTTTCATTGTGTACAGGAATCCCCGGGTCCCAATATGAAAAATTGTAGGAATTGTGGGAATTGTATGAATAGAAAAATTTTTTTTTAAATTTATTGCATTCTCAAATTGGACATTGTTGTTGTATCGGACAAATTAAATTCCGATATCCGACTTATCGTCGAGACGCCTGTTTCGCCACCATTTCGGTAACATTTCTTAAAATCAAAGTCCCAAAATTCTTATCCACCATTAAGCTACTAAAATCGAAAAATTTTCGAAAAAAATACCGTATCTATGCGTCCTTATGATCATAAAATTTAAACAATAATCAAACAATTTTACGAAGAATAGCTTTTTTTTTTTTTTTTTGTAATTCGTAACACGCATGTAGGCGACTCGTCCCTTGTTTGCCTTTGGAAATATTCCTCTCGTTCTCTTGTGACAAACGTTGGACCCCGACGATCGAATACAAATATTTGCCAATGGAATACACAACCCTTCGCATAGGCGGGTGTTAACGCTCAACGGGTGGGCCGCGTTCGGTTGCGCAACTAGAAGCGCGATCAACGCGTTTCAAATTATAGAAATGGAGTAAAGACGCGTAATAGTGCTTCGAAGTAGAAAGCGAAACGAATCATAGGCAGTCGCGTTTATAGGTCGGAAAAAAAGAACGAAAGAAAAACGGATACTTCACAAATTGCTGCTGTAAACGAGCTGATTATCGGAAGTGACGTATTTTTTCGTATATCATTCGTGAGCCATTAGCGTCTCGAGGTGGAAACTAAATAAAGCAATCAACAGGAGTGAAAATTAGATATTCGATAGAAGTCCATCGAGCCTATCATAGCGGTCTTACAATGAAAGGTAGTAAAGCCTGTGGAACTTGAGGAAACTGTGTATTATGCTCTCCGCGTCGACAAGGCAAATGAGATTACAAGGAAGCGGAGCAGCAATACTTCGAGAGAGCTTTCCCACACGTGCAAATTGTATTCATCATCAAAGGCGTTCATACGATATAGTGTACCCACTCCGCGACCTTCAAACTCCAACAAATAGTGATTCAAAAAAATTGAAAAAAAAAAAAAAACGCCTAGACGAGTATCTTAGCTTAATAATAAAAAAAAATTGATTATAATTGCCCACGCATTGGGGGTTCATTTTTCGTAAAAAAAAAAGGAAAAAAAAAAAACCCTACAATTTTGTAACAGAAAAAGGTCAACGAAATTATCGGACTATAAAAAAATTCTTCGTACGCGTAAAGGGTTGAATTTTGCAAATTCGATAAAAACGATGAAATTTGATTTTTTTTTTTTTTTTTTCATAAACGATTTAAAAATTATTGAAGGCGACAAATACGGTATTTTCGGTAAAAAACGTATTGCATTCAATTGAAATTTACGTCACACGATGACGTACTCGAATTAATCGATCGCAGATCGTTCGCGTTGTGTACAGCATTCACGCGGATATACCCGACAATCACTACGGCGTAATAAATTCGCTCAAAGAAGCTGTGTTAGGCCTCAGGTATCCCGAACAGGAAGGTTGTCAGCAACTTGGATGGCTGTCGAGTCGAGAAATAAGCTGGGGCACTGTACACACACGCGCAGACACGCGCAATTGCGATGTATTGAGAGGAACGCGTGTGTTCGAGATCCTCTCTGTATATCGCGCGGTAGTATACGCTTCTCGTGTCTGGTCGTCGATGGACACCGAGGCCCTCACGGATGATCGCGTCATCGCCCATGTAGAGCATCCAACTCATCCAGAAGAGTACAAGCCACTCTATAGCGCCCATATTTATAGAGAATCATAGTCGAGCTGTAGTTTTAATACCGTCGATTCTCTATATTTCGTTCGAGATTTTCATACACGTGTGTATTGCGAAACGATTTTCGATAGGATCTCTCGCAGCTTCTCCGGTAACGTACTCTATGTAAACGCTACGTGTTACTCTATATATAGGAATATGAGAAACACGACGAGCTTCCATCAAGCTGAGCTCCGGGAGTTCTGTTCGATATACCGTGTCCGCGCGGCTCGTGCAACGAAATTGCAGGGATTTTTTTTTTTTTTTTTTTTCTCGTAAAAAAAAGACCGCTATGATGAAAATGAAATCGGCAGACACTTGACCGGAAATCGTTGGACCGGGTAACTCCAATTCAATTGTTAGCGACCAAACGAATCGAACGTTTCCGAAGGGCGAAATCGATTTTTAATTACTCGTTTATCGATTTTTTAACAGATTGGGTAACCAGAAGTTACATTTTTTTTTTCAGACAAAAGATAAGTTTGGAAGAGAGCAGTATTTCGGAAGTGATGGCGTGGTACACGAGTGTTAACGCAGCGATGCTCGATCATCTGACGAATCAGATCAAAGAGACCGACAGCAGCGGGGTGTGGAGGTTTGTGTTTTCGATGTTTTATAGTCGATTTTTGGAAAAAAAAAAAACAGCTTTTTAAATCATTATATTTGGTGATGTTTTCCCGTGTATTCGCAGGTACTTAATAGCATTCAAGAATCTGCTGCGCAGCATCGAGAGTCTGGGTATTGCGTCCGTTTACGGTATCAATTACTTCGGACGGGGAATCCTCATGGGTGACAATTACGTGAATTACGTGCGCCACGAGGCACTGGGAAGGGATCTTCTCAATGGTTCTCTCACCTATGTACCGACCTTGAAGAACTTTTACGCCGATCTAATGCGAATTATGCCGGAATACGGAAGGATAAAATCGAGGTAAATGAAAAAACGATTTTTCGATCATTTAACGCGAAACAAGATATCTATATATAGGTATTTATCAGAAAAAAAAATTAGCTATACAAATTCGTCGCGAAAATTTTGGTCGCCCGTCATCTCGAAACCATGTGTGATATATTTTTATTTGTATTCGGTATTTACGAAAAAAAAAAAAAAAAAAAAAAACGAGCGGCATAATTAATTATTTTTAATTGTCGTTATCATCTTTAAACTGTTGTTGAGCGTTGATGCTGGTAGTTTTAATAACAGAGATGTTGTTCTCTCTAAGAAAATTGTAATGCTCTCGATGCTTCCTGTTCCGCAGACGAGATGAAATTCTTCGGAATCTAAAACGTGAGCCGAGCGTTGACGACGCTATCGCTTATTTCGATTCGATGGCGACGTACGTGGATGAACTTCGCGAGCTTCAGAAAGAATTGCGTCACATGATAAGGTATATATATCGGGCATCGTAAGAGAATGCACTTGGGACGCGTGGAATTTCAGTAATCTCGAAGTCATATCGTCTCTGTCGTGTCGAGGAATTTCAAAATAAATCCCTCCTTCGTACATAAGTCCGTTCGTAGATCTTATATATCTAAAGATTTTTTATTTCTTTCCCTATTGTTCCCATAGGGACTACGTAAACTCTACTCTGCAGGATGCCAGCAATAAGGAAGTTGCAGGCATCGCCATTGTAGTTCTCGTTCTCGTGGTATCACCGATTATAATCATTTTAGTGCGAAACGCAGTCGCTACGATACAGGTGATTAAATTCTCTTAATCACCTAAAAAATCGCTACAGAACCGACAATAACGACTTCAAAGGAATAACAAACGAAAAAATATTATAATGACACTAAAAAAAATAATAATAATTCATAGATGTACGCCGCAAATTTGGCCCAAAAAGCTCGAGAGCTGAAACGCGAGAAGCGGAAGAGCGACACGCTTTTGTTTCAGATGTTACCACCGAGCGTAGCGCAACAATTGAAACAAACTCAGCAGGTAATTTATCTCGAAATTTATCTCAACTAAAGAAAAAAAAAAAAAAAAAAATTCCAAATTTATAGGTACCCGCGGAATATTACGAAGCCGTAACGGTTTACTTCAGTGATATCGTCGGGTTTACGGAAATCGCTGCGGAGAACACACCACTCGAGGTGATTATAATGGCTATCGATGTATTGGGGTGTTAATTAGCTGAATCCACGTCACGTGTCTAAAACACCGATAATGCCGATTTTTTGATAACATTACATCGAATTTTCCTGATTAAGACGATGTATCGCTTATGACGAAAATTCGTAGATCGATCATTAAAATAAAAACGACTCTTTCAGGTGGTAACTTTCCTAAACTCGATATACAAGCTGTTCGACGCGCGCATTGAATGCTACGACGTTTACAAGGTTGAGACTATCGGCGACTCATATATGGTTGCGTCTGGTCTGCCAGTTAGAAATGGTAAAAGTACGAGCCCCACGAGAGTACACGATCCATGTGTCCTGCATGTTCTGGAGTATCCTCGGTGTGTCTGCCGTCTCTTTCTCTTTCTCTCTGCGACTATCTATCGCCGTTTTTACGAGGCTTCGAGGTCCATATAGGGATTTCGCTCTTAACACGCAAACGCTTTCCAATCGTTCTTAATATCGTCGATTCAATGATATTTTCATAAATTTGTACGATACAAATGATTTCTCATCGATTGTAAACAGGCGATAAGCACGTTTCGGAAATAGCGACAATGGCTCTCGATCTATTGGCGGCTTCCTCGGTATTCCAAGTGCCCAAACGACCGGGTGAACGACTGCAAATTCGGAGCGGAGCCCATACCGGTCCTGTAGTCGCTGGAATAGTCGGTAGCAAAATGCCTCGCTACTGCCTCTTCGGCGACACTGTGAATACCGCAAGCCGAATGGAATCAACCGGAGAAGGTTGCAATCGGCACTTACTTCATCCCCCAAACATAATTCTGAACGCTGGCTAAGCTAACGGGCGATTTGTATATTGCAGCTCTTCGTATTCACATAAGTCTCGAGATGAAAAAAGCTCTGGACGCCGTTGGTGGATTCAGAATCGAACATCGTGGACTCGTAGACGTTAAGGTAACGAATGATTCTGTTTTTAGATGATGTCAATGGGAATCGTTGGTGAAAATTGATAACTTGTTGCAGGGAAAGGGCCTAATGGATACCTATTGGCTTGAGTGCAAAGACGGTGGTATCGCACGAGCGGCCGAACTTGATCTACCGACATTTTTCGAGGACGTAAGGCCCGTCTTCATGCGCCGTTTGCGCGAGGAGGGTACTCTCTGATGCGAACCATATTCCCGAAGGGATCTATGGTACCTAAATCGTCAGGGTCCCCTACGTCCTAATCCTTGTATCCGTTTATCCCAACCAAATCTCATCGATCATCTAAGAAGACCATCACCCGGCAAGAAAACGCGTCTTTCACAGCCAAATCTTCACATAGCCCCAGTAAAAGCGCAGCCGCAATCACAATCGAGCATAGAATCGCAAGATTCAGCGATAACCTACGAGGGTACATTATCAACAACGCCGTGTCCACCGAGTTATTCACCGGCGAGTCAGCGTAGTCGTTACTCCCAACCAAATCTACCGACACTGATGATTCCCTACAACGAACACCATCGTCACAGCGTATCGCCCGATCGTCGAATAAGAATGTCCCAACCGACTCTAAACTCGAGCTTCTCGGGTATAAATTTCGTCGGCATGAGAGGCTCGCGATTGTCCTACTCGAGTCTACGAGCTTCCGGCGACAACAGCATCAATCTTCAGATCGAAGAGGAGAGACTATCGACGCCCAACGTTCACTCGTTGGGCGGCGGTTATCGCGAAGTACCGCGTCTCTCGCAACCGGACGTCAGAAGAATGTTGCGGGTCGATCCGGTAACCGGTAAGCGTGAGAGACTCTCGCAACCTACGCTGGTTACCGGCGATTATTACCCGGGAAGAGTTCAACAGAGATTGTCGCAGCCCTGTCTCAGCACGTGGAAAGAAAATCCGATGTCGCTTCAGTCACCAATGAAGTTTAAACGTTTGATTCCATCGCCCGTTAAAATAACACAGAGAGACAGACTCTCGCAACTCGATTTCGGCGCCGCCAGACACAGAAGTTCCAAAGACTTCACTTCCGTCGTGAAATTTAATCGCGACAGATTTTCAATCCCCGAACTCGAAACTCAGAACGATCTTCGCCTGA
Source organism: Cryptus viduatorius (assembly GCA_964006125.1). Taxonomy (NCBI): domain Eukaryota; kingdom Metazoa; phylum Arthropoda; class Insecta; order Hymenoptera; family Ichneumonidae; genus Cryptus; species Cryptus viduatorius. The sequence goes on along the minus strand of OZ023225.1, from coordinate 14,645,431 downwards.
TGGCCGGCACCCCAAAGCAGCGATTCAGTCTCGACAGTCAATTAAATCCCGAGGGACGAGGAACTAGACGATTGTTACCGATCGCCAGTTCACCGATTTCCGAACATCAGGCAAAAACCGACGAGAATTTCGGGCTTAAAGGAAAAATGCCGACCGAAGGACTGGAAAGCGTTCTCGTAACAAGCGCAACGCCGATCTTTCAACCGCAGGATCGACAATTTCTGGCACCGATCTTGAAGACTACACCACCGCCACCGCAACTTCCGGTTACGAGAGAAAGAATGTCTGTTCCCGAAATTCGAAATTCCAGTTTGCGAAGATTGTTGGATTCACCGATGAAGCAGAGGCACAGTATATCGGGTAATCTTCGACAGAGTCTACTGTCGCAAGCGAAGACTCAGGAAATGGTCATCAGTCAGGGAGAGAGAAAATCGGCGAGAGCTTCGATAGATGAGGCTATAGAGAAACTCATGAAAATCGAAGCCGAAAAAGGTAGCATCGAAGCATCCGAGAGTAAGAAGGAAGAACCAAAGAAACACATCCAGCGCCATTATTCCTACACTTACGATGTCAAAGACGAACCCACCGAAGTGATCGGCAGATTAAGCGTTGCGCTGCCGAAGAAGAAATATCTTGAGAGTAATTTCGATGAGAACGAACAAGTTATAACGACTGTTATAGAGACCGAGGTGCCTATGATACTGAGCAGTCCGAAGTACATGAAGAAGACCCACGTTTACTCGAGCGAAGCGCCGAAATGGATGAAAAAGTGTCTCGAAAACGAGAGTCCGAAGGTTGTGAGAAAAGTCGACAAGACTGACGTAGCGAAGGTCAATCAGAAGAATTATTTGAAAGCCGAGAATATGGAAAAATCGAAACAGACGAGTTCCGAGAGACTTGCCGCGAAGAAAGGATCACCGATCAAATCGCTACCTACGAAAGAGATGCAATATCTTCAACCAAAAGTTCCGAAACCGAAAATGATGAAGACGACTGGTATAAATAACGCCGAAGCGAATAATCAACCAGCAAAAAACACTTATGTCAGCATAAAACCTTCGAACAATGTTGAGGAACACAAATACGAGGTTAGCGTGGAGATGCATTGGCCGGAACAGGATATGAGTCGAAGTTATGGAGTTGAAGGAGATTCCGACAGCGAAGATTCGACTTCGATATAAAAACAACGGTCGGCGAAAAAATCTTCGAAACAACAAAGACTGAACGACGCGTAGATTTAGAAAAGGATTCGACGAGAGAAAAGAAAAAAATTGGATTAATCGGAGAGAAGAAAACAAAGAATGGAAAAGTGGAAAAATTCACGCGAAAGAAAGACGACACGGAAATAATAACCACAACAACGGCGAGAGGCCTATTCGCGAGAGGCTTCAAAAAACTTTTCAATCACTCTTCCCAATGGCCATTTATTATCATCGGATTGCAACAACTCAGCAATGTCACGAAGAAAAAATGAAGCATTCTGCACTGATGGGAATAATTATTTGCTTCTTCAAATAAAATACAACTTTTTGCTATCGCGCAGCGTATCGGAAGACGCGAAAATTCATCAAATTTATGTGAATCAATATAATCTTTTAATTTATCGTGCTGTGACACAAAAAAATGAAAAAAAAATTTTGAAAGTACCGATTACCGCAAAACTACTGAACTTTTAATAAACGACACCCGGTACCGATTTCTCTTACGCGAAAATCTACGAATATTCACGCTTTAGTTTAGAATTTGATTTTTTTTATTTACTTCTACCGTTGATATCGTTACTAGTCATGATTTTTTTTTATACGTAACAAATCGCGAGCTTATTATATAATTTTACACGACAATGCAAGAGAAGGCGCGGCATACACACGAGCGTTCGATTTTGTGCAAATCAACAATGACGAAAAATTAAAAAAAAAAAAATCATTAAATAAATAAATAAATTTTTAAAAATAACAATTATCGCGATCGAATGATTATCGCTATGTTATATATATAGTATATATCGTACTACTGTAATCTGTATCACTCGCCCGGTAATATTTTCATGCTGATAATCACGAAAATCAAAAATATGTATGTGTAGTGAAACTAGAAACGTATATAAAATGATATTAATTTTTATTCAACGAGCGTTTTATAACTGATTATTCATTCCTCAATCGATAATTAAGATAATAATTTCATTAATTAGAAATTATAAAAATGTGTATTATTTTGAGAATTGAGTAATCAACAGACGTGTCGAATTCCGTAGAATTTACTTTTTCACGTAAATCCGCAATTCTCGTATTTCACGAATTTTCGAAATGGAAAATAAAAATCTCAGCCGCGCGCCGCGAAAATTTCATTTCTCTCGATTAACTGATTAAAATTTAATACAACTCGATGTTTCGCGTGTTTTCTGATGATTTTTCAGTCGCACAATATTTACGATATTTCACTGCATTCCGTATGGAATAATGTTGAATTTCACGGCTTATCAATTATGCGGAGCCGAATTTTTTTCTCGTTCCCGTTCTTCGTTATGCAGCTTAAGATTTGCATTTTATTCCATTAATCGGTAAAACAAACGAAAGATACGATATGGATTATTTAAAATTGATTTAATCCGCTGTACTCAATGGATCGGCATGAAAAGGCTTCGGTATGAAGGTACATATTCCCACGGAAAGGATATATGCTAATGAATTCATAGATATGTTTGCTTACAGCCGTAGCGAGAGCTTTAGTTGTTTTAACCCCCGGATTTGTTGGTTCGAATCAGAAATGGATGAGTGACAGCAGAAACTCCCCGAAATACTGCTAATATATGCGATAATAATCGATACATGCGAAACGCGAATTAATTGCGAAATATTTATAATCGATTGTAAGTCCCTCACATCTTATCGATAAATAATGTATACATATATAGACGCACTATATTCCAAAATTAGAATTCGATAGTCGACAACATAATGCGTCGAATAGAATGGTAAGTCGATGACAATTTCAAAAGAGATGCTGCGGCACAGCGACGCATCAAAGACTTGAAATATAAGAGGCGGGAATCCTCCGATTCCAGCTGATGGGGTGAGTTTTGCGCTGGCGCCGCGCTGTTTCGCCGGGTAATACGCGACGAGGCGGGGATCGCGCACGAGACCGCAGTAATGAACGCGGGAATTCAGTGCTCCGTTATCGCGACTGGAAACCGGAAGATTCGGTCTCTACTTCCAGAGGTACTTCCAAATTTATAACTTTTATCGCACATTAATAAAAACACAATTTTTTCATTACCGGAATCAATATTATTCACTTATACGGTTGAGAATTGCAAAAAAAATTTTATAAATGGAATTTCGCTATTGACTCTAATTTTTCATCGTCATTCAAATTCATTTTAAAAAAATGAGTTAATCACCGAATACATGACGTATGGCAACGAAACAATGTTTTAAGTGCGAAAAGCGAAGGGTTTGAAAAAAAATTTGCGAATCCTAAGCCTTATTTTTCGCGTACGCGTCGCAGAGCATAAGATACGTTTGGATCGCATTAATTCGACGTTAAGACGATAAATTGATCGTATTTTGCGCACTTCCGCGTTCATATCCTTTAAGGTATAGGAATGCAAACTTCGCATAGATTATCCGTACACGTGTCCCCGTACAGCAGCAATCGTGTCACGAAAATGGCTCGAGGTAATATGCGATAGAAAAAAACACCCGGAGAATCTGCTCTTTCGAAATCTGCGGTACCGTTAGTTAAAAAAAAAGTTTAAAAAAATGTAAAAACGCGTGAAAAAGCTATCCGTTGGTAAGATACGATAAATTCTGCATGACCTTCGAAGCCGATGCGGTTTTAACGGCACTGCGCCGATAAAGGACACCAATTAAGTCAACGCGCGAGAAAATATAGTCAAAGGCTCCCTCTCCGTTCGGAAACAAATAATAAATTTCTTATTGCGATAGAGAAAGACGTCGTCGTGGTAAAACCGACGATTGCAAAGGGGTTCGCGTGAAAATAACATGAATTACTGCATTGGCGGAAAACCATCGACGAGACGACCTTCCAGCGCCGCTATTGTCGATACTGCGGACTTTGTTAACGAGGTAAGTTCGACGTTATTCTCGATGAAATATAAATATTCAACGTTTTTTATTGTGATAAAAAAATTCATTAAGAACCGGTGATGTGTTACGATACTTTCAGATCGCTGTACAAGTTCGATGTTTCCCGATTAATCCCGGAACGCGAAAAGGACGTCGAATTTATCTGATACAAATGATACTTTTACCTTTCATCCCTATAATAGCTCTGATTGCCCAAAGTTGCCATAGCATGGCATCGGCATCGCTCGCTCTTCAATATCTCGAGGATACAAAGCAACAGGTAGCATCCCTTATTCATCCCCGTCGACAGACGAATGTCTACTTGAAAGCGCTTTTCCTTATCTCGAACTTTCGTATTAGTCTCGAAATCTCGGAAAAAATGTGGTTAATCTTTCGGCAAATCATTTGTTACGGTCAGTGAATTAATTTACGTGAGGATTTGATAATTGCAAGATAAACATTACGATGCACGAGTCAACAGAAGGGTTGTAGCAAAAAGTAAACGAGAACGGCGTTTGGCAATTATCTGCAACTAAACGGATTTTTGTTCCCGTGAATTAATTAACGGGCGTAGAATAATGATGTGACTTTTGTTCATTCACTCTTTTGTTAATCTAACGAACCTTAGTAATACGAAAAAAAAAAAAAAAAACAGTGAGGATGATACCAAAATCGCTTTTGTAGCTATAGGAATGAAATTTGACCCACGAGTTTGCCCGTTTTTACGACGTAATTACACGCATAAAAAAACGGTGCAGAAACTTATTTTCTCTCACTAATCGACGGCGTAAAGGGGGATTAAGCTTATCCTACCCGTTATGGATTTGTTGTGTGTACCAACTTTTCATTCATTTTTCGATGCCCGCGCGATGAAAGAGAATTGTTAATAATAAGAATTATATGTCGTTTTCAAATATTTTCAAAAGAAACCGAAAAAAAAAAAAAAAAAATTCGGCCTTAAAATAAGATCAATTGGATGACAATACATAATAATCCCAAGCATTACATTTGCATGTATGTAAGCAAAATTTTTCGGTAAATACACATTTTTCCATTCATCGTCGGGTGTCTAACTAGCGATTCGAATTACCGAAAAGTTCGAAGTCTGTCATTGAAGCTTATATCCTGTTTCGTAGTTATTGTATATAGCGCCAAAAAAAAAAAAAGTCGTGCGGACTGAAAAACGAATTTAATATTGTTGTTTTCTGAGCTCCAAAGACGCGACGAAAATATGAAAAAATGATTAATCGCAATTCATTTAAAATTGTAGATTGGCTTAACGGTGGAACTCGGAAGATTACTCGTAGCTTTCCAAGAAGAACGCGCTGAGAGCGCTCTGTTCATTTTCTCACGTGGAGATAATAGGTAACGAGAGATCGAGAGACGACTATTCTCTATTAAGTATCGAGTTACTACTTCTTCCTTTGCAGGACAGAGATTTTCCGCGATTTTCCCGATTTTTCCGACCGATTTATTTTTTCTAATATTTCACAGATCCAATCTGAACGAAACATTTTCTCAAACGGACAATATAATAATCAACACTAATTGGAAAATGTTCAACGAGAATTTTATCAATAAAACACGCGCGCTATTAGCCAATTCCAGGTGAGACGACAATAGTCCTTAAACATTCGGCACATTAGAAATTTTCATGCAATTCAAATGATTTCGCTGTATTCGCTTGTCTCGCAGCATCCAAAAAATGAACCCAAATTTGACGCGAGACAAACGAATTTAAATTTTATCGAAAAAAAAAATCATTTGACTCAAAGTTTTTCTATATTAGTCAAAATTTAATAAATTTTTTTTTTTTTTTTTTTCGATCGACAATATCGAATGATCCATCATATTTTCAGTGACGTGAGGAAAGAGATTTTCCGGTCGGCGTAAGTTCTCATTGTAGAATAATTCGAAGGCTTCATCGCACGAGAAAAAAAAAATTCATCGCAAAATTAATTTTTCATTAATTTCACGCGGCGTACCGGCGATCGATCGACCGAACACAAACGCCAACATACACACGCACACAAACGCACACGTATGTCCTTCGGAAAGGATTCTTTTACCGCTCCACATTCCGGCGGCTTCCGACAAAACTTCAACGCTCTCCTTCTCTTTCATCCCTCGCTGATCCACTAATTGGCAGAGGGCGGACGTAAACAAGATCGAGTTTGCATATTAATGTAACCGTGGAGTTGAGGGTCACGAACTGCGATTGTCCGTCTTCGTGGAAATTTCGCAAATTCGATTTTTTTTTTTTCGATTTTTTTTTTTTTTTTTTTTCTCGCAAAACTTCAGTGAGGAGACACTTAATTTATACGATTTAATGGCAAGAATTTTCGCGGGAAAAGCTTTGACGACGAGAAAAGAGATTCCGTTGAAAAACAGGAGCGGGAAATCTCTCGTTCGAAGAAAAATACGGAAAATCGAATATTTGAGATTTTACGATTTTGGGAAATTCGATGTATTTGGCAACAGATCAATTGAGTGATTACAACGGTTTTGGTTATGAGGGATGAGGGTGAGCTTCGCGCGAAAGTATACGGGTTCGAGGGAAAATATAATCGGCGGGTCAAAGCTGCGCGTATTGTGGGTTTTTTACGTTAAACCGTTCGACTGAAAACTTCATATAGATATACATTCGATCGGTAGCGATATTTATACTCAATAAGAACGATGTATGAACGACGAGAGGAAATCAATTGAAATTATTTAAAAATAAGTAACAAGAGTGGGTCTTCCGCATAACTTTGATAGATTATCGAAAGACTCGTCGAGAGGCGTCGAAGATCCTGAGAACGCGGCGTTCGATGCCCAATTACGGGAGTCGTTAAATTACGTACACAACAAAATTATGCATACTTTTTTTTTTAATACCAAATTCAATTGCATGCTATTTTCGTAATAATTCATTAGAGACACTTAGTCACCGTTCGAAGATAGGCGACGTTTACAAATTCGAGTCGAATCGTATTTGCAGCGATAAATCACGCGATTTGAGAGACGACGGAGTCGAAAGAGCCACACAGTGGTATGTTGGCATCAATGGTTATCTACTCGAAGAAATATCGAGTAGAATCGGTGGTACGTTAACCGGCGATGTATGGAGGTGAGTTATTAGTTTTTCTCGCATTTTCTCGCGGCAAAACCACTTTTCAAATATTTAAAAAAACATATAAATCTAAAATATAAAATATGAAAAAAATATATAAGAATATATATTGCGCAGTCAAATTATTAAATAAATTATTTTTACGCAATTTTACCGAATATCGAATCAATAATTTTTTCATTACTCTAATTGGAGCAAAATCCGCGTATTTAGGCTAAATGTCCGATGGTATTTTTAAAAATCGAATATAAATAAAAAAAAATATCGAATCGACATGACGCGATCTCATAGAAAGTATAACGCGCGGATTTTCCGCCGATTTTGCGGAATAAACTTCTAATTATGGCGATTTATCGTAATTATAATATGATTTTCTTTTTTTGTTTATCATAGATTAATGATCGCGTATAAATATATTCTGAGGGCAATCGAACACGTGACTATCTCCACGGTATTCGGGATACAAAAATTCAGCAGCGGTAAACTGGGAATTCCTGGTTTGCTTTCGTTCGAAAGGCATTATACTCTCGGGAGGGAGTATTTATTTGCTATTCAACACTTTGCACCGAATATGGTACCGACTTCCGTTTCGAATTTTGATAACAGGTACGATAAGACGAATACTACGATAGCGTATCAAGAATATTCACAGGAAGATTTTTGCTTTAGCGTTTTTGCGATCAGAGGACGTGAAATTTTTCAAAACGAACCAATCGAACCCGATGCTGCGCAGGCGCAGTTTTATTATTCAACGGTGAGCCATTTTCTCACGCAACTTCGAAAAAGCGAAGATGAAATTCGTACTATGATTGGGTAAGTTATCTTCCTGTATTGTTCTCCGTAAAAAAAAATCATTAAATCGTTAACGAGAGAACGCAACCGACGAAAATATCATTGAACGCGAGAAAATTGAATTTTTCGTGAAATTGGCAATTTCCAACGCCGCGTAGGCAACAACTTTACAAGGAAATGATATCGGCCTCGAGGCAGCAAGTTATCTTGATAGCAGTACTATCTTTGGTACTTATTATATCACCGATCATTATTTTACTCGTTCGCAACGCGACGCTGACGATTCAACGTTTTGCCGACACACTCGTCGAAAATACAAAAAATCTCAGGTACGAGAGAAAAAAAATTGAAAGTCGATCTTTATTTTTCATTAGATTAATCGTATTTCAGACGCGAGAAAGGTAAAAGCGATCATCTTCTCTTTCAAATGTTACCACCGAGCGTTGTGCAACAGTTGAAACAGCAACGACAAGTACCGGCCGAGAACTTTGATTCGGTAACGATATACTTCAGCGATATCGTTGGATTTACAAAAATCAGCGCGAACAGCACACCTATGGAAGTCGTCAATATGCTTAACTCGCTGTACAGACTTTTCGACTCGCGTATTCGAAAATACGACGTTTACAAAGTCGAAACTATTGGCGACTCTTATATGGTCGTCAGTGGTTTGCCGCAGAGAAATGGTGACTAATTTATTTTTTTTTTTTACTTCTCGTTGAGATATAAATATTGTTAAAATTTTTTTAAATGAAAATTATAAAAAAATTTTGAAAATAAAAATTCGAAAATTTTTCTAAATTGAAAATTATAAAAAATTTTGAAATTAAAAATTCGAAAATTTTTCTAAATTGAAAATTATAAAAAAATTTGAAATTAAAAATTCGAAAATTTTTCTAAATTGAAAATTATAAAAAAATTTGAAATTAAAAATTCAAAAAAATTTCTAAATTAAAAATTCGAAAATTTTTCTAAATTAAAAATTCGAAAATTTTTCTAAATTAAAAATTCGAAAATTTTTCTAAATTGAAAATTCGAAAATTTTTCTAAATTGAAAATTATAAAAAATTTTGAAATTAAAAATGGGAAAATTTTTCTAAATTTAAAATGATAAAAACGTTTATAATTGGAAATTATAAAAATCATTAAAATTGAATGATACAACGAAAAAATTGATTCAGGAAATAGGCACGTTGGAGAAATAGCGACGATGTCTCTCGATTTGTTGGCCGGTATTCGCGCTTATGTCATCCCTCACATACCGCAAGAACAATTACAAATTCGAATCGGAGTTAATACGGGACCGTGTGTCGCTGGGGTCGTTGGAACAACGATGCCGCGTTACTGTCTCTTCGGTGATACGATTAATACCGCGAGCCGAATGGAATCAACCGGTGAACGTGAGTTTTATTTTTTTTTTCCGCAGCAATATTTTTTTATTTTATTTAAAAAAATTTTTTGGGGGTATTTTATTGCAGCAATGAAGATACATATTTCACAGACTACGAAAGACGGTCTCGACGAGGAGGGCGGCTATAAAATCGAACTGCGCGGCAGCATGGAAGTAAAGGTGCAAAAAGTGTTCGTCGTCATCGCGCGACTCTCGAAACAATTGCGTTATAAAATGAAAATCAATTTTCTCGAACTCTATATATGTATATATATATTTTTTCAGGGTAAAGGCGCGATGAACACCTATTGGCTAATGGAGAAGGATCAGTACGAAGCAGTCGCCAAGGACGAGGACGAGAGTCTATTTGCTCCGGGTACGATAATAAAACCCGAATTTCTTCGTATCATAAGTAACGTCGAAGAAATATCATTTTGTGTGTGAAATCACTTTATCTTTGCGGACCACGTGTTACGGATGGGTAAATCGAGATTTGTAGATTTTAGAAAAAAAAAACTGAGCAAAGTACAAAATCCAAATAGGCATCGTATTTAGGTGATTTTCGTAAAAAAACGTTATGCGAAAAATGCTATATAGATGCCACATGGTGGACTATAAGATTGTATACCTTTAAGATGTGACGAAAAAAAAAAATGGGAAAAACAATATTTACCAGTGAGCATTATCTCCCCCGATTCGTGTGCGCTTCGCACTATGGATCAGAATTTCATTGTATCCTCCAATTTCCTTTCTCGAGATTCGTGCCGTTTGCGTAAAGTAACTACTATAGGCGCTTAAAGTTATCCCACAAAAAACAGTCGGAGGCAAAAACTATTGTAAAGAAAAATCAGATTATCTATTTATATATGTCTCTATATATATAAAGTTTCCGCCGCTGTTGCCGCCGCCGCCGCCGCCGTGTCAGGAACTGATACATACTTATGAGACACCCGGTATATGAGACCCGTCAGAAAAATGTTTCAAGTCCCTCTAAGGGGATTCTCCCCGCCCCCTTCGACCGAAAATATTCTAAGTCCCCCTTAGAGGGACTTGGAACATTTTTCTGAAGGGGGGGGGGGTCGTGGGAGGGGAAGGTCAGAATATTCTAAGTCCTTCAAGGGGGGACTTAGAGTGTAAATAAACGCAGACGAATAAAAGTCTGAAGAAAATTACGTTAAATGTAAGAAAAGAATATTACTAATCGATAACTGTTTATAAATGTTGTTGAAAAAATTTTAAAAAATCTAAAAAAAACAATGATAATAATACATGTTGCAAGTCTCAAATGGAATAAATGATTTTTCTTTTATGCATAACTGTAAAACGAATTGAAAGTTATGTATCCCTTCAGTTATTACGCCGGTTGGTTTCGTCGTGTATTCGCCGGGACACAATTAATTATCGGGAACAGTCAATAATATTCGGCATTGTGGTATCGATCACCGGAAGGCATAAAGTAGAAATACACGACGTGACCATTGCCGAAGGGTACACAATGGGAGTCGCATATTCATCGGTTAATTGCTTTGCAAATCCTAAACCTATGTGTTTCATTTACGGTAAATAACCTCAACAAATACGTATTTTATCGGCACTCGAGTTTGTTTGTATTCTCCCTGAGATATTTTATTCCCATTTGCTGTGAAAGCTATCAATGCGTCCTCGAAACAGCGAAAAATACAACTTACGTACGCATTGAAGGTTTTTTTATCCCCTCCCAAACCTCTGTACTGTTCGTCAACGCTTTGTCTCGATATCGCTACCAAAATTTGTTTACTGTATTGTACTACGTATACATCTATATTTTTATTGCATTACTTCAAAGTCCGAAGAAAAGAGAAAAAATATTCATGCGTACGGTGGGAATTCAGTAATTCCATTCTACGATATGAATTTGCAATCGTAAACGTGATGTATGCAATCGCAGAGTACGCTGAAGATAATAAACGCACAGCGTCGCGGCGTGTGTCGTTAGCGTCTTTTCATTTTATTGTTTCATAATGACTTTGGAATGATTTACGTCCTCACGCCAGATCTTGATGTCCCTTGCAGCTTTTCTGCGTGCCTTGGGGAAACATGTGGGAACACCTTTTTTTCACGACAAAACTATTTACTTGTTTACCCGGCGTCCAAGATGGCGAAGGAGTGATTTCGAATGCCGGGTAACGGCCAGTAACGGCCCACGCGCTATGCGCGAATAGGCCATCGCGCATCGCCGCTCCTTCACCGTTAATAATCGACAACTGTTTCGCAAAAATTTACGATCGAAACTCTCGAATTTCATGCATTCCCTCGAAGAACATTGGGTCTCAGAATTACCACAATTAATTCGATAATCATGAATAACGATATAAAAAAAAAGTTTATGTGAAAATCAGGAATAAATGTTACAAAGGAAATGATAGTATTGACAACGGTGCTGGAAAAAGCTTTCGATTTCTGCAGGAGTACAGAGGCGGAGTCTGTTCACAGCTGTTCCCCTCACTCTTACTTTCCCCTCCATCGCGCGTAGGTACATACACACGCGCGCGACTGTCAAACCGCTATCAACCGCGCGTTTTCTTGACCTCGTCCAACCTTGTCTGCTAGAAAGCCCTGAGCCGTTTGCCGCGTCGGATCTCGCGTGTCACATAAAATTACCGTGGCAGTTACTTTACTTTGGCTTCTCGTTCAGCACAGCGCATACAACATTTCACATCCAAACCCCGTGGAAAAATGTTGTTTTACACGTTATTCGGTGGTTACGTGCTAACTTCCGTTATTTTATTCAAGTATCCGATGCTTATACACAAAAAGAAAAAAGTCAAATTTACGTGTCATCACATTAGTCACAGAGGCGGTAAGTTTTCGGCGATTGCAACATCGTCGTTTATGATATCGCACTCCGTCGATCGTTGTTTTTCGTTTCAGGCGCCGGAGAGAGTTACGAAAACACAATGTACGCTTTCAAAAGGTAAATAAATATTTCCGCATTGCTGTTAATATCATTTCGATGGTTTTTTTTTCTACAAATTACGATTATTTTAGAGCTGTGGCCATCGGCACCGAAATGCTGGAGTTGGACTGTCACCTGACGAGAGACGGTGAAGTTGTCGTTTCGCACGATCAGAATCTCTTGAGAAGCACGGGAACAAATAAAAATATATCGGAAGTCGATTACAAAGATTTGCCACTCCTGAAGCCGAGACTTCCCATCGATTTTGATCCGGGTATTTTATCGCACGGAATAATCATCCGCATCCTCCATTTTTATACTTTTAATTTTTTTTATCGTAGACGTCGAATTCGTTGGTTCGGAACGGGAAGAGGAGAGAAGGTTTGCCTTACTGCGAGAGGTCTTTGAAGAGTTTCCAAAACTCCCCATAAACATAGATATAAAAATTAACGACGACCGTCTGATCCGCAAAGTTTCCGATCTCATAAAGGAATTCAACAGAGAAGAATACACTGTTTGGGGTAATTTTAGCGATGAAATAACAAAAAAATGCTACAAAGCGGTGAGTCATCAAATTTAAACAATCCTTAAAAGTAATTACACACTTGTGACTCACTTCTCGTTTCAGAATCCAAAAGTTAATCTACTGTTCTCCATGCAACGCGTGACTCTGTTAATATTTTTCATGTACACCGGTTTGCTACCCTTTGTACCTCTGAAAGAATCTCATCTTGAGATATTTTTGCCGTCTATTTACCTAAGGTATGTTTGTTCGCGCGATTCTCGCATATTTTAACGAATGTACCACGGAGATCGTTAAAATACGTATGAATTATTCAGACGGAAAGGTGGACCCACGCCGACCTTTTTACCACTGGAAAAACTCGTGTGTCGAACGATAAACGTTTTGCTCATGAGGCCATGTTTGTTCAATCACTTACGCGCCCGTGGAATTCACGTGAGTATAAAGGATTTTTCGTTTTTCGCGATAATAATGACGCATCGACGATTCAACGTTATACACTGTTCGCAGGTCTATTTCTGGGTACTGAACAAAGACGAGGAATTTGAAAAAGCCTTCGATCTCGGGGCCACCGGTGTGATGACCGATTATCCTACAAAATTGAAAACTTTCCTCAAGAACAGAGGTTTGGAATAAATATCCTCACGTAAAGCCGGTGAATTTTTTCAAAAAAATAGCGACCGTCAGAGAAAAAGAGAGTAAATGTTACAACGCATTTAGCAATTCTTCGACACTCGGAGCTACTGCCATTTATCATCTTTTCAATTGTTAATATCAGTCTATTTCGATTGCACATTTAATTAGGATACGATATAATAGTTGCGATAACGATGCACGCTCTAGAATTCAGTATTACTATAGCGATAGAAAAAAAATCGTTTTTATTATCAGAGTAAATGTAGCGTTACCCACACAAAGCTTATCGCTCCCAACGACCGACTGATAATCCGCATTTTTTCGCTGATGATATACGACTGAAAAACTTTTTTCCTAGTCGAAATAGCTTCTACAATGTTTTTACATCATTTAACTAGTAGCTATTGTTACCGAGTTTTCGGTAACAGTTAACGCGTGGACTGCGAAAAACATACGTTGTCGTTCTGATTCTACTCCTCATTATTATAATTTCGTATGAATATGAACAAATAATTTTAAAAAATTGCCGACAAAATACATTACGATTTCAAACCTACATAATATTGTAAAAATTACAAGTAGACTCCGAAAGACAACATATGTTTTTTTTTTTTCGTTTTCAAACGAATTACTATTTTTATTTTTTAATACAGCATTTTTTGTCGTGTCGTCTAGTCGTTACCAAATACTGTATCTCGACGTTGTATTCTTTGCTCTTCTATACAACTGAAAAAAAAAAAAAAAAAAAAAAAAAAAAAAAAAAAAAAAAAAGTCGATATGTACAAAGATCCGAACGAAGGGCTGGGAATTTGTATACAAATATATTTTATTATATTTAAGGAATAAGGGAGCCATCGTCCAGAACACGCGAGGAATATAATATTTATCGTATAGATATTTTTAGTCTTGTAATGCGTCGAATTTTCACTCGTGTCCCTTGGATAACAATAAAATTCATATTTTTCTCGCAATCTACAATGTTTTGATGAATTTTTAATTCTACATTCATGGAAATGCCAACGTTAACAACGACGCACAGCGTCGTTAATGTCGTTTTGTTATCGTTTAATTATTATTTCGGACGACAACTGTGATAAGTTTCCTTCTTCGGAATGGCGTTTCCATCGTCATCAACGCCAAACGATAAATATTCAAAGACTTTGCCATGACAATAGATACATTTCATCTTTGATTCGTGAGTCGGGGCAAAATGCTTTTCTATCTCTGTATCATTAGCAGGGATACTTTCCAGGCAAGCGGGACAGTAAATGACAGGCTGACGAAGTCTTTCGTACACAGAATCGGTCACAATGCGACCCTCCCGAACATTCCCCTCGGAATTTGTTGAATCCTTTTGAGTAGACATTCTTTTCTACAAATAACATATTAGTGAAAAATATCGATCGAAACATAACCTCGAATCTCTATAAATACAAACTATACGATCTATGCGCCGAAATGTTTACGATAAAACAAAAAGTTTAATTTGACTATGAAAAATGCATTAACAAGACCAAAAACGTTTATCGGAATACTATTCATTGTATTTTGAAATTAAAACTACACTGTCAAAAAAGAGTAAAATTCTGTACCTCACAAGCCAAGTGTGTGTTTTAACACTGATGTTCAGAATCAAAATAATGCAATAATGCAAGAAATAGAAAAAACTTTTATCCAAATCGCGCTATCATGAAGCAAAACTCCCATTCATTATTGTTGCAATTTCGCGTCCAAATGACAACACACGAAAGATTCGAAAAAAAAGTAACTATATAGAACGAAAAAAAAAGAAAGCGGAAATGACCGTTAGCTGTGTAAGTAAGTAAAGTGAATCGTGCGTGTATGTGTGTATATGTGTGTGTTGAAAAATAAATGGCGTTTACTTTTAGGCGTCACTCCGTTTCGTAGGGACGTGAAAAAAAAAAAAAAGTGTCATAAATATTCGTTCAGTGAATAAGTCGATTAAACGGATTAACGATGGGCAAAGGATTCAATAATTACATGTGCAAAAAGTTCTTTCATCCAGCATCCAGAGACAACTTGAAACGAGTACGTTGAACAACTGTCGGGGATACACTGATGTCTCGTTTGCTCGATCAATAATGTTTTTTTTTTCATAATCAACTCTAATTGACGATGTATCGATAACAACGTTTTTTCTCAGGTATGGATGGCAGAGCAGCAAGCCGACGCATACAAGAAGAAACAGGAAGAATTACGAGTACAGTATGAAAAGGAACAAGATCTTCACAATAACAAGTAAGTTTGTAGGTTATGTTTAATCGTCGTTCGAAAATTCTGTTTTACCGTCTCGCACTTCCGACGAGAAAAATGACTAAATTCACACGAATTTAATTAATTACAGAGCTTTACTAAGCAAAGAGAGCAAAGACAAGCTAAGCGTGAATTTTATGTATGAACCTCCGCCCGGCGCAAAAAAAGAAAGAGAAAAGGAAGACAACGAACCGGAGTACAAATTTGAGTGGCAGAGAAAGTACAACGCTCCACGAGAGAGTTATTGCAAAGGGGACAGTGAAATACGAGATCAACCTTTTGGTATTCAAGTGAGAAACGTACGCTGTATCAAGTGCCACAAATGGGGTCACATAAACACAGGTATAGTACCGTAATAGTTTTTCCATTTGATGCTCCAAAAATTGTGAAAACTCATTACGATCCTTTTTTTCAGACAAGGAATGTCCGCTGTACAGTCAAGCAATGAGCGTCGTTATGGCGAGTGGTAATACTGAGGTACAGGAAGCACCGGACGCTCTTACTTTGGTACAACAGATGAGAGACGACGGTTTAGCACTCAAAAAGTATGTTTAGTCGATAACGTCGTGGTGTGCGGTGATCCTGGAAATCCTGCAATAGCTTTAAATTTCTTTGTTGATCCTTAAAATCTTTTTTATTCCCTTAAATGCCGATTTTTTAAATATTTTTTGAAGCCTCGCGTACGACTGCCGATTCTACGCCGCGTAATAATTTAAAAAAATGCATATCGTTATTTTGTACACTCATTTATTTTTACCTTTGACTATCACGAAAAAGTCCCGAAAAAGTAAATATTTTTTTCGGACACCGTGTTAAAGGCGATTGAAAATGTTTAAAGACGCGCTGACAAAGATTTGTTTTGTTTCAAACAGATCGGCTCTCAGCGCTCAGCAACACTTACGAATACCGGAACACGAGGATCTCATGGTTTCCGCCGACGAGGACGAACAACCGGAAGTAACGTTTTTCAAGTCACTTTCGAAAAAAGAAAAGAAAAAGCTACTCAAGTAAGTTATCTACTGATAAACTCTTCGAAACGAGTGCAAAAATCCTTTTCTGAATATATAACAATCATTTTTAATTTTTTGTAATTCTAGAAAGCTTCAGAGACTCGAGAAAAAGGGAAAGAAAACGAAGCGAAACAAGTCGAGAAAACGCGAAGCCTCGACGAGTAACGATAGCAGCAACAGCGACTCGGACAGTTCGACGAGTTCGTGCGAAGATAGAAAAAAGAAAAAGTCGAAAAGGAAGCAAAAGAATCGAAGATCAGACGAGGATTCAGACAAAACCGAGAAGCCGAAAGAGCGAAGACAGAGAGAAGAGTCGAGAAGCTGCAGAAGAGAAGATGATCGCGGCGATCGTCACCGAGATAATGGAAGACACAGAGACGAGAAGGAGAATCATCGCGGAAAGAGCGATAACGGCGGTGAATCGAGAAAACACAAAACCGAAGAATCGGATTATGAGAGGCATCGTCAACGCTACGCAAAAAGAAGAAGAGATTCATAGATCTAAAAATGCATACATACCCGTTATTTTACCTCTCGTTGTTCTTTGTAAATAAGAATAATAAACTAATCTAAATGCGGCACTTGCACCAATAAACAATTAATTACGACCACGAAACGTTATTAATTCGAGTCTCGATTAATTCTTTCTCTCTTTATTCGAATACTTTTGACCGATGAGCAAATATAATATATATGTATTTACATCAACAATAATAAAAAGAGCCAATAAAAGTATATTAACGCGACGAAAATTTGATCGGCGCGACATGCATGATAACCCAATGAAATTTTTTCGAGTATTACGATTCTAAATAGATTTACCGATTGCGCGAACGTCGTGAAATATTTTTTATACGGTATACTTCCCGATTTTTTTCAGAAGCATTGCGATAATAATTAATAATCGTGATAACGAAACGAGGGAAGAGATCATTCCTCATGATCGTTACTTTTTTTTTTCACTCTCTCGATGCATCGGTTCAACAAATACGATATTTCAACCGTAAACGTTACAATCTTAAACTCTACTATAGTGTATATTGTTATTTATAATATATATATATATATAATAATATAATATATCTATAATGTGTCTATGTAAAAGGTAATACTAGCCGGCTATGGTTGCGGTGAACACTTGGGCAGTTGAAATCTGTGTGGTTTGTTATTTGTGTGTATGAATAGTCATCACTTTGGCTGACGGTGAAACAACGACTACCCTTCCATTCTATTCTCCCACAGAGACCTCTCAATTCCATAAGTTTCGTTACATTCAGAATTTATCTTTGAAGAATTATTCGCGAGAAATGGTATAGCAGCTGTAACACCGTTTTGTATCCCCTTCCCTTCCCCTCCCGACTGCACTTTCGAATACATGAATTACAATGACGAAAATAAAATTTGATGACAAAATTCGTCAACGAAATTGCACGGTACTCATTTTTTTTTTTTTTTTCCGAAGCGGCGATCAAACCGCTCGCATCGATTGTTATTTACAGAGAGAAAAAAATATATGGAACGAAAGAATATACAATTTTGTGTCTCCTCGTTGTTGCTTTTTTTTTGTTTTGTTTTTTTTTTTCCCGTTTTCTTTTTTACCCACTATTGTAACACGATAATAAACGAGTTCGGCTAGTGCGATCGCGGCAGGCATCGAGAGATTTCTCGGACTGTTACTACCCTCGACCCACGTCTCTTTATTCGATAATGACGTTACTATTCTTTTTTTTTTTTTTCATTTTTATTAATTTTTTTTATATTTTTCACGCTTTAGCTTAATTTAGAGTGAATTAATTAGCTAAATGGTAGCCGCCGGGCTTTGTAATCTAATCGTTACGCGGCAGTGGTTCGCTCGCTCGTCGTCTCTCGGTTTTAACTTTTCTCACGACACCCCATCCATTAATTTTCTTAACCGTTTTAATCCTCGACGAGGAGCATTCGTTTGCGTGCTTCGAGCGTAAAACGTTTTCAACACGAGTTTCCAACGTGTAACTCGCGAAGAACGCGAAAGCTTTACTATAACGGAGAGGAGCTTCGCGATGATAATGCGAAAGCGGCGTCTCCTCGCAACGTTTCACTTACACGACGATTAGACTATAAATGACCGGCTAATTGTCCGACGTCCATCATCTCTGTGTCTTCCATGCTGTTGTGACCCAATAGATGGAACCTGTTGAAGAATTCGTATTGTTTAATTTTTTATTAATTTTTTTTTCGTTTGAGAAAATAATAAACTCACCTATGTTGCGGCGGCTGCGGCTGATGGTGCGCGAGATGGTGATGGTGATGAAACGATGGGGACTGATGGCGATTTTGAAAGTCGAGATTTCTCGGGGAGAATCCATGACGACTGGAGCTGTGACTACTTGCCAACAGTCCCCGTCGCGGACTTCTCGAGTTTACGGCTTTCGGCTGACTGTACAGTCCCTCCAAAACGCTCGGCGCCACATACGTAAAACCCTTCGAATGTTTCCGTTCTTTGGATTAATAAATTCGATAGAACAACAGAGGGATCGAGAAGTTTACCTGGAATATCATATTAGCCGATTCGCTTAGAGTGCTTTCGACCGGCGAATCAACTGGAACTGTAGCCGTGAATTGCTCGTCAAATTGGGAGGTGTCGTCGGCACTTTTCTGTTATATAAAAAATGATCGAAGATTGGAGTACCGAATATTGGCGGATAGCTACTTGGTAGCGATCGACCTGCGTACTTTTTTTTAGACTACTTGTAAAAACAATGTATTGTAACAGTTACGATGTAAAATAGAACGAAAAAAAAATTGAGAAGACAACGTACAAGCGAAGGCTTGAAAGGCGGATCGAGTTTTCTCGAGATAACGTCCTGCCAATTGATGTGTTTGAAGAAATTATGGTTAATTATCTGTTCGGCGTCCTCGGGACCCGATCCTAATCGTTGTGCGACTTGTCTCTGTAACGAATACAAGACATTTTTTTAACGGCATGAGAAATTGAATTAAACAAGGTAAATCGATTAAAACGAACCTTCAACAGCTTTCTTATGAGATCTCTGGCATCCGGCGTGACGTATTGCGGCAAAGCTAACTTTCCTTTCAGAATTTTTTCGATAGTTTTCTTTCTGTCGTCCGCGGTGAAAGGCGGCTGTAAAATCGATCAATCGATACTATTCATCTTTCGATACCGAGAACGCGGATTAATGGGACATTTTTTAATATTCAACGTACCATCCCGGTAAGCATGTCGTACATCAGAGCCCCGAGACTCCACCAATCGACGGCTTTACCGTGTCCGCTTCTCGTCAATATTTCCGGAGCCCTGAAACAAATTACGTATCATACGAAATTCCAGGATGAAGGCGCGTCGATTATGTTTATAGATTTTTTATAATTCACAAACTCTTACATGTATTCAATAGTACCGCAAAAAGTGTGCGTCACAGTGCCTTCCTGTATGTGCTCTTTGCATAAACCAAAATCCGTAAGTTTTACGTGACCCTCGCGATCCAAAAGAATATTTTCGGGTTTCAGATCTCTGTATATTATTCCCTGTTTGTGAAGATGCTGCAGCGCTAGAATTATCTCGGAAAGATAAAAGCTGAAAGAGTACAAACGATTTAACAATCGATATAATTAAGTTTACTCCATTGGATTGGTATTTTCGTTAATGCTGATAATCAATGGATCGTACATGTCGCGACTTTTTTTTTTTCGTACTTATGACGGCTTTCGTTTATAAATAAAAAAAAAAATTAATCACCAATATCGATATAATATAAATAACTATTTCACAATATTTACGATTTATTTATTTAAACCTTTTCTATTTTTTTTTTAATTAATCATTTTTATGAAAAACTTATTTGCAATATTTACCAAGCTGTATCCTCCAGAAAAATGCCTTCTCTGTCCAAATAAGTGAACAATTCTCCGCCGCACAAGTACTCGAGTATCAAGTACAATTTTCCGCCCGTTTGAAATGCATATATAAGATTTACGATAAAAGGATGCTTCACGGCTTCCAGTATATTTCTTTCGGCTTTGGTGTGCGCCGTATCTTTTTGGTTGCTGATTATAGACGCTTTGCACAAAACCTTAACGACGCAAAGCATTTTTATCATTCTTCATTCGAACGCAAAGATTTTTTGGCAATTTTAACGCAAAGAAAAATTGATGGAAACCTTCATAGCGAAGATGCTACCCTTGTCCTTTCCGGAGACTTTGCGCACTTGAAAAACTTTTCCGTAACCTCCTTCCCCTAGAATCTTGCATAACTCAAAATCTTGAGGTCCTACTTTTTCCTGTCCGGGATTAACATTCTGTTCCGAAAGTTGCACTCTCTCGACATTTTCCGATCTGAGAAAAGACGAAAAAACAAAAAAATGGAGATTTTGCTCCGTTATCGCTGTACATCTGTTATTATTTTGAGGATTCAACAGGGGGAGGGGGACATTGTTAAAGTTTTGTAGAGCTTTAAACTCATCAACACGCTTACTCAACCAAGTTGTTGACATTAGGCGCAGTGTCGTATTCTCCCTGAAATGAAGAAAAAAAAAAAGTCGATTTGAATAACCTTGAGTGTTGATAAATTGGCGTCGAGTACCGCGTGGCTCGCGGAGATACGAAAAAAAAGTGATTCTCGTTGAAATATATTATCACGAATTGTTCGAGACGCGTAATTACCTCCGCAACATCGATAATGTCGTCGTCGGATTCATCCTGGTCAACGTTGTCTCCGTCGTGGAGTTCGATGTCGAATATACCAGCCATTGTCACGAGAATCGAGACACAATCACATTTAACAATGATAAAATGCTTGATTTCGACGAATTTTTATGATAACCGTAGATTCGAATGACAAAACAAGATTATTTCACAATAATGCGTAACTCGGTCAGGAGAATAGTGGGTGTTCGAGTTTTTGAGGATACAGTCGGTCGTCGTACTGTTTTGCTACGGAGCTTTGGTTGCGCACGGACTATCAGCACACCTGTCTCGCGCGTGGTGAGTTCTCGCGACTTACCGGAGGGTTAAGTACGGAGAAAAACGTTTTTTTTCTCACACCCGTCGAAGGGGGTGTACGAGAAGTCCATTCATCGAATCGTAACCGCGGAGAGGCAACGATTTTTTCGTAATAATCGTTAAATCGTTTACAATGCTTCGAGATTGATTATTAAACGCATATGTTTGTTCTTTTAACGATTATTTTAATATCGGATCCTTGCAACATCGATGTATCGAAATAAAACGTCCGCTGTAAACGCTTCGAAAAAAAAATCTCTGTTGACTTGCGTAGTTGATATCCGGTTACGACAATTCAAATGTAAATCAATCGTTTTCTCGTGTCCCCTGTTACATATTCTCTTACAGATCGTATAAAAATGATTATAATGGATTACTCGCGGGAAAGGGCTCTTTATTCAACACACAATTATCGTACATCACGATATGGATATATTTTATTTAAAATATTTCTGTACTCTACTTACATCGCAAGGTATTATCAAATAAATACGGTCAAAGTTCGGGTACTCGAAGAAAAATAATAAAGATTACACCGTTGCGAGTTTAACTCAGGTTTTGTCGGAAAAAATTACTTAACGAAAAAAAAAAAAAAAATTAGATACGAATAGAATCGTCGAGATACGATGGCTGGTAACTATGAGATAAACTAGAAATGTTCATCGTTCGGTACACTTTGTTTTTTGTTTTCTTTATCTTCACAATCGGTCAGTTAAATTTAGGGACATAAGAGTAATTAACGAGAATATTTCTCGTAAAATTCTCATCGTCTACAATGTAATTAGTCGAATTATTCTCGATGAAATACACGAGTTTGACAAAAATCTTAACATCAAATTCACTCTTACCGGTTTGCGTGCTTCAATGCCAATGATTTCACACTTGTCTTTTTCAAAACAGCGTGTTTTCGTTCTTTTTTTTTTTTTTTAACAAGTCAGTCGTAGAAAAAATTCTATCATCTAATTGGAAGCATTAAGCCACATTTGTGTCTTGTCGCGTTAGTTACTCTTCTCAAAACTCGTAAGTAACACACTTTGAGATACGAGATCTTTACTCTCGTTGATCGATGCCTCTAACATGCGGAAAGTAAATTCGCCTTTTTATGGTTTTTTTTTTCTTTGCATCGTAGCATATATATCGAGTTTGCTGATTATCATTCTTGGCAGTGAAATCTTTGCAGTACCAGAACCATTGGAACCGAGTGTTACATACGCCTTTACATACACTCACACGCGCACTCGCACATCCGTTCATCATACACCCGAATACACGTACGCGCAACACTCTTAAAGTTGTATATCTTATTGCTGAATCATGCGCAACTTTTTAATACAATTGCAACTATGATTCTACGATTTGCTTCGCGTAACATTATTTTTCGCCCTTCCGGAATCTTTAATTTTCTTTTTTTTTTTTTCTAAAATACCGCGACAATATACACACCAAAGGGATATATGTACCAATATTCGGAAAAAATTACACGATAGAAAAAAAAAGGCAATACAAAAGATCAGGCGTACGCGTCTCTGGTATACCCGATATATATAATCGTCTAATCTTTCGTTAATTTCACACTCACGCACACACACTCGACGAACAAACTACTCATCGAAACTAATGTTTGCTAAATCTTGTCGCATCTATGTTTTTTTTTCCTTTTACCTATTATTACCGCCCTAATAACACGATGACACTACGTTCGTACAACTCGACGTATACCCGACATGTTTTTCTTTCTTTCTTTTTTTTGTCATAATAATGTTTATAAATTTGCGAATCCTCGGTACCGAATAGTATAATGGAAAACGGGGGTTCATCATCGACGAAAAGACTGGTAAGCGCAGCTCGACTTAAAAAATATCTTTGCGTAAAGTACAATGGGACGAGTCTGTGTGTTTTCTCGATGTAAATCTTGAAACGAATGAAAAAATCATTGTGTCCTTTTAGGCACTTTTTCTCGATCGAGAAAATTATTCGCGCCACAATATTAATAAGTATATATATATATGTATATATATATATATATGAATCTTAATGGTTATAGTATATAATTTATAATGTAATAGTCGTTAAGCGCGGAAAAAGTTTTGTTTGTTTGTTTGTTTTTTTTTTCGTATGTAAAAGACGCATTTAGCCGAAAAGCTACACGACGATAGTTTGAACACTTGGGCAGTTTTTGGATCGGAGTGAGTGGTCAATCGTCACTCTCTCGTACTTTTATCGCGGGCGTTTGACTAATTCATTAAATCTTCAGCTAAAAATCATTGTCTTTAGTTCTCGAGTCTTGGATTATTTTTCATTTTCTTTAATTAAAAACGAACACATCGGTTCTTCGGGTGATGCTGCTGAAGTATGCGTGTCTCTCTTTTTTTTTTGTTTTTTTTTTCACGAGGTATCTGTTACACATTCCGTTGGTATATATACATATCATACAAATGACGAACGTTTCGTAACCGGTTGTGTGTTTGATGATAAATAAAAATCGTGTGTGTCATACCAACAAAGTTTTGGCCGATATGCGGCGTCACCTTAAGTCAAATTTTACACCTTAATAGTGTTGGATAGCGATAGGTGGTACGTAGGGTAGGTAAGTTGGTAAGTAGTAGTGTTGTGTCTCATAAATTATCTATCCGTTCCTAAAGAAAGCCGAAGAGTCGACGAAGGGCGGTATCTCTCGTTCTTCCGGTCGTGTGTAACATTCGCGGACAGTAACGACTGAGATTTTGTTTTTCTTTTCCTCTCTTTTTTCTCGTTAGGCCTTTGAAGATTCGAGCGATTTTAATTAACGCGGTATCGCTTCGCCCCCTCCGGGCTTTCTACCGACACAATTGTTCAACATAATCGTTTCGTTTCGTTAAATCGATATAAAAAAAAAATTAGCTAAACGTAGCTCGCCGGGCATCCGTCGATAATCGCGTTACTCAGTCGTTTTCTCTCGGGTTTAAAAAAGAAAAACGCGTCAGTGATCACTGGATGCCCGGCAGCTAAGTCGGAAATGTTGCAACTCGAAGCCACCTGTGCGGCAAGAGACGCAAAATGAGTTAAAAAAAATTAAACTATCTCTATCATCTCCGCATCCTCTATGCTGTTGTGTCCCACGCCGTTGTGCCTGTGGATTCGCACGAGAACATCACTAACTCTCCTTTGTCGTCGTAAACGAAACCAACAAAATAAAAAAAAAAAAAAGAAAATCGGCAGAGAGAAATATCTTTTCTCCTACGCTTACCTGGGATGATGGAGATGATGCAAGTGGTGAGTTCCACGAGGTGAAAATCCTCGCATGTGATTCCTGCGCGGACTCGTCGCGTGTACCACATGCGGGGCGCCGTACATATCTTCGAGAACACTCGGCGCAACGTACGTGAATCCCTGGAGGAAAAACATAAGCGTTAAATAAAAATTCAATGACGAAACGATGATTGAAAAATTAACGTACCTGAAAAACAAGATTTGCGGATTCGCTTAACGTGTACTCGGGCGGCGAATCAACGGGAGCGGAGGTCGTGAATTTCTTGTCGAATTGGGAAACATCGTCTTCGCTTGTGAGCGTTGGTTTGAACGGTGGTTCAAGTTTACGAGATATTACGTCCTGCCAGTTGATGTGCTTGAAGAACAGATGATTCTTTATCTGTTCGGCGTCCGATGGAGCGGAACCCAATCTTTGAGGCACTTGTCTCTGCGAGTAATTCGAAAAAAAAAAAAATCGTCAGATAAATCAGCGAGCGGCAATTATGGAATAATGAAATTATTATTTCCAATGCTGTTTCTACGAACCTTAAGCAACTTGCGTATTAAGTCGCGCGCGTCCGGAGTTAAATAAGGAGGAAGATTTAGTTTGCACATGAGAATCTTCTCGATGGTCCTTTTGCGATTGTTGGAAGTAAAGGGCGGCTGTGTTTGCACGTTAAAGATTAAATAATCATTAAATGATTCATTACGATTAATAGATCGAAAGCGCTGTTTGTTGGTTAAGGAAAAGTCGCGCTTACCGAACCCGTTAGCATGTCGTACATCAAAGTTCCAAGACTCCACCAATCCACGGCTTTTCCATGGCCGCTTCTCGTCAAAATTTCCGGAGCCCTTGAAAAAAAAAGAACAATATTCGCAACGACGATTTCTACTCGCAGTTTCGACGAAATAAACGTTTGACTATCTTACATGTATTCGATAGTGCCGCAAAAAGTGTGAGTCACGGATCCTTCTTGTATATGTTCTTTGCACAATCCAAAATCTGTGAGTTTTATGTGACCGTCGGCGTCCAACAGTATATTCTCAGGTTTGAGATCTCTGTATATTATACCCTGCAGATGAAGATGCTGAAGCGCCAGAATTATCTCCGATAGGTAGAAACTGCAACGATCATTTTTTAACGCCGTGCGTTTGATGGTAAAGCATCGTCAACAGGATAGACATTTTTTTTTTTTACCAGGCTGTTTCTTCCAGAAAGATTCCTTCGTCGTTTAAATGACGGAAGAGCTCCCCGCCGCACATGTACTCCAAAATGAGATACAACTTTCCACCGGTTTGGAAGGCGTACATTAGATCGACGATAAAAGGATGCTGCGGAAAAGTTTAGCGTTCTTAGTACTAATCAAAGGTAACATTGTGAATAAACAAAGTCTCCGATAAAAAGTCCGCAAAAAATTCAACAATGTTTTTAGAATATTTTCGAGATATTGAAGGCCATTGAGGTTTTGAAAAATACACGAAAAGATTTCAACCCCTTTAGTTCGGTAGATTTTTACCTTTCCGCGTATAACGTTAGCTTCTTTGGCTCATAACAATAATACGAAATTGCGGAAAAAAAATCTTTGAAGCATTAAAGAAACAATCCTTCAAGACTACTCTACATTTTTTCCATATTTTATAGTTGAATTGACTATTCCAAGGTAATTATTGGTAAAAAAATACCAGATATATGTTTACATCACCCATAAGTGGGGGTTTAAGAAGTCTTTAAAAAAATCAGTATTTACGAGGAAAAAAAAATGTCAAGTATCAGAAACGTAATTTAAAGACATTTTAGGACTTTCTAGGGCTTCAGAACCACTGGAAATCATGGTAAATGGAAAAATGTACGACTTACCTTGACAGCCTCCAAAATGTTTCTTTCAGCTTTGGTATGCGCGGTATCCTTTTGATTTCTTATGATAGATGCTTTTCTCAAAACCTTAATAACAATGATAAATTATAACAAGAGATAGTAAAAAAATGGCTTTAAATCCAAAAAGATTTTTTACCTTCATGGCAAATATTGTTCCGCTGTCGTTGCCGGTGACTTTGCGCACTTGGAAGACCTTTCCGTAGCCACCTTTGCCGATAACTTTGCAAAGTTCAAAGTCCTGAGGACCGGCTCTCTCTCTGCCGCGATTGACATTCTGCTCCGAAATTGGAACAGCTTCCACGCCGTCGGCTCTAAGGAACACAATAACTGATTGTCATTCTCCACAATCGCAGGCTATTTTTACAACTAAATATCAGATATTAAGACGCAAAGGAGCCCTCTGTCTTTATATTCCTTTGTCTTTGTTTACTTATCGCTAATGCAGTAGTCAAAAAATAACTTTGCTATACTCACTCAATAATTTCATTGACGTTTGGATTAGTATCGTATTCACCC
This sequence comes from Cryptus viduatorius, assembly GCA_964006125.1. Classification (NCBI taxonomy): domain Eukaryota; kingdom Metazoa; phylum Arthropoda; class Insecta; order Hymenoptera; family Ichneumonidae; genus Cryptus; species Cryptus viduatorius. The sequence goes on along the minus strand of OZ023225.1, from coordinate 14,618,047 downwards.
TGAAAGAATAAAGGAATGAATCGTCCACTGCATCGCTCGTTTCACGCGATTGTAAACGATTTCCATACGAGAATCGCGGAGATCAATTATTGGCGATTGTAGAATAAAAAGAACGAAACAGATGAACGAGCCACAGTCGCGCGCGTAACGATGATTGGCTTTTTGTCGTAAAGAAAAAAACACACGGTTTACCTCGCCGATTTCAATAACATCGTCATCCGAGTCTTCCGTGTTGATGGTATCCACGTCGTGCAGCTCAATGTCGAAGACCGCTGCCATTTCTCTAGCGAGTCGGTCTCTCCGTCACATGGAAGTCCAAAAATGTCTTTTTTGACAAAACCTTCTCCCCGACGCGCGGTCACTCTTGTTAACCGTCAATTCGATACGTATGGTGTATTTCGATGTTCGCGGTTAGTTCCCAAACACAAGCCGACAATATTGTTGCTATTACTCGCGTAATAAAAACGCCTCGATCACCTACTCACAGGAGGGGTTGCTGGCTCTGGCGATCGTGTTCACCAATACTACTTTGAAAATTTGTTTCGCACACACCCATCGTGCGCGCACAAGCTATAATCCATATTCATCGTACGAACGTGTGCGAGGGCTTGGGAAAGATTCACGATTGGTCGAGATTACTTGACGTCGTTGTACCCGCTTTTGTGGGGGAGAGAAATACTTGAAAACCAATCCCATTACGGCGTGGAGGAACCGTTGGTCTCAGGGAAAACCGCGAATCAAGCGCCTCTCTCATCGACGTTATCACGACATTTCAACGTGATGATTTTCCCTCCATTCTGAATTCTGAAGTACTTATTTATGCAAAAAAAAACGACGTCTCTCGATGACACTCGTCACCGAGAACCAAAGAAAATTCGAAAAATTTTCAGTGCTGAAATACGCGAGGAATTTGTAATCTACAAGACAACCGAAAGGTAACTCGAAACTTGCCAATGCTTCTACAGGAAATATTCACTCCCCATTTATTCTTTTATCTTGATACTCGTATTTTTCGATAACAATTGAAGTATAGTTGACCACAGAACAAAGCAAAGCGATGATGTATTTATAACGAATCGAATGAAAATCCGAGAACGTCGGAAATTGCATAATATCGAGATATTTATGGAAAAATACAGCGTTTAAAATTCATAAACAGATATATGTATCCTCATTCCCGAGAATTCAATTGTTGAGATTTCGCAACGTTGTTCGCGCCTTCTCCCCCGCACAACGGTAACAACCCGAACTAATTCCGAGATAAATCGAGATAATGATAGATAACTGTTTACGGAAATTGATAAGTGATCGAGAGGTGTGTATCCGCACCGAGTGCCCGAATACGATTTCGAAAAAATCTGACTGGAAACTGTGAAAATGGTCGTTAGACATCACGTTGAGGGATATGAAAACTTTTTGAAGTTTATGCAAGACTTTAAAGAAAAGGGTCGAGTTATTGTACTGTACAGCGGCTCGAAGCTTCCCACAGGGGAGAGTTGGTGCTCCGACTGCGTCGAAGGTACAACCAAATATCTTAAAAATTTTTTCCAGCCTCAGCCTACCGATATTAATAATTTTTATTTACATAGCCGATCCATTTATCGAAAAAGGATTAGCAACGGCTCCGGATGGATCGCACTTTGTACACGTAGAGGTCGGGGACCGTCCATTGTGAGTTTTCCGCTCTTTTCTGTTGAATACCTCAGTTACGTTAATACTGCAATTTTCAAACAATTTTTGTTTTTTCGCAGTTGGAAAGATTCGAAATGTCCATTCCGCACCGATTCCAAGACAAAACTTAACGTTTTGCCTACTCTAGCAATATGGGGGACGCAGAAGCGTTTGGAAGGTGAACAGTGTCTTGACGTCGAACTCATAGATATGCTGATCAACGACGAAGACGATTAGCTACAATGAAGCAGGCAAATGATATTTGTATCATCTATTGTTACATACATCAAGATGTTTCCAATGACACACACCGTTTGTGATAAATTCGATAAATTTCACCTATTAAAATTACATTCAAAAAATTTGTATGGATAAGAATTTTTTTTTTTTTTTTATAAATATATATATATATATACAAAGAATAATGATAGAACTTTGTCAATGACACCATATGAAAATCTGACTTAACATCGTAAAAATATACAATTCTCCGTTTCGTATTATAGAAATGCGAAATATATTAATAATAATTATTTTCATTTTTTTATTATTTTTTTTTATGTTTCGGTCAAAGCTAAATTATTAAGGTTCTCCTCGGTTGGTTCGGTTACTCTGACAGAGTAATGAAGTTTCTTGTTCCTCAGAAGACTGTAACTGTTGTCAAAAACGATCGAATCTGAAAAATCCAACGATACGACGATTTTGTAATAATTTTTCGGCGTATCAATGATAGTAAATATATTCAGGAGATTTCTCTCAAAAAGTCCCGATGTAGAAAAACAAAAGATCGAAAGACTGTGAGAAATCTTTTGGATATCTTTCGCGATACTTTCATTTTGTTTGATATGTGGAATGCAATCGAGAAAGCGGTACAGAATAGTCGGTACTCACAAGTGGTGGGGACATCGCAAGTCAGCAACCCAATTTCATCCAATTGATGCGCAGCTACTCTGTGAATCGGTACAATTTCCGTCTGTCCACCGTCGTCGTTTTTTCGCAAAATACCAAATTTAATATCATGACCTTCCGATCTAAATTCCCAACTGAGGATGGAACCGATTTTTTCGGGGGTAAAGTCGAGTTTAAATTTGTCGCCTTTTTTAACAGTCACAGTTGTGAACTCGTCGTTAATCTTATCCTTCTCCGTGTTTTTCACGTACTGTTCCTTTGGCACTTTGCCTCCTTGACAAATCTATTGCACAAACGTATAAATTATTTTTCATGCAAACGAACCGCGAATTCTTGGATTTTATATTTGAAAAGCTAAACTGTTTCGGACCTTTGTAGCGAGTCGAGGATTGCCGTCCGGATCTTTGAGAGTTCCACCAAAATGTTCGGGTAATTGATCTTTCGGTACAACTTTCAAAATCTCCGCTTTCCATCGCGCAGGATCGGCCTTATGAATCTGTATCTTCGATAGTGTATATTCGTTCATAAATTTCTTTGCGATGGAAAACGCGAGAGTAAATACTTTCGGAGCTGTTGAAAGCGAATCATAGAGAGGTAAACGTTAATTAAACAAATCAAAATTAATTTGATATAATAAAAAAAAAATGCTCGTCTCCTTACCGTTTATAATGAAACAAGTTTTCAGAATTTCTGGATAATTTGCTTCGTACATCTGTATCAGAGTTATTATCACTTCGCCGGCTGTTAAAAGATCGAAAAAAAAATTACTTACAAAAAAAGAAAATTTACGAAATTACGATAGATAGAAAAATTTACCGGGTCTCCACATGTATTGCCTGAGATTAAAGTCTTCCATGTCGAAAATAACGACAACTTGACCGGCGTTTGGCCCGTTTTTCTTCGCTTGTTCATTGCATATCTTCATGTACCGCTCGAGATATTTTATCGTTATTCGGATCATGTCTCGCCGTGGGACAACGTGAAGAATACCGTAAAGATCGAGTCCGGCAAAGGGAACGACCGCTACCGGCGCTCCTTCGTTATCGAAGCCGCATAGCCCATGAGGCAAATGATCCATAAGAAACTGCGGTGCATCCCATTCCTCTAATTTGTCGACATCCCACTGCTTTCTCCATTCCAACGACTGTTACCGAAAAAATGAAAAAAAAAAAAAAAAATCCATGAAAAATAAAAAAACTTCGAGTGCTTTTGCTTGTCAATTTCGCAATGAATTTTTTTTCGAAGAATAACTTTCTCCATATTTTAAATAAAATACACTTTTATTTGAAAAAAAGACAAATTCAATTTTTCGCGAAATGTTAACGACAGTTACAGAATTTTTAACGAAATTTTACGATCCCAACGGATACACACCTCACGGAGCATTTTCTCCGCAGCTACGGCGTCCCATTTCCTCGCTGGAAAAATAATCGATACGAAAAGTTATGCATAAATAATCTAATAATTTAATCCTTCGATAATATCTGTAGATTAATTCACCTCGGAGCCATCGTACGAGAAAGTGATCGTCGTGATACGGCTGCAAGACGTCCTGAACGCTGCGTCTGAACTGAAACAGAAGAGAACACGCGGAGTTCAAATATGAAAAAATTAGCACCCGGTGAAAGGAAAGGAAGAGGAGTATAGCGTCGAGCGACGAAAGAAGGTTCGACGAGTTTTACAAAACTTGGAAAACGATACGTGTTATCCGAAGCTAACGGTGAGTTATGACCGCAGAGCCGCAACAGCTCGTTACATTTGTTCAATTTCCGTGAAGCAACGAAGATTATCCAGAAGTTAGAGAAAAGAAAAAAAAAAAGAAATTGTGACAGTCATCTGTTGCTATAGAAATCATCATTACGCATCGTTTTGTTGCTATTCGAGATTTCATGCTTACGATCCCCGTTCGGCAAAATTACACTCACATAATTACAGATCTCGCGACGAGAAGAACGTACGTCGATTTTTTTGTTGTTTACGTTAACGACTTCACGAGCAAAACATCGTTTACTCGACGTCAATCTCCTCTCAGATTCCCGGAACTCCGAGAGTATTAGCAAAAAAGAATAAGACAACAATAAAAAAAAAGCAATTCGCCAAAAAGTATCTATACTTTTCATTACTCACTTTCACCCGCTCTCGTTGCACATTTTATATAAGTTACTTGCCGCGATCGAGTACACTTTCTATGATCGATACGGCGAGAGGAATCTTTTTGTATAATCGAGTCGCGACGTAATTAAAAAGAAAAAAATATTATATTAGTCGGACACGAAGCTGTTCAGTGATCGTAAAATTCAAAAACTGTATATCGCGAAGATATGCGTAACGCGTTTCAGAAAAAAAAAAAAAAACAGAATGCTTCCGCGAAGCGATAATTCATCAACGCACTATCCACGCAATATGGAGAATAAGTCGATGTTACCTTTCGCACCGAACACGCGAGATATCCCATTGAAAAGAACGACTATATGCCGCACGAGAGTTCGAAAGCTACTATCGTAAAATCTCTGACGAAGGGTCGCGATCTCGAGAGGGCAGTAGTGCGGAGGGATGAAATTCTGAGAGAGACCTGCGTCATCCCTTGTCTTTCGAAGATTTAACGTTACGTTCGTTGCGATTATGGAAATTCGTGTTACCGTTAAGTCGATTGGAGTAAATAAGAAGGAGCGGTGCGTAAAAGAGATTACAGACTCCGGCGTCCTACAAAACGATGCGTCGAGTTTATTTATATTTTTTCCACATCGTAACTTATCGCCATTGGCAACTCTGGGATCGGAAAAATATCGAGATGCAATAGATGATCGTTAAATTTTTTTTATCGCATTTTCGCCATCGGCTCTCGATAAATCTTATAGGAAGAAAAAACATTGTATGTGATTTTTTCCGCGTAAAAAGCGAGACGCGGATCGACTGTTTGCCATTGCCTCAGCGACACTGAGTGCACAAAAAAAAATGATTACGTACAAAATTCCCGCGTAATAGCTACTGCGCCAAGTACGTACTTTAGTTCCTCGTGTTCACGATACGGTAAGAATAGAATAAATTGTTTAACGCGAGAGAAAAGACTTATGCGCGCGCCGTATCGCCGGTAGAAAATGCAGTGTCATATATTTACTTGGCAAACGGGAATTTAAATAAATTACGATTAAAAGCGGGAGAGGGTCAAGCGTATTCGTCAAATACAATGTAGCAACGAGGGTACGTAATTTTATCGTTTAAAAACGACGGAAAAGCATCATACTAATACGCTCAACAATTTAGCGTATATCGTTATTTACCGTGTAGCTATTTTTTTCTCGTATTAACGATGTTTCGGAAAAATATTTTTTATGAAAAATTTTATCATCCCGACTATTCGAAGATCGCAAGACGCGATTTTATTTTGTTTTTATACCGCCCAATATTACGATAAATGTGTAAAAAAAAAATTCGATTTATTAGCGATTTTTAAAAAGAATTTTTTTGCCGATAATTTTTATTTCAGTTAATAATTGCATTCTCTCAACTCGCGACGGCCACGATATTTAAATATTCATCTGGTTGGCAATTTTATAGCGAATATCCGGTCTCTTTGTTTGCAGAATCTCGAGTTTGTACACCGAGAGATCCGACGAGAGTGGACCGACGAGCAAAGTCCGTAGTCTGCTCGCACCTGCATCTGTGACGAAAATAATGGCAGCATAGTTCGTGAAATATTATTCTTCCTTTCACTTCGTCATAGACAAAGTACAGCGATCCTTTGTATGCGAATGCGTGAAGGTCAGTCACCGGTTCGCCTCATCGAGCGAATTCATCTTACAATTATCCGACGATCATTAATTTACATGCGAAAACATCGATATCGTGATTATCCACCGAGATAAATATTTTTCTATTGTTTTCAAAGCGGAATTTTTGCGACTAACGCGGATTCCGGAATTCGAGAGATACGGAGTTCGACGCTATCGCTCGATCCTTAGGAGAGAAAGGTGCTGTATGCTGAGATACATGCAACGAAGAAAGGTACTCGTTTCACGTTGAACCATCAGGTGGGATTCACTCACACGGATTGACCTCAATCGCTACTCCATTCTGTAGTTCAATAACCCGCTTTCTTTTCAATAATATATTACTTTGTATTCCTATTACAACTTTACGGGATCACCGTCTTCGAGTCATCATTACGGAAGTATGACATACAAAAAAAACAATATATATATTCAGAATTGATAACTTAACTCTTTTATACTGCGAGTTACTAAGATTTATCGATTCGTTCGATAGATTATTACATCGCTCACGCGACAGAAGAGACCAATGGCATTGGTAGCTTTGCGCAATCGAATTGCGAATTATTCATTCGAGAGAATTAAATTTATTATTTCCGACGGCAAAAAAAACCAAAAAATAGAATAATTGGAGTCAATGACGAGTGTAAATCACGATGAGTACTCACTTTGCCGAGCGTAAAGCGCTGATCATCCGCAAGTTTCAACGAAGCCATTCCGCTCCGAAAATTCGTTGTTGCGCAGTTATCTTTGAATTTGAGGTTTGGAATTCGTGTCCCACCGATGTTGTCAAAGTTCTTCGACAAACAATTGATAGACGAATACGAGCGAAGATCAAATAGTAACGAACGAGTGCGCCGCGAACGTAGAGCCGCGCCGATCGCTCCGTTCGTACGCGCGAAGGTTGACCGCTTACTAAACTTATCGCACTGTCGGCGCAAACCGTTGGAGGCAAAACGCAATCATCAAAGCCCCACTACTTTTTAACGTGTGCGAGCGATATCATCGAAGTAGGAATCTCAACGGTGGAAAAACTCAACGATGCGAGAGTCGCGTTTCCACCACCGCTACGACTAAAATGAGGGATTCGTTAAATCGTTGAGCGTTCGTCATTAACGCAACCGACTGTATAGTGGAGCAGACTTTTCATTTGCTAACTCCGAGGCGCGAGAACTTTCTAAAATGAGTTTTTACAGAAGTTACAGGATTACAAGGATTGATAATCGACTTTTTTCCCGAATACGCGAAGTTTATTCAACATGAAGAATTGGATAACCGCCTTCCATAATAATATCTCACATTTATCTTGAGGAATTACGAAACTATCGATTTCGCGATATTATCGATATTCGCTCTAAAAAAAGTTTAATCTTTATAATTTATCAAAGAAATTACGAAACGGAATTTATTTACTTCCGATTGTCATCGCTTTGTCTTTTTTCTTTAATTAAAAAAAAAGCTACGAAACTACATATATTGATTAAATATCTAAGATCATCGATATTTGTTCCTTTAAATGTTGAAATACAATTTTTTCAATCTTTTTTTTTTTTTTCATTTCAGATCGTTGATTCAAATAATGTTACGAACATTCTGAAGCGATATTGACGGCTCGAATTTTTGTATTCGCGAACTCGTAGCACGTGTCCGCGAGAAGGAAACGCGAGAAATCTGAAGTGCAGCAGAGTGAAACGACTCCGAACCCAGTCGATACGATCGCCCGATTACTGGTAGACCCGTCGACCACTAGTGGGCATCGTGAACCCCTATTGCTGCGCTCGTTCTCGTCGCTCCCCGAGCCGTTTATAAATGCTACGAGAAAGCAGCAAAAGCAAAGTAAGCGCCTAATAATGCAAAGATAACGACCGCCGCGGATGCACCGGTGCGCATTCTTGTTTTTCTACGTTATTCGCAGAAGCAAATCGACGTATGTTTATTCACAATCATTCATTAAAAAAAAAAAGATTTCTTGCAGAAATGCCTCGTCGTCGGACGCATCCGCCGCAAGTGGGACGAATCGATACAGCGGCGATGATGCATTCGCCATAAGTGCATTCGCCTGGAGAATCCGTGTTCGACGGGGAGAAGAGAGAAGAGGAGAATAGAAAGACGGAGCGACGAGTACGGGTGCTGCACGTTCGAAGCCGCCCTTCGTCTGGAAACGCGCGTCTAAACGCTTTACGATTCGGTGAGTGGAAAGTTGTGGGTCTATCGAATTTTCCCGTACGTTCCACTCTCAGTGAGCACAACACTGGCGTTCGATACGCGACTCGGTTGACCATGTCTCGGTAGTCGAAGTTATACCGCGTCGCGCGAAGGGTCTTGTCGCATTCCACGACGTTACGTGGAACAGTGATTTTTAAAAGTCATCGTTGCGGTAGTCCTTTGCTTTACCGCAATAATAATTACTCTCGTGATAATTAAAACGGCGATAGTAGTGGGTAGAGAGTGGTGGAGCTTCGAGTTTGCTTTCGGAGCAGATATCCAGTCACCAACGATCGCGCACTGCCGAACCACTGCCGCTGACTAACGGCCAACAATACGATTTTGTCGGACGACATATTACTTTTTCTGACGTTTTGCATCGATATTCCCGTTTCGAAGGGCCGCGAAAAAAACGAGGAAACATCAGTTCCACGCGTTGGATCAATCGAACTGTTCCGCTAAGCGTCGTTGTGGCAGTTAACATTTCGTGAGTGTAAAAAAAAATAAAATTAAAAAAATAGTGCAATAATTTGCAGTGAGAAAACAAAATTTTGCTGCACTTAATATTTTTTTCTCGTTTTTGTATTACGTAAAAGTATCGGCAGGATATCTCGAAAGACAAGTTGCGCCGATGTTAATTTATAGTTGTGGATTTTTGCCGGTTTGTCGTTTCATTGGATTTGATATAAATTACGTCACGATAGCAGGCGGAAGACTCGCGGGCGCGCAGGTCCGTCGGTCGTTGATATACAAATAACATGACGATGAAAATTGCGTTGAGACCTCGAGATAGTCCAGCGGATATTGGCCCCACTACGACGACAATACTCTTCTACTGTCTAATAATATATCGTGACTACCCTGCGCCTCGTTAGTATACCACTGTCGTGTGGCCTTTGATTATTATTCCACGATACATTAATGAGTATTCAAAATATTCGCGATGCTATATTTGTGGAATCGTAAACTCTCGTTTATTAATTCCCGCGATCATTCCGAGAAAAGAAATTATGCGTCGCAGCGGCTTTTCAAGGAATTTGAGGAATGATTTTTCTCAAAGCCGTTTATTGATATTCCAAGTAAATATGTATCTCGAGACTCGTTAAAATTTTACGAATACCTATGTCACGAGGTCTTTAATTGTTAATTAACGATTACTTGATTAGAAATTAACAAATTCATAATAATTGTAAAGTCATACAAAGAATTTTTTTCCGTTCCTTCGACGCGGCTGTCTTTTTATACGCAAAATAATGAGCAAACGGAACAAAATAAAATATACGGAATGAACAAATACTGGAGATGCCGATAAAGAATAAAAGGAAAAGATAAAACTGAAAGGTTAAAAATGAAAACTTCGCAAAGTCGTTTAAAAGCCGCTGTCGAGAAAAGATAAAAGTTATTAAAGCGGCCACTCGGCATCGTCGTAAAAATATTCAAAGATTTTTTTTGAAGGACTTCAGGTTTTCCGAGAAAATAAATTCGGAAGTAACGTCCACTTTAGCAGTATAGAATTAATTGGTATTCAATCTTTTTAGTCGATTCCGTAAATAATTCGCATAGTAATAAGTTTGGAGTCTATTAAAATTGGAAGATCTGAGAAAATTTAAGTGGTTTCGGCTCCCGAAATTCGGGATGTCCTGACCATGACTGCCGTTTGACGCGATTCGCATCCCCGGTCTCGTTAGCTTCTCCTTGAAATCTGGAAGTTTGCCACGTAGACGACACAATCACCTAAATACGTTAAGCGCATCATTCCCCGACGAATTCTAGTTTCGTCAGCGGTTGTCGATGCAACGATAAATTTTCTCGCTTATGTTTTAACGGATTCGCTAATTGAGAAATGTAGAAACAGCGCAGATGTTTCGCACGCATACCGTCTATTATTCGATAATAAACCGCGTCACGTATTTAAAAAAAAAATGTATCGGATCGCTGTACCGCTTTTCCATGGAGAATATTTTTCACAGTAACGAAAAAAATTTCTCTAAACGCGCAAAATACTTCACACGTCTTATATAACTTACGAACCTCATATCCGCGTGTGAAAAACGATTTCCGACATAGGAACGAAGTTGTTGAGTCGCTTTTCAAGAACCATCTCAAGAATTTCGAATTTAATAGCGTATAAATAAAAGAAGATTAAGTGTTGTCTGTCGAGTGACGAAAAAGTGAAAAAATTCCGGTTTCGCTGAGCTGATCTTTTGGATTATCGCCAATATCGTTCGTTTGGAATAATTCTCATCGTGATCGCGTGTCAAAGTTACATTGGCTAAAAGGTATTTCCAGTCAACAATCGTAAAACATTATCTCTCGAATACGCGAAGAAAAATAGTATTTAAAGTGCAATTGATAGACCGGTCGGAAAGCAACAAGTTGCACAGTAAGTCCAAACGGGTTTTTTATTTTGATCGCAGAGTCGGAGTTTCGTTTTCAAGGAGTTTCGAACTTTTATCAAAGGTCTTCCGGTCGGAGCGTCGATTCGCGCGTAAAATTATTTTGCTATTCTCGTTATGCTTATTGATCGTAGCGAACACTCGGAAAAAGATTGTGTAACTCGAGTTCGGGTTGCGAGAGTCCAAGGAACAAGAGAACCAGTCGATTGACTCGCGTCCAGTCGCTCGAACGACTCGTATTGTATGTATGTATATACGTTACCTTGAACTTGATGCTGTGTACGCATTCCACTTCGAGGCTCTCAGTGGTTTTCACGCGATAATCCCGCGGGATAAAAAGCAGCAGCGAACTAAAATTTAATCTGGAAAAAAAAAAAAAAAAAAAAAAAAAATGCAGAGGCGGAAAATTGATGTAAAAAAAATGCTCTTCCATTGAATCAAATACTTCGTAAAAATCTCTTAAATCAGTTACATATTTTTCAACTCTCAAAAGTAACCAAAGACGATGAAAGAGTAGCATCCCTCGTCGACGGAAATAAAAATAAAGAGTAGTCGTGTCTATCGAAGAGTCTGTTCGCTCTCTCGTTAAAAAAAGAATTGCGAGACACTGGTGTAAGTCGCGAGTTGTACGATCGCGAGAGTTGACGAGGCTTCGACGATGATCGGTCGTATTCGGAGCAACTCGGCGAGGGACTCTCTGCTTAACATTTGTTATCCGTTCTGGCGTTGGCGAACGAGAATGAAGCAGAGGCGAGAGAGGCATTTCGCACGCTGTCGTCGAGCGGAGTGCGATGTCGGTCCGTGCGAACGAGTTACAACGATAAGTGGTGATTTTGAAAAAATACACTCGTCGCGGTCGTGAAGTCGTTGAAGATTTATCCGGAGTACAGGAAGTTTATTGTTCGTTATAAAAAAAAAAAAAAAAAATTACGACGATAAGAGTGACCCGACGATAGAGGATGCGTCCGGTCGGCTTACTACGACCGGCCAGTCGATGAAAATAAAAATGGTAAAACAGAAAACAAAACATATGGACTTTGTGATGCGAGAAAACCGAAGCGATCCTTTGGCCTCTTTTTTTTTCGAAACAAATTTTTCTTTTTATCGACTTTTTCCGATATTGACGCAACTGGAATAGTCGATAAGTGCGTTGTCTCGTGCACGCGGAGCGCAACGACGTACACACGCGACGACGAGACTTTATCCGAAGTAACGCGGCTTCCATGTAGATTACGCGGACACCTACGTTCAAAGAGTTTTAATCCGGTTTGGCGCAATATACACCTCTTCGAGACACACTTACCGTATATACTTTCTAACGGATCGCAGTGTCTCGTCGGAGGCTCGCTGTCCTCGTCCCAAATAAAACGTTATTCACGTCCGAGTACTCGTTACTTTTGGCTCTGTCAACGATTGTCGCACGTGAGACACGATGAGACGACCGAAGATATTTCCTCGAATAGACTAACAACATTTCATATCAACATATAATGTTTTTCTGGTCGATTATCGGACATCTCCGTCGTATTTTGACAAATCCAAGTCCGGCAATCGAATTTTCGCTAAAATTCGACTTCATTGTTTTTCTTGTTGCGTTGAAAAAACCCGCGATAAGTATTGCGAAAAAACAGAGAGGAATTACGAAGATTTAGCCACGTGTTTCCTCTCGATTTGCCGTTTAATTTCTCGTAACGATACTCTCGGAAGACTATGTTGCGCAATGAATATTTAATAAACGGTGAGAAATTATACCGTTCGTTTGTTCTCGACGGCAATATTGTTTCATTCTTTATGTATTTCGCGTCGCGCGAACAGCGCGCAATTTGTCAGTTGCCATCCGGTAAACGAAAATCTGCGCTCATTAAACTCCGTTCCGCTTATCGTGCTAATTACGATACTCTTGTAAGAACAAGAAACTCACCGGACGCGAATAATAGCGCGTAATTATTCGGCAAACGATTATTCCAACGATATTTTTAGTAAAATAGAAGAAAAAGAAAAACATATTCCGATTTTAAGTTACTTCTCGTATTCGGTATATCTGCAACGATCGGAGGAGAGGCAATATTTTACATAAGAGTCGCGTGGCTCTCATTATTTCTATCATCGGGAGTACGGAGTGTGTGCGTCTTTCAGCCGATGATGACGTTTCATACTGAGTTGCATTTGCCTAGCAAAGCTTTCCGCGATGCTTTTCGCAACTGGTGACCAACAGAGATATTTTGAGATTAGCTAGCAATGCGCCAAGATCGACCGGCTAATACGATCAAATTTATTAGAGAATTAAAAATGTTTCGTATCGTCGAGAGGAAATAATTAATTAATAACGCCTACGATCCCCGCTAACCGTGACCCACAAATGACGTTTTGATCGTTCAAAGTTCTCCCCTGTCGTATTAATAAGACTCATTGTCAGCGATCGATCAGTACGTTGATAGTATGCGACGAATGAATATTTTACTAAATACGATTATTTGCATCGATCACGGAGAAATACGCGCAGCAGTGCGGGAAACGTTCTCCTATACACCAACTGCCGATAGCCGATTTGAAATATTGTCATATCAATTTGATTTCTTTATGACGGAATATCGTCATATTAATTTAATTTCTTTACGACAAAATATTATCATTAATTTGATTTCTTTACGCCGGAATATTATCATATTAAGTTAATTTCATTGCGACGAAATATTGTCATTAATTTAATTTTCTTACGCAAAATCAATGTATCAAATATTGTCATATTAATTTGATATCTTTACGACGAAATATTGTCATTCGTTTAATTTCATTACGCAAAATTAATGACAAAATATAGTGATATTAATTTGATTTTTTAACGCCGAAATATTGTAATTAATTTGATTTGTTTAAAAATGTTATTTCAGCGTTGTTACGAGCCAAATAATATTTGGGCCTAATGTCTGTATGGTCGACGAGCACTGGACGAAATTCAGTTTACGGTGCGGAGGGTGTGAAACCTCCCTCTTCGCACCTGCCACCGATTTTGGCCCATACGCACTCTCACCTCCACGACGGTAACGGGCGCTGCTTCAACAAACAGTTCCACAATTGCCAGGTCAGTTGCAACACTAACCTAACGCTATTTATCTCTCTCTGTCTATTCGCCTTTAACTATACAAACACCCGCTATCGATGCTCCGCCGCCGCCGCTGCTGCTCGCTGTTAATTTTCTCAATAACTCGTGGGATTCTGAACCGTCCGACTGCGCTTAGCCGTGGCAGCGGTTTAATTATTCTCCTGGAATAATCGGATCTCCGATTTCTCAGTCATGAAACAGCAGCGATGCCGGACGCTTCGCTCGTTATTCTTCAACGTCGATATTTAAAAAAAGAAGAAAAACTCAAACAAAGAAAAAAAAGTATAATTTTTCATTCGACACTCGCGACTGTTGAACAATTGCCAATTTGTGATAATAACATTACACTGTTTCTGTGATACTTGGCACTCGTGGAATAATCTTCATACGTAAGTCGAAATTATAAGCCATCCGAAGCTCGACGCTTTTTCGTAGAGCGATTCCCTTTTTTTTTTCTTCTCTGTAGAATATTCCCGTGTAAAATTCCTTAAAAAATAATCTCGAATTCAGTTCGCTTCTTCTCGTTTAGTTCGTTAATTATACTTGTTGTATTTTGTTTGGTTCAGCACCTGCGCTGTTGGTTTTTGTTGCACCTACGAGAGGCAATCGCATCGAGTTCTTCTGTTGGCATCGTCGTTCGGTACGTTTCTTTTCTCTTTTCCGCTTAAATTCTCGAAATACTGTCCCCGAGGTATTCATAATGTATCGTTGTGTCGCTTTTTTTTAATTGCTTCGGAGTCTCGTATTACTAACTTATTGTTTTGTTTTTTTTTTGCTTTAATAAACGTACGACAGTGCCGTTACAGCATTTAAACTCGAATGCGAGAAGAACGACGAGACTCTGTTCGGCTACATATACGCATAACAAACTCGCGTATGCAGCGGATCTCGAAATCTATGCGCGCGACTTGCCGATCGCTATATATCCCTCTCCCCTCGTATTTCTCTCGCTCTCTCTATCTCCTCTATCCGTTCGCACAATGACGCAGTTATCTTTGAAACTACTTGTCAGTTGCATAAATAATAATACCGATGGACGGATTAATTCACAATCTCATTTGTCCGCCGATGAAAAACAACAGACAAAGATGTCGCAGTCCGGTGACGGTCTCCACACGCCTGGCTACTTATCCTGGCGGAAGCTACAGCTCAGCCGCGCCAAGTTGAAAGCATCGAGCAAAACGTCGGCTCTACTTTCCGGTTTCGCTATGGTAAGAACCCGCAATTTTTTCGTAATTTTTCTAATTTAAAATTAATTTGCGTCGCGTCCGGTTTAAAGAATGAAATTGCGGTGCGATTACAGTATTTTTCTGTCCACAGGTCGCAATGGTTGAAGTTCAACTGGACGAGAAAACAAAAGTTCCTAAAGAAATGCTTGTCGCCTTCGCCGTTTGTACGACACTTCTCGTCGCGGTACACATGTTGGCGCTTATGATATCGACGTGTATCCTGCCAAACATCGAAGCAGTTTGCAATCTTCACAGCATAAGCCTCGTTCACGAATCACCGCACGAGCGTCTTCACTGGTACATCGAAGTCGCTTGGGCGTTTTCCACGCTTCTCGGACTTATACTCTTTCTTCTCGAGATCGCGATATTATGTTGGGTGAAATTTTACGATTTTTCGGAAAAAGCCGCGTGGTCGGCGTGTATAATACTTATACCAGTACTCGTTATATTTCTCGCATTCGCGATACACTTTTATCGGAGTCTCGTGGCACACAAATACGAAGTAACGGTATCGGGAATACGGGAATTAGAATTGCTCAAGGAACAAATTGAATCGACCGACGTTGAGGGAAGAAACGGCAATCTTTTGCAACTGAATACGCATATTGTGTGAAACAAATAGTGCGAAGTGTGGGAACATTCGATCGTATCGGAAATTCTCGATGTTTGGATATCGCTGGACGATTATATCGCGGAGAATTGCGAAGAGCAGATGATGCTTTGTCGGCATTTTTCGTGTCGTCAATGCTTTCTCTCCCGCGCGCGACTAAGAGATTCTTCTGATGTTCCGCCCCCCGCCGTCCCTTCGCACTTCGTCGGGGGACACCGCACGAGTATTTTTTTTTCCATTCTATTTTATTCTATTTCTATCTTTAACGAATAATAACGAATCAAACGAGACTCTGGGATAATGATATTGATATTAAAACATTCCCTCTCGCGCGTAGTGACTTAACGTAATCATTGCAGCGACGAGCGTTACGCTTTGAAAATGAAAGACAACGGGTTCCACGAGTAGACTCGTTATAGTTAGTTATTTTCAATAGCTAATGCTCGACAAAGACTTAAATATTAATTCGCGCTTTTGATGCGATCGATTCGAGACTACGAACACTTTGGGTGTTTCGATTAAATCAAAAGGCTGATATATAAAAAAAAAAAAACGAAAATTTGCGTTGTAACGCTTGGTGTTTACTTTTGCCGACGAAAATGTCGGCTGTGTTATCTTCCATGCGTAATCTACGAATTATACACTTAATATAATTATATTATGCGATAAAAAACGAGACGAAACGATAAATGGAAGAGCGTGAGTCCATCAACACGATGGAATAATTTAATCGCAGTGTTTATACGTTTCTATGAGATAGAATTTTATGCGAATTAAGCCGACGCAATTCTTAAGAAATAATAAACCGAAAAAAAAAAATATATTCAATTTATTTGGTAATTTGTTATCAACGACAACCGACGTTTTGACGACTGTTATCTCTATACTTCATAGAAAATGAAGAAATCTCCGGATCGCAGAGCATCGATACCTCTTTTAGCCGTAAATCGAAAACTTCCTCCGGATTATCAATTTCGTTCTGTAATTAAAAAAAAAACGATTTTTTTTGTTATTTTTCTTTGGCAATCGGTATACGAATAAAAAGATTTTTGGAGATTTTCCGGGATTATTTATTATCCTGGATTATGAAATCACAAGGGAATTTGAAAAACGGTAAAAGTCGTCTGACCTTTGGTATGGGATATGGCGTAGGCGTTCGAGCGGATTGCCGCCAATGTATATCTCGTATCGTACTGACGACGCATTTATCATCGCGCCAACAACCCTCCTGCAGTTGACCGGTTTTCGTGTGATAGAAAATTCCCGAACCCTCTTTTTTTCCACGCGAAAAGTTACCCTCGTATCGATTTCCATTTGCTGCGAAAGTGATAGCAAAGGTGAATGTTGACTCCGATCGACCTATAATTTTTTTGTCTTATCAAATTGTCTCTTTATGTTCGCCACCTAAAAGCAGCAATCCTTCTCCGTGATAAAAATCATTTTTCCACGTTCCCTGATAGAATGTGCAGTCGCTTCCCCACTTTCTACCGAAACCTTCTTTTTTGTTATTCGCGAAATTACCCTCGTAGTAATCGCCGTTAGCGCACCACAGCCTTCCGAAACCTTCTTTCTTCCCTTCTACCCAATAACCCGAGTAAATCTTAACTCGAGTTTTATCATCGAGAACTCGGGATAGCAGACCGTATCCATACCTCGCGTCGTTCAACCAATTGCCTTCGTACAGCAAACTCCTCCGTCTGGAAGTTGTTTCTTCCTGAAGAAACAACTGTGGAATCTTTTACGAATATCGGGAAATAATTCATTCGAGAATAATAATCAGTGGTTACATTTCCAAGCCTTTTCCATGCCTCTTGTCATTTTTCCATTCGCCCGTATACTTCGACGATAGTTCGGGGGTGAAAATCGATTTTCTCAATCCGTTTCTTTTACCGGCCTCTATTCTTGATTTTGTTACACTCGTCTTAAGGAAAGGCTTTAGAAAAGGCATATTTTTAATTTAAAAGGAAATCTTTTTCCAATGATAAGATAAATTTGATGGTCTTGTTTTCCGCATAGAGAGCGATGCTTTTTTTTTTATTGATAAGCGACCGTTGCAGCTGAATCTCCAATCGGCTGAATTGAAACGCAAAGTGTTATTTTTCATACAAATATTATTTATCCATTATTTCGCACGGGAAAGAGCCATAAATTTAGTACGATAAGCGTACGGAAATGTTCATACTGTTTATCGCCGGAATATTTGCCTTCTTATTATACGAAATTTATTTATTCGTTTCCTCGTTCTTCGCGTCAGTCTGGTGCGAGATTTTTCAAACAATCTGCCGGTAGCGCGCAGTCTCCGCGCCATCTACGGACCAACATTGAACGAACAAGACCCGCGATATGATAACCGCCATTCTTGATACAGGTTTCGACTTGCATCGCGCTACAACCGCAGCCGCTGGCTGAACGTAAGTAAATATCGTTTTGTTTATTATTTTTCTTAATCAGTGTCGGTGATAATTTCCGTGAGCAATAAATCTCTTCAGCTGTCGGTTAAAATATCATCTTAACGTGAATTTGTGGTTTATTACACGTAATCGACTACGAAAAATTGCGTTGTCGCGTTAGATCGGTCGTATAATCGATTGTGAATCGCGTGTTTTTATTGTTACATACGCACGCAGGTACTCGAAATAAAAAAAATATCAACAAAAATCATAGTAATATTGTTGAAAAAAATAAATAACTACGAACGCTAATGAATAATGGGGTTATAGTACTATGAATATCGCGTAAAAGATGAATCGGGTATCGTCCTTTTGTGATACAACATTTCGATGCAAATAGTTTCACGTTGATAACGACAGTTTGTTTTTACGAGAATAATCAAGTAGCGATCAAGTGTATTGACTTTCCTAATCGATTCCCGCAGAAGACGAGGTGCGAAACATCGACAAAAGATGTACCGTTAAAAGTCTCGATCTCCGATACTGCTTGTTTTTTTCCTTCCCTGCGATCCTAACGCATCGCGGCGATTAATCGATAGACTCCTTCATTTTTATATTGTCTCAACGATCTATTATTTTTCTCGCGTTTTTGTCACCGTTGTCAGCCATTAATTTTGATTTACAACAAAGGCTCAAATTTATGAATTATTTTACGCTGGTCGATGATTGAGAAATTTTTTCCGAAACCGTAAATAGCGCCTATCTATATGTCACGTCGAGATCAGCATTTCCCGGGAATAATAACAACTGTTGATACAACATCGGGAACCAATCAGAGGGCTTATTTCGTAATGGCGGGAATTTTATACAGGTTATAGCATGTTCCGTGACTCACTCCGAACTTCGATCGTAATTCGAAAGTATGAACATTCGAAAATAAATGACGAATGAACAAGAAATCGAAGATTTGTTTGCCGGAGAAAAATTTGCGATGAAAATTTGAGGCATGAGATCGAAATGTCCATAAATGAATAAATTTTTTTTTTTTCATGTGTATACTTTATTTATTACTTTTTGTACAGTATTGTGATATGTTCACATCGATGAATGATATAGTACAAACAGTTTCTACTGTGATACACGAGTCGTTACTATTCTACACTTTCTCCCTTCGCTTTTACGTGACTCTGTTTTTCTTTTCGTTATACAATTTTCGTATTTTTATTTTCTCGTTTTATTTACGATAAATGCATGTGTGATATGTGTTTACTATCCAATATGAAAATGTTGGGAATTAGTATTTCGTTAATACAGCCTAAAATGTATGAGAGTATCGTCTCCTTTCGATATGCAGCTCATGCGGGCAGACAAATCTTTACGTGATGCATTTTTTTTTTTTTTTTTTTTTTCAAGATCCATTTTTGACCGAAAACCATTTTTTTTTGTCTAAATATTACATTATTTCAATTGCCAAACTCATCGAGACACATTTCCGTCTCAAACTTTTGATTACGAAACCGAAACCCGTCCGCCCGTCCGTCTGCGTTCAAACGAGAATCCGCAGTCGTCAACGCGATAATTTTCCGAGTTCTCCGGCGCTGTATACATCGGCACATTGCCGGATTTCTCGCGAATAATTATTCTCCGTTTATCCCCGAATGATTAAGATGCGAAGAGTTGAAAATAGATAGTGAGAAAAAACAGTTATTACAAGAAAATAATAGATCGATTTATATACACATTTCTCGAGCTCTCCGTTTCCAAGAGATTCGAAATTTCGTTTTCTATACGATGAGAATGATTTAATTTTTTGTTTCATTTTTTTTGTTTCGGGATATCAACGATTTGCACAATTGCAATTGGCATATCGACGAAAAAGCTATTTACAACAACCTTCGGCATCTTAACGTTCCATCACATTTTCTTTTTTTTTTTTTTTTTTTCGTTCACAATTCATTATCGTTTTACTCGTCTCTTTCGCGTATTAAAAAAAAAGGCTTCGCATTATTAGCCCGATGGCAATTGCGCGATTAGCGACGATGCAAAGAAAATACGAAAAAAAAAAAAATGAGAATCGACGAAGTTTTCTCTGACAAATTGTGCACGTAGAGTGTCCAAGTCTACTGTATTAACTTCACTAATGTATAGTCTGCAAAAGCATAACTATTCGTATCATAAATCTACAATGTTATTTTTAATTTTTTTTTCTTCTCTTTTCATATTATGCCTTTCGTATTATGCTGGATGCGCGCGCATCGCGTTTTAATCTGCGCGCGATAAAACTTTTCTCTTTCGCTTTCGTTTAATTCGTTATTTTCATTTTAACATTTTTTTATCTCTGTACCGATGTACTTAAAAAAATGTGACTATATTATATACATAACGCGTGATGTAATAATGCTTATAGCGCATTAATGGATCGGTTATACCTGCCCGAGCTGCCCCTACATTATTCCTTTGTCACTCATACAAACGAATAAACATACGTAAACGAAAATGAGAAATCTTTTGATTGAAAAACTGGTCCGTGTCACTCGGGGCTGTGTCGAGAGATAGAGAGTTTTGTGATAGAAGCAAATGGAATCACTTGATTAATTTCGATATTTAGCTGCCGTAAAAAAAAAAAAAGAAAAAAAAAATTGAGCGAAGACATCGTAAAACTTCGTATCGAAGAGAAATTGCGAGGGTATCTTTCGAAATTACGCGCGTTTGAATGTACGAGAAATACTGGTAAATATATCCAAAATATTACAATTAACGTACTAAAAGTATAATTATTAATTTGCACTGTTTACTCGACGAGTTTATCCAGTGAAGTTAGTAAAAATAATAAATTATAATAACAGAGTATCTATACAAAAAGTGTACAGGAGGACGAGGGGTGGGAATAGCGAGGGAGAGGATTACAGGAGAAAAAGTATTTTTGAAATAGTAACAATTATCGAAATAGTCAGTCGGAGACGAGATCCTGTTAGGTTCATTTTTCTCCTCACATTAAAAAATACATTTCTCATCTCGTCGTTCCATATATACGTTATTTTTTTTCTTCATTTTCATTTACTATAAATTTGAGTAATTTTGCTGTTAGCCGAGTTGACTGTGTTTCATTATTATTATTTTTTTTTCTTTCGTCTCATTCGGGCATCGAAAGTAAGATTATAGTGCCGGAATAGCAAAAATGTGTCTCTCGTCTTTAATAATAACCGTTTAAGGTAGAAAAATGTAAAAAACCGTGTTGCGTCCGAAAGTCGATTGAATAAAGAATCAGAGGAAATGAAATGAGAATATAGCGAGTCAATGGTCCCAAAAATTATTTTGACTAAAGACACCGAACGGCGGGAGGGGATGTGAAAGTTTTGGTTGATTCGAATTACAGTGGAATCTCTCGTATGCGACGGGATCCGGAAATATCGTCAAATACGGAAGTGACCAATCGGATGAAGGTAACGATGGCGGGAAGCGTATCGCTCGGTCAGCAATTTCCCTCTGCCGATCGCTCAGGCAATGCCGGCGGCCGGTGGCTGCCAGCATCAGCCAATGAGTAGTGATCTTGTCAAATACGAAGTTTTCAGATACGAGAGGTTCCACTGTACCTTTTTTTTTTTTTGGCTCTCAGCGATGATTTGCCGGCCCCTTTCTCTCACTTTTAAACGTCGTTATTATTTAGTCCGCGGCGGTATAAAAATGATCGTCATTCACTCGTATAAAGTCAAATGAAATTTTTCTCTCATTGGGATTATGAGAGGAACTAAATCAATATAGTTATCAATGGTTGCACTAGAGAACAACGTCAGGCAGGGTACAATGCCACTAGGCGTGTTGAATACCGCGTCTTCCGGTGTGATGTCCAACGCCGATCATCGATCCTCCGCCGTTTCCGGCGCCCAAATCCTCGCGGACAATTTTCCTCTCTTTATAGTATATCTCCTCACTTTCTTTGTCGCACAGCAGTAAAACTGCTCCACCGAAAAGAAATATCGCTGCTCCCCATCCAACGCCATACGCCCATCCGAATTCCCATACGTTTCGATTGCCTGTGCAGCAAAAATAAAAAAAAAATTTAAAAAAATGAATAAACATCGAGGAACTTTGAAACTTCTAAAGGAGAACAAGTTTTTCGACTCACCGAGATTTAGCTCCGCGGCGAAAAATACTGGATATATCACCAGAGCGATGAGCAACGATACGACTGCAATGAGAAAATATATCAGTCGTTACGATTGTTTTAATCGATTTTTTTTTCATCAACGATTTAACGAAATGAAAAGATAGTGATAGGAATTTTTTTTTTCAGACTTACGAGCAATGCCCATGCAGAAGACGGCTACTCTGTAGCATTTGTGTTTATCTCGATGATCCTTGGCGCGGAGTCCAAGACCCGTGAGAAGTGTTGCCGCGATATCGGCAATGAGACACACGACGCATAATGCCGCTGCGGCCTTCAAGTATCCTGAAATATATCGCACGTGTTTAGATCGTTGCGCGTCATAGGTTAATTATCGCTTTTTTTTCCTTTGTGTCCACTTACCGACGTCTCTCGCTTGATAGCAACCCGGCGGATCCGGCATATTGAAGGGCAAAGGTGTCTCAGCCTTTTCCTCGATACAGTGGGCGAAGAGGCCCTGTCGCCATCCCGTTGCCATTAACCAGTCGGTCGACGCCAAACCCATTATCATCAGTATAATGACGATAACTCCACATATAAATGCGATCACCTGAAGATTAGAAAAAAAAATGAAAATAATCGTTAGAAATCGAGTAGGAAATTCAGAATCTTAAATTCAACAAAGAATTATCGACTGAAGATCGATAAACAGCTATACGTTTTCCCATAAAGGAATAATCGCAAAAGACCCGTTTCGAAGGACCGATTGATTGGGATACCTGTGCAATTTCATTCTCTCCCATGTGCTCCTCGGCGACCGTATACATCATCATTTTTCTTTTATTCACTATTTTCTCCCGTTTATCACGTATAATTAACTATAACATTTGCGCCTTTATTCGCGTTTTCTTTGAGACACTTGACTACGAAGCATTATCCAAATTCACAAAGATTGTTGTAACAAATTTGCGTGAATCACGGAACGTCGTAGACCCCGATGTAGAACATCGGTAGACTATACGATTTGTCTTTACCGTTCCTTTTTCGTTTTAACGGATACGGATCTATTTTTTTTCCTCGTCTTTACGCGTCGAATCGGTTATTCATCGATTGAATAAATATATTTCAATTCATGTCTTCACAATTTCGGAAGTATTTTACGAATTTCGAAGTACGGGGTCGAGGGTCACGTCAGCCATCTTTCGGATAGAAGTCTGTCGAGTACGCGAACGAACGGGGGAGGTCTTCGGTCTCTTTCTCGAGGGTCTCTTGTTAAGTGAGTTCCGAGGGAGGCTGCCGCTGCCGAGCGGCTCCCTCGCTTTTTTCTCTCGTATACTCGTGTGTATGTGTGTCTCTCCCTGCTGCGTCTCTCGATGCCCGAGGCTCGGTGTGCGCACCCTTCGCGAGAATTTGTCGAAACCTTATATCCGCGTATTTGCACCGAAAGGTTGTCGCAATTCTCTTGACAATTATTCACAAATAAAAATCCCCTTTTCACTTCGAGATATAAATTGTCGATGTCGAATTTGCGAAAAATCAAACTGTTCCTTGGGTCGTAATGATGGAAAGTATTTGAAAGAGCAGAGGTTTCTATTCGCGTCCGAAATCTTGGCGAGCGATATCGTCACTGAGGGAAGGTGGGTATGTGGGTCGCTTAGGGGATGCGCGGGTCAAAGGTGACGGCGCACCGCGAGTCGCTCGACATGCGCGAAACGATCTTATCCTCGGACTCACTACGTTTTCGACCTCCTCGCGGTAACCATCGTTATTATATTCATCTTGTTAGCCCAATTAATTGATCGTTATCATAGGGATTAAAGCTTCTCGATGGCGCGCTAACGAGACGGTATTTAGTCGGATTATAATAGACGAGAGTGCAGAAGAGCCCTCGGGATACTTCGCGAAGATAATAGTCAATTCAAATGCGATTTTCGCGTACTTACCTTGAGTGGCCTCGTGATCGTCACTGTCTCGATTGTCGTTGCCTGAGCCATTTTTTTTTAATCTTCGATCTTCGAATCAACTTTCTCGACTAACCGAAACTGTCGGTGAACCTGTATGGTAAATGAAAAAAATAATATAAAAGAACACAATGAATAAAACGTGAAGATAAAATGAAATAGTATCGGGTGACGAAAGAATTGCTGACACATTTACAAAGGCCTCGGGGCATTTTTTTTTTTTTTTTCGTATTTTGTGGAATAAGCAGAAGTGCGAAAAAAAACTTTCATAAAATATATTTGAAGTTTGAGAGACGTACAATTCGATGTTATACAGTGAAATTCGGATCAATGTACAAACAGTCGCAGTCCGCTCGGAAATGGAGAATTACAGTACAAATGTTGAATTTTCGTTTGAGGTATAAAAATAGTACTTTTGCTCGAAATATATAGGTGTCGCAAATTGGTGTACCGCTGTCACAGCACCTTGAAAAATGCTTAAGCGTTATCTTGCACGATACGCAACACTCACTTGGCTGGCGGCTCGGAGAGTGTCTCTCATTGAAACGTAGTCATCGGAATAAAAAAAAATATTTTTTTTTTACAAATTAACATTGTCACAATTATAAATTGTTCACAAGTGAAACTTTGGTTGACACTATCGATGATGACGAAGTTTCTATGATTAATTCACACGGTATTGCCGTTTGGACGACTCTCCTCTTTCTCTCTCCTGTAGGCGTGGATTGTGTTTACATCAGCGTCGTGTACGCTGTAACAGAATGATGATTCTCTACTACCTACTATAGGATTACACTTGGAAAGACTGTACCTCTCTCCGTGACTCGTTTGCCTTCCCCACTCTGTCCCCGAGACTTCGCCTCCCTCTTTATTCATCAACGCTTCGAATGACTGTGTTCCCTATGACGTCACAAAGAGAAGAAGGACGCCAGGCGTCGCGGAGCTTCGCAGCGTTCCGAAACTCCGCAGATGCCGAGCATAAATCCGTGCGATGCCGTTTCACGGATTATTCTTTCCCTTTTGAAACGATTTTGGTGGAACGGTTAGTAGATACGAGGAGCGTTTTCATCCCCTCTCTTGGACTCATTTTTCGAACCGCCGACCGACTTACTTACTACTCCATTCCCTCGCCGCTTCCGGCCATAGCGTTTTCGTTCGTCGAGATGGAAAGGTGTTGAAAGTTTTATACACGTGTAAACGCAATGTATCGGGAAAATTGGCGACGAAAGTCTGTCGATGGAAAAGTCGATAAGAGAAAAATGCCACCGTAAGTTGGTTCTCGGAAACGAATGTGGCGTTCGTAAATTATCGCAGAAAAATCAATGTGAAAAGACGAGAAAAAAATATGGAAGGAAACGGTAAGTTTGAATTCCGATAACGAATCCATAAACATCTCATTCGCGTATAAAGTTTTTGCAAATTGTTCGATGTGTCTCGATGATACTAACTTTGTACTTTCGTTTATCGTTAATAGTTTTTTTTTCGGAGTACCGGAAGATGGAAAAAAACGCAAACTCGAGCGCTTGGATTCGACACGTGGATTCTTCGGAATTTCGTCGAATATGAATTTTCCCATCGATCGAAAAGACGAGAATATCTCCGAAGGTTAGTATGATCATTTTTATTGAATACTCGCGAAGTTATGGTAATTGTTCTCTTGCATTTTATAAATCGGAGTCGAGAATCGATCATTTATATGATGAATTTTTTTTTTTTTTCAGATCTCCAGATAGTTCTGTTGCAATAAGGAGAACCTTCGCTTTCCATGGAAGAGAACACTTATCAATGGCAACACGTGAGTGATAATAATAAGCGTAATATAAATCGAAAGTGAGTTTGAAAGTGAAATGATGACGAAGCTACTATGAGTCGATGATTATCTGCAACACTACTAACTGGGAAATTTTTTATCTCTATAATTCGTGAGAAGATTCGAATTATCGTATACCTCTGACAAACCCCTAATGTTTTTTTTTTTTTTTCAGTTTAACATTAAAATGATGCCAACAGTCTCTGTCTCTGCTGAGAAATTTCCGTCGAGTAAACGCCGTTTCACAGGTCAGTAGATTTTCTTTGCCATCCGTATTTGAAAAATATTAAATAGATTATATGATGATACCAAACCGAATCATTGATTTTGATGATATATAAAATTACATGCACTACCAACTGAGAAACTTTTTATCTTTTTAATTTGTGAAAAAATGGCAATAATTGTACGATTCTAATTTTTTAATGATTTTTTTTTAGATGATCGATGTTTCAATAGCGTCAATCCCTCGAAGTCGGCTGAAACATCGCGTGATAACGTACACGAGACATGAAATAAAAAAAGTTCGATTCGTAGGTTAGTAAAAATTTTCTATGAATTTTATGAAATAAAAAAAAAATATATATATATAGTATATGATGACACCAAACCGAATCATTGATTTTGATGATATATAAAATTACATGCACTACCAACTGAGAAATTTTCTTCTTATCAATTTGTGAAAAAATGGTAACAATTGTACACTTCTAACTTTTTAGTGATTTTTTTTTAGATGATCGATGGTTCAATGGCGTCACATCCCTCGAAGACAGCTGCAACATTGCGTTATAACGTACACGAGACACGAAATTTACATAAAAAGTTCGTTTCATAGGTCAGTGGAATTTTTTAATGAATTTTATGAAATAAAAAAAATACGTATATATAGTATATGATGATACCAAACCGAATCATTGATTTTGATGATATATAAAATTACATGCACTACCAACTGAGAACATTAATTTTTTCAATGGGTAATTCGTATAGCATTTGTCGAAACTTAACGAGATTGTTATTTGTTACAGAAAATGAATAGAGAATCGTTGTCGCAGGAAAATCGGAGTTTATTCTGTGGGCATTTACAACGATTGTACAACGTAACAACGATTTCTAGATGTAAATTGTCGGTAATAAAGTTTCCATAACACGATAGAACAGTTGAATCTTTGCTTCGATTCCTTTCATTTTTCCCTTTGTCGCTTCCGATCTATTTATCAAGCCAAGTCGAGTTTTTTTTAATGCCTGTGAAATATCGAGTTAAAGAGTAACGAAAAAAAAAGAAAATAAAAAAAAAAATTCGTCTCGGCGTATGGACATTTCCGACGAGAGGAAGCAATAGCTGTATCAACGATTTAAATAATAAATATTCATAGTCAAATATCGAGACTTACTTGGCTTACGCTACTTATTTATATAAATAGAAAAAAAAGGAGATTCAAAGTCTCGGCGAAAGTATTGTGTACAAAATATAAGTTGCCGAGTTGTTTCTTTTTCTTTTTTTCGTCGATACGTCAACAAAATTGGCCTCTTGTTTTGCAAGTTTCATTTTATATATACATATTATATATATATATATCAGCTAACGATTTTACATCGTTCAACGTTCCGCGTAATTTTTTTTTTTTTTCAACTTGCCGTTTAATGTACGCAAAATATGTTCTATCACTGGGGTAACTTACATAAATTCCGAATCTTATCACAATAGAAAAAAATGCGGAGAGTTGCATATCGTTGGTCCAAATGCCAGAAGTGCGTATTTTTCAATGCCCTCGTGGTTTTTGGATCATCGATACGTTTTTTCTCATCCGTATTTCTTTTGTCGTTCGAACAACCTGTCGAGAACGGTTTTTTTTTAAATCTACGTCTATGATAACGTAATCGAAATGAACACACATTTTTCCCAATAAACCTCCAACACTTGTAAAATGTAAACGGTAGAAACATTCGCATAACGATTTTTTTTTTTGTTGCTTTTTATCACTAACATGGCTATCGGACATCAACATCCATTTTTTTAACGCTTTCGGATAAATAGATATTAACAGTATGTCGATACACGTTTGTAGTATTGAACAAAAAAGAAAAAATGATTTTGATACAGACAACGTGTTTGAGATTATGACGTCAATTAAAGGAATGATTAATATCGAACAGTCGCCGTGAGAAAATGCCCCCTTTGGCTGTTGTTCCCTTGGAACGATTCCCAGAAAACTTGTGACTTACGCTCTCAGATCGCGCGCCGTGCAGTCATTCTTACAAAAAAAAAGAAAAACAGGAAATGAAAATTTATTTTTTTAAACACGAAATCGTAATACTAGTGAACCGTAAAGAAATGAGAAAAAAGACGTCGAGCGAAAGCTCGACGCTTTTCAACGAATTCAGTACTCGTCTGTCGTTTCAAGTCCTCTTTGGTGATACTTAATCACGTCAATCAATATTCCAGTCTTCTGAGAAACAACGTTTTTTCTTTCTTTTTTTTTTCTTAATACGGGCGATAAGTTCCTCATCACGATACTTTTCCCAAAGATAGGTGCAAAAAAAAAACGAAACTTTGATTAAAGCTCTTTCTCTGTTTCTACATCCGTCTCTCGCTGGTTAACGCAGCCATACCGAGTGAAAAACGAAGGCACGGGGTTTTGCTTAATAAAATATAATACATAACTATACGTATTTCTATGATATAATAACACCAACTGAGGATTGCCAAGGATCGTTTATACATTATAAACATAATAGTACGTGAGCACCAAACGCGAACTTGAAAATCTTTTCGGAACAATCGCTCGCGGTCCTCTATCGTTTTTCGTCTTTTACAATATCTAATAGCCGTTGCTAGATAAAAGGTCATTTTTTTCGAGTGTTGTATTCCTAATGGCATACGGTATCATAACTTCATTTCCCAAAGAACGATGTGCGCGTCGTTGCTATTAGGATCCTTAAGGGTGTAAGTTGATTTTGGACTCTTATCAACCGTATTAGGCGTCGTTTGTTGTCTCCAATTAACGTAACCCCTTCCACCCATCAGAGTTAATACGGTTCTCTTCGGTTGATCCATTTGCAGCGAACCTTTACCGATTTTCTTGCTATTCGGGGGTTTAATTTTTCCGGGTGGAATCGTACCTTCCGGTACCGTAGCTACATGATTATTGGTCGTCGATGGATTGTCGTACGGTCCGTTTCTACTCGCGCTGCTGCTGTTCCTCGACAATTTACCAGCTTTCATTGACAAATTCTCTTCCGAACCCGACGAGGTGTACAGAGAACTTGCGTGTGAATCTACCGACCAATTCGACAGATCCAGAGATCGCGGCCTCGTTATTTTCATTTTCAATCTACGATCGAGAGTACTGACTTTGTTCGGTATAGCAGCCAATTCCGGATCACTTCTTCTCAATGTCTCGTATATCGGATCTATACCCGAACTATTTTCGTTCTCGTAGTCCTTCACATACATCAATTCCCCGTACAAGCCGTATACATCGCAATTTTCCCCGGAACTCTGCGAACTCGTTATGGAAGTCGACAAAAGACCTCCGCCGCATCCCAATCCTCGCGGAAGAGTTTTGGAACCTCTGTACTCATTTTCCTTGCTTCTCTTTCTTCTCAACATAACCGGACTGCCGGCCAATTGTTGCTTCAATTTTCCAACGTTGTACGAGAAAGACGAGTCGAGGCTTGCGCGATCCCTGTTTCTTTGGCTGTGTTCGACGTCTTTTGTTCTCAATTGTACGTTATCCTCCTCGTTATCGCCTTTGTTACAGCTTCCCACTGTGTTCTTCACGTTCTGTATCGCCAGGAGGAATGTTATCGGTCCGAAGTGCGCGTGATAAGAGATGTTGACCCGGCCGCTTATTATCGGAACTCCTTCGAGTCTCGGCAGTGGAATTGTTAGGCTTATTCCGACGTTGGTCCCAACCCACAATAATCCTTTACAAGCCATCAAAGCTGTAACCGTAACCGCCGCTTGATTATTGTTCAAGTTGTCGCCGCACGAGTTCGACGGTCCCACACTGGATTTCGTGACTCTTAAAACGTTAGAAGCGATGTTTATATCCTGCAGATGTTTGAATGTTTCTGTATGATAGAGACAAACGGTACTCGAATTTTTCAGCGCGACCCACAACCCGACTCCCGAATGAGCCATAAGCTTCACGTTGCCAACGTGTTCGTGTTGCGCGCTGAAACTCTTGGTAACTTCGCCGCTCGTTCCGTTAAGTACCCAAACTTTTTTGCCACAAGCCGCATATACCGAGGCGTTTATAGGCATCAAACAAGAGACCGGATCGCTGCCCAATGTTATAACCGATGGATCTCTGAGTAACCAGCTACCATCGAATTGTCTTTTGAACATCAAAAGCGAACCGGTCGCCAGAGCAACGAAAACATTATCACAGTGATATTTGATCTGAACGACAGCCCCGGATACGGCGTAACTGCCAAGTTGTTCCTGTTTTTCAGGTTCCGAAGCCGCGTAAACGATTATCTTTCGCGAATCGGTTCCCATCCAGACGAGGTCACTGGCCAATGTAACCGGATCGCTCGTTGTTACTCCTTTGATGAATTCTATCGCCGCTACTCTCGTCTCCACCAAATCAAAGGCAGTCACTTGCTTAAGGGAAGTCGATGTTGCCGTTGTCGACTGACCGAATACCGTAACATGACTCGAAACACCGTCACCGGTGCAGATCCATAGATAACTCTGATTTCTTCCTCGTCGTCGAGTAGGTCGCGGATTTTGCGTTGTGTAGTAACAACCGCAGCGTACCTCCGATTGATACTGCGAATGATAGACCGGTTGGGAACTGACGAAGAGGGGCATCTTGGTTGATGGCCTCTGCTCCTGTTCCGGCACTTCCCACGATGGAGAATTATTAGGATCGAGTGCCAGTTGCGCTAATCGCAATTCTGTTATCCAATCTTTCTTTACCAAAGGATTTTCCGTTTGGAAAGTGTACATCTGTCCCTGTTTCGTCAATAATTGCAAACAACAACTGTCGGCCCATACCATGTCCTCGTCTTTTTGCTGTATC